>CM042033.1:5154833-6514833 GCA_023525975.1 Smallanthus sonchifolius | reverse complement strand
CGACTTTCAACCGGTTGAACCCGTTAGAGTAAATCACAATCCAAATGGACATTTCCATTGGTAATTGTTAGGGGAAAGAATCTAATTTTATTGAAAAAAAGATGAGGTTTCATGTCCAAGCGTCTGGGTCAAAGTAAAAAAGTCCAAAACTCATTTATCAAAACTGTTGCCAACGTTTAATATTAATATATACAAAAATCACTACAACAATATCACCCTATACCGACGACTTTTTTTAACCCTATAGCGACGACTTGTCGTCGGGATAGCTTATGCCGACGACATATCGTCGGGATAGGTGTCGTCGGGATTGATTCGTCCCAATAGCCGAAGATTGTCGTCGGTATAGCTGTCGTCGGTATAGGTCAGCCTATACCGACGACATGTCGTCGGTATAGGGTCTAATTAAATAATTCAAAAAGAAATTCTATACCGACGACATGTCGTCGGTATAGGGTTTTTTTCATTTTTTTAAATAATTTTTAAAAAGACCTATCCCGACGACATGTCGTCGGTATATGTTTTTTTCATTTTTTTTAATAATTTTTAAAAAAGACCTATCCCGACGACATGTCGTCGGTATAGGTCTTTCTGTTTTTTTTTTGTTTTTTAATTTTTAATATTTTTCCAGAAATATTAAATTTCTAAAAACAAAAACTTGCAAATAATTATATATAAACCATTCAAACATTCAAATCCAATAAAAACTAATATCCGAAACGTAAAACAAGCATACAAATTGTTCGACCCACAAACTTGTCCGACAAATCAAACATTCAAAACACAAAAATATGCAAATTGTTCAAGACAACACCACACCAACTACAAAGGCTCAACAACTCCAAGCTAGTTATCATCGCTACTAGTTTGGCGCTCCCACATTTAACGCATTTGATCCATTTGTCGTTGCATTTCAAGCATTTGTTGATTATGCACACGACGTTCTTCCTCTAGTTGTTGATTTTGCAATAGTTGTTCTTCCTCTCGTTGGGCTTCGCGTTGTTGTTGTTCTTAGAATTGTTGTTGAAGACTAGCCACACGTTGATCAACGTCTTGCCAATGTGGTTGTGGAGGGGGAGTACCGAACACATCCGGTGTGGGATTACTCACCACACGACCAACACCCCGGATATGGCCACGCCGATGACCTAAGGCACTCTCCATGCATGCAAACTCATCAATAGTGGATGTGTCACCACCAGACTCAGCAGATGATATTGTATACTCCTCTTATATTCGGTCCTGCATTAAACAATGTAATAAACAATCAGTTGACTATTTTACTAAAATTCGACAGCATAACTGCTGTAAAATGGATAACCAACCTTTTAAACTATAAGTAATAGACGACCCAAATTCACAAATTCCAATCAACCGGCCACATACTGTAAGTCTGACCAGGTGATTTAGGCCCGGGAATTAGCAAGGTTAACATGAAAGAAGACTCTTTCATACATAACCATGGTGGTGTATTATACATACAAAGATATATACATACATTCATAATTACATAATGCCCAAATTTCGGACGGGTATATTCTAAATAGTTATCCTAAATAATGCCCAAATTCTAAAATTATATATACAAACACAATTACATACATAGTCTTTACAAACATACATAAAAAATGGCCAAATAAATATTTTTAAACATAATATACATACATATCCTTTACAAACATACATAAACAATTGTCAAATTCCCAAATTACATATATAAACACAATTCCATACATAAATGCCCAAATTTCCCAAATTTCCCAAATTACATATATAAACACAATTCCATACAATTCCATACAAATTTCCCAAATTTTCATCTAAACCTAATTTAATCATAAAATTTCATAAATATTTATAAAATCATACATCTAAATCATATATACATACAAATAAACACAACAATATACATACAAACATACATCCAAATCCCCAAATTTCATCTAAACCTAATTCACATCTAAACCTAATTTCATAATAAAATTTCACAAATATTTATAAAATCATACATCTAAATCATATATACATACATACAAAATAAACATAGCAATATACATACAAACATAATCTAAACATAATTTATAAAAAAATTACTAACCAAGTTTGCAAATATCTTCAAATAGCTTGAAATCTTCAAACACTTGTCAAATCTTCAAACACCTAACCAAAAACAAAGAAATTAACCAAAATACCCAAAAATTTTGATTTTATTGTCAAAATTGAAACATATATGTTAACTAATCTTAAAAACCGAGAGATTAGTGAAAATTGCACCACAAAACACTTCAAAAATGCGAAATCGCCAAAGAGAGAGATGAGAGAGTTTTGTTTTGTTTTTGGGTGAAAATGGGAAGCAGAAACCTGTCTGCTGGGTTAGGGGACGCTGAGACCTATACTGTGACACCCGACATTTCAGGTTAATATCCGTACACGATATAAACGAGTTTATATTATGTTTATGTTCGTGATTTACCTAATTGCATAAATTAGGACATTAAAGTCTAAGAAAAGTCGTACATTGTCTCATTTTATATTTTGGTAATTCGAGGAGTTACCAGTTTCCATCGCAAATGACCAGAAAAATATATAGGCATATATATTTCACAAACTTTACGTGGAACAGTAAATTATTTTTAGAATAAATTTATAATACCGTGGAGAACCTAAATCGAATTAAATTACCCTTTTAAAACTATAATTGATATTAATACCCTTAATAAATTTTACACTTAAATCATGGTTTGATTTATTTTAACCCAAACCCCAACCCACTACTTTGACCTTCTCGGTCGAAGCCAGAGAAAACCCCCCCATTCTCACGTCACTATTTACCTCACATTCAAATTCTTTATACTAAAACCCATACAGCCTATTGCGAATATTCAGATGAAACCATACCCCTTTCAATCAAAAGTCTCACTAAACTCTTTTATCAATCATTTTCTTACGGCAAACATCCCATTTCTCTCCAATTCGAAGTCCAGTTTTAAGGCAAAATCCGTCACAAATTCGGTGTTTTAAGAAGAATTTCAAGTGTTTCTGAAAAGAGTTTAGCAAAAGATTCAAGATCATTCTCTGTTTTCTCTCATCATCTTCATCTCTGTTTTAAGGTAAAAACTCAATACTATCTACAATATTTTCTTTTAAAACCGTAGCTAAGCATACAAAATATTCAAACGCAAGTAAGATAACAAGAAAAGTGTGTCGAATTTAAGTTTAAAACATAAAAATATGCAGGACTGATTCTGTCAATCAGAATTGCAGTAATCGAAACTATAGTTTCGATACCCGTTTCTCAATCGAAACTGGGAGTTTCGATACCAGTTTGATCGAAACTAGGAGTTTCGATACCTATTTGATCGAAACTAGGAGTTTCAATACCTGTTACTCAATCGAAACTAGGAGTTTCGATACCCTTTTACTCAATCGAAACTAAGTAGTTTCGATACATGTTACTCAATCGAAACTAGTAGTTTCGATACCGGTTGCTCAATCGAACCTAGGTAGTTTCGATACTCAGTTTGCTCAATCGAAACTAAGTAGTTTCGACTCCTGTTCTGTTCTGTTCAATCGAAACTATGTAGTTTCGATACCTGGTCATCAGTCACATTTAGCAGTAACTTATAACTGTTTTATAACAAATCAAGTGTTGAAAAACTAAAAAGATATTTAAACAAAAGCAATCAGAATTGCTAAGTCGGTGAACAATTTACATATAAGACGTTCGGTCTTAACAAGAATTACCCTTTTGTAATTAGGGTACGAATAGTCAAGTTGACTCGATCAAATATCATAGCAAGCATACACAAACTCAAGGTGAGTTTCACGGCCCCTTTTTACTGTTTTGTACTATTTGGGGGGAGAACATACTTATAACTATTTTTATATGATAACAAGAAAACAAGACCCGACCTTTATGTATGCATGAGTGAACACGTTTGGAGCTCGTAAAGTCCCCTTATCATCATATTTATAACCATTAGCTATAGATTAGCCTGAGATTCTATGGATAGTACTATTGGGTCTGACACCCCCGGTTATGGTTAGTCGCGCTAACCATGGGTCCCTCTGGCCAAATGACTGCATAGTGTTCTAATATTGCTCGTGAGGTATGAGTGAGGGGCAAAACACCTGGTCTTGGTTTGGTTATGCCTCATGTATGTACATATTATTTGTATTCCTAGCTAGTTTACAAATGGGTCAAACATTACTTGTTTTGCTTATCATATACGTAAAAATCATTTTCATGCAATTGGTTTGCTCATTGTATTCATATATAAAACCTGTGAACTCACCAACCTAGTGTTGACACTTTCAAGTATGTTTTTCAGGAAATTGAACGTGATAGCAAGAGTAATACTACATAGGGTTCATGCATACACGGTGGATACAACTTTTGAAGATTTTTCTTGTATAACCCATAATGTTCGGGTCATATTTGCAAAATCTTAATATTGTGTAGCTTCAACTACTATTTTGGGCTATAAAACCTTAAATTTAATTTATGTATCCAGTTGTATGTATGCGTTTGCAATAATTATATGCTTTGAAAAACCATGAACGTCGCGCCTCGCGTTTCCGCCTTGGCGGGGTGTGACAGATTGGTATCAGAGCCATTGATTATAGCGAACTAGGAGTCTAAAAATCGAACCTAGTCTATAATTTAAATGACTCACTGAGACGTTTTTATTGCATATGCATTTCATAACTTATCATCATATTGTACGGATATCGTAGACACTGAATATCGTCACACACTAACCCCATTTCGACTTCAGACCCATGGCACCCAAAAGAAGGACACCGCGTGACACTACTGGTGAAAACAACACGACGATTTCTGCAGAAGTTGAGCAACTCATATCACAACGTGTAGCCGCCGCCTTGGAGCAGTACGAAGCCAATCGGAATAACGTCGGAGGAAATGGTAGTGGTAGCGGAGGAGGTGCAGGAGGCAGTGGCACTGCTGGAGGTTCTGGAGGTAACAGAATGTGTAATCACCTCTGTAACATAGTCACGATCTAAGTTAACAACATTATTAAAAATATTAACTTGTGACCCTACAGATACTTCGAGCAAGAAGTGCACTTATAAGGCTTTTCTATCCTGCAACCCTCGCAACTTCAATGGCACCGAGGGTGCAGTAGGCCTGATGAGGTGGATTGAAAAGATGGAATCTGTGATTGATATTAGTGAATGCACAGCTGACTGTATGGTGAAATATGCCACTTGCACACTTGCTGACAAAGCATTAACCTGGTGGAATTCTCAGATGAAAGCATTGGGAAGACAGACTGCCTACCGGCTATCTTGGGATGATCTGAAGACCATGATGATAGAGGAGTACTGTTCTCGAAATGAATTGCAGAAAATCGAAAATGAAATGTGGAACCTTCAAATGATAGGAGATGATGTGGCTGGTTACACTGACAGGTTCAATGAACTAGCAATCTTGGTGCCACACATGGTCACGCCAGAGTACAAAAAGGTTGAAAGGTACTTGTGGGGTCTCGCACCTCAAATTCGTAGTATGGTGACTTCGTCGAACCCTATGGATACCAAGAGTGCCATAGTCTTAGCCTACAAACTAAGGGATGATGTTGTTCGTAATGGTTTGTTCAAGAAAAAGGAAACTGAGGAAAGAAAGTTAGGAGAAAAGAGGAAATGGGTGGGAAAACCAAATAACCAATTTAGGAATCAAGCCTATAAGAGACAAGAAACTGTGAAAGCTTTTGCTGCTAACGCTGTGGAGAAAAGGGGTTATGATGGCCCCCAACCGAGGTGTGATAAGTGCGGGTATCACCATGTGGGGAAATGCACTCAATGTGAAAGGTGTAGAAAGTTTGGGCATCGAGCGCAGACATGTCGACTCAATGCCAACCCCACCGATAATATTAAGCAAGGATGCTACGAATGTGGAGATCTGGAGCACTACAGGAAAGATTGCCCCAAGTTGAATAATCAGAATAACAATCAGGCCCGAGGAAGAGCATTCGTAATGGGAGCTGGGGACGCACGCCAGGACCCTGACATTGTCACTGGTACGTTCCTGATAAACAATCATTATGCTTCTATACTTTTCGATACGGGTGCTGATATGAGTTTTGTGTCAAATGACTTTAAGTCCCTACTCGGTATTAAGTCCAGCAAACTAGACCAAAATTATACAATTGAATTAGCAAACGGGAAATTAATTAAAACCGAAGAAGTCATTCAGAGTTGTACTCTATGTTTGGAAGACCACACCTTTAGTATAGACCTATTACCTATTGACTTGGGAAGTTTTGACGTTGTTATTGGTATGGATTGGTTGTCGAAGAATCACGCCGAGATCGTTTGCTTTGAGAAGATTGTTCATATTCCTCTCCCAAACGGAGAAGTTCTTTCGGTACAAGGTGAGAAAAGTGGAGTGACATTGAAGATGATAAACTGCATGAAAGCTCGTAAGTATCTACGTAAAGGCTATTGCGTATTCCTGGCTCACGTCGTCGAAAAGAAACCCGAGAAACGTCGACTTGAAGACCTACCAATCGTTAAGGATTACCCCGAAGTTTTTCCTGAAGACTTACCTGGATTACCACCACCGAGGAAAGTCGAATTCCGAATCGACTTGGTACCAGGAGTCGCACCAGTTGCGAGATCACCGTATCGACTAGCACCTTCCGAGATGCAGGAATTATCTAATCAACTGCAAGAGTTGCTTGATAAAGGTTTCATAAGACCGAGTTTCTCACCCTGGGGAGCTCCAGTCCTATTCGTAAAGAAAAAGGATGGAACCTTTAGGATGTGTATTGATTACCGAGAATTAAACAAGCTTACAATTAAAAATCGATATCCACTTCCTCGAATAGACGATTTGTTCGATCAACTTCAAGGTTCCAGCTTCTATTCTAAAATTGATCTACGATCAGGGTATCATCAACTGAAAATTCAGGAAGAAGATATACCAAAAACGGCTTTTAGGACTCGTTACGGTCACTACGAGTTCCTAGTTATGCCATTTGGTTTGACGAACGCACCAGCTGTTTTCATGGATCTCATGAACCGTGTATGCAAGCCATATTTGGATAAATTCGTGATAGTATTTATTGACGACATATTAATATATTCACGAACCAAGGAGGAACATGAACATCATTTGAAATTAATTTTAGAACTACTCAGGAATGAGAAGCTTTATGCTAAATTCTCAAAGTGTGAGTTTTGGATCCGAGAAGTGCATTTTCTTGGACATGTCATCAACAAGGAAGGAATTCACGTCGATCCATCCAAGATTGAAGCTATCAAAAAATGGGAAGCACCAAGAACTCCGACTGAAGTGCGTCAATTTCTGGGTTTGGCAGGCTATTACAGGCGATTCATCGAGAATTTTTCAAAGATAGCCTTGCCTTTGACCACGTTAACTCAGAAGGACAAAAAGTTTGATTGGACTGATAAACAAGAATCAGCTTTTCAATTACTGAAGCAGAAGCTGTGTAGTGCACCGATCTTATCCCTTCCTGAGGGAATCGACAACTTTGTCGTATACTGCGATGCATCACACCAAGGACTTGGTTGTGTGTTAATGCAAAGAGACAAAGTCATCGCTTATGCCTCACGACAACTAAAAGTGCACGAAAAGAATTATACGACCCATGACTTGGAGTTGGGAGCAGTTGTGTTTGCACTCAAGATTTGGAGACATTATCTTTACGGTACAAGATGCACTATCTTTACTGATCACAAGAGTCTTCAACATATCTTCGATCAAAAGGAACTCAACATGAGACAACGTCGTTGGGTAGAGCTACTGAATGATTACGACTGTGATATCAAGTATCACCCTGGTAAAGCCAATGTCGTAGCAGACGCCTTAAGTCGCAAGGAACGAGTTAAAACTCTTCGTGTTCGTGCCCTAGGATTAACAATTCACACGAGTCTTACTACTCAAATCCGAATGGCACAACAAGAAGCACTTAAGGAAAAGAACATCCAAAATGAAGCACTACGTGGAATGATCAAACAATTGGAGACGAAGTCAGATGACACTCTATACTTCATGAATAGAACTTGGGTGCCATGTTTTGGTAACTTACGGGAGTTGGTTATGGACGAAGCCCACAAGTCAAGGTACTCCATTCACCCAGGTTCAGATAAGATGTATAAGGATCTAAAAGAATTATATTGGTGGCCCAATATGAAAGGAGATATTGCCACATATGTCAGTAAATGCTTAACGTGTTCAAAAGTAAAAGCCGAACATCAGAAACCGTCTGGCTTGTTACAACAGCCTGAAATTCCCCAATGGAAATGGGAACAGATTTCTATGGATTTCATCACGAAATTACCGAAGACGTCCAGTGGTTATGATACCATATGGGTAATTGTCGACCGTTTAACGAAATCTGCTCACTTTCTGCCAATTAAAGAAGCCGACAAAACAGAGAAACTTACAAGACTCTATATTAAAGAAATTGTTGCAAGACACGGAGTGCCAGTTTCTATTATCTCTGATAGGGATAGTCGTTTTGTGTCAAGGATTTGGAGGTCGTTACAAGAAGCCCTAGGCACGCGCCTAGACATGAGCACAGCCTACCATCCACAAACGGACGGTCAAAGTGAAAGGACTATCCAAACATTAGAAGATATGCTCCGTGCGTGTGTAATTGATTTCGGAGGTAATTGGGATACTCATTTACCGTTGGCGGAGTTTTCCTATAATAACAGCTACCACACGAGCATTAATGCAGCTCCGTATGAAGCTTTATATGGTCGTAAGTGCCGCTCACCGCTATGTTGGGCGGAAGTTGGTGAAAAACATTTGACAGGTCCTGAGATTGTCCAGGAAACCACCGATAAGATCTTCAAAATTAAGGACCGTCTGAAAGCTGCCCGAGACAGACAAAAGAGCTATGCTGATAACAGACGGAAACCATTAGAATTTCAAATTGGTGACCGAGTAATGTTAAAAGTCTCACCATGGAAAGGCGTTGCAAGGTTTGGTAACCGTGGTAAGCTCAACCCTAGATACGTTGGACCTTTTGAAATACTGGCTAGGGTTGGCCCTGTAGCTTACAAGCTCAAGTTGTCACAAGAACTAAGCAATGTACATGATACGTTTCATGTATCAAATCTCAAGAAGTGTTTATCAGACGAGACACTAATTATACCGCCTGACGAGATTCACATTGATGATAAACTTCATTTCATCGAGGAACCGATTGAGATTACAGATTGGAAATTTCAAAATTTGAGACGTAGTCGAATCAAACTGGTTAAAGTACGTTGGAACTCAAAACGTGGTCCCGAGTATACATGGGAACGAGAGGATCAAATGAAGACGAAATACCCCTCCTTGTTTAAGGATGCAACAGTTCAAGATGGCACGAATTGAATTTCGGGACGAAATTCTTTTAACATGGGGAGAATGTGACACCCGACATTTCAGGTTAATATCCGTACACGATATAAACGAGTTTATATTATGTTTATGTTCGTGATTTACCTAATTGCATAAATTAGGACATTAAAGTCTAAGAAAAGTCGTACATTGTCTCATTTTATATTTTGGTAATTCGAGGAGTTACCAGTTTCCATCGCAAATGACCAGAAAAATATATAGGCATATATATTTCACAAACTTTACGTGGAACAGTAAATTATTTTTAGAATAAATTTATAATACCGTGGAGAACCTAAACCGAATTAAATTACCCTTTTAAAACTATAATTGATATTAATACCCTTAATAAATTTTACACTTAAATCATGGTTTGATTTATTTTAACCCAAACCACAACCCACTACTTTGACCTTCTCGGTCGAAGCCAGAGAAAACCCCCCCATTCTCACGTCACTATTTAACTCACATTCAAATTCTTTATACTAAAACCCATACAGCCTATTGCGAAAATTCAGATGAAACCATACCCCTTTCAATCAAAAGTCTCACTAAACCCTTTTATCAATCATTTTCTTACGGCAAACATCCCATTTCTCTCCAATTTGAAGTCCAGTTTTAAGGCAAAATCCATCACAAATTCGGTGTTTTAAGAAGAATTTCAAGTGTTTCTGTAAAGAGTTTAGCAAAAGATTCAAGATCATTCTCTGTTTTCTCTCATCATCTTCATCTCTGTTTTAAGGTAAAAACTCAATACTATCTACAATATTTTCTTTTAAAACCGTAGCTAAGCATACAAAATATTCAAACGCAAGTAAGATAACAAGAAAAGTGTGTCGAATTTAAGTTTAAAACATAAAAATATGCAGGACTGATTCTGTCAATCAGAATTGCAGTAATCGAAACTATAGTTTCGATACCCGTTTCTCAATCGAAACTGGGAGTTTCGATACCAGTTTGATCGAAACTAGGAGTTTCGATACCTATTTGATCGAAACTAGGAGTTTCAATACCTGTTACTCAATCGAAACTAGGAGTTTCGATACCCTTTTACTCAATCGAAACTAAGTAGTTTCGATACATGTTACTCAATCGAAACTAGTAGTTTCGATACCGGTTGCTCAATCGAACCTAGGTAGTTTCGATACTCAGTTTGCTCAATCGAAACTAAGTAGTTTCGACTCCTGTTCTGTTCTGTTCAATCGAAACTATGTAGTTTCGATACTGGTCATCAGTCCCATTTAGTAGTAACTTAGAACTGTTTTATAACAAATCAAGTGTTGAAAAACTAAAAAGATATTTAAACAAAAGCAATCAGAATTGCTAAGTCGGTGAACAATTTACATATAAGACGTTCGGTCTTAACAAGAATTACCCTTTTGTAATTAGGGTACGAATAGTCAAGTTGACTCGATCAAATATCATAGCAAGCATACACAAACTCAAGGTGAGTTTCACGGCCCCTTTTTACTATTTTGTACTATTTGGGGGAAGAACATACTTATAACTATTTTTATATGATAACAAGAAAACAAGACCCGACCTTTATGTATGCATGAGTGAACACGTTTGGAGCTCGTAAAGTCCCCTGATCATCATATTTATAACCATTAGCTATAGATTAGCCTGAGATTCTATGGATAGTACTATTGGGTCTGACACCCCCGGTCATGGTTAGTCGCGCTAACCATGGGTCCCTCTGGCCAAATGACTGCATAGTGTTCTAATATTGCTCGTGAGGTACGAGTGAGGGGCAAAACACCTGGTCTTGGTTTGGTTATGCCTCATGTATGTACATATTATTTGTATTCCTAGCTAGTTTACAAATGGGTCAAACATTACTTGTTTTGCTTATAATATACGTAAAAATCATTTTCATGCAATTGGTTTGCTCATTATATTCATATATAAAACCTGTGAAATCACCAACCTAGTATTGACACTTTCAAGTATGTTTTTCAGGAAACTGAACGTGATAACAAGAGTAATACTACATAGGGTTCATGCATACACGGTGGATACAACTTTTGAAGATTTTTCTTGTATAACCCATAATGTTCGGGTCATATTTGCAAAATCTTAATATTTTGTAGCTTCAACTACTATTTTGAGCTATAAAACCTTAAATTTAATTTATGTATCCAGTTGTATGTATGCATTTGCAATAATTATATGCTTTGAAAAACCATGAACGTCGCGCCTCGCGTTTCCGCCTTGGCGGGGTGTGACATATACCGACGACATGTCGTCGGTATAGCCTAGATTATCGGCGCCATAAAATCCTGTGCCGACGACATGTCGTCGGTATAGGTCTTCTTAATGTTTTGACCGGTCAATAAAGTAAATGCCCTATACCTACGACATGTCGGTATAGGGTTTTCCCAAAATTGTTTTTAATTAAAAAAAAAAAAAACCCACCGACGAAAACGTTTTAATAAAAGAAAAAACAAAAAAAAAAATAGAATTTAACCATGTCGTCGGTATAGGGTTTTCCCCAATTTTTCACCGGGCGCCAATTTTTCCTCCATACGGCTCAACCCTGTGCCGACGACATGTCGTCGGTATAGGGTCTCACTTCTCAAAATTTGTGATTAACCTATCCCGACGACATGTCGTCGGCACAGGGTGACCTATGCCGACGACAAATGTCGTCGGGATAGGTTCCGTCGGCATAGGGTCTTTTTCTTGTAGTGAATCTTGTAACAATCTTACATTGGTTGACCTTGGTAATGTTGGAGCCAACGTTTTGCATTACTTGGAGGCTGACATACCTACCAAAGACCAAAAACACATATGCTAGGTGATTTAATCAACTACCACACGTGTTGTAAAACCCCCAAAATTATACAATTTAAAGATAAATAACAGTAAATAATACGTTAAATACCTCAGAAAAGACTGATTTTACAAGAGTTTGGATATGCACACTTAGGTAGTCATCATCCGGGGCAGATGTAATGAAAAATGGGTGCCTGTATAGATTATTAAGTTAGTACATGGTTTATAGATTTATTTATTTAGTTTGAACAGTTATTGAAGGTCTCACCATTCATTTGGAGAGACATCGGCACAGTTGACAAACATGTATTGTCCACTCTTGTATTTAAAGCCTTGAGGTTTTGACATATGAAGTGCCAATGCATTTCCATGATATAAACCCACCTTTAACACATCCAATATCTTATGATATCTCATCTTATTTTAACAATGGTCAAATAAATAAAACCAAATCGGTAAGATGCTAACTAACCACGTTGACCTTTTTTATCTTTTTTTTTATCATAATTGATTCAGAGTAATAATATAACTACATTGAAATAAACGATACTCGGTGTGATTGTAAGATTATACCTTAAGTATCTTGACAGTCTTAACACTCAGTCGGACCGCCCTTATTAATCTCTCACCGGCAGAGAGCGAGATTGGAAATGCCAAATACATAGAAGTCTGCATCCGAATTGAAAAGCATGAATTATTTTGAAGATTACAAATACCATTTTATAAAACATTAATCACGCAAAAGAAATTTAGAAACTAACTGGTAAAAAAAACAGGGGGATTTTATTTTTTTACCTACATGAAGGATTATGTACATGAAGCTTCTACTATGAGATTTGATTGTAGTGGTCACATGGTGTTTCATTAGATGGTGTTCATCATGAAGATCTTAATTTATTTTTCGTATGAACTTTGTATATGTAACTTAATTCTTCTTCGCTTTTTTTTGTTTTTTGTTGAACCGTGTTTACAAGTATGTAAACTTGAATTTTTTTTCTCTCTCTTTTGATTCATATATGTAACTCGTATTAGCTACATATACGTAACTCGTAACATTCACATCATCTCCACTCGTAACATCCACGTCATCTCCACACAAACATGTTTACATATACGTAAAACATATGTTATCCTGTTTATATATGTTTACATATACGTAAGCATATGTATGTAGATCTGTTTAAATATACGTAAGCGTATATGTAAACTTGTTTACATATACGTAAATCTATTTTTTATTGATATGTTTGACTATAATTAGTAAGGGAGGAGAGATAATAGAGAATTTAGGAAAAACAATTTCTTTCCCGTACTAACTCAAATTCTGCCGATATTTCTAGACATATTTATACATAAAATTGTTTTAATTATGTAACATCCAGAATTTTATTCGTATTCGGGTTCGGGGAAAGATGGTCGAGTCATGGGCCGAGGGTGGGCTGGAGTGGGAATAGGGGTGGAAGGGAGCCTCATTAGCCAAGCCTTCCCCTTCCTCATTTCCATTTTCATCTTCCCCACGCTCTAAGAGAAAAGCCTAGAGAGAGAAAGTGATGATTTTTCTTCAAGATCGTTCCATTCATCATCTCCATTGATAGGAAAAAGCTTTGTTAAAGAAACGAGCTGATTTGAGGTAAAGAATTCGTCTAAGAGCATTCCCATCAGTTTCTCTATCATCATCTCTATAATTACACTAAAAATCACTATCTTTTCTCTCTTCTTGTCAATTAAATAATACTTTTTTATACCTTTATCATTACCTTTTCTCTCTCCTCCACTCACAACCACTTCAAAAAATATTAAAAATTTAATAGAGGTGAACAGTGTTTTCCCCAGATATACAAAAAAATTATACATTTTTTCTCTCCTCCACTCACAGCCACTTTAAACCACTTCATAAAATATGCAGAATCCACTCACAAACATATGTAGAAACTGATGTGAATGCTCTAAATCTCTGTTTTTTGGGTAAATATGGTTAAAAACGACTTTGATCTAAAAAGCTGCGATTTTTATGTGTGTTTAAGTCAAAAAACGGTGGATTAAGCTTCATGGATAAGAATAGAACAGTTGGACGTAAAAAGTTAGGATTTTGGATCGAAAACGACGGTTTTGGCCAAGAACCGTATTAGTGGTCCGAAATGGGGTTGAAGGGACCGCATTGCATTTTTGACCGAAAAGGTTTTCGGTCGAAATGAGGAACATTGCATTCCAATCGAAAAGCTACTCGGTCGAAAAGGTTTTCGGATGAAATATTTTTTCCAGCGAAATAGTTTTAAGATGAAAGACATTTCAGACGAAAGAGATTTCGATCGAAATAGATTTCAACCGAAAAGGATTTCGATCGAAAAGTGAATTCGGACGAAAGAGTTTTCGACCAAGTGGGATTTCAAGCGAATCTTTTTTGTTGTATCGTGAAGTTAACACATTTCGTTTGTGACCATTCGAGCAGATCTCGTAGCACCGTATTGAGCTATACACACTTAGGGAGGATTAACTAAGAAAGTCAGGTGAATTCTAGATGCCCGTTTTTGATGAAAGTTTTACTATATTTTGGGACTGATCGCATACTTATGAAACGTTTGCAAAACGAATGTTTATGAAATGTCTTGCCTTAAATGTTTACGAAAGGTTTGAATGAAAAATGTTTTAATAAAACGTATAATGCTTTACCGAAAGGTTTTATGAATGAATGAACGCTTTTAATGTAAGTCGAATCTGACAATGATTCTTTCGAGAACAAATGCGATGAATGAAATCGTGTCTAGGTAATTAGGAATCCAAACGAGACTGGGCGCCCTAGACAATAAGATTTTCTATACCTATACAGAAGCCTTTGTGGCTAGCAAATAGTTGTACAACTAGTATGAATGACGGGATTAGCTATCATGTAAATGTTGTGTGGATGCACATGCGTAATGTTACTATCATGGCGGGGTGTGATTCTGTCTACGTCAGGATTCCGGATGAGACCGGGCAAGCTGGAAAGACACTAGGCCTCGATTAATCTCGAGTAATGCCTAAAGGAATTGACGGTTACGAAAAGATGCATATTTGACACAAATGGTTCATGTTTAATGGTATTGCATGTTATGTACGATTTTATTAGTATTGAATAATGTTATATTTTTGGCAAAACGTTTTTGATGTGAAATATTTTTTATAAAGTTAGAACTTACTAGCGCATCTGAGTTTTTATTATGTCGGCAGGTTAAGTGTAGAATGCTGTTAAGGATGGATGCAGAGCTTTTGCTGACAGATTAACCAAGTGATGACACTGACGTCCCGTTCAATTTATGTTATTTGAATTTAATGTTAAGAAAATGTTTTCGCTGTGTTTGAACAAAATTGTAATTTTAATGGTATTTCCGCTGCATTTATTCTATTTAAAGTTTAATTCGCTCCGTGTTTATAAGTAAATCCAACAAGTGAGGTTTCCCGGGTTTTGGGGCCTTAAAATTATATCATTATATTATTATTTTCTTAGCCTTTCTAAGTTCAAAAACACATTATTTTTATAAAATGTAAATTTTGCACATATCTCTGATCTAGATGTGAATAGGATATCCTGTAGAAATCATCAATACAATAATTGTAGGGTTAGTCTGGACGGATCATAGAGTGGAGTACAAGGATAATTTATATTCTGCTTTTGACGTTTAAGCTACTTTTACTGCAGTTACTATGCAAGGTCTAAGGTCAGCCCCATCTAAGGTGGAGTACAAGGATAATTTCCTGATACAGAGCACAATTGTTAATGTTGGGAGAAAGGAAGAAGATGAAACTCTTGAATTGGTAAGCATTTTGACTTTCAGTCAAATATATCTTAATTGATGTTCATTGTTGCCACCTAGCACAAGCAGTTCTTTAAAATTAATGGTAAGTATGTTCAAGAGAAGAGGCTCAAGGTTATTCTAGGGTTTATTTGTTCATGTTATTTGATTATTTCCGGGCAAGGTGTTAGTTTGGGTCAAACTCAATGATTTTGATAAAGCTCTTTCCCTTTTGGATCAAAATTTTTGCTATGCATCATCTTGAACTGTACTTTCTAACTTAAAAAATCTTTATTCAAGTTCTTAGTTTTTGACCAACAATCTTTAAATGCATCAATTTGAATTTTACTGGGTAAGTTGTCATGACCCGTCCAATCCAGATTTGGTCAAACTCAATGGTTTTCTTTGCTAAAGTTCTTACCTTTTGGATAAAGAATATTGAATTGCATCAACTTGCACTAATTAACTTAAGTGGGTAGGTTTAAGAATCTATGTTCAGACACTTACATTTTGGTTCAAGAATTTTGAGCAAGTTATCAATACCCATCAGATTCAGCTTTGGTCAAACTCAAAGTCTATGTCATATATGTTAATTTTTTACCTTTTTGATCAAGAATCTTTAACTACATCGAACTTGCAATATACTGTTACTATTTTACTTTAGTCTGATTAAGTTGTAATTACACAAATACCTTTCAGAAATTGAGAGTCAATCTGTTCTATCTAAACTCAAATTTGACTTCCTCTATCTAACCCTTGGCAGTCATTCCTCTTTGAAGGGCAAAAGGTCATTTCAAATTGGACATCTGACCTGCAGAGACCTATGTTTGATTGTATTTTCGCATATTATCTATATGAAAAAAGTCCATTTCGTTGTACATATTTTCAAGCATGAAGTACAACCTGCGTTTGACGCCTCCTTCACGCGAACGCAGCCGACTTTTACAGGTTTGTTCTTCGTAACCACGTTTTTTCCTTCTCAGTCTTAAAGTTTTTATACCTGCTTTTATTTAGATTGGGTACTGCCTCCTGTGAGTTTAAAAAGACTGCTTCTGTTTGGGTTTTTAGGTGATTAAGGTTTTTTACTTGCTTCTTTTTTCAGATTGGGTGCTGCCTCGGGTCAATTGAAACATTAATCACAGAGCCCAGGTTCAATTAAGACTCAACCCTCAGGTACCTATTAATTATTTAAAAGCTTTCTGTGTACATGTAATATCCCGTAAAAACATTCTAATATGAAGTTTCGAATCTGGGTAAACAAGGACTTTCTTTTGGCAAGTTCTAATAATTTTTGGATGTGATTTTCATGCTTGGTCTTTGCAATTGTTTACTACTGTTACATTTGAATGGTTTCTACTAAATGTTGGTGCCATTTCCACATCTATGTTATGCTTGACTATTAGTTCAGATTTGGTTGATTTCTTAAACGGATCAGCATATGACGTCCCCATTCTTCATTAAACTCATGTCAAATATGTTGCAGTATGATTCTTTGTTTTTAACGGTTAGCGCTAAAATAGGTTTGTTTTTGCTTTTCTCCACTCACTGATTTGCTTCATTCCCTTTACCGCTTGATGTTGTGTTGCCTCGGGTTTAAGACAAAATTAGGATGAAACTTTGTACATTAAATTTGAATATTAGAGAAATCTCGACAGAAAAAAGGCAAGTAGTAACATAAAGACTAATTTGTACATTAAATCTGAACCATCTTAAATTTACTGTATCGGTGGAACTAAATTTAATCATCTCACATTAGCAATGACAATCTTAAAGTTTAGCATCAATGATTGGTGTACGCAGGACTTCAAGTTCTAAGAAAATTACTATTTAATATTGGATGCGAATTGTATTACGATCCAAGTTTATTACTAATTGTCAAATGAAATCTTTGGTGTAGGAAAACCTCAACTTCAGTGATGCTCCGGATGAGTCGCTCGAGTTGATGTAGGTTGACATGGTATGGACAAATAATAGCAGTTGGTTTGTTACCCGCAGCAACGCGCGGGTTAGCCAACTAGTTACTTTGAAAGTAAAAGTGAATTCGAAGTCAAATTACTTTTCCAAGGATAAGCATGCAAATTCACATAACATGGAAAAGTTAATTGGTGGAAAAAGAATTGGAAAAAGTTTAGCACGGAATTCAAAAGAAGCATGTGAATAAAAACAAAAGCAAGAGCAAGGAATCGGGTCTCTGTGCGAACAGTTCAAGCAAGGGATAACCGAAGCACCAAGCCACCTGTGTGGAGCAAGAAGCATGTTAAAACATTAAAATTAAGGAGAAGAGTGTAGGGTTAATCTTGATGGGTTACAGATATCGGTCATTGAGTTGGATACGGCAGTAGAAAATCTAGTTAGCACATTTTTTTTATGGTTTAAAGGGTCATGGCTAGTTTATTTTGTTTAGTTAAAAGTAGTGGAGTCATGGGTTCCTTTTCTTTAGGAGCAAGCTGTTTTTTTTCTCTATTTGTGCCACGGTTTTTGAGTATGAATAAAGTGCGAGTTTTGAAGCGGTAAATTCTGTAATCGAGTATGTGTTTTTGTTTGTTTTGTGGTATGAAATTAGGGCCTGGTCGATCTAACTCGCAAACATAGAAATAAGATGTCGATGTTCTCGATCGTGTGTGTTTTTGTCTCTATTTATTATAACCTTACCTGGATTTTTAGTATTTCTTCAAGCTCTTTCTTGACCACATCCATCAGGTCGATGTTCTCGATCCTGCAGACATTTATACGCGATTGCGGAAAAAATTTTCAAGGGCTCTGTGCTCATTTGTTGCCTTAAAACAGGATCAATAATCCTGTCCAGTTTATCATTAGCATAATATTCTTTGGCTACAACTGCTGATAACAAGATGCCATCCTTGTCTGTATCATAGCACAACCTCCCACAAAGAACTTCAAATAGCACCATGCCGAAAGAATAAACGTCAGATTTTTTGGTCAACATATGTTCTGATCGATACCCTTCCTCTTGGTCTGATCACATACCATGGACGGTTGCTGTTTGCTTTTTTTCTGACCAGAAAACCGTGACCTCCCTTGCTGCTTTCTTTCACTCTTTCTAGGCCTGAAGATTGACCGCTGCTTCTGCTTCTTCTTGCTGATTGCAAATCGATCAGCCCTACAGCCAAATAGGCTGCTCCTCCTCCTGAAAACGACTCTATTTCTCAACCTGACTCTGATACCAATTGTTGGATCAAGCCTTGAGATTTGCCAATGAACAAGAAAATAAAGAACGTAATTTACTGCTCCAAATCTCTTGCTAATTTCATTCAACCAAATACATACATTAAATAAGAAACATAAACCCTTGCTCCTAAAGATTAGGCATCACTAACCCTACTAAACCATTACTTTGACTCTCTAATTAAAACATTAAAAACACGTGCCTAAATTAATATTCTTGTTGACCCATTTGCTCCATGACCTGTTCTTTAACTCGCTTTGAATTCACCAATGACCCGACTTGAATTCAACGGACTTGACCCGATCAAGATTAACTCCAACAGGAATTACCTTGTTAACCATTCCTTAGTGGCCAAATGATCAATGTATTTGACAACGTATTCTTGTTAATAATTCCTTTGTGACTTAATTTTTGCAAATTAATTAGAAGTGAAGTTAATGTGATATTCTTATGTTTTTTAATGAAGTATTAAACTAAATATTAAAGTATGTCTTTTAGTCATTCTTATAAATTAGTATGTTTAGAGTCGTTTATTTATTTATAAAGAGTCAAAGGATCAAGTATGTACAATTGGAAGTTCGAAACTGAAAAATACGTCTAGGGTTGTGTCGTTCTTGGCTAGACGACGCGTCGGTTCTAAGGTTATATAAGAACTCATCACATGATGTAAACGATGGTTACGATTCTTATTAAAAAACAAGCAAGTTTGTGTGTTCAATTCTCATTATTAATTCATGTGACTTCAATCTGTGGTTGAATTGCTTCTTGATTATCGAGCAAGGCTAAACGCGCACTTTAGGAATTTTGCATATAACTTTTCTCTTTACAACATTTCCAATACTTCCTTGATGTGACAAGCATGATCGCCTTTATTCTTCAAGTAGACCAGCATATCATCTATAAACACTATCACTGATCGGTCCAACATAAGACGACATATTATGTTCATCATTTCCATGAACGCCACGTAGGCATTCGTCAACCCAAAGGACATCACGAGGAACTCGAAGTGTCCATAGCTCGTGTGAAAAGCAGTTTTCTGCACGTCCTCCTCTCTAACTTTCAATCAGTGGTAACCCGACCTAACCTGCCCCTCATAATTGATCGAACAGGTCGTCTATCCTTGGTAAAGGGTGTGACACCTGTCAAAATATCATCCCAATTATGAACAAGAGTAAAGTATAAAGACTAGAATCGACAAAACCCAAAAGATAACGCATAAAAACAATGAAAACTGAAAATCAGAGGGTGGCGGACCACAGGCTAATCGTCCGCTACAAGTGGACTTGGCTGGCGGACAGCCAGGTCCTGGCTAACGGTCCGCTACGGACTTCTCTAAGCAGCCTCTACACGTGACATGTGTCAACACTACGTGTAGAGCATGCGTCAGCCTACGTGACATGTGTCGACGCCACGTGTAGGGCATGCATTCGCCATTATAATAAATAAGCCCATGACAGATGGATATGAATATAATGTATATAAAGGGCGAGAACTTAAATAATTTGTAAAATATTTGAGGAAGGTTGCAACGAAATATGCATAGGTCAACTTCCGGTTCTGATTCCAGCCTTGAAATTTTTTTTATATGTATCATTAATTAAAAATCTATCATTCAATTTGAAATATTGGTTACTTCCGAAAAACACAAAAATATTCAATTTACTAAGGGTTGTGCTAGGGATGCCTCTGTGTTTTTTTTCACACACCTAACCTAGCCGTCAAGTATAGGTCTGACGGTTGTGTCCCAAAACGTGACGTTGTGGCCTATACGTGACGGTAGGTCTCTCGTGAGTCCCAGGAATAAAAAGAACACTGATGAGAATGGGAGGTTGTAGTCTGAAAGACTGCAAAAAGCGAACCCTAACCGTCACGTATAGGCCAATACGTGACGGTTCAAAAATGTACGAGGTTGTTTTAACAGAAAGTTAAAGTTGACAGCGTCGTCAGACACCTAACCTAACCGTCACGGATGGACCTATACGTGACGGTTATGTATGCAGATTCGGCATACATGAACGCAACTCTCACCACTCACTCTCATCACACTAAACCCATCATCCTACACAAACCCGTAACCCCCACACCCTAACCATCATCATCCTCACACCCATCACGACCTACCAGCTGTCACCACCGTTAAGCTAACCAACCCTCACTCACCCACCAACCGACAACACCATTTTCACCATAATTAAAAAAAAAGAACATAAAGTATAGACTTCCAAGCCCTATATAATGTGCGGGCCCCGGGAAGCGGTCCGCTATAGGGTTACACTTGTTAGTTTTCACCCGCTGGTCAACTGCCACGTGTTAGCCACTCGTTGGAGCGTTCATGTACTTTCACTTGTGTGATAGCCACAGGCTTCTCGATATAATTTAAAATTTGATTGGATATAGATATGTAGTTCAGGCGTTCAGATATTGAAAGAGCAAGATAAAATGGATGATAAATACTTACGAATCCGGACCCGTCATTGATAGACCTGGGACTGGTTTTTGGTTGCAATGAGAACATGAATCATTCTTTTGGACTACTAATAATGCAAATTGTAGAAGGGGGACTAAGGCCTTAATCGCTCGAGGACCACTCTAATGGTGACAAGGTGCTCCCTCGAGAGTCATTTCATGCTAAGAGTGACCTCCCTGATTTCATGGGTTTCAACCTGCCAATATTCTCACAATAATTACTAGGTTGATATATAAAGAATATTATGAAAATGCTGAGCACGAGAAATCCCAATAAATAAAAACTTAAATTAAAGACCATAACATTCTTAGACAGCAAAAGATTAAATTAAAGAAATAAAATTTACTTAATTTGAACAAACAACCCTACATGATTGAGGGATGAAAACAAACACAAAACAAAAAATATTGTCTTTTTTACAAATCTCATACTATAGGACAACCATTCATTAAAATAAAATAACACTATTATTCATCACCAATTCGAATTACAATATAGAGAAGAGAAGAAACAGAATTAAAAACAAATTATAAGAAATAAAATACGTAAAGCAGAAGAAGAGAAAACAAGTGTAGAGGCTCAGTATTTCTGTTTAACAGAGGTACTTTAAAACAGATTTCGGGCCACCAATGTGAACTCGTCTTTCTCCCGAGGTACAACAGCTGAAGCAGATGCACCGTCGGAGATAACCAAGCACCTGAAACAGCAAGAGCGAAAAGGTCCAAGACATATGAACTTTCTCTTCATTCTGTGTGAAGTTTCCATGTATGTATTTTTTTCTGTGTATGGAACAAGACACATATGCCTTGTATATATACACAAAAACTGTGACCGGAAAGTCTTAGTTAATACATAATTAATCTCTGTTTAATTATGGATGTTGAACAGTCTTGCGAGTGGTGGAACTCAAACAGACAGACTGTTCATTTTCTGCATAGTTGAACCAACAAACATTAGTTTGCCTCTTCACCCGTGCAGTCGCGCCCGTAGAACCACATAGCATGTGGACTCCTGCGGAGCTACACGACACATGGAACGTAGCCGTGCGGCATGGACACACGCAGAGCCACATGACACGCAGACTGAAGCCGCGCCAACATCGACACATGGACTTGTTGACGCGCGTAGATTGACCTACGCCACGATCAAGGTCAAAAATACTAATGTTACTCTCAAGCGGCTAGCGGCGATGCGAGCATGAGCCATCAAAACGCCACATTACGCTCATCGTCATTGACGGATCAAGGATTTTTACTCAGCGAGTGCAAAAACTACGTTAAAAATAAAAAGACAGTAAAAATAAACTTCATTTAAATTTTTAACAATAAACTTCATCAAAAATTTAAACAATAAACTTCATTAAATATAACTTTAAAAATGAGTCAAACGGGATGAAAGTCGTAATGTTTTGAAGTAGTTTCATGTTAATCTCATTAAAACAATCACCAAACTTTTGAATCCGAGTGGCTTACATATGTGGGGGCGCAATGTAACCACTGGGCTAGTAAGCCTTTGTTGTTAGTTCTCTCAACAAAATGCTTTAATTTCATAAAAAAATCGCTTAAAATAAAATAAAAAAGGCTAACCAAACGATGACATGGGGCAAAACCGTCCAAATCCACCGGTCACAATCTAGAACTTTTCACACCCTTGGTAAAATGTACGTGTATATAATTGCTTCAATATCATGGTCATTTTATGTAGATAATGTGCTGATTTAGTAATATGTATAAGATGAATCATAAAAGGATTAATTTTGTGAAGAAGTTAAATACATATTTGGATCTTGTTACTGCATGTGTGTGATGATTTCTAGAAACCGTATTTAGAGTAATCAGTTTACTATTCTATATATTAGTATCTAAACAAAGACTCGTACTCAAAATTGGGTTAACCAAAATTGATCTGGCAATACCCTGACCAGACCCCTTACTTTGAATCATAATCATGCAATTAGTTTCTCTATTCTAAAACAAATGTTTCAATAGTAACCTTTATATAACAAAATTCCAACAAAAAAAATGGGAATACGTAATTATAAGGGATGCGTGTGGTACAGGCTTTCAGTTAGGCTGAAAGAAAGATTGGGTATCTAAAACAATTGCAAAGGGTGCCTCATATTTTTTTGGCCCATTTAAAAGGAGTTTAACATGAAAATGTTGGGCTTGAGGGGGTGCCTTCCCCCCTCTACAGGCTTAATGTATCCGCCCCTGCTCATCGTCTTCGTCCTAACCGCCACCGGGCGTCATTCTTTATAAGAGAACGAGATTTTATAAGGGCTCTCAGTTATAAAGACATACAAGTTCACATGACTGAATGGTTAAGAGGTATTCTGAACCATTAACAGGTAGTTTTTTAATGAATCAAACACTCACCCCTCTGATCGATTTAGATGTGAGCTCTGAATGAGACCATTAAGAGGCTACCAAACGAGGCTTTAATTTTCAGAATTTCACAAGTGAAATTCGTAATCAACAATTGGGTGGTTTTTGAAGAAATTCGTTATCAACACCTCACTATGAATATTCGAGTGAAGAATCAGTTGGTCATCTCTCTCAAGTTTTCTGGTTCTCGACAATTCTCTAGAAAACACATACTTCAATTCTTGTCTCAAATCTGAGTTTTATCCGATCATTTAATTCAGTAGAACCACTAAATTATTTTGATCTGAAAGTCCAATCACGACTCACAGTTCACCCGGGCTTAATTCTCGAAATCCCCTACATACTGTATTAGAAAATATGCATAAAATACATAAATTAAAAACATGAACTTCAACCCTATCTTTTCACATATGAGAGGGTGGAGGGGTATGATTATATGATTCTAGAAGGTTTTGAATGGATCTCATTTCTTGAAGGGCAAGAAATGAAAAAAAAACCTTCTTAGAAATTTATTTGTGAAACTCAAACTTGGTTGATGTTTTGTGTGAGAAATGTGAAGCTAGTTGTTTCAGCTCTTGTGCTACTGTTGGTTCTCCACAATAAAATACCCCTGCGAAAAGTTAGAAAACATCACATATGATACGATGCAATTAAAACTACTTGTTTTTCTATTATTTATGATATTGTAGTAATAATATTATGTAACTAAAACAGCTTGTCTTTTTATTATTTATTATAAAAAGGAAGAAAATGAGTTGTTAGGACTGACCTATTCTTGAACCTGTGTGATTAAAAGCAATTTGCTTGTAAACATTCTGCCAATCAGGTTTACCAAAATGAGACATAACACGAGTGCCCGAAACAACATCGACACCATTTTTAGCATGATTAAGCCTCTGGAGCGCAGTAACTATAGCAGATCTGTCATCACCTTCCTCATAAACACTTGTGCAATAATTATGCATCTCTATAACACCATTTTTGTCCATCTCAGCAGCCTCATTCAGGACACCTTTAAACCAATCAAACGAGCCTTGTTCTCCAATGACCCAATAGAAGTAAGCACGCATTGTTCTAAAGTTATTTGAACCCGATTTATTCTTTTGTAATGTGGTACCATTTTCCAATGGATTTTCTTCTTCTTTGTCTTTCATGTTATTCAATATGTCTTTCACAATACTGATCATTGGGGCTGCTCCAATTCCTACGCCCACTAGCAACACCACATCGTACTTTTTGTAGTCTTGTGTTTGTGCACCGTATGGACCATCAATTAAAACTCTTGGGAAACTGTCAAAAAATTTGATTAACTTTTCTAAATATACACATCTAAGCTTTAGAAGTCTCGATCGGTTGGGTAAACTGGTCAAAATTGGTTTGGGTTGAAACAAGGTTTGGTTGTTTGCAAACACCATTGGTGCACTCTTTTTAGTTTCTTTTTGTAGATTAACAAGCTATATTGATTCGCTAGTAATACGATAACTTAACATGTGATTTACAACAAACTAGAAATGTGGCCCCGCGCTACGTGGCGGAATGCGGACTTTAAACGATTGAGACGGTGACATTAACTTGGCTAAGTAAAAAAATGGAATGTGGTTAGTTATGACATTGAAAACTATATTATCACAATTATCATTTAAATAAATCTTTTTGTTTTTTTTTTCTCTTTCTAAAGAACAAAGGAGCTAGTTATCATTAAGAAAACAATATAATCAAACTAGAGGTCTAAATCTTTGGATAGTTTTCCTTTCGAGGTTATATGCATTTAAAACAAAAATTGGACGACTTTCAACCGGTTGAACCCGTTAGAGTAAATCACAATCCAAATGGACATTTCCATTGGTAATTGTTAGGGGAAAGAATCTAATTTTATTGAAAAAAAGATGAGGTTTCATGTCCAAGCGTCTGGGTCAAAGTAAAAAATTCCAAAACTCATTTATCAAAACTGTTGCCAACGTTTAATATTAATATATACAAAAATCCTGTAACAATCTTACATTGGTTGACCTTGGTAATGTTGGAGCCAACGTTTTGCATTACTTGGAGGCTGACATACCTACCAAAGACCAAAAAAACATATGCTAGGTGATTTAATCAACTACCACACGTGTTGTAAAACACCCAAAATTATACAATTTAAATATAAATAACAGTAAATAATACGTTAAATACCTCAGAAAAGGCTGATTTTAGTTGTCTAGTCCAATCACCAAGAGTTTGGATATGCACACTTAGGTAGTCATCATCCGGGGCAGATGTAATGAAAAATGGGTGCCTGTATAGATTATTAAGTTAGTACATGGTTTATAGATTTATTTATTTAGTTTGAACAGTTATTGAAGGTCTCACCATTCATTTGGAGAGACATCGGCACAGTTGACAAACATGTATTGTCCACTCTTGTATTTAAAGCCTCGAGGTTTTGACATATGAAGTGCTAATGCATTTCCATGATATAAACCCACCTTTAACACACCCAATATCTTTAGATATCTCATCTTATTTTACCAATGGTCAAATAAATAAAACCAAATAGGTAAGATGCTAACTAACCACGTTGACCTTTTTAATCTTTTTTTTATCATAATTGATTCAGAGTAATAATATAACTACATTGAAATAAACGATACTCGGTGTGATTGTAAGATTATACCTTAAGTATCTTGACAGTCTTAACACTCAGTCGGACCGCCCTTATTAATCTCTCACCAGCAGAGAGAGAGATTGGAAATGCCAAATACATAGAAGTCTGCATCCGAATTGAAAAGCATGAATTATTTTGAAGATTACAAATACCATTTTATAAAACATTAATCACGCAAAAGAAATTTAGAAACTAACTGGTAAAAAAAACAGGGGGATTTTATTTTTCTACGTACATGAAGGATTATGTACATGAAGCTTCTACTATGAGATTTGATTGTAGTGGTCACATGGTGTTTCATTAGATGGTGTTCATCATGAAGATCTTCATTTATTTTTCGTATGAACTATGTATATGTAATTCAATTCTTCTTCGCTTTTTTTTTGTTTTTTGTTGAACCGTGTTTACATGTATGTAAACTTGAATTTTTTTTCTCTCTTTTGATTCATATATGTAACTCGTATTAGCTACATATACGTAACTCGTAACATTCACATCATCTCCACTCATAACATCCACGTCATCTCCACACAAACATGTTTACATATACGTAAACACATATGTTATCCTGTTTATATATGTTTACATATACGTAAGCATATGTATGTAGATCTGTTTAAATATACGTAATACGTAAATCTATTTTTTATTGATATGTTTGACGATAATTAGTAAGGGAGGAGAGATAATAGAGAATTTAGGTAAAATAATTTCTTTCCCGTACTAACTCAAATTCCGTCGATATTTCTAGACATATTTATACATTAAATTGTTTTAATTATGTAATATCCGGAATTTTATTCGTATTCGGGTTCGGGGTAAGATGGTCGAGTCATGGGCCGAGGGTGGGCTGGAGTGGGAATAGGGGTGGAAGGGAGCCTCATTAGCCAAGCCTTCCCCTTCCCCTTCCCCATCCTCATTTCCATTTTCATCTTCCCCACGCTCTAAGAGAAAAGCAAAGTGATGATTTTGCTTCAAGATCGTTCCATTCATCATCTCCATTGATAGGAAAAAGCTTTGCTAAAGAAACGAGCTGATTTGAGGTAAAGAATTCGTCTAAGAGCATTCACATCAGTTTCTCTATCATCATCTCTATAATTACACTAAAAATCACTACCTTTTTCTCTTTTTTTTCAATTAAATAATACTTTTTTATACCTTTATCATTACCTTTTCTCTCTCCTCTACTCACAAAAATATTAAAAATTTAATAGAGGTGAACAGTGTTTTCCCCAAATATACAAAAAATTTATACATTTTTTCGCTCCCCACTCACAACCACTTTAAACCACTCCATAAAATATGCAGAATCTACTCACAAACATATGTAGAAACTGATGTGAATGCTCTAAATCTCTATTTTTTGGGTTTTTGGGTAAATATGGTTAAAAACGAGTTTGATCTAAAAAGTTGCGATTTTTATGTGTGTTTAAGTCTAAAAACGGTGGATTAAGCTTCATGGATAAGAATAGAACAGTTGGACGTAAAAAGTTATAATTTTGGATCGAAAACGACGGTTTTGGCCAAGAACCGTATTAGTGGTCCGAAATGGGGTTGAAGGGACCGCATTGCATTTTTGACCGAAAAGGTTTTCGGTCGAAATGAGGAACACTGCATTCCAATCGAAAAGCTACTCGGTCGAAAAGGTTTTCGGATGAAATATTTTTTCCAGCGAAATAGTTTTAAGATGAAAGACATTTCAGACGAAAGAGATTTCGATCGAAATAGATTTCAACCGAAAAGGATTTCGATCGAAAAGTGAATTCGGACGAAAGAGTTTTCGACCAAGTGTGATTTCAGGCGAATCTTTTTTGTTGTATCGTGAAGTTAACACATTTCGTTTGTGACCATTCGAGCAGATCTCGTAGCACCGTATTGAGCTATACACACTTAGGGAGGATTAACTAAGAAAGTCAGGTGAATTCTAGATGCCCCTTTTTGTTGAAAGTTTTACTATATTTTGGGACCGATCACATAATTATGAAACGTTTGCAAAACGAATGTTTATGAAATGTCTTGCCTTAAATGTTTACGAAAGGTTTGAATGAAAAATGTTTTAATAAAACGTATAATGCTTTACCGAAATGTTTTATAATTGAATGAACGCTTTTAATGTAAGTCGAATCTGACAATGATTCTTTCGGGAACAAATGCGATGAATGAAATCGTGTCTAGGTAATTAGGAATCCAAACGAGACTGGGCGCCCTAGACAATAAGATTTGTTATACCTATACAGAAGCCTTTGTGGCTAGCAAATAGTTGTACAACTAGTATGAATGTCGGGATTAGCTATCATGTAAATGTTGTGTGGATGCACATGCGTAATGTTACTATCATGGCGGGGTGTGATTCTGTCTACGTCAGGATTCCGGACGAGACCGGGCAAGCTGGAAAGACACTAGGCCTCGATTAATCTCGAGTAATGCCTAAAGGAATTGACGGTTACGAAAAGATGCATATTTGACACAAATGGTTCATGTTTAATGGTATTGCATGTTATGTACGATTTTATTAGTATTGAATAATGTTATATTTTTGGCAAAACGTTTTTGATGTGAAATATTTTATATAAAGTTAGAACTTACTAGCGTATCTGAGTTTTTAATATGTCGGCAGGTTAAGTGTAGAATGCTGTTAAGGATGGATGCAGAGCTTTTGCTGACAGATTAACCAAGTGATGACACTGACGTCCCGTTCAATTTATGTTATATGAATTTAATGTTAAGAAAATGTTTTCGCTGTGTTTGAACAAAATTGTAATTTTAATGGTATTTCCGCTGCATTTATTCTATTTAAAGTTTAATTCGCTCCGTCTTTATAAGTAAATCTAACAAGTGAGGTTTCCCGGGTTTTGCGGCCTTACAAATTATATCATTATATTATTATTTTCTTAGCCTTTCTAAGTTCAAAAACACATTATTTTTATAAAATGTAAATTTTGCACATATCTCTGATCTAGATGTGAATAGGATATCCTGTAGAAATCATCAATACAATAATTGTAGGGTTAATCTTGACGGATCATAGAGTGGAGTACAAGGATAATTTATATTCTGCTTTTGACGTTTAAGCTACTTTTACTGCAGTTACTATGCAAGGTCTAAGGTCAGCCCCATCTAAGGTGGAGTACATGGATAATTTCCTGATACAGAGCACAATTGTTAATGTTGGGAGAAAGGAAGAAGATGAAACTCTTGAATTGGTAAGCATTTTGACTTTCAGTCAAATATATCTTAATTGATGTTCATTGTTGCCACCTAGCACAAGCAGTTCTTTAAAATTAATGGTAAGTATGTTCAAGAGAAGAGGCTCAAGGTTATTCTAGGGTTTATTTGTTCATGTTATTTGATTATTTCCGGGCAAGGTGTTAGTTTGGGTCAAACTCAATGATTTTGATAAAGCTCTTTCCCTTTTGGATCAAAATTTTTGCTATGCATCATCTTGAACTGTACTTTCTAACTTAAAAAATCTTTATTCAAGTTCTTAGTTTTTGACCAACAATCTTTAAATGCATCAATTTGAATTTTACTGGGTAAGTTGTCATGACCCGTCCAATCCAGATTTGGTCAAACTCAATGGTTTTCTTTGCTAAAGTTCTTACCTTTTGGATAAAGAATATTGAATTGCATCAACTTGCACTAATTAACTTAAGTGGGTAGGTTTAAGAATCTATGTTCAGACACTTACATTTTGGTTCAAGAATTTTGAGCAAGTTATCAATACCCATCAGATTCAGCTTTGGTCAAACTCAAAGTCTATGTCATATATGTTAAATTTTTACCTTTTTGATCAAGAATCTTTAACTACATCGAACTTGCAATATACTGTTACTATTTTACTTTAGTCTGATTAAGTTGTAATTACACAAATACCTTTCAGAAATTGAGAGTCAATCTGTTCTATCTAAACTCAAATTTGACTTCCTCTATCTAACCCTTGGCAGTCATTCCTCTTTGAAGGGCAAAAGGTCATTTCAAATTGGACATCTGACCTGCAGAGACCTATGTTTGATTGTATTTTCGCATATTATCTATATGAAAAAAGTCCATTTCGTTGTACATATTTTCAAGCATGAAGTACAACCTGCGTTTGACGCCTCCTTCACGCGAACGCAGCCGACTTTTACAGGTTTGTTCTTCGTAACCACGTTTTTTCCTTCTCAGTCTTAAAGTTTTTATACCTGCTTTTATTTAGATTGGGTACTGCCTCCTGTGAGTTTAAAAAGACTGCTTCTGTTTGGGTTTTTAGGTGCTTAAGGTTTTTTACTTGCTTCTTTTTTTCAGATTGGGTGCTGCCTCGGGTCAATTGAAACATTAATCACAGAGCCCAGGTTCAATTAAGACTCAACCCTCAGGTACCTATTAATTATTTAAAAGCTTTCTGTGTACATGTAATATCCCGTAAAAACATTCTAATATGAAGTTTCGAATCTGGGTAAACAAGGACTTTCTTTTGGCAAGTTCTAATAATTTTTGGATGTGATTTTCATGCTTGGTCTTTGCAATTGTTTACTACTGTTACATTTGAATGGTTTCTACTAAATGTTGGTGCCATTTCCACATCTATGTTATGCTTGACTATTAGTTCAGATTTGGTTGATTTCTTAAACGGATCAGCATATGACGTCCCTATTCTTCATTAAACTCATGTCAAATATGTTGCAGTATGATTCTTTGTTTTTAACGGTTAGCGCTAAAATAGGTTTGTTTTTGCTTTTCTCCACTCACTCATTTGCTTCATTCTCTTTACCGCTTGATGTTGTGTTGCCTCGGGTTTAAGACAAAATTAGGATGAAACTTTGTACATTAAATTTGAATATTAGAGAAATCTCGACAGAAAAAAGGCAAGTTGTAACATAAAGACTAATTTGTACATTAAATTTGAACCATCTTAAATTTACTGTATCGGTGGAACTAAATTTAATCATCTCACATTAGCAATGACAATCTTAAAGTTTAGCATCAATGATTGGTGTACGCAGGACTTCAAGTTCTAAGAAAATTACTATTTAATATTGGATGCGAATTGTATTACGATCCAAGTTTATTACTAATTGTCAAATGAAATCTTTGGTGTAGGAAAACCTCAACTTCAGTGATGCTCCGGATGAGTCGCTCGAGTTGATGTAGGTTGACATGGTATGGACAAATAATAGCAGTTGGTTTGTTACCCGCAGCAACGCGCGGGTTAGCCAACTAGTTACTTTGAAAGTAAAAGTGAATTCGAAGTCAAATTACTTTTCCAAGGATAAGCATGCAAATTCACATAACATGGAAAAGTTAATTGGTGGAAAAAGAATTGGAAAAAGTTTAGCACGGAATTCAAAAGAAGCATGTGAATAAAAACAAAAGCAAGAGCAAGGAATCGGGTCGGATCTGTGCGAACAGTTCAAGCAAGGGATAACCGAAGCACCAAGCCACCTGTGTGGAGCAAGAAGCATGTTAAAACATTAAAATTAAGGAGAAGAGTATAGGGTTAATATTGACGGCTACAGATATCGGTCATTGAGTTGGATACGGGTCAGTAGAAAATCCAGTTAGCACATGTTTTTTTATGGTTTAAAGGGTCATGGCTAGTTTATTTTGTTTAGTTAAAAGTAGTGGAGTCATGGGTTCCTTTTCTTTAGGAGCAAGCTGTTTTTTTCTCTATTTGTGCCACCATTTTTTCTCTATTTCTTTCGGGTATGTAAACGGTATTGTAGTAAATTGATTTAGCATATATGACGAGAGTACCGCCATTATATTTTATTATTGTTTTAATAAAAGTGACATACTATTACTACAAGAAATACACGGAGATTAGATATAGCAAATGATAAGGATGGTGATATTACTTTGGATGGAAAAGTTAATTGGTGGAAAAAGAATCAGAAAATTTTAGCACGGAATTCAAAAGAAGAATGAAAATAAAAACAAAAGCAAGAGCAAGGAGTCGGGTCGGATCTATGTGAACCGATCAAGCAAGGGATAACCGAAGCAAGAAGCCACATGTGTGGAGGCGAGTAATGGGCAATGAACCGGTGTGGTTCAATCAAGGAGCAAGAAGCATGTTAAAACATTAAAATTAAGGAGAAGAGTGTAGGGTTAATATTGACGGGTTACAGATATCGGTCATTGAGTTGGATACGGGTTAGTAGAAAATCTAGATAGCACATTTTTTTTATGGTTTAAAGTGTCATGGCTAGTTTATTTTGTTTAGTTAAAAGTAGTGGTCATGGGTTCCTTTTCTTTAGGAGCAAGCTGTTTTTTTTCTCTATTTGTGCCACGGTTTTTGAGTATGAATAAAGTGCGAGTTTTGAAGCGGTAAATTCTGTAATCGAGTATGTGTTTTTGTTTGTTTTGTGGTATGAAATTAGGGCCTGGTCGATCTAACTCGCAAACATAGAAATAAGATGTCGATGTTCTCGATCGTGTGTGTTTTTGTGTGTGTTATTGTCTCTATTTATTATAACCTTACCTGGATTTTTAGCGTTTCTTCAAGCTCTTTCTTGACAACATCCATCAGAGGTCGATGTTCTCGATCCTGCAGACATTTATACGCGATTGCTGAAAATATTTTCAAGGGCTTTGTGCTCATTTGTTGCCTTAAAACAGGATCAATAATCCTGTCCAGTTTATCATTAGCATAATATTCTTTGGCTACAACTGCTGATAACAAGATGCCATCCTTGTCTGTATCATAGCACAACCTCCCACAAAGAACTTCAAATAGCACCATACCGAAAGAATAAACGTCAGATTTTTTGGTCACCATCCCGGTCCGAATGTATTGTGGTTCCACATACGGTCGTGTGCCACAGGCATTGGAAATAACTGTACTTGGACCCAAACCTGAAAAAGTCAATTTGGACAATCCAAGGTCTGAAATTTTTGCTACCCAATTGCGATCTAGCAAAATATTTGAGGTTTTTATATCCCTGTGGATTATGGTTTTATGCTCTCCAACATGATTGTGAAGGTGATCCAGCCCACGAGCCGCATCAGCAACTATTTTGAGTCTTTCCAGGCATGTAAGCGTATAATTCGTATCGCTACGGCTAATTATATACTGATCCAAACTTCCACGTTTGGCGTATTCATAAACAATAATCTTCTCATTTCCTTCATCACAATACCCAACAAGAGTGACGATGTTTTCATGCTGGTTACTTTTAACAAGAGTGACAAGCATGATCGCCTTTATTCTTCAAGTAGACCAGTATATCATCTATAAACAGTCACTGATCGGTCCAACATAGGACGACATATTATGTTCATCATTTTCATGAACACCACGTGGGCATTCGTTAACCCAAAGGACATCACGAGGAACTCGAAGTGTCCATAGCGCATGCGAAAAGCAGCTTTCTACACATCCTCTCTAACTTTCAACCGGTGGTAACCCGACCTAACCTGCCCCTCGTAATTGGTCGAACAGGTCGTCTATCCTTTGTAAAGGATGTGACACCTGTCAAAATATCATCCCAATTATGAACAAGAGTAAAGTACAAAGACTAGAATCAACAAAACCCAAAAGATAACGCATAAAAACAATGAAAACTGAAAATCAAAGGGTGGCGGACCACAAGCTAGCGGACCACAGGCTAACCATCCGCTACGAGTGGACTTGGCTGGCGGACCGTCAGGTCGTGGCTAACGGTCCGCTACGGACTTCTCTAAGCAGCCTCTACACGTGACACGTGTCGACGCTACGTGTAGGGCATGCGTCTGCCTACGTGACACGTGTCGACGCCACGTGTAAGGCATGCATTCGCCATTATAATAAATAAGCCCATGACAGATGGATATGAATATAATGTATATAAAGGGCGAGAACTTAAATAATTTGTAAAATATTTGAGGAAGGTTGCAACGAAATATGCATAGGTCAACTTCCAGTTCTGATTACAACCTTGAAATATTTTTTTATATGTATCATTTAATTAAAAATCTATCAACCAATTTGAAATATTGGTTACTTCCGAAAAACACAAAAATATACCCTCTTTACTACAATTCAATTTACTAAGGGTTGTGCCAGGGACACCTATGTGTTTTTTGTTTCACACACCTGACCTAGCCGTCACGTATCTAAACGTGACGGTTGTGTCCCAAAACGTGACGTTGTGGCCTATACGTGACTGTAGGTCTCTCGTGAGTCCCAAGAATAAAAAGGACATTGATGAGAATACGAGGTTGCAGTCTGAAAGACTGCAAAAAGCGAACCCTAACCGTCACGTATAGGCCAATACGTGACGGCAAAAATGTACGATGTTGTTTTGACAGAAAGTTAAAGTTGACAGCGTTGTCGGGCACCTAACCTAACCGTTACAGATGGACCTATACGTGACGGTTATGTATGCAGATTCAGCATACATGAACGCACCTCTCACCACTCACTCTCATCACACTAAACCCACCATCCTACACAAACCCGTAACCCCCACACCCTAACCATCATCATCCTCACACCCATCACGACCTACCAGCTGTCACCATCGTTAAGCTAACCAACCCTCACTCACCCACCAACCGACACCACCATCTTCACCATACTTAAAAAAAAAGAACAGAAAATATAGACGAAAGTGAGTGTTTGAGTTTTTGGTTGTGGTTATTTGCTGTTGGGATATTGCTGTTTTTTTTTTTCACACCTGACACCGATTTCGAGTTCGGGAGATCCTTATCAGAAGTCGAATCTTCCAGATTTGAATGAGAAGCCAACATTCGTATATTTGAACCAGGTTTAACAAGTCTTTATTTTATTAAGGGTCCTACTGGGACGGGTAAACTTAAGGGTGTACAAAGTTGGTTATGGGTCAAAGTTTAAACATAAGTGGTAATCATAATATGTCAAAGTTTTAGTATATAACATTTTACTTCTGTAGTGAACAAATTTATATGTTAGGTGCCCACACTAAATATATTTTTATTGTATTATGTAATACAAATATGTTGAATAATTTTATAGTATTTGGCGCGCTGATTTCAAAGTCTAGTGCATAAGGGGTGACGAATTGCCCTATACGTGACATTATGTGCCCTATACGTCACGTTTAACCCTATACGTGACGGTTATGGCAGGTATAGATCAAAAACTAGACGGTGTCTCTAAAAATCCCCTTTACTAAACACGAGTTATATAATAGAGTTAATATACACGGATAACCCCTATGATATTTTCTGTAAAGCTATAAACATTAAGCAGAGAGAGAGAAAGAGAAGAGTATAGTGGCTTGTAGAGATTAATCATCTGATAAAGGATCAAACATGAATACATGATGTATATTGTATTCACAAAACAGAAGTCATTCTTCATAAACTTGTGCAGGATTCATACTTCAAAAATAAATGCCAGACTATTTTTTGCTTTCTCAAATTTTGATCACAAGCAAATGAAGTATGTACGAATATATATATATATAAGTCTTCAACCTTATTAAGTCCTTCCATATTAATTTTTGCGGTCGCCGGAAGTAGTTGCCGGAGGCGGTTGCAGGTAGCTGGTGGTGGTTTCATAGTGCGGTGCCAATAAATATAGGTTTTTTATTTTATTTTTTTAATTTAGGGGTATTTTGATCATTTCTTGAAAAGTTAATAGAAAACTTAACCTCCATCCAAATCACTAAATCAGGGACCAACCTTGTTACATTTAAACATAATTTGGCACTGATAGTTTAGTTTCTCATACTTAGGGACCAAATCAAAAATTTTGACATACCACAAAAACTATACGTGTACTTAACTTTGTATAATATTTACATTCTGAAGAATGAAATAAGAACCAAACTTTTTTTTTCTAAATGGGGTTATTGAACTTACTTTACAGAATATTAACTTACTTTGTGGAAATTAAGATTGTCATGGAATGGAACGACTTCTAACGTAGTTTTTTCCTCAACCAAGTAATTGTGTTTCGACAAACATGTAATAATATAATTGTCATGTTTAATTTTAACGTCTCAGCTTGTAACATCTCGAAAATAATGACGAGTAATAAACGGGTCTCGGTAATAAAGAAATAATAAAGATCGAAGGGCGAGCGGGACAAGACTCAAAAAAAAGGAAAAAGGGAAGGGGGAGGGCCTTAACCCTAGTCGCCCCCTTACCTCCTCATTTCCTCCATTTCCTTCTTGAATTCTAGAGAGAGTGAGAGAGAATCTAGAGAGAGAAAGTGTCATTTTTGGACCAAGATCGCTCCAACACCTTCCTCTTTCACTTGCTCAAAGTTTCTCCGAGGAAACAAGCCAATTCGAGGTAAAATCCGACCTGGATCTGTGTTTTTAGTTTTTAATTGGTTTTTGTGGTTTTTAATTAAAATATCAGATTTTTATAAAACGAGAAACAAACCATGGATCTAGCTTCACGAGAGTAAAATGGACGTTTTGGACGTAAACGGTTGGAAGCTTGATCGTGTTAAACCTTGGCCGCCATTTCCATGGAGAAACCCTAAGTTGTTGCTGGAGATCGAAGATGACCAAGCGAAACTACAAAGAAGCAAAACTAACTGAGAAGCGAAGCTTACTAGTTCGCTAGGTTCATGGGAAGCAAAACTAACCTAGTTTTGGTGAGTTTAGTATAAAGAGTAGACATGATATATTGTGACTATCAATGCGAATCATTGAGTGATGATAAGTGGACCGTCGATAAATCCTAATCTCTCCATCCTCTCCCTCTTTGCGGCACCACCACCACTCCCGCCAGAGCCGCCGAGCAACGTCGCACCAGCCGGCCGCAAGCGCCGCTTCAGCCGCCGCCGCCGCTGCGGGCCTTACGCCACAGCCATTCCGGGTCGGCGCCACCGCCCCTTCATTCCGTCTTGATGTTTTTAGCCGTCATCGAGAAACCCGTTAATTGGTTTGTCTCTGTGAGTGACACCGGGGGAACAGAAGGAGTTAAACTAAGGGCCGTTGTGTACTACAGGAATTGTTAGGTGATTTAATCACTGTTCTCATAGGTAGTAACACCGGGTGAACAGAAGGAGTTAAACTAACCGAGTTCATTTTTGGTGATCGGGAGATTTAGAGACAAGACGGATTGAGATCTGGATTTCTACGCGTGGATTAGAGTCTCCGGTTTTAGTTTGTAGAGCCGGATCTAGTGATTGGATTGTTATCATGTGGTGTTACATCTTTGGTTGTCATCTCCTACTCGCGAAATGTATAACCCTAAACCCTCAATGGTTGTGTTATTGATTATTTTGTTTGCATCTGACCCCTAGTGGGGCGATCTAGGGTTTGGCCTAGATCGGTTCGTGCTTGTTTTTCCGCTGCGCGTTTTAAAATAGTTTTGAAATCCTAGCGCCAAAACCCAACAAGACGCTATTAAGACATGCAATCAGGGGCTGATAGGGTTAAGGAAGAGAGAGTTAAGGACGTGAGATTACAAACCCTCATATCCGAGATTGATGGACTGGGGATGAAGGAGACGGAGACCATAGACATGGCGAAGCTCTCGGGTTAGACATTAATGGCGGCGGCGACGTAGGAGGAGGTGATTGAAGAATCAAAGTTATTCAAGAATTTCCTCAAACGCCTACTCCGGAGCAAGCACTTGGCTAGGTATCTAAATCTCTTAAATAATAGCTCTGATACCAACTTGTGACGTCCATATCCCGGCTTGGCCCGAGATGCTGCCATGTGTTTGATGCACTCATGAACATACAATAATACGGAGATTATATGCAACAGAAAACTCTAAATTTCATTTCATTAAATGATGTTAATTTGTACAAACTAAAGAAAATACATATTTCGTACAACTATTATTTATGACAATATTTCTTGTCTCTTGCCAGATAGCCTTGTTCTGATGCCTCTATTCCTACTCCTTACTGCAAGAAGCTACATCTTTCTTGATATACATGTTAAAATGCATCAGTTAACGTTGGTGAGTTCTAAGTTTTATTCAATCCTTCTTTACATATTTCTTATACCAAATGATATAAATGACATGTTTCAATTAGACACAAACTTCTCCACACACATAAAATATATCATTGCAATTCCTATCAAAGCACCAAGGACTGTAATATGGGAGGTCACGTTAACCTCTAAGCGGTCGTCACCACTTAATCTATCAATGTATCCCAAAAGGGATATAGGAGCCTTTGCTTTGTTAATCATAGCTAAATTGCAAGACATTATGTGTTATTTAACCAGAAAAGGCAAAATCTTTCTTTCTAGGCACTTACGGCCAAAAACAATCTTTTTGATATAGCAATTCATGTCAAAACTCTTTCTCTGCCTCACTCATGTCAAATTATACCAAGAATCTTTCTCGGTTATATAACTCTTTCTATCTCTTATCATGGTAAACCATAGTAAGATCTCATAACGTTTTACGTGTCAAAATCATTTCTCTTTCCAAAAATCTCTCTCTTGTCTAAAAAATCAATTTAAACAATCATTCTTGCAACCTTTCTTCTGAACACAAAGTGGTGTTTACAACAAAGCCTTGATTCAAGACATAAACCTTTCAACATGGAAACCGACCAAAAAAATTAAAATAATATTAAAATTAAGGGCCTTATAGTATTCATGTAGAATCTTTCATCATGTACATATGCCCAAAACAAGTAAAAAAGGTTTAAAAGTGGGCATCATATAACTCACCTCTAGCTTTCTTTTTCTACGGTATCTTTACATTGCTATAAAATGATAGAACAAACGCTTGGCCTAAGATCCTAAGCCATTACAACATTACTTAGGTAAACATACCTATCTTAGTGGTAAGTAACCTAATCATAAATAATGGACAGAACCTTACATCTGAACTATCTACTACGTACTACGGACGAATAGCAGCCATCACGCTTGCGGACATGCACCGGGCTCGGGATCTTGATTATAGAGAGAGAGAGAGTGTGTGTGTGTGTGTGTATGTGTGTGTAACTGAAGGTGTAATGTGTGTTAAAATGAGCCCCATGGCTCATTATTTTATAGGCTGAAAGGGGGCCCGTAGCGAACCGCTAAGAGGTGGGTAGTGGACCGCTACGACCCTCAAAGGGTCGGCTGCTACCCTTGTTCAACACATAGCGGACCGCTAATCTGGTCGGTAGCGGCCCGCTACCCACCCTGCTTCAGCAAGTCTGCATGTCACGCGTCACCTTATCATTGCCTCGGCCTTATTGTGGTGTAGTGGACCGTTATCCCTTTGGTAGCGGCAGGGCCGGCTCAACCATATTGGTGGCCCAAAGCGAATTAAATAACTTGTGGCCCTTTTAGTAGCAGAACCATAATTTTTTGTAGGTGTGGGAAAAAACGGGTAAGCTCGGAACGGGTCGGGTAAAAAAAATACATTAATTCGTAACAAAAATAAGCACTCATTTATGCAAAAAAAAAAATACAATTTAAACACAAATAGTTTCACATCGGCTATAAACCAAAACAAAATGAGTAAATCACATATAAATTTAAAAATACTTATAATAATTCAAATTTCAAACTACATCATTTAAGCATACCATCAATTACATCTTATTTTATTTTACATTCCAAGACACACCCTTCAGTTTGCACTAAACCATTAATTGCAAAATCTACTAATCATGAAAATATGGTGACTGTAATAACATTGCAGAGCAAGAACGTAAATTTCTAGCCGAAGGTCATGATTCAAGTCCCAAATCTGTTGGTAAACAAACATTCTTATTTGATGCTACACCTTATTTGATGCAACACCTTATTTGATGCAAACAAAATATAGCTACTGTAATAACATTGCAGAGCAAGAACGTAAATTTCACTCATGATTTATGAACCCTAAAATGCTCTCCCAAAAATCCTCCCCCCCCCAAATGGTCGCTCAATGACACCGCCTGTATTGCTCCCCCCCTCCCCCCCCCCCCCCAAATCGTATTGATTACACTTCAGTTTTAACATTCAATGCGACCCGCGGGCTTGGAGAAAGCCCGGTTGCCAGCTGCTTGCCTGCTTTAGTAATTCAGTTATACACTTACAGCCCAAATTCCTTATTTGCTTTATATAATTTTTTTTTTAAAATTGGCGGCCCTTATTTTTTGGTGGTTCCAAGCCCTATATTGGCCCAATAACTCTAATGTGCCGGCCCTGGGAAGCGGTCCGCTACAGGGTTACACTTGTTAGCTTTCACCCGCTAGTCAACTGCCACGTGTTAGCCACTCGTTGGAGCGTTCATGTACTTTCACTTGTGTGATAGCCACAGGCTTCTCGATATAATTTAAAATTTGATTGGATATAGATATGTAGTTCATGCGTTCAGATATTGAAAGAGCAAGATAAAATGGATGATAAATACTCACGAATCCGGACCCGTCATTGATAGACCTGGGACTGGTTTTTGGTTGCAATGAGAACATGAATCATTCTTTTGGACTACTAATAATGCAAATTGTAGAAGGGGGACTAAGGCCTTAATCGCTCGAGGACCACTCTAATGGTGACAAGGTGCTCCCTCGAGAGTCATTTCATGCTAAGAGGGACCTCCCTGATTTCATGGGTTTCAACCTGCCAATATTCTCACAATAATTACTAGGTTGATATATAAAGAATATTATGAAAATGCTGAGCACGAGAAATCCCAATAAATAAAAACTTAAATTAAAGACCATAACATTCTTAGACAGCAAAAGATTAAATTAAAGAAATAAAATTTACTTAATTTGAACAAACAACCCTACATGATTGAGGGATGAAAACAAACACAAAACAAAAAATATCGTCTTTTTTACAAATCTCATACTATAGGACAACCATTCATTAAAATAAAATAACACTATTATTCATCACCAATTCGAATTACAATACAGAGAAGAGAAGAAACAGAATTAAAAACAAATTATAAGAAATAAAATACGTAAAGCAGAAGAAGAGAAAACAAGCGTGGAGGCTGAGGATTTCTGTTTAACAGAGGTACTTTAAAACAGATTTCGGGCCCCCAATGTGAACCCGTCTTTCTCCCGGTGTACAACAGCCGAAGCAGATGCACCGCCGGAGAAAACCAAGCACCTGAAACAGCAAGAGCGAAAAGGTCCAAGACATATGAACTTTCTCTTCATTCTGTGTGAAGTTTCCATGTATGTATTTTTTTCTATGTATGGAACAAGACACATATGCCTTGTATATATACATAAAAACTGTGACCGGAAAGTCTTAGTTAATACATAATTAATCTTTGTTTAATTATGGCTGTTGAACAGTCTTGCGAGTGGTGGAACTCGAACAGACATACTGTTCATTTTCTGCATAGTTGAACCAACAAACAGCAGTTTGCCTCTTCACCCGTGCAGTCGCGCCCGTAGAACCACATAGCACGTGGACTCCCGCGGAGCTACACGACACATGGAACGTTGCCGTGCGGCATGGACACAAACATATGTAGAAACTGATGTGAATACTCTAAATCTCTGTTTTTGAGTTTTTGGGTAAATATGGTTAAAAACGACTTTGATCTAAAAAGCTGCGATTTTTATGTGTGTTTAAGTCAAAAAACGGTGGATTAAACTTCATGGATAAGAATAGAACAGTTGGACGTAAAAAGTTAGGATTTTGGATCGAAAACGACGGTTTTGGCCAAGAACCGTATTAGTGGTCCGAAATGGGGTTGAAGGGACCGCATTGCATTTTTGACCGAAAAGGTTTTCGGTCGAAATGAGGAACATTGCATTCCAATCGAAAAGCTACTCGGTCGAAAAGGTTTTCGGTCGAAAAGGTTTTCGGATGAAATATTTTTTCCAGCGAAATAGTTTTAAGATGAAAGACATTTCAGACGAAAGAGATTTCGATCGAAATAGATTTCAACCGAAAAGGATTTCGATCGAAAAGTGAATTCAGACGAAAGAGTTTTCGACCAAGTGGGATTTCAAGCGAATCTTTTTTGTTGTATCGTGAAGTTAACACATTTCGTTTGTGACCATTCGATCAGATCTCGTAGCACCGTATTGAACTATACACACTTAGGGAGGATTAACTAAGAAAGCCAGGTGAATTCTAGATGCCCCTTTTTGTTGAATGTTTTACTATATTTTGGGACTGATCGCATACTTATGAAACGTTTGCAAAACGAATGTTTATGAAATGTCTTGCCTTAAATGTTTACGAAAGGTTTGAATGAAAAATGTTTTAATAAAACGTATAATGCTTTACCGAAAGGTTTTATGAATGAATGAACGCTTTTAATATAAGTCGAATCTGACAATGATTCTTTCGGGAACAAATGCGATGAATGAAATCGTGTCTAGGTAACTAGGAATCCAAACGAGACTGGGCGCCCTAGACAATAAGATTTGCTATACCTATACAGAAGCCTTTGTGGCTAGCAAATAGTTGTACAACTAGTATGAATGACGGGATTAGCTATCATGTAAATGTTGTGTGGATGCACATGCGTAATGTTACTATCATGGCGTGGTGTGATTCTGTCTACGTCAGGATTCCGGACGAGACCGGGCAAGCTGGAAAGACACTAGGCCTCGATTAATCTCGAGTAATGCCTAAAGGAATTGACGGTTACGAAAAGATGCATATTTGACACAAATGGTTCATGTTTAATGGTATTGCATGTTATGTACGATTTTATTAGTATTGAATAATGTTATATTTTTGGCAAAACGTTTTTGATGTGAATTATTTTATATAAAGTTAGAACTTACTAGTGCATCTGAGTTTTTAATATGTCGGCAGGTTAAGTGTAGAATGCTGTTAAGGATGGATGCAGAGCTTTTGCTGACAGATTAACCAAGTGATGAAACTGACGTCCCGTTAATTTATGTTATTTGAATTTAATGTTAAGAAAATGTTTTCGCTGTGTTTGAACAAAATTGTAATTTTAATGGTATTTCCGCTGCATTTATTCTATTTAAAGTTTAATTCGCTCCGTCTTTATAAGTAAATCCAACAAGTGAGGTTTCCCGGGTTTTGGGGCCTTACAAATTATATCATTATATTATTATTTTCTTAGCCTTTCTAAGTTCAAAAACACATTATTTTTATAAAATGTAAATTTTGCACATATCTCTGATCTAGATGTGAATAGGATATCCTGTAGAAATCATCAATACAATAATTGTAGGGTTAATCTTGACGGATCATAGAGTGGAGTACAAGGATAATTTATATTCTGCTTTTGACGTTTAAGCTACTTTTACTGCAGTTACTATGCAAGGTCTAAGGTCAACCCCATCTAAGGTGGAGTACAAGGATAATTTCCTGATACAGAGCACAATTTGAATGTTGGGACAAAGGAAGAAGATGAAACTCTTGAATTGGTAAGCATTTTGACTTTCAGTCAAATATATCTTAATTGATGTTTATTGTTGCCACCTAGCACTAGCAGTTCTTTAAAATTAATGGTAAGTATGTTCAAGAGAAGAGGCTCAAGGTTATTCTAGGGTTTATTTGTTCATATTATTTGATTATTTCCGGGCAAGGTGTTAGTTTGGGTCAAACTCAATGATTTTGATAAAGCTCTTTACCTTTTGGATCAAAATTCTTGCTATGCATCATCTTGAACTGTACTTTCTAACTTAAAAAATCTTTATTCAAGTTCTTAGTTTTTGACCAACAATCTTTAAATGCATCAATTTGAATTTTACTGGGTAAGTTGTCATGACCCGTCCAATCCAGATTTGGTCAAACTCAATGGTTTTCTTTGCTAAAGTTCTTACCTTTTGGATAAAGAATATTGAATTGCATCAACTTGCACTAATTAACTTAAGTGGGTAGGTTTAAGAATCTATGTTCAGACACTTACATTTTGGTTCAAGAATTCTGAGCAAGTTATCAATACCCATCAGATTCAGCTTTGGTCAAACTCAAAGTCTATGTCATATATGTTAAATTTTTACCTTTTTGATCAAGAATCTTTAACTACATCGAACTTGCAATATACTGTTACTATTTTACTTTAGTCTGATTAAGTTGTAATTACACAAATACCTTTCAGAAATTGAGAGTCAATCTGTTCTATCTAAACTCAAATTTGACTTCCTCTATCTAACCCTTGGCAGTCATTCCTCTTTGAAGGGCAAAAGGTCATTTCAAATTGGACATCTGACCTGCAGAGACCTATGTTTGATTGTATTTTCGCATATTATCTATATGAAAAAAGTCCATTTCGTTGTACATATTTTCAAGCATGAAGTACAACCTGCGTTTGACGCCTCCTTCACGCGAACGCAGCCGACTTTTACAGGTTTGTTCTTCGTAACCACGTTTTTTCCTTCTCAGTCTTAAAGTTTTTATACCTGCTTTTATTTAGATTGGGTACTGCCTCCTGTGAGTTTAAAAAGACTGCTTCTGTTTGGGTTTTTAGGTGATTAAGGTTTTTTACTTGCTTCTTTTTTCAGATTGGGTGCTGCCTCGGGTCAATTGAAACATTAATCACAGAGCCCAGGTTCAATTAAGACTCAACCCTCAGGTACCTATTAATTATTTAAAATCTTTCTGTGTACATGTAATAACCCGTAAAAACATTCTAATATGAAGTTTTGAATCTGGGTAAACAAGGACTTTCTTTTGGCAAGTTCTAATAATTTTTGGATGTGATTTTCATGCTTGGTCCTTGCAATTGTTTACTACTGTTACATTTGAATGGTTTCTACTAAATGTTGGTGCCATTTCCACATCTATGTTATGCTTGACTATTAGTTCAGATTTGGTTGATTTCTTAAACGGATCAGCATATGACGTCCCTATTCTTCATTAAACTCATGTCAAATATGTTGCAGTATGATTCTTTGTTTTTAACGGTTAGCGCTAAAACAGGTTTGTTTTTGCTTTTCTCCACTCACTGATTTGCTTCATTCTCTTTACCGCTTGATGTTGTGTTGCCTCGGGTTTAAGACAAAATTAGGATGAAACTTTGTACATTAAATTTGAATATTAGAGAAATCTCGACAGAAAAAAGGCAAGTAGTAACATAAAGACTAATTTGTACATTAAATTTGAACCATCTTAAATTTACTGTATCGGTGGAACTAAATTTAATCATCTCACATTAGCAATGACAATCTTAAAGTTTAGCATCAATGATTGGTGTACGCAGGACTTCAAGTTCTAAGAAAATTACTATTTAATATTGGATGCGAATTGTATTAAGATCCAAGTTTATTACTAATTGTCAAATGAAATCTTTGGTGTAGGAAAACCTCAACTTCAGTGATGCTCCGGATGAGTCGCACGAGTTGATGTAGGTTGACATGGTATGGACAAATAATAGCAGTTGGTTTGTTACCCGCTGCAACGCGCGGGTTAGCCAACTAGTTACTTTGAAAGTAAAAGTGAATTCGAAGTCAAATTACTTTTCCAAGGATAAGCATGCAAATTCACATAACATGGAAAAGTTAATTGGTGGAAAAAGAATTGGAAAAAGTTTAGCACGGAATTCAAAAGAAGCATGTGAATAAAAACAAAATCAAGAGCAAGGAATCGGGTCTCTGTGCGAACAGTTCAAGCAAAGGATAACCGAAGCACCAAGCCACCTGTGTGGAGCAAGAAGCATGTTAAAACATTAAAATTAAGGAGAAGAGTGTAGGGTTAATCTTGATGGGTTACAGATATCGGTCATTGAGTTGGATACGGCAGTAGAAAATCTAGTTAGCACATTTTTTTATGGTTTAAAGGGTCATGGCTAGTTTATTTTGTTTAGTTAAAAGTAGTGGAGTCATGGGTTCCTTTTCTTTAGGAGCAAGCTGTTTTTTTTCTCTATTTGTGCCACGGTTTTTGAGTATGAATAAAGTGCGAGTTTTGAAGCGGTAAATTCTGTATTCGAGTATGTGTTTTTGTTTGTTTTGTGGTATGAAATTAGGGCCTGGTCAATCTAACTCGCAAACATAGAAATAAGATGTCGATGTTCTCGATCGTGTGTGTTTTTGTCTCTATTTATTATAACCTTACCTGGATTTTTAGCATTTCTTCAAGCTCTTTCTTGACCACATCCATCAGGTCGATGTTCTCGATCCTGCAGACATTTATACGCGATTGCGGAAAAAAATTTCAAGGGCTCTGTGCTCATTTGTTGCCTTAAAACAGGATCAATAATCCTGTCCAGTTTATCATTAGCATAATATTCTTTGGCTACAACTGCTGATAACAAGATGCCATCCTTGTCTGTATCATAGCACAACCTCCCACAAAGAACTTCAAATAGCACCATGCCGAAAGAATAAACGTCAGATTTTTTGGTCAACATATGTTCTGATCGATACCCTTCCTCTCGGTCTGATCACATACCATGGACGGTTGCTGTTTGCTTTTTTTCTGACCAGAAAACCGTGACCTCCCTTGCTGCTTTCTTTCACTCTTTCTCGGCCTGAAGATTGACCGCTGCTTCTGCTTCTTCTTGCTGATTGCAAATCGATCAGCCCTACAGCCAAATAGGCTGCTCCTCCTCCTGAAAACGACTCTATTTCTCAACCTGACTCTGATACCAATTGTTGGATCAAGCCTTGAGATTTGCCAATGAACAAGAAAATAAAGAACGTAATTTACTGCTCCAAATCTCTTGCTAATTTCATTCAACCAAATACATACATTAAATAAGAAACATAAACCCTTGCTCCTAAAGATTAGGCATCACTAACCCTACTAAACCATTACTTTGACTCTCTAATTAAAACATTAAAAACACGTGCCTAAATTAATATTCTTGTTGACCCATTTGCTCCATGACCTGTTCTTTAACTCGCTTTGAATTCACCAATGATCCGACTTGAATTCAACGGACTTGACCCGATCAAGATTAACTCCAACAGGAATTACCTTGTTAACTATTCCTTAGTGGCCAAATGATCAATGTATTTGACAACGTATTCTTGTTAATAATTCCTTTGTGACTTAATTTTTGCAAATTAATTAGAAGTGAAGTTAATGTGATATTCTTATGTTTTTTAATGAAGTATTAAACTAAATATTAAAGTATGTCTTTTAGTCATTCTTATAAATTAGTATGTTTGGAGTTGTTTATTTATTTATAAAGAGTCAAAGGATCAAGTATGTACAATTGGAAGTTCGAAACTGAAAAATACGTCTAGGGTTGTGTCGTTCTTGGCCAGACGATGCGTCGGTTCTAAGGTTATATAAGAACTCATCACATGATGTAAACGATGGTTACGATTCTTATTAAAAAAACATGCAAGTTTGTGTGTTCAAATCTCATTATTAATTCATGTGACTTCAATCTGTGGTTGAATTGCTTCTTGATTATCGAGTAAGGCTAAACGCCCACTTAGGGAATTTTGCATATAACTTTTCTCTTTACAACATTTCCAATACTTCCTTGAGGTGACAAGCATGATCGCCTTTATTCTTCAAGTAGACCAGCATATCATCTATAAACACTATCACTGATCGGTCCAACATAGGACGACATATTATGTTTATCATTTACATGAATGCCACGTAGGCATTCGTCAACCCAAAGGACATCACGAGGAACTCGAAGTGTCCATAGCTCGTGTGAAAAGTAGTTTTCTGCACGTCCTCCTCTCTAACTTTCAATCAGTGGTAACCCGACCTAACCTGCCCCTCGTAATTGATCGAACAGGTCGTCTATCCTTGGTAAAGGGTGTGACACCTGTCAAAATATCATCCCAATTATGAACAAGAGTAAAGTACAAAGACTAGAATCGACAATACCCAAAAGATAACGCATAAAAACAATGAAAACTGAAAATCAGAGGGTGGCGGACCACAGGCTAACCGTCCGCTACAAGTGGACTTGGCTGGCGGACAGCCAGGTCCCGGCTAACGGTCCGCTACGGACTTCTCTAAGCAGCCTCTACACGTGACACGTGTCAACACTATGTGTAGACCATGCGTCAGCCTACGTGACACGTGTCGACGCCAGGTGTAGGGCATGCATTCGCCATTATAATAAATAAGCCCATGACAGATGGATATGAATATAATGTATATAAAGGGCGAGAACTTAAATAATTTGTAAAATATTTGAGGAAGGTTGCAACGAAATATGCATAGGTCAACTTCCAGTTCTGATTCCAACCTTGAAATTTTTTTTTATATGTATCATTTAATTAAAAATCTATCATTCAATTTGAAATATTGGTTACTTCCGAAAAACACAAAAATATACCCTCTTTACTACAATTCAATTTACTAAGGGTTGTGCTAGGGACACCTCTGTGTTTTTTTTTCACACACCTAACCTAGCCGTCAAGTATAGGTCTGACGGTTGTGTCCCAAAACGTGACGTTGTGGCCTATACGTGACGGTAGGTCTCTCGTGAGTCACAGGAATAAAAAGAACACTGATGAGAATGGGAGGTTGTAGTCTGAAAGACTGCAAAAAGCGAACCCTAACCGTCACGTATAGGCCAATACGTGACGGTTCAAAAATGTACGAGGTTGTTTTGACAGAAAGTTAAAGTTGACAGTGTCGTCAGACACCTAACCTAACCGTCACAGATGGACCTATACGTGACGGTTATGTATGCAGATTCGGCATACATGAACGCAACTCTCACCACTCTCTCATCACACTAAACCCACCATCCTACACAAACCTGTAACCCCCACACCCTAACCATCATCATCCTCACACCCATCACGACCTACTAGCTGTCACCACCGTTAAGCTAACCAACCCTCACTCACCCACCAACCGACAACACCATCTCCACCATAATTAAAAAAAAAGAACATAAAGTATAGACTTCCAAGCCCTATATTGGCCCAATAACTCTAATGTGCGGGCCCTGGGAAGCGGTCCGCTATAGGGTTACACTTGTTAGCTTTCACCCGCTAGTCAACTGCCACGTGTTAGCCACTCGTTGGAGCGTTCATGTACTTTCACTTGTGTGATAGCCACAAGCTTCTCGATATAATTTAAAATTTGATTGGATATAGATATGTAGTTCATGCGTTCAGATATTGAAAGAGCAAGATAAAATGGATGATAAATACTTACGAATCCGGACCCGTCATTGATAGACCTGGGACTGGTTTTTGGCTGCAATGAGAACATGAATCATTCTTTTGGACTACTAATAATGCAAATTGTAGAATGGGGACTAAGGCCTTAATCGCTCGAGGACCACTCTAATGGTGACAAGGTGCTCCCTCGAGAGTCATTTCATGCTAAGAGTGACCTCCCTGATTTCATGGGTTTCAACCTGCCAATATTCTCACAATAATTACTAGGTTGATATATAAAGAATATTATGAAAATGCTGAGCACGAGAAATCCCAATAAATAAAAACTTAAATTAAAGACCACAACATTCTTAGACAGCAAAAGATTAAATTAAAGAAATAAAATTTACATAATTTGAACAAACAACCCTACATGATTGAGGGATGAAAACAAACACAAAACAAAAAATATTGTCTTTTTTACAAATCTCATACTATAGGACAACCATTCATTAAAATAAAATAACACTATTATTCATCACCAATTCGAATTACAATACAGAGAAGAGAACAGAAGAAACAGAATTAAAAACAAATTATAAGATATAAAATACGTAAAGCAGAAGAAGAGAAAACAAGTGTGGAGGCTGAGGATTTCTGTTTAACAGAGGTACTTTAAAACAGATTTCGGGCCACCAATGTGAACCCGTCTTTCTCCCAGGGTACAACAGGCGAAGCAGATGCACCGCCGGAGAAAACCAAGCACCTGAAACAGCAAGAGCGAAAAGGTCCAAGACATATGAACTTTCTCTTCATTCTGTGTGAAGTTTCCATGTATGTATTTTTTTCTGTGTATGGAACAAGACACATATGCCTTGTGTATATACACAAAAACTGTGACCGGAAAGTCTTAGTTAATACATAATTAATCTCTGTTTAATTATGGATGTTGAACAGTCTTGCGAGTGGTGGAACTCGAACAGACAGACTGTTCATTTTCTGCATAGTTGAACCAACAAACAGCAGTTTGCCTCTTCACCCGTGCAGTCGCGCCCGTAGAACCACATAGCACGTGGACTCCCGCGGAGCTACACGACACATGGAACGTAGCCGTGCGGCATGGACACACGCAGAGCCACACGACACGCAGACTTAAGCCGCGCCAACATCGACACATGGACTTGTTGACGCGCGTAGATTGACCTATGCCACGATAAAGGTCAAAAATACTAATGTTACTCTCAAGCGGCTAGCGGCGATGCGAGCATGAGCCATCAAAACGCCACATTACGCTCATCGTCATTGACGGATCAAGGATTTTTACTCTGCGGGTGCAAAAACTACGTTAAAAATAAAAAGACAGTAAAAATAAACTTCATTTAAATTTTTAACAATAAACTTCATCAAAAATTTAAACAATAAACTTCATTAAATATAACTTTAAAAATGAGTCAAACGGAATGAAAGTCGTAATGTTTTGAAGTAGTTTCATGTTAATCTCATTAAAACAATCACCAAACTTTTGAATCCGAGTGGCTTACATATGTGGGGGCGCAATGTAACCACTGGGCTAGTAAGCCTTTGTTGTTAGTTCTCTCAACAAAATGCTTTAATTTCATAAAAAAAATCGCTTAAAATAAAATAAAAAAGGCTAACCAAACGATGACATGGGGCAAAACCGTCCAAATCCACCGGTCACAATCTAGAACTTTTCACACCCTTGGTAAAATGTACGTGTATATAATTGCTTCATATCATGGTCATTTTATGTAGATAATGTGCTGATTTAGTAATATGTATAAGATGAATCATAAAAGGATTAATTTTGTGAAGAAGTTAAATACATATTTGGATCTTGTTACTGGACCCTGTGCCGACGGAGCCTATACCGACGACACTTGTCGTCGGGATAGGTCACCCTATACCGACGACATGTCGTCGGGATAGGCCAAACCCAAAATTTAATAGGGGAGACCCTATACCGACGACATGTCGTCGGCACAGGGTTGAGGCAGATGGAGGGAAAACATGGCGCCCAATGAAAAATTGGGGAAAACCTGTGCCGACGAAATGTCGTCGGTATAGGTTAATTTCCATTTTCTTTTTGTTTTTCTTTTATTTGATAAATATTCGTCGGTCAAAATTTTTTTTTTTAAATTAAAAACAATTATGGGAAAACTCTATACCGACGACATATCGTCGGTATAGAGTTTTTAACTTTATTAACTGGTCAAACCTGTACCGACGACATGTCGTCGGGACAAAACCATATTGCGCCGACTTTCGAGCCTATACCGACGACATGTCGTCGGTATAGGTTAATTTCCATTTTCTTTTTGTTTTTCTTTTATTTGATGAATATTCGTCGGTCAAAATTTTTTTTTTTAAATTAAAAACAATTATGGGAAAACTCTATACCGACGACATGTCGTCGGTATAGACTTTTTAACTTTATTAACTGGTCAAACCTGTACCGACGACATGTCGTCGGGACAAAACCATATTGCGCCGACTTTCGAGCCTATACCGACGACATGTCGTCGGTATAGGTCTCAGCGAGAATAAACCCAGAAACAGCTTCCTGCTTCCCATTTTCACGAAAAAAACCCCAAAACTCTCTCATCTTCTCTCTTTGGCGATTTCCCGTTTTTGGTGTGTTTTGTGGAGCAATCTTCACCAATCTCTCGGGTTTTGAGGTTAGTTAACATCTATGTTTCAATTTTGACCAAAAAATCAACATTTTTGGGTTTTTACTTAATTTCTTTGATTTTTGTTAGTGTTTGAAGCTTTGACCATTTTTTGAGGATTTCAAGCTATTCGAAGCTAATTTGCAAACTTGGTTAGTAATTTTTCTATAAATTAGGTTTAGATGTATGTTTGTATGTATATTGTTGTGTTTATTTGTATGTATGTATATATGGTTTAGATGAATGATTTTATAAATATTTATGAAATTTTATGATGAAATTAGGTTTAGATGTGAAATTAGGTTTAGATGAAATTTGGGAATTTGGGCATTTATATATGTATGTTTGTATATAATATGTATGTATATATGTGTATGTATGTTTGTATGTATGATTATGTAATTGTATGATTTGTATGTATATAATTGTTTATGTAATTGTGAATGTATGTATATATGTTTGTATATATATGTATGTTTGTATATAATATGTATGTATATATGTGTATGTGTGTTTGTATGTATTTTTATGTATGGAATTGTGTTTATGTATGTAATTTGAGAATTTGGGCATTTATTTATGTATGTTTGTATATAATATATATGTATATGTGTATGTATGTTTGTATGTATGTATTTGTATGTATGTTTATGTAATTGTATGATTTGTGGATGTATGTATATATGTTTGTATGTATATGTAACTTTATTTAATTTTGTTGCAAGTTCGGAACTCATTACGGTTGACGAGGTGTGAATAACATCATATTTGTGTTTTATTGAATTTATTTAAGGTATGTATCCCGACTTTTATGCCTTTGTGTATTTAATTTTTAATTTCATTTAGGCTGTAAACGGCTCGTTTATCATAATTTTATAAATACTATTACTTATATATTAAAAAAATATATATTTTATAATTTTATAAAATAAATAAGAAAAAGGCTTACACCCGTAATGTCATTTATGTACGTCTTTGTTTATGTATGTCATGTCTCATATTGTGTACACTAGTATGTTTATTTAGGATAACCCTTTAGAATATACCCGTCCGAAATTTATCTGATAGAGATAAATTTTGGATTGTCCCCTTTGGGACTGCTTTTTGAATATTCTATCTTATTTAGGATATGTATACATTTTAACGGGTTGACATTTAAGAAAAAAATTGGTAGCTATTTCTCTTTACTCCTTCGAGGTTGCGGTTTATCTGCATACTTGAGGAGTTAAGGGGAAATGCTGCTGATTTATTCTTAAATAGTCAACTCGTTAAAATGTATACATATAAGATAGAATATTCAAAAAGTGGGTTAGGATCCACCGCCTTAGAGTACCGATCAAATCACATACATTAAATTATATAATTTATTACATGCATGTATATGTGTATGCTTATAACACAATAGATATGACACTAGATATGGAAATTGATAAAAGTTGGGTTACACTGGGAAATCGGAATTCTCCGGCTTTCTTAAGCGGTCTTCGCAACTTTATAGAGACGGCCAAGAACCATGTCGACGGTCGAGGTAGAGCGTTTTGCCCGTGTAGACGTTGTTGTAATGCGTGTCGACAGGATTTGAAGACGATATATGGCCACATACATGACTGTGGGTTTCTACAATCATATCAGAATTGGATTTATCATGGTGAACAACATCCTCGTGTGGCGGAGATAGCATCATTTTTTGCCCCAAGAACAACACCAACTCCTCCAATAACTATAACAACAAATAATGAGATGTTTGATGCCATAGATGATGTGATGGCAGAGCAAAATACAAACGAGGATAATATAGATGAAGATGGAACTGGTTTAGACCCAGAGTTTGATGCGTTGTTTGAGGAGCTAAATAAGGAGTTATACCCCGGTTGTAGTCAAATGTCTTCCCTAAACTTCATAGCCAAATTGATGCATATCAAAGTTATCAACAAATGGACGAATTGTTCGTTTGACCAACTGTTAGAGCTTCTACAAACTGCATTGCCAAAGGAAAATCACGTTCCAGCATCACACTATGAAGCTAAGAAGAAACTGAGTAAGATTGGGTTAGGATATCAGTCTATCCATGCTTGCATTAATGATTGTGCACTGTTTTGGAAGGAGAATGAATCAATGCAAAACTGTCCGGTTTGTAATGATTAATTAAGCAAAACAATACTATCATAATTGACATCGGCCGTGAATGGTATGTTGGCAAAGAATGGTATGATGATGTCCAATATATATTAGCCACACAGGCTAAACAAGTGTTCTATCTTCGAGACCCTTCTCGAACCACCGGTCAACGGAGGGTTGTTGAGGACGTTCACCATCGGAAGCTTTGGGATTATCCTAGTGTTGTTAATGATATAGATATATTGCACAACACTCAATCAAATGATTATACTTTGGTTGTCGACACCGGATGCGAAGGTGGTGAATCAAGTCCTATTGCCCCGATTCCCCATGCAGATAGTCAATCTATTACACGGGAAACTCAATCATTTTTTGGTAACTTGGTTGTCGACTTAGGCTACTTGCCAATGCGTACAACTTTAAATGAGGGTGGTGAATCAAGTCATGTTGCCCCGATTGATCTTGATGAAAGTTTTATTAACGATGATGTAGAAGATGAAGAAGATGCATACAATTCAGATGAGGAAGATGAAATAAATGATGAAGAAGAAGAAGATGATGATGTTGACACACGTTATTGTAGTGATGATTCTGATTGAATGTATGTTAATAGATGTCTTTATATTTGTCTATGTTAAAAATGTAGTATTAGTGTTTAATAGATGTCTTTATATTTGTCTATGTTAATTATTAATTATTTATGCTCACTAATTATTTTTGGTGTAGAAATTATGGCAACGATGGCGCAATCACACGGTGGTGATGGTGGAGACGATGGATATGGGGGTCCGTACAACTTAGAATCGGGTTGTGCGAGTGGTAAGTTACTTGTTAGTGTTTAATAGATGTCTTTATAATTGCCTAAATTTCATGTGTCAATATAGGTAGTGCCTCAAAAAAGAGGCGTTCTAAAGGAAAAAACCTCAAATTATATAAGAAATTTGAGGAAAATGGGAGGAAGCCTCTTGACATTGATGTTGAACTTCATGGCGGTGGCTACAAGTTCGTGGGTCCTAATGCAACTGATTTTATACGTGCTATCTCTTTGGAGGTTGAGAAGGTTATCCCGCCATATTATCCTAACTGGGCCAAGGTTCCAAATGAGAAGAAACAGGCAGTATATCCCACTCTATTAGTAAGTATAGATGTTTTATAATTACTTACAATTTCATAACTATTAGATTTTTTCTAATTACTTTCCACTTGTAGGATTATTTTAATCTGGACGCCTGGAGAAACACTGAAAAGTGGCAAGGCGTTCAACTCGGAATCACCGCCGAGTGTCAAAGGGCCTATAAAGACCGCAAGGGAGAGATGAAAGTTCATTTCGACGAGAATGGGGGATACGATGATGTGGAGGCGGCGAGGAGTAATCCACCACAAGATGTTGATCAAGAAACTTGGGATATTTTGATTAATCAGCTGTTTTTAAGTGCGGGCTATAAAAACCGCTCGGAGAAGAACAAACAAAACCGAGCAAAACAACGCTACCCAAGTTTCCATGGCAGCAAATCATACGCCCAACGCCGACACATGGAGGTATGAAATACAGTTGTTATTATTATACAAACATGCTTATTAATTTTTAGTGATATTATTTTTGTTTTTCACAGGGGACCGGCCCTATTGACGTGTTCAGATCGACCCATTATAAAGAAGGGACGGGCTGGGCCAATGATTTTGCATCAACAGATTATGTAAGTGAAATTATTTTTTTGTTAAAACATCCAAGTTTGACTTTAACGGGTCAAAATGACCCAAACACAATTTAATAGACTTAAAACAAAATACTTTAACTTAAACGGGTCAAAATGACCCAAACACACTTTAATATACTTGGAACATCCAACTGTAACTTTAAACGGGTCAAAATGACACAAACACACTTTAATAGACTTAGTACATCCAACTCGAGGCCAATTGTTGAATATATGTTTGCTAGTATTATTAGTATTTGTTGTGAGGCCAATTGTTGAATATGTTTGCTAGTATTATTAGTATTTGTTGTTATTAGTGTTGGTTGATTGGAATTTGTGAATTTGGGTCGTCTATTACTTATAGTTTAAAAGGTTGGTTATCCATTTTACAGCAGTTATGCTGTCGAATTTTAGTAAAATAGTCAACTGATTGTTTATTACATTGTTTAATGCAGGACCGAATACAAGAGGAGTATACAATATCATCTGCTGAGTCTGGTGGTGACACATCCACTATTGATGAGTTTGCATGCATGGAGCGTGCCTTAGGTCATCGGCGTGGCCATATCCGGGGTGTTGGTCGTGTGGTGAGTAATCCCACACCGGATGTGTTCGGTACTCCCCCTCCACAACCACATTGGCAAGACGTTGATCAACGTGTGGCTAGTCTTCAACAACAATTCCAAGAACAACAACAACGCGAAGCCCAACGAGAGGAAGAACAACGATTGCAAAATCAACAACTAGAGGAAGAACGTCGTGTGCATAATCAACAAATGCTTGAAATGCAACGACAAATGGATCAAATGCGTCAAATGTGGGAGCGCCGAACTAGTAGCGATGATAACTAGCTTGGAGTTGTTGAGCCTTTGTAGTTGGTGTGGTGTTGTCTTGAACAATTTACATATTTTTGTGTTTTGAATGTTTGATTTGTCGGACAAGTTTGTGGGTCGAACAATTTGTATGCTTGTTTTACGTTTCGGATATTAGTTTTTATTGGATTTGAATGTTTGAATGGTTTATATATAATTATTTGCAGGTTTTTGTTTTAAGAAATTTAATATTTCTGGAAAAATATTAAAAATTAAAAAATTAAAAAAAAAACAGAAAGACCTATACCGACGACATATCGTCGGGATAGGACTTTTTTAAAAAATATTAAAAAAAATGAAAAAAACCTATACCGACGACATGTCGTCGGGATAGGTCTTTTTAAAAATTATTTAAAAAAATGAAAAAAACCCTATACCGACGACATGTCGTCGGTATAGAATTTCTTTTTGAATTATTTAATTAGAACCTATACCGACGACATGTCGTCGGTATAGAATTTCTTTTTGAATTATTTAATTAGACCCTATACCGACGACATGTCGTCGGTATAGGCTGACCTATACCGACGACAGCTATACCGACGACAATCTTGGGCTATTGGGACGAAGCAATCCCGACGACACCTATCCCGACGATATGTCGTCGGCATAAGCTATCCCGACGACAAGTCGTCGCTATAGGGTCAAAAAAAGTCGTCGGTATAGGGTGATATTGTTGTAGTGTGTGTGTGATGATTTCTAGAAACCGTATTTAGAGTAATCAGTTTACTATTCTATATATTAGTATCTAAACAAAGACTCGTACTCAAAATTGGGTTAACCAAAATTGATCTGGCAATACCCTGACCTGACCCCTTACTTTGACCCCTTACTTTGAATCATAATCATGCAATTAGTTTCTAAATTCTAAAACAAATGTTTCAATAGTAACATTTATATAACAAAATTCCAACAAAAAAAATGGGAATACGTAATTACAAGGGATGCGTGTGGTACAGGCTTTCAATTAGGCTGAAAGAAAGATTGGGTACCTAAAACAATTGCAAAGGATGCCTCATATTTTTTTGGCCCATTTAAAAGGAGTTTAACATGAAAATGTTGGGCTTGAGGGGGTGCCTTCCCCCCTCTGCTGGCTTAATGTATCCGCCCCTGCTCATCGTCTTCGTCCTAACTGCCACCGGGCGTCATTCTTTATAAGAGAACAAGATTTTATAAGGGCTCTCAGTTATAAACACATACAAGTTCACATGACTGAATGGTTAAGAGGTATTCTGAACCATTAACAGGTAGTTTTTTAATGAATCAAACACTCACCCCTCTGATCGATTCAGATGTGAGCTCTGAATGAGACCATTAAAAGGCTACCAAACAGGGAATTAATTTTAAGAATTTCACAAGTGAAATTCGTAATCAACAATTGGGTGGTTTTTGAAGAAATTCGTTATCAACCCCTCACTATGCTTATTCGAGTGAAGAATCATTTGGTCATCCCTCTCAAGTTTTCTGGTTCTCGACAATTCTCTAGAAAACACATACTTCAATTCTTGTTTCAAATCTGAGTTTTATCCGATCATTTAATTCAGTAGAACCACTAAATTATTTTGATCTGAAAGTCCAATCACGACTCACAGTTCACCCGGGCTTAATTCTCGAAATCCCCTACATACTGTATTAGAGAATATGCATAAAATACATAAATTAAAAACATGAACTTCAACCCTATCTTTTCACATATGAGAGGGTGGAGGGGTATGATTATATGATTCTAGAAGGTTTTAAATGGATCTCATTTCTTGAAGGGCAAGAAATGAAAAAAAAAACCTTCTTAGAAATTTATTTGTGAAACTCAAACTTGGTTGATGTTTTGTGTGAGAAATGTGAAGCTAGTTGTTTCAGCTCTTGTGCTACTGTTGGTTCTCCACAATAAAATACCCCTGCGAAAAGTTAGAAAACATCACATATGATACGATGCAATTAAAACTACTTGTTTTTCTATTATTTATGATATTGTAGTAATAATATTATGTGACTAAAACAGCTTGTCTTTTTATTATTTATTATAAAAAGGAAGAAAATGAGTTGTTAGGACTGACCTATTCTTGAACCTGTGTGATTAAAAGCAATTTGCTTGTAAACATTCTGCCAATCAGGTTTACCAAAATGAGATATAACACGAGTGCCCGAAACAACATCGACACCATTTTTAGCATGATTAAGCCTCTGGAGCGCAGTAACTATAGCAGATCTGTCATCACCTTCCTCATAAACACTTGTGCAATAATTATGCATCTCTATTACACCATTTTTGTCCATCTCAGCAGCCTCATTCAGGACACCTTTAAACCAATCAAACGAGCCTTGTTCTCCAATGACCCAATAGAAGTAAGCACGCATTGTTCTAAAGTTATTTGAACCCGATTTATTCTTTTGTAATGTGGTACCATTTTCCAATGGATTTTCTTCTTCTTTGTCTTTCATGTTATTCAATATGTCTTTCACAATACTGATCATTGGGGCTGCTCCAATTCCTACGCCCACTAGCAACACCACATCGTACTTTTTGTAGTCTTGTGTTTGTGAACCGTATGGACCATCAATTAAAACTCTTGGGAAACTGTCAAAAAATTTGATTAGCTTTTCTAAATATACACATCTAAGCTTTAGAAGTCTCGATCGGTTGGGTAAACTGGTCAAAATTGGTTTGGGTTGAAACAAGGTTTGGTTGTTTGCAAACACCATTGGTGCACTCTTTTTAGTTTCTTTTTGTAGATTAACAAGCTATATTGATTCGCTAGTAATACGATAACTTAACATGTGATTTACAACAAACTAGAAATGTGGCCCCGCGCTACGTGGCGGAATGCGGACTTTAAACGATTGAGACGGTGACATTAACTTGGCTAAGTAAAAAATGGAACGTGGTTAGTTATGACATTGAAAACTATATTATCACAATTATCATTTAAATAAATCTTTTTGTTTTTTTTTCTCTTTCTAAAGAACAAAGGAGCTAGTTATCATTAAGAAAACAATATAATCAAACTAGAGGTCTAAATCTTTGGATAGTTTTCCTTTCGAGGTTATATGCATTTAAAATAAAAATTGGACGACTTTCAACCGGTTGAACCCGTTAGAGTAAATCACAATCCAAATGGACATTTCCATTGGTAATTGTTAGGGGAAAGAATCTAATTTTATTGAAAAAAAGATGAGGTTTCATGTCCAAGCGTCTGGGTCAAAGTAAAAAATTCCAAAACTCATTTATCAAAACTGTTGCCAACGTTTAATATTAATATATACAAAAATCCTGTAACAATCTTACATTGGTTGACCTTGGTAATGTTGGAGCCAACGTTTTGCATTACTTGGAGACTGACATACCTACCAAAGACCAAAAAAACATATGCTAGGTGATTTAATCAACTACCACACGTGTTGTAAAACCCCCAAAATTATACAATTTAAATATAAATAACAGTAAATAATACGTTAAATACCTCAGAAAAGGCTGATTTTAGTTGTCTAGTCCAATCACCAAGAGTTTGGATATGCACACTTAGGTAGTCATCATCCGGGGCAGATGTAATGAAAAATGGGTGCCTGTATAGATTATTAAGTTAGTACATGGTTTATAGATTTATTTATTTAGTTTGAACAGTTATTGAAGGTCTCACCATTCATTTGGAGAGACATCGGCACAGTTGACAAACATGTATTGTCCACTCTTGTATTTAAAGCCTCGAGGTTTTGACATATGAAGTGCTAATGCATTTCCATGATATAAACCCACCTTTAACACACCCAATATCTTTAGATATCTCATCTTATTTTACCAATGGTCAAATAAATAAAACCAAATAGGTAAGATGCTAACTAACCACGTTGACCTTTTTAATCTTTTTTTTTTATCATAACTGATTCAGAGTAATAATATAACTACATTGAAATAAACGATACTCGGTGTGATTGTAAGATTATACCTTAAGTATCTTGACAGTCTTAACACTCAGTCGGACCGCCCTTATTAATCTCTCACCAGCAGAGAGCGAGATTGGAAATGCCAAATACATAGAAGTCTGCATCCGAATTGAAAAGCATGAATTATTTTGAAGATTACAAATACCATTTTATAAAACATTAATCACGCAAAAGAAATTTAGAAACTAACTGGTAAAAAAAACAGGGGGATTTTATTTTTTTACGTACATGAAGGATTATGTACATGAAGCTTCTACTATGAGATTTGATTGTAGTGGTCGCATGGTGTTTCATTAGATGGTGTTCATCATGAAGATCTTCATTTATTTTTCGTATGAACTATGTATATGTAATTCAATTCTTCTTCGCTTTTTTTTGTTTTTTGTTGAACCGTGTTTACAAGTATGTAAACTTGAATTTTTTTTCTCTCTTTTGATTCATATATGTAACTCGTATTAGCTACATATACGTAACTCGTAACATTCACATCATCTCCACTCATAACATCCACGTCATCTCCACACAAACATGTTTACATATACGTAAACACATATGTTATCCTGTTTATATATGTTTACATATACGTAAGCATATGTATGTAGATCTGTTTAAATATACGTAAGCGTATATGTAAACTTGTTTACATATACGTAAATCTATTTTTTATTGATATGTTTGACTATAATTAGTAAGGGAGGAGAGATAATAGAGAATTTAGGTAAAATAATTTCTTTCCCGTACTAACTCAAATTCTGCCGATATTTCTAGACATATTTATACATAAAATTTTTTTAATTATGTAATATCCGGAATTTTATTCGTATTCGGGTTCGGGGTAAGATGGTCGAGTCATGGGCCGAGGGTGGGCTGGAGTGGGAATAGGGGTGGAAGGGAGCCTCATTAGCCAAGCCTTCCCCTTCCCCATCCTCATTTCCATTTTCATCTTCCCCACGCTCTAAGAGAAAAGCCTAGAGAGAGAAAGTGATGATTTTGCTTCAAGATCGTTTCATTCATCATCTCCATTGATAGGAAAAAGCTTTGCTAAAGAAACGAGCTGATTTGAGGTAAAGAATTCGTATAAGAGCATTCCCATCGGTTTCTCTATCATCATCTCTATAATTACACTAAAAATCACTACCTTTTCTCTCTTCTTTTCAATTAAATAATACTTTTTTATACCTTTATCATTACCTTTTCTCTCTCCTTCACTCACAAATATATTAAAAATTTAATAGAGGTGAACAGTATTTTCCCCAAATATACAAAAAATTTATACATTTTTTCTCTCCTCCACTCACAACCACTTTAAACCACTCTATAAAATATGCAGAATCCACTCACAAACATATGTAGAAACTGATGTGAATGCTCTAAATCTCTGTTTTTTGGGTTTTTGGGTAAATATGGTTAAAAAAGAGTTTGATCTAAAAAGTTGCGATTTTTATGTGTGTTTAAGTCTAAAAACGGTGGATTAAGCTTCATGGATAAGAATAGAACAGTTGGACGTAAAAAGTTAAGATTTTGGATCGAAAACGACGGTTTTGGCCAAGAACCGTATTAGTGGTCCGAAATGGGGTTGAAGGGACCGCATTGCATTTTTGACCGAAAAGGTTTTCGGTCGAAATGAGGAACATTGTATTCCAATCGAAAAGCTACTCGGTCGAAAAGGTTTTTGGTTGAAATATTTTTTTCGACGAAATAGTTTTCAGATGAAAGACATTTCAGACGAAAGAGATTTCGATCGAAATAGATTTCAACCGAAAAGGATTTCGATCGAAAAGTGAATTCGGACGAAAGAGTTTTCGACCAAGTGGGATTTCATGCGAATCTTTTTTGTTGTATCGTGAAGTTAACACATTTCGTTTGTGACCATTCGAGCCGATCTCGTAGCACCGTATTCAGCTATACACACTTAGGGAGGATTAACTAAGAAAGTCAGGTGAATTCTAGATGCCCCTTTTTGTTGAAAGTTTTACTATATTTTGGGACCGATCACATACTTATGAAACGTTTGCAAAACGAATTTTTATGAAATATCTTGCCTTAAATGTTTACGAAAGGTTTGAATGAAAAATGTTTTAATAAAACGTATAATGCTTTACCGAAATGTTTTATGAATGAATGAACGCTTTTAATGTAAGTCGAATCTGACAATGATTCTTTCGGGAACAAATGCGATGAATGAAATCGTGTCTAGGTAATTAGGAATCCAAACGAGACTGGGCGCCCTAGACAATAAGATTTGCTATACCTATACAGAAGCCTTTGTGGCTAGCAAATAGTTGTACAACTAGTATGAATGACGGGATTAGCTATCATGTAAATGTTGTGTGGATGCACACGCGTAATGTTACTATCATGGCGGGGTGTGATTCTGTCTACGTCAGGATTCCGGACGAGACCGGGCAAGCTGGAAAGACACTAGGCCTCGATTAATCTCGAGTAATGCCTAAAGGAATTGACGGTTACGAAAAGATGCACATTTGACACAAATGGTTCATGTTTAATGGTATTGCATGTTATGTACGATTTTATTAGTATTGAATAATGTTATATTTTTGGCAAAACGTTTTTGATGTGAAATATTTTATATAAAGTTAGAACTTACTAGCGCATCTGAGTTTTTAATATGTCGGCAGGTTAAGTGTAGAATGTTGTTAAGGATGGATGCAGAGCTTTTGCTGACAGATTAACCAAGTGATGACAATGACGTCCCGTTCAATTTATGTTATTTGAATTTAATGTTAAGAAAATGTTTTCGCTGTGTTTGAACAAAATTGTAATTTTAATGGTATTTCCACTGCATTTATTCTATTTAAAGTTTAATTCGCTCCGTGTTTATAAGTAAATCCAACAAGTGAGGTTTCCCGTGTTTTGGGGCCTTACAAATTATATCATTATATTATTATTTTCTTAGCCTTTCTAAGTTCAAAAACACATTATTTTTATAAAATGTAAATTTTTCACATATCTCTGATCTAGAATGTGAATAGGATATCCTGTAGAAATCATCAATACAATAATTGTAGTGTTAATCTTGACGGATCATAGAGTGGAGTACAAGGATAATTTATATTCTGCTTTTGACGTTTAAGCTACTTTTACTGCAGTTACTATGCAAGGTCTAAGGTCAGCCCCATCTAAGGTGGAGTACAAGGATAATTTCCTGATACAGAGCACAATTGTTAATGTTGGGACAAAGGAAAAAGATGAAACTCTTTAATTGGTAAGCATTTTGACTTTCAGTCAAATATATCTTAATTGATGTTCATTGTTGCCACCTAGCACAAGCAGTTCTTTAAAATTAATGGTAAGTATGTTCAAGAGAAGAGGCTCAAGGTTATTCTAGGGTTTATTTGTTCATGTTATTTGATTATTTCCGGGCAAGGTGTTAGTTTGGGTCAAACTCAATGATTTTGATAAAGCTCTTTACCTTTTGGATCAAAATTCTTGCTATGCATCATCTTGAACTGTACTTTCTAACTTAAAAAATCTTTATTCAAGTTCTTAGTTTTTGACCAACAATCTTTAAATGCATCAATTTGAATTTTACTGGGTAAGTTGTCATGACCCGTCCAATCCAGATTTGGTCAAACTCAATGGTTTTCTTTGCTAAAGTTCTTACCTTTTGGATAAAGAATATTGAATTGCATCAACTTGCACTAATTAACTTAAGTGAGTAGGTTTAAGAATCTATGTTCAGACACTTACATTTTGGTTCAAGAATTTTGAGCAAGTTATCAATACCCATCAGATTCAGCTTTTGGTCAAACTCAAAGTCTATGTCATATATGTTAAATTTTTACCTTTTTGATCAAGAATCTTTAACTACATCGAACTTGCAATATACTGTTACTATTTTACTTTAGTCTGATTAAGTTGTAATTACACAAATACCTTTCAGAAATTGAGAGTCAATCTGTTCTATCTAAACTCAAATTTGACTTCCTCTATCTAACCCTTGGCAGTCATTCCTCTTTGAAGGGCAAAAGGTCATTTCAAATTGGACATCTGACCTGCAGAGACCTATGTTTGATTGTATTTTCACATATTATCTATATGAAAAAAGTCCATTTCGTTGTACATATTTTCAAGCATGAAGTACAACCTGCGTTTGACGCCTCCTTCACGCGAACGCAGCCGACTTTTACAGGTTTGTTCTTCGTAACCACGTTTTTTCCTTCTCAGTTTTAAAGTTTTTATACCTGCTTTTATTTAGATTGGGTACTGCCTCCTGTGAGTTTAAAAAGACTGCTTCTGTTTGGGTTTTTAGGTGCTTAAGGTTTTTTACTTGCTTCTTTTTTTCAGATTGGGTGCTGCCTCGGGTCAATTGAAACATTAATCACAGAGCCCAGGTTCAATTAAGACTCAACCCTCAGGTACCTATTAATTATTTAAAAGCTTTCTGTGTACATGTAATAACCCGTAAAAACATTCTAATATGAAGTTTCGAATCTGGGTAAACAAGGACTTCTTTTGGCAAGTTCTAATAATTTTTGGATGTGATTTTCATGCTTGGTCTTTGCAATTGTTTACTACTGTTACATTTGAATGGTTTCTACTAAATGTTGGTGCCATTTCCACATCTATGTTATGCTTGACTATTAGTTCAGATTTGGTTGATTTCTTAAACGGATCAGCATATGACGTCCCTATTCTTCATTAAACTCATGTCAAATATGTTGCAGTATGATTCTTTGTTTTTAACGGTTAGCGCTAAAATAGGTTTGTTTTTGCTTTTCTCCACTCACTGATTTGCTTCATTCTCTTTACCGCTTGATGTTGTGTTGCCTCGGGTTTAAGACAAAATTAGGATGAAACTTTGTACATTAAATTTGAATATTAGAGAAATCTCGACAGAAAAAAGGCAAGTTGTAACATAAAGACTAATTTGTACATTAAATTTGAACCATCTTAAATTTACTGTATCGGTGGAACTAAATTTAATCATCTCACATTAGCAATGACAATCTTAAAGTTTAGCATCAATGATTAGTGTACGCAGGACTTCAAGTTCTAAGTTTATTACTAATTGTCAAATGAAAATTCACATAACATGGAAAAGTTAATTGGTGTAGGAAAACCTCAACTTCAGTGATACTCCGGATGAGTCGCTCGAGTTGATGTAGGTTGACATGGTATGGACAAATAATAGCCAACTAGTTACTTTGAAAGTAACAGTGAATTCGAAGCAAATTACTTTTCCAATGATAAGCATGCAAATTCACATAACATGGAAAAGTTAATTGGTGGAAAAAGAATCGGAAAAAGTTCAGCACGGAATTCAAAAGAAGCATGTGAATAAAAACAAAAGCAAGAGCAAGGAATCGGGTCGGATCTGTGCGAACCGTTCAAGCAAGGGATAACCGAAGCACCAAGCCACCTGTGTGGAGCAAGAAGCATGTTAAAACATTAAAATTAAGGAGAAGAGTGTAGGGTTAATCTTGATGGGTTACAGATATCGGTCATTGAGTTGGATACGGCAGTAGAAAATCTAGTTGGCACGTGTTTTTTTATGGTTTAAAAGGTCATGGCTAGTTTATTTTGTTTAGTTAAAAGTAGTGGAGTCATGGGTTCCTTTTCTTTAGGAGCAAAGCTGTTTTTTTTCTCTATTTGTGCCACGGTTTTTTCTCTATTTCTTTCGGGTATGTAAACGGTATTGTAGTAAATTGATTTAGCACATAAGACGAGAGTACCGTCATTATATTTTATTATTTTTTTAATAAAAGTGACCTACTATTACTACAAGAGATACACGGAGATTAGATTTAGCAAATGATAAGGATGGTGATATTACTTTTAGTAAAAGTGAATTTGAATTCAAATTACTGTTCGAGGGATAAGCATGCAAATTCACATAACATGGAAAAGTTAATTGGTGGAAAAAGAATCAGAAAATTTTAGCACGGAATTCAAAAGAAGCATGAAAAAAAAAACAAAAGCAAGAGCAAGGAGTCGGGTCGGATCTGTGTGAACCGATCAAGCAAGGGATAACCGAAGCAAGAAGCCACGTGTGGAGGCGAGTAATGGGCAATGAACCGGTGTGGTTCAATCAAGGAGCAAGAAGCATGTTAAAACATTAAAATTAAGGACAAGAGTGTAGGGTTAATATTGACGGGTTACAGATATCGGTCATTGAGTTGGATACGGGTCAGTAGAAAATCTAGTTAGCACATGTTTTTTTATGGTTTAAAGGGTCATGGCTAGTTTATTTTGTTTAGTTAAAAGTAGTGGAGTCATGGGTTCCTTTTCTTTAGGAGCAAGCTTTTTTTTTCTCTATTTGTGCCACGGTTTTTGAGTATGAATAAAGTGCGAGTTTTGAAGCGGTAAATTCTGTAATCGAGTATGTGTTTTTGTTTGTTTTGTGGTATGAAATTAGGGCCAGGTCGATCTAACTCGCAAACATAGAAATAAGATGTCGATGTCCTCGATCGTGTGTGTTTTTGTGTGTGTTTTTGTCTCTATTTATTATAACCTTACCTGGATTTTTAGCGTTTCTTCAAGCTCTTTCTTGACAAAATCCATCAGAGGTCGATGTTCTCGATCCTGCAGACATTTATACGCGATTGCTGAAAATTTTTTCAAGGGCTCTGTGCTCATTTGTTGCCTTAAAACAGGATCAATAATCCTGTCCAGTTTATCATTAGCATAATATTCTTTGGCTACAACTGCTGATAACAAGATGCCATCCTTGTCTGTATCATAGCACAACCTCCCACAAAGAACTTCAAATAGCACCATACCGAAAGAATAAACGTCAGATTTTTTGGTCACCATCCCGGTCCGAATGTATTGTGGTTCCACATACGGTCGTGTGCCACAGGGGTTGGAAATAACTGTACTTGCACCCAAACCTGAAAAAGTCAATTTGGACAATCCAAGGTCTGAAATTTTTGCTACCCAATTGCGATCTAGCAAAATATTTGAGGTTTTTATATCCCTGTGGATTATGGTTTTATGCTCTCCAACATGATTGTGAAGGTGATCCAGCCCACGAGCCGCATCAGCAACTATTTTGAGTCTTTCCAGCCATGTAAGCGTATAATTCGTATCGCTACGCCTAATTATATACTGATCCAAACTTCCACGTTTGGCGTATTCATAAACAATAATCTTCTCATTTCCTTCATCACAATACCCAACAAGAGTGACGATGTTTTCATGCTGGTTACCTGAGAGCGATTGAATCTCGATCAAGAACTCCTTTAAACCTTGTCTAGACTCCTCATTTAACCTCTTTACAGCAACCTTGATGTGTCTTCCCTTGATGAAGAGTTTTCCTTTATACACCGTACCGTATCCACCTCTTCCAATAGTCTTTCCGAAGTCGTTGGTCGCATCTTTTATTTGTTCGAATGATATCTTGAGGTGTTCCCAATTTTTCATTCCTGATGACATGATATCTGGTTTTGAAAGAAAGGGTTATGAATTGGGGGAGAAGGTTAATCTGAAATGATAAATGGGAACAAGACTTTACAAACTAACATGAAATTTTTTTTCAATGAAAAGTCCTGTCAACGTGTTTTACGTTCAGCACATGTAATGTCCCCACACGGGTTGCATTTGCCATTATGATAGATGGAGATGAACATAATGTAGTTGAGGAAGGTGCAATGAAATATGCAGAAGTCAACTTCCCATTCTGATTCCAAACTTGAAATATTTTTATTATATGTATAATTTAATTAAAAATCTATCATATAGCAACCGATTAGAAATATAGGTTAGGGGAAGGTTCAAAACCTAATCAAGAAAAAAGAGTGAACCGGGAACCATGTGTTTCACGTGTAAAAACTCATAAAAACTCAATTTCACATGTGAAAAACTCATTTTTACGTAATTTTCTTCGGAGCTTTTGCATATAAACACGTGAAGAAGCCTTTCTAGTAAAAAATTTTAAAATTTAAAAAAAAAAACGTTAAAAAAAGTAAAAAAAAAATTCGTAGAAACTTTTTTTTTTTTTTAAATGGCTTCTTCACGTGTTTATATGCAAAAACTCTAATGAAAATTATCTAAAAATGAGTTTTTCACATGTGAAATTGAGTTTTTTACATGGTTCCCCAGTTTCCTCTTTTTTCTTAGTTCCCTTTTGAACCTTCCTCATATAGGTTACATCCAAAAAAAACACACAAATATACCATAATCCAATTTACTAAAAAGCGTGAGTTATATAATATTTACAAACTCGACGAAAAAACATGAACCGCTTTTCCTTTTAAATGGGGTTATAGATAAATCTTGATCAAAGATAATTATTAATATTAATTTATTAATTGTTTGGTTGAGTTCGTATTAAACTAGGAGTGTGTTTGTTTATTTATTTGATTATTTAATAGTTATTGAATTGAGTTGGGTTAGGATTAGTTTAGTTTTAGTATAAATAGAGGGTTTAGGAGTCATTGTAAAATGTGGTCTTGGTTTTCAGAATTAATAAAAGGATCGAACTTGGTTGAAATCAAATTCTATGTTCGTGTTCTTGGTCATGATTTCCGAAAATTGGTATCAGAGCTTGGTAAAAGAGAACGCCGTTTTGAGAATCGTAACGTAGAGTCGAGAAGGATGCTTTCTTTGATATTCATCAAAATGGCATGTCGGATGCTTTGTTTGATGTTCATCAAAATGGCATGTCAGATGCTTTGTTTGATGTTCATCAAAATGATGAATCTACTAAGCAGTTGTGAGACTCTCTACAATCTAAGTAGATGGCTGCGGATTCTTCAAGTAAGAAATTCCTTGTTAGTAATTTTATGAATTACAAAATGTTAGATTCTAGGCCGGTAATGGAGCAATACAATGAGATGTTGCATATCTTGGGTCAATTCACACAACACGACATGAAAATGGATGAGTCCATATCTGTTTCTAGTATCATTGATAAGTTTCCCCCATCTTGGAAGGACTTCAAGCACACTCTCAAACATCAAAAGGAAGACATGTCTTTGGTTGAATTAGGTAGTCACATTCGGATCGAAGAATCGCTTAGATTTCAAGAACTTGAAAAAGGGAAGGCAAAGACTCAAGCTTCATCTTCGGTTAATGTAGTTGAACATGAAAAGAATCTCGGTAACTTCAACAAATCCAAGGGTGACAAAAGAAAGTTTAATGGGGATAACGATTATTCCAAAAGAAGTCGAAGCTGTCATGTTGGAGATGTGGTAAACTGGGGCATCTTAAGAAAGATTGTCGAGTGAAGATTACGGATGGAAATATATCTCATGTGGCGGGTCCAAGCGGGTCGATTGACCCAAAGGGTCCATCAGGTACGCTTACTAATTTTACTTCACTTTTAACAAAACCTATGAGTTTTGTAGTTGATTCAATGGTTCATTCGGGACATGTTAATTATGTACAAAATTCAAAACCTGTTTTCTAATTCAAAGAAACATAGTTTAATTGATAATCCCGTTGCATGTTTACAAGTCGGGAAAAACCCATTGGGTTGTGAAATGAATGAAACCCGGTCTTCGGTTTTGGCTTTGGACTCAAGAAGTTCAATGGTATTTAACATTAACTCAGTTGATAATTATATGTCATTTATTTCTGAATCCTTTATGTACAGGACGACATGCTTGCATGGTTTCATTTAACGCTAAAAATAGGCGGGAGTTAGTGTAAAGGATGAAACATGCAAACAAATTTAAACAAAAATTACAGTTTCTAATATTATCTTAGTTTAAGAAAGAATATTAAATTTAGATATAAACATAAAGGATAAAAAGTGTAATTTGTTCTCTTATTAACGACAAAAAGACGATTTTATCCACACGTGAGGGGCACATGACTGTATTTAACGTCAAAAATAGACGTCAGTTAGTGGAAATGACGAAAATTGTTAACAAATTGTAACATAAAGGACGATTTTTATAATTTTCTTAGTTTAATAACGTAAACTCAAATTTGATAAATACCCAAATGAAGTAAAATGCAATTTACTATTTTTTTTCCAATAAAATTAGATTCTTTCTTGAATTATATAGATTAAATTAGGCAAAGTTCTTCATGTATGATTTTATGGAATTTCACCTAAATTCTTTACACTAAAAATTACAAATGGAAATGTCCATTTGGGTTTGATTTACTCAAACGGGTTCGGTTGAAAGTCTTCCAAATTTTATTTTAAATGGATATAACCTCCAAACGAAAACTATCCAAAGATTTAGACCACTAGTTTGATTATGATTATTCTTTTATTAATAATAACTAGTTCCAAAGGAAAACCGAAAACTATCCAAAGATTTAGACCATTAGTTTGATTATTATATTATTTTAATAATAATAACTAGCTCCTTCACTGTTTAAAAAAAATGTTTGCGGGTTAACCCATACTTTTGTGACTTGGTACTAAAATTTGATTTGTTTCAAACCAATCTATTTTGATATATTGGCCAACCCAACCCACCTGACTCGCTTGTGCTTTAGAACTTTTTTGTGAGTTTGGGTTAAAAGCCATTTATAGCGTATGTTAAATGTATATAACCTCAGGAATCATTTAATTTAAAGATTTAGATTATTATTGTGATAATATAGTTTTCTTGGTCATAACCAACCCATTCAAATTTACAAAAAAAATAAAATTAAAAAGAATGCACCAACGGTGTTTGCGAGTCAACCTGTTACGATTTCCAAGAAATAGGAATGCCTGCAAGAGAAATGAAATTAGCCACTGACAGAACGTCGAGTATTAGAGCAATCCGCCCAATCAGAATCACAATAAGTAGACAAAGACATATCAGGATCATCATTAAAGAACAACTGTTGGAACCTGAATAACCGATGCATTCATGATAACTATAGGAGCTTAATCGTAGGTTTTGTAAATTAGGTTTTGGGGTCAAGAGTCGCTAGCGACTCTTGAAGAGTCGCTATGTCGGTTTTCGGCCGACTGTCGACAGTGGGCAATCTTCACGCCGACTCTTGCTATGTTGTCTATAAATAGCAACTCAAAAACCTAATTATTAGGTTCTTGATTCACCTGCCATTACTATATTCAACTTGTGAGCCGATAGGAGGTTGTAGTTGTGTTCTTTGTAATCCAGGTGCTTATCTGTAATCGTTTCATAGTGGATCTAATAGAATCAGTGGTTTATGTTGTTGTTTGTGTTGCTCTTCATCTTGTGTTTGCTATTTTCTTCAACAATCAGCTTCTTTATAGCTGATTTGTTGTATGTTTCTTGACTAAAATCATTCTAGCACAGGGACCCTATTGTCAGGACCTAAAATTTGGTATCAAAGCCTTCTGTGCTCTTGATTTTAATGAAAAACTTGGGGTTTTTGTGGTTTTTGAAATGTTCTGAATTTCTTCATTTCTAGATTAGATTTGTATCAAGTTCAGAAATTGGTGTTGAAATTCATTCAGAAACCTGCTTTTGAGAAGCTTGATAGACCTGGTTTGCATTTTGGCTTAGATCTGAGCGATTTTGGTTCGATATTGTGAGTTTTGAGAAAAAGGGGATGATTTTGTTCTCGAGCCGACTGTCCAGAGCCTACTCTGTTGCTTGAGCCGACTGTTGCTTGTTATGGCAGACTGTCCGGGCCGAATCTCTGTTTGATCAGTCGACTGTTGCTTGATCTGGCCGACTGTCCGGGCCGACTCTCTGTTGTGCTGCCGATTCTCTAGTAAACGCAAGTTTACGACTCACTTGAACTTAAGTTCATACTCACTGAGTTTGTCTAGCCGACTCTCTCAGCCGACTATCTTAAGTGAGGGCCGACTCTCTGTGTGATTTTTTCTTGTATTTCCAAGGGGAGGTGCCGATTCTCATTTTTGATGTCGACTCTCTCGAGCCGATTCTCTCTTTGGTCCAGCCGAATCTTTGAGCTGATTCTCTCAGTTTCTCTGATACACAATTTCAAAAAAAAAAGTATCTTGGAGAAATTTTCTTGGTTGAATTTTTTGGTAGGTATTGCAAAGAAAAGGAGGTTTATTGTCCAAAAACTTGGAAACAACTTTTTGGATTTTTTGTATTTTCGGCAATATCGCATCGGGGGCTGATTAGAGTATTCAAAGAACGGATTTTATCGTCTTCTGCGTTGTTGAAGATGATCGGGATTATGTGATTTAACATTAGTCAATTAGGTTTGATTTCTCATCTTAGTCCTAAATGGAAGGTTGTCACAATGAACGAGAACCAAATTGAAGACTGTTGGATTGTGTGATGATTATAATGAGCCAGGTCTGACTGAGTTAAAGATGTTTGTGATGATGTCGGTTACTTGGAGTTGATTAGTGGAAGATTGAACCTTTATCCTAGCCTATTACAATATTATCCTAATGAAGAGATACGGGACTTTGACTTAAATATATAGGGGAGCTACATTTCCGAGGGTGATCGATAATAAAAGACCTTGGGTTATCAGTGTACTCATGAAGATACGAGTGTTAGTTATTGACATAGACCCCGTCAAAATCACAGAATTTTTTTCGAGGGAGAGGGGAGAAGAAAGAAGAGAAAAAGGAAGAGGCAACGGATTATCAACTGCTGAGAAGACGTTTGAAAATCTTTGGATATAATTGATAACGTCATTCTCAGGGAGAGATTGCTGGGTCTAGTTTGAGAATGATGTTAATCAATTAATACGATCACGAGATGTTTAGGTTCGCGTATGAAAATGGGTCTGAGATTCGCTAGCGACACTCGTTTGGCTGGTTTCAGCCGACTCTCTGAGAGTCGCTAGGCTGGCTTCAGCCGACTCTCTGAGAGTCGCTAGGTCGGTTACGGCTGACTCTCAGCGAGAATCGGCAATCTGCATGCCTACTCTCTCAGGTTCCTTATATATACCTGACCATTTTCATAGCTCAAGGACCTTCTTCTCCACCATTTTTCTCTGTTATTTTCATTGTTTAGCTTGTAGAGAGGTTTTTCCATTTGTGTTTGTTCCACCACCATGGGGGAGCTCACCCGTGGTGGATGGCGGTGGTAGATAGTTGTAATCATTCCAGGAGCTTATTGTAATCATCTTAGTGGAATAATAATCAGTTTTGTGGGTTTTTGTTCTACTTTTTCATGCTCTTTTTCTAGCTTTTCTCTTGATTTCATCAATAACAGCTTATCTAAAGCTGATTTGTTGATCAGATCTTGACTAGAATCATCATAGCACAGTTTACAAAACCAATTCCTCGTCCTCTTCATTAAAACATTGAGGTGAATCGTAAAGCTTCTGACCGAAAGATAATTTCATGGGCATATGATGGTGTAAAGCAAAAGTTCGTTATCAAGAGAAGGATGGGAGAGATCTAGTACTTCCAAAATGAACACGATCTTCAATCTCTACCATCCTGGGACATCTATACTCTAGAAAAGCTAAATATGATCAATCATGGCAATCATCCAGAAGGTACCAATGTTGAGAAGATGATAGTCTCCCAATGTCACAAAAGATTCCCAACTTTCAAGCCACAACAACTTAAGAGAAGCAAATCAAAGAAAGATGTGAATCCGGTTACCAAGCGTCCAAAGATAATCATGTTTGTTCAACCGGCCAAAGTTGTGAACAGAGTCATCATTCATCCTGAAAGAGAAACCTGTCTTCATCAATTCATCAAATGGTATTACGATAATCTTATTAGAGAAGCTTTAATCTGCAGAAATGGAACTCCAGTGAAAGACATCTGTTTTCTTGATCCAATGGATATGTTCTCTTTCTCGATACATGATCTTGAAATCTTGTTTAAAAACAACATCAGAAGGGGGGCTAGACATGCAACAGAAGAAGCAATGCTATTTGCGCGTGTGGTCACCCGAGCTTTGGAACTAAAGAAGAAAATGGCTGAACTAAAAGCCAACATAGAAGCTAAAGAAAATCAAGTCAATCCCCAGGATCCAGAGGAAAAGGAGCCCACGGAACATTAAAAGAATCAGGACTGCAAGGATTACAGTGGAAATTGTTGGAACCTGAATAACCGATTCATTCCTTATAACTATAGGGGCTCAATCGTAGGTTTTGTAAATTAGGTTTTTGGGTCAAGAATTCATATCGATTTAAACTTTTTAAATACGACACGCAAGCGGTCCCAATTACAACATTTAACGTATCACACGTTTTAGTTTTACAAAGAATAATTTAACTACATAATTCTCCGCAATGGTAGTTTAATCAAAAGTTAACACCCACAAGTTATCCACAACTTGTTAATTTGTAAAACATCAAAAACCACTTTGAGAATCCTATATCCACCTTAGGCGAGACCCGAGACCACCACGAAGCTTTTCCTACATTCAAAACAACAATTTGAATATGGTTAGTAAAGATAAGTAGCCCTATGGACCTCTCTACAAGTCCCTATAATGACTAATAAGTCCGTAGACTCCCCCCTCGTGGGCAAAACCTAAGAAAGTCATTTTTTTTTAAAATACAAATTTCTGTCATGGTAGTGTTAAGATGAACACTACCATGTTCCCCTGAAGCCTGAACACAACTGTGTTCATATGAACACAACCGTGTTCATATTCAGCTCTAGAAAAGAACAAGGTTGCTGTCATGGCTGTGTTCAGATGAACACAGCCATGTTCCCTGACAACACCTTCCAATCTCACCATTTTTACAATTTTTTTGTATATAACAAGTATCTATCGTGTATTTACTTGTTTTTCGACCACACAATAACTACCACATTAACTAACATTTATTTGTTAGTTTATTCACCCCCCAATACGAGCACTACTACTCGTTTTCCATTCCGACCCATTCCGACCCGTTTGCATCTTTGTGCCAAAACGACATCAATATAACATGTATAACAAAAACACACACACATGTTTACTCCCACCCATTTATCACATTTTAGTTGGCTTACAACGCCTCGGCGCGAGAACCACAACTCGTCTTACCCGTACTTGGAGTATTTGACTCAACTCCACCCTTTGAAGTATTCCACACTCTTATTGGGTTTACAACCCCTCGGTGCGAGTACCACAACTGGTCTTACCCGTACTTAAAGTATTTGATTTCAAGTCCACCCTTTGAAGTATTCCACACTTCTTATTGGGTTTACAACCCCTCGGTGCGAGTACCACAACTCGTCTTACCCGTACTTGGAGTACTTGACTCCAAGTCCACCTTTTGAAGTATTCCACTTTTCAATACACAATTTCACCAAATTATCACATTTTGTTTGACTACTTACCATATAAGTCAACTTACACCAAATTCACCACGTTTACAAATTCGTTTGACTATTTACCATATAAGTCAAATTACACCAAATTCACCACGTTTACATGTTAGTTTGACTATTTACCACATAAGTCAAATTACACCAATTTCACCACATACACATATTCGTTTGACTATTTACCACATAAGTCAAATTACACTAATTTCAACATAATAGTTTGACCTTATACCACTAAAGTCAAATTACACCAATTTCACCATTTTCCACAATGGTTGACTTATACCACATTAAGTCAATCTAATCCAATTTCACCACATTCTACATTTTTAGTTGACTCTAACCATATTGAGTTATTTACACCATTTAACTACCTTCAATTATTTAGGTGGGTTAATTTTCCACCTTAAGCCAACTACACCAATTTTTACCACATCTCATCCATTAGTTTGACTAATTGCCACATTAAGTCAACTACATCAATTCTACCACATACCACATTAAAGTTTGACTAATAATCACATAGTCAAAATCAGCATACAACATGTAATTAGAATTTAACACATAATCTACTTACATGTAACTACTTATCTACTACTAAGTAAGTGCAAAGTAACACATAATCTACTTACATGTAACTACTTATCTACTACTAAGTAAGTGTAAAGCACTTACCTTGGCTAATGAAGATTCCAACCGTTCTTCAAAGTTGTCACCTTAATCGCCTTGATCACCTAAACATTCCACATGTTTTAGTAATCTAGATTAACACAAAACATTCATCAATTGGAGTTTAACACCCACCCAAGATCTTATGATCTTCACCAATAACTAACTTGGTTTAATTAGCTTCATACAAGCTTTCAACCTTTCTAGATAACAACCAACCCATTTTGACCGGTTAAGGTTCTATCCAATTTCACCCAATTCTCCAAGGTTCTTGTTTCATCAAATTGATTGAGGGATTTTACTAAAATTGTGTTTATTAACACCATAAACACTTATTAACCACCAATTCAACATTTAACTTCACCATATTGAAAACCCCCAATTTTCACCTCAAGAACCCTAATTTTGAAATCAACAAATTGGATGTTAATAACCACTAGTCATCATTATACAAGCTAGATAACAAGTTATTTTGGGTTATCTTTCATCAAATCCACCCAATGCAGCCCCAATTCCGTTTTTCTCCAAAAACCTCAAATACACTAACAATGGTGGAATTAGGAATTGAAACAGAACTTACTTGATGATTGGAAGGAGAGGTGCTCACCAAATCCTTCAATCCAAGCATGCAAATCTTCAGATTTCATTCTTGATCAAGACCCATCTCTCTCTCCTTCTTTCCTTTAAATTTCGCAAGACACACACACATATGTGTGTGTCTGCGTTTTTTTTATCTCCACCAAACAAGCAAAATGCCTTATTTACACATTAAGTCCTTCATCTCTCAATTTTGACTCCTTATACCACAAGTTTGGTCAAAACCAATTATTTGCAACTAAAACCTCCAACTTTCCTTTATTGCACAACCCCGTATAATTTGATTTCCATATTATTTTATAAACCTGAAATTTGGTTCGTTACACGTGAAAGTTCCTGGCCAGCCCTTCACGTGTCGCCAAGGCCAAAATAGTCGCGACCCTTTTCTATTTCCTCGCGTGTCGCGAACTTCATCACCCAAGTCTTCGCGTACCGCAAAGACCCTGATTTCTAAGAAATTGACTTTTAAACTTTGACTTTGACTTCCCGTGCTTTGACGCCTTCTTGTTTATAGCTCATATTTTCCGCTCAATGAGTACTTTAAACCTGTAACACTCACAACTACCAAATGCTCATAAAACCGACTCAAAGTACAATACTAAAAGCTAAAAACTATATGAAACCGACTCATAAACACGGGATATTTAACCCTACATCAATTACACACTTTTGGGTCTTCGGATGTGTATGCTATGTGTTCGTGCCCGATCAACAAAGGCACAAGATGGAAAAGAAAGTCGTACGTTGCATATTTGTGGGATACAACTCGGAAAGAAAAGGTTGGAGGTGTTTTAATCCAATTACGAACCAGTGCTACGTGTCAAGAAAGGGACAAAGCTCGATTAATGGGTGTTCAAGATAAAACGCAAGCCAGATGGTTCGATTGAAAGGAACAAAGCTCGATTAATGGCACGGGGGGTTCTCACAACAGTTTGGAATTGATTATGAAGACACGTTTAGTCCCGTAGCAAAATTGACAACGATCCGAGTGGTGATTGCTATAGCGGCCACTAAAGGGTGGATGTTGCTCCAAATGGACGTAAAAAATGCTTTTATTTACGTTGATTTGGATCATACGATCCATACGGACCAACCGAAAGGGTTCGTGAGCAAAGACAATCCAAATTATGTTTGCAACTTAAACAAAGCAATTTATTGGTTAAAACAATCCCTGGGGGCGTGGTTCGGTAAGATGGGTGAGTTCCTACAACATAATGATTTTGAGATGTCAAAAGTAGATGCAAGTATGTTTGGTTAATCGACCGACTCTCGATTAGTCATAATTTTGGTGTATGTAGATGACATGATCATAAACGGTGATGATGAAGCCGGTATTGAACAATTAAAACACAATTTGGGGGTTCGTTTTCTTATGAAAGATCTCGAAAGACATAGCCATTTTCCAGGCTTAGAGTTGCAATATGAAGAGGGAACCATTGTTCTACACCAACGAAGGTATTGTGTCCACCTCCTAGTTTGTTTCGGTATGCTCGACTGCAAACTGATTGATACACCGATGTATAACGTTATGAAGTTAAGTGTTGATAAAGGCAAGGAGTTATCCAACCCTACTATGTATCGCCAAATAATGGGGAGTCTAATTTATTTGACCCTAACCAGACCCGATCTAGCATTTGAAGTCGGGGTTTTAAATAGGTACATGCAAACCCCAAGAAAACCTCACCTCGAAGCAATTAGACGAGTGTTACTGTATGTGAAATCAACTCTCGGTCTTGGTGTTCGGTATAGCCGAGGTGAGAAGCTCGAGTTAACGAGATATTGTGATGTTGATTATGCGGGTGACGTGGACACACGACGATCGAATACATGGTATGTATTCAAATTGGGTCAAGGAGCGGTAACGTGGTGTAGTAAATGGCAACCCACAGTTTCTTTATCTACTACTGAGGCTGAATATCGAGCTGCTGCAATGGTTGCTCATGAAACTATGTGGATGAAATTGTTACTCGGTGAACTAAAGCTCAAAACGGATGGTAACGTGGTGCTATATTGTGACAATATGTCATCAATACATCTAGCAAAGAATCCTATGTTCCATGCAAGGTCAAAGCACATAGAAGTACACTATCACTTCATACGTGAAAAAGTGTTAGAAAGAAAAATTGATTTAAAGTATGTAGACACTCATCATCAAGTAGCAGATATGTTTACTAAGAGCATGCCAAGTGTGAAGCTTAGAGAGTTTCGAGATGCTTTGAACATGAAGATAATCAACATTGAGAGGGAGTGTTAAAATTTGACAATGTTAAAATAATCGAAGGATGGTACGAAAGATCTCAAGGGGTGGTTTGGAGGAGATCTAAAGTTCAGGGTCCAAAGAAATTTCTTGTTCCCTAAGTTTATTATTTTTAGTATTTGATTTATTAGAACTAGAAGATGATTTTGTTACCTAATTTAGGTCTGTCTTGTTTTCCAAGGTTCTAGTAGCCTATAAATATGGCATAGGTTTATTATTTAATTGTACTCATTTTTTCGTTTCAAGTAATAAAGAAAGAGTCGAACAAGTTGTTCAAAATCTTTGTGTTTTCGGTTTGAGATATTCACTTGGTTACTTAACAATGAATACTGTTTCGTTTGAATACAATCTGAGCTTCATTTCCAGCGAGTCAATCCATTTCTAACACTATATCAAATCCTTATAAGACTATTACAAATAACCTAGTATGAAATTTATGGCCATTTATCGTTTTAAGGCAATTCTCTACTGCCTCTATCACTTTCGTGGTTTTACCCACAACGGTTTCTACACTAAATGCCTGTGCTATCTTGTTAATCATGCATTTCAATCGAGTACAAAATGTAGACGCTATAAAACTTAAAACGTTTCATGTGTAATATACATTCTTGTTTCAGTTAGTGCACTTGGCGTGAAAAGAAATAAAACAATATGAAATTTAGAGAAGTTAAAGATTTGAAGTGTTTGGTAACAACCTAGAAATTGGCTGCAAAATAAAAATGAAATACAAGTCTCCTTTTTTGTAACGAAACAGAGAAATAAAAAAATTCAGAATTTTAAAATCATCGTTAAAAAAGAAATTAATATTCATGCGCACATGTTACAAGAACACAAAACAAACTAAAACAAAGAATAAAAATCAAGCATATTTATACATACTAGTAAAATTCCCCCGGCGAGTTGCGCTGAGAATTGAATCGAATATAGCAGTGACATTGACGCGGTTAAAAATGAAAAGATAAACGTAATAAGTTGTCGCGCGACGGGTCGGTTCCGAACAACATACATAAAAATAAATACGATTAAACGTTGGGATAGTTTAGTCATCTTCTATAAACTTAACACAAAATCTAACAGGGCTAGTCCAAAGGATAAAACGTGCAACCTTTTAAAAACATAAAGGTTGTCGACAATATCTCTTATTTCCTTAGTTTAAAGACGTTATCAGAAATTTGATATATATAACTAAACGACTTACTCAAAAATATTTGACTTTATTTCAAAAGTATATTTGGGTGTTTGTTTGGAAGTAACCAATATTTCAAATGGTTGCTGTATGATAGATTTTTTTAATTATGTGATGCATATAATAAAAATATTTCAAGTTTGGAATCAGAATGGGAAGTTGACCTATGCATATATCCTCACATAATGTGCAAATTATTTAAGTTCTCGCCCATTATATACATTATATTACTATCCATCTGGCATAAGGCTTATATATTATAATGGCGAATTGAATGCAACCCATGAGGGATCATTACATGTGCTGAGCTTAAAACATGAATCCTGCTTGTTATATGTATCATTTAATAGTTTGAAAAGTCTTCTTCCCATTTATCCTTTCAGATTATCCTTCTCCCCCATTTCATAATCATAACCTGTTCTTAATTTCCAACCAGATATCATGTCAGGAATGGAAAAACACTACAAGAAGTTTAGACAGATTCAACGACATTTCTCGACGACATGCCGTCGATATTTCTTCCGTCGGCAAAGTTTCGTCGAGACTGCTTAAAATGTCGTCGAGAATTAGTCGTCGAGACAAGTATGCCTTTTCTCGACGACATGTCGTCGAGAAACGGTTGTCGGGAAAAGTTTTTTACCGTTTAAAAATAAAGATAAAAAAAATTAAAATCCTTCAATCTCGACGACATGTCGTCGAGAAAAGGTTGTCGGGAAAAAAATTTAAATTTTTTTTTTTAAATTTTATAAATTTTCAGATTTTCAGAACCTGTTATATACATTAAAACATATTACATAAAACATTCAAAAAAAATAAATATAATGTGTAAGTTATTACAAATCGTTCAAATAAAATATTACAAGCAAGTTTAATCGTCTTCATCTTGGTTGCCGGATCGGCTACGGTCCCCTTGCATCTGTAATAAACAAAAAATAAACATATATAAAAAAACTTTTAAAAATCCGACATCATAACTACTGTAAATTGATAACCAACCAGTTTAACAATACTCAATAAACATAATAACTCAACAAAACTCAATAAAAACCTATAATAACACTAACAATAACCAATATGATTAATATTCTAGTGGATTTCCCAAACTACAAATACAATATACAAACTTAATATGCAAATAATTTCTCAAACTACAATAACCCTACAATAAAGGTATCAAAACACAATAGTATACATGTATTAGTGGAGTTGGGTTAAACGAGTAATTTTGACCCATTTAGAATGGGTACGTGTCATTTTGACTCATTTATACTTTGATTCGCAACATAATAACAAAATATATATACTTACCCAATCGTTTTGAATGGTTATATTTGAATGTGTACATGAGAGACTTACACATGTGAAGATTTTTATAATATACGAGTAGATGCAAATTTACACATATCAATTCATATAAAAATGTTATATTTGAATGGTTGTATGTTCTAGTATTTTAAACAAACAAATGTTTTTTTATTGTTTTTACTGAGTTCTCGCGAGTTCTTAAAATATTTAGAAGTTCACAAATGATCCATTCCCTATATATATTTATATACAAGCTTAGAACCCGTGTCTACACACGAGCTGAAAAATATCAATACATAAAATTCTTAAATCTTTATGTATATATTTGAAGAGTAGTAAAACTCTCCTTAATGCTTAACTTCCATTTTTATATTCATATATATTATTCAAATAAATAACAATTAAAACAACTATACAAACTAAATTTAACAAAAATATACCTATTAGCAAAGTATTACACAAATATATTTAAACATCTATACAAATTAACAATCAATTTCACAATAAAATACATACATTTATATATCCATCTATATTATTCAAATATATAACAATTAAAACAACTATACAAAGCTAAATTTCACACATATATACCTACTAGCAAAGTATTAAACAAATATATTTATATATCCATACAAAACTACATACCCAAATACACTAATTTTCACACAAATATATACATAATACCTCCGAATTTGTAAACGAGATGCCGTCGGAAAAACCTCAATCTAGCTTCCAATCCGTTCAATTAACCAAAAACCTCACCTACACATGATTTATATTAAAACATTTAAATTATAATGGAAAAAATAAATAACAACAATATTCTTATCTACATATATACATACATACATTCATCTATATTCATACAAATTATACATTTAACAAAAAATAAATAACAACAATATATTCACCTACATTCATACAAATACCCAAATAATTAATACATACAAATACTCGGGTCAAAACAAGTGAAACAGTGCGTGTTTAAATTACTAACATATATACATACATACATTCAACTATATTCATACAAACCATACATCACAAAAAATAAATAACAACATATAATACAAATAATACATACATAACACCACCAATAATACATCTATACAAACCTACATTTCCCCAATTTCACAAATAATGCATACATCTATATATTTATACATCTATACAAACCTACAATTTCACAAATAATACATGCATCTATACAAATTAACCATCAATTTCACAAAATAATACATACATTTATATATTCATGTATATTATTCAAATAAATAACAATTAAAACAATTATACAAAACTAAATTTCACAAATATATACCTGTTAGCAAAGTATTACACAAATATAATACATCCATCTATACAAATTAACCCTCAATTTCACAAATAATACATACATTTATATATTTATCTATATTATTTAAATAAATAACAGTTAAAACTACTATGCAAAACTAAATTTAACAAAAATATACCTATAAGCCTTAATCTAGCTTCCAATTCGTTAACTTAACCAAAACCCTCACCTACGCAAGATTTATATTAAAATTTTTTAATTATAATGGAAAATTACTAAAAAAAAGTTAAAATAGAGTCTTACCACTTCAAGAAGATGAGTAATGGTGGTGGTGGAGGTGGAGCATGGTGGATTTTCAAGTAAAATGGTAGGATTTGATGGTGAAAGCCAAGAGAAATAGTAGAGAGAAAAAGGGGGTGAAATGAGGAAAAAGGGTTTCCTTCGTAGATAAGACCAGCTAAGACCAGTTTCGACGACATGTCGTCGAGATTAGGCCTTTTTTTTAATTATTTTATTTAATTTAATTATTAAATAAAAATAATTTTTTAATACACACATATCTCGACGGCATGTCGTCGAGACTAAGTATTTCTTTTAAATAAAAAAACAATTAAAATTCTACCTAACAAAAAAAAAAGAAAAAAAAATTAAAATGGGCAATTGCGACGACATGTCGTCGATACTGCCCTTTTATGTCGTCGAGACTGCCCTGAGATGTCGCCGATGAGCGCCAAAACTTTTCACTTTTTCCCACTGGACCATCGCCGACGACATGTCGTCGAGAAAAGGTGAAAATAGTCAAAAAATTTGACTGGGACCATCGCCGACGACATGCCGCTGTATTTGGGTGCCCTATCTCGACAACACATGTTGTCGAGATTGCCTCGACGAAACTGCTAAGATTTCTTGTAGTGAAATGGGAACACCTCCAGATATCATTCACACAAATAAAAGATGCGACCAATAACTTCGGAAAGACTATTGGAGAAGGTGGATTCGGTTGGGTGTATAAAGGAAAACTCTTCATCGATGGAAGATACATCAAGGTTGCTGTAAAGAGGTTAAATAAGAAGTTTGGACAAGGGTTAAAGGACTTTTTCACCGAGATTCAATTGCTCTCAGGTGAACACCATGACAACATCATCACTTTTGTTGGGTATTGTGATGAAGGAAATGAGAAGATTATTGTTTATGAATACGCCAAACGTGGAAGTTTGGATCAGTATATTAGGCCTAGCCACAGGAATTATACCTTTACTTGGCTGGAAAGACTCAAAATTGTTGCTGATGCAGCTCGTGGGCATATAAAAAGCTCAAATATTTTGCTAGATCACAATTGGGTAGCAAAAATTTCAGACTGGAGATTGTCTAAGTCAACTTTTTCAGGTGTGGGTGCAAGTACAGTTATTTCCGATGACTGTGGCACACCACCCTATGTGGATCCAGAATACAATGAGACCGGTTCGTGACCAAAAAATCCGACGTTTTTTCATTTCGAATGGTGCTATTTGAAGTTCTTTGTGGGCGGTTGTGCCTAGTTAAAGACGCGGATGGCATCTTGTTATCAGCAGATCTAGCCAAAGAATATTATGCTAATTATAAACTGGACATGATTATTGTCCTATTTTAAAGGAACAAACTAACTCAGAGTCCTTGAGAAAATTTTCAGCAATCGCGTATAAATGTCTCCAGGATCGAGAACATCGACCTCTGATGGATGTTGTCAAGAAAGAGCTTGAAGTAACGCTAAAACTCCAGGTAAGGTTATAATATGCATCTTATATAATTTCAGCTAGTCATCTCCATAAATAAATATACATACATGATAATTCAATTTCTATGTTTGTGGGTTGATAAAAGAATTTGTAGCACTGAGAGGGAATTATTGTATTGATGATTTCTTTAGGCTATCCTATATTAGAGGATATTCACATTAACTAGATCACAGATATGTGAAATCTTTACATTTTATAAAAATAATGTGTTTTTGGTACTTCAAATTGTAAAGATATAATTAAAACTTTTTTTATGTATAAATATGTCTAAAAGTATGGGCAGAATTGGGAGTCTAGTTGTACCCAATAGGTAATTGAAGGCAAATAAATTGTAAAAGAAATGGGAATTTAATATTATGTGAACACATAATTTAGAATTTACATATCTAACTAGTAAATTTCACTCGTGCTTAGAATTTACATATCTAACTAGTAAATTTCACTCGTGCGACATAGTGCGATGTAAAAAAAGTTTTGAGTAAATTATACTTTCTGTTCTTTAGGTATATACCAAATTTCAGGTTTTATTCTTAAACCAAGTAAATAACAAAAATCATCCTTCATGTTCAAATTTTATAACAGTTTCCGTCTTTCAACTAACTGCCGTTAGTTTTTCCAGTCATGTCTGGTCACGTGACTTGCATATGAGGGTATTTTAGTATTTTTTCTCATAAGGACTATTCTTGTAATTAATTTGAACCTTATTAAATTATATAAATATATATAATAATTTTAATTGAAACCATATATATCTCTATCTCTTCATCTTACACATGTCGACGCTCTCATATCCTCGCCGACACTCTTTCTTGAAGATAAAAAATCAAGATCCGAATCCACCATGCTATAATCCACCAATTTTGCTCAGACTACATTTTATCATCACAGCCTCATGCTTTCATAGAAGTATCGGCAACCAAAAAGGTAAAGCAAACTCTGCTAGGAAATACCTAATATTTAATTTTTCAAAAACATAGAACAAAATCAGGCATGTGTATGTATATGTATGTATTGCTAGACAGAGAAGCTGAACAGGCTATCGCAAATATTTTAAGAACCCGTGAGAACTCGCGAAAAAGAATAAAAAATAATTTATTTATCTAAAATAGTAACGTTACTATTAGAATACAACATTTTTATATCGATTAATATGTAAATTTATATGTATTCGTATATTATAAACATTTACACATGCGTACATGATAGAGGCTTTCACATGTGTACATGAGAGACATGTGAAGATTTTTATAATATACGAGTAGATGCAAATTTACATATATAAATTCATATAAAAATGTTATATTTGAATGGTTGTATGTTCTAGTATTTTAAACAAACAAATGTTTTGTTATTGTTTTTACTGAGTTCTCGCGAGTTCTTAAAATATTTAGAAGTTCACAAATGATCCATTCCCTATATATATTTATATACAAGCTTAGAACCCGTGTCTACACATGAGGTAAAAAATATCAATACATAAAATTCTTAAATCTTTATGTATATATTTGAAGAGTAGTAAAACTCTCCTTAATGCTTAACTTCCCGATTACAATCTTTTGAGTGATTTAAATTTGAGATTCCATGTCCCTATTCTATGAGATCATCCCCTATTTATAAGCTTTCATTTTTCTCTTTCTTCTAACCGAATGATGTTGACACCTTTGCTCCTATTGGTCGGTAACTGTCCTCCCTTTCATCTTGTGGGTCCTCTTCTGTTACACGGTTAAGCCTTCTAGAATGTGGTCTCTTGTTTATTCCCTATGGATGAGCGCACATGATTATTCTCACACGTCGCCAAGTCTCCCTAGTCGGTTTTATTTATTTGAATAAACCCGGCTAAAGAGGATTATGTTCATGACTTAAATTTTCGTGGGACATAGCAAGTGTTCTAGGGTCACATCAGCCTGCTACCTAGTCCCTCAGGATAAGGTTACGCGAACCTGTTTTTCCGGACGTCACTTCGACAGTGTCATCATTATGTCAGGCGCCGTTTCCCCTTCTCGTTTCAATTTTCTCCTGCCCGAATGTTTCTATAAAAAGGGGAGGGCTTTGTATTTTTCACCGCTATTCTTCCTCTCTATTTCTTTTTTTTATTTCCTGTTGTGATGTTGTACTCTTATGAACATTTATTGCTTATATCTTATGTCTTGTTCATGTATCTCTATTATGTTTGTCCTGCAATATGTCCTTATTACTGCTGTGCTACACATATATTCATTTTTTAATATTGAATTAAAATCCAATTTTTTTATGATGCCGAACACATGATCCGGTCTTTTATAATGACGGATGCATTGATCCGGTCTTAAAGTGTTGGATTAAAATCCAGTCTTTTTTATGATGCCGGACACATAGTCTGGTCTTTTATAATGCCGGATGCCTTGATCCGGTCTTTTTAAAGTGTTGGATTAAAATCCAATCTTTTTTATGATGCCGGACACATAGTCCGGTCTTTTATAATGCCGGATGCATTGATCCGGTCTTTTTAAAGTGTTGGATTAAAATCCAATATTTTTTATGATGCCGGATACATGATCCGGTCTTTTATAATGCCGGATGCATTGATCCGGTATTTTTAAAGTGTTGGATTAAAATCCAATCTTTTTTATGATGCCGGACACATGATCCAGTCTTTTATAATGCCGGATGTATTGATCCGGTATTTTTAAAGTGTTGGATTAAAATCCAATCTTTTTTATGATGTTGGGCACATGGTCCGGTCTTTCATAATGTCGGATGCATTGATCCGGACTTTTTATGAACATGACTTACTACTATTATGCCCAAACAACTTTTCTTGCATACTTATCCATTCTTCTTTAATTAAAAAAAAGGAATAGAAACTACATATAGCATTTTCTAAGCAGGGTTCCATTCCATGTCCTAGGGATACTTTTCTTGCATACTTCCCCAAGGCTTCTTTGATTTGGTAAGGTCCTTCCCAATTAGGTCCTAACTTTCCCCCGTGTTTCGCTCTGCTAGCCTCGTTACTTCTAAGAACATACTCCCCGGGACGGAAGTGGCAAGGAATGACACCCTTGTTATAGTACTTTTCTAGCAGTTGTTTATATTGTGCTTCTTTGATTTTTGTTCTTTCCCGCCTTTATTCCAAGAGATCCAAGTTCATTCTTAACTCACGATCATTCTCATCTTTGTTTGTCGAGAAGACGCGCATTGTTGGCGTGCCTAGCTCTACCGGGATTACTGCCTCATGACCGTAAGTCGGACTAAAATGTGTTTCACCATTGCTTTTTTTAGGAGTGGTGCGGTGTGCCCATAGGACACTGGGTATCTCATATACCCATGAGCTTCCCTTAGTTGCAAGCCTGGTTTTTATGCCCTTGAGCATGCTCTGATTGATTTTTTCTACCTAGCCATTCCCTTGTGGGTGAGCTACGGATGTGAAGACCTGTCGTATGCCCATCTCATCGCACCACCCGTCCAGTGCTTCAAATTAGATCCTATTGTCGCTGACTAAATATAAAGGAAGACAAAAACGACATATTATCTGGTCCCTTAGGAATCTTTTGAACTGGGTTGCCGTGATGGTCGCTACCGCCTTGGCTTCCACCCATTTGGTGAAGTAATCTACTGCGACTATTAGGTACTTGACACGTCCCGGGGCCTCTGGGAATTGCCCAACGATGTCTATTCCCCATTTTTGAAAAGGCCATGCCGCGGTGACCGGGATGAGATCTTTTTTTGGTCTCAACGTTTTGAGGGCATATTTTTGGCAGTTGAGGCATTTCCGGAGGGTTTATACGGCAGTGACGTGCACTCCGGGCCAATAATATCCCACATTTATTAGCTTAGCAACTATCGTTCTAGGGCCCGCGAGCATACCACAAGATCCTTCATGTATTTCTTGGACTAGCGGTTCTGCTTCCCTTTGATTGACACACTTCAGTAAGGGCCCTAAAAAGGTCTTTCAGTACAGATGATTTCCCAAAAGTTGGTATTGTAATGCCTTAGTGCGTACTTTCTATGCCTCCGCCCGTTCTTCTGGCAAGGTTCCATCTTTCAGATATGATATGATGGGCGTCATCCAAGTCCAGCCAATATCTTGAATACTGTGAATTTCCTCAATTTGAACGGATGGTTTATCCAATGTCTGCACCCGTACTTCCTTTGCTAAATGGTTGAATTGTACCGATGCTAATTTACTCAAGGCATCCGCCTTTCGGTTTTGACTGCGCTGGATGTGATTAATATTGCATTCTTTAAATTGAAGCATTGTTTCCATGACCTTCTTTAGATATTCTATCATTACCTTCCCTTTAGCTTCATAAATTTTGTTCACTTGATTTGCAACCAGAAGGGAGTCTACATGCGCCCGAACATACTGTGCTTGCATAGTGATTGCTAGACGTAGCCCGGCAGAAGGGCTTCATACTCTGCTTCATTATTGTGCTTTTGAAATATAACTTTAGTGCGTATGTTAACTCTATTCCTTCTGGGCTGAGTAGCATTAGTCCTGTGCCTGATCCCTCCATGCTGGAGGCCCCATCTGTGTACATGGACCACCATTATGCATGTGGTCCTGTGTCGTGGTTATGACCGGATCACATGTTATCTCTGTTTCTCGTCCTTCCGGTATTTCAGCCAAAAAATCTGTAATAACTTGTCCCTTTACTGCGGACCTTGCTTTGTATTCTAAAATGAAGGCTCCAGTTCTATGGCCCATTTAGCCAATCTGCCGAATAACTCCGGTTTCCTTATTATTTGCTGTAGAGGAAAGTTGGTGAGTACTTCCACTGGGGGAGCTTGGAAATATCTGCGCAGTCTTCGGGAAGCATGAACCAAAGATAAAGTTAATTTCTCTAGGTGGGAATATCTTGTTTCAGGGTCGGTTAGTACTCGGCTAACATAATAAATGGGAGTCTGTATTCCGTCTCTCTCCACCATGAGCACGGCACTAACTGCTGCCTCCGCCACGGCTATATAAATTTTCAGTTTTTCCTTGACTACCGGTGCCCTGAGGGTTGGAAGTTTTGCAAGATATGACTTAAGCTGTTGGAAGGCTTCTTCGGCCTGGTCAGTCCACTGGAATTGCTCTTTGCTCAAGCAGTTCTTCAGGGTTTGAACGAAAGGTAGAGACCTTTCTGCATGTTCTGCCAAGAACCAATTTATAGCAACCAAACGACTGTTTAACGATTGTACATCCTTTAGCGAGGATGGAGAGGGCATCTGGTTGATAGTTGATATTTTATCCGGATTTGCTAGGAATCCTTCTTTTGTGATCATCACTCCTAGGAACTTTCCCTCTTCTACCCCGAAAGAGCATTTCCCCGAGTTTAACATGATCCGAGATTCCTTCAGTTTTTTAAATGTTTCAGTTATGTCGGTCAGGAGGTCTTCTTCATTGTGACTTTTGATGACTAAATCATCTAACATATATTTCCAAATTCCGCCCAATTTGCGGTTCAAAAACCTTATCCATGAGCCTCTGATAAGTTGCTCCGGCGTTCTTTAATCCGAAGGGCATCTTTGTGTCCCAACGTCAGTAATGAAGGTTGTTTTTTCTTCGTCGCCCTCCACAATGGGGATCTGGTGATAACCCTTATACGCATCCAAAAAACACTTGAACCGGAAGGGGGCTAAGGAATCTATCTTTAAGTCTATTTCCGGTAAAGGATATGCATATTTTGGACAAGCGTTGTTTAAGTTCTTATAATCTATACACATTCGCCAAGCACCGTTCCCTTTTTCACCAAGACCGGATTGGCTACCCAAGCGGGATAGCGCACCTCCCGCAAGATACCAGCATTGACTAGATCTCTGACTTGGTCAACAACTACTCTACTTCTTTCTGGACCCATTTTTCTACATTTCTGGACCACCAGGTTTGCTGAGTTATAAACGTGCAAACGATGTTCCGCCAGCTGGCGCGGGACCCCTTCATATCCTCCGGCTTCCACGCGAAAACCATCCATGTGATTCTGCAAGAGTTGTTTCAAGCGTTCCTTTCCTTGCATGGACAAGGTTTGTCCTATGGTGACAATTTGCTCAAGATATGTGGGATTCATGATCCACCTTTCTGGGCCTGGCGTTGCTTCCGGACGTGCGTCAAGAATTTTACCGGAGGATGTCTTGTCTGTGCGAGTTTGTAGCACCTCTGTAGCTTGGTCGGCATATACTACGGCCACTCCTGTAGGAGTTGGAAAGGAAATGGCCGAATGAACAGTAGAAACATCCGCATGAAAAGATGCCAATCCCAGCCGCCCTAGTATGAGGTTAATTTTGGATATTGCCGGGACGACCATGAAAGTAACAAGGACTGTGCGGATTTTGGTTCCTTCTTTTAATGTCATTAGGAGTGTAATATGTCCCAATGGAGCCACCGACTCTCCAGAGAAACCTACGAGGTCAATATTAGCCGTTTCTAAGGATATCTGATCCTCAACATCTAATCGACGGAAGAGTTGCTCATACATGACATCCATGGATGCCCCACTATTTACCAAGATCCTACTGATGCGATAATCCCCTACTAGTACGGTAATCACAACCGAGCTAGTGGAGGAGGCTCCTCCCCGGACGGGAGGGAAAATGGGTGGTTGTTCCATCCATGCTTCCAATCGTGCCCCGCCTCGCTTATGACCTCTTTGATGCATGATGTCATTGTTTCCTATCATGCATAGGTCCCGTACAGGTTTTGTGAAAAGATTAGGTTTTCTTCCGGGTGGCCCATTGTCTATTTCCTTCTGCAAGTGGGAAAGCTTGCAAGTCTGAATGGAAGTTTCTATCTGATTTTGTAAATGCCAACAATGATCCGTGTCATGACCGATGTCCTTATGGAATTCGCAATACCATTTTGGATCTCTAAGAGATTTCTGGTTAAAAGACCACATGGGGTCTAAATTAATCTCTGTCAAGAGCACCTCCCGGGGGGTTTTGGTTAACTTGTTGACCCACGCTGTTCCTCTGTTATCCGAATTGTCCTTGAACCTTACCGACAAACTTATAGGTTTTGAAGGTTCATGTCGAGTATACGAGAGAGGCCTTATCCACATGCTGGCCCCCTTGAATCGCCTGGTTTGCCCGGATGAACTCATCTGTTTATCTGCCCGATCATACTTGTGATCTTTCCAGTCAAATTCATTTGTGCTCCGGACAGACCTTTCTGCCCGGACGAAGGTACGGGCTGCAACCATTAATTCTTCCATGGTTTTTGGCAATCCGTCACGTCCGTGGATTCTTCGAATTAACTCATCATGGCGGATACCGTGAATGAATCCGGCTATCATCAAATCCTCCCCCGCTCCTGCTATCTGCAAACTTTCCTTTTTATACCGGGTGATAAAATCTTCCACAGATTCATTATCACGCCTCTGAATGTATAATATTTCTGTTTTTTCCTTTGTATGTCACTTTTGTTGGCTAAATTGTTGCATGAATTTTCCAAAAACTCATCAAAACTGTCAATCCGTCCTATAGGCATGATGTCATACCATAAGCGGGTAGCATCAACAAGTGTTTGAACAAAAATATGACACCATTCATGCAAGGCCCACCTTTCCACACCTCCGGCACTCACACAAATGTTAATATGATCGTCCGGGTCTGTGGCGCCATCATACATTCCTACGGTAGTAGGCATTTTTAACTTCCTGGTTATTTCTGCCTGGGCAATGAGGGGCGTAAACTTTGACTGAGTTAACAGAGCTGTCGGTCGATACGGTCGTTGCATGTCCCCGAGTGGATTGTACCCGAAAGCAAGTGGCACAGTAGGCATATGACTAGCAGTATCAAAACTCCGTGTGGATGTTACAGGTTGCTCTCCAACTGTAGTACCGGGATTTCCCGTAGGTGGGATGACCCCGGGGTAGCATAAACTGCTTCCTCATACGTCAACCGGTTCTGGAGTTTCGCTAGACGTATCTCTCTCCAAAATTGTTCATGCATGCGCGCACGGAGCTATTGCTCCATCCACCATTCATTACCACTTATTAAAGGGACATAAAAAGGAGTAGGCCCGGCCGTATGTGGGATACTAGTTGCCGGGACCGCAGAGATTTCTCTGGAGGAGACAAGGGATTGTTGCAAGCTATATATGGGCATGCTGGGTACAATGGTGTTTGGCGGTATGCTAGTGTTGGGTACCGGTAGTGGAATAAACTGTACAACCTGAGTAGAGGTTATAGTGGATGAAGGAGAGAAAAGTGAAGGATGGGCTGATGATGGAGGGGCAGAATACCAGCAGTGGTTCCCTGAGCATGAAATGCTGCTGACGCAGCCAGAAGGGTTTCAGAACGACGTCGGGAATTCTCCAAGCGTTCCTCCGGTGGGAGACTAGGAGGAGTAGTGGTCTTAGTTTGAGTGTTTCCTATTGGTACTGTTTCTTCCTCAATATTGTCCATATCTTCCTCCGATTCATCATGATGATGCGGATCATCCATTGCAAACAAGAAATTATACTCGGGATACCATTGTAACTATGTTCGACCGTGGATGTCGCCAATGAAGAGTAGTAAAACTCTCCTTAATGCTTAACTTCCGGATTACAATCTTTTGGGTGCTCTGAATTTGAGATTACATGTCCCTATTCTATGAGATCACCCCCTATTTATAAGCTTTCTTTTTTCTCTTTCTTTTAACCGAATGATGTTGACACCTTTTCTCCTATTGGTCAGTAACCGTCCTCCCTTTCATCTTGTAGGTCCTCTTCTGTTACACGGTTAAGCCTTCTAGAATGTGGTCTCTTATGGATGAGCGCACAGGATTATTCTCACACGTCGTCAATATTTTACATGTGTAAAAATGTATTACATATACTAAGAATAAAAAACAAAATTCAAAATATGTAAAAATTAATATATAATTGAGTTTCGAAATACGTTAATTACTATTTAGTATAATTTGACTTTCATTTACTAGTTGGTTGAAAATAAAAGTTACATAATTAGATTTTAAAGTTTCTTATAATAAGTAATAATTTAAAATAATTTGAAAGGCGACCTTTTTCAACCCCTGCTTTTTTCGGAACAGCCCGGGTGTGGTTGAATTTATTAATGGGTTTTGAAATAAATATTTTGCTTTTGAATTTTATAGGGATAAATAAAGATTCAAAGGAGTTTGCAGGAAAATTGTTCGATTCACTTTCCCGACAGAGAAATATCACCGTCGGCGCGATTAGCAAAGCACAATTGAAGGATTTTTGGGATCAAATTGCTGATCAAAGTTATGTTTCAAGGTATGCAAACTTTCTCATGTGTGTGTTTAATATTTTATTTTTAGTTGATATATTCTACATGCGAATTTAAACTCAGAAATACGATAAATACAGGGTTGATAACGATGTAGATCAAAGGATCACAGAAGACCAAGTCAGAGAGGTATGTATTAGGGGTTATGATACAAGTACACCACCCCATATATATATGATAAAAAAAAGGTTATACGACCCGAATTGAGGTTGTTGTATCGATAATTTGGAGGTAGTATACGGATTTTTTGCACCCATATAGTTTGTTAGGGAACACATTCATTTCGGGTGTTTGGTAACAAATATAATCGATACTTTTGAATTATGTTACAGTTGAAATAAAAAAAATGCAACGTATTAAGTTGTATGAAAAATTCCTTCTAACTCCACCATTTTATAAAAAAAACTTTATTTTGGAAGTTTTGATTATTTAATTATTTACATATAAAACGACCTGTAAGTAATTAATAGTCACATAACCAAAGTTTCAACATTTTTAAATCGTTTAATATCATATAATCATTTCGCCTTTTACAAATTAAAACACTAAAGGGCTGTTTGGTTCATTAAGAGCTAAACCATTAAGGGATTTTAATGGTTTAGCATGGTTTTTGAGCTGAACCATTAAAAGGCTGGATGAACTATTAAGAAGCTGGCAAAATCTGAAACAAACACCTTCTAGCTCTAACCGATTCAGAGATAGCCTTTTAATGAAATCATTAAGAGACTATCAAACAAGCCATAAGATAAAATGGATAAGAAGTTAAAGGATGGCTAATGGTAGATTACAATATTTTGTCCTAACACTTCCAGATAATCGATACCCATGTGATGTAGATTATCAGCATAAGTGCATCAACCAACAGATTATCAAATTTTAAAAATCAAGTAGGTGAATATGCCGCATTGATCATGGAGGAACTAGACCCCGGCAACCTCGGTTACATCATGGTAAATGTACAAATCACACAACTACATTTGATATAGTTATGTTGAAAGTTTACTTCATTTATGATTGATTAATGATTAACCAGATTGAAGACTTGGAGATGTTACTCGTACAAGGGGGAAGAGATGAGGTGATAAAAGAAAGACAGAACTTGAGTACTAATTTGAGCCAACCGCTGAAAATGACCCACCATAGAAGCCCGATGAGAAGGTGGTATGAAGATTTGAAAAATAGAAAATTCAAATAATAAGGACATGTAATAACAGATTAGAAAAGTTGGCAACACTTTTGATATATACATGAGTTTTTGGACTCCTTCACTTTGGTCCAGACATGTGATCAAGAAAACCCCCAACCCTATTTTTTATTTTTTTTAAAAGAAAGATTCATTCTTGAATTATATAGAAAATATTAGGCATTGTTTTTCCTGAATGATTTTATACATGGAATTTCATCTAAATCCTTTACCATGAAAATCACAAATAGAAATGTCGGTTAGAAATTCGACCGTGAGACTTAAAAGAAACATATAAGTATGTAGAATTTTGTGTATATTATTTCCAAGTATTCATTGTGAATAGAAAGGGTTCAATCCATATAGACATCCTAATATTCGAATATGTGAGCTCACCCCTCTGATCGATTCAGATGTGAGCTCTGAATGAGACCATTAAAAGGCTACCAAACAGGGAATTAATTTTCAGAATTTCACAAGTGAAATTCGTAATCAACAATTGGGTGGTTTTTGAAGAAATTCGTTATCAACCCCTCACTATGCATATTCGAGTGAAGAATCATTTGGTCATCTCTCTCAAGTTTTCTGGTTCTCGACAATTCTCTAGAAAACACATACTTTAATTCTTGTCTCAAATCTGAGTTTTATCCGATCATTTAATTCAGTAGAACCACTGAATTATTTTAATCTGAAAGTCAAATCACGACTCACAGTTCACCCGGGCTTAATTCTCGAAATCCCCTACGTACTGTTTTAGAAAATATGCATAAAATACATAAATTAAAAACATGAACTTCAACCCTATCTTTTCACATATGAGAGGGTGGAGGGGTATGATTATATGATTCTAGAAGGTTTTGAATGGATCTCATTTCTTGAAGGGCAAGAAATGAAAAAAAAAACCTTCTTAGAAATTTATTTGTGAAACTCAAACTTGGTTGATGTTTTGTGTGAGAAATGTGAAGCTAGTTGTTTCAGCTCTTGTGCTACTGTTGGTTCTCCACAATAAAATACCCCTGCGAAAAGTTAGAAAACATCACATATGATATGATGCAATTAAAACTACTTGTTTTTCTATTATTTATGATATTGTAGTAATAATATTATGTAACTAAAACATCTTGTCTTTTTATTATTTATTATAAAAAGGAAGAAAATGAGTAGGACTGACCTATTCTTGAACCTGTGTGATTAAAAGCAATTTGCTTGTAAACATTCTGCCAATCAGGTTTACCAAAATGAGATATAACACGAGTGCCCGAAACAACATCGACACCATTTTTAGCATGATTAAGCCTCTGGAGCGCAGTAACTATAGCAGATCGGTCATCACCTTCCTCATAAACACTTGTGCAATAATTATGCATCTCTATAACACCATTTTTGTCCATCTCAGCAGCCTCATTCAGGACACCTTTAAACCAATCAAACGAACCTTGTTCTCCAATGACCCAATAGAAGTAAGCACGCGTTGTTCTAAAGTTATTTGAACCCGATTTATTCTTTTGTAATGTGGTATCATTTTCCAATGGATTTTCTTCTTCTTCTTCTTTGTCTTTTATGTTATTCAATATGTCTTTCACAATACTGATCATTGGGGCTGCTCCAATTCCTACGCCCATTAGCAACACCACATCGTACTTTTTGTAGTCTTGTGTTTGTGCACCGTATGGACCATCAATTAAAACTCTTGGGAAACTGTCAAAAATTTGATTAGCTTTTCTAAATATACACATCTAAGCTTTAGAAGTCTCGATCGGTTGGGTAAACTGGTCAAAATTGGTTTGGGTTGAAACAAGGTTTGGTTGTTTGCAAACACCATTGGTGCACTCTCATTAGTTTCTTTTTGTAGATTAACAAGCTATATTAATTCACTAGTAATACGATAACTTAACATGTGATTTACAACAAACTAGAAATGTTGCCCCGCGCTTCGCGGCGGAATGCGGACTTTAAACGATTGAGACGGTGATATTAACGTGGCTAAGTAAAAAAAAAGAAACTTGTTAGTTATGACATGGAAAACTATATTATCACAATTATCATTTAATTAAATCTTTTTTTTTTCTCTTTGTAAAGAACAAAGGAGCTAGTTATGATTAAGAAAACAATATAATCAAACTAGAGGTCTAAATCTTTGGATAGTTTTCCTTTCGAGGTTATATGCATTTAAAACAAAAATTGGACGACTTTCAACCGGTTGAACCCGTTACAGTAAATCACAATCCAAATGGACATTTCCATTGGTAGTTGTTAGGGAAAAGAATCTAATTTTATTGAAAAAAAGATGAGGTTTCATGTCCAAGCGTCTGGGCCAAAGTAAAAAAGTCCAAAACTCATTTATCAAAACTGTTGCCAACGTTTAATATTAATATATACAAAAATCTTGTAACAATCTTACATTGGATGACCTTGGTAATGTTGGAGCCAACTTTTTGCATTACTTGGAGGCTGACATACCTACCAAAGACCAAAAAAACATATGCTAGGTGATATAATCAACTACCACACGTGTTGTAAAACGCCCAAAATTATCAAATTTAAAGATAAATAACAGTAAATAATACGTTAAATACCTCAGAAAAGACTGATTTTAGTTGTCTAGTCCAATCACCAAGAGTTTGGATATGCACACTTAGGTAGTCATCATCCGGGGCAGATGTAATGAAAAATGGGTGCCTTTATAGATTATTAAGTTAGTACATGGTTTATAGATTTATTTATTTAGTTTGAACAGTTATTGAAGGTCTCACCATTCATTTGGAGAGACATCGGCACAGTTGACAAACATGTATTGTCCACTCTTGTATTTAAAGCCTTGAGGTTTTGACATATGAAGTGCTAATGAATTTCCATGATATAAACCCACCTTTAACACACCCAATATCTTTAGATATCTCATCTTATTTTACCAATCGTCAAATAAATAAAACCAAATCGGTACGATGCTAACTAACCATGTTAACCTTTTTTATCTTTTTTTTTTATCATAATTGATTCAGAGTAATAATATAACTACATTGAAATAAACGATACTCGGTGTGATTGTAAGATTATACCTTAAGTATCTTGACAGTCTTAACACTCAGTCGGACCGCCCTTATTAATCTCTCACCAGCGGAGAGCGAGATTGGAAATGCCAAATACATAGAAGTCTGCATCCGAATTGAAAAGCATGAATTATTTTGAAGATTACAAATACCATTTTATAAAACATTAATCACGCAAAAGAAATTTAGAAACTAATCGATAAAAAAAACAAGGGGATTTTAGTTTTTTTTACGTACATGAAGGATTATGTACATGAAGCTTCTACTATGAGTTTTGATTGTAGTGGTCACTTGGTGTTTCATTAGATGGTGTTCATCATGAAGATCTTCATTTATTTTTCGTATGAGCTACGTATATGTAACTTAATTTTTCTTCGTTTTTTTTGTTTTTTGTTTAACCGTGTTTACAAGTATGTAAACTTGAGTTTTTTTCTCTCTCTTTTGATTCATATATGTAACTCGTATTAGCTACATATACGTAACTCGTAACATTCACATCATCTCCACTCGTAACATCCACGTCATCTCCACACAAACCTGTTTACATATATGTAAACACATATGTTCTCTTGTTTATATATGTTTACATATACGTAAGCATATGTATGTAGATCTGTTTACATATACGTAAGCATATGTATGTAGATCTGTTTAAATATACGTAAGCGTATATGTAAACTTGTTTACATATACGTAAATCTATTTTTTATTGATATGTTTGACTATAATTAGTAAGGGATGAGAGATAATAGTGAATTTAGGAAAAACAATTTCTTTCTCGTACTAACTCAATTTCTGCTGATATTTCTAGACATTATACATAAAATTGTTTTAATTATGTAACATCCGGAATTTTATTCGTATTTGGGTTCAGGGTAAGATGGTCGAGTCATGGGTCGAGGGTGGGCTGGAGTGGGCTTATGGGTGGAAGGGAGCCTCATTAGCCAAGCCTTCCCCTTCTTAATCCTCATTTTCATTTTCTTCTTCCCCACGCTCTAAGAGAAAAGCCTAGAGAGAGAAAGTGATGATTTTGCTTCAAGATCGTTCCTTTCATCATCTCCATTGATAGGAAAAAGCTTTGCTAAAGAAACGAGCTGATTTGAGGTAAAGAATTCGTCTAAGAGCCTTCCCATCAGTTTCTCCATCACCATCTCTATAATTACACTAAAAATCACTACTTTTTCTCTCTTATTTTCAATTAAATAATACTTTTTATACCTTTATCATTACCTTTTCACTCTCCTCCACTCACAACCACTTCAAAAAATATTAAAAAATTAATAAAGTTGAACAGTGTTTTCCACAAATATACAAAAAATTTATACATTTTCTCTCTTCTCCACTCACAACCACTTTAAACCACTACGTAAAATATGCAGAATCCATTCACAAACATATGCAGAAACTGATGTGAATGCTCTAAATCTCTGTTTTTTGGTTTTTTGGTAAATATGGTTAAAAACGAGTTTGATCTAAAAAGCTGCGATTTTTATGTGTGTTTAAGTCTAAAAACGGTGGATTAAGCTTCATGGATAAGAATAGAACAGTTGGACGTAAAAAGTTAGGATTTTGGATCGAAAACGACGGTTTTTGCCAAGAACCGTATGAGTGGTCCGAAATGGGGTTGAAGGGATCGCATTGCATTTTTGACCGAAAAGGTTTTCGGTCGAAATGAGGAACATTGCCTTCCAATCAAAAAGCTATTCGGTCGAAAAGGTTTTCGGATGAATTATTTTTTCGACGAAATAGTTTTCAGATGAAAGACATTTCAGATGAAAGAGATTTCGATCGAAATAGATTTCAACCGAAAAGGATTTTGGTCGAAAAGTGAATTCGGACGAAAGAGTTTTCGACCAAGTGGGATTTCGGGCGAATCTTTTTTGTTGTATCGTGAAGTTAACACATTTCGTTTGTGACCATTCGAGTAGATCTCGTAGCACCGTATTGAGCTATACACTTAGGGATGATTAACTAAGAAAGACAGGTGAGTTCTAGATGCCCCTTTTTGTTGAAAGTTTTACTATATTTTGGGACCGATCGCATATTTATGAAACTTTACGAAACGAATGTTTATGAAATGTTTTGCCTTAAATGTTTACGAAAGGTTTGAACGAAAAATGTTTTAATAAAAAGTACAATGCTTTAACCGAAAGGTTTTATGAATGAATGAACGCTTTTAATGTAAGTCGAATCTAACAATGGTTCTTTCAGGAACAAATGCGATGAATGAAATCGTGTCTAGGTAATTAGGAATCCAGACGAGACTGGACGCCCTAGACAATAAGATTTGCTATACCTATACAGGAGCCTTTGTGGCTAGCAAATAGTTGTACAACTGGTATGAATGACGGGATTAGCTATCATGTAAATGTCGTGTGGATGCACACGAGTAATGTTACTATCATGGCGTGGCGTGATTCTGTCTACGTTAGGATTCTGGACGAGACCGGGCAAGCTGGAAAGACACTAGGCCTCGATTAATCTCGAGTAATGCCTAAAGGAATTGACGGTTACGAAAAGACGCATATTTAACTTACTAGCGCATCTGAGTTTTTAATATGTCGCCAGGTTAAGTGTAGAATGCTGTTAAGGATGGATGCAGAGCTTTTGCTGACAGATTAACCAAGTGATGACACTGACGTCCCGTTCAATTTATGTTATTTGAATTTAATGTTAAGAAAATGTTTTCGTTGTGTTTGAACAAAATGGTAATTTGAATGATATTTCCGCTGCATTTATTCTATTTAAAGTTTAATTCGCTCTGTGTTTTCCCGGGTTTTGGGGCCTTACAAATTATATCATTATATTATTATTTTCTTAGCCTTTCTAAGTTCAAAAACACATTATTTTCATAAAATGTAAAGCGTGCACATATCTCTGATCTAGAATGTGAATAGGATATCCTGTAGAAATCATCAATACAATAATTGTAGGGTTAATCTTGACGGATCATAGAGTGGAGTACAAGGATAATTTATATTCTGCTTTTGACTTTTAAGCTACTTTTACTGCAGTTACTATGCAAGGTCTAAGGTCAGCCCCATCTAAGGTGGAGTACAAGGATAATTTCCTGATACAGAGCACAATTGTTAATGTTGGGACAAAGGAAGAAGATGAAACTCTTGAATTGGTAAGCATTTTGACTTTCAGTCAAATATATCTTAATTGATGTTCATTGTTGCCACCTAGCACTAGCAGTTCTTTAAAATTAATGGTAAGTATGCTCAAGAGAAGAGGCTCAAGGTTATTCTAGGGTTTATTTGTTCATGTTATTTGATTATTTCCGGGCAAGGTGTTAGTTTGGGTCAAAATTCTTGCTATGCATCATCTTGAACTGTACTTTCTAACTTAAAAAATCTTTATTCAAGTTCTTAGTTTTTGACCAACAATCGTTAAATGCATCAATTTGAATTTTACTGGGTAAGTTGTCATGACCCGTCCAATCCAGATTTGGTCAAACTCAATGGTTTTCTTTGCTAAAGTTCTTACCTTTTGGATAAAGAATATTGAATTGCATCAACTAGCACTAATTAACTTAAGTGGGTAGGTTTAAGAATCTATGTTCAGACACTTACATTTTGGTTCAAGAATTTTGAGCAAGTTATCAATACCCATCAGATTCAGCTTTGGTCAAACTCAAAGTCTATTTCATATATGTTAAATTTTTACCTTTTTGATCAAGAATCTTTAACTACATCGAACTTGCAATATACTGTTACTATTTTACTTTAGTCTGATTAAGTTGTTATTACACAAATACCTTTCAGAAATTGAGAGCCAATCTATTCTATCTGAACTCAAATTTTCGCATATTATCTATATGACAAAAGCCCATTTCGTTGTACATATTTTCAAGCATGAAGTACAACCTGGGTTTGACGCCTCCTTCACGCGGACGCAGCCGACTTTTACAGGTTTGTTCTTCGTAACCACGTTTTTTCCTTCTGAGTCTTAAAGTTTTTATACCTGCTTTTATTTAGATTGGGTACTGCCTCCTGTGAGTTTAAAAAGACTGCTTCTGTTTGGGTTTTTAGGTGCTTAAGGTTTTTTACTTGCTTCTTTTTTCAGATTGGGTGCTGCCTCGGGTCAATTGAAACATTAATCACAGAGCCCAGGTTCAATTAAGACTCAACCCTCAGGTACCTATTAATTATTTAAAATCTTTCTGAGTACATGTAATAACCCGTAAAAACATTCTAATATGAAGTTTTGAATCTGGGTAAACAAGGACTTTCTTTTGGCAAGTTCTAATAATTTTTGGATGTGATTTTCATGCTTGGTCTTTGCAATTGTTTACTACTGTTACATTTGAATGGTTTCTACTAAATGTTGGTGCCATTTCCACATCTATGTTATGCTTGACTATTAGTTCAGATTTGGTTAATTTCTTAAACAGATCAGCATATGACGTCCCTATTCTTCATTAAACTCATGTCAAATATGTGGAAGTATGATTCTTTGTTTTTAACGGTTAGCGCTAAAATAGGTTTGTTTTTGCTTTTCTCCACTTACTGATTTGCTTCATTCTCTTTACCGCTTGATGTTGTGTTGCCTCGGGTTTAAGACAAAATTAAGATGAAACTTTGTACATTAAATTTGAATATTAGAGAAATCTCGACAGAAAAAAGGCAAGTAGTAACATAAAGACTAATTTGTACATTAAATTTGAACCATCTTAAATTTAATCATCTCACATTAGCAATGGCAATCTTAAAGTTTAGCATCAATGTATTACGATCCAAGTTTATTACTAATTGTCAAATGAAATCTTTGGTGTAGGAAAACCTCAACTTCAGTGATGCTCCGGATGAGTCGCTCGAGTTGATGTAGGTTGACATGGTATGGACAAATAATAGCAGTTGGTTTGTTACCCGCCGCAACGCGCGGGTTAGCCAACTAGTTACTTTGAAAGTAACAGTGAATTCGAAGCAAATTACTTTTCCAATGATAAGCATGCAAATTCACATAACATGGAAAAGTTAATTGGTGGAAAAAGAATCGGAAAAAGTTCAGCACGGAATTCAAAAGAAGCATGTGAATAAAAACAAAAGCAAGAGCAAGGAATCGGGTCGGATCTGTGCGAACCGTTCAAGCAAGGGATAACCGAAGCACCAAGCCACCTGTGTGGAGCAAGAAGCATGTTAAAACATTAAAATTAAGGAGAAGAGTGTAGGGTTAATCTTGATGGGTTACAGATATCGGTCATTGAGTTGGATACGGCAGTAGAAAATCTAGTTGGCACGTGTTTTTTTATGGTTTAAAAGGTCATGGCTAGTTTATTTTGTTTAGTTAAAAGTAGTGGAGTCATGGGTTCCTTTTCTTTAGGAGCAAAGCTGTTTTTTTTCTCTATTTGTGCCATGGTTTTTTCTCTATTTCTTTCGGGTATGTAAACGGTATTGTAGTAAATTGATTTAGCACATAAGACGAGAGTACCGTCATTATATTTTATTATTTTTTTAATAAAAGTGACCTACTATTACTACAAGAGATACACGGAGATTAGATTTAGCAAATGATAAGGATGGTGATATTACTTTTAGTAAAAGTGAATTTGAATTCAAATTACTGTTCGAGGGATAAGCATGCAAATTCACATAACATGGAAAAGTTAATTGGTGGAAAAAGAATCAGAAAATTTTAGCACGGAATTCAAAAGAAGCATGAAAATAAAAACAAAAGCAAGAGCAAGGAGTCGGGTCGGATCTGTGTGAACCGATCAAGCAAGGGATAACCGAAGCAAGAAGCCACGTGTGGAGGCGAGTAATGGGCAATGAACCGGTGTGGTTCAATCAAGGAGCAAGAAGCATGTTAAAACATTAAAATTAAGGAGAAGAGTGTAGGGTTAATATTGACGGGTTACAGATATCGGTCATTGAGTTGGATACGGGTCAGTAGAAAATCTAGTTAGCACATGTTTTTTTATGGTTTAAAGGGTCATGGCTAGTTTATTTTGTTTAGTTAAAAGTAGTGGAGTCATGGGTTCCTTTTCTTTAGGAGCAAGCTTTTCTTTTCTCTATTTGTGCCACGGTTTTTGAGTATGAATAAAGTGCGAGTTTTGAAGCGGTAAATTCTGTAATCGAGTATGTGTTTTTGTTTGTTTTGTGGTATGAAATTAGGGCCAGGTCGATCTAACTCGCAAACATAGAAATAAGATGTCGATGTTCTCGATCGTGTGTGTTTTTGTGTGTGTTTTTGTCTCTATTTATTATAACCTTACCTGGATTTTTAGCGTTTCTTCAAGCTCTTTCTTGACAAAATCCATCAGAGGTCGATGTTCTCGATCCTGCAGACATTTATACGCGATTGCTGAAAATTTTTTCAAGGGCTCTGTGCTCATTTGTTGCCTTAAAACAGGATCAATAATCCTGTCCAGTTTATCATTAGCATAATATTCTTTGGCTACAACTGCTGATAACAAGATGCCATCCTTGTCTGTATCATAGCACAACCTCCCACAAAGAACTTCAAATAGCACCATACTGAAAGAATAAACGTCAGATTTTTTGGTCACCATCCCGGTCCGAATGTATTGTGGTTCCACATACGGTCGTGTGCCACAGGCATTGGAAATAACTGTACTTGCACCCAAACCTGAAAAAGTCAATTTGGACAATCCAAGGTCTGAAATTTTTGCTACCCAATTGCGATCTAGCAAAATATTTTAGGTTTTTATATCCCTGTGGATTATGGTTTTATGCTCTCCAACATGATTGTGAAGGTGATCCAGCCCACGAGCCGCATCAGCAACTATTTTGAGTCTTTCCAGCCATGTAAGCGTATAATTCGTATCGCTACGGCTAATTATATACTGATCCAAACTTCCACGTTTGGCGTATTCATAAACAATAATCTTCTCATTTCCTTCATCACAATACCCAACAAGAGTGACGATGTTTTCATGCTGGTTACCTGAGAGCGATTGAAACTCGATTAAGAACTCCTTTAAACCTTGTCTAGACTCCTCATTTAACCTCTTTACAGCAACCTTGATGTGTCTTCCCTTGATGAAGAGTTTTCCTTTATACACCGTACCGTATCCACCTCTTCCAATAGTCTTTCCGAAGTCGTTGGTCGCATCTTTTATTTGTTCGAATGATATCTTGAGGTGTTCCCAATTTTTCATTCCTGATGACATGATATCTGGTTTTGAAAGAAAGGGTTATGAATTGGGGGAGAAGGTTAATCTGAAATGATAAATGGGAACAAGACTTTACAAACTAACATGAAATTGTTTTTTTTTTTAATGAAAATTCCTGTCAACGTGTTTTACGTTCAGCACATGTAATGTCCCCACACGGGTTGCATTTGCCATTATGATAGATGGAGATGAACATAATGTAGTTGAGGAAGAAGCAATGAAATATGCAGAAGTCAACTTCCCATTCTGATTCCAAACTTGAAATATTTTTATTATATGTATAATTTAATTAAAAATCTATCATATAGCAACCGATTAGAAATATCGATTAAAAATATAGGTTAGGGGAAGGTTCAAAACGGAACCAAGAAAAAAGAGTGAACTGGGAACCATGTGTTTCAAGTGTAAAAACTCATAAAAAACTCAATTTCACATGTGAAAAACTCATTTTTACGTAATTTTCTTCAGAGCTTTTGCATATAAACGCGTGAAGAACCCTTTCTCGTAAAAAAATTTAAAAAAATAAAAAAAGCATTAAAAAAAGTAAAAAAAATTCGTAAAAACTATTTTTTTTGTAAAAATGGCTTCTTCACGTGTTTATATGCAAAAACTCCAATGAAAATTACCTAAAAATGAGTTTTTCACATGTGAAATTGAGTTTTTTACATGGTTCACCAGTTCCCTTTTGAACCTTCCTCATATAGGTTACATCCAAAAAAACACACAAATATACCATAATCCAATTTACTAAAAAGCGTGAGTTATATAATATTTACAAACTCAACGAAAAAACATGAACCGCTTTTCCTTTTAAATGGGGTTATAGATAAATCTTGATCAAAAATAATTATTAATATTAATTTATTAATTGTTTGGTTGAGTTCGTATTAAACTAGGAGTGAGTTTGTTTATTTATTTGATTATTTAATAGTTATTGAGTTGAGTTGGGTTAGGATTAGTTTAGTTTTAGTATAAATAGAGGGTTTAGGAGTCATTGTAAAATATGGTTTTGGTTTTCAGTATTAATAAAAGGATCGAACTTGGTTGCATATCTTGGGTCAAGTAAGAAATTCATTGTTAGTAATTTTATGAATTACAAAGTGTTAGATTCTAGGCCGGTAATGGAGCAATACAATGAGATGTTGCATATCTTGGGTTAATTCACACAACACGACATGAAAATGGATAAGTCCATATCTGTTTCTAGTATCATTGATAAGTTTCCACCATCTTGGAAGGACTTCAAGCACACTCTCAAACATCAAAAGGAAGACATGTCTTTGGTTGAATTAGGTAGTCACATTCGGATCGAAGAATCGCTTACATTTCAAGAACTTTAAAAAGGGAAGGCAAAGACTCAAGCTTCATCTTCGGTTAATGTAGTTGAACATGAAAAGAATCTCGGTAACTTCAACAAATCCAAGGGTGACAAAAGAAAGTTTAATGGGGATAACGATTATTACAAAAGAAGTCGAAGCTGTCATGTTGGAGATGTGGTAAACTGGGGCATCTTAAGAAAGATTGTCGAGTGAAGATTACGGATGGAAATATATCTCATGTGGCGGGTCCAAGCGGGTCGATTGACCCAAAGGGTCCATCAGGTACGCTTACTAATTTTACTTCACTTTTAACAAAACCTATGAGTTTTGTAGTTGATTCAATGGTTCATTCGGGACATGTTAATTATGTACAAAATTCAAAACCTGTTTTCTAATTCAAAGAAACATAGTTTAATTGATAATCCCGTTGCATGTTTACAAGTCGGGAAAAACCCATTGGGTTGTGAAATGAATGAAACCCGGTCTTCAGTTTTGGCTTTGGACTCAAGAAGTTCAATGGTATTTAACATTAACTCAGTTGATAATTATATGTCATTTATTTCTGAATCATTTATGTACAGGACGACATGCTTGCATGGTTTCATTTAACGCCAAAAATAGGCGGGAGTTAGTGTAAAGGATGAAACATGCAAACAAATTTAAACAAAAATTACAGTTTCTAATATTATCTTAGTTTAAGAAAGAATATTAAATTTAGATATAAACATAAAGGATAAAAAGTGTAATTTGTTTTCTTATTAACGACAAAAAGACGATTTTATCCACACGTGAGGGACACATGACTGTATTTAACGTCAAAAATAGACGTCAGTTAGTGGAAATGACGAAAATTGTTAACAAATTGTAACATAAAGGACGATTTTTATAATTTTCTTAGTTTAATAACGTAAACTCAAATTTGATAAATACCCAAATGAAGTAAAATGCAATTTACTTTTTTTTTCCAAAAAAATTAGATTCTTTCTTGAATTATATAGATTAAATTAGGCAAAGTTCTTCATGTATGATTTTATGGAATTTCACCTAAATTCTTTACACTAAAAATTACAAATGGAAATGTCCATTTGGGTTTGATTTACTCAAACGGGTTCGGTTGAAAGTCTTCCAAATTTTATTTTAAATGGATATAACCTCCAAACGAAAACTATCCAAAGATTTAGACCACTAGTTTGATTATGATTATTCTTTTATTAATAATAACTAGTTCCAAAGGAAAACCGAAAACTATCCAAAGATTTAGACCATTAGTTTGATTATTATATTATTTTAATAATAATAACTAGCTCCTTCACTGTTTAAAAAAAATGTTTACGGGTTAACCCATACTTTTGTGACTTGGTACTAAAATTTGATTTGTTTCAAACCAATCTATTTTGATATATTGGCCAACCCAACCCACCTGACTCGCTTGTGCTTTAGAACTTTTTTGTGAGTTTGGGTTAAAAGCCATTCATAGCGTATGTTAAATGTATATAACCTCAGGAATCATTTAATTTAAAGATTTAGATTATTATTGTGATAATATAGTTTTCTTGGTCATAACCAACCCATTCAAATTTACAAAAAAAATAAATTTAAAAAGAATGCACCAACGGTGTTTGCGAGTCAACCTGTTATGATATCGAGGATGATCGCTAGAAACAAGCGAGAATGATAAACGAGAGAAAGAAAATGAGAGAGAATGATTGGGGGTAAAACTGAAATGATTTAATTGATAACTTGAATAATGTTACAAACAAGCTATTTATAGACAAAATAAGAAAAGCTAACAGAACTATCTGAACCAGGCGAACTTAATAAGTTCGCCCCTAGACTAACCAAGCGAACTTAGTAAGTTCGCTAACACCCCCCTTCAAGTTAACCCCAACTTGGAAATGATATTTGAATACGGTTGACCAGCCAAACTCTTGGTGAATAAATCCGCAAGTTGATCAGAAGGCCGTGTATGAGAAAGCAGAATCAAACCGGCTTGAAACTTCTCACGGACAAAATAACAATCCAACTCGATATGCTTATTTCGCTCATGAAAAACTGGATTCTTAGCAATATGAATAGCCGTCTGACTGTCACATTTGAGAGGAACAGGAGTAAGATTATCAAGTTTAAACTCCACAAACAACCGAGTCAACCAAGCAAGTTCCTGTGTGACACGGCGAAGAGAACAAAATTCAGCTTCAGTAGAACTAAGAGAAACAGTAGCTTGTTTCTTGGATTTCCAAGAAATATGACTGCCTGCAAGAGAAATGAAATAGCCACTAACAGAACGTCGAGTATTAGGGCAAGCCGCCCAATCAGAATCACAATAAGCAGACAAAGACATATCAGGATCATCATTAAAGAACAACTGTTGGAACCTGAATAACCGATGCATTCATGATAACTATAGGGGCTTAATCGTAGGTTTTGTAAATTAGGTTTTTGGGTCAAGAGTCGCTATGTCGGTTGTCGGCCGACTGTCGACAGTCGACAATCTTCACGCCGACTCTTGTTATGTTGTCTATAAGTAACAACTCAAAAACCTAATTATTAGGTTCTTGATTCACCTGTCGTTACTATAGTCAACTTGTGAGCCGATAGGAGGTTGTAGTTGTGTTCTTTGTAATCTAGGTGCTTATTTGTAATCGTTTCATAGTGGATCTAATAGAATCAGTGGTTTATGTTCTTGTTTGTGTTGCTCTTCATCTTGTGTTTGCTATTTTCTTCGACAATCAGCTTCTTTATAGCTGATTTGTTGTATGTTTCTTGACTAGAATCATTCTAGCACAGGGACCCTATTGTCAGGACCTAAAATTTGGTATCAAAGCCTTCTGTGCTCTTGATTTTAGTGAAAAACTTGGGGTTTTTGTGGTTTTTGAAATGTTCTGAATTTCTTAATTTCTGGATTAGATTTGTATCAAGTTCAGAAATTGGTGTTGAAATTCATTCAGAAACCTGCTTTTGAGAAGCTTGATAGATCTGGTTTGCATTTTGGCTTAGATCTAAGCGATTTTGGTTTGATATTGTGAGTTTTGAGAAAAAGGGGATGACTTTGTTCTTGAGCCGACTGTCCAGAACCGACTCTCTTGCTTGAGTCGACTGTTGCTTGTTATGGCAGACTGTCCGGGCCGAATCTCTGTTTGATTAGTTGACTGTTGCTTGAGCTGGACCGACTCTCTGCTTGTGCTGCCGATTCTCTAGTAAACGCAAGTTTATGACTCACTTGAACTTAAGTTCATAGTCACTGGGTTTGTCTAGCCGACTATCTTAAGTGAGGGCCGACTCTCTCGGGTCGACTCTCTATGTGAGTTTTTCTTGTATTTCCAAGGGGAGGTGCCGATTCTCATTTTTGATGTCGACTCTCTCGAGCCGATTCTCTCTTTGGTCCAGCCGACTCTTTGAGCAGATTCTCTCAGTTTCTCCGATACACAATTTAAAAAAAAAAGAGTATTTTGGAGAAATTTTCTTGGTTGAATTTTTTGATGGGTATTGCGAAGAACAGGAGGTTTATTGTCCAAAAACTTGGAAACAACTTTTTGGATTTTTTGTGTTTTCGACAATATCGCATCGGGGGCTGATTAGAGTATTCAAAGAAAACGGATTTTATCGTCTTCTGAGTTGTTGAAGATTGCGTTGTTTTATAGGAGAGCTCATCCATGTTTAACATGATCGGGATTATGTGATTTAACATTAGTCAATTAGGTTTTATTTCTCATCTTAGTCCTAAATGGAAGGTTTTCACAATGAACGAGAACCAAATTGAAGATGTTGGATTGTGTGATGTTATAATGAGCCCCGGTCTGACTGAGTCAAAGTTGTTTGTGATGATGTCGGTTACTTGGAGTTTATTATTTGAAGATTGAACCTTTATCCTAGCCTATTACAAGATTATCCTAATGAAGATATACGGGACTTTGACTTAAATATATAGGGGAGCTACATTTCCGAGGGAGATCGATAATAAAAGACTTTGGGTTATCAATGGACTCATGAAGATACGAGACAATGTCAGTTATTGACATAGACCCCCTCAAAATCACATAATTCTTTTCGAGGGAGAGGGGAGAAGAAAGAAGAGAAAAAGGAAGAGGCAATGGATTATCAACTGCTGAGAAGACGTTTGAAAATATTTGGATATAATTGATAACGTCATTCTCAGGGAGAGATTGTTGGGTCTAGTTTGAGAATGATGTTAATCAATTAATGCGATCACGAGATGTTTAAGTTCGCGTATGAAAATGGGTCTGAGAGTCGCTAGCGACACTCTAAGGGTCGTTTGGCTGGTTTCAGCCGACTTTCTGAGAGTCGCTAGGTTATCTTTAGCCGACTCTCTGAGAGTCGCTAGGCTGGCTTCAGCCGACTCTCTGAGAGTCGCTAGGTCGGTTACGGCCGACTCTCAGCGAGAATCGACAATCTGCACGCCGACTCTCTCAGGTTCCTTATATATACCTGACCATTTTCATAGCTCAAGGACTTTCTTCCCCACAATTTTTCTCTGTTATTTTCATTGTTTAGCTTGCTAGAGAGGTTTTTTCGTTTGTGTTTGTTCCACCACCACGGGGGAGCTCACCCGTGGTGGATGGCGGTGGTAGATAGTTGTAATCATTCCAGGAGCTTATTGTAATCATCTTAGTGGAATAATAATCAATTTTGTGGGTTTTTGTTCTACTTTTTCATGCTCTTTTTCTAGCTTTTCTCTTGATTTCATCAATAACAGCTTATCTAAAGCTGATTTGTTGATCAGATCTTGACTATAATCATCATAGCACATTTTACAAAACCAATTCCTCGTCCTCTTCATCAAAACATTGAGGTGAATCGTAAAGCTTCCGACCGAAAGATCATTTCATGGGCATATGATGGTGTAAAGCAAAAGTTCGTTATCAAAAGAAGGATGGGAGAGATCCAGTACTTCCAAAATGAACACGATCTTCAATCTCTACCATCCTGGGACATCTATGCTCTAGAAAAGCTAAATATGATCAATCATGGCAATCATCCAGAAGGTACCAATGTTGAGAAGATGATAGTCTCCCAATGTCACAAAAGATTCCCAACTTTCAAGCCACAACAACCTAAGAGAAGGAAATCAAAGAAAGATGTGGATCCGGTTACCAAGCGTCCAAAGATAATCATGTTTATTCAACCGGCCAAATTTGTGAACAGATTCATCATTCATCCTAAAAGAGAAACCTGTCTTCATCAATTCATCAAATGGTATTACGATAATCTTATTGGATTAGCTGTAATCTGCAAAATGGAACTCCAGTGAATGACATCCGTGTTCTTGATCCAATATATATGTTCTCTTTCTCGATACCTGATCTTGAAATCTTGTTTAAAAACAACATCAGAAGGGGGGCTGGACATGCAACAGAAGAAGCAATGCTATTTGCCCGTGTGGTCACCCGAGATTTGGAACTAAAGAATAAAATGACTGAACTAAAATCCAGCATAGAAGCTAAAGAAAATCAAGTCAATCCCCAGGATCCAGAGGAAAAGGAGCCCACGGAACATTAAAAGAATCAGGACTGCAAAGGTTACTAGGGAAATTGTTGGAACCTGAATAACTGATTCATTCCTGATAACTATAGGGGCTTAATCGTAGGTTTTGTAAATTAGGTTTTTGGGTCAAGAGTAGCTAGAGACTCTTGAAGAGTCGCTATGTCGGTTGTCGGCCGACTGTCGATAGTCGGCAATCTTCACGCCGACTCTTGCTATGTTGTCTATAAATAGCAACTCAAAAACCTAATTATTCGGTTCTTGATTCACCTGTCGTTACTATAGTCAACTTGTTAGCCGATAGGAGGTTGTAGTTGTGTTCTTTGTAATCCAGGTGCTTATCTGTATTCGTTTCACAGTGGATCTAATAGAATCAGTGGTTTATGTTCTTGTTTGTGTTGCTCTTCATCTTGTGTTTGCTATTTTCTTCAACAATCAGCTTCTCTATAGCTAATTTGTTGTATGTTTCTTGACTAGAATCATTCTAGCACAGAGACACTATTGCCAGGACCTACAACAACCCTTGAGAACAAGTTCCTTTGACATACCGAATAGTATGCCACGCAGCATCCCAGTGAGGAACACGTGGATCACTCATAAACTGGCTGAGAAATTGAACCGCAAAAGCAAGATCTGGCGTAGTATGATTGAGATAATTGAGTTTACATGCAAGGCGAAGATAGGCCAAAGGGTCATCAAGAACTTGACCTTCGTTGAGGTTGAGTTGTAAATGTAAAGGCAAAGGAGACGAAACAGAAGAAACGTCGTCAGTAAGAAACTCAGTCAGCAAATCCTTATCAAACTTGCATTGGGTCATGATAAGACCAGAGGGAGATTTGAGAACCTCAATGCCCAGAAAATAGTTAAGAGTGCCAAGATCCTTGATCTGAAACATGGAATGTAAGAAAGCCTTCAAATCAGACATCTCTTGTTCATTATTACCAGTAAGAAGAATGTCATCAACATAGACGGCCACATGAACAACCAAATCCCCCATCGTCTTAGAAAATAAGGAATAATCATTGGAAGAGCGCATATAACCTTTGGTCTTAAGCGCATCAGAAATATTTCTATACCATTGCCTTGAAGCTTGCTTCAAACCATAAAGGGACTTCTTGAGTTTAAGAACATGATCAGGAGAAGATAAAGGCATTCCAGGAGGAGGAAGCATATAAATGTCTTCATCAAGATCCCCATGTAAGAAAGCATTATTGACATCCAATTGATATAAACCCTAATGTCGTTTAGTGGAAACAACAATGAAACTACGAATGGTAGTCATTTTAACGACAGGAGAAAAAGGCTCATTATAATCAATACCGGGTTTCTGAGTATCACCACGAACAACCAAACGGGATTTGCAACGTTCAACAGTGCCATCAGCATTATACTTGACTTTATACACCCATTTGCACTTAATGGCCTTTTTACACTTAGGTAAATGCATAACCTCCCAAGTTTGATTACATTCCAAAGCATTAAACTCCTTGGTCATACCCTCTTGCCAAGCATGATGTTTAGCAGCCTCCTGATAAGAAGAAGGTTCCTGAACAGAATCAAGATTGAGAAGAAGCTGCTGAGAATTAGGAGAAAGATCAGCAAGATTAACAAAATGAGAAGCTTGGCAAGCACTCGACAAAGTATGAAAACAAGATGAATCAACAGAAGCAGCAGAATTACAAACATAATCCTGCAGATGAGAGGAGGAACAGAAGTACCAGAAGATCTCCTGAGCTCCAGAGGTGGAGGAAGAGAGACAGGAGAAACAGGAGGAGGAGAGGAATCAACTTCAGGAGCAACCAAAGAAGATGAAGGAACAGCAGCCGGATCTGTCTCCTCAAGCAGATCATTTAGAGAAGGGAACAAAGAAGAAGGATCCGAAGAGTGTACAGAAGGGAAAATGTGCTCAAAAAAAGTCACATCCCGAGAAACAAGGACTTGTTGAGTGTCAAGATTATAAATCTTGTAACCTTTCTTTCCAAAGGGATATCCAATAAAAATGCAAGCTTGAGCTCTAGGCTAAAATTTATCTCTTCCCGGTGTCGAAGTAGAAGCATAACATAAACACCCAAGAGTACGAAGATGGGTGTATGATGGAGCTTTGCCAAAAAGCAATTCAGAAGGATATTTTCCCTTGAGAACCCGTGTGGGAAAAATATTAATCAGATGAGTAGCAGTGAGAACGCATTTACCCCAAAATGTTATTGGTAACTTGGATTGAAACATAAGAGCACGGGCAGTTTCGACAAGATGTTTATGTTTACGTTCCACTACCCCATTCTGTTGAGGAACCCCAGGGCAAGTAGTCTGATGAATAATACCATTCTGTTTAAAATACTCGGCATGATGAACACCCGAAACAAGTTCAAAAGCATTATCAGATCGAACACGCTTCACTTTGGTACTAAACTGAGTCTCAACCATCTCAATGAACCCTTGAATAATAATAAAGCCATTACCTTTAGTTGTCAAAAGATGAGTCCAAGTAGTTCTAGTAAAATCATCAACAATTGTGAGAAAATATCTATATCCATCAAATGTAGTAGATCGATACGGTCCCCACATATCAATATGAATAAGATCAAACATTTGATAATTGGATATACTACTAGAAGCAAAAGGCAGTTTATGATGTCTAGCCTTAGGACAAACAGAACAATTATCAATGGAACAATCATGTGCACCGGTAAAAACATTCAATTGCTTAAGTTTGTACAAAGGTAAATGACCAAGACGAGTATGCCAAAGTTTCAAAGAAACAACATAATTACAATGAGAAAAAGAATCAACTGTAACTGAGAAAAGTTTATTAGGATGCAAAAGATAAAGTTCGTTGAGAAGATCTCCCAGAACTAACGGACTACTCAGTGAAGGGGCCTGTAAGAAACAAGAAGTTTCAGAAAACTGAACAAGACCCTTTGTATCCCTACAAAGTTTGGGAACAGATAAGAGATTGTGCTTGAACTGAGGTACAAAGAAAACATTAGAGATAGAAAACGTTTTGGTGAGATTAACTGTTCCGACTTGCGTAACAGTTAAGACATGCTCGTTTGGAAGAAGGACATAAATGGGCGAATTAAGCAATTGAACATCAGAAAGTAAATTGAAATCAAAGCACATATGATTACTTCCACAGGTATCAATGATCTAAGTAGTATCGACCGTAGTAGAATTGCAAGAAATAATACCTGCAAAACATGCAAAGCTGAGTGGTTGAACAGTAAGAACACCACCCTGAACCCCAGAATTATGTTGAAGAAGTTTCAGCAGATTGTTGTACTGTTCAGAAGAAAGAGCAGTAGGTGCACTGGAAGTAGGAACAGGAACCCCAGCATCAGAAACACATTAGCAGCAACTTTGGGTCTAGTAAATTTGAAATCTTTAGGGAACCCAATTAAATGATAACATTTGCTTGCATCATGTCCCGGCTTCTTGCAATGAGAACAAACATAACCTTTCCGAGCACCAGAATTCTTTAGGACTTGCACGGAAGAATTCATAGAAGCATTCTGAGGAATAAACTGTGGAGATGAATGAAGCTCCCTCTGTTTCTTATCTTTAATGAGAAAAGCATAAGCTTCATTTATTGAGGGAAGAGGCTTCATCGTGATAATATTCCCACGAATCATGTCATAACAAGAGTTAAGACCCATCAGAAATTGCATTAAACGTTGATCTGCTTTGCGTTTACCCATAAGTCTTGAAGTACCACATGTGCAAGGAAGAATAGGTTCGATTGCATTAAGCTCATCCCAAACAGACTTGATTTTGGTATAATAAGTAGCAACATCATCATTCCCTTGAGAGATAGCAGAAAGAGACGTCTGCAATTGATAATACTTTGCCCCATTACTCTGCCCATACGGTCAGTTAACTCGTTCCAGAGTTGACCAGCAGTCTTAACATATAAAACACTCTCACTAATATCACCAGACAAAATGTTCAAAATCCAAGAAATAACCATATCATTGCATCTTTTCCATAGCTCTAGATTAGGAGAGGAAGTAGGCCTGAAAACAGTTCCATCAACAAAACCAATCTTGTTCTTAGCAGATAAATCAATGGACATGGCACATTTCCAAGATCCGAATGCAGTTCCGTCAAAAGTTTTAAAAACGAGTAAGAGACCTGGATGATCAGATGAGTGTAAGAACAAAGGATTAGAAGAATACATAGGAACAACGACACGGGGATCAGAAGTAGTAGTAGACATGAAAAGATAAATCAAGACTTAGATAGGCGAACTTAGGAAGCGAACTTATTAAGTTCGCTGAGGAGAAAACTGAACAAGCGAACTTATTAAGTTCGCCTGTAACTGACAAACTGAAGAACAAGTTCGCCTGCGTGAACAGAAAAACGTGAAAACGATCTAAAATCATCATAACTCGAAATCAGAGAGGTGTATGAAGAAATCCAACCGTAGGAATGATTAGAAACATAAAATGAATGTTTTGAACGGATCAAAACATGAAACGAGCCCCAATCGATACGAAAAATGAAGAAACGAATGAAAAAACGAAGAAATAGTGCGGAAAACAGAAGAAAATCACAGAATCGAGCATATATGCTCTTATACCATGTTATGATATCGAGGATGATCGCTAAAAACAAGCGAGAATGATAAACGAGAGAAAGAAAACGAGAGAGAATGATTGGGGGTAAAACTGAAATGATTTGATTGATAACTTGAATAATGTTACAAAGAAGCTATTTATAGACAAAATAAGAAAAGCTAACAAAACTATCTAAACCGGGCGAACTTAATAAGTTCGCCCCTAGACTAACCAAGCGAACGTAGTAAGTTCGCTAACACAACCCAACTAGAGTTGGACATGTACTAAAATGTATCTTGTTCCGATCCAAACCCTTTTGACATGTTTTCCAACTGAGTTATAAAACTTGGATGTGTATATTTAAATAGTTGATCAAACTTTTTGACAGTTTGCCGAGAGTTTTAATCGATGGTCCATACGGTGCACGAGCACAAGACTACAAAAAGTACGATGTGGTGTTGCTAGTGGGCTTAGGAATTGGAGCAACCTCAATGATCAGTATTGTTAAAGACATTGAATAACATGAAAGCCAAAGAAGAAGAAGCAAATGCATTAGAAAATAGTGTCATATATTACAAAATAATAAATCGGGTCCAACAAGTGCAAAGATCAGAACAAGAGGGGCTTACTTCTATTGGATCACTGGTGAACAGGGTACATTTGATTGATTTAAAGATGTTTAGAATGAGGCTACTGAGTGGGACATTTGTGGTTTTATTGAGATGCATAATTATTGCACAAGTACTATGTTTAAGAGGCTTAACAATGTTACGGGTACTCGTGTAAAGTGTCATTCTGGTCAACCTAATTGGCGGAATGTTTACGAGCAAATTGCTGTTAGTAACTATGGCTCGAGAATAGGTCACTCCTACCAACTCATTTTTAGGTTCTCCCTTGGTGGTCAGGGAGGTTTTCTCAAAGGGTTTCCCCTCTGTGGAGTTCATGGGTTCGAATCTTGTAAGGTGCACTTCATAAAAACTAGGAACACCCTCTGCAGATTTCGAATTTCTTGGGCGTTGTTTGGGTAGACTGATGTACGAGCCTCCCCTGGTGGGACGTGTCAGTCGAGCCCAGTGGCGAAGCTTGAAGAAAACCCCCGGGGGGTCGGGATTTTTTTTCCTATCATGGGGGTGCCAGAACTATAAAATTTTCACCCGAATACATATAAATTAACACTATTGAGCGAAAAATCGACCGAATACGTATAAATTAACACTAGTGAGCGAAAAATCGGGATGGGCCCCGACAAAGATTCGCCCCTGGTCGAGCCCATGCCGTTAAAAAAAAGTAATAAACTTAAATATTCATATACATCGTCGTTCAATGAATGGTTTGGATTGAAACCTGTCAAGAACTAATACAGTCTGAAGTGAGTCGGGTTAGATTGGGTTGACCTTCCAATACACCTTCTATCTGATCTAAAATATTGCGAGTACGTAATGTGTTAATCATCATGATTAAAAAAATATCTTTACAATAATGATTTAAATCTTACAATAAAGATTGTATGTATTTAAAATATATTTAGGGGACTTTGAAATTCATTATAGCATAATACAGTATTATAAATAATACAGTATTATAAATAATAAAAAGGAAACAAGTTGTTTTAATTGCATCATATCATGTGTGATGTTTTCTAACTTTTCTATCTTTAAGACTCGCAGGGGTATTTTATTGTGGAACACCAACAGTTACACAAGAGCTAAAACAATTAGCTTCAGATTTCTCACAGAAAACAGCAACCAAGTTTGAGTTTCACAATCAAAGTTTCTAACAAGGCTTTTCCTTTTTTGCCCTTCAAGAAATTAGATCAATTCAAGAAGTTATATTCTACCCATCCGCCCTCTCTCCGCCACAAAGAACAGAAGATCAAGGCTGCTATAGTTTAAGATGATGTTTTTTGTTTTGTGCTTTTATGCATATGCATAGTATGAGAGTTGTAAAAAGATAATGTTTTTTGTTTTGTGTTACTCATTTCTATGATTGTTGTCATCCCTCTATCATGTTGGTTGGTTTGTTATCAAATTAAGTAATTTCTTACATTCATTATCTTTTGTTGACTGATGTGGATACCTAAATGTTCATGATTGGGATTTAATGGTTGAACACATCAACTCTTAGGAATCAAGAAGAAGAAGAGATTCTCGAGAAGTTGTTGATTCGGTTAGGGATTTTAGAGAGAAAGGATATATGTTATTATGAAATTGACAAAAAAATTGATTCAGTTAGACGGGCCTCTTATTGTTAATGAGGTTATGTCCTGGAAAAAAAATCTAATAGGAAATCCCTCTTGTTCAAAATTGACTTCGAAAAAGCCTACGATAATGTGAACTGGAATTTTCTGTTAGCTATTATGTCTCAAACGGGATTTCCTCAGCGGTGGTGCTCGTGGATTTCTGGTATTCTTTCGTCGGCCCGTTCTTCTGTTCTTTGATCGCGTGGTCAAGGTCAATCAAAAACATTTATAAAAACTACTACTTATCTACCTTAGACTGTAGACAGGGAAGTAGGGTTGTCGAATCCACAGGGAATCAGTGGAAAGTTCAATTGTTTAGATTAACAAATTAGAATAAAAACACACAGATTAAATAAAGATGTAACCTCCTCCAAACTTCAGGTTCTAGGTTTCACATAAAATTCAGTTGTTCAATTGGACACCACATAGACATAGTGTTGGAAAATTAGTTGAAACAGTAATTGAAGACAGATTCTTTGTCAAAAAACCTATACAACTAGTTTCGTCACAAACCAGTATAATTCAATCACCCAATTTATGAATGCCAAGTTACCCCCTTTAGTCACTCAACCCTGCTACTAGGTTTTGTCATCAACCGAACAAGATCGTAAAGCAAGCAAACTCAAAGCATAATCATAAACTGTTTAAATCAACTAATACATCAATCTCTCAAGTTATTGTCAGAAACTAACAAGATCCAAACATGAATAAACTGAATCAAATACAAAAACCTACACGAACCGTCCGCCTGGAGGAAGCCACAAGTGAATCACCCGCTCATGGTGAGTGAGATCATCTTCAATCTTCAAGTGGGTGTGTGAATCCTCTCAAAATCGCCTAAAAGTGTGGTGTAAGAGATAGCTCTCGATTTGGGGAAGAAACCCCTAATAAAACCTAAAAATCGGCTGTTTTCCCGAAGTTCCGCGTCTGAAACGTACCCGGCGTAAGCTTACGCTGGGGTGGCGTAGGCTTACGCTGGGGCCTGAAGGCTGCTGTGAAGAAAACACTCAGGTGTAGGCCTACGCTAATGGGGCGTAAGCTTACGCCGTTGGCGTAGGCTTACGCCAGTTGGCGTAGGCTTACGTTGGATCTGTATTTTGTCCCGTTTTCTCCGTGTCTCTTCCGACTCTTCCATCTCTCGTCTAATATCTTCCAAACTCATACTTTAAGCGTCCAAAACCTGCACATGCACAGCTACACAAAACCTTTGTATTCCACATATTAATTTGCATAAATATAACATATTGCACCTTTTAATACATGAAACTTTGGCCACTTATCATATCCCCACACTTACTCTTTTGCGTCCCGAAAAAGAATTATGCAATGGAATCATAATTGAAACCTGCTCTCATAATCTCATACAATTAAAACATAATCACGCATTGACTGTAACAATTGGTATTTCTATCCGACTAAACCCAACCACCGATCTATTGAGCCCCCGATTATGTGATCTACTATCCAATTTATTAACAAGCAACAGTTTCTCTATAGGTCTCACATTCAGGAAGCTACAACTTAGTCTAATCCCATCTCAAAGTCATGTTTAGGCACGGGTTAAACATAGATTTCCCACCACTATAAACATTAATTTACGAGTTTTTGAAAATTATGGGAATATGGATCGATGGATGCATGTTTTTGAGCTTTTTATATTATTTTATGAATGAACCTAACCCAGTGGTGTTTCAATCACGCTGGAACACGATATATGACACGTAGGCTGCAGTTCTTAAGCCATGAAGTACATAAGCTTCGGAGCATGGGTGTATCCTTCAAGTCACCATCCCGAAGGGAAACACGTACTCCTAACTTAGTCATCCAATATTGATCACTTAAGTCCCGCCCATGGGTGTATCCTTCAAGTCACCATCCCGAAGGGAAACACGTAGGCTGAACTCAAGCTCTCAATTTTTTTTAATTAAGCTCATGCAAGATGGATTATGGATTGCGGGCGTCACCAATTTTCGGATTTATTTTCATAAAAAGAAAGTGGTGTGCCAAGTAATTTTAAAAACTTATAAATTTTTGCTTATAGTGGTACCTATCACCCTATGATGACAGTTTCAACCTTGCCGAAGCCCCTAAGATAAGAACCCACAAGACATCCTGAATTGATTGTCAATTAACCCTAGATACAATATCAGGATATTTAAGCTCTTTAGATCGGTTGGGCCTACCAAAACATTACAAATCAAACGCGTTTTCTATTTATTATTGTTTTTAATCACAAAAGCATAGTTTCCAATTATATCTATCATTTTCCATTTAGTTACAAAAATTCTGATCCAAGGACATTTTTGAAAATTTTTAAATTTTTATGGATTTTTCAATTTTTATATATATATACTTTTTTTTCTATACAAACTCAGTCTCCCATCCCCACACTTAAACTCTACATTGTCCCCAATGTAGGATGAGAGACGATGAAAATAAATATGCAAAAATAAAACTATATACAGAATTGGAAAGCACGCACACTCACTTGACAACCCATGAAAATTCCCCACACTTGGCCGGCTCACACACAAAACAAAGAAAACAAAGAAATAATTTCCTAACTCACTTTCGTAGGAATCACAGATGCATTTAGCATATGCATCAAGCCTTTTAAACCCCTCGGTAGCCCGAGTGGACGAGTTGAGACTCGTGAGGGTTTCTATTGAACACACTCTCAAAGTTCATTTAACTAGACACGAATGTAAAACATACCTTAGGCTACCTCCTAAGAGTGCTAAGTTTAACGTCCTCAGCCAGACGCAGTGTACCTTGCTTGCATCATGGTGGTCAGGTGGGATGTTTGCAGTCCTCCTTCCCTGCACTTAAGTTCCTCTCATCATCCACTTTTCTCCAAGCCTTCATAAACAAAGAAAAGAGTTCTTGATCTACATCATGAACTCGCGGTTTCTTCCCTTTCCGCCTTCTCTTTCTGACCCTTTTCTTCCCATTGTCTGGAGTCTCACCATTCTTCATCTCAACTGACCTGTTAAACACAACACAAGCATTCTCGACTGTGTGATTCACCTTTTCAGGTGATCCACATTTGTTAGCTTTCGGGGTTGGCAAGTTTGAAAAAATTTTAAGACTCATTTTCTGAGCCCCAAACCTCATCCTTACCGTTCCCTCAGCACAGTTAATATTTTCCTGAGCAGTGGCCAAGAACGGTCTACCCAAAATAATAGTTGGCTCTGTGTCCTTGACACAATCCAACACCAAGAAATCCACTAGGTAATAAAACTCTCCTACCTTCACAATCACATCCTTTACAATCCCCCGAGGATGTGCGGGAGTCTGATCAGCCAACACAACGGTGGTGTTAACTCTCTGTAATGGACCAAAATCGTGCTGATCATACAGACTCCCTGGAATTATACTCACAGATGCTCCAAGATCCAGCAATGCTCTGTCCAGTTTAATTTCACCTATATGTATAGAGATAATAGGTGTCCCTGGATCTTGGAGTTTTGGGGGAAAGGTACCCGTAAACACAGCATTCACACTAGCACTTAGCTTTACTTGTTCGGGACATTTGTGCCGTCGTTTACGGGTACTCAAACCTTTCAAGCACTCAACACTATCAGAATTTTATTTAAGTTCTTTTAAAAATGGTAGATTAATTTTATGATTTTCAAATTTCTCCCATCTTTCATCTTGTGTTGGATCCCGTTCACTTAACACTGGTGGGAACACTGGTGGTAACAAAGCCGAAGGGAATGGAATTTTCAGAGATTTATTCACATTTTTATTTTTCAGATTATTTTGTGAAATTAAATCCTGATTATGATCATGTTCAGACTCACTGTACTCCACCACTTTCTCTACTACCAGTGGTGGAGTATGTTCAAAATCAGAAAAATCAGATGAGGGTTGAAGAGTTACGTCATTTAGGTGTGCACTGCTTGTGGTTTCAGAACAGGAGGACTGATGTGCACTGCAAGGCTTACCTACTTCTTTGATGATGCTTGCAACAACCCCAGTTAGGTTAGCAACTAGATCTACCAAAGCTTGATGAGCTTTGTCCTGGCTCTCCTGTTTCTGCACCACTGCTTGTATCACTTTGGTCATCTCCTTCATATCTGACCGGATGACATCCAGTTCAGATTGATAGTTGTCTTGTTCAGGCGGTCCGCTCGGGTGGTAGTCTTGATTATAATTTTCCTGATAGCTTTGATACTCAGGACCACCACCATGTGAATTGTATCTTGGGTAATCTTGAGCCCAATGGCCAGTGATACCACAGTTATTGCATGGCTCATAGTAATACTGGTTATCATGATAATTCCTGTCCATGCCGACCTGCACAAGCAGCACACCCAAGTAGTTCTGAACGATAAATATAAAACAAAATAAACAAAAAATAAAAACAAAAGTAAAGAATATGTTTTTGGGTGTTTGATAAAAAGTTTGATAAGAATTAAAATCAACTATAGACAATAAACTAAAGCAATAGAACTAAGCGCACCGATTCCCCGGCAACGGCGCCATTTTGATCGCGTGGTCAAGGTCAATCAAAAACATTTATAAAAACTACTACTTATCTACCTTAGACTGTAGACAGGGAAGTAGGGTTGTCGAATCCACAGGGAATCAGTGGAAAGTTCAATTGTTTAGATTAACAAATTAGAATAAAAACACACAGATTAAATAAAGATGTAACCTCCTCCAAACTTCAGGTTCTAGGTTTCACATAAAATTCAGTTGTTCAATTGGACACCACATAGACATAGTGTTGGAAAATTAGTTGAAACAGTAATTGAAGACAGATTCTTTGTCAGAAAACCTATACAACTAGTTTCGTCACAAACCAGTATAATTCAATCACCCAATTTATGAATGCCAAGTTACCCCCTTTAGTCACCCAACCCTGCTACTAGGTTTTGTCATCAACCGAACAAGATCGTAAAGCAAGCAAACTCAAAGCATAATCATAAACTGTTTAAATCAACTAATACATCAATCTCTCAAGTTATTGTCAGAAACTAACAAGATCCAAACATGAATAAACTGAATCAAATACAAAAACCTATACGAACCGTCCGCCTGGAGGAAGCCACAAGTGAATCACCCGCTCATGGTGAGTGAGATCATCTTCAATCTTCAAGTGGGTGTGTGAATCCTCTCAAAATCGCCTAAAAGTGTGGTGTAAGAGATAGCTCTCGATTTGGGGAAGAAACCCCCAATAAAACCTAAAAATCGGCTGTTTTCCCGAAGTTCCGCGTCTGAAACTTACCCGGCATAAGCTTACGCTGGGGTGGCGTAGGCTTACGCTGGGGCCTGAAGGCTGCTGTGAAGAAAACACTCAGGCGTAGGCCTACGCTGATGGGGCGTAAGCTTACGCTGGTGGCGAGCTTACGCCAGTTGGCGTAGGCTTACGTTGGATCTGTATTTTGTCCCGTTTTCTCCGTGTCTCTTCCGACTCTTCCATCTCTCGTCTAATATCTTCCAAACTCATACTTTAAGCGTCCAAAACCTGCACATGCACAGCTACACAAAACCTTTGTATTCCACATATTAATTTGCATAAATATAACATATTGCACCTTTTAATACATGAAACTTTGGCCACTTATCATTCTTGTTAACGGGTCTCCCACCTTTGAATTTCAATGCCATAAGGGCATGAGACAAGGGGACCCGATTTCCCCCTTTCTCTTCCTTATAGTTATGGAGGCGTTCTCAGGGATGCTTTCTAAAGCTTGTGATGTCGTGGCTTTCAATGGTATCCAAATGCCCAATAACGGACCTATGCTCTCTCACCTGTTATATGCGGACGATGCATTTATCATTGGTTATTGGTCTCGTTTCAACATCAGGAATGTGGTTAGGATTTTAAGATGTTTTAATCTATGTTCGGGTTTGAAGATTAATCTTAGCAAATCAACTCTCTTTGGGTTGGGGGTTGGAGTGGAAGAGGTGGAAAATATGGTTTCTTTGATTCATTGCAAACCTGGGTCGACGCCGTTTTCTTATCTTGGGCTTAAAGTTGGAGCTAATATGAATAGAATCTCAAACTGGGTCCGGTCTTTGACGTTTTCAGATCTCGTCTTTCCTCCTGGAAATCTTTCACTCTCTCTATCGGTGGTCGGGTTATTCTTATCAAATCGATTCTCGAGAGTTTACCGATCTACTATCTTTCATTATACAAGGCCCCAATCAAGGTTACTAATGATCTGGAAGTGTTAATTAAAAGATTTCTTTGGGGTGGCAACTCGGAATCGAATAAAATCCATTGGGTGGCATGGGACCGTGTTTCCATGCCTAAAAGTGCGGGGGGTCTCGGCCTTAGTAAACTTAATGAGATTAATACGGCCCTCCTCGTCAAATGGATGTGGAGATTCTTTAATGAGCCTCAAAGTCTTTGGAAAAAAGTGATTGGTGCGATTCATCTTAACAGGAAAAATTGGGCGGCTCTTCCGATCAACTCGTCTATCTCCGGCACCTGGAAAAATTTGGTCAACTTTTTCTCCAAACAAATTATTTCCAGTACGCATCTCTCTTATTTCTTTAAAGGTATTGTGGGAATGGTAGGTCCATCCGTTTTTGGCTAGACCCGTGGCTCTGCAACATCCCGCTAAAGGAGGTCTTCCCGAGATTATTTGGAATTGAAATGGATAAAAGGTCCAATATTCGGGACAGGTTCAATGTCGCAGATAGGAATTTTATGGGTTCTTGGAATTGGCGACGCCCCCCGGGTTCTGTTGGAGAGTTGGATGAATGGAACATATGTATTTCTCTTTTGGATTCCGTCTGATTGTCGGATATCCCGGATAAGTGGTTTTGTCTGGGAGACGATTCTGGGTTTTTTCTGTTGGTTCGGTTAAAAGTCTTATTCGAAATATCCAACCTTCAAGTCTGCTCTTCTCTATGAAATGGTGCAAGTGAGTTCCTCTTAAATGTAATATCCTGTTATGGAGGGCTGAATCTAATCGTATCCCGACAGTTGATGTGATCATCAAAAGAAACATCAATATGGGTGATCAATTATGTGTGCTTTGTGAAAGTGAAGAGGAGTCGGCCATCCATCTTTTTTCTGCGTGCTCGGTCGTTTCCGTTATTTGGCAGCATATCAGTACTTGGTGTCGAGTCCCTCCTATTTACGCTTTTGATATACACGATATCCTGGAGCTTCATATGCACATTGGGGTCAGGGAGCGAGTTAAAGAGATTTTCATGGTATTGTCATAGTCGCGTGTTGATGTGTTTGGAGAGCCAGGAATGAGAAACGGTTCGATCAAAAGCCGGTGAGTATAGAAGAGCTTATTCACAATATCAAGTCTTTAGGTTTTTTATGGCTTAGAAATAGATCGAAGTTCAAGTCCATTAATTGGTTGGATTGGTGTAAATTTAATGTTGTGTAATGTCTGTTTGTAGTTTGTTTTTGGTCGCCCTGTTTTGCGGGTGTGCCCTGTGAATGAAATTAGCCTTTCAAAAAAAATAATAAATAAATAAAATTTGACAACGATTACAAACAAGCAATTCCCTAGTTATACAATCAATAGACTAATTGGCTATTTTGACCTGACTCCTTTGACTTCTAAAAACCTTTCAACTAACCATCTCATTAACCATAGTTACAATGAATTTTTAAGTAGGTTTAATTTCATATATACCCCTACAAACATGGGATCAAAACATTGTCGAAAAATGTTTATGGTCTCTTAAACTTAGTAGGGATCAACTTTAACATTTTGCGTCCTTAGGGACTAGGGATGACAACCATAAAACAATCCCTTATCTACCACTCACAGATCCCATTTGTAAGTTTTGTTGGTTTAATCCGTTGTTTGCGGGTTAGTTCACGGGTTGCGTTCGAATGGGTCAAGCGGGTTATTTGTTTCTGCATGTTTTAATATCGAATAAAGGGATGAGTCTTGGTTTGACCGAGGTATGAGGATGACCGGGTAATGTGGAGAACCAAGTAATTGAAATGTGAACGTGTAGAAATTGGAGAACAAGTAAACTTCAAACGTTTGTTTGCTGAAAAACTAAAATACATGGACTGAGCTTTTCTTTTGCATGTGAGTTTTATTTATTATAAATAGGAGTTGTAGCTCTTTTATGTACTTTAAGCTTTTCGTTATTTTCATTCCAAATATTGTAACCTTCTGATAGAAAAGTCTTGAATAGCCATTTTCTTCTTCAACTACATACGTGATTGTGTGTGTTTAGTGTGTTTATTTTGGGGCTTGAACCAACATTCGGTATCAGAACAAGGATGCCGGTTTGAGAGTCAACTTTCGAAGATGAAGCTTTCGGGTGTGGAGCTGCAATCGCGAGTTATCAAGAAAGCATATTATACTCTTGATCGGCTTGTTTTGTGATAAGATGAGACCAGCGTACGTGCGTGAAAGGCGGGCAGAAAGGATCCATTAAAGCAGGTGGTGTTGGGTTCGATTCATTTGGGGGGTGACTGAAAACGGTAGAAGGCGGTGTCTTTGTTTTCTTGGTCGGTGTAGAAGCCTCTTTGAAGAAGTGTGATTGGAAAAGGTATGGGCTTTCAAAACAAGAAGCGGGTGGAGAAACAACACGTTTGATAATATTATGGCGGTGGATCAAGTTCAAATTAACCGAGATGACATGGGACGTGGTCGGGGAAGAGGTCGTGGGTCCGTGAAGAGTCGAGATGGTAACGAGCATTTCCGAGATAATAGCCATGTTAAATGTTTCAAGTGTAACGACTTTGGACGTGACTGAGGTGAAAGTCGAGTTGTAGTTCGTTTACGTACTTTAAGCTTTTCGTTGTTTTCATTCCAAATATTGTAACCTTCTGCAATCGGTTCTGGAGTTATAGAAAAGTCTTGAAAAGCCATTTTCTTCTTCAACTACATACGTGATTGTGTGTGTTTAGTGTAAGAATTTTGAGGCCTGAACCAACAAGTTTGAAACATTCTCTTTTGCTCTTTTGAATGCAGAACAAAAATGAACCCATCATCAATAAAGTCAGGATCATTATATGAAACCAATCGTTTTCTCCAATCTTGGATATTGTTATAAAAATGTGTATATTACTAACTTCAACATAAAAAACACCAAGAAATCAAGAACACTAGAAACATTAAGAAAACTGATTACTAATAACAGATAATTCTCTCCGAAACTCGTATATCCATATATAAACATACAAGAATTAATATGTAAACATTACAGGAAGGATAATCAACATAAGCCAGGAGAACGAACAAGAGAGTGTTATCTAGAGTGAGAATTCATAATCATCCATCCTCCGGACTTTAGTTACCTCTTTTACGCAAACTCATAATATTCAAATTTAAGTTCTCTTCTGTAAGCTCCTTGATACTCCAACCTTCAAGTTTACTTTATTTGAGAACAACACTTTACTTTCCTTTACTATGGTACTCTAAGTATCTAACATATGTTTTATCATGGGTTGTTTACCCATGTATTGATTGTTTAACATCTCCCCTCATTTTAGAGGTAAACATATCAAGTGGATTTAACTTTTCAAATAAAAATTATGTTATCTTATGTTTAATCCCTTAGAAAAAGTTGGTGTTGGGTTTAAAATTATATGAAACTGCAGAATCAAAATATGTTTAGGAGTTGTGCAAGATTCAAAGAAGTGAAAGTTGATGATGTTATCACACCGATGCTATTTGTCACACCCCGACTAGGGCGGAAACACGGGGCGTGAGAATCCACGGTGTTCATAGCCTTTGATTACAACAAACGACTTCTAGATATATTAATAATCAAAGGTTCTAAGTTGTTACATAAATTGTCACTAAGACATTACATTCAAAGTACCACACTCAAAATCAAAGTGTACGGCTTTTTAACAACAAGTTTGTCAACTATGACCTAGATGCTCTTAGGTTATAACGGGAAAACTCCAGAAGACGATCTACGTGCATACATGCCCTCTTTCCTATGTTTCTAGTTACCTGAGAAAACAAGCTTAAAAAGGTCAACATAAAGTTGGTGAGTTCACAGATTTAGTTGAAATGTTTGATGTTGGACCACAAGATTTCTAGTTGTGTATTCTTTCTCCGAAAAATGATGTGTATTGTTTCTCCAGAACAATGATGTGTGTTGTTCATCCGAATAATCGTTGTATCAGTTAGGTATTGTTCACCCGAACCAATGAGGTACCAGTTGTGTGTTGTTCACCCGAACAATCGTTGAGTGTTGATCATCCGAACAATTGTTGTGTGTTGTTCACCTGAACAATCGTTGTGTGTTATTCACCCGAACAATCGTTGAGTGTTATTCATCCGAACAATCGTTGTGTGTTGTTCACCCGAACAATCGTTGTGTGTTGTTCACCCGAACAATCGTTGTATGTACTAGTGTCCGGTTGTTAAGTTAAGCAAGTTTTCTCCCCCGTATGTTTAAAAACAATCTAAAAACAAGTAGTAAAAGTGGGGCCATGAGACTCACCGTATCAACTGTAGTGGTGAGTGATGTAGTATGCTGTGAGTCCAACGTGTGTCCAACCTATCCGTGCCCTATATTAATTTAGACACCTTAGGTCCTATGTAGTTGTTTATGAGGTGGGTTGGTCACCTGACCAATACCCTGAAGTCTTGACCCTTGCCTTGTAATAATCTACAAGTGATCGACCCGATCGCCGTTGGTGATACGACTTGTTGCTCAAGTAGTTATATTTATTAAATTTACTTTAATAAATATTATGATCTGGTCTCTTAGTTGTCCATAACACGTTTCCGGTTTGAGTTATTATATCACCAACTATAGTAACGTTAAAATAAACGAATCGAAATCTCACGTAAATAGTCGGGAGAAAGTGACGGTGAATACGCGAAGTCCGATTCCTTCCCGTAACGTCCCGTACGACTCCGTAAGCTCCCGAAACAACCCGTAAGCTTCGCGTGTTCGTAGTGCGGTGACCCAGGCGAGAAACGGAGGTCCGCAAGGGTCGGTTCTTGTCCGAAAGAACCCGTAAAATGTGGCGGAGGCTGTAACGGGTGGAAGTGGTGTACGGCGGTGGTCGTCGGGGGCTGGGACGGGCTGAGGGGGCTGGAACGGGTGGTGGAGCTGGTGGTTCACGGTGGTGGTGTTGTGGTTTGAGGTGGAGCCGAGAGAGACAAGGGAGGAGAGGGTGGTGTTACTTGTAAGGGGTGTGTTTGTGTGTAGTAAGGTGGTGGTGGCGCTACTATGGTGGTGTGGGGATGGTTTTGTTGCTGCTGAAACCGAGAGGAGCATGGAGTGATCGGAGGTGGGTTGTGAAGGTGGGTGATCGGTGGTGCGATGATGGTGTTGGTGTTGCTTTAGCCGAGAGCCGTAAGAGATCAAGTGTGGATGTTGGTGTTTGTTGCTGTGAACCGTTCACGGAGAACGAGGAGTGGGTTTGATTTGGTGTAAGATTGCAATGTATACATGCTTACATATATAGCTTTAGAATTGTGTATTACATGGTTTTTATATCTGTAGGAGACAAACATGTCTTCATGTTGGGAAACATGAGACTACAACGCAAATGAAAAGGTGGGGTGTTCCCATGTTGGTTCGGCCGTAGAAAGGAAAGGACGAGGGGGTGGGGGGTAGGGTAGGGGTGAGTGGTGTGGTACCCGCTAGTCCAAGTCCGGTATAATACCCGCGAGGTACTTGGTTTTTAAACGTGTCGAGACGAGTCGGGTATAAAAATATATAAGTTTAGTAGTTCGGGTAAAATACGCATCCAACATACGTTTAAATTATAATTTCATTCAAGTGGGTACTCTTATATATATATATATATATATATATATATATATATATATATATATATATATATATATAAAGAGAACGTTTCGAGGCGTTTAAATATTATTTTTATTTTATCACCAACGCGATATGAGGTCCGATGTGTCTCGGAAATCTCTAATATTTCCTGTGTAGGGGTTGGATTCTACTGGATCGGGTTAGACCTAATTAATTTAAAATTACTCTAATATGCATAACTTTGTGTAATTATATTTAAATAATTACGTGGTAAAATTACCAGTTGTCACATCCTTCCCCTGTTAGAAGAATTTCTTCCCGAAATTAAGTTGGTGTCATATGTAGTTGATGTCTCGTTGAACAACTGGATATACTTAAGTCTCATCTGGTCTTTGTGTATCCATGTGAATTCTGGTCCTCGTTTAGAGTTCCATCAGACTTTCTCTATGGGGATGTGACCTGGTTTCAGTTTCTTAATTTCCCGATCTATGATTTCTACTAGTTGTTCCACTAAGTGGAGTTTATCGTCAACTTGAAACTCCTTAAGTGGTATAACAAGGGTTTCATCTAATAAGCACTCCTCATGGAATGTGTTATGTACACCACTAAGTTGTTGGGGGTGGCTTAAGTCGATAAGCCACAGGAATTATCAAAAGGTCTGATGTATCGAGCATATAGTTTACCTCGTTTCCCAAATCTAACGACCCTTTTTCAAGGCGAGACTTGCAATAGTACGTTGTCTCCAACTTGGAATTCTCAGGGTTCGCGTTCTTACTTTTGAAATTCGTGTTTCTAATACCCACTAATTCACTTAATGTCTTAAGGGCTATTATTGACTTCATTGTCAATGTGATATCGGTCGTTGAAGTGAATCTCCTTTGGTGGTATAGGTAACGGGTCTTTTAAATAATTGTTCCTCGTACTATGGATAATTTATGTCGTGCAAGCTACCGAGTTTCGTGAGGAAACTTGAGTCTATACACTATGGAACCGAATCTATCCAGAATCCTAATCGTTCCGACGTATCCTAGGGCGGGTTTCTCATTCTTTTCGAAAAGAACTATTCCCTTCATGATGATATCTTATGACAAAACCTTGTCATCGACTTGAAGTTGCTGAAGTTTCCTTATGGTAGTTAGTGTGATCTATCTAACTACCTTAAATCGTGACTCATACTCCAGGAGTTTCATAAACCAACTCTTAAGTGGTTCCTAGGCTGTGAAGTTGGTTATTTCTAACTTAGTTCATCATGTGAGGATTGACGTTTTCGTTAGTATAACTCTGTGTAGGGTGTAATTTCGCTATTGCATGATATTAAATTTTGCGGTAGCCGAGCATTCTCGCTCCTATTAGAATCATCTTCATAAGTCCTATGTGTATCCTTAATGGTTCAAATTGTTCTTTCTCTTTGACCATTTTTCAGAGAATATTTGGAGATTGTCACTTACAAGCGTGTTCTTATGACTTTCTTCCATCTCTTGGAAGTATGAGGTCTATCATTATCAGGGATAATGATCATGTACTTTAGGTCTAGCTAATGCTTTGACATACAACCAATATGACTCTCCTATTTTTGAAATCTTCCATGTAATACGATAGTATACCGACTTTTGGTTAATCGATTCATGATGTTTTGATGTGCCTTCGGCACCGGTTATGCAAGTCTTGACGTTTTCGTTAGTATAACTCTGTGTAGGGTGTAATTTCGCTATTGCATGATATTAAATTTTGCGGTAGCCGAGCATTCTCGCTCCTATTAGAATCATCTTCATAAGTCCTATGTGTATCCTTAATGGTTCAAATTGTTCTTTCTCTTTGACCATTTTTCAGAGAATATTTGGAGATGCTCACTTACAAGCGTGTTCTTATGACTTTCTTCCATCTCTTGGAAGTATGAGGTCTATCATTATCAGGGATAATGATCATGTACTTTAGGTCTAGCTAATGCTTTGACATACAACCAATATGACTCTCCTATTTTTGAAATCTTCCATGTAATACGATAGTATACCGACTTTTGGTTAATCGATTCATGATGTTTTGATGTGCCTTCGGCACCGGTTATGCAAGTCTTGACGTATAAAGCAATTCCTTTCTTTATACTTAGTAGAATTTCTTAAAGTCCTTTGTACATTTCGTCCGTTCCTACAGGTACGGAGTACTTAGACTCGAGTTATGACCAAACTTGATTTTTCTATGATGCTCGTGTCATGAATCTATGTCACGATCTTGTGTTAAGGAACTTCATTACCTAGTTTCCCATTTTGACTCTTCTCCACCAAGAATCCATTCTTAGTATCCTTTGCTGTTTCTTTGTCGTATCCATCTTTTAGGACTAATATCTCTAACGCATGCCTTTTGATGGTGTTTGACTATTTCCCTAGCTGCTTAATGTGTTAGGTACTATATCGGTTTTGTTTAGGATGATAATGAATCTATCTATCGTTGTTAGGGGATGATTTTCCTTTTCTATTATGACTCGAAATGAGTATTTCCTACTCGGAGTCATATCGGAGACCCTCGTGGTCGGCAATAATGAGACTTTCAACAATGTCTCTAAATCTCAAGTCTACAAAGCTATAGTTCCAAAATTTTCAAACTAGAGGTAGTGTTGTTCTCTTTTTCTACTATGACTTGACGAAGGACAAAAACGATGTCATTGTCCTTTTATCTTAGCATGTAATTGATATGTGATGCGTCTTATCACACGATGTAGTTGGTTGTTTTCCGTTAGGAGGAGGTGAATCTTCTGCTTATCTTACTAGTTCACCAATATGAGGGATGCCTAACTTTGAAAAATTTCCCATGGATTGATGGTAATAGCCAACCAAATCCAAAAATTTTTCATCCTTTGAGAGTGCCTGAAATGTTCTCCACCATTCTCATGGATTTACGTGAATGTCTCTCGTTCACATACTAAGGAAATGCATTTCCTGAAGTTCGCACTTAGAGAATCTAGCAAAAACTTCTAAGACTAATTCACGAAAGTGTTCAAGATCTTCCTGTCTCGAAGAGTTTAAGATGTCGTAACGTTATTGACTTATCTAAATAGGGTTTACAACTCGATTCCTTAAAGTATGTAAACACTGCAAGTGCGTTAATTAATTTGAACGTCACTAGAAATTTGTAGTTTCAATATAGAGTCCTAAGGGCTGTCTTTTGTTATGACGTTCTACTGAATTCTCAATTGATGACATCTTCGCTTAAGGTCGGTCTAAGTTTATCCTTAAAGTTGACCTACCGATTGTCGCCTCTTGGGAGAGGGTACCGGTTTCTTTCTTTTCAATTTGTGTCGTCCTCGGTGACTAATACTTTCTCTAAAGTCTAAACAGATAATCTTTCTTGAAATATGTATCCCTTGTCCGGCAGTTCTTGTAACTGGTTGGATAATCTTGGTATTTCAGTGGTTGCTAAGTGCTAGGGGAAGGTTTTGTCAATTCTTTAAGAATACCTCTAGTTAATCTTGTGTAACAGGATTGTCATGTACGTGTTTCTCCTTGAGTCACTACTTAGTCATAAAGATTTATAAAGCTTGACTATCCTTCCTCAAGCATTCTGAAGTCTTTACAAAGTGATTCTTGCTCTAAATCCTTTCGTTTAGTCATAAGTGTCTCATTGTTCGATAAAAGGGTCCGAACGATCTTTTCCTAACATGCGACTCTGATTCACCTCCCGAGTTTGTCAATTCTTAGTTTGTCAATTGCAGGTATCTTTTAGGCAACTAGATTCTTGATCGATCAAAAATTCAACTTGGTTGAATATATTTATCGACTCTAGTGTCAACGATTCAGGTATAAACTGAGAGTTCCAAACATCTCATTTATTCCATCATTGGTTAAGGTTCATAATCCTCCACCATAAGATATAGTTCACATTCCTAAGATGTAACAAAAGTGTTCATGTTTGCCAGCGGTTATTGTTCCTAGCTTAGTTGGTAGTCTATTGCTCTTAGTTTAGCATTGGGCACACGTGCATGCGATGATCGGTGCTGCCGCACTCGAAGTACACTCTCTTGCACTGTCCCTTCATGTGCTCTGCCTTTTAACATAGCTAGTGCAATTCGTATAATGACGATATTTGCATTTGTTGTACTTTTCCTATGGCCTTGTGTATTGTTTCATCTTATGTATAGCAGTCCCGTAATTCTGTGTTGTCTTTTGCTTCTTGTCAATCCGATTCTTCTCATTGACAAGTCCTTTTCGTTTTCTCTATCCTTAACTAAAGCTCTAGTTTTCAACAACTCATTTTGTTAGGCCTCATGCCTTTAGAGTGGTCTCTACCAGGGTGGTAGATTCAGCAGTCATGACTGTACTATGAATCTGAGGATTCAAGTCCATGATGTACTAATTGACCTTCATGGCTTCCGAGGTCACCACGGGTGGTAGTAGACTTAATCGATTGTGGAATCGGTTTGAGTATGCATGATGTTCACCATCAATCAAGGTTAGATTCCATAACTCTGGCTGTATTTCACTCTCAGGGTAGTGTTCTTTTATGTTTAGAGTATCGAACTCATCCCAAGACATCAAATTTTAAATACTGATGTCTCGAGTCTGCATTTGGGCATTCCTCCATGCTAATGCCTTACTTCAAACGAGCGGGTAGTGTACATTGCTTGTTGGTTGTTAGAACATCCACTGATGTTGATAATCGTATCTTACCTATTTGGGGGTTTTAGTGATTCCTTTCTTTCCATGAAAGTCCTTTGGTTTGTAGGATAGAAGGGTTCCATAAGAACATACTCTCTTGTACGTATGATTACGGGGTCTACTAGTCATCATTTGTTGTTTCTCCGATATTTCGGATGGCCTCCACGATTTATGTTCAAAGGGTAGCAAGCTCATCTATCATTCCTTGTATGACGAGTGGATCCACGGATGACAACTCGTCCTTAGGTTCATTTTCTCCTTGGGGTGTCATATTCTCTATGTATGTCAACGTACTAGTGCCCATGTCATACTGAGCACTGGGATGATGTAGTAATGATTTAAGTCTATCATACTCCCTTTAGTACTTTGAAGATCCTTTGCTTCAATGCTTTCAACTGCCAACATACATAGTCTGGTACAAGGTTTCTTGGGTTACCATGGCATAAGACTATCATAATTGAATAGAAGTGTAACCCTAATGTCTAGACTCAATAGGGTGCAATAGGATAGGCACAAGCCTAAGGATGTGTGTCTGGCCTATATATAGGCTAAGGTAGGAAGAATATGGACTTCGTTCGTCGAGTGTCCATGCTAATACAAATAGCATATATCATTGCTTCAGGCCACTAGGTTATACAGGACCAAGTCCTTACTCCATTATGTGTCTTTGTTTTCCAGTCTAACGACCATCTCTCGAGTTGTCAATAACTCATGGTCGATCATGTCCTTCTTGTCGGTCGTGCGTTCCATCATTTCCCGATGATAGTAGAGATGAGTACTATGTATGCGTGTTTCAACTTGTGTGTATTTCCAAACGTGTCACCATTTCCGCTCCACGTATGAAACTATGGTGATAGCGTTGTCTTATCAAAGACGCGTTGGGATGGTATGATGGTTTACTATATAAACCTTGTCTACTTCACTAGCATGACTTCCAATTGTATTCTCCTTTCCAGTACGGAGAGTTAGGAGTAAGAGTTTGATTCCTATTACTATCGGGAAAGGAACTGTTACCGCAGAGTTCTGATGTTTCTTCCTCGTTGTGTCTTGGGAAGAGTGTTACTTGTGAAGTTGGCGATGACATAACATGGGTAGATACCTTATTTATATAAGTATGTAGGTATACTACACATATACCTATAGTTCTTGTAGATCAAGTCTAAATGGATGGTATGATATGTAAAGCGCTTAACTTCCTATGATTTGCTAACTTGAACTTAATACTGTGCCGACTAACCTAGCTCGCACAACAGGATCACCTATAAATCATGTGTATTTAAAGTTACCCTTACGTTGTGCACCCGTAAGTGTAAATTTACTTACATAATCATTCTAGCATTTCCTATAATGTATTTCCTAAAGTCCTAAGGGTTCGAGCTTAGGGTTATAGTCTAGGCCCACTAATGCAACCTAGTTCATTATAACCAAGGCTCTGATACCAGTCTGTCACACCCCGACTAGGGCGGAAACACGGGGCGTGATGATCCACGGTGTTCATAGCCTTTGATTACAACAAACGACTTCTAGATACATTCATAATCAAAGGTTCTAAGTTGTTACATAAATTGTCACTAAGACATTACATGTAAAGTACCGCACTCAAAACCATAGTGTACGGCTTTTTTAACAACAAGTTTGTCGGCTATGACCTAGATGCACTTAGGTTATAACGGGAAAACTCCAAAAGATGATCTACCTGCATACATGCCCTCTTTCCCATGTTTCTATTTACCTGAGAAAACAAGCTTAAAAAGGTCAACATAAAGTTGGTGAGTTCACAGGTTTAGTTGAAATGTTTGATGTTGGACCATAAGATTTCTAGTTGTGTATTGTTTCTCCGAACAATTATGTGTATTGTTTCTCCCGAGCAATGATGTGTGTTGTTCATCCGAATAATCGTTGTATCAGTTGGGTATTGTTCACCCGAACCAACGAGGTACCAATTGTGTGTTGTTCACCAGAACAATCGTTGAGTGTTGTTCATCCGAACAATCGTTGTGTGTTGTTCACCCGAACAATCGTTGAGTGTTGTTCATCCGAACAATCGTTGTGTGTTGTTCACCCGAACAATCGTTGAGTGTTGTTCACCTGAACAATCGTTGTATGTACTTGTGTCCGGTTGTTAAGTTGAGCAAGTTTTCTCCCACGTATGTTTAAAAACAATCTAAAAACAAGTAGTAAAAGTGGGGCCGTGACACTCACCGTAACAACTGTAATGGTGAGTGATGGAGTATGCTGTGAGCGCAACGTGTGTCCGACCTATCCGTGCCCTATATTAATGTAGACACCTTAGGTCCTATGTAGTTGTTTATGAGGTGGGTTGGTCACCTGACCAATACCGTGAAGTCTTGAGCCTTGCCTTGTAATAATATATAAGGGTCCGACCTGATCGCCGTTGGGGATACGACTTGTTATTCAAGTAGTTATTTTTATTAAATTTACTTTAATAAATATTATGATCTGGTCTCTTAGTTGTCCATAACTCGTTTCCGGTTTGAGTCATTTATGATAATAAGTATATAATATTCATTATAAAATAGTCGTGCAAAAGTCGTAAAATAATAATTATATTATTTTATTGTTTAGGCTTATTTTCCCCTCTTTGGACTCAAAATATATTCATGCATATATATTTATTATTCCTTTCTCCCAATAATATAAATATATGTGTTTCTATAAAAGAAACTTTATAAAATATTATCCTTTATCTAAAATAATATTTTGATTTCTATTCGTATATTATTTTTCGAACTTATTTCTAGTTGTCTCAACAATATATCTATATGTGAGTATATATAAATATATAATTATTAATTTTTACCAAATTAATATATATAACCATATCAAATGTTTATTTTATAAAAATAATTTATAAATCCTCCATTCAACTTTGCATGTCCATTTTTCTCCTCTATTTAATAATAATAACAAACTTATTATTATTATATGTGTTATTTAAAAGTTATACTTAATATTTTTATCGAAAATAATGATTAATAATACCCATTAAAACTATAATAACACTTAGTGTTTTATATTTTATAGTGTTTTTTTAACCATCGTCTTTTACGTTAAAAACTCGTCTTTTATACGTTTTAAAAAAAACTCGGTATTTAATTACTATTTTCGGTTTTAACCTATTATATCACTAACTATAATAGTAACGTTAAAATTAACGAATCAAAATCTCACGTAAATAGTCGGGAGAAAGTGACGGTAAATACGCGAGGTTCAATTCCTCCCCGTAACGTCTCGTACGACTCCGTAAGCTCCCGAAATGACCCGTAAGCTTCGCGTGTTCGTAGTGCGGTGACCGCAGGCGAGAAACGGAAGTCCGAAAGGGTCGGTTCTTGTCCGAAAGAACCCGTAAAAGGTGGCAGAGGCTGTAACAGGTGGAAGCGGTGTACGGCGGTGGTCGTCTAGGGCTGGGACGGGCTGAGGGAGCTGGAACGGGTGGTGGAGGTGGTGGTTCACGGTGGTGGTGTTGTGGTTTGAGGTGGAGTCGAGAGAGACAAGGGAGAGAGGGTGGTGTTCCTTGTATGAGGGGTGTGTTTGTGTGTAGTAAGGCGGTGGTGGCGTTACTATGGTGGTGTGGGGATGGTTTTGTTGCTGCTGAAACCGAGAGGAGCATGGAGTGATCGGAGGTGGGTTGTGACGGTGGGTGATCGGTAGTGCGATGATGGTGTTGGTGTTGCTTTAGCCGAGAGCCGTAAGAGATCAAGTGTGGATGTTGGTGTTTGTTGCTGTGAACCGTTCAAGGAGAAAGAGGAGTGGGTTTGATTTGGTGTAAGATTGCAATGTATACATGCTTATATATATAGCTTTAGAATTGTGTATTACATGTTGGTTTTTATGTTCTGTAGGAGACAAACATGTCTTCATGTTGGAAAACATGAGACAACAACACAAATGAAAAGGCGGGGTGTTCCCATGTTGGTTCGGCCGTAGAAAGGAAAGGACGAGGGGGTGGGGGGTAGGGTAGTGGCAGGGGTGAGTACCCGCTTGTCCAAGTCCGGTATAATACACGCGAGGTACTTGGTTTTTAAACGTGTCGAGACGAGTCGGGTATAAAAATATATAAGTTTAGTAGTTCGTGTAAAATACGCGTCCAACATACGTTTAAATTATAATTTCATTCAAGATATAAAGAGAACGTTTCGAGGCGTTTAAATATTATTTTTATTTTATCACCAACGCGATATGGGGTCCGATGTGTCTCGAAAATTTCTAATATTTTCTGTGTTGTTGTGTAAGGGTTGGATTCTACTGAACCGGGTTAGACCTAATTAATTTAAAATTAGTCTAATATGCATAACTTTGTTTAATTATATTTAAATAATTACGTGGTAAAATTAACACTTGTCACACTATTCAAGACGTGTTACAATTGATCATTTGCAAACTGATAGGTTGATATCTAATCTACACTTGAGTTCACTGCTCGCATGAAGGAATATTCAAAACAGTGAAAGTTGTTGATGCTATCCCACTGATGCTATTCAAGACTTGTTACAATTGATCATATGTAAACTGATAGGTTGATATCTAATCTACACCTGGGTGGGTTCACTGGTATGAGATGATACGACTGATGTTAAAGACACTGAACCTAAATAACACTTTTAACTGAAGCATATTGTGTTCAACAGCTAATCGACCAACTGATTAAATGCATGACAACAACTAAATAACAACAGTGCAACTGATTAGTTGCAGCTGAAGAATAAACATACAAATGATCGACTAACTAATCAATACAATTGATCATACAAAACTATTAGTTGTATCCAATGTTGCTCATCTACCAACAACTGATTAGGAGTACTAAAACATCCGCTATCACAAGAGAAGCAACTAATGACCAATTCATCAGTTACTAATGTTGAAAACTTGTCGTTGCCTATTAATGCAATGGATGCTGCTGTCAACCCTTGTTGTCATCTTCCCATACAATATATTCATTGTTGTCAATCTAAAAACTGGTATCATGCTCCTCTAAATTCTGATTCAACAATCGATTCAGAAACTAAAGTGCTTTCATTTGAAAATCAACAAATTTGGTTTACCCATTTGTTCTTAAAAGTCTTAAATTCTGATTCAACAATCGATTCAGAAACCCAATTCTCGTTTGCCATGAATTCACAATCTTGAAACAAAGAATAGTGCATTTCTTAGTTGTGCGTGATACAGCATGCTGGAAACGTGTTACCCATGGTCCTCATATTCCAATGCTGCTCATCGACCAACAACTAATTAGTAGTACTGAAACATCCGCTATCACAAGAGAAGCAACTAATGACCAATTCATCAGTTACTATGTTGATAACTCGTTGTTGCGTATTAATGAAATGGATGTTGTTGTCAAACGATGTTGTCATCTTCCCATACAATATATTCGTTTTTTAACTCTCATTTTAATTTGTTGAGCACATAGTGAGCATTTTTAGTGTGTGTAACTTTACAATGTGTAATGATATTGTATTGAGGAGGTGTTCTTGAATAGAAAGCATTATCTTTCTCTTGATGATCAATGAAGTCTATGATGATGTACAGTTTTTAATTCTTGTGTTCTTCAATTTAGTTTGATCTGATTTGTCTAACATATTTCAATTCCGCTGCAAATTTGTTTTTTTACATCATTTCAAGCAAGCATAAAAGTACCCTAATCTTAAAAACTGGTATCATGCTCCTATAAATTCTGATTCAACAATCGATTCAGAAACTCAAGTTGTTTCATTTGAAAATCAACCAATTTTTTTTACCCCTTTGTTCTTAAAAGTCTTATATATGGATTCTCACAGCGTCGGATCTTCCACGAAGCTCTGATTCTCGTTTCCAATGAATTCACCATCTTGAAACAAAGAATAGTGCATTTCTTAGTTGTTCATGATACAGTGTGCTCGAAATGTGTTATCCTTGGTCCTCATATTCCAATGTTGCTCATCGACCAACAACTAATTAGTAGTACTGAAACATCTGCTATCACAAGAGAAGCAACTAATGACCAATTCATCAGTTACTATGTTGATAACTCGTTGTTGCCTATTAATGCAATGGATGTTGTTGTCAAACGATGTTGTCATCTTCCCATACAATATATTCATTGTTGTCAATCTAAAAACTGGTATCATGTTCCTCTAAATTCTGATTCAACAATCGATTCAGAAAATCAAGTACTTTCATTTGAAAATCAACCAATTTGGTTTACCCCTTTATTCTTAAAAGTCTTATATATGGATTCTCACAACGTCGGATCTTCCACGAAGCACCAATTCTCGTTTGCAATGAATTCGCCATCTTGAAACAAAGAATAGTGCATTTCTTAGTTGTGTGTGATACAGCGTGCAAGAAATGTGTTACCCTTGATCCTCATATTCCAATGTTGCTCATCGACCAACAACTAATTAGTAGTACTGAAACATCCGCTATCACAAGAGAAGCAACTAATGACCAATTCATCAGTTACTATGTTGATAACTCGTTGTTGAGTATTAATACAATGGATGTTGCTGTCAAACGATGTTGTCATCTTCCCATACAATATATTCGTTTTTTAACTTTCATTTTAATTTGTTGAGCACATAGTGAGCATTTTTAGTGTGTGTAACTTTACAATGTGTAATGATATTGTATTGAGGGGGTGTTCTTGAATAGAAAGCATTATCTTTCTCTTGGTGATCAATGAAGTCTATGATGACGTACGGGTTTTAATTCTTGTGTTCTTCAATTTAAATTGATCTGATTTGTGTAACATATTTCAATTCCGTTGCAAATTTGTTTTTTTTAAATCATTTCAAGAAAGCATAAAAGTACCCTGATCTTAAAAACTTGTATCATGCTCCTCTAAATTCTGATTCAACAATCGATTCAGAAACTCAAGTGCTTACATTTGAAAATAAACCAATTTGGTTTACCCCTTTGTTCTTAAAAGTCTTATATATCGATTCTCACAACGTCGGATCTTCCATGAAGCTCCAATTCTCGTTTGCAATGAATTCACCATCTTGAAACAAAGAATAGTGCATTTCTTAGTTGTTCATGATACAGTGTGCTCGAAATGTGTTACCCTTGGTCCTCATATTCCAATGTTGCTCATCGACCAACAACTAATTAGTAGTAATGAAACATCCACTATCACAAGAGAAGCAACTAATGACCAATTCATCAGTTACTATGTTGATAACTCGTTGTTGCCTATTAATGCAATGGATGTTGTTGTCAAACGATGTTGTCATCTTCCCATACAATATATTTGTTTTTTAACTTTCGTTTTAATTTGTTGAGTACATAGTGAGTATTTTTAGTGTGTGTAACTTTACAATGTGTCATGATATTGTATTGAGGGGGTGTTCTTGAATAGAAAGCATTTTCTTTCTCTTGATGGTCAATGAAGCCAATGATGACGTACGGTTTTTAATTCTTGTGTTCTACAATTTAGTTTGCTCTGATTTGTGTAACATATTTCAATTCCGCTGCAAATTTATTTTTTTTTTACATCATATAAAGCAAGCATAAAACTACCCTGATCTTAAAAACTGGTATCATGCTCCTCTAAATTCTAATTCAACAATCGATTCAGAAACTCAAGTGCTTTCATTTGAAAATCAACCAATTTGGTTTACCCCTTTGTTCTTAAAAGTCTTACATATGGATTCTCACAACGTCGGATCTTCAACGAAGCCCCAATTTTCGTTTGCAATGAATTCACCATCTTGAAACAAAGAATAGTGCATTTCTTAGTTGTTCGTGATACAGCGTGCTCGAAATGTGTTACCCTTGGTCCTCTGATTCCAATGTTGCTCAATGACCAACAACTAATTAGTAGTACTGAAACATCCGCTATCACAAGAGAGGCAACTAATGACCAATTCATCAGTTACTATGTTGATAACTCGTTGTTGCGTATTAATGCAACGGATGTTGCTGTGAAACGATGTTGTCTTCTTCCCATACAATATATTCGTTTTTTAACTTTCATTTTAATTTGCTGAGCACATAGTGAGCATTTTTAGTGTGTGTAACTTTACAATGTGTAATGATATTGTATTGAGGGGTGTTCTTGAATAGAAAGCATTATCTTTCTCTTGATGATCAATGAAGTCTATGATAATGTACGGTTTTTAATCCGTGTGTTCTTCAATTTAGTTTGCTCTGATTTGTGTAACATATTTCAATTCCGCTGCGAATTTGTTTTTTTTACATCATTTCAAGCAAGCATAAAAGTACCCTGATCTTAAAAACTGGTGTCATGCTCCTCTAAATTCTGATTCAACAATCGATTCAGAAACTCAAGTGCTTTCATTTGAAAATCAACAAATTTGGTTTACCCCTTTGTTCTTAAAAGTCTTATATATGGATTCTCACAACTTCGGATCTTCCACGAAGCTCCTATTCTCATTTGCAATGAATTCACCATCTTGAAACAAAGAATAGTGCATTTCTTAGTTGTTCATGATACAGCGTGCTCAAAATGTGTTACCCTTGGTCCTCATATTCCAATGTTGCTCATCGACCAACAACTAATTAGTAGTACTGAAACATCCGCTATCACAAGAGAAGCAACTAATGACCAATTCATCAGTTACTATGTTGGTAACTCGTTGTTGCCTATTAATGCAATGGATGTTGCTGTCAAAAGATGTTGTCATCTTCCCGTACAGTATATTTGTTTTTTAACTTTCATTTTAATTTGTTGAGCACATTGTGAGCATTTTTAGTGTGTGTAACTTTACAATGTGTCATGATATTTTATTGAGGGGGTGTTCTTGAATAGAAAGCATTATCTTTCTCTTGATGATTAATGAATTCTATGATGACGTACAGTTTTTAATTCTTGTGTCCTTCATTTTAGTTTGCTCTGATTTGTGTAACATATTTCAATTTCGTTGCAAATTTGTTTTTTTACATCATTTCAAGAAAGCATAAAAGTACCCTATCTTAAAAACTGGTATCATGCTCCTCTAAATTCTGATTCAACAATCGATTCATAAACCCAAGTGCTTTCATTTGAAAATGAACCAATTTGGTTTACCCCTTTGTTCTTAAAAGTCTTATATATGGATTTTCACAACGTCGGATCTTCCACGATGACCCAATCCTCGTTTGCAACGAATTCAACATCTTGAAACAAAGAATGGTGCATTTATTAGTTATTCATGATACAGCGTGATAGAAATGTGTTACCCTTGGTCCTCATATACCAATGTTGCTCATCGACCAACAACTAATTAGTAGTACTGAAACATCCGCTATCACAAGAGAAGCAACTAATGACCAATTCATCAGTTACTATGTTGATAACTCGTTGTTGCGTATTAATGCAATGGATGTTGCTGTCAAACGATGTTGTCATCTTCCCATACAATATATTCGTTTTTTAACTTTCATTTTAATTTGTTCAGCACATAGTGAGCATTTTTAGTGTGTGTAACTTTACAATGTGTAATGATATTTTATTGAGGGGATGTTCTTGAATAGAAAGCATTATCTTTCCCTTGATGATCAATGAAGTCTATGATGACGTACGGTTTTTAATTCTTGTGTTCTTCAATTTAAATTGATCTGATTTGTGTAACATATTTCAATTCCGTTGCAAATTTGTTTGTTTAAATCATTTCAAGAAAGCATAAAAGTACCCTGATCTTAAAAACTTGTATCATACTCCTCTAAATTCTGATTCAACAATCGATTCAGAAACTTAAGTGCTTTCATTTGAAAATAAACCAATTTAGTTTACCCCTTTGTTCTTAAAAGTCTTATATATCGATTCTCACAACATCGGATCTTCCATGAAGCTCCAATTCTCGTTTGCAATGAATTCACCATCTTGAAACAAAGAATAGTGCATTTCTTAGTTGTTCATGATACAGTGTGCTCGAAATGTGTTACCCTTGGTCCTCATATTCCAATGTTGCTCATTGACCAACAACTAATTAGTAGTACTGAAAAATCCCCTATCACAACAGAAGCAACTAATGACCAATTCATCATTTACTATGTTGATAACTCGTCGTTGCCTATTAATGCAATGGATGTTGTTGTCAAACGATGTTGTCATCTTCCCATACAATATATTCGTTTTTTAACTTTCAATTTACTTTGTTGAGCACATAATTAGCATTTTTAGTGTGTGTAACTTTTCAATGTGTCATGATATTGTATTGAGGGTGTGTTCTTGAATAGAAAGCATTATCTTTCTTTTGATGATCAGTGAAGTCTATGATGACGTACGGTTTTTAATTCTTGTGTTCTTCAATTTAGTTTGCTCTGATTTGTGTAACATATTTCAATTCCGCTGCAAATTTGTTTTTTTTTTACATCATATAAAGCAAGCATAAAACTACCCTGATCTCAAAAACTGGTATCATGCTCCTCTAAATTCTAATTCAACAATCGATTAAGAAACTCAAGTGCTTTCATTTGAAAATCAACAAATTTGGTTTACCCCTTAGTTCTTAAAAGTCTTACATATGGATTCTCACAACGTCGGATCATTAACGAAGCCCCAATTTTCGTTTGCAATGAATTCACCATCTTGAAACAAAGAATAGTACATTTCTTAGTTGTTCGTGATACAGTATGCTCGAAATGTGTTACCCTTGGTCCTCATATTCCAATGTTGCTCATCGACCAACAACTAATTAGTAGTACTGAAACATCCGCTATCACAAGAGAGGCAACTAATGACCAATTCATCAGTTACTATGTTGATAACTCGTTGTTGCGTATTAATGCAACCGATGTTGCTGTCAAACGATGTTGTCTTCTTCCCATACAATATATTCATTTTTTAACTTTCATTTTAATTTGCTGAGCACATAGTGAGCATTTTTAGTGTGTGTAACTTTACAATGTGTCATGATATTTTATTGAGGGGGTGTTCTTGAATAGAAAGCATTATCTTTCTCTTGATGATTAATGAAGTCTATGATGACGTACAGTTTTTAATTCTTGTGTCCTTCATTTTAGTTTGATCTGATTTGTGTAACATATTTCAATTCCGCTGCAAATTTGTTGTTTTACATCATTTCAAGAAAGCATAAAAGTACCCTAATCTTAAAAACTGGTATCATGCTCCTCTAAATTCTGATTCAACAATCATTTCAGAAACCCAAGTGCTTTCATTTGAAAATGAACCAATTTGGTTTACCCCTTTGTTCTTAAAAGTCTTATATATGGATTTTCACAACGTCGGATCTTCTACGAAGCCCCAATTCTCGTTTGCAATGAATTCAACATCTTGAAACAAAGAATGGTGCATTTATTAGTTATTCATGATACATCATGCTAGAAATGTGTTACCCTTGGTCCTCATATACCAATGTTGCTCATCGACGAACAACTAATTAGTAGTACTGAAACATCCACTGTCACAAGAGAAGCAACTAATGACCAATTCATCGGTTACTAATGATTATAACTTGTCGTTGCCTATTAATGCAATGGATGTTGCTATCAAACCTAGCTTGTTGTCATCTTCCCATACGATATATTCGTTTTTTAACTTTCAATTTACTTTGTTGAGCACATAATTAGCATTTTTAGTGTGTGTAACTTTTCAATGTGTCATGATATTGTATTGAGGGGGTGTTCTTGAATAGAAAGCATTATCTTTCTTTTGATGATCAGTGAAGTCTATGATGACGTACGGTTTTTAATTCTTGTGTTCTTCAATTTAGTTTGCTCTGATTTGTGTAACATATTTCAATTCCGCTGCAAATTTGTTTTTTTTTACATCATATAAAGCAAGCATAAAACTACCCTGATCTTAAAAACTGGTATCATGCTCCTCTAAATTCTAATTCAACAATCGATTAAGAAACTCAAGTGCTTTCATTTGAAAATCAACAAATTTGGTTTACCCCTTTGTTCTTAAAAGTCTTACATATGGATTCTCACAACGTCGGATCTTCAACGAAGCCCCAATTTTCGTTTGCAATGAATTCACCATCTTGAAACAAAGAATAGTGCATTTCTTAGTTGTTCGTGATACAGCGTGCTCGAAATGTGTTACCCTTGGTCCACTGATTCCAATGTTGCTCATCGACCAACAACTAATTAGTAGTACTGAAACATCCGCTATCACAAGAGAGGCAACTAATGACCAATTCATCAGTTACTATGTTGATAACTCGTTGTTGCGTATTAATGCAACGGATGTTGCTGTGAAACGATGTTGTCTTCTTCCCATACAATATATTCGTTTTTTAACTTTCATTTTAATTTGCTGAGCACATAGTGAGCATTTTTAGTGTGTGTAACTTTACAATGTGTAATGATATTGTATTGAGGGGTGTTCTTGAATAGAAAGCATTATCTTTCTCTTGATGATCAATGAAGTCTATGATAATGTACGGTTTTTAATCCGTGTGTTCTTCAATTTAGTTTGCTCTGATTTGTGTAACATATTTCAATTCCGCTGCGAATTTGTTTTTTTTACATCATTTCAAGCAAGCATAAAAGTACCCTGATCTTAAAAACTGGTGTCATGCTCCTCTAAATTCTGATTCAACAATCGATTCAGAAACTCAAGTGCTTTCATTTGAAAATCAACAAATTTGGTTTACCCCTTTGTTCTTAAAAGTCTTATATATGGATTCTCACAACTTCGGATCTTCCACGAAGCTCCTATTCTCATTTGCAATGAATTCACCATCTTGAAACAAAGAATAGTGCATTTCTTAGTTGTTCATGATACAGCGTGCTCAAAATGTGTTACCCTTGGTCCTCATATTCCAATGTTGCTCATCGACCAACAACTAATTAGTAGTACTGAAACATCCGCTATCACAAGAGAAGCAACTAATGACCAATTCATCAGTTACTATGTTGGTAACTCGTTGTTGCCTATTAATGCAATGGATGTTGCTGTCAAAAGATGTTGTCATCTTCCCGTACAGTATATTTGTTTTTTAACTTTCATTTTAATTTGTTGAGCACATTGTGAGCATTTTTAGTGTGTGTAACTTTACAATGTGTCATAATATTTTATTGAGGGGGTGTTCTTGAATAGAAAGCATTATCTTTCTCTTGATGATTAATGAATTCTATGATGACGTACAGTTTTTAATTCTTGTGTCCTTCATTTTAGTTTGCTCTGATTTGTGTAACATATTTCAATTTCGTTGCAAATTTGTTTTTTTACATCATTTCAAGAAAGCATAAAAGTACCCTATCTTAAAAACTGGTATCATGCTCCTCTAAATTCTGATTCAACAATCGATTCAGAAACCCAAGTGCTTTCATTTGAAAATGAACCAATTTGGTTTACCCCTTTGTTCTTAAAAGTCTTATATATGGATTTTCACAACGTCGGATCTTCCACGATGACCCAATCCTCGTTTGCAACGAATTCAACATCTTGAAACAAAGAATGGTGCATTTATTAGTTATTCATGATACAGCGTGATAGAAACGTGTTACCCTTGGTCCTCATATACCAATGTTGCTCATCGACCAACAACTAATTAGTAGTACTGAAACATCCGCTATCACAAGAGAAGCAACTAATGACCAATTCATCAGTTACTATGTTGATAACTCGTTGTTGCGTATTAATGCAATGGATGTTGCTGTCAAACGATGTTGTCATCTTCCCATACAATATATTCGTTTTTTAACTTTCATTTTAATTTGTTCAGCACATAGTGAGCATTTTTAGTGTGTGTAACTTTACAATGTGTAATGATATTTTATTGAGGGGATGTTCTTGAATAGAAAGCATTATCTTTCCCTTGATGATCAATGAAGTCTATGATGACGTACGGTTTTTAATTCTTGTGTTCTTCAATTTAAATTGATCTGATTTGTGTAACATATTTCAATTCCGTTGCAAATTTGTTTGTTTAAATCATTTCAAGAAAGCATAAAAGTACCCTGATCTTAAAAACCTGTATCATACTCCTCTAAATTCTGATTCAACAATCGATTCAGAAACTTAAGTGCTTTCATTTGAAAATAAACCAATTTAGTTTACCCCTTTGTTCTTAAAAGTCTTATATATCGATTCTCACAACATCGGATCTTCCATGAAGCTCCAATTCTCGTTTGCAATGAATTCACCATCTTGAAACAAAGAATAGTGCATTTCTTAGTTGTTCATGATACAGTGTGCTCGAAATGTGTTACCCTTGGTCCTCATATTCCAATGTTGCTCATTGACCAACAACTAATTAGTAGTACTGAAAAATCCCCTATCACAACAGAAGCAACTAATGACCAATTCATCATTTACTATGTTGATAACTCGTCGTTGCCTATTAATGCAATGGATGTTGTTGTCAAACGATGTTGTCATCTTCCCATACAATATATTCGTTTTTTAACTTTCAATTTACTTTGTTGAGCACATAATTAGCATTTTTAGTGTGTGTAACTTTTCAATGTGTCATGATATTGTATTGAGGGTGTGTTCTTGAATAGAAAGCATTATCTTTCTTTTGATGATCAGTGAAGTCTATGATGACGTACGGTTTTTAATTCTTGTGTTCTTCAATTTAGTTTGCTCTGATTTGTGTAACATATTTCAATTCTGCTGCAAATTTGTTTTTTTTTACATCATATAAAGCAAGCATAAAACTACCCTGATCTCAAAAACTGGTATCATGCTCCTCTAAATTCTAATTCAACAATCGATTAAGAAACTCAAGTGCTTTCATTTGAAAATCAACAAATTTGGTTTACCCCTTAGTTCTTAAAAGTCTTACATATGGATTCTCACAACGTCGGATCATCAACGAAGCCCCAATTTTCGTTTGCAATGAATTCACCATCTTGAAACAAAGAATAGTGCATTTCTTAGTTGTTCGTGATACAGTATGCTCGAAATGTGTTACCCTTGGTCCTCATATTCCAATGTTGCTCATCGACCAACAACTAATTAGTAGTACTGAAACATCCGCTATCACAAGAGAGGCAACTAATGACCAATTCATCAGTTACTATGTTGATAACTCGTTGTTGCGTATTAATGCAACCGATGTTGCTGTCAAACGATGTTGTCTTCTTCCCATACAATATATTCATTTTTTAACTTTCATTTTAATTTGCTGAGCACATAGTGAGCATTTTTAGTGTGTGTAACTTTACAATGTGTCATGATATTTTATTGAGGGGGTGTTCTTGAATAGAAAGCATTATCTTTCTCTTGATGATTAATGAAGTCTATGATGACGTACAGTTTTTAATTCTTGTGTCCTTCATTTTAGTTTGATCTGATTTGTGTAACATATTTCAATTCCGCTGCAAATTTGTTTTTTTACATCATTTCAAGAAAGCATAAAAGTACCCTAATCTTAAAAACTGGTATCATGCTCCTCTAAATTCTGATTCAACAATCGATTCAGAAACCCAAGTGCTTTCATTTGAAAATGAACCAATTTGGTTTACCCCTTTGTTCTTAAAAGTCTTATATATGGATTTTCACAACGTCGGATCTTCTACGAAGCCCCAATTCTTGTTTGCAATGAATTCAACATCTTGAAACAAAGAATGGTGCATTTATTAGTTATTCATGATACAGCATGCTAGAAATGTGTTACCCTTGGTCCTCATATACCAATGTTGCTCATCGACGAACAACTAATTAGTAGTACTGAAACATCCAAACGATGTTGTCATCTTCCCATACAATATATTCATTGTTGTCAATCTAAAAACTGGTATCATGTTCCTCTAAATTCTGATTCAACAATCGATTCAGAAAATCAAGTACTTTCATTTGAAAATCAACCAATTTGGTTTACCCCTTTATTCTTAAAAGTCTTATATATGGATTCTCACAACGTCGGATCTCCCACGAAGCACCAATTCTCGTTTGCAATGAATTCGCCATCTTGAAACAAAGAATAGTGCATTTCTTAGTTGTGTGTGATACAGCGTGCAAGAAATGTGTTACCCTTGATCCTCATATTCCAATGTTGCTCATCGACCAACAACTAATTAGTAGTACTGAAACATCCGCTATCACAAGAGAAGCAACTAATGACCAATTCATCAGTTACTATGTTGATAACTCGTTGTTGCGTATTAATACAATGGATGTTGCTGTCAAACGATGTTGTCATCTTCCCATACAATATATTCGTTTTTTAACTTTCATTTTAATTTGTTGAGCACATAGTGAGCATTTTTAGTGTGTGTAACTTTACAATGTGTAATGATATTGTATTGAGGGGGTGTTCTTGAATAGAAAGCATTATCTTTCTCTTTGTGATCAATGAAGTCTATGATGACGTACGGGTTTTAATTCTTGTGTTCTTCAATTTAAATTGATCTGATTTGTGTAACATATTTCAATTCCGTTGCAAATTTGTTTTTTTTAAATCATTTCAAGAAAGCATAAAAGTACCCAGATCTTAAAAACTTGTATCATGCTCCTCTAAATTCTGATTCAACAATCGATTCAGAAACTCAAGTGCTTACATTTGAAAATAAACCAATTTGGTTTACCCCTTTGTTCTTAAAAGTCTTATATATCGATTCTCACAACGTCGGATCTTCCATGAAGCTCCAATTCTCGTTTGCAATGAATTCACCATCTTGAAACAAAGAATAGTGCATTTCTTAGTTGTTCATGATACAGTGTGCTCGAAATGTGTTACCCTTGGTCCTCATATTCCAATGTTGCTCATCGACCAACAACTAATTAGTAGTAATGAAACATCCACTATCACAAGAGAAGCAACTAATGACCAATTCATCAGTTACTATGTTGATAACTCGTTGTTGCCTATTAATGCAATGGATGTTGTTGTCAAACGATGTTGTCATCTTCCCATACAATATATTTGTTTTTTAACTTTCGTTTTAATTTGTTGAGTACATAGTGAGTATTTTTAGTGTGTGTAACTTTACAATGTGTCATGATATTGTATTGAGGGGGTGTTCTTGAATAGAAAGCATTTTCTTTCTCTTGATGGTCAATGAAGCCAATGATGACGTACGGTTTTTAATTCTTGTGTTCTACAATTTAGTTTGCTCTGATTTGTGTAACATATTTCAATTCCGCTGCAAATTTATTTTTTTTTTACATCATATAAAGCAAGCATAAAACTACCCTGATCTTAAAAACTGGTATCATGCTCCTCTAAATTCTAATTCAACAATCGATTCAGAAACTCAAGTGCTTTCATTTGAAAATCAACCAATTTGGTTTACCCCTTTGTTCTTAAAAGTCTTACATATGGATTCTCACAACGTCGGATCTTCAACGAAGCCCCAATTTTCGTTTGCAATGAATTCACCATCTTGAAACAAAGAATAGTGCATTTCTTAGTTGTTCGTGATACAGCGTGCTCGAAATGTGTTACCCTTGGTCCTCTGATTCCAATGTTGCTCAATGACCAACAACTAATTAGTAGTACTGAAACATCCGCTATCACAAGAGAGGCAACTAATGACCAATTCATCAGTTACTATGTTGATAACTCGTTGTTGCGTATTAATGCAACGGATGTTGCTGTGAAACGATGTTGTCTTCTTCCCATACAATATATTCGTTTTTTAACTTTCATTTTAATTTGCTGAGCACATAGTGAGCATTTTTAGTGTGTGTAACTTTACAATGTGTAATGATATTGTATTGAGGGGTGTTCTTGAATAGAAAGCATTATCTTTCTCTTGATGATCAATGAAGTCTATGATAATGTACGGTTTTTAATCCGTGTGTTCTTCAATTTAGTTTGCTCTGATTTGTGTAACATATTTCAATTCCGCTGCGAATTTGTTTTTTTTACATCATTTCAAGCAAGCATAAAAGTACCCTGATCTTAAAAACTGGTGTCATGCTCCTCTAAATTCTGATTCAACAATCGATTCAGAAACTCAAGTGCTTTCATTTGAAAATCAACAAATTTGGTTTACCCCTTTGTTCTTAAAAGTCTTATATATGGATTCTCACAACTTCGGATCTTCCACGAAGCTCCTATTCTCATTTGCAATGAATTCACCATCTTGAAACAAAGAATAGTGCATTTCTTAGTTGTTCATGATACAGCGTGCTCAAAATGTGTTACCCTTGGTCCTCATATTCCAATGTTGCTCATCGACCAACAACTAATTAGTAGTACTGAAACATCCGCTATCACAAGAGAAGCAACTAATGACCAATTCATCAGTTACTATGTTGGTAACTCGTTGTTGCCTATTAATGCAATGGATGTTGCTGTCAAAAGATGTTGTCATCTTCCCGTACAGTATATTTGTTTTTTAACTTTCATTTTAATTTGTTGAGCACATTGTGAGCATTTTTAGTGTGTGTAACTTTACAATGTGTCATGATATTTTATTGAGGGGGTGTTCTTGAATAGAAAGCATTATCTTTCTCTTGATGATTAATGAATTCTATGATGACGTACAGTTTTTAATTCTTGTGTCCTTCATTTTAGTTTGCTCTGATTTGTGTAACATATTTCAATTTCGTTGCAAATTTGTTTTTTTACATCATTTCAAGAAAGCATAAAAGTACCCTATCTTAAAAACTGGTATCATGCTCCTCTAAATTCTGATTCAACAATCGATTCAGAAACCCAAGTGCTTTCATTTGAAAATGAACCAATTTGGTTTACCCCTTTGTTCTTAAAAGTCTTATATATGGATTTTCACAACGTCGGATCTTCCACGATGACCCAATCCTCGTTTGCAACGAATTCAACATCTTGAAACAAAGAATGGTGCATTTATTAGTTATTCATGATACAGCGTGATAGAAACGTGTTACCCTTGGTCCTCATATACCAATGTTGCTCATCGACCAACAACTAATTAGTAGTACTGAAACATCCGCTATCACAAGAGAAGCAACTAATGACCAATTCATCAGTTACTATGTTGATAACTCGTTGTTGCGTATTAATGCAATGGATGTTGCTGTCAAACGATGTTGTCATCTTCCCATACAATATATTCGTTTTTTAACTTTCATTTTAATTTGTTCAGCACATAGTGAGCATTTTTAGTGTGTGTAACTTTACAATGTGTAATGATATTTTATTGAGGGAATGTTCTTGAATAGAAAGCATTATCTTTCCCTTGATGATCAATGAAGTCTATGATGACGTACGGTTTTTAATTCTTGTGTTCTTCAATTTAAATTGATCTGATTTGTGTAACATATTTCAATTCCGTTGCAAATTTGTTTGTTTAAATCATTTCAAGAAAGCATAAAAGTACCCTGATCTTAAAAACTTGTATCATACTCCTCTAAATTCTTATTCAACAATCGATTCAGAAACTTAAGTGCTTTCATTTGAAAATAAACCAATTTAGTTTACCCCTTTGTTCTTAAAAGTCTTATATATCGATTCTCACAACATCGGATCTTCCATGAAGCTCCAATTCTCGTTTGCAATGAATTCACCATCTTGAAACAAAGAATAGTGCATTTCTTAGTTGTTCATGATACAGTGTGCTCGAAATGTGTTACCCTTGGTCCTCATATTCCAATGTTGCTCATTGACCAACAACTAATTAGTAGTACTGAAAAATCCCCTATCACAACAGAAGCAACTAATGACCAATTCATCATTTACTATGTTGATAACTCGTCGTTGCCTATTAATGCAATGGATGTTGTTGTCAAACGATGTTGTCATCTTCCCATACAATATATTCGTTTTTTAACTTTCAATTTACTTTGTTGAGCACATAATTAGCATTTTTAGTGTGTGTAACTTTTCAATGTGTCATGATATTGTATTGAGGGTGTGTTCTTGAATAGAAAGCATTATCTTTCTTTTGATGATCAGTGAAGTCTATGATGACGTACGGTTTTTAATTCTTGTGTTCTTCAATTTAGTTTGCTCTGATTTGTGTAACATATTTCAATTCCGCTGCAAATTTGTTTTTTTTTTACATCTAATAAAGCAAGCATAAAACTACCCTGATCTCAAAAACTGGTATCATGCTCCTCTAAATTCTAATTCAACAATCGATTAAGAAACTCAAGTGCTTTCATTTGAAAATCAACAAATTTGGTTTACCCCTTTGTTCTTAAAAGTCTTACATATGGATTCTCACAACGTCGGATCATCAACGAAGCCCCAATTTTCGTTTGCAATGAAATCACCATCTTGAAACAAAGAATAGTGCATTTCTTAGTTGTTCGTGATACAGTATGCTCGAAATGTGTTACCCTTGGTCCTCATATTCCAATGTTGCTCATCGACCAACAACTAATTAGTAGTACTGAAACATCCGCTATCACAAGAGAGGCAACTAATGACCAATTCATCAGTTACTATGTTGATAACTCGTTGTTGCGTATTAATGCAACCGATGTTGCTGTCAAACGATGTTGTCTTCTTCCCATACAATATATTCATTTTTTAACTTTCATTTTAATTTGCTGAGCACATAGTGAGCATTTTTAGTGTGTGTAACTTTACAATGTGTCATGATATTTTATTGAGGGGGTGTTCTTGAATAGAAAGCATTATCTTTCTCTTGATGATTAATGAAGTCTATGATGACGTACAGTTTTTAATTCTTGTGTCCTTCATTTTAGTTTGATCTGATTTGTGTAACATATTTCAATTCCGCTGCAAATTTGTTTTTTTACATCATTTCAAAAAAGCATAAAAGTACCCTAATCTTAAAAACTGGTATCATGCTCCTCTAAATTCTGATTCAACAATCGATTCAGAAACCCAAGTGCTTTCATTTGAAAATGAACCAATTTGGTTTACCCCTTTGTTCTTAAAAGTCTTATATATGGATTTTCACAACGTCGGATCTTCTACGAAGCCCCAATTCTCGTTTGCAATGAATTCAACATCTTGAAACAAAGAATGGTGCATTTATTAGTTATTCATGATACAGCGTGCTAGAAATGTGTTACCCTTGGTCCTCATATACCAATGTTGCTCATCGACGAACAACTAATTAGTAGTACTGAAACATCCACTGTCACAAGAGAAGCAACTAATGACCAATTCATCGGTTACTAATGATTATAACTTGTCGTTGCCTATTAATGCAATGGATGTTGCTATCAAACCTAGCTTGTTGTCATCTTCCCATACGATATATTCGTTTTTTAACTTTCAATTTACTTTGTTGAGCACATAATTAGCATTTTTAGTGTGTGTAACTTTTCAATGTGTCATGATATTGTATTGAGGGGGTGTTCTTGAATAGAAAGCATTATCTTTCTTTTGATGATCAGTGAAGTCTATGATGACGTACGGTTTTTAATTCTTGTGTTCTTCAATTTAGTTTGCTCTGATTTGTGTAACATATTTCAATTCCGCTGCAAATTTGTTTTTTTTTTACATCATATAAAGCAAGCATAAAACTACCCTGATCTTAAAAACTGGTATCATGCTCCTCTAAATTCTAATTCAACAATCGATTAAGAAACTCAAGTGCTTTCATTTGAAAATCAACAAATTTGGTTTACCCCTTAGTTCTTAAAAGTCTTACATATGGATTCTCACAACGTCGGATCATCAACGAAGCCCCAATTTTCGTTTGCAATGAATTCACCATCTTGAAACAAAGAATAGTGCATTTCTTAGTTGTTCGTGATACAGTATGCTCGAAATGTGTTACCCTTGGTCCTCATATTCCAATGTTGCTCATCGACCAACAACTAATTAGTAGTACTGAAACATCCGCTATCACAAGAGAGGCAACTAATGACCAATTCATCAGTTACTATGTTGATAACTCGTTGTTGCGTATTAATGCAACCGATGTTGCTGTCAAACGATGTTGTCTTCTTCCCATACAATATATTCATTTTTTAACTTTCATTTTAATTTGCTGAGCACATAGTGAGCATTTTTAGTGTGTGTAACTTTACAATGTGTCATGATATTTTATTGAGGGGGTGTTCTTGAATAGAAAGCATTATCTTTCTCTTGATGATTAATGAAGTCTATGATGGCGTACAGTTTTTAATTCTTGTGTCCTTCATTTTAGTTTGATCTGATTTGTGTAACATATTTCAATTCCGCTGCAAATTTGTTTTTTTACATCATTTTAAAAAAGCATAAAAGTACCCTAATCTTAAAAAATGGTATCATGCTCCTCTAAATTCTGATTCAACAATCGATTCAGAAACCCAAGTGCTTTCATTTGAAAATGAACCAATTTGGTTTACCCCTTTGTTCTTAAAAGTCTTATATATGGATTTTCACAACGTCGGATCTTCTACGAAGCCCCAATTCTCGTTTGCAATGAATTCAACATCTTGAAACAAAGAATGGTGCATTTATTAGTTATTCATGATACAGCGTGCTAGAAATGTGTTACCCTTGGTCCTCATATACCAATGTTGCTCATCGACGAACAACTAATTAGTAGTACTGAAACATCCACTGTCACAAGAGAAGCAACTAATGACCAATTCATCGGTTACTAATGATTATAACTTGTCGTTGCCTATTAATGCAATGGATGTTGCTATCAAACCTAGCTTGTTGTCATCTTCCCATACGATATATTCGTTTTTTAACTTTCAATTTACTTTGTTGAGCACATAATTAGCATTTTTAGTGTGTGTAACTTTTCAATGTGTCATGATATTGTATTGAGGGGGTGTTCTTGAATAGAAAGCATTATCTTTCTTTTGATGATCAGTGAAGTCTATGATGACGTACGGTTTTTAATTCTTGTGTTCTTCAATTTAGTTTGCTCTGATTTGTGTAACATATTTCAATTCCGCTGCAAATTTGTTTTTTTTTACATCATATAAAGCAAGCATAAAACTACCCTGATCTTAAAAACTGGTATCATGCTCCTCTAAATTCTAATTCAACAATCGATTAAGAAACTCAAGTGCTTTCATTTGAAAATCAACAAATTTGGTTTACCCCTTTGTTCTTAAAAGTCTTACATATGGATTCTCACAACGTCGGATCATCAACGAAGCCCCAATTTTCGTTTGCAATGAATTCACCATCTTGAAACAAAGAATAGTGCATTTCTTAGTTGTTCGTGATACAGTGTGCTCGAAATGTGTTACCCTTGGTCCTCATATTCCAATGTTGCTCATCGACCAACAACTAATTAGTAGTACTGAAACATCCGCTATCACAAGAGAGGCAACTAATGACCAATTCATCAGTTACTATGTTGATAACTCGTTGTTGCTTATTAATGCAACGGATGTTGCTGTCAAACGATGTTGTCTTCTTCCCATACAATATATTCGTTTTTTAACTTTCTTTTTAATTTGTTGGGCACATAGTGAGCATTTTTAGTGTGTGTAACTTTACAATGTGTAATGATATTGTATTGAGGGGGTGTTCTTGAATAGAAAGCATTATCTTTCTCTTGATGATCAATGAAGTCTATGATAATGTACGGTTTTTAATCCGTGTGTTCTTCAATTTAGTTTGCTCTGATTTGTGTAACATATTTCAATTCCGCTGCAAATTTGTTTTTTTTACATCATTTCAAGCAAGCATAAAAGTACCCTGATCTTAAAAATTGGTATCATGCTCCTCTAAATTCTGATTCAACAATCGATTCAGAAACTCAAGTGCTTTTATTTGAAAATCAACCAATTTGGTTTACCCCTTTGTTCTTAAAAGTCTTATATATGGATTCTAACAACTTCGGATCTTGCACGAAGCTCAAATTCTCGTTTGCAATGAATTCACCATCTTGAAACAAAGAATAGTGCATTTCTTAGTTGTTCATGATACAGCGTGCACAAAATGTGTTACCCTTGGTCCTCATATTCCAATGTTGCTCGCTCATCGACCAACAACTAATTAGTAGTACTGAAACATCCGCTATCACAAGAGAAGCAACTAATGACCAATTCATCAGTTACTATGTTGGTAACTCGTTGTTGCCTATTAATGCAATGGATGTTGCTGTCAAAAGATGTTGTCATCTTCCCGTACAGTATATATATTTGTTTTTTAACTTTCATTTTAATTTGTTGAGCACATAGTGAGCATTTTTAGTGTGTGTAACTTTACAATGTGTCATGATATTTTATTGAGGGGGTGTTCTTGAATAGAAAGCATTATCTTTCTCTTGATGATTAATGAAGTCTATGATGACGTACAGTTTTTAATTCTTGTGTCCTTCATTTTAGTTTGCTCTGATTTGTGTAACATATTTCAATTCCGCTGCAAATTTGTTTTTTTACATCATTTCAAGAAAGCATAAAAGTACCTTAATCTTAAAAACTGGTATCATGCTCCTCTAAATTCTGATTCAACAATCGATTCAGAAACCCAAGTGCTTTCATTTGAAAATGAACCAATTTCACAGCGTCTTATATATACCCCTTTGTTCTTAAAAGTCTTATATATGGATTTTCACTGCGTCGGATCTTCCACGAAGCCCCAATTCTCATTTGCAATGAATTCAACATCTTGAAACAAAGAATGGTGCATTTATTAGTTATTCATGATACAGCATGCTAGAAATGTGTTACCCTTGGTCCTCATATTCCAATGTTGCTCATCGACGAACAACTAATTAGTAGTACTGAAACATCCACTGTCACAAGAGAAGCAACTAATGACCAATTCATCGGTTACTAATGATTATAACTTGTCGTTGCCTATTAATGCAATGGATGTTGCTATCAAACCTAGCTTGTTGTCATCTTCCCATACGATATATTCGTTTTTTAACTTTCAATTTAATTTGTTGAGCACATAATGAGCATTTTTAGTGTGTGTAACTTTTCAATGTGTCATGATATTGTATTGAGGGGGTGTTCTTGAATAGAAAACATTATCTTTCTTTTGATGATCAGTGAAGTCTATGATGACGTACGGTTTTTAATTCTTTTGTTCTTCAATTTAGTTTGCTCTGATTTGTGTAACATATTTCAATTCCACTGCAAATTTTTTTTTTTTTACATCATATAAAGCAAGCATAAAACTACCCTGATCTTAAAAACTGGTATCATGCTCCTCTAAATTCTAATTCAACAATCGATTCAGAAACTCAAGTGCTTTCATTTGAAAATCAACCAATTTGGTTTACCCCTTTGTTCTTAAAAGTCTTACATATGGATTCTCACAACGTCGGATCTTCAACGAAGCCCCAATTTTCGTTTGCAATGAATTCACCATCTTGAAACAAAGAATAGTGCATTTCTTAGTTGTTCGTGATACGGCGTGCTCGAAATGTGTTACCCTTGGTCCTCATATTCCAATGTTGCTCATCGACCAACAACTAATTAGTAGTACTGAAACATCCGCTATCACAAAAGAGGCAACTAATGACCAATTCATCAGTTACAATGTTGATAACTCGTTGTTGCGTATTAATGCAACAGATGTTGCTGTCAAACGATGTTGTCTTCTTCCCGTACAATATATTCATTTTTTAACTTTCATTTTAATTTGCTGAGCACATAGTGAGCATTTTTAGTGTGTGTAACTTTACAATGTGTAATGATATTGTATTGAGGGGGTGTTCTTGAATAGAAAGCATTATCTTTCTCTTGATGATCAATGAAGTCTATGATAATGTACGGTTTTTAATCCGTGTGTTCTTCAATTTAGTTTGCTCTGATTTGTGTAACATATTTCAATTCCGCTGCAAATTTTTTTTTTTTACATCATTTCAAGCAAGCATAAAAGTACCCTGATCTTAAAAACTGGTATCATGCTCCTCTAAATTCTGATTCAACAATCGATTCAGAAACTCAAGTGCTTTCATTTGAAAATCAACAAATTTGGTTTACCCCTTTGTTCTTAAAAGTCTTATATATGGATTCTCACAACTTCGGATCTTCCACGAAGCTCCAATTCTCGTTTGCATTGAATTCACCATCTTGAAACAAAGAATAGTGCATTTCTTAGTTGTTCATGATACAGCATGCTCAAAATGTGTTACCCTTGGTCCTCATATTCCAATGTTGCTCGCTCATCGACCAACAACTAATTAGTATTACTGAAACATCCGCTATCACAAGAGATGCAGCTAATGACCAATTCATCAGTTACTATGTTGGTAACTCGTTGTTGCCTATTAATGCAATGGATGATGCTGTCAAAAGATGTTGTCATCTTCCCGTACAGTATATTTATTTTTTAACTTTCATTTTAATTTGTTGAGCACATAGTGAGCATTTTTAGTGTGTGTAACTTTACAATGTGTCATGATATTTTATTGAGGGGGTGTTCTTGAATAAAAAGCATTATCTTTCTCTTGATGATTAATGAAGTCTATGATGACGTACAGTTTTTAATTCTTGTGTCCTTCATTTTAGTTTGCTCTGATTTGTGTAACATATTTCAATTCCGCTGCAAATTTGTTTTTTTACATCATTTCAAGAAAGCATAAAAGTACCCTAATCTTAAAAACTGGTATCATGCTCCTCTAAATTCAGATTCAACAATCGATTCAGAAACCCAAGTGCTTTCATTTGAAAATGAACCAATTTGGTTTACCCCTTTGTTCTTAAAAGTCTTATATATGGATTTTCACAACGTCGGATCTTCCACGAAGCCCCAATTCTCGTTTGCAATGAATTCAACATCTTGAAACAAAGAATGGTCCATTTATTAGTTATTCATGATACAGCGTGCTAGAAATGTGTTACCCTTGGTCCTCATATACCAATGTTGCTCATCGACGAACAACTAATTAGTAGTACTGAAACATCCACTGTCACAAGAGAAGCAACTAATGACCAATTCATTGGTTACTAATGATTATAACTTGTCGTTGCTTATTAATGCAATGGATGTTGCTATCAAACCTAGCTTGTTGTCATCTTCCCATACGATATATTCATTTTTTAACTTTCAATTTAATTTGTTGAGCACATAATGAGCATTTTTAGTATGTGTAACTTTTCAATGTGTCATGATATTGTATTGAGGGGGTGTTCTTGAATAGAAAGCATTATCTTTCTTTTGATGATCAGTGAAGTCTATGATGACGTACGGTTTTTAATTCTTGTGTTCTTCAATTTAGTTTTCTCTTATTTGTTTAACATATTTCAATTCCTCTATAAATTTGTTTTTTTACATCATTTCAAGCAAGCATAAAAGTACCCTAATCCTAAAAATTGGTATCTTGCTCCTCTATATATTGATTCAACAATCGATTCAGAAAATCAAGTGCTTTCATTTGAAAATCAACCAATTTGGTTTACCCCTTTGTTCTTAAAAGTATTATATATGGATTCTCGCAACGTCGGATCTTCCACGAAGGCCTAATTCTCGTTTGCAATGAATTCACCATTTTAAAACAAAGAATGGTGCATTTCTTAGTTGTTCGTGATACAGCGTGCTCGAAATGTGTCCTCATATTCCTATGCTTGTTGTTGTGGAAGGGGGTATTAAGGATCTAATTAAATACTAAATAGATGATCTTATAGAATTGGATGTTGACACTACGTCAAAAATGGCCTACGGCGACACAAAAAATGTGTGACCATAGGCCTTTCGCCACGCTTTTTTTTTCCAGCTCAAGTGTTGTAACCCTCCAATTTTCAAGAAAATATAAGTATAAGGGTTAAAATTGTCAATTGATAAAACCCTAGGTATTTAAATGACATTATGTTAAAGTATAAGGGGTTAGGTTGCAATTGGATCAAAGTTCAGGGACTAAAAATAAAAAATTGAGAAAGTAGGCAGATGTCGGACCATCATCTACAGGGATAGCGGTCCGCTATGTAGGGGCAAGAAATCACTCAGAAGGTGACACGTGTCGGGTGACTAATCGCTAAAATCTGACACGTGGAGGAGTGATAGCGGATCGATATGGGATCTGTTGCGGTCTGCTAGCCGCAGATCATCCATTGCGGACCGACATGAGAAGTATAACGGTCCATTATGTACCTGTTAAGCAAATTAAACTGCCACACTTGGATAGAAGACCGACATGTATATATATAACGGTCCGCTATGAACCCGTCGGGCAGCCTATAAATAGTTGGAAATGTTGGTCGATTTTAGAACATCTCACACAATCCCAACACCTCACAAAACACACACTAAACCTAGGGAAGCGTGCCCCAAGCCCCGGTTGGCGTAGGGAAGTCCGGTTTCTAGCTTTTCGACCCCAATACGTAAGAGATAGTATTGAGGTAAGGTTCTGACTAGTTCCTAATGACTTGGTTATTTTCATTAAGCTAGGAACTTATGATTAAGTAAAGTTATAATAACTTAGGACCTGATCCAAAGTCGTTGTGCTGTTCATATTAGCACGTAAAGGTTATTAAACAAGCAGGAAGTTAGAGGTGATTCTATAATGCCCTTTTAAACGTTTTTAAATGTTTTGGGCATGATGCACATGTTATGAATATTTTGATACTGTATACCATTGATTTACATATTTGAGCCAGTATCCATGATGTTGCAAGGAATATTTTATGTTGTAAAATGAAAGGTAACCTTCCGACCAGTATGTAGTTACCTGACAAACAGAATGTTCTGTCTAAGGAAAGAATGGTGTATAAATCCATCCTGGACCCGTCATTCTTTCCTGTGAACATATTTGTTGGAGGTACTACTCTAGGAAGATAACCACCTTGTTTTGAAATGAATGAATGTTAAAAGTTTTAAGACTTGTCTTGGTTAACCAAGATGAGTGATGATGAACGGATGTCATTGGCAGTGATTGCATTGACATGAAATGATTTGACCATTTTGGTCTGAAAAGGAATGTTTTGCTATGTATGGTCAATTCCCACATAATATCTTGCAACTTATGGAATGGAATGTGGACCGTTACATTCCTTTGTGGTATGTAACGGGTGGAATGGCCTTTATATAAAGGGAATGGTAAGTGGTGACGACCACTTGAGAGGTTTACGAACCTTAATAAGATATAAGTTGTACAAGGTTAATGTTATGATGGGCAAGGGCGAATGTGAAAGAAAAGATGATATGTTAAAAATATTTTAATTAAAACTTAGAACTCACCAGTGTAAGCTGACAGATGTTTAAGCATATGTATCAGGTAAAGATGTAGCTTCCAGCAGTAAAGGCAGGGGGCTAGAATAGAGGTATCTGGCGGGCTATCTGGCATTCTCTTGCAGGCTGGCATTAGAATAGAAATGTTTGTACTTTCTTTAGAATGTACATTAAGACAAGTTTTTATGAAATAAAAATACTATTTTAAAGTCTTTCGCTGTGTATGTTTCTCTGATTTCTATATGTTCATGAGTAAATCCGACAAGTGGCCGGCATTCCGGGGGATCCGGGATGTGGGTGTCACAAGTTGGTATCAGAGCTATAGTTTAAGAGTCAAGTATCTAGACTTAAACTATGATTAAAGGACCATAAGAATGCCATCAGAGATGCCAGTCAAGATAACCTGATGCCAAGGGTAAAAGGAAAAGGTAGGAGTATTTAGTGGGAACATAATGAAAGGATAACTAGAGCACCGAAAGTGGCGTAAATGATTAATTTCGTTGTGGCCACAGTTATTAACGTTTACAATACACTTGTGTTCTAGCTATCAATCTATCATGTGAATACTAAAACACTCCATATCTTTTGTAGAAAATGGTTGGTAGAGGAAAGGGTAAAAGAGGAGGAAGGGTTGATCCCAATACTCCTAGAAGACAGACACTATCTATCGCCAATGACGAACCTGAAATAGAAAATAGGGATCATGTAGAAATGAATGAATTTGCCTATCCTATTGGCTTGCCTAGAGGAAAGTAGAAAGAAAGATAAAACGGAGGATGTTGTTAAGAATATAGACAACGATGATCTTTACGAATACGAATCCGATGATTCTTATGAAGTTAGACCAATGAAGAAAGGAAGGAAGGGATGCTCGTATAAAGCATTCAAGGATGGCAATCCTCCAAATTTTGACGGTACAAAGGATGCCACGGTAACTCATCAGTGGATCCGAGAAATGGAAGCGGTAATCAAGATTAGCGAATGTAGAGACGATCAGAAGGTGAAATACGCCGCCCACTCATTCATATCAGAGGCGTTATGTTGGTGGGAGAACTTGGTCATAGCTATGGGTGAGAAAGCTATTGACCGAATGTCTTGGGAAGAATTGAAGAGACTACTGATTGAGGAGTTATGTCCTGACAATGAAATGGACAAACTCGAAAGAGATTTTCTCAGGCTAGAAGCCGGTAGTATGACTCATCGAGAGTATACTACGAAATTCAACAGGATGGCCCTTTTGGTACCCCACTTAGTAACTCCTGAAGCTGTACGAACTAAGAGATACGTACAAGGGTTACCATCTGAAATCTGAAGGTTAGTGAAAACTTCAGAGTTAAAAAGATTTAGATCCACCGTACAACTTGCTTCGACTATGTACGACGAAGTCTATGGTTCCCGCCCAATGGAATCAAAAAGAAAGTGGCCTGAACAGGGCCTAAAGAAGCAAAACGATGGTGGTTGGAAGAAAAGGATAACTACTAGTGGTGTCACCACGTGTACCACTTGTGGTAAGAATCATGTCGGATAATGTAGATTGAAATTCGGCGTTTGTTTCAAATGTGGCAAGGCAGGGCACTTGGCGCTCAACTGTCCTATCAAGCCTAAGTGTTTTAAGTAAATTCAACTGCAACAACTTCTCATTGTTCTTGGCGCAGACAAAGTACATATTGCCTAACCTCAACATATATGGCAATACACACATCAACCAAATACACAATTGAATACAATCATCATTAATTATTAGCATCAACCAAATATTTAGATTACTGAACAATACACAATATTACCAAAAGATCTAAATTAGCTTACCAAAATAATTGCCATTTAAATGGCAATTATATACATATAAATATATTAACATGAATACATTATCCAAAAAATATATTGTTTTCATCAACCTATCATGACCTAGCATCTGAAATCAAATCCTCATCAGATTGCCATATCCTATCATCACTTGCAACAAGCTTCAGGCCCCCGCACATAGAACATGGGTACCCATCATCACTTATAGCCAGCGTCAGGTAGCATCATAGACAATCTGCAGACGAAGTATATAAGCTGGACTCCTCCATCATCTCCCGGTACAAGGATATTTCATCAAACTTCATCACGTAAAGGGTCAAAGCCCTTATATCCCATTCATCGTATAATGGAACCAGTCCAGCGTCAGTTTTGTGATCATATAGTGAATGGAGTACCTGTCAAATATTAAATTTGACGAACACCCAATCACGGCAAAGAGCATTTCTCTAAACTGGTCCACAGTCAATACGTCAATGTCGACGTAGTCAAGGTAGGTCACACGGCCTCCGTAATATTGTCGGCCCCTGTGATGGATATTAAAAGAGAACAACGTCCGATTGTCGCCTAAAATTTCAAAACAGTTGACACATTAGCTTAAAAAAAACCCAAATTGTTGAAATTTTAAAGAAGAGAAGATATATATATATATATATACATCGATCATAAACTCACCACCGTACATCACGTTGTAGTCAGCTGCAGGAGCATCAGCTGATCGTATTCTCCATGCCGCCATTATTTTGAAAAATTGAATGAAGACGAAATTAATTAAGCAAAAAGTTTAGGTTTTTATTTTGGAGATCGTCATTTATAAGCAAGAACTTTAGTGTAATTAATGTGTGCGACTTTTAGTCTTCTGATTCAGGTGGAGGGGAGAAGTGGAAATTATGATCATTCATCATTACCTTTAGCCACACATAAAAACTTTAACCGTGTACATATATTACTTTTAGCCACACTTAAAACGTTTTACCGTGACTACTTATCACTTTTAACCACACATAAATTCAAATAATACCAATATGGCAGTTGGTCACATTTGGCCACACTTTTCTAATGTGGCTAATAGATGTGTTTTTGGACACATGAAACAAATAATGTGGCTGTAGATCACATTTGGACACACTTTTCTAGTATGGCTACTAAATGTCACAGTTTTTTCTTAAAGTGTGGCTAACAGATGTGTTTTTGGTCACATGAAACAAATACTGTGGTAGTAGATCACATTTGGCCACACTTTTCTAGTGTGGCTACCAAATGTCACAGTTTTTCGTAAAGTGTGGCTAATAGATGTGTGTTTGGTCACATGTATCAAAAAAACAAACAAATATTGTGGCCGTAAATCACATTTAGCCACACTTTTATAGTGTGGCTACTAAATGTCACAATTTTTCTTAAAGTGTGGCTAAAGGTTTTGAACTGTTATACATTGGTCACATGAATAAATAAAATGTGTGGCCAAAAGTATGATAGAAGGTTTTGAAATGTGATTAATGACTTTTAGCCACACATTTAATCGAAAGTGTGGCAGTGCGTTTTTTGAAAAAGTGTGGCCGTAGGTCACTTTTGGCGTAGTGTGATGCTAAAGTGTTTGGGATGACTGATATAGCTATGCCAAATGAGATATATCAAGGTTGTGTTGGCTCAATTGTGGTTTGGCCCAAGAAACGGGCCCAACCCGTGAGTTAAGGGGTTTTAGTGGGTAACTTAATGACCAAGTTAGAGTTATTAGGTTTATTGTTAGCAAAGATTGTGTATCATAAATAGATGTTATTGGGTAAGGATTTCATCAAGAAATTTGTAATAGGTTTTTGAGTTATATTTCCTCTAACTAATAATATTGTGAGTTATCCAATTTCTCATTTTTTTTTATATGTTTTGTTTGAGTTATATCGATTCAATCCTTGAACGGGTAACAGAGCGATTAAGCTCTTACCCACCTTATTTTGCTGGATCGAACGATCGATAGTCTTTAAGAGATCGGTGGTTGTGCTTTAGCATTTTTCGGTTGCAATTGGCGGTGGTATCAATCGACGGAAGACTGTTATGATAGGCGGTGAGGTCTTGATCGGAGAAGTTCTTTTGTTTGTTTCGTTTGAGTTATATCGATTCAATCCTTGAGTTGGTATCAGAGCGGCAAAGCTTTTTCCCATCTTTTCTTCGCGGATCGAACGATCGGCGGTCTTTAAGCAATCGGTGGCTGTGCTTTAGCGTTTGTTAGTTGCAACTGACAGCGGTATCGATCGACGGAAGACTGTTATGATAGGCGGTGCAATCTTGATCGTCAAGATCAGAAACATCGATAGCAGGTTGAAATCCGACGGCGTTCAAAAGCTATCAGGAAGTTAGAAGCGATCGGAAGTCAGTCATGATCAGAGAGTAGTCGCGAACGTTAGCCTTGTGATCGTAGGTGATTTGCGCTCGAAGTGCGACCGACGGTGGTTAGGTTGTATTTTTACGATCGGAGTTGTGTGTTTCTTATGAATCACAGGTTGGGTGGTCAAGGACAAGGACTTTTCATCTGTTGTGGGTTTTATCTTGCAATCACAGTTTGGAGGAATCAAAAGTTAGTCAAGAATTTCCTCAAACGCCTACCCAGAGCAAGTACTTGGGCAAGTATCTAAATCTTTTAAACTATAGCTCTGATACCAACTTGTGACCTCCATATCCCGGCTTGGCCCGAGATGTTTCCATGTGTTGGATGCACTCATGAACATATAGTAATAAAGAGATTATATGCAACGGAAAACTCTAAATTTCATTTCATTAAACGATGTTTTGTACAAACTAAAGAAAATACATAATTCGTACAGTCTTTCTTGTCTCTTGCCATATAGCATTGTTCTGATGCCTCTATTCCTGCTTCTTACTGCAAGAAGCTACATCTTTCCTAATATACATGCTAAAGTGCGTCGGTGAACGCTTGTGAGTTCTAAGTTTTATTCAATCATTCTTTACCTATTTCTCATACGAAATGATTTAAAAGACACGTTTCAATTAGACACAAACTTCTCCACACACATAAAATATATCATTGCAATTCCTATCAAAGCACCAAGGACTGTAATCTGTGAGGTCACGTTAACCTCTAAGCGGTGGTCGTCACCACTTAATCTACCATTGTACAGTGTCCCTTGTCTATTCGTCCCAAAACGGATATAGCAGCCTATGCCTTGTTAATCATAGCCAAATTGCAAGGCATTATGTGGTATTTGGCCAGACATGGCAAAATCTTTCTTTCTAGGCCCTTAAGGCCAAAACATTCTTTTTGGCATAACAATTCATATTAAAACTCTTTCTCTGTCTCAATCATGTCAAATCATACCAAGACTCATTCTAGGTTATGGCAAATCATGCCATAACTCTTTCTATCTCTTATCATGGTAAACCATGGTAAGATCCCATAAGGCATTATGTGGTATTTGGCCAGACATGGCAAAATCTTTCTTTCTAGGCCCTTACGGCCAAAACATTGTTTTTGACATAACAATTCATATCAAAACTCTTTCTCATTCTCAGTCATGTCAAATCATACCAAGACTCTTTCTAGGTTATGGAAAATCATGCCATAACTCTTTCTATCTCTTATTATGGTAAACCATGGTAAGATCCCATTACGTTTTACGTGTCAAAATCATTTATCTCTCCAAAGTCTCTCTCTTGTTTAAAAAACAATTTAAACAATCATTCTTGCAACCAATTTTTTATAAACACAAAGCAGTGTTTACAACAAAGCCTTGATTTATAACATAAACCTTTCAACATGGATACCGACCCAAAGAATTTTAAAACAATATTAAATCAAGGGCCTCATAGTATTCATGTAAAATCTTTCATCATGTACATATGCCCAAAACATGTAAAACATATTAAAAGTGAGCATCATAGAACTCACCTCTAGCTTTCTCTCTTTCTGTGGTATCTTTGCATTGCTATCAATAATAACACAAACGTTTGGCCTAAGGTCTTAAGCCATTACAACATTACTTAGGTTCACATACCTACCTTAGTGGAAAGTAACCTAATCATAAATAGTGGACATACGTATTGCGGACAAAGAGCGGCCTAATCACACTTGCGGACATGCACCGTGTTTGGGATCTTGATTACAGTGTGTGTGTGTGTGTGTAACTAAAGATGGAATGCGTATTAAAATGAGCCCCATGGTTCATCAATTTATAGGCTGAAAGGGGACCTGTAGCGGACCGCTAAGAGGTGGGTAGCGGCCCGCTAAGACCCTCAAAGGGTCGGCTGCTTCCCTTGTTCAACACATAGCGGACCGTTAAGCTGGTTGGTAGCGGTCTGCTACCCACCCTGCTTCAGCAAGTCTACATGCCACGCGTCACCTTATCATTGCCCTGTCCTTATTGTGGTGTAGCGCACCATTATCCCTTTGGTAGTGGTCCGCTATAAGGTTACACATGTCAGCTTTCACCCGCTAGTCAACTGCCACGTGTTAGCCGCTGTTGTAGCCTTCCTGTACTTTCACTTGCACTAGTACAAAACTGATCTTTTAGAGTGGTTGTAACAAAAATCGCCCTAAAAAATGTTTCAAAAACAAATCGCCTCAAAAAATAGAAGTTGACATTTTTGAAGCTATTTTAGTATTTTTTTTTTGGAGCGGTTTGGACAAAAACGCTCTAAAAATCAACTTAAAGGAGTGGCGGTTTACGCTGACGGAGAACGTGCCGACGATCAGATCTGATGGTGGTCTGTTGGCGGAGGAGAGGTTTTTATGGAATCCGGCAACTTGTTTTTATGGTTTTTTTTTAATTCGATTTAATCTTTTAGAGTTGTTTAAGATATTTTTTAGAGTGGTTTTAGATTGAATTTTTAGAGCGGTATTAGATTGATTTTTTGTAGCGGTTTGATTTTTTAGAGCGGTATTTTTTAGGGCAATTTAAAACCGCTTCAAAAAACCAAAATCAACTTTATTTCTTAACTGCTTTTCTTTTCTATCGAATATAGCCGCACGTTTCTCGATATAATTTAATCTTTGATTGAATATAGATATGTAGTTCATGCGTTCAGATATTGAAAGAGAATGAAAAAATGGATGATAAATATTTGGGGTAACTTTGTAGAATAGTAACCAAGTTTTCAAAAGTGTTCCAATTAGGTCACTCAATACGCATTTTACACGGTATACACTCTCGGGTATACTATGGTGAGTAAACTAATTGAAACACTTTTGAAATTTGGTTACTATTCTGTAGTGTTTTCCCTAAATACTTACGAATTCGTACCTGTGATTGATAGACCTGGGACTGGTTTTTGGTTGCAAGGAGAACATGAATCATTCTTTTGGACTACTAATAATGCAAATTGTAGAAGTTGATCCGCTTGATTGTCGGGTTCGATCCGTCCTTGTTGTAAGCTTGGATCATTCTACAAACATAGAGGGAAATCGTAAGAAGGGGGACAGAGGCCTTAATCGCTCGAGGACCACTCTAATGGTGACAAGTTGCTCCCTCGAGAGTCATTTCATGCTAAGAGTGCCCTCCCTGATTTCGTGGGCTTCAACTTGCCAATATTGTCACAAAAATTACTAGGTTGATATAAAAACAATATTATGAAAATGGTGAGCACGAGAAATCCCAATAAATAGAAACTTAAATTAAAGACCATAACATTCTTCGACAACAAAAGATTAAATTCAGGAAATAAATTTTACTTAATTTGAACAAACAACCCAACATGATTGAGGGATGAAAACAAACACAAAACAAAAAAAATTGTCTTTTTACAAATCTCATACTATAGAACAACCATTCATTAAAATAAACTAACACTTTTATTAATCACCAATTCGAATTACAATACAAAGAAGAGAAGAGAAGAAACGGAAGTGAAAACAAATTACAAGAAACAAAATAAGTAAAGCATAAGAAGAGAAAACAGGTGTGGAGGCTAAGTATTTCTGCTTAACACAGGTCCTTTAAAATAGATTCCGGGCCACCCAGGTGAACCCGTCTATCTCCCAGGATACAACAGTCGGAGCAGATGCACTACCGGAGAAAACCAAGCACCTGGAACAACAAGAGCGAAAAGGTCCAAGACAGATGAACTTTCTCTTGATTTTGTGTGAAGTTTCTGAAACATGTATGTATTTTTTCTGTGTATGGAACAAGGCACATATGCCTTGTATATATACACGAAAACTGTGACCTGAAAAGTCTTAGTTAATACATAATTAATCTCTGTTTAATTATGGATGTTGAACAGTCTTGCAAGTGGTGGAACTCGAACAGACAGACTGTTCATTTTCTGCATAGCTGAACCAACGAACAGCAGTTTGCGTCTTCACCCGTATAGTCGTGCTCGTAGAACAACATAGCACGTGGACTCCCGCGGAGCTACACGACACGTGGAACGCAGCCTTGCGGCATCGACACACGCAGGGCCACACGGCACGCAGACTGCCGCCGCGCAGTAGGGACACACGAAAGGCGGTCTCCTGAAGAGCCACACGGCACGCGGAGTGCCGTCACACACCTAGGGACGCACGGACTCCGACAGAGCGACACGATACACGGATTGCAGCCGCGCCAACATGGACACACGGACTTGTTGACACACGTACATTGACCTGCGCCATGACAAAGGTCAAAAATACTAATGCGGCTCTTAATTGGCTAGCGGCGATGCAAGTGTACACTATCAAAACGCCACATTACGCCCCTCGCCCTCGTCCTGACTGCCACCGGGTGTCACTCCTTATAAGAGAACAAGATTCTATAAGGGCTCCCACTTATAAACCCATCCCAGTTTTATCTTTCTTCCAACGTGGTACAAGTTCACAAGTTCAATTTTCATTACAATAAGTTTCAAACACACAACTTGGAGTATCGATATCTAATTAATCTTAGCTCCGTTTTGGACTCGGTTTAGGTCATTGTGATCCTCTCTCTCACATGTACTAAATAATAATTATATTAGTCCAAAGTTTCCAACACATACTATATTTAGAAAATAAGCATAAAATACACTAAACGAAAAGCACAATCTTAAACTATATGATTCTGAAATGTTTGAATTGATTTAATTTCTTGAGAGGCAAGAGAGTCAAAAACTTGTTAGAAATTCTCTTTGTGAAACTCAAACTTGTTTGATGTTGATATATCCTTTGAGAATTTTGATGCTAATTGTTTCAGCTCTTGTACTAATGTTGGTGTTCCACAATAAAATACCCCTGCGAATTTAAAAGAGAAAAAAGTTAGAAAAAACCACACATGATATGATGCAATTAAACCAACTTGTTTTTTTTATTATTACATATAATACTATATTAATCTATTATGACATATAGCATTCTATTTGTGATGTTATTATACCCCGTATTTTAAACGTACCCCATTTTAATAAAAAGTTAGAAATATAAAATGACTCATTTAGTAGGAAGAAGTACAACTAAAAATATGAAATTTAATTAGAAATAGCGGGTAGGTAGGTTTAACACAACCCTAATTTATTCCACACATGTCAATTTTGATCACGTTGACTTTTTTTATTAATAGTTAATTAACTTAGCATTCTATCGGTTATGTTATAATAATGTTTAATTCAAAATTTTAGAAGAGACAAAAGGTGTATTTGCAGGTTAACCCGTCTCATTTGTGTCCGCGTTATATATATGTAATTAAAAGGACTGACCTATCCTGGAACCTGCGTGGTTCCTATCAATTTGCTTGTAAACATCACACCAATTAGGTCTACCAAAATGAGACTTAACTCGCGTATTCGAGACAAGATCAACACCATCTTTAGCATAACCAAGCTTTTGTAACATAGCAATTATAGCAGATCTGACATCACCTTCCTTATAAACACTTGTGCAATGATTATGCATCTCTATAACACCATTTGTGTCCATCTCAACAACCTCATTCATAACACTTTTAAACCACTCAAATGAATCTTGTTCCTTAATGACCCAATAGAAGTAAGCCCGTTTTGTTTTAAAGTCATTTGAATTTTTTTCTTTGGCTTTCATGTTATGCAATATATCTTTCACAATACTGATCATTGGGGTTGCTCCAATTCCTAAGCCCACCAGCAACACAACGTCGTAATTTTTGTAGTCTCGTGTTGGTGCACCGTATGGGCCGTCGATTCTAACTTTTGGGGCGCTATCAAAAAATATAATAAACTTATTTAAATATATGTACACATCTAAGTTATAAAACTCGTTGGATGAACATGTCAAAATTAATGGGTTTAGATCAGAATAAGTTGTTTTTTATTAGGGTATATTATATATAAAATAGCCCAAATTGAGTTGACCAGCATAGTAAACGTCAATTTGATACATTCTTTTTAACTTTTATTTAAACTTTGAATGGTTAGTTTTCATTGCGAAAATAATGCTTATAATTTTAAAGTTAAAAAGAAATAAAAAATGAATATTACTTAATTAATGATTGAGTCTGATTTTATAAATAAATCTGGTATAATACATAATTGAAATTTATATCCGAATCTAGCTAGAAACAATCAAATTCGCTTACTTTTGATCTCCTTCTGCGAAATAGATACTAGAGCAATTACCGTCTTTCACATGCTTATATTTCTACCAAAGAAAAAAAAACGCATGTTAGGTGATATAGTTTAGTAATACTCTAAATCTAAAACTAAGTGAAGTGTTTAACTAAAAATTGAATAAATGACAGTCACGTCACTGCCACGTAGGTAGTGAGTATCTCACTAACTAAACTCTCACTAGTGTGTAGTGATTTAACTAAAAACATAATTATTTTTTATTTTTATTTTTTTATATAAAAATGTGGGTAAATGATTTGATTGGGGGATTGTGAGTTGGCCCCACACCCCAATTTTTTAACGCTCGTTAACAGGGCAATGCCCCCCTCTTTGGCGCCCCGATTTTTAAAACCCATGTCACGGTGTTTACCGCCTGAATTGGCTGATGTGTATGTGGGCGTTAGCGTACTACACTCGGTCTAAATTACCAACTTTAATAATAAACAGTAATTAACATGATATATACACACACACGTATATATCTGTCTGTGTTTTTAACAGAGTGAGGTTCATTACAAAATATTAAATTATTGCGACAACACAAAGAACAAATCTAAATCATTTAGATTTTTTTATCAAATGTTCATATTTTTTAAATTTTATATTTCTTAAATACAAATACGCATGTTATGTACATAAAAACCTATCAAATTAATTTGTTCATTTGTTTTTTTAATGTTTAACTGTTTAGCCACACATACGTAGGTTATTTGTAATAATATAACTTACGCATGACTTACACATGTATAAGTTCTATAAATAAATGAAATTTATTTTTATTTTTTTTACTTTTAAGAGAGATGAATAAAAATTGCATTTTAATCATTTTCTTATATAGAAAAAAAAATTAAGATATAAAAAAAGTGATTGATTTATTTTTGTTTTCCATGTTTTTGTAATATATGTACTACCTCTTCATCTCTAAAGATACTGTTTATTTCTTTAGTCCAATCACCAAGATCCCGGATATGCACACTGAGAAAGTCATCACTAGGGGCGGATGTAATGGAAAATGGGTGCCTGCAATATTAATTGTGATTTAAGTTAGTGTATTAATTAGCATATGTTTATATATTACCTTTTGAAATTACAACTCACCATTCAAAAGGGGAGATATCAGCATACTTGACAAACATGTATTGTCCACTATTGTATTCGAATCTTTGAGGCTTTCTCATTTGAAGTGCCAATGCATTTTTAGAATAAACAACCACCTTTAAGTAACACATTCAATCTCTTTAGATATCTCATCTTATAAACATAAAGATAACAATCTAAATTAATCAACCCTTGAATGTAAGATGTACTACGTTACCTTTTGTAACCGGGTTGGATGAAGACGGGACTTGAACGTCCTTGTTAATCTCTCGCAAGTGTAGAGCAACATTGGAATCGCCAAATACATCCATGTCTGCATCCGAAAGGCGTGGTTTAGTTTAGATATTACAAATACCATTTTGTAAGACATTAATCACGAAGGAACTAACCGTTTTCTTGTACCATTCCTTGGTGAGGTAAAGTTTGGTCCCGTGAACTATAAGCATCACGTAGACGATGACAAAGATGTGATGGGAATACCAGAAGACATTAAATCCCGTGAATTTGTTTAAATGGGCAATAAATCCCGTTACTTTGGTTACAAACGCATCATATACTTTTGAGTTCTTAAAGACATTAAATCTCGTTAATTTATTAAGTAACGAGGGTGGCTTTCCTTGTCTTAGCCATGGGGTTGCTAGTGTAAAAGCTATGGTCATTAGTACTACCATTATTATTCCCGTATACCCTTCTACTTCCTTCACAAAATGCCAATAATTCTTGGCTTGATCCCCGAAAAACTGTTGCATCGGTTTATACTCTTCCTCGGTTGCGTGGATTAACCGGGGAAAATCACATGCTAAATGGGAAATCGCGTGTAACCCAACTCCAATCGCAATCGCCACTGCAATCACCTATAACATAAGTTATAAAACATTCATTCTAAGAAACTTTCCAAATTTAGTAAGGAAGACATTTTTTAAAATTTGAGAATATCAACTAGCTTACTTGGTGGAAATTAATATTGTCATCGAATGGAACCGCGACACCCAACTTAGTCTTGTTCCTCAACCAAGTAATTGTGTTTCGACAAACGGGTAGTAACATAATAGCCATGTTTAGTTTTAAAGTCTCGGCTCCACCTTTAGCTATACATACACACGACCCCAATACATCATATACCGCTCGGTGCTTGTATTCAATGTACTTCCATGTAAACAAACCAACCATCATTCCAATCCAAAGTACAACCATCCAACATCTCTTCCAGTTGTCATGTAAAAGGTACTTCAATTTTTTATACCATCTTTTTATCGGGTTCTCGTGGTGGGTCGGTTTAAGGTTTTGGCTAAACATTTGGCTCAAGTTTTGGTTTTGTCCTGTCTCGTTATTTGTTGCTTCTTGAAACATTAATGCCTCCAAGCTTTCAATCTGTTTGATCGTTAAGTAATCATGTAAATAAAAACTTCCTACCAAACTATATCAAATGTAGTTGTGTACGAAATTTATATAATCGCGCTCACCGTGATGTAACCAAGGTTGTCCGTGTCTAATGCTTCCATGATCAATTGTGAGTATGTTTTTAAATCTTTTTCTTTAAATGATAACTGGTTTTCTGATGCGCTTAGGTTGATAATCTGCATCAAATGGATATCATTTATTATAAGAGCATATGTTATACCTAGTGAATAATGAGAAGTGAATGTTAGCTGATCAAGTTTGGATAAAAGTTAACGGGTCGGATTCCTATTTATCCGTAAGTTAAAGTTTTAGATTCATACATGTATTTGTTAGAAGTACCTATATAACATTTGAAAAGATAGAAACCGTATTCGAAAAAGAAGGCGGTCGTAAAACTAGGGGTGTTCAAAAATATCCGAATCTGAAACCGAACCCGAACTATCCGAAATTCCGAATCCGAATTATCCGAAAATTCGGATATCCGAAATTTCGGATATCCGAACTTCGGATATCCGAATTTTCGGATTCGGATTCGGATATTAATTTTGAAAAGTTTCGGATATCCGAATCCGAAATAATTTATTTTTTAATTTAATTATTTATTATATTTAAATATATATGTATAACACTCAAACTAAAAAAAACCCTAAATCCCTAATTCTTCTACCGTCCCAACTCCAACTCCCTCCCTCTCAAGCAACCAAACCTCTGACTCGACTCCCTCGTCCCTCCTGCCACCGCCAGGATATCCGAAATTTCGGATACGGATTCGGATAGTAAAATCTACTATCCGAAATTTTCGGATATCCGAAATTTCGGATATCCGGTTTTGAACACCCCTACGTAAAACTGTCTCAAATAAGACGGTCACAAAAGAGAGCTGTCACAAAAGACAGCGGTCGCAACAAGTCAAAACATTTGTGACCGTTTTTATCGTCGCAAAATCCAGTCACAAAATATAGCAGCGGTCGAAGTTTTCTAGTAGTGTTAGGTTTCTCGAAAATGATATCATGAAATCTTTTATTCTTTGGTGTCTAAGAGGAAATTAATTTACAACATATATGTTCCCAATACATACCTCAGTGATTTCTTTGCGTGTGATCTTACCGTCTCCGTCTTTATCGACCCTATATATATTTATTAGATTTCTGAATTTAGATTTCCCCAAACAGAAATATGAATATGAATTAAAATTATAAATAATAATTAATTAAATACTCACAGGTCAAAGAAAGTCTGTAGGGTTGAATCAAAACTTGGATTAACAATTTGGGCCCAAAATTCCTCGAATTGTTTTTTGTTAATCATCTCACCCGCAATGTTCCTCCGCCGGCAAAGTGAATCAAACAACCTTTCGGAGAAATATTCTGGATCTATAGATATATATATAATTCAAATTCAAATTCAAATATCAGGTCGAATTGGTTCAGTAATCACAAATTCAAATTTGATTTGAAACCGGATTCCTAATTTGATTTTTGTTAGGTTCGTTGGAATTCTGATTTTTCTGTCCTATTTGAATAAGGGAAAATCCCCAAAATATATTTTTAACTAGTAAAAGTTTTGAAAATAAACTTTGACTTTTTACTTTCTTAAAAATGTACTCGTACTATTCCGATGGAAATTTCAACAAAAAGGAACAGAAACGCCAACAACGTTGTCCAACAAGAAATTGACACGTGTACAACCGGGTGTACACCGGCGGAAAAGTTCATTTCTTGCCGGCAAAAAAATTTCTACGCGTCATGATCTCGTTGGTCTTCGTTGTCGGCGTTTCATTCTGTTCGTTGATTTCCGCCATAATAGTGTATTAATGTCCATTACATTTTGTGTACATATATTAGCGAACTTGAATTGAAATTGACTTCCAAAATAACATTTTAAGATTTTTCATGTAACTCATCACTTTCTATTCTCTTACCTCCTTTCATACTTCCGGAATCGGTTGAATCTTTCTTCTTCGTGATCCACTCTACCAAATTCAAAAAAATAAATAATAAAACGTACTATTAATTAATTAACGAGTTAATTGTATAAATAGCCCCTGTGGTTTGATCAAATTACATGTTTTGCACGTAGGTATTAAAAATTATAAATTTAGCTCAAATTTTTTGGACTGGTTGCGCTCTTAGCCCCTGTTGTAAACATCACTTAGTTTTTAACAGAAAGTTATCCATGTGTCATTCACATGACTTACGATTACAAATTTAACCCTAAACATGAGTTAAAATAAGTAAAATTTATTGAAAAAATCTGTAAAAATCAATAAAAATTCGTAAAAATCACTATTTTTTTACTGATTTTAACTCATTTTTAGGGTTGAGTTTCTAATCGTAAGCCATGTGGATGACACATAGGCTAACTTTCCGTTAAAAACTAACTGTTGTTAACATTAGAGGCTAAAGGCGCAACCAAGTCTGAAAAGTTTGTGCTAAATTTGCACTTTTTAAAACTTGGGAGCCAAACATGCAATTTGAACAAACCATAAGGGCCATTTATGCAATTAACTCTTAATTAAGCAAACCAAAATTATAGAAAAAGATGTCGAACAATTTGAGTAATTACCAATGCATTCACCGAAACGTGAACGATGAAGTAACCCCTTGGTGTACTTTGTGAGTTCATCAAACCGCATCTCCGCGGCGGCCAACGCCGCAGGACCATCCTTCTTGTTAATAATAAACTTGAGCCCCTTGAGAGCTTCAGCTGCGATGGAATGTTCCTTCATGCCCACACCACCTACCTCTTGTGATTCTAACTCTTCCAGCACATGATGGATTCTCCTCGACGGCGTCTTCTTCTCCGACACTTTAGCATACAAAGTCAGCTCCGAGCCCTCCACGTACGTGGTATTGACACTATGGCAATCGTCAAGGACGTCCAAAGTGATTTCATTACGGTTGGATTTCACACTGTCGCTGCTACTTCCGGGAGTGACATCCGGAATATTAAACCGGGCGCTTTTCCGGCTACTTCTTTTTTTTAGCGGACCACTTTCACTGAGTGTATTCATTTTATGGATTTGGATTAGTTTCTTGTTGTTGTTGTTGTGGAGAAACAAAGAATCAGAGGACTCACATTTATACTGTGAAAACTGAAAAGTGTACGTGTGTGTAATGTGAGATTGGAGGAATAAAATATGCCAATGGTGCATTGTCTGACTTCAACGTATGAACGCTTTTAACAACCCTAATTTTATATTCGGTGGTATTTTTAATTATTTTAATGTGGTTTAAATGAATGCAAATTATACTCCTATTTAAAAGAGATGGGGGAGGAATAGTATCTACAGGAGATTACAAGTTTTAATGCATGATGTAAATGTGTTCCTTCTTGCTATATGTATTCCCATTTTCAACTTTTTCATGCCACATACTCACATTTGGGTTTCTCGCCAGAAAATCAAGACAGAGAGATTGTGGGTCGACGATGGAGCAGTTGCGGTGTTAATCGACGGATGTGATGGTCGCGATGTCACAGGGCTCGACGGAGCCTGCAACGGTTGTGGCGGTGTTGTGGTCACTTTTCTGATTCGATACATGTTCCTCTTTTCTGTCAAAATCAAAGGTATGCTTCCTCTTTGGTCAAAAAACTTCAGCTTTATAACGATTCATCATTCTTATTTCTTCATCCCAAATTAGAACTTTTTGTCCGTTTAGGACCTTACGGTTTGTGCTAGGGTTCGGTTGAGTTGTAATTGTTATAATGGTGACTATGGAGGGCTTGATTTGTCTGGTGAATCGTGTTTAGGGAGCTTCTACTCCTTCAGATTGATGAGGTGGATTCTGATTCTCAGTGGGCTCCTCATCCAAGGTATATATGTATTTTATTACGAATATGCATTAGGTTTCTGTTTTGTTCTTCCGTTTTAGGGTTTGTTTCTGTGATTGGATTGTGGTTTTCGTGAATATTATTTGTTTATTGATCACAATTCTTTCTCAAAGTTTAAATATTTGTTTCTGAATTTTCCATTGCATTTAAAATCTGATCGCATGTTACTGAAATTGATATATAGGAGCATTATATTAGGACTACCAATATCAGTGGCTAAATCTTAGTCAAATTTATATATAGAATATGTAATTAAGATTATTATTCAAACCTTTAGTCTTTTTGCCATAGAATGAATCGTAGGTTACTCCTAGAATTAAGCCCATTCCTTATTGTAAATGTTCTATATTAATCCTTGTATTCTATGTAATAATCAATCAATAAACATAGCAATTGTTCAACCTTTACATGATAATCAGAGCTCTCCTACATCATTCCCTGTTCTTCATCTCCTTCACCACGATGTCTACTTCCACCACCATTGTTGAACTCTCTACATACGCCAACTTTCCAATCAAACTAACAGCCAACAATTTTCCCTCATGGCGTAAACAAGTTTTATCCACACTCATGGGTCTTGAACTTGAATAATTTGTTGATGGCATAAGAGAAGCACCACCAAAAATCCTTGAATGCAAACCTAATCCCGCCTACCGTTAGGATCAAATTCTCCTTGGGGTTCTCCTTGGAAGTTGTTCTGATATGATTCAACCGCTCGTATCCTCGGCTGAAACATCCCTCCAGCTCTTCAAACGCTTGACCGAGAGCTACACCAGCGTCTCACGGTCTCGGATTATCTCTCTCCGGACCAAACTCGCTACCAACAGTAAAGGATCCAAACCCGTTGCTGAATTCCTCAACGAGATGAAAGCCATAGCCGATGAATTAGCTTTGGCACAGAAGCCGATTGACGACGATGATCTCATGGTTCACATACTCACCCATCTAGGTGACGACTAGAAAGAAATTACTGCAGCCCTGAAAAATTGAGACACACCAATCACTTTTTCGGATCTGTATGAAAAATTGGTTGATCATGAACGCTCGCTTCAGGATTCACGATCTGTAAACCTAATTGCTACAGTTAACAACACCTAGAGGCAAGGGCCTCGCCAATACTCGGCCCAATACTGCAGCCCGCACCTTTACCAGACCCAAATCCTTTGGGCCAATGAACACTCAATCTCCAAATAACAACAATGGGCACACAAGACTTTTTCGTACTAACCGTAATAATCTTTTTTGCCAATTTTGTAACAATCCAGGTCATGACACTAAAGAGTTTCGGAAGCTCACACGTTTTTTGCAAAACAACAATATTGCTATCGTAACTTCACCAACGAACCCGACCGTCAACACTTCACTGGCAAGCTCGTTGATGTGTTGCAAAACACACCTCTTATTCCTTGTATTTTCGTAGCATTTTAATATAGTTTTAGAGTCGTTTGGGGTCCTTTATGTTTAGTACTGAGTTGTGTGTTGGTTTATAGGTGATCGTGTCACTTTGAAGCTAAAACGATCGAGAACCGGGAAGGTACGAGCAAACGAGGCAAAACGAGAAAAGGCTAGAATCATTATGGGTCTACACACACTCTTTCAGCCATCATGTACCAATAACACTATCATTTGGGCTCATGGTCATGATGAAAATCATTATGACCTGGGATTTGAGGCCCAAAGGAGAGGTTTATTTACTCTAGCAGGCTTCCTCTTCTTGGAGGGTAAGTGGGCTCCTTATTTTCTTATTAATAGGCATTAGGACCAAGGGTTTAAGTTTTGTTTACAAAAGATGATGGTGACATGTGTGCAAGAATGAGGGTTCATAAAGACTTAGGTGTGAATAAGTGCGTGGTAAGACTTAAGATATCACTTAATGGGATCAAATATGTAGCATTTAATCAAACAGTGTGGTAAGGAAGGTATTACATAGATAGCAATGTTTATAAGAATGTGAGTTATCAAGTAGTGTAGCACATAGACTATCATGTATTGTATCATGCGATGTAATACTTAGAATAACATGTAAGATAATCACACAAGATAGCAAACATGTAGCACCTAGAAATGTGGTAAATATCATATAACATAGAGCATGGCATAAGATGGGTGTCCTAAGGTTATAGTCTAGGTCAAATGTGTCTAATAACCTAATTCACTATAACCATGGCTCTGATACCAATCTGTCACACCCTAACCGACGGCGGAATACGTCAGGGCGGGATATGGAGACTGTTCAAAAGCTCATGATCAAACTAAATTACATACTTTTTATTAAATTGATTTAAAAGTACAAATACATATCGTTCAGACAACAAATGCTAACAACAATTCCAATTTATTTGTCACTAGGTCCATAAGCTCTTAAGTGATAAACTTGTACTTCAAGCATTTCCACCTGAAACATGTTGAAAATGAGAGGGTCAACTATAAATAGTTGGTGAGCATACGTAGATTTAGAAATCTCAAGTAGTTTTCAAGTGTTGTATACAATTCATATGACATATGGTAAATAAGACATTTTATGGAGAATCTATAGTCGAAACTAGGTGTACAATCAAACCTTGTGACTGAAGGGCATAACCCGCAGGTTTCCTAATGTAGGGCATAACAACACATGTTATCCTGATGCAGTGTCGGTAACAATCACCCTACCTGGGTGGGTTTGTCAGACACAATAGATCTATCAATGTTACCGTTGGATTGTACTGGGTTTATGATTTGTACGAGTGTGTCATGTATATGTAGTTCAACTCATAGCATTCAAGCACAAAATCACAAATTACACAAATAGTCATAATGTAGAATTGTATATGTTGTAATTGCAAATAGTTTCAATGAAAGTCACGTTTCACCCCAAAGTATGTCAAAATGAAAAAGGGGCTACGTAAACTTACCTTGAATAATAGAGGTTTGATCTTGTAACTTGTAATAATAAAGTTCAAGAATGCCCTAAGTTAAACACGAAATGTTATTATAAGGTAAAAGAACGGTTTAAGAGAAACGAAAATTGAACGATTTGGGGACTTACGAATTGGAACGAACGAACGTGCAAATTAAAGATATGAACTTTAATGATAACTATAGTAATAATATAAAAGTGAAATTACATAAAAACGTTTTATAGATTTTTTTTATAAAAGAGAATTTAGACGTTAACAATAAATATAAATCGCAAAATTAATAACAATCCTTTTAGGATAACTAGCTAAAATAGTCATCATATTGGAACGTTATAATGTAATAATATTTATATGGATAACAATTGAAACAATTAAATAAATTAGTTATGCGAGTTTACTATTTATTCTAATTAATAAGATGAATTATTTAACGAGAAATCACCTTTCGAGTATGATATATTTCTCAAATCGTATTATTTGTGCAAGCGATAATAAATTTCATAATAAGCATACTATTAAAAAGATAAAATATATGTTAGTAATAACACTATAAAACCGTATTATTAATTATATATAATAGATTAAGTTGTTACTAAAACATTTATAACCTATTTTTGTTTAATCGAACTCATAGTGGTAATGAAGTATACGTATTCGAACATAAGGATGATAACCGAAACGTTTTTAGTGAACGATAAAACATATATATACTTTTATTTACAAAAGTTAATAACTATAAACCCTCGGACATCTATAAAGAAGTGTGTTTATTAGACAAAACTTATTAATGTTAGTTATAATATAGTAATGGGAGTGTGTGTGTGTGTGTAAACAAGAAAGAGAACAAAAAAAAGAAGCAAAATTAAGCCTGGCCGGGTTCTAACCCACGACCAAGGCTGTGTATGTGCAGAGACTTAACCATTAGACCTGGGCTTCAGCCTTGGTAAAAAACAAATTACTTTGTTTTTATCAACCAGACCCAACCACTCTTCTTACCCTTATAGCCATCGCAACCCAGACCTTCAACCCAATTACTTCAAATTGATTTCTACAATAGAAGTGATATGATTCGAGGGAAGACAATTGAATACCTGGAAGTTGTTCCGGATGCAAGAAAGAATCGAGCTTGTTGAGTCATCGCAGATTCACGACCCGATCCCCACCCCTATGCGCCGGTTGGATTTTAAGAGAAAGAGTCCGCTTTTTGAGATGGATTCGACTTGTAAACGGTAGGGATATATAATGAGTGGTGATATACGCGTTTACAACTGTTAAGGGACGAGATTTTCAGGATTTGAGGCTTGAATCCAGGGTTTTTTTGAAACCCAAACCGTAGCATCAAATGGGTCAAGAAAGAACGAAATTACTCAATCAATTACACGTTTTCAAGCCCCTAACGATCGCAAATGGGAAGGAAACTGATTTGGTAGTAATTACACTCCGGATTTAATATTTTGTAAAAGAAAATTGGTAAAACTAAAAAAAAAATTCAAAATAGTATTTTAAGAAAACTATTGTTTCTGGTTAAATATAAAATTCTAAAGTTAAAAATGAGTAAATATGAAATTTCAATGTTAAAAATTAGTTAATGTGAAATTTTAAAGTTTTAGAGAAATAAGGATAAAATGATCATATTTTAAGTTGTTTTTAACGAAATGAGTATATATGATATTATTCTATGTTTGTTAGGGTATTATATAATTTTTTTTAGTTTTGATTGGGTATGTATGATATTTTTCAAGTTTGTAAGGGTATATGATGTTTAATAAAATTTCTAATATACCGTTGCGACGTGCTTATTTTTATCTACGTTTCGGTGTAAATTTCATTCGAACTGGAGTTGGGCGTAATAATGTAAAAGTCATCAAATCAGAAACGTTAAACGTACGAGTCATCAAAGATGCTTCAAAGTTTTATTTTTTTCATAGTTTTTTTGTTTTCCACTTACAACTTTTAAAATATGATGTTTTATAAAATTTCGAATTTGATGTTGCGACGTGTCTACTTTTATATACGTTTTGACGTGAATTTTCGTAACGTCATTGTTAAATCGATCAGTTGTTTTAAACGTTTTTTAAACCGTTTGGTTTTTTAAACCATTCAATGCTCATCTCCGAATATACCGTTACGGGGTTCCTTTTTTATCTACGTTACACGCCGCAACGTGGTCCGTATGAGTAGTAACTTGATTTTTTTATTCTACGTTTTATTTTTAGTTAAATACATATTCTTTCATAAAAAGAAACAAATAGCGTCCCTGCCCAGTTATTCTCGTACGTACACGTACAACAACCCCATCTGTATCTACATTTCGAACCCGACACGGAATGCTCCATTTTAATTAAAAAAAATTGATTTACTATTACAACTTTTAAACTATGATATTTTATAAAATTTCAAAATTGACATTGCAACGTGCCTATTTTTATTTACGTTTCGACGTGAATATTAGTAACTTATTTTTAAACCAACCGGTTGTTTTAAACGTTTTTTAAACAGTCTGGCGCCCATCTCAAAATACACCGTTGTGACTTTTTTTTATCTACGTTTAAACCGACCCGCTGTAATGCGTCGCCGGCGTGCTTATTTTTATCTACATTTCGGTGTAAATTTTTTTCGAATAACTTCACTTTCGTATACAACGAGGTAACTTTTTCGTTACTATCGAATATACCGCTGCAACGTATTTTTTTAACGTCACGGTTTGCTTATTTTTATCTATGTTTCGAACCCGCCGCGAAGCGCGGATGGTAACCCACTAGTTATTTACTAATTATTATTGTTGTTATTATTATATATGGTACAATTATTTATTTGATAATTATCTTAACTAGTTTTTCCCCCGCGCTACGTGCGGGAGTTTGGTAGTTATCGGTTCGGCTCGTCGACGGTGATAAAACTTACGTCGAACACAGACTCGCTATAGCGTATGATACAAAAAAAAAACTCGGATCACTGACAAAAAAAACTAAACAAAGCCGTACATACCGTTTAAAAAAAGTTAACGAAAGTTTACTAAAAAAATAAACCAATTGAACTTTTGTTACAATTTTATAAAAAATCAAACTTGAGGAAAAAAAAAACTAAAGTTTACACTATTGAAGTTTTGTGGCAAATCTAAAAAAAACTTTTTAGTCAAAAAAATAAAATAAAAGCCTAAACCTTTTGTGCCATATCTATAAAAAAAACTTTTGGGGTAAAAAAAAATAAAATAAAAGGTACTATTCAATCTAATGGCCAATTACAATTTTATAAAAAATCAAACTTGAGGAAAAAAAACTAAAGTTTACTCTATTGAAGTTTTGTGACAAATCTGAAAAAAAAACCTTTTAGTAAAAAAAAAGCCTAAACCTTTTTTTGCCATATCTATAAAAAAAACTTTTGGGGTAAAAATAAAATAAAAAGATACTATTTAATCTAACGGCCAATTATATGTTATATTAATATTAATGTGCATGTATGTGATATATACGTGTATATGTCATATGTGTATGTATATGTGACTATATAAGTGTGTATATATATATGTGTATGTGTATTATATACATGTGCGTGCACACGTTCGTGTATGTGTATGTATATTGTATGTACAGATGTATATATGTATGTGTATTTATATGTGTTAATTTTAATATTATTATTATTATTTGTCGAGTAAATTACATTTTTCGTCCTTTAGTTATATAGCAAATTTCATTTTTCATCCTTAAACTAAGGAAATAACATAAATCATTTTTTATGTTCATGTTTTATAACAGTTTTCATCATTTTCTCTAAGAAAAATAACAAAAATCATCCTTTATATTCATATTTTGTAACATATTTCATCCTTTCAAATATAAAAGGAAATTAAAGGAAAGAATGAAAACTGTTACAAAATCTGAACATAAAGGATGATTTATGTTATTTCCGTAGTTTAATGATGAAAAGTGAAATTTGCTATATACCTAGAGGACGAAAAATGTAATTTACTCTTATTTGTATTATTGTTAATATTATTATGATACCATATATAATAATAACAACAATAATAATAATAATAATAATTAGTAAGCGTGTGCATGTCATAGTTTACGCCATTTCCGTATGTCATGGTTTACGTAATTTCCCTACTCAGAACATAATAAATCATCTCTTGTGTGCGCACGAAGTAACCTCACCTTAATTAATTAAATAAATTAATTCATTCTTATACACACAAAAATCTATATTAAGTTGATTATTGATATACCCCCGTCAAATGATATTCTTTAGAGACGTGTCATTAAATAATAAAAGAATAATATACAAGGGGTTTTCTCACAGTGGGTATTCGGGTGGTGGGTTTCCCTTGGAATGGTGAGTGGGTCGGGTTACCAGCGCTGTCTAGGGGTGAGCAAGTTTCGGGTAAACCTGAAAAATACAGTAACCCGACCCAAAAAACCCGAACCCGAACCGTATAACATGTTCCAGTGTACATATCGGGCCTGCTATGTGGCTAAAATCGGTCTCGGTCCAGGTTTCGGTTCTGTCACCTGATACCCGTAAATTATAAGCCTGACCCGAAATTATTTGAAGAGAGAAACTTGCTTAGCGCTGGTCTTCACTAATGCATATTGTGGCAATATACTTGTATAAGACAAGAAGATGAACACCAATTAGGTTTCATGAATGTTCAACAAATTATGAAGAAATTGACTGCAAATTACCAAATTAAAGGTTTTAAGGAAAAATGCAAACCTTTGAAAATCGGATTTGAATCATTTGAGGCAGTCAAGATAGAGCCGACTCAGAAATTGGAAATCATATGTTGGGCGATTTCATCAGACCAAAGGAACAAATTGGAATTAGACTGCAAATCTGATTTTCATGCTACATAGCGAAGGAAATAAAATCACACTTGAATCCATTATCATCTTCAATAATCTGCATAAAATCAACTGGTCTTACCTTGATGAAATCGGGTTTCGGGCTATTTCAGCAGACTGACGGACCGAAAATGATAAAGACCGAAACCCTAGTTTTCCTTATAGGTCCGGTCTTCGGGTGGTGTTTTTATTCATTTCCGGGTTTCGGTCCGGGTCGGGTATTCGCTTATTCGGGTCGGGTTTACCATGTTGCTCAGTCCTAGCGCTGTCTACGTTCGCGGGCATGGACGACCTTTCGCCAATAGGTTTACCCGGGTGGCCATGCTTATAGTATTCGTTGGCCGTTAAAAAAAATTAGTACTTTTGAGTACTTTGAGGATGAACTCCATTGGGCTTTATTTTATCAAATTCAAGTTTAGGCAAAAATTAGTATTTGGCCTCGCACGTTGCGTCGAAACGTCAATACTGCTTTGCAAACTTCATTACACACTTTGTGGCGGTAATATTAACATGAAGTTGTGGCGACTCGGTTCTGGAGACCGAAACATGTATAGAAAATTGTTGTATAACGACACCGACGTTCTTCGATCTATATAGGTTTCATTCTTCGCGTATCAGCACGTTACTGTCAATCGATATAACCTACGATAATAAAATGCGGGATGCGGACCTTAAACGGTTGTGTTGTGGCGGTGACATTAACGTGCCTAAGCACAAAAAGAAACGTCGTTAAATAAAAAAAACGTATGAAGTCGGTGTCGGTCTCATTTTTCATGATAACAACACGTTACCGTCAGTCGAAATAACCCACAATACCTAAAAAATACCCTTTTTTGAAAACAACTCTGTTTTTACCAAAGTTTATACCGGGATGCTAAGAAAAAAATTAAACACATCCACAAATTATTATTTTTTTTAAATTAACGAACGAAAATTATTGATAAAAATCAGATTATGTCTACTACAAGGGGGTGAACTCTAATCTTGAGAAACTTAATGGGGTTAAAGTTACATTTTACAATGTTAAAGGGTTAGTTTTGACAGATTAACAAAATTGAGGGTAAGTTTTGATTGATGATAAATAAATTTAGAAACCTGAGGGGGTTAAAATAATATTTTAGAAAGTTAAAAGGGTTACTATTAACATTCCAACAAAGTTAAAAATTGTTTTTTTGTCGGTGACAAATATTGCTAAATGAGTTCTTAAGGAATATACTTGAAACGTGTAACAAGCCGAGATTTAGTTTATAAGAACTCTATTCATATTTTTATTGAGTTTTCTAAGTTATATGATGCAATTTTATTTTATTTTTGTTAAATTCCAGTCGACATAGCTTTATCAAAAATATTATTGAAAGGTACTTTTGAACTATTCTATTTCACGAATAGATTATGGGGAAAAAAACTTAAAACAAATAAAATATAAGTTAATTTTAGGTTGAGTTGTTGATCAATTCTTCAACATGATAATGAAAAACAATAATGTAAATCATACATGCTAAGCTAACCGATGAAAGAGAAGACGCCATGATCTCTTATATGGATCGGGTTCCCGTTTAGGGTATACAATTAGGATAGCTAAGGTGAGTTCGTAAGAACTCACGGTTATAGGAAAGAGAGAGGGACGAATCTTAGTGGTGATAGAATTGTTGATTAGTCTATTCCCTCTATATATATATGTATATGTATATATATATATATATACACCCAAAAGCGCAACGGTGGATTATATTATCATTTATCCAAAGAATCAGGTAATTTATATTATCGATCTATATATATGTACACCCAATGAAAAACTCATTAATGGCCCATTAAGAGTAATTAGGCTCATCAACTAATTACTAGCCATAGGTTAATAAATAAATAAAACAATTGATCATTTAATAATAAGATAAATTATCATGAGAGCCACATAATAAAACGTGTCTTACACGAGTATTAATGTATTATTAATATCATTGGATCGTTAGTTTTAGGTTGAGTATTTTGTAAGGTACTTATTTTTATCGATTATGTGGATCATTAATCAATTTTGGTGCAACAACAACAGTGGATTATTAAACAAAATCCTAAAGTTGCGGTGATGTAAGTTAGTGCAAAATTAAAACTTCTTCGGTCCAAATTACAAAATCCTTATAGGCTCTCCGTACTGGACTCACGCCCAGGGCGTGGTCCACCCTCCACGTCAGCAAAAATTTTCACGCCCCTCTCATCTTTCTTGTTTTGCCCCTCTCCCCGTATGATCTGCCTCACGCCTTTGCACCTCACGCCCAAAAACGCCCCTACGGCGCGGTGTTCACACTCTAAAAGTGGCTGTCACGTTGGACCACGCCATTACCTTTGATTCCCCGTTACCGATGGCCTAACAGTTTCATATTTTCACATCTTGCCTTTCTTCTATGTAATCTGTTCCATCATTCTCAAGTATAAGTGTGGAAACATGATCAGGCAAGAGGATACTCTCCTGAAAGATGCTGCCGTATGAGCAGTTGAGCACATCATAAGTTACAAAAGTGGGTATAGAAACACATTAGTTGAAGACAAGAACATTATTTTTGTAATTTTATTTTGTATTTTATTATTATTTAATTAGTATCGTTGTACCATAATCCTTCAAGAAATCTGCACTTTGTATTTTCTTTCAAAAAACCAAGGGGAGATTGTTATGTACAAAATCTTTAATATAGATTTCTAGATAGAAAATTGTTTGTCGATGGCATCCTGGTCTAGTAGCACCTCTGATGGTTTATTCCACCAAAATGATATGGGTTCAAGTCTCATTAAAATAACAATAGGTAGATTTTGTAAGAAGATTATAAAGTGAGGGTGTGCTCACCATTAAAAAAAATAGAAAATTGTTTAGATTTATTGTTGTACAAGTTTTGCAAGTTATGTTCATGTCTGAATTTCCAATGTGATAACATGAGTATGTAAAAGTTTGGAAATTTTTTCGTGTTTTTTAAATTTTTTTAATTAAAATTATTTTTATCAAAAAATTGTCAGAAATATATAAAAAAATTCAGAAACATGTCAGAATAATTAAAAATTTTGTTCAAAAATAATAAAAATAAAATGGTTGTCGGAAAGTTTTCGAAAAGGAAAAGAAAAGGTTTGTCAGAAAATTATCGAAAATGCCCTTTATCGGAAGTTTGTAGGAAACTTTTGTTGGAAAACGTTTGCCACGAGATTTTTCTGAAAAAAGCACTCGTCGGAGATTTGAGCGTTTTTTAGTAGCGGTTTGATCATATGTTAATTAACTTAATTTGTTTAACAAGTTAGATGTTTTTATTATAAGGTTAAGGGGTATACTCCATATTTCTGCATCCCTTAATAATGTCACATCAGCGGCACATCATATTCCAAAGTTTTTCCACATTTCTTCACATTTGAAGGAAATGGTTCCACATTTTCACACTGTCACGTTATTTTTATTTTTTAATTAAATTTAATGATTATTTCTTTTACTAATTAATTAAAATGAATTAATAATTATAAAAAATAAAAAATAAAAATAGATTAATAACTAAATAAAAATACATTAATAATTAAAAAAAGCAAATAATCAAAATAGATTAATAACTAAAGAAAATAATAAAAGTACATTAATAATTAAAAATTCAACTAAATAAACTAGACTTGATCGTTCGCCGGATGAGGGTGAAGTGATACGAGATGTTGCACCAAATCATGTCGAAGATTGCTGTGTATTTCGCGATTGCGTATATATCGGTCATTAACACTTTGTTGGGCAGCACTAACTTACTCTAATCCAATTGTCGCTTCAAATTCATCTTCTTTGAACTCGCAAATTGCATGACCTTCATCCTCTAGGATCATGTTATGTAGGATAATGCAAGTGTACATTACACGCCGTATTTTATCGACCTTCTAATCACGTGTCGGGATTTCACTATATGAAATCTTTGTCTGAGTACAACAAATGCTCGTTCAAAATCCTTTCTAGCAAATTCTTGTTTTTTTTTGAATTTTTTTTCTAATATCATCTTTCGGACACGTAAACGATTTGACAAAAGTAGACTACTCAGGATAAATACCATCAACGAGGGGCCTATATCTTGTTCCTCTAAGCTCAAAAAACGTATTGTGTGCGGTTTCATTTATCATGGTGTTGAATATTGGAGACTGATTAATGACGTTTATATTGTTGTTTGAACCCGAAATTCCAAAGAAAGCATTTCGAAACCATAGATCTTGTGATGCCACCACCTCGAGCATAATTGTCGGAGCGAGATGGTCACCTCTCATATATTGTATGCGTCATGCATTTGGCCAATTACTCAACTCTCAATGCATACAATCTAGACTACCAATTCTATAGTTGTTGAATATCGCTTGCGTAAATATTTTGGCCCATATATGTCATTTTTATAAACAAATCCATGTTGTTTTCTTAGAAATCCTTATATAATCATATAATTCGTCGGCGACAGATCCGTATGCCAATTGATGCATAGCGACGGTACACTTTTGAATAGGAGTGAAACCTCTTATATCTCTATCAATCCATCCCAGTTTGAAAAAATGCATCTCCCGTCCCAAATCGTTAAGAATACGTAAAAATAACTGCTTATTCATTCGAAAACAAGTTCGAAATGTGGCATGTTTATAAAGCGGGGGATCGGCAAAGTAGTCATGAACTAAACGATAGTGAGCGGCCTCACGATATCTATTCAAAGTGGCTCTTCATGTGTAGGTTTGGGTGTTCGAGATTTCGGCATCGTCTTTTAGTATTTCAACTATAGTATTAATAACTATCTAGAAAATAATTGGGGCTACATCTTCCGATTCTGAAGAGGGTGAATTTAGTGTGTCCATTTGTTGAGAATAGTTTGAGAATGGGTGAAATGGTTTGAGAATTGAGAATGGTTGAAATGGTTAAAAAATGGTTATTTTTATAATTAAAAAAGTTTTTTTTAAATCTAGCCCCTTCTCCCACGCTCGTGGAATTCTCCATGGATTGCCTTCATGCTCGTGGTCCACGATTGCCCGGCGCGGTGTTCCACGGCCGACCACCTCACCTCCACGGCCCTTTCCACGGGGTACTCCCCTCAGCCTAAGCAAGTAGAAACCATCTAAAGTTAGAAGGTTCATCATGCTAAAAGGAAATATGTTAGTCTTTTAAGTTAGTAAAACAAACTACGAACTAAGTAATTGGTCTACTAACCTTATATATTTACCCACTTTAATCAAGATTGAAAATCACGACTCAATAGAAGAATCAACATCGTTGCATGTTAAGCAACATGAAGATTATCATGTAGCTATTAAAACACGGGTATTTTGTGTGATTTAATAGATGTCACACAAATACTTGAAGAATTTAAAACAATTTATTAAAATGAAAGATTGAGTTAGTCGTAAATCTCGCTCAAGGTTTTATATCTTCACAAAGACCCTTGAAATTTTAAGGTAAAGACTTGAAGATTCGGCATTATCTTTTTAGTTTTATTTGAAATTTGAATTTTTAGTTTGTGTGATTTCTTTCGTGTTTTGAATTATCACTCTTATCTATAAGTTGAGAGTTAGAGTTTGGTTTTGATCAGACTGGTTTTGATATTGTTTTCTTAATTGAAATTTCTGATCAAAGCGTTCGACTTTCGAAGCTTTCGATTCGAAGCATTTGGTTATTTCCGAGTGTTGTTGTGTGTCATTTGATTGTGTTTTCGTGTGCATCAAGGAGTGTGTAATCGAATTCAAGTTCTAGTAAGTTATAGTATTTGTGTTCTTTGTTTATGGTGTGTTTGTGATTGAGTGTGTGAAAACTGATCGAATCTTGACTAACACCTTTTTCCACATCCACACCATTATCTTCATTTCCTCCATGTATATCTAAGAAGATTATCAAGATAAACCGTCAAAAAGAAGTTTCATATTGCAATATTACTTATCCAATCTTTATCCGGATTAAAGATAAACATTCTTCATTTATGACAACAAATTCTTGTTAAACACAAGGTTAGTTGGATATTAGTTAATTAAAAGTCGTTACCTTAATCGAACTGTAAACTACATAGTTTATATACACGATGGCAATTAAGATAAAAGTTATTACATTTTCATGTGACTTGCGTTAACTATATGTTTTATTTTTTTTATTAGTAACTAGGTTTTTTTTTTGAACGACGAACATTAAATGTTGTGACGTTGCACCCCCCGTCACATGAGAGAGTCTCGTTCAACTCCGGCCAATATGTTGTCTTAACCGGGCCCACTTGGCGTCAGAGTTGGAGAGCATCCAAGGAAAAATCTCACCCAATACGGCCCCTTCCGGGCTTGAGGGAGAGCCGAGGCTCAAACCCTGGATCGGCGTGGGTAAAACCCTGGTGCATCAGCCTAAGAACTAGGCCTCATTTGCATGCCTCAGAAATTAATGGTGGTGGCAGGGATTGAACCCGGGTCCCTTGGGACTTCAGGCCTCACCTCAACCACTACACCACAACCTCTTTGGCATTCGTAACTAGGTTAGATGCCCTTTTATTTCACGGGCTGAATAAAAATAATAAAATAAAGAGTATGCTTTTAATTACGTATACATAAAAAAATCACATAATAAAAGCAATAATAATGATAACGAAAGAAAACTATTATAATTCATAAATGGTCAAACACTTATTTCTATACAACATTTGATATTTTATTGGTAATTTCACCATCTTTATCTAATATTTAATAGTTTTAGTCCGTCTCTACTTGTAACTCTTGATAATACAACATACAGTTGACTATATGTGAAAAACTAGTTGTCTCAAAAACAAACCATCATTGGATAGTGAGTGTCATTGGCTCTTATTTGTTATCATTGCAAAATATACAGCAAATGAAAACTGTCTTCTTTGAAACTTGAAAGGAATCCTTTTGTCAGAAGGTGTCAAACTGAGTCTTCAAATAAAAGTGTGACTTCCGATATTAGTTCCATATATGATATCGACTTTCATAACACGACTACCCAATGATATCACCTAGTCTAGTTCCAATATATATCCACTTTTCTGGTCAATATTTCTTAGTAGCATCACTAGAACACCGACTTTTAATACTAACTTATGGTTTGGCAAACGTGAGAGTTTAAGCCCATACAAAATTTCATCTATGAAATTGCTACCTAGTTATTCATGAAACACACACCAAAACACATTGGTAATTTATACTACCAAAAATCAGTGGAATATAATGCTACAACAGAAAAATTGAAAACTTCAACTAGCCATCTTCGCTACCGATTCAAGTGTTAAACAGAAAATATAATGATTCAATACAAGATAGCCATCTCCGCTACTTGTTTCCTTAATTATGCGTACAATTTGAAAAAACGGAGAAATAATTGAATTGAAAATTGAGAGGAAATCACGATTTGAACTGAATGGAAGATTTTGACTAATTCAATGATAAAATACCTAAAATAAATCCTTGAATATTAGGGTGAGTTTAGACGGGAATTGTAGTCAAAGAATTGTTGTGATGATGCCACGTGTAAGGGAAGATATTCGAAATGCTTCAGAGCGACTTAATTCAGATTTCAATATAGCTGGGGCAGGTAATTTTAATGATTTCATATATGAGGCAGATCTTCTAGAATACAATATGGGGGGGTTTAAATTCACATATATGAGCGACAATGGGCTCAAGGCAAGTAAACTTGACAGGGCCTTAGTTTGTAAGGAGTTCATGGACAAATGGCCGGATGCATCTCTAACGGCATGGCTCCGGGTAATTTCCGATCATTGCCCCATTACTCTAAAATGCTCAAGTGTGGATTTCGGGCCTAAGCCTTTCCGTTTCTTTAATTCTTGGATTGGGAGAGAAGGGGTCATGGCAATAATAGAAGGGGCCCTAAAAACTCCGGTACCTCCGGCAAGACCTGATGCTGTCCTTGCGGCCAAGTTAAAAAATGTTAAATTTGCTCTTAAAAAATGGAGTGTGGTCCTTCGTAATAGAGAAGAGGAACAAGCAGACTCACTAAGGGTTCACTTGAATAATTTAGACACGATGGCTGAACTCATTGGATTGAATTCAGATGAGAATGAGGAAAGGATGGCTACAAAGGCAAAATTGTTAGAGACGGAAAAATTAAAAGCGGAGGATTTAAGGCAAAAAGCGAGGATTAAATGGGCAATCGAGGGGGACAAAAACACTTCTTTTTTTCATGGCTTGTATAACTCGAGGAAGGCTTCCAACAGAATCCATGGGATCCGAGTCAATGGGGTGCGGTCGTCCTGCCCTTCGGCTATAAAGGCGGGGGCATGCAGTTTCTTTGAGACCCGATTTCAGGAAAAAATGCCCACTCGGCCCACTCTGTCTTGCCAAGGTATAAATCGATTATCCGAGGACGAAGCGGCTTCTATCTCCTCGCCATTCTCATTAGAAGAGATCCGGATGGCCGTTTGGGACTGCGGGGGGGACAAAGCTCCTGGCCCGGACGGGTTCAACTTTACATTTATAAAACAATATTGGGAGCTTCTAAAGGCAGATTTTCAAAGAATATTAGGCGCGTTTTATGAAGATGGGGTGATTAGTGGGGTGTGTAGCTCCTCGTTTATTGCTCTCATTCCAAAGTCAAACGATCCGGACTCTTTTAATGATTATAGGCCTATTTCACTAATCGGGTGTATTTGCAAAGTGATATCTAAAGTGCTCGCCAATCGTATCAAAACTGTTATCGGGTCTGTCATTTCGGAATCTCAAACTGCTTTCCTTGCAAAAAGAAACATCCTTGATGGGCCGTTGGTGGTGAATGAAATATTATCCTGGTTGAAAAAATCTAAGTTGAGCGGGTTGGTGTTTAAAATAGATTTCAATAAGGCGTTTGACTCAATTTCGTGGGGTTTCATTGATTCCATATTGCACCAAATGAATTTTCCTCACAAATGGAGACTGTGGGTTAAAGGAGTGCTGGGCTCGGCTAAAACTTCTGTTTTGATTAATGGATCCCCATCCAAGGAATTTAATTGCTCCCGTGGGGTCCGGCAAGGGGACCCGTTATCACCATTTTTATTCCTGATAGCAATGGAGTCGCTTAACTGGATGTTAGAAAGGGCTGGGGTCATTGGGGCTTTTAGGGGCCTAAAAATGCCTAAAAACGGGCCGATAATTTCTTACCTTCTCTTTGCGGATGATGTTATAATTATGGGGGAATGGTCAACAGCTAACTTCAAGAATTTATTACGGTTAATGAGGTGCTTTTATCTCGCTTCGGGTTTAGTCATTAACTTGAGTAAATGCAGTCTTCTTAGCATTAATGTCTCGGAAAATAGTGTGGCGGAAATGGCTGAAATTGCTAGATGTCAAGTGGGGCAGTTACCTTTCACATACCTTGGACTGAAGGTGGGAGCGAACATGAATCACTCTAAAAATTGGAGGCCTATTATAGAAGCTTTCGAGGCAAGGCTCTCGATATGGAAGGCCAAGAACTTATCCATTGGGGGTAGGGTGGTGTTGCTCAGATCTGTACTTGATAGTCTTCTAGTTTATTATTTCTCCTTATTTAAAGCTCCGGATAAGGTAATTAACAAGCTTGAAAAAATTAGAAGGAATTTCTTGTGGGGTGGAGATGGGATTAATAAAAGGATCCATTGGGTAAAGTGGGACACGGTTTGTTCTCCAAAATCAGTCGGGGGTCTCGGCCTAGGGTCGCTTAAAACGGCCAATCAAAGTTTGCTTGCAAAATGGTGGTGGAGGTTTATAACGGAAGGAAACCCTTTGTGGAAGAAGGTGATTCTCAGCATACATGGGTCATTGAGGGGTTCGGCTTGCATACCAGGGAGAAGGGATACTGCTGGGGTTTGGGGAAATATTATAAAACTGGAACTCGTGTTTAGCAGCAGAAATATGAGTTTTAAAGAAATGGTGGAAGAGAAGGATGGAATCTGGACATGGAGACATGAGGAGCAAGGGGGTTTTTCTGTCCGTTCGATGCGACGTCTGCTTAGCCCGGCCCAAAACACAGTCGACGCTTTTGTTTTAAATTGGTGCAGCGCCGTTCCGTTAAAAGTTAACATCTTTGCTTGGCGTGCAGAACTCGATAGGATCCCCACTCGACAAGTTTTATCAAGGAGAATGGTTAGTTTATTGTCTGATAGTTGTCCTCTTTGTTCTGAACATGTGGAGTCGGTAGAACACTTGTTTACTTCCTGCTTCTATGCTGTGGGGCTTCATCAGCTCTTGGTGCGCAACCCCACCCATATTCGTGTTCTCGATTAGGGACATACTGGAGCTGCATAAAACCTCCTTGGCGGACTCTAAAAAGCATAAAGCATTTCAGGTGGTTATTCTTGCTGCCCTTTGGTGTACGTGGAAGTTAAGAAACGAGGTGGTTTTTGATGGGAAAAAAGCTTGCCTCAGAAGGCTTTGTGAGGACCTCAAATGTGTAAGTTACTTGTGGGCGAAGAACAGGAAGGTGGCTGGGGTCTCAGATTGGGAGACTTGGTGTTCTTTCCAATTTTGAGGTGGTTGGGTCTGTAATTGCTTCTTAGTTTTCTGCTTTCTTGTTTGTTTCTTATGTCTGTTTCATTTCGGGTTGTTGTCCTTTTTGTGCTAGTTCTCTCTAGCCTTTTAATTGAATCTGCCTTTCAAAAAAAAAAAAGTATAGATGTGTTCTCATCAAATACAAAAGTGAAAACATTTAAAAGTACCCCACACCAAAGTTGTAAGTCCAAGTCATTAAGTCCAGGATATCCTGTCGTCGTCTGAATTGTATGTAACAGATAATTACAACTTAACTCATTCTATTTTATTTAATAAAATAAGATCATTATTTAAGCTGTTGCAGTTCGACTTCAGACATCTATATACTTTAAAGTTAATAATAATATACTAGTAGGGAACCGCCCCGACAAATTAATTTTGTGTAAATATTAGCCTAATTAAACGAATGTTTTTAATAAATTACACCTCATTTGCAAAGGCAAATGCAACTTGCTTATAAAATATGTATATGAGATACCACCACACGTAAGAGGTATCCCGCGCGTTGCCGTGGAGACTTGAACGTCTACAAAAAAGTTAAAGACCTTCAATATTTGTATATAATTAACAATATGATATGCTTGATTTTCAAACATCTATTAGAATTAAAAAACATAGTATCTAAAATGGGATAATATTTGAATGTTACTTACAGTTAATGCCATTAAGAACAGAAAGAGCAATTCCTTATACACTTGTTTTGTTGAACTGTCACACCAATCAATTTCTCTTCATAACATCATGAGAGATATAAAATTTTGAACCCAAAGACTCTGATTTTACTTCCAGACATCAAATGTCCTTTCATCACATCTGCATAAGTACAAAAAAGGTAAATCAATATTCATAGCAAATGTTGGCATAACATTTGTTACAAATTATGAATCTCAAATCCCTAAACATGATACCTTTAAGAGCCCTAGCAATGAGCAACAACAATGAACATTAAATTCATCATGAATTTGGAAGATCAACCAAACCCTATATTCACCACCGTATTCATCAAATTCGAATTGCATATCATGCATCAATAACAACGAATTATTAAAACATACATATCTCCCTCAAATCAACAAGATCGATCACAATAATAAATGACTCTAACCAGATATTACCTACATATATGATAGAGTTGAATGAATCGTATTTGTAGAATTTTGAGAGTGCTAATTTGGGTGGTGTTTTATCTCAAACGGGTCCATTGATCAAATCATAAGGTTTAGCTATTAAGGGAACGGGTCAAAAGGCAAATAAAATGCTAATAAAAAAGTAAAGTAACATTAACATTCAGAGCTTAAAAAAATAAAAATAATTTTGAGTTTTGAAATCAAAAACACGAACATTTAAGTAAACTAAGTTGTCATTTCACTTCCCTGATTTCTCCACAAATCCAAGCTTTTACAAGTGTCATGTGGTTTGTAGTGAGGGTGCCAGTTTTATCACTGCAAATATTAGTTGCAGATCCCATGGTTTCACAAGCTGCTAGATGGCGAACAAGAGCCCGATCATTCATCATCTTTTTCATCGCAAATGCTAGACTTAGTGTCACGGCTAATGGTAGTCCCTCGGGCACTGCAACAACTACAGTTGTAACAGCAATAGCAAAGTATTCAAGCATCTGAAGGGCATCATCTCTGGACCATAGAAAAATATAAACTTGTTTTCTCCAACTTACAAAAGTGTTTTGGGTTGACCCAACCCAACCCCGTTCCAACCTTTAGAAAAATATAAACTTGTTTGCTCCAACCCATGTAGCCAAATCCTTTCGCGTCCATTCATCCCTAACCATGGATGCAGACAAGTGCTCTACATATTAGTATATATTATTATATGAATAAACCACCGTCAAGGTCAAACAAAGTCATTTTCAAACCCATCAATAAACCACCGTTTCCTCTTTCTCAAACCTACCCATTTCTGTTAAAAGCTAAAAATGTCAAACACCCCTTTAGAATTTAGAACTATGACTACAAAAGTCAAAGTTACCTGATTTAGTGTATGATCACGTAAAAGAGACCCTAAAAGAGACACCCAAATAGATACTGTAGGATGAAAAGGCAGTCTCTTTATGAACTCATAAGCACGCTCCACCATTCCTGCTCGCCCCAACGTATCCACTACACACGCATAATGCTCAACCCCTGCTTCAATTCCGTATCTTGATCTCATTGACTCAAAAAAAGTCATACCTACATCCATTGCTCCAGCCCTGCTACATGCTGTTGAAATAGACACAAAAGTAACATAATTAGAGATTACATATCCACATTTCATTTCCTCAAACAAGGCAAGCGCCATGGCTGCACCACATGAGAATACTACACCACATATTAATATTAATTAAATAAATCAGAACAAAAACATAAACAAAACATAACTCATTCCTCCACAACATAAATTCAACATTTTTATCAATTTTCTAAAAAAAATTAGAGTTCATCTGATGTCCGATTACAACACGTTTTCTTAAAAACAAAACAAACGAAAACTAAAGATAGACGACATCGAACTACACACAGAGACTTACATTTCCTGACTCCGGCGGCAGGTTAGGCGAAGCAGGCGGACGGAACATCGGCGGATGAGGCTCTCTTCAAAAGCCATAATCTCTTTGCCAAAATCGATCAAACACAGTCTTGGCTTTCTACAATCAAAAACCAAAACCTCAGTCATTATTTCAACTTACTAATTAAAAAAATATGTACAACAAAATAGGATGCATGTAAAGCATGATTGTAAGTATAACCCAATTAGTTTAATGGACCAGGCTAATAACCCTCATGACATGAATTCATATTACAATATCATATTGTTAAAAATGATCCATTAGGCCAAACAAAACCTGGTATTGGCAAGAAAGCTAATCCAAGACCACATGTTTATAGATCATGGTTTCAGATTCATCGATAAAAAAATCTTTGATATCTGACCAACTAATCAGCGTTTAAAAGCAAAGTATTCCAAGTTTAAATCGTCTTTTAAGCATACAGGAAGTTCTTTGAGTCAATGCGGATCATAAATTCAAAATGAAACTAAGATTTTTTGTAATTTGATTAAAGTTCAAGATTATAAAAAAGTACTGCTGCTCATTCAATCAGAAAAAAAAATTGAACTAAAGATCCTAAATTCTTTAAGAAAAAACCATAAAACTTCAAGGGAAGTCATTAAGTTCAACATTGCAAGAAACAATCAGATAAGCATTACCAACAGACAACAAAGAGGACCCGGTGTTTTGAAAAACCCAATTGAAAACCTTCCCAACCCATAAACACAGTCTTGAATCTTGTAGCTTGAAGAGTAGCTGGGGTTTTAGGCTGCCAGATGTAGCACTTATTAGTAATGCAATAATCAAATACATTTAAGAACAAAATAGATATGAACAACCAACTAACCGCTTTCTTTGCTAATAGATCATCAAGCATCTCCACATCAGAAAGATAGTCCCATTTGCAAGCACGCACCATCATTGTCCCAAGCAGAACTTAAAGCCCTGTCATCACACAAAACTGAAATTCAATGACAGTATTCAGTTACTTCTAACATTATTACACCCAACCCCAACTGATTTACTATGACCAAACCATAACTTCTGGCTCGTCTTCAGCGGAAGTAACTTTTTCATCAGTACCCAAAAGGGCATTGAGAATATAAACAAGACAACATAAGATCCCAAAATCGAGAAGAGATTGATTATCGATAGGCTGCAAACAGCATAATATTAAATCCTATAACAGGACTTTACATGTTAAGATATTGTTTTAACTAAAAATAGGCTTAAAAGTAAAACATACCCCGGATACAAGGTATTCCACTGACTGCAAAAGATTTGAACCAGGCTGAATTTCATCCTACAAAAAAAAACACAAGTAAAAATAATATTACAGATTGAACAACTTTACAAACCTCTGTGATCTCAGAAAAACAACCTATTAAACTTTCAATCTCCAATAATCGTGTTTTGCTGCTTAATCTTAACTTTAATCTTAACTGGTCAACATAAACCTTGTTGTTACTCCAGGAGTGTTATATGCTTCAAATTGCAAATCTCATTTGGGATGTTGCCTTCTTATTTAACTCGACGACAAATTCTTGAATTTATCCCATGAAGAAGATGATTGGTTTTATTGTCTGTGTTTGGATTTAAGATTAGGTTTATAAAGAGAGATATTAGAGAGAGAAGAGAGGGTGAGAGAGAAGAGAGGGTGGTTTTGATTTTACAGAAAATTTGTTTATTATTATTTTGTGGAAGAGATGAACATTTGATTTGAGAAACAGAATTGGGAAGTTTTGGTTTTGGCTATGGGGGACTGGTTCGATTAGGGTTATTTGTGGATCAACACCATTTTTCAAAAAGCAGGCATTTAGTTAACTAATACCCAAATTAGCAAAACCTTTCTCGGCATTCTTGGTATTGAACCTCTCATCGGCATTCTTGGTATGTAAGGGTTTATTTAACCTCTCTCTTTGAAGGCGAACTTCCTGTTCGGCGACCTTTCTTCTCCAACATTGAAGGTGAACTTCCAGTTTGACCTGATTTTGAATTTTGTTATGTAGTCTCCCCGAATCGGATGGGTGGAGGGAGAAGGGGGGTTAGGGTTGTGGTTTGGTGGTGAGGTTTATATTTACCTTGCTAGTGAGTGTGTTTGGGTTTGTGGTCTGATTTTGGTTTGGTTTCATAGCTCGGGGGTTTTGTCAGGAGATGTTGTTATGTCTGGGATTCGGGATGACATTGTGATTCCTCCATTGGAGGTAGGTGTTTGGCTGTGTCCATTTAAAGGTTTCTATTGCTGCCCGGATGGAACGTCGGGATCCAAGGGGTTTCCTCGGTTGGTTGCGCATATCAAGCGGCTCCATTTGTCATCGGATGATCGGAAAGGGACCTTGCGGGAAGCGGTCTCCACAGATTATGATTTGTTTGTTTCGGTTGGTGAGGCTTTAAAGGTCTCAAGCAAGTGGCTGTGCGGGGTGTGTATGTGCCTGCATGCTCTCAGTAGCATGTGGATGGGATAGCCCGTTTCAAACGGGTTGCGGGAAATGCAGAGGAGTTTATAGTGGGGATTCCTAAGCCGAATGTTGGGAGGAAAGTTGTTCCTTTGGGAGGGGTGGTTGTGGACGGGGTTCTCCTTGAACGCGTCTTCTCTCTTCCTATCACGACTGTTAAGAGCATCCCTCAAAATTGTCGGATGGCGTTTGCCCAGGCATTAACTGCTGCCCTCGGTAAAGTGGCGGCTATGCCAGACTCTGTTGAGGCATGGGTGAGACTTTTGTTGTTACCGCGTTGCACGTTGCGAGTTTTCAGGCCTTCTAACCGTCAGGAGCGCAGGCCTGGTAATAGGAAGTCTTTGCAATGTCATAGTATTCAGCGGTCGCTGGCAGCTTGGCGTGATGGGGATGGTTTCAACGAGCTCATCCATTCGCTTTTTGCCCAACCTTTGGGGCCGACCACGTGTCGTGTAGAGCTTGTCCCTAGGTCCGATAATTCTATGGCGTGCAACAATGTTAAACAATGTTTGCGGAAAGTTGCGGATGGGCATTTCACTGCGGCGTCAAAGTATTATGCTCTTCAGGGGTTGCACCTTTTGGTAATGATACTATGAAAGTGTTGGTGGCAAAGCATCCCATCCTGCCCCCTCCGGTTATGCCTGTTTCCTTACTTTCCGATCCTCCTCTTGTTGTGGATAATGATGTCGTGCTTGAATGCATTAAAGCTTTCCCCAAAGGGACCTCTTGTGGGAGGGACGGATTGAGAGCCCAACATATTTTGGATGCTCTTTGTGGAGAGGGGTCTACGATCGCCGTTGACTTGCTCGGGGTTATTTCTGTGGTGGTTAATTTATGCTTCGGGGGGAGATGCCCTAGGGGATTGGCGGAGTTCGTTGCCTCGGCCCCTCTCACACCGCTGCTCAAACCGGACAACGGGATTAGACCTATTGCCGTAGGTGCGATCTGGAGGAGATTGGTCTTTAAGGTAGCCATGAGGGGTGTTGGGAAGGAGATGGCTAAATATATGTGTGACTTTCAATTTGAGGTGGGAGTTCCCAATGGGGCAGAGGCTGTGCTCCATAGCGCGAACAGGTTCTTAAATGAGTTTCACTCGGATGGATCGTTGGCTATGCTTACCGTCGATTTCTCCAATGCTTTCAACTTAGTGGATAGGACTGCCCTCTTGCAAGAGGTTCGGACCCGATGCCCGTCCATTTCGCTATGGGTGGATTTTTTATATGGGCAGCCGGCTAGGTTATATGTGGGTGATGACCATATTTGGTCCACCACTGGGGTTCAACAGGGAGACCCTTTGGGGCCTCTCCTTTTTGCCTTAGTTTTGCATCCGCTGGTTCATCAGATTAGGGATTGCTGCAAGCTTCTCTTCCATGCTTGGTACCTAGATGATGGTACGATTATAGGAGACGCTAAAGAGGTGGCTAAAGCCCTAGATATTATCAGGTCGGAGGGGCCCGTTTGGGCCTTGAACTTAACGTCAAGAAAACGGAAGTTTTTTGGCCGTCGTGCAATGGGGTGAAGGTACAAGATGGATTGTTCCCTTGTGAGATTGGAAGGCCAGTGCTGGGTGTGAAACTCCTTGGGGGCGCCATTAGCAGAGATGCAGGGTTTATCAGTAATTTGGCTGTGAAAAGGGCTTCTTGTGCGGTGGAACTGATGAGTTGTCTCCCACGTTTGCGGGACCCTCAATGCGAGCTCCTTTTGCTCCGCTCGTGTATGGGAGTTGCAAAGCTATTATTCGGCCTTAGAACATGCCAGCCTATGTATGTGGGGGAAGCTGTTTCAATTTTTGACAAGGGCCTCCGGGGTGCGATCGAGGATATCGTGGTTTGTGGTGGTGCTTTTTTTGGGGATTTTCAATGGAGGTTGGCATCACTTCCAACCCGTTTCGGGGGTTTGGATTTATGTGCGGCTCAGGATGTATCTAATTATGCATTTGTGGCCTCGAGGACACAATCTTGGAGTTTACAGGACCACATTCTTCGGGGTTGTGATATTGATGGGTTAAACTTTGATTATGGATGTGCGATGGATCGCTTGCGCATGTCCCTTCCTGATTTCGATCTTAGCGGTTTCTCTAATAAGGACACTGCCCCCCCCTAAAGCCCAACATGCTTTGGCGAATGCCTTATTTAGCAGAATCGTCCAGAATTTGGGAGTAAAGTTTGATTTATCACCTCGCCAAAAAGCGGTGTTTGAATGTCTCCGGGCTCCTCGGGCTCAAGATTTTCTAACAGTTATCCCCATTGAATGACTAGGTCAGCATATGTCGGCTGTGGAGTACCGGGCTATCCTCAAGTATCGGCTAATGATCCTCTTGTTTCCGACTGATGAGCCCTGCCCAGTTTGCCGCAAGGCTTGTTTGGATTCTTTTGGCGAGCATGCGGTCCATTGCAAAGAGTTACCCGGGTTTAAATACAGGCATGATTTGGTTAGGGATGTTCTTTGTGATGTTCTCAAACGGGCAGGAATTTCTGCTAAAAAAGAGGCTCCCGTGAACTTTCTGACAGATCCGCTTGAAGGGAGGTCTACTCTACGGCCGACTGATATTCTTGTGTTTGGTTGGGCATGGGGGAAACACGCTTGTGTGGACCTTACAGGAGTGTCCCCTCTTGTGAGGCTTAGGGAAAATGGGGTTGTGGCGGGTCATGCCGCTTTAAAGGCGGAATCAGGCAAAGTTGCTAAACACGAGAAAGCTTGTTTAGAGAACCAACACGTGTTTATTCCTTTTGCTTTTGATACTTTTGGGTTCCTAGCACCGGAGGCAGTGGAATTCCTAAACAGGGTTCAACGAGTCGTGCATAGTAATATTTCGGCCCCTAAAACCCAAAACTTTGTTTTTAGTAGGATCGGTTTTGCTATTCAAAAGGGGGTTGCTGCGCAACTTGTTGCCCGTTTACCTGCCATTTTATTGTAATCGTCCTATATTAATATATATTTAATCTCTTTATGCTATACCCACAACAAAAGAAAACATGTGTGTCTCTACTAACCTGCAAATCAACAAGTTTAAACTATATCCAAACAAACAGTCTATGGTGCAGTATAATTGAAGGTTTTAAATATGAATCCAAATACCAAACCGACAGTAACCGAGTAGCAAATAAATATGAAGATGATTTACAATTACCTCACACTTCACCTTTAATATAACAACATCCCAAATAGAATCAATAGCCAAAACAAATAACCGAGAGCAAAGAAGCATACATTCAAACTAACCATAATAAAAACGAGAATGCAATTACCTGAGGATGTAACTCTCAAAACTCAGAACATTGATCGAATCCAAGAGTTGTGACTTTATAGGAGAGAATTGAGATTTGAATTGGCCGCCCATTTCAACTTGTTTGACTGTGCACAGAAGCCCTGAGGAAGAAGCCAAGAACCATTTCCTTTTTCGTGCTATTTCAGGTTCTGGGGGATTTCTTGCAGAGCTACAGAACCCATTCTTCCTCCTTAGTGTATTCATGTTTCACAAGGGAAGAAAAGAAGAAGCGCAGCCCACCTTCTTTGGCCTGTATTCGATCAGGCATTTGTCAATTAGGAGAAAACGCAGCAGTTAGGGTTTTTGTTGAATTTGTGCTTCATGGGTTGAACCCTTATCATGGCGGTGGAGAAGGTAGCGATGACGGTTGGAGGGTGGGGTAATGATGGATTTAACACACGCATGAAATGAAGGGACGCAGATGCAAGCGATGAAGGATTGTACATCCCAATTCATTGATAGCGTATTCATTGATGGCGTGGTCGGTTAGCATGTGAAACGTCTCCGGCGATTTTGAACTCCGGTAGAAACAGGCTTCCGGCGTCTTAAACAAAGGGAGAAAGAGGCATCTTAAAAATGGTGTGAAAAGACAAGTGTCCTGATATCTATTATAATCTACCAGTAGGTTGTCCCGCGTAAAACGTCGGTATCACCAATACTCTTTTGAAGTACACAATCTAAACTGAATTGTCTGATTATATTTGGGTATTATTATTATTACTATTATTATTATTATTATAACTATGTAAATATTTAGTAATTATATACTTAAACACGGATGTTGAAACGAATACGCATTTATTCACACGATGTTTTTTCTCCGCTGAAGTTTGGTACCGGGTGGAAGCTTGGTGTCGATTGAATCCGTTACTTATCTTTGATGTTGCCGACTTAATGGAGATAACAAGCTCCCAGCCATTCACGAAAGATGCTAAATACATCCTCCGAGGCATTGTCTTTTCTACTATGTGGGCCATTTGGATTGAGCGTAACGATCGTATCTTCAAAAGCAAGCGGCGGCGGGCGATTGAAGTGGTTGAGAGTATTAAGATGTCTTCGTATTTTTGGTTTAAACATAGATCTAAGTTGAAATGTTTAGATTGGATTGATTGGTGTAAATATCCGTTAGACTTGGTGTAATTCCGGTTGTTGCCCGGGGGTCCTTTCTTTGAGGACGCTCGTGGCGGTTTTTTTAGAAATTTACCTTCCAAAAAAATATATATATATATACTTAAACATTTAAATAATTAACATCCAATATTTTAGCTTAATTTCATTTACGCAATAATTGAACAACCACAATTTCAACTTCAGTCCGTGGCTTGATTTAAGCCGTAAAACCTTAACCCTTATTTCTCGTTTGGTCGGCTGGTCATTCCGACCAACCTAGCGGGTTTGGTGTGAAGATTTTTAAAACGGTAGTTAACGGTTTTTCTCTAAAATTTTACATTTTTAATTATTATACACTCAATTAAAAATAAATGACAATGAATAGTAAACCCAACCATGGAATGTTGCCACGTGAAAACTTTTATCTATGTATGTACGTATATGAAATTGACTGAGAACAAGAGTGAGCGTTAGCAAAGTTGGTTCGCATGTCACACTCACACGTAGGTGGCGCTGGTTCGAGCTCAAACCCCAACCCCAACCCCACCCCCGCGTGTGTGGCTAGTTCTTCCTTTTTCCAAGCTGCTTCATTTATTAATTTATCTATTTGTTATATTGATGTGCGTGAAGTATATATATTTTCAATAAAGATTTTTCACACAAATGTCGGTTTTAAAATTAGTTTTCACCTAAACTAAACCACACACACGAAGGCAAGTGCACCTGTCGGGTGGTAATATAGAATTGATAAGAACCGGGTGTCAATCCATGGACACAGTTTAACGTTCAATCTAGATCTTCAATTGTTTGATTAAGTAGAGAAAATATTTTGATGTTTCGGTTTTCTTTTTGTAAACTCTTTTCTAAAATGACAATAATAATTTTTGAGAAAATCACAATAATAATTTTTAAGAAAATTGCAAAGACTTGATTGATTAAAAATGACAAATATTTTTGTGAGAAACAACCATCTTAGTTTAGAATCCGCTTATTAATTATGTTGAAATAAATTATATGGCCAAATTTTGTGATTATGTTAATGTTCTTTGAAGCGAGTGGATTAGAATCTTGTCAAAGTTTTTAATCCCATAATCATTAAAAAAGACATCAATGAGTAAATTACATGTTGCCCACTTAAAATTAGTTTAGTTAGATAAAATGGTGTAATTTCTTAACTTATGAAATTCTAGGACAAAGTCATATAAACTTTAAGCTTGAGTTATCAATACTACCATTAACATAAATAATGTTCAAGAAGAATCATAACATTTCTCTTAGTTTTTCCAAACACGATTAACGGGTTTGCATGCCTTGATATTTATTTCACAATAAAGGTTTCAAAGATTCATTCCTAATTCTTAGTTATAACATCATACCAAAAGATAGTAAGGTTATAAATAAATGGTAGTCTTATAGGTTTTCCAACACGATATAATTTCACATTTATAAAGCTTTAGTTGATTTATAAACATTTAGACATGCAACTTCATCAAGAAATTAACACAAGATTATTATTACATTAACATAATACTTTAGCCATAGTCATAAGTTCAACATGATTAATTAAGCTTCATCAAGCTAAGATGATTGAAAAGATGTTTAGCTCATAGTGAGCTTACAAACAACAAAAACACAAATGGAATACATGCAAGTCATAATGAGATCAAAGATATAACCAAAGTTTCCAAGTGGAGGAGTGTAGTGATCTTCTAGGTGTATTTTGATGATGAAATGGATCTTTCTTATCCTCCAAATGGTCTCCCAAGTCTGGTTCCCGAGTGTTTAAGTGGGTTGAATTTTTCTCTAAGAGCTCTCTTTTCAAATGAGCCCAAGAGGCTCTATTTATACTATCTGAGCAACGGGGCAAGGCCCGTGCCTGGTGACGCACGGCCCCGTGCTGGGACCCCAGTGTAACCGTTTTGTTTTCTGTCACGAACGTACTGAACATGTACTAGGCACGGGGGCATGCTTGGTGGGGCACGGCCCCGTGTTACACCAGGTCGAGGGACAAAGGTACACTGGTACAATTCTAGGTTGACCATGGGGGTGTGCTTGATGGGGCACGGCCCGTGCTTTGCTGGGAGACTTCTGTCTTCTTCTGCAAGTTGGGGCACGGGGTGTGCTTGGTGGGGCACGGCCCGTGCTTGGTCTTCTGAGTTGTCTAATTTCTTCATTTTTCGCCACTTATTTGTTTGTTTGTTCCTTTTAAGCCAGGAGTTCCCTTGAATTCAAATAAATGGGACGCAAATGATGTGAAATATATGTATAATTTAGAGCACATCAAACCTCCCTACACTTGAACCTTGCTTGTCCTCAAGCAATACTTTGAATAATTACTCCAAATGGCAATTTCAAAAGCAAATTCGTACAACTTTAAGCAAGAAATGATTTTCATTCTTTAAAGAAGGGACACAAGCAAACAAGTTTCAATCGAGCAATTATGAACTTATGAAGTAATATTCTTGAGGCAATGGTTTGTTTTATGAAGTTATAGACGAGCAAGACTTTAGCACTACTCACAATGTTCATACATACTCGGCTAAATATTTGTAGTCATACGTGTAATGGCGTATGTTTAGAACACTCGATTATCAACATAAGATGTGCTTAGTTATATGCTTGTTAAGAGATCGAAACTCCACCACTATACAGGAAACTTTTGCATGAATCAAAAGGTCTTTTGGGTTGTGGGTTGGATAAGGGTGATTTTCGAAAGATGGTTTGGTGCTTAGGGCTTGACTTGTGCTTATTTAAAAAGAAAGGGTAAACTAAATCTAAAACTAGAAATCCCTCTAAAATGCCCGGGTTAGAAAGGGTATTACTAACGCGAGGACTCGTTTAAGGTCAAATTGTCAAGACCGAATCTCATCTTTAGAAACCTTACTTCCTCTTTGACCTTGAGGTACACATAGCTATCCTTCCTAAGGGTTCGTTCGGCTTGTAGCCTAATAGCACCCAACCTAATCAACTCTGTATACTCATGCTGGGAGGTTGTTTGGTTTTTACTACATTTTCCACATTTGAGGCACCTTTCGTATCTTTTTGCCCTTCTTTTCATGGTACTCTTTGAAGCTCCACAAAATGGTGGATTTTGTTCCATTTTTCTTCAACTTTTTCTTGATTCAAACATTAGAACAAAGAGATGTTCTCAAATTTCTGGAGGAAGTTCCGGATTTGCAAAATGAAGACATGAAAGTAAATTGAAATCAAACTGATGCAATTTTTTTGAGTCCTTAGCACAAAGGTAACGGGTTGTTAATGAGGGTATGCTGAAATGGCTTTAATTGGGCTAGCTAGGTGTGTTTGGTTGTTAATGGATTTTGGGTAAAAAGGTGGGTCTCCTAATGCCTAGATCATTTTCATGCAATAATCTCCTTTTGTGGTTTTGCCCCGTATACCCAAAACAAGTTCTAATTTACACAAAACATATGATACCCTCAATAATCTTGATAAAATTGAAAGCTGTAAATGCTTGAAAATGTGCTCATGGAAACGGATGAATTTGGGTAAAAGTGCAAAATCTATGCATGTCTATTATTTGAGCTTAACTTGCCATGCCTTAGAATGATTTGTGTCATTTTACTCGTTGATTTGTTTAAAACTTGTGTTTGAAAAATGCATTTCTTTCTTGCAGTTTACAAAAAATTTGAAGTGTATTGGTGCCAAATGGAGTTCTTTTTGAGACTTATGTGATCAAAGTTCAAGTGCTAATATGGTGAAACCCCCTCCCTACACTTAAAGCTTACATTGTCCTCAATGTACATGGTGTTTAAACAATTGTAAAGCATAAAAGAGGTAAAGGAACAGAAGAACACCCCTGAAAGATGGTGTATCCAATGCTTGTGATCAATACTCACAGCGGCCTGAAAAGCATGAATCCAATGTTGTCACACAGAATTATTAGTACAGATTTTCAGAAAATAAACATCCTACAAATAAAAGTAAAGAGTTTAAAATGGCACGGATTAGCCAGTGCCGGATAGTACTTAAACACACAAAATAAAAGAAAAACATAGCCGAAGAACACAGATTCACTGTGACAAAAATGTTGCACCAATGGGATCTTAATCAACTATCCCTCATGGGTCGAGGTTTTCCTCGCCCCAGTTCTTGTTCATTATGCGCCTCATGTAAGAAACATCTTCCCCAATCAAATCAACCATGTCCGATAAACTGTCGACTCGCCCAGAAGTGGATTCACAAATCTCGAAAGAACGGCGGGCATAAGTGCTGGCTGTTTGGATGGATTCATAAAGGTCCATCATGGATGGAAATCCCGTGGCGTGGGAAGATGATGTTCTGGTGTCACGGTGATGCTGATAATGGGGAGAGTGTTGATTAGGGGTGTTCAAACGAATCGAATCGGGTTATTCGAATTTGAAATTTTTTTCTGGATTCGAATTCGATTCGATTCGAATAATAAATCAATTAAACCGATTCGAATAAGCTTATTCGAATCGAATCGAATTTGAATCTATTCGAATAAACCGAATTACTATTTTTTTTTTGAAAAAAAAAATTAAAAAGTTACAAATACTCAGTCCCAAATATCCAAATTCTGCGTAAAAAAAGTTACAACCAATGGTCCCAAATATCCAAATTCTGTATTAGATCATTTATATAATCATGAGCTAGTTTATTTGGTTTCTTTTTTCCATTATCAAAACCTTTAACCCCACGTTCTCTCACCCCCGAAACAAAACTTAATTTGAGTTTGAGTAAGACTTACTTGGCTCGTTACTTGAACAATGGGATCGGGAATCCAGACTGAACTGAATCGTGAAAACATAGCCGAGTAGAGCTTAGCAAACAGAACAACCTAGCAGCCGAGCAGAGCAGTCGAACAATCGAAGAACTAGGGTTTGTGGCTGAGCAGCGACTAGCGAGAGGCGAGAGAGCAGGTGTGGCTGCTGAAGTGCTGAACTATGGTTCGAATGCAACACAATTAGATTTTGGGAAATATATAACCAGGTAAAATTTTTATGGATTTGAATTTGAAGCCCATACCAAACTTAAAAAAAGCCCAAATCAACCTAAATAAAAGGATATTATAAATTTATAAAAAAAAGTTATATAATATATAAATTCGGTTTATTCGAATCGAATCAAATTGGGGATTTTAGGATTCGAATTCGACTTATTTATTCGAATCGAATAATTATTCAATTCGAATAAGCCAAAATTCAAAATCGACATTTTTATTCGAATTTCAGTTTATTCGAATGGGATTCGAATAATGAACACCCCTAGTGCTGATGATGGGGGTGAATGGTGAATATCAAGGTCCATTATAACTCGCTCCGGATCCCAAACCTGTCATTTAGAATCCTGAAAACGTGCTCAACCATTGGGTAGGTAGGTGACCATACCCATGCTGGCGCATAGGGACAAGTCTAGAAATCTTGGAGATGGTCCGTCGGTGCCATGAGTTGGTTCATCATTGTACTCGTAGAGTTGCACAATCCAGCCGCCACCGAACATGGGGGTGTTCACCCCGGCTGTGGAGTTGGTTGCAAAAAGACTACAGAACAGGTAGGCAATGTTACAAGGCTCATGCATCACTAGACAGTATAGGACATACAAGTCCCTAAGGTTGACCACTCCCTCAGCTGTGTGACCATGTTGGGTGGCTGAATGACTGAGTAAACGGTGAATGTAATGAAGCATGGGAACCTTGATTTTACTGCTTTTGGTTTTGCTGGCGTTGTATCCCCCTGTTCCGATCTCGTTCTAGAAGGCGGTTCTAGTACTTCCGTAATTTGGGTGGTGCCTGTCTTCCTAGTCGGAAAAGCTGTGATTCGATGCTGAAAAGGTGGGTTAATAAATTTCTTCTTCCGTGTAGATTCCTAGAGCAATCCCAAATAGTGCAATAGAGGTGCTATGCCAAGTTCCTCCTAACCGAAAGGACACAACATCCTCATCCCAATAATCTAGATTGTTTTGCTGGAAGTTGAATGTTGCCAAAAATTCCATTGTGAGTTCCCGTACGGAATCACGATCGTTTTCAAATACACACCACCATGGAGGGGTGACAATATTGAGAAAGCACCCCCCCTGCCTGACGGTGTCCAAGGTGTCATAGCAGACTCGAAGATGTGATTCTTCATCCCGTCGGCGGAGTGTGCGTAACCTTTCACGACACAAATCCTCATTTTGATTGTTAAATACAAGGAATGGATGTGCAATGGTCCTGAAACATGAATTAGCAGCTTAGTCTAAAAAAAATAAACAACACGAAATCGAACCGGATTTGATCAGAGGCTGGAGCACGGGGGCGTGCCTGGTGGGGCACGGCCCGTGCTTGACTGTAGGACTTGGGGATGTTAAACGGGAACACAGCAAACCTGCTGGTGGTTGAACAAGGGGGCGTGCCCGGTGGGGCACGGCCCGTGCTGCACTAAAAAGGGCAGAATCGGAGATTCGAACCCGTGCACGTGTCTGTATATACAAACCCCTGATTTCCTGTTTTGGGTGTTATGGAACTTTTAGCCAAACGACAATGGGAACAAAGATTGAAACAAAAATATGAACAAATGGATCAATCCGGGTGAAAAAACCCAAATCAAACCCGAAAGTTGTAAAAACAACAACGAAAACTAAGAATTAAAACCCTACAAACGATAGATTTAAGACAAATGACTCAAGAAAGGGGGTGAAATCCGGTTTAGGACAAGAATCACCCAAAAATTGAAATAAAAACCCTAAATATACAAAACCGAACCATCTAAACATACCTTGGTGGAAGGATTGAGAGAAATCTTGATGAAAATGGTGGATTTGGGATGTTTGGTGGCTGGAACTAAGATGAAATTTTGTTTGAATTATTAGGGTGAAATGAGGTTAAGAGATTGGGTCTTTTAAGAAAGAGAAAAGCTTATCAGGCTGTCAGACACGGGGGGCGTGTCTCGTTGGGCACGGCCCGTGCTCCAATACACTGTTTAATTTTTGTTTTTTTTACATTAACATGATTTTTATTCAATTTCACCAAAAAATTTAATTATCATCAAGAGTAGTTTAGATCATTCAAGACTACGAAAGACGGAAATCATAACACTAGGAAGTTCCATTCATTATAATTTAGGAATACAAGCCGAGAGTCTCATGCAACAAAACGAGGCTCTAACATACACCATCCCTACACTAGGTGTTTACATAAAGCCTCTGAACATCTCATGCGGGAGCATGGGCATCAGGTACTGGGAGGTGCGGTTGCAGAGGTCCACAAGCTGATGTTTGAGGGAGAGTATCTCTTCCTTCATTTGTTCCATTTGCTCACACAGCTGCAGCAAGCGCATCTCGGCAAGCACATTCATGTTAGTCAACTCTTTGATGAGTTCTTTCAGCTTGAGAACTACTTCCATGATTGAAGGCTCACGAGTCTTGGTCTTTGGCCTCCTCACCGGGTTCCATTCAGACGTACTCTCTCTGGAAGGTACCTTCATTTTGGTTGTGATTGAACTAAAGACAAAGCATTTGAATTTATAGAGAGATCAGATGGGGAGGCACGGGGGCGTGCCTGGTGGGGCACGACCCGTGCTGACATGTTAATAAGCAGGTAACAGAACTGTAGCAAGTAAGGACTCAACGGAGATCGTGGCAAAGATTTTTGGTCAGACACGGGGGCGTGCCTGCCCAAGCACGGGGGCGTGCTTCATCTTCCAGACTCAAATTTTAACAAAAATTGAAATTAAAGCTATTTACAAGATGCCAATGTTTAATTAAGGGTCTTTGGCTAGACCCTCCCCTTTGTTAGTTTCCTTTGGGATGGAGGTTGATGACCTTCGAGAGTATTTCCGATTGTTCTTGAATGTAAAGTTTAAAACGATGACCGTTGACCTTAAAACTTCTCCCGTCATCATGTTCGACTTCAACAGCTCCGTATGAAAAAGCTTCTTTCACAGTATAAGGTGTGGTCCATCGAGATTTTAACTTTCCTGTGAATAAACGAAGGCGGGAATTATAAAGCAAGACACGATCTCCTGCTTGAAATTGTTTATGATCCTTCAAACGAGAGTCGTGTAATCTCTTCATTTTGTCTTTGTAAAGTCTGGAGTTTTCATAAGCTTGACAGCGCAGTTCTTCAAGCTCGTTGATTTGAACGAACCTGTTTTGCTCGGCCTGTGCCAGGTCAAGGTTAGCAGTTTTTGACGCCCAATAAGCCTTATGCTCCAGTTCTACGTGGAGATGACATGCTTTCCCATAGACCAACTTGAATGGAGTGGTCCCGATGGGGGTTTTGTAGGCCGTACGAAATGCCCACAATGCATCGTTGAGTCTTTCGGACCAATCCTTTCGATTATGACCGAAGGTCTTTTCTAAAATTCTTTTGATACCTTGATTTGTTACTTCAACTTGACCGCTTGTTTGTGGGTAGTATGGCGTAGCAAAACGGTGATGAACGCCGTAACGCGATAGAGATTCTTCTAATTGTGCGTTACAGAAATACGTTCCCCTATCACTAATGAGAGCTTTTGGTGCACCGAATCGTGAAAACAGTCTTTTAAGGAATTTGACTACTGTCCTGGCGTCATTAGTGGGTACTGCCCGAGCCTCTACCCATTTTGAAACGTAATCGACCGTTACAAGGATGTATCGGTTTCCAAAGGACATAGGAAATGGTCCCATAAAATCAATTCCCCAGACGTCAAAGATTTCACAAACCTGGATAGGTCTTTGGGGCATCTCATTTCTTGAGGAGATGTTACTTACCCTCTGGGAAGCGTCACATGATTGCACCATGGTTTGAGCATCCTTGAAGATTGTAGGATAGATAAATCTGGAGTCAAATACCTTCTTTGCAGTCAAGGTAACTCGATGATGTCCACCGGTTGGGCCTTCATGGCAATGCTTTAGGATTTGTTGCGATTCTTCTCCTAACACACATCTTCGGACGAGTTGATCGGCTCCGATCCTAAACAAGTATGGGTCTTCCCAAAAGTAATGTCTGACATCAGCAAGGAATTTCTTCTTTTGCTGATATGATAGTCCTTTCAAGATAACCCCACTCACGAGATAGTTTGCAAAGTCAGCGAACCAAGGGTGTTCGTCCACAACTATATCTATGCTCATCAGGAATTCATGTGGAAAGTTGTCATTGATATCCACCTTCATGTTTTCTGCTGATGCTGGACATTCTAGTCGTGAGATATGATCTGCTGCAACATTCTCTGCTCCCCTCTTGTCGTAGATTTCGATGTCGAATTCTTGCAACAAAAGTATCCATCGAATTAATCTGGGCTTGGCATGTTGTTTACTGAACAAGTAATGAATAGTTGAATGATCCGTGTAAACGGTGGTTTTGGAAAGAACGAGGTATGAACGAAACTTATCGAAAGAAAAAACTACTTCTAGGAGTTCTTTTTCGGTGGTGGTGTAGTTTTCTTGAGCATCGTTCAACGTTTTGCTTGCATAGTAGATGGGGTGGAAATGCTTTTCCTTTCGCTGTCCTAATATATCTCCTACTGCAAAATCGCCCGCATCACACATCAATTCAAATGGTAAAGTCCAATCGGGGGCTGCCATGATGGGTGCATTGACAAGCTTTTCTTTGAAAAGTTCAAATGCTTTGTAGCATTCATTAGAAAATACGAAAACGGTGTATTTTTCTAGGAGTTGAGTCATAGGACGAGCTATTTTTGAAAAATCTTTGATGAATCGTCGGTAGAAACCGGTGTGTCCTAGAAAACTCCTAATTGATTTTACGGAAGTTGGTGGTGGAAGTTTCGAGATAGTGTCAATTTTGGACCTATCAACCGCCAGTCCTGCTTGTGAGATTTTATGTCCTAGCACTATGCCCTCTGTCACCATGAAATGACATTTCTCCCAATTGAGAACAAGATTGGCATTCTCGCATCTGGCCAACATTTTCTCCAGATTACATAAACAGTGCTCGAAAGAGTTACCGAAGATTGAAAAGTCATCCATAAATACTTCAATTGAGTCTTCGATCATGTCATGAAAGATTGCCACCATACACCGTTGAAATGTTGCTGGTGCATTGCATAGACCAAAGGGCATGCGTCGGTAGGCAAATGTTCCATAAGGACATGTGAAGGTTGTCTTTTCTTGTGAAGGTTGTCTTTTCTTGATCCTCAGGTGCGATGGGGATTTGAAAGTATCCAGAGAAACCATCCAGGAAACAATAGTACATTCTTCCGGAAAGTCTTTCTAACATTTGATCTATGAACGGAAGTGGAAAACGATCCTTTCTGGAGGCATCATTTAACTTTCGGTAATCAATACAAACCCTCCATCCGGTCACAGTACGAGTGGGAATGGGCTCATTTTTTTCATTTGCCACTACTGTCATTCCTCCTTTCTTTGGAATGACTTGCACAGGACTTACCCATGGTGAGTCGGAAATGGGGTAAATCAGTCCGGCATCTAGCAGCTTTATGACTTCTTTCTTCACAACTTCTTGCATGTTAGGATTTAACCGTCTTTGGTGTTAGACGACTGGTTTAAAATCATCCTCCATTAAAATTTTATGGGTACAAAAGGATGGGTTTATTCCTTTGATATCCATAATTTTCCAGGCGATGTCTTTTTTGTGTGCCTTGAGGACTTTAAGCAGTTTGGCCTTCTCGTTACCTGTTAAACTGGATGAGATAATCACATGAAGTTGAGATTTTCCTTCCAAGAAGGTGTACTCAAGATGTGATGGAAGTTCTTTTAGATCCAGAACAGGCGGTTCCTCGACGGAAGGTTTAGCTTTGGGTTCTGAGTCCCGGTCAATGACCTCACATGAAGGGCTAGAATTTTCTTGACTTTCTATGTTTAGAACTTCTTCCTCCAGACAACTGTTATCAAGAAGGGTTTCCTCAATCAAATTTGTGTTGCATGCTTCTTCTTCTCTTCTTTCGCGAAGATGACAACTGACTATGGAATCACAGACATCAATGAAATAGAGTGAGTCATCATGATGCTGAGGATGTTTCATGGATTACCCAATATCGAAGGTGATTTCTTCATTGTTCACTCTCAAAGTGAGTTTTCCTGTGCACACGTCTATGACGGCTTTGGCTGTAGCCAAGAAGGGTCGTCCCAAGATGAGGGGAACGTTTTTGTCCTCATCCATGTCCAGGATTACAAAATCGACAGGAAAGACAAACTTGTCAATTTTAACATGTTCTCTACTATACCTCGAGGGTATTTTACTGAACGATCGGCTAACTGAATGCTCATACGGGTTGGTTTGGGTTCCCCTAACTTTAGTTTCTCGAAAACTGCGTATGGCATGAGATTAATGCTTGCTCCTAGATCGGCTAGGGCATTGATGACTGAAAGATCTCCTATTAGACAAGGGATGGTGAAACTCCCTGGGTCACTCATTTTTGTGGGAAGCTTGTTTTGTAGAACAGCTGAGCATTCTTCGTTCAGTAATACATGTGACAGTTCTTCGAGTTTCCTCTTGTTTGTCAGAACACCTTTGAGAAACTTCGCATAATTTGGCATTTGAGCAAAAGCTTCAATAAAAGGAAGATTCACATGCAATTGCTTGGAAAGTCCCAAAAATTTTCCATACTCTTTTTCCAGCTTCTCCTTTCTTAAGCGTCCTGGATATGGAAGCGGCGGGACATATGCTCGAAGTGGCTCCTTGTTTCGTTTCTCAACAGCTGTAGTTGTAATCTCACGTATTCCGATTGGAGATTATTTTTCTACAACGTCTTGTTCTGGAACAGTAGTTGTTCCTTCTTAAGTGGTCTTACCACTCCTAAGTGTGATAGCTTTCACATGCGCGTTAGGATTGGTCACGGTGTTGCTGGGAAGGCTCCCTTGCTGCCGTTCTGAGAGAAGTTGTGCCATTTGGCCTACTTGATTCTCAATGGTTTGCATTGATGCTTTTTGACTTCTCATTTCTACTTCATGCTTTTGGAAACGCTCTTCGTTACTCTGGTTCTGCTGCTCAATCATTTTATTAGATGTTTGTGTACTAGCAAGGAGTTGCTGTAACAAACTTTCAATGCTAGGCTCTCCGGTTGGTTGATTACTGCTGCTTGGGCCTTGGCATGGTTGTTTGGGTGGAAAAGGTGCATTTTTTTGCTGGAAGGCTGGTCTCCTATTAAATCCTGGGGGTTGTCGATTATTACCCCCGTCTATGAAGTTTGAGTTGTTTCTCCAGTTAGAATTAAAATTGTTCCCATAAGAGTTGTTTTGCCCTCCTACATAGTCGACTTCTTCCACTATCATTGCTTGTTGACATTCACTGGTCTTGTGCTGTTTTCCGCATGTGTCGCAACGAAGTTGTGCTTTCTTGAGTTCAGTTTGCATTTGCTCAAATTTCTTGGTGGGTGCCTCTAGCTGTGCTGCAACGAGAGTGTCACAGTCAACGTGGTGTATGTCATTCTGTGTGGGTCTGGCTCTTAGGGGATTGTAAGCAAAGCTCTTAGTGGCGGCCTTTTCCAATGCTTGGAATGCTTTAGTTGGGGTTGCTCCTCCAAAATCTCCTGCGGCACATTGATCAATAGCTTGCTTGTGTGCTCCCGAAATAGCACCGTAGAACATTTGACACTGCAGCCATAGATCTAACCCGTGATGTGGGCATCTTCTCAGAAGGCTTTTGTATATTTCCCAAGCCGCGTGCAGTGATTCATCATCATCCTGATGGAAACCGGTGATACTCGATCTTAACTTAGCAGTTTTATCGGGTGGAAAGTATTTCAATAGGAATTGCTCGGCCATTTCAGCCCATGTTGTGATGGTGCCAGGTGGCAGTGCATCTAACCATTCCATGGCGCGGCCACAGAGCGAAAATGGAAAGAGCCTAAGTCTAATAGCGTCATCAGAACAGTTATGGATTTTGAAAGTCGCACAGATTTGTAAGGATCGAGCGATATGAGCGTTCGAATCTTCGGCCGGTAGACCGTTAAACTGAGCAGAGGTTTCTACAAGGTGAATGATGCTTGATTTTATTTTGAAATTATTTGCTTCAATTGCTGGTTGGGCGACACTAGGCTCGTAACCGTCAAGGGATGGTTTGGCATAATACGTCATGTTCCTTTGTTCTAAATCCGCCATGGTATCTTTCGGTTGTGTATCCCCCACTGCTTCTTCTGCTATCGCCCCGGCTACTGCTCGTGTTCGTTCTCGTAATCGATGAAGAAAATGTCGTTCGGGCTCCGAAAGAGGCGTGACGATATTAGGTTCAGGTGTGGTCAAAATTCATTACCTAATTTAGTTTATGAGAATATAAAAGAAAAAGAACTAAGAAATAAAATTGAAAAATATGTTCACTAGTATTTACGATTTTTGAAAATTTGGATTTTCTTGTTGGAACCGTATCCCGGCAACGGCGCCAAAAACTTGATGTGCGTGAATTATATATATTTTCAATAAAGATTTTTCACACAAATGTCTGTTTTAAAATTAGTTTTCACCTAAACTAAACCACGCACACGAAGGCAAGTGCACCTGTCGGGTGGTAATATAGAATTGATAAGAACCGGGTGTCAATCCATGGACACAGTTTAACGTTCAATCCAGATCTTAAATTGTTTGATTAAGTAGAGAAAATATTTTGATGTTTCGGTTTTCTTTTTGTAAACTCTTTTCTAAAATGACAATAATAATTTTGGAGAAAATTGCAAAGACTTGATTGATTAAAAGTGACAAATATTTTTGTGAGAGACAATCATCTTAGTTTAGAATCCGCTTATTAATTTTGTTGAAATAAATTATATGGCCAAAGTTTGTGATTATGTTAATGTTCTTTGAAGCGAGTGAATTAGAATCTTGTCAAAGTTTTTAATCCCATAATCATTAAGAAAGACATTAATGAGTAAATTACATGTTACCCACTTAAGATTAGTTTAGTTAGATAAAATGGTGTAATTTCTTAACTTATGAAACTCTAGAACAAAGTCATATAAACTTTAAGCTTGAGTCATCAATACTACCATTAACATAACTAATGTTCAAGAAGAATCATAACATTTCTCTTAGTTTTTCCAAACACGATTAACGGGTTTGCATGCCTAAATATTTATTTCACAATAAAGGTTTCAAAGATTCATTCCTAATTATTAGCTATAACATCATACCAAAAGATAGTAAGGTTATAAATAAATGGTAGTCTTATAAGTTTTCCAACACGATATAATTTCACATTTATAAACCTTTAGTTGATTCATAAACATTTAGACATGCAACTCCATCAAGAAATTATAACAAGATTATCATTACATTAACATAATACTTTAGGCATAGTCATAAGTTCAACATAACTAATTAAGCTTCATCAAACTAAGATGATTGAAAAGATGTTTAGCTTATAGTGAGCTTACAAACAATAACAAAACAAATGGAATACATGCAAGTCATAATGAGATCATAGATATAACCAAAGTTTCCAAGTGGAGGAGTGTAGTGATCTTCTAGGTGTATTTTGATGATGAAATGAATCTTTCTTAGCCACCAAATGGTCTCCCAAGTCTGGTTCCCGAGTGTTTAAGTGGGTGAAATTTTTCTCCAAGAGCTCTCTTTTCAAATGAGCCCAAGAGGCTCTATTTATACTGTCTGAGCAATGGGGCACGGCTCGTGCCTGGTGAGGCACGACCCTGTGCTGGGACCACAGTGTAACCGTTTTGTTTTATGTCGCGAACGTACTGAACATGTACTGGGCACGGGGGCGTGCTTGGTGGGGCACGACCCCGTGTTACACCTGGTCGGGTGGAAAAAGGTACACTGATACAATTCTAGGTTGACCACGGGGGTGTGCTTGATGGGGCACGACCCGTGTTTGGCTGGGAGACTTCTGTCTTCTTCTGCAAGTTGGGGCACGGGGGTGTGCTTGGTGGGGCACGACCCGTGCTTTGTCTTCTGAGTTGTCTAATTTCTTTATTTTTCGCCACTTATTTGTTTGTCTGTTCATTTTAAGCCAGGAGTTCCCTAGAATTCAAATAGAAGCTAAATAAGCGGCAAATTCAATCAATGTATAGAGAAATTGACAATAAATGAGATGCTAATGATGTGAAATATTTGTATAATTTAGAGCATATCATATATCATATACAAACGGAAGCGGATGTAGAACAAAAATTGGCGCCGACCCAGGTGGTTCGCGCGCCACATCCACATGCGTACACACACGGTGCAGGTTCGAAGACCCCCTGTGGTTTTTCCCTTTTGCAATTATTATTATTATTCTTTTCATTTCCTTATTATTTAACTAAAAATACAATTATAGTTTTTTGAAATGCTAAATTAACTTAATTAATCACCTATTATTTTTATAAAAAAATTACAATTTTAGTATTTAAATTGTTTAAATCTTTGTAGTTAATTTTTGGAAATATTTTGTTTTCTCTTATAACTTGTAAAATAAGAAATTTTATAAAATTTAATACTTATTTTAAATAATATTTAGTTACACAAATATAAATAGTAAATGTAAATTTAAATCTTAATTTTAAGTTTTATAAATAAAATAATACTTAATGTAGTGAGTTAAATAATCTCATGTGCATTAAATAATTTAACTTAAGTGTTAAATTATAGGGTTAAATGGTAAATGATCACATTTTATATATTGGTAAGGTGTACCTTATGCAAAACAATTTGTGTTAGGTGTCTTAAAATTTTTGGTAAATTACAACCATGTACTTTTGATATGTATTATATAGTAGTATAGTACTATATAACAAATAAAGGTTTTTCCATGCCACGTGTCGCTTTCATATTTATTCTTATTATTTTTTTCTCGTCTCTCTCTTTTATTAAATACTTCTCTATCTTTTAATAATAATATATTTAAAAAAAAAATACTAATTATATTAATAAAACACATTTAATTTAAATTATCTCTTATTATAATAAGAAATTTTGAAATCTAATTGCATAAGTTTTATTTTCCATCAAATAGTAAATGAAATTCAAATTATATTAACGTATTTTCGAAACCTAATTATATATTAATTTTTACATATTTTGAATTTTGTTTTATATCCTTAGTATATGTAATATATTTTTACATCTCTAAAATATATAAATAAAAATTTAAGAATTTTATGTATGATATTTTTTACCACGTGTGTAATAAGCTAGTATCTATTACAAAGGAGTATAGATAAGTACCTTCTTGTTCCACGTACCACCTCCAATATATTAAATAGTATGTTGTCTCAATTGTTGTTTGGCCTATGAAACTGGTTCAACCCATGTGTTATGAGTTTTAATTGGTAACTTAATGATCAAGTTAAGGTTATTAGGTTTATGATTATAAATAGATGTTACCGGGTTAGTGTTTCATCATAAGAGTTAGAGAGTTATTGTAATTAGTTTTTTGAGTTATATTTTCGAGTTATAATAAAGTTCTTGGAGAGTTATTCCAATTATTGTTTGTTTCAGTTGACTTATAATCGATTCAATCCTTGAATTAGTATCAGAGCTTAGGCTCGCTACACATCGCAGAAGAGGTTTGGATCTAGGGCAGAAGTCGACGACAATCTTGAGCCGTCATCGTCCAGCGATCGAGAGGAGTAAGTCACTCTATTTATTTTTGTGGTTAAGAAACAACAGCAGGAGCCATCGATCAAAAAAGGGGGGAGATTACCCATATTTTGTCTCTTGTGGTTTTAAGTAACAAAATTCTTGTTTTTTGTTGCTGTCATCGTAAATCACCACAAAGAAAGAAAACCATATTTGTTTTTTCTTTTGAGTTTGCACCTGTTAAAGAAAAAAGAAACAAATATTTGTGGTTTTCGTTGGAGCCATCCCATCACAGATCAAACCGGATTTTTTTTCAAAAGTGTTAGATTTTTTTTCATGGGTGATAAAGAAACTCCGAAGACAAGCGGTGGGAGCGGGAACACGACGGTGTTCCAATGTCCCATGCTTAACCCTAACAACTATATAGTATGGGCTATGCGAATGAAGGTGATCATGAACGTGCATAAGGTTTGGGACGCCATAGATCCGGGTAAGGTTGAAGCCAACAAGAACAACGTGTGGCGTTGTTGTTTCAATCGATCCCGGAGACTACGATATTGCAAGTGGGTAACCCGAATCTGGGGGCCGATAGGGTTAAAGAGGCAAGATTGCAAACGCTCATGTTCGAGTTTGATGGATTGAGGATGAAGGAAACGGAGACTATAGACGAGTTTGTGGCGAAGCTCTCTGGTCCGGCATCAAAGGCGGCGGCTTTGGGAGAGGTGATTGAGGAATCAAAGTTAGTGAAAAAGTTCCTTAAAAGCCTACCCCGGAGCAAGTACATTCAGATTGTGGCTTCGATTGAACAAGTCTTAGATCTCAAGACTATCGGGTTTAAAGACTTTGTGGGACGACTGAAAGCATACGAGGAACGGGCCAGGGAAGAAGAAGAGGAGACCGAGACCCAAGGTAAGCTTATGTTTCACAAATCTAAATTTTCAGGTTCTGGTAATCGATACACAAACCAAGATTATGAGAACCAAGTAAGAAGACAAGGTCGAAATGATGATCAATATTATAGATCAAAGAAATCGGGTCAAGGGAGAAATAATGATCGCCAAAAAGAAAAGAAGGATATATCACATGTTAAGTTTCATTGTTATGATAAATTCGGTCACTTCGCATCACATTGTCCGGATCGTATAAAGAAACAGGAAAAAGAAGCTGTGAGGAAACAGGAAGAGGCCAACTTTGTCGAAGTCAAGGATCCGGCTTTGTTTATGATGAGATGTGATCAAGAGACAGTTTTCCTCGTTGAAGAAAGGGTAATACCAAAATGTTTTGTGTAACATCCCGAGTTTTAGAGCACGAGAGAATTCACGAGCAATTAAAACTTAAATAAAAAGAAAGGAAGCGGGCTTGGGCCGGGGTGTATGGGCCGAAAGGGGAAGGGTTTGGGCCCTTATAGGCCTCAAGAACAACCCAAAAGCCTCATTTCCGGATTTTAGAGAGAGAAAGTGAGAGAGAGTCTAGAGAGGGAAAGTCCCGGTTTTTGGATTAGAGCCTCAAGGATCGTTAGCAAGAGTCTCGTGGGTGTTTAGCAACGAAAAGGAAGTGATTACAGGTAACCGATTCTCCTAGATCTGAGTTTTAGTTTGTTTTTGGGTTTTTCGGGTTTCGGGTAAAAAGATTATGTTTGAACGGATGAAACTGAAAGATAAGCATAGATTTGAGTTCCTTAATGGAAAACGAACGTTTTGAATGCAAACAAGTTCGGGATCTTGAAGCGATCAGACCCGAATGCAAAAGTTAGTGTTCTTCGCCAAGAACAGGTCGTGCGCACTTGCTAAGTGCGCACAGAGCAGGTCCTGCGCACTTGCTAAGTGCGCAGGAAGAGGAGCCAGCGCACTTGCTAAGTGCGCAGGAAGAGGAGCCTGCACACTTGCTAAGTGCGCAGGCATCAGGACTGATTAAGTAAAGTCAGTATGTTAGAGTGGTTAAACCGTTTAGCGTCGAGTTAAGTCTGATAAGTGTCAAATTGTTATGATTGTTCAGATTGTGTGAGATCCAGTAGACCGTTGCAGCTTAGATACCAGGTGAGTTCTAATCCCCTTTTTGCCTTCTTTAGGGGTGGTGTGCATACTTAGTGTAAAGTGTTTATTATATTTTATATATTATAAACTGAAGAGAAAAGCTATGTTTTAGTGAAAGGTTTAAAAGAGGCAAAAGTATGTTTTCAGTAAAGTAAGATATATCATTTGGCAAGCGTTTACTATATTTTCATATACATAAACAAAGGCATGATATATGTGCTAGTATGTTTTCAGTAAAGTAAGATATATCATTTGGCAAGCGTTTACTATATTTTCATATACATAAACAAAGGCATGATATATGTGCTAGTATGTTTTCAGTAAAGTAAGAGATATCATTTGGCAAGCGTTTATTATATTTTTCATGTACATAAACAAAGGCATGATATATGTGCTATTATGTTTTCAGTAAAGTAAGATATATCATTTGGCAAACGTTTACTATATTTTCATATACATAAACAAAGGCATGATATATATGATAAGCTATGTTTCAGAAAGTAAGATGTATTTTATGATAAGCTATGTTTCAGAAAGTAAGATGTATTTTATGATAAGCTATGTTTCAGTAAAAGCAAAGATATATCATTTGGCAAGCGTTTACTATATTTTTATATACATAAACAAAGGCATGATATATGTGTTAAAATATATTTCAGTAAAAGCAAAGATATATCATTTGGCAAGCGTTTACTATATTTTTATATACATAAACAAAGGCATGATATATGTTAAGTTATGAACAAGATTTACAGAAAGATTTATGACAATAAAGTGAACAGCTTTCCTTCGGGAATGAGTACCAGTTTGTAAAGTCCTTGGGACAGATGTTACTTGTACAAGATGTCAGATATGGGTTCTACCCATTAGTAAGAACCTTAGGGTTCGTTAACAGTTGTACAATTGGGATGAGTGACGGCGGTCGCTCGGGAGGTCCACGTAACCTCCCCTTAGTGTTAAGAGGTATTATCGGTTCATGAATGTAAGCCATGGGGGCATTGACCAGGGTATTGTCGGTTCATGGATGTAAGCCATGGGGGCATTGACCAGGTACTCGTCGGTTCATGGATGTAAGCCATGGGGGCGGTACAGTAGTGACAAGGAATTGACGGATAAGCGGTATTGTCGGTTCATGGTCGTTGATCATGGGGGCATTGACCAGGTACTTGTCGGTTCATGGATGTAAGCCATGAGGGCAGTACAGTAAAGAGGAATTGACGGTTTATTATACGTTTTAAACTGTTTGAAAAGTAAAGTGTGTTAAGTTTAGCCTTAATGGCAGTATATATGTTTTAAAAGTAAAGTGTATTAAGTTTAGCCTTATTGGCAGTATATATGTTTTAGTAAATCTTTTGTATAATTGATTTAAAGTAAACGTTAGAACTCACTCAGCGTTGCTGATTTTTAGTATGCACATCGGTTAAGTGTAGGTGGCTGTAGATGGAAGTGGATGCTTGGCTTGGCGAGAAGAGTTACCCGAAGATCAGCATCTGGCATCCTATTTATGTTTTCTTTTGATTATGTTGATTAAGACAAGTTTCAGTTGTATTTGACAAGTTATGTCCAGACATGTTATGTTTCCGCTGCGTATGTAGAGAAGTTTAAGTTGTTTCCGCTGTGTTAATGAATGTCTTATGTTTAAAGTGCTATGTGTTGATGAGTAAATCCAATACGTGAGGCCTCCCGGGTTTGGGGCCTCACATTTTGAGACCGAGCAAATGGAGAAATACACTTGGTATCTAGACAATGGAGCATCGAATCACATGACGGGTAATCGTGCTAATTTTTACGAACTGAATGAATGAGTCACGGGAGAGGTGAAATTCGGAGATGGATCTTGTATTGATATTCGGGGAAAGGGGTCGGTATTGCTAGAAGGTAAAACGGGGGAGCAGCGCCTGTTGACCGATGTGTACTACATCACGGGCCTACGTAGAAACATCATAAGTCTTGGTCAAGCAACGGAAGTTGGATGGGACATCCACATGAAACATGATTTGCTAACCATTCATGATAATACATGTAAGCTTTTGATAAAGGTGACAACGACCAAGAACCGGTTATACAATATTAGTATCAAGATAGCAAGTCCCGGAATACAAGTTAGCATAGGAGTGAAGAACTTTTCGGGTCTGGATTTTAAAAGAGTTGGACTCAAAGATGATAAGCTAAGTACAAGTCAGATTCCAATCAAAGATCCAATTTCCAAAGTTCAAAGTCCAAGGAAGAAAGTTCATGATTTCAAAGGAAAAGTCAAGCAAGAGATTCAAGCCCAAGGAAGGACATGTAGTGATCATAAGAAGCATGTGTTTGTTCAAGCTAAGTGGAGCGCAAAGAACACTGCAAGAGATCAAGAAGTGCCTCAGGAAAATCAAGACAAAGATGACAAGATTGAAGTTGAAGACATTTCAAGTCAGAAATTAGGGGTGATTCGGATACAACAATTGGGGGGTGATTGTTGGCTCAATTGTTGTTTGGCCCATGGAACGGGCCCAACCCATGTGTTAGGGGTTTAATAGGTAACTTAATAACCAAGTTAGGGTTATTAGGTTTAGGATTATAAATAGATGTTACCGGGTTAGGATTTCATCATGAGAGTTAGAGAGTTATTGTAATTGGTTTTTTGAGTTATATTTTGTGACAATCACGACTTTTACGGTCAACACCTGTGTTCGACGAGTTCGTATAATAATAATAATATTATTATTATTATGTTGAAATATACTTTTAAACGAAAAGAACTCGTTGGAGAACGATAAATAATATCAAGATTTATTTGGGTGTTATTATGTCAAAAATTTGATCAAGTTCGGGTTTATACCCGTTAATACCCTAGTCGAGCGGTTTCGTAAAATTTTAATTTAAATCCGAAAGTATATATATTTACGAGACGCAAGGACTCGAGGAAAAATAATAAATTATAACGACTTATTTTTGGGTAAAATAACGTCGCTATCTTTATCGGGTTCGTTTAAGCGAAAAATCGACACGCGATCAGAGACCACGTGGGATATAAATACCCCAACATCACTCTTTTTTCTCATTTGCTCAATTTAGAGAGAGAAGTTAGAGAGAGGGGGCAGAGAACTCAGGTGGTGGTGGTCTGGTGGTGGTCCGGCGGGGGCTGGAGTTGCGGTTTTTCCCTGAAACCATTTCTCGACGCTACGAATGCAATGGTAAGCTCAGATTTGTCTAAATCCTTGCTTAAATTCATTAAAAATGTCAAAAATGAATCTGTCCAGAACGTTGTTGCATGCACAGTCTCAAAGATCGGACGATCCCCAGAAATCCGACCGTTAAAAATGCATGAATTTTGGATATACTTTTGTCAACACATAGAATCACAATATTACCGAAGGAATTTTTTATCTGAACTCTCTAGATATACTTTTTGTACCCTCGAATGCGACTGATCGAATTTTCGGATTTGAAAAACTGGGTCTCAGGGAATCGTCGATCCCCGGAGATCCGACCGTTGGATCGTGATGATTTTTGGAAAGTAGTTATATAATACATATATGAATGTTTTCACCAAAGAAAATTCCGATCAGATTTAGGGATTTATATGTTTAAATACGAACAGATTGTAACACTTTCTAGGATCGAAAACAGGAAATTGATAGGGTTGCATGGCCATCCAAACGGCATTGCATGTCAATTTTCAGCATGTGGAAATGCTCGGTAGATAAAAACGATCCTAATGGTGTTTTTGGTTCGTATTTCATGTGAAATACGAGAGGTTCCGCGTACGCGAACCATTTATATAACAGGTATAAAGTTTACCCGTTAAGCTTTGATTTTATGTTAGAATAGTTTTATGAATCATTGGTTGGGAATTGAACCCGAAAATATTTAGTATTGAGATATTTGGTATTTTGAGTGGTTATTAGGTTATAAACCCAACCCCGGTTCACGTGAAACAAATAATGGAACTAATATATTTATTTTTATACAACAATTGTTTTGATGGATTTTTCTAAAAATATGATCTAAGACTCAAATTATTTTTAAACAGTATTATTTATATAAAAAGTTTGATCTGAAAATTTTGGTAACAAAACTCTTTATAGATTATTTATTAAAATTCCTACAAGTTTAATACATGAAAATTGGGAAAAATACCTCTAAGTATTTGAAAAATATGTAATTTGGTCAGTAATTGGTATATGATAAAAAATGACTCTTGTCCAAAATTCTTGAAAATTGGAGTTGTCTAAGTAGGTGTTTGGTATTTATGAAGTTTTAACGATTGAATTTGGGATCATATACTTCTGGACAACATTAGGACTTAAAATTTTTAATAAAATCTCATATGGACCTAAAACTAATTTGGTAAACATTTGGTGAAGTTTGAACAACTCTAACTATTTTTCTCGGATTTGTTAAATTTTAACAATATTATATTCATAATAAATAATCTGGATATTGAAAAATTATTAACATTGGTCAGAAATTTTTATTTATGTATGTGAACAATTGGTAAAAGTTTAAAGTATTAATTTTATGTCCAAGTATAGTTTTAGAAATATGGTCCATTAAAACTTTTTAAAAGTTACTATTTTTCGAAATTTTTGTATAAAAATATTTTTATAAAAGTTTTAGTGGGAGTTTGGACAGAAGTATGATCACATTAAAAATATAAATTTGGACTTTTAAGTTGGGTGCTAATATCACACTAAAACCCTAATTTAGCACGGATCGGATTTTCAAACCGTAAACCGGACTTTACGCGCGTAACCGCGTTTTTGATCAAACGAAACCATGACTTGAGATTTTTATATATATGACTTTATAACTACTGATTTTCTTTATTAAAATCTAAAACTTAAGGTTTTAAGGTCACGAATTTATATAAAAGTCGGTTTTACAATTTCTAACAATTCGTACGCATATGCATGGGTTTTGGGTATGCAACCGATTACATAGCCACTTTTTATTTTGTTGACTTGGTCACAACCTTTAGGAGTCTTGAATGTATCGTTTGTGTCCACTTGACTAGTAGAACCCGATTAGGACTTGGATTTTTCCAGTATTTTGTCGTCTGTGACGCAGTACTCGCCGCACTTTTCAGGTGAGTTTCGCGGCCCCACTTTACTTACTGTTTACTATTTTTGTGGAAAAGCTGTTTCTTTATTTATTTTTAGTCATATGTTATATGATATATTGATACATGAGTTATTTTTTTTAATTCCTTAAAGTCCTCAATTTTAAGCAATCAATTAGCTGATCGTAGCCGTTGGGAATTTTGGGTAGTACTACTTGGGTTGACACCCCCGCTCATGGTTTGGTCGCGCCAACCAGACTTGTAGGGTCACTTGGACGCAAAGTTAGCCAATTTTTAGGCGGTTGTTTGCATTAGACTTCCGTGCCGTGTGGGGTACTTTATTTTTATTTCGTCGAGGCTTTGATTGCAGCTCATTGTTATATGTTGTCTAATACATGTGTACTCGATCAATGGATTTTTGATCACTTTGAATTTTTATTGGAACTTTTTATAGAGTCGCAAAACTTGCGAACTCACCAACTATTTATATAGTTGACCCGTTTTCGAACATGATTTCAGGTAAACAGAATTGAAGAAGGGATTTTTATGAGGGCTCGCTTTTGAATTAGAATTATTGTTTTTAGTTTTGAATTTGTACTTTGGTTGTAGTCAGTCATTTTAGACACATTGTACTTGGATTTTTGTTTTTGTACTTTTGATAGAAGCATGTAGTATGGTTCAATATAATGCACAATTTTCCTTTTAGTTTCTGTTGTACTTGTGTTCAATGCGATATACCGGTTACATCCCGTACTTCCGCCTTGGCGAGGTGTGACATATTTTCCAGTTATAATAAAGTTCTTGGAGAGTTATTCCAATTATTGTTTGTTTCGGTTGAGTTATAATCGATTCGATCCTTGATAGTAGGTAGAAACCCGGTGTATTACACGGGTTGAATAAATGCAGTGTTACATTACATATTTATGATATATTAAATAGTTTTTTAATATATAGTTTTTTAATATAAGTTATATAAACGTTATATAGTTATTTTTTAAAAATGTTTTATAAAAAGAATGAAAAAATGTTCGATTTATAAAAATGTTTTATAAACAAACCTATTTTTGTTTTAAATAAAAAAAAGTTTTATAAAATGATTTATAGAAGTTATTATTATTTAATAGGAGAGACAGAGACAAGAAACAAAAAATTATAAAAAAAAATTAAATAAATTTGTATAATTAATATGAAAGAGATGCGAGAGGCTGAGAATGCACAGAGTAACAAATGTGTCACCTAAAATTTTTATTTATATAGATTAATACTTCATGATAAATATGAATCCATAAAGTCAAATATGTCGAGTTGTGGATATTTTTCTATTTCTTTAGATTATTAATCTGATAACCGTGATAATTTGATTTGAATACGCAAGTTTAACATCTATGAAAAAGGAGGTCAAGATCCATATTTATTTTTAATTTGAAACAATTTTTTTACTCTTTTAATTTGAAAAAATAGTCATTCTTTATTCTTTAAATTTAAAAAATTGCCATTCTTTTATTCTATAATTAGGAAAATTAGTCTTTTTTTAGTCTTTTAATTTGAAAAAATAGCAGTTTAATCTTTAATTTTAAATATTGCTTTACAATTTGGTCCTAATTAACTTTAAACCGTCCCACTTATGTAAATTGTTCACACGCTTAAAAATTGGTTTCAGTTTTCAACCATTCTTTCTGCTAACTGGGACCAAGTGCCTTGTTGAGTAGGACTATCATATGCTTGTTTTGTATTAGTACAGCCCCAAACCTACCCTGGATGCATATGTCTAGATTGTTGAAAAATACTCCCGGGGAGTTCATCTTAAACTGGCCAACTTACCCTTTACAAATGAATGGGGATTTTAAATCCATCTGCTAAGTTACGGAACCATAACATTTTAGTCGGAGAGTCATCATAAATTTCCTTTCTATACCGACTATAACTAAAGGGTCTACTTTATTTTTTTCTTTAAAAAAATCAACTTTTATGTATAAAAGCTGGACAAATTCCGGTGACTGGAGGGTCAATAGACCCCCTTGACCCTCCCCTGATTCCACCCCTGCATCATCCACACATACTTCTTGTATCGCTTTGGTTGAAATCGATTGTGTTGAATTGATCGTTTTTCTTTGATCGCAGCCTGAATCGACGGATTTAGGTTTGGGGGATCGACTTATTGTTGGCTCTGATTCAATAAACACAACCACAAGAACAAGAAATTGATGGCGACGACCTGCTTTGACTCTTTTATTATTATAAACTCAACCCGACAAACAGAACTGAATACATAACTTTATATTTCTACTAGACATAAACTAATTCTAGCCCAACACAAACTCGATTTAAATAACCAAATAAACCAAGACTAATCCTATTCTAACTCTACCATAATTAAACTATTAAACTCTATCAATTAAACCGACTTAAACAAACTCTATCTCCATGCTCCTTTATCTCGATCTCAACCAACTTGTGTCCAAAGTTATCTTGACTTCCAAGGTTCAGAATTAATTCCAAACACCCTCCCCTTTAATTTTGAACTTGACCCGTTTCTTCATCTAAAGCAACACCGTCATCTCTTACTACTCCAATCGAAAGAACCCCATGTTCTGTTTGGAATTTGGAATTCCGATCACACCCCACATAGGTTATGATTGAATATGAATCGAATGATCACACTACACAGGTTGATCCGCCATTCTTCAACTATGAACTCCTCCTTCAAAATGAGTCTAATGATCACCACAAGATCCACTGTTCTTCGACTTATGAACATGCTATTTCACGGATTCAATCACCTCCTTGATTGAATTACCCAGCTCCACACTCCGACTTTAACTGCAACGCTTCTCACGTTGTATCCGGTTTTCAGTGAGTAGTTTTCACAGGTCACAACTTTTATCTTCGTTTGAACCACACAACTCACTTCTGATTGCTTCATGTTGCCCTTCTCCCCCTTAATTGGTTAGTTTTCAAGAAAAATATCCAATTGGATCTTCATTTATATTTACATCATTTTGCTCCAATAATCCTTTAAAAGTTTAAATTTGAATTCCATGTTATTCTTCTGCGTCATGACTCATTATCTTATGTTACTAATTAAAACCAAGGATAGCAATATTATGTCCCACTATTTCCTTCCATATTTGACCCGATCAAATTCCTTTCATATTTGACCGGATCAAAGCAAAATTTTCAATATTCGTTTCCATCTTCTTTCGTATGATTTCGCCATTTCTATTTCCTCATTCCAAATTCTCCATTTGTCCCTTTTCAAGCCCAGCCACCATCGTTGCAATTTATGGGTCTATTTGGGCCGTATATTATCATTACATTTTACTAGATTGTTACAAATGTATAAAATAGTCAAAAACCGGTCCTGAACCTGACCCAAAACTAGACTCAGAAAACCCAATCATATTCCTATATAATGCTTGAAAACCCATATTACAACCTGGTTTCATCAAAGATTCAAAGTAAAGGCCAACTGATTAAATCTTATTGTGTTTTGTTTATTCATCTTTTAGATCATTTTCAAATATATTTATTTTCATTTTTATATTTCTCATCTTTTTTTTAAGGGCAATTTGGATCACTGACTCATCCGATCATCTCCACCTCCCTCTGGAGGAAACTCACTATAGGTGAGAAAACCATCTAGCCTAACATGGACCATTTTTTTTGTCACAAGTGGGACTTGAACCCAATACCTCCCCATTTTAGTGAAGTCTTTGCCACTAGGCTAACCTAGTGGTTGTATATTTCTCATATAATACAGATTATTTTTAGATAAAGTTAAAAGAAAATTGTGTGATAAAAAATATATGGAAATTTTATAGAGTTTTTTGTTAATAAAACAGAGACAATCTAGAAAAACTCAAAATAATAATTATTAAAATTCAATTGAAATATCGTTAATAATAAACAAATAAAATTTAAGAAAAAAGGTCGGTTTGAGACAGTTAGATCATCTAAATTTAAATTTCATCTAAGTTTAAATTTCAAGCAAATAATTATATACAGATTATTATATTATGGGTGAGGTTCAAGAGAAAACCTCTTTTTATGAAAAAACCAAGAAAACTAATCTTAATCATTGATCATTATTGATCAATGGCTATAATCAATTGATGGCAAATTTGTAATAAAATTCATGTTAGTTAATTAATTATAGGGATTGAGGGTAAAATAGAAAAATCAAGTATTTAAATTTAAAACCACCCCTATAAAATTGGAAACTCAATAATTCTCTCATCTCTCTCCTATCTATTATTTAAAAACAATCAAATCAATTTATTAAAATTACTATAAGAACTTTTCATTTGAATTTTTTGATGATGAAAACCCAAGTTTTATGTAATGCATGGTTTACATATATGTTTATGTATATGTAATCATGCCTACGTATACGTAATCATGCTTAAATATATGTAAACACAATATTTCTATCCGATCTCTCCTATCTATTATTTTAAAACAATCAAATCAACTTATTAAAATTAATATAAGGACTTTTCATTTGAATTTTTTGATTATGAAAAACCAAGTTTAATGTTATGCATGGTTTACATATATGTTTATGTATATGTAATCATGCTTACGTATACGTAACCATGCTTACAACTATGTAAACATGTTTACATATATGGTTACGTAAACGTAAACATGTTTATTTATATGTAAACTTGTTTACATATACCTAAACCGAAACTATTAACGTAAACGTAAACGTGTTCTACGTTGTTATTTCTATTTCTTTTATTTGCATTTAATTTCATCAAAACCCATTTAATCCAATTCTACGGTTTATTTATATGTATAACTTTTGTATTTATGTCTATTTATTTCATTTCATTTTAAATTCATTATCATCTTACGAACATTCAAATCCTTTATGTACATGTACGTGTAATTGATAAAGAAAAAAAGTGGAGGAATTCATACAATTATATTTTATACTTTATAAAGTAAGGGATTTAAGAGTTATCCAAAATTTAGACCTGCTAATTTTGAAAATATTAGATATAGTCAAACTAAAAACATGGGATTTTGATTAGAAATATAAATCTACCATAATTAAAGATAGATAATCTTACTAATATACCCTTATTGATTTAATAAAAAAATAAAATAAAGAAATTTTCTGATTGGCTGAGACTGGTTTTCTTGGTTTTCGTCTAACTTTCTGGTTTTCTCTTGATCCTTCCCCTATTATATTATAATCAGAATAATATAATTTTTTATTCGTATTTGACACAAGCTATACATAATAAATAAGTAACTGAGTTGGGTTACATGTCATAATTCTGTTAGCCAAATATTTTTTTTCTCATTTATTTTATCTCAACCATTTAATATTTTTTTATTAGTATTTACTTTATTAATATTTTATTTATTTAATATTTTCTTTCTCAACTATTTCTGATTACTACTAATTATTTAATATTACTTTTATTCAACACGTGTATTATATGTGTTTCTAACCTAGATCATCCGATACGAAACATAGATCACTAGATCTAAGAGAACAATATAAATTTTTGAACTTCTACACATCTTATCTTGAACTACTAAAGAAAAATCGAAATGAACCAATTAGTGGTCTTGCATCTAGATTGTTTCAATTGGGTCTACTACACCGGTTGAGCACTTGTTGTGAATTTAAAAGACAAATAATATGGCGTTCATACATTTCAACCTCTAAAAAAAGGAAGGATTTGATTCATACCACGGCCTAAAATGCAAAAGAGATGATTTGTTTAATCTAAATATCAATAAAGTGAAAGTTGCTTAAATTATTGCACAACTTGGATGATGAAAAAGCTTAGTGCCAAGAATCAAATTTCACTTTGAATTGACTATATCTCAATATAGAACTTATGTACCTTATTAAGTGGACTTTTCTTTCTAGAATTAGTTTTTTGTAGGCCATTGGCAAAATGTATGATGTCTTTTATGAAAAGGGTGTGATGTTTGATGATGAATCAAGAAAGGTCATGTTATTCAAGACCATTATGATTTTGCCTCTTGACTTTTCTATTATACACATAAAAATTGATGGTTGATTATGTTAACGGACGAGTTTTAGACAAACTGATAATGTTTTCATAACATAACGTCGGGTTTTCAAATATACATATATTATTAGAAAATATGTGAAAAGCATATATAAAACGACTTTGTTTTAATGTTTGTGATATTAAAGAGTCATAAACTAATAAAACCAAATCTTTAAAAAGTTTTTGAATAGTTACAAATGTTTTAGTGGTGATTTCAATGGCTATAATGTTGTGGTTCTAGTGTCCAACCATTGTGCTTGTTCCCACAATAACATGGTGGATGGGTTGGTGGGCAAGGGCCATTTCCTATGCACCTTTTTTATGCCCTCTTGCATTTTAATATGTGTGGATTTCATTTGGGTTAGTGTGATTGATAATCATAAGTCATTTGTATATATTTGATGATAGCTTTTAATCATAATAAGTTTGATTACTTGAAAACCCTATCTAGTTTATGTTTTGGTTTTGAATATTAATTTCAAAAATATTATTTTGTTTGTTATCTTCAAGTAGAGGTGACAAAATAAGTCCGTCAAATTTAAATAAATGACACATAATTCAGATCCAAATAAAAGTTAGAATCGTATTTGTATTCACATTTTCCTTGTGTTTTGATAACCCTCGTTGTTGGAAAACCAATCAGATTTCTTATACTCATTATGTCGTCCCAAACACGTCCTATATCACTTTCATATTCCATTTCAATTCTCACAAACCAAACATCCACTTAACTTATTCAATTTAGAGGTGGTGAAATAGATTTGTCATAATAGATTAGAACGTATTAATATTAAAATAAGCTAAAATTTGTACAATAAATGGTTTCTTAACGTTTTTTATCGGATGATTTATATTTCATAAATAATTATATCTAGAATTACAAAAATATTATTTAACATGAGTTAAAACAATTTATATAAATATCTAAGTATAGTTTAGTTTAACGCGTTACCTTTTTAACTAATTTTAGTTTTACTCAATATTAAACTCATTGAAACAATTTTTTATGCATATAAAAGTTCGAGTCGATCCATCTAGTTCAAATAGTTAGGATATCATCTTCTTCCAAAAGTAATTTGTGTAACATGCTTTAGAAATTAGAACTATGTGACAATAGAAAAAATCATCGGCCTCTTAGTTGAGTGGTAATAAGTTGGTCGTACCATCCTACAAACTAAAATCAGTGTTTTAAAAATCAGATCGATCATTGAACTGTCGCACTACCAAATTCACTGGTAAATTCGGTTAAACCAGATTTAAAAATCAAATGGTGTCATTTTTAATTTTAAACTATTAAAATAATATATAAAACTTAAATACTATGTTTATTGAAAGTTTAAAACAAGTATTTTGTGAAGGTGGTTATATTTAAGATCATAAAAGAAATATATTATCTTAAAAAGAAAATTTAAAATCAAAATAATGAATAGACTTTTATGCAGAGTTTTCATAACGGGTTGGTCAGATTGGCTTCAAAAATCATATCACGTCAGAGATAATTTATATATGGGAAAAATATCAAAATGGATTTTTGTCTGGTTAAATTAAAAAAGCATCGGCTAAGCCGGGGCTAAATTTAAAGGCTTAGCCGGCTTAGTACCGGCTAAATGTCCATTTTGATATTTTTTAGAGAACCATGTCCATTTTGGTATTTTTTAGGGTTCCAGAGAAAACCATATAGTTAGACGAAAACCGAAAAAACCACTAAAATACCAATTTTAATCAATCATATAATAATATTTATTTTTTAATTTATTTTATTTTTATTTATTTATAAGAGTATAAATGTAATATTACATATTTTTACCAAAAAATCATTTAAATATTGGCTTACGTATACGTAACATAGAAAACAAAAAAATTGCAGTTACGTTTACGTAAAATAATTTTTTGGTAAATTGTGTAATATTATATTAATACACTTATAAATAAATTAAAAAAATAAAAAATCTATAAGTTATTAGATTGGCTTTTAGTGATTTTCTCGGTTTTCGTCTAACTTTATGGTTTTCTCTTGTTCCCTCCCCTATACATATATAGTTTTAAAAAAATATAAAACTACTTTTATCTTTTGATTTAGATTTGCGATGTTAATAAAATATGAGTTTTAGAGTAAACAAAATATGGAGTTTGAAATAATATATTAACTAGTATATAAGATTTTGGAAGGAAAGATATTTAAAAAAATTGAAATCTAGTCCAACCATCTGATATGGTTTTTCGGTCTGACCGGTAACCGGCTGGTCTAAATAGAGACGGTAAAAATTGGCTTAACCGAACCGGTTATGTTGCGTGTCCTGGTCCAATTCTATTATGAGAACATGGCTTTTTTTGGAAAAGAGAGGATAAATGAGTTGTGAGAGTATTTAATTTAGGTATTAAAAAATATAACATAACCACTTTTCAGATTAGTTGCAAACACTCTGCAACAAATATTTTCTATAGTTATGCCTTTTAGAATAAATTTAATGAAGCCCGGTCCAGTCGTTAAGCCACGATTCAAGAGCCACTCGCCAAACGCATATCCAGCCACTGAACCGGTACCCGTTTTAACAACTACTCGTCAAAACCCGGTCGAGCCAATAACCAAGCACCCCAACCTTATTGAATCCCTACGATGTATCCGATTCCCGTTTCGATTGACCAATCCGGTACAAACAAACGTGCATGATTATTCATCATATAAAAATACAAGTTACAATAAAAAAACATGATTAGATTTTATTTGAGCAAGCGAGCAGGAAGTTAATTGATCAAATTTTCTTTATACTTATAACCTAAAATTGCTATCACTCAAAATATTTAGATTATTATTTTATAGTTATAATCATATTTAATATATTCAAAATCAATAAAATTAAAAAAATATTGACGACTAGACATAACAGTCTTGAGTGTTAGACTCATATAAAATTACTCGTACTCATTTTATTCTGTTATTTAACATGTTAGATCCGCTCCTAATTTAGTTCTTGTTCAAACAAACCCGATCCGACCCGTATAATCTCACTCTTCGAAACACATACATCTACCATTAGTATTTATTTTACTCTTTATACAATAAGAGGCTACCATGTTGGCCATTTGGCATCTTCAAAAAAAGCGTACCAAGAAATATTTGTGGATGATGTCAAGTTATTAACGCATTGCCATTATAATATTGAGCCAAATAATTTCTTGTTTATAAGTAGTTGAATCAATATTATATGTTCATGATTCGTGGATGATGTCAATTTATTAACGTGTCAATTTTGGTCATTGTTATCAAACTTGTTTAATTTAATTTGGGTTCAAATAAGTGAGTAACATTCACTATCATTGTGTGTCGCCACCAGTGGCGGACCTAAGATTTTTTTTCATAGGGGCAATCGGAGGACTTAACCAAGATTTTATGGGGGACAATAGAGATTTTAGAGTATAATCTACACTAAAAAAAATTTAAAGAGGGCACCTGCCACCCATTCTTTAGGGTAGGTCCGCCGAGAGGCGGATCCAAGTACAAATGAGGGTGGGTCAAAGCCCACCGTCCGGTCCAAAATAATAGTGGTTTTATTGGCCAATAAACTTCTCAATGTTACTAATAAAGATGTAATCGAGCGTTTCCAAAAGACGAAAACACGTGGAGGACAATTGTAATCGGGGTATTTTTATATTGTGTTTAAATATTTGATAAACTATATTATTTTATTGTCATTTCATTTTTTTCCTCCGTTCCTTTTTTACCCACCCGTATTCTGCCACTGCTACAAAAAATTTCTATATCCGCCACCGGGTCAGCCCATGATTGCCAGTCGCCACTACCTAGTAGTTGCGACCACCACCCCTATCGACATCATAAAAGCAAATATAGCATAGTGAAACAATGTACTGAGTATTAAAATTTATTTTTAATGTAATAAACTTGAATTATTTTACTATTTAATATAATTGTTAATATGCTCTAATTTAGCATATCTGAATTGTGTATAGCGATCTTTAAAAATCCATTGCGGTACCATGATTTGGAATCCCACCCAGGACTGTAGCACTGCTGAGAATTCAACACTAATTTTTTTTTTCTTTTTTATTAACTTTTCTTTATTAGTTTTATTTAATCTAAATACATCGTTTTGTTTGATTTTTTTTGCTGACTCCAATATAAATTTTATTGAAAATTGTGTATTTTCAAAATAAAGTATCTTTTAGTCTCGTGAATATGTTTAAAAAAGTACTTTATTTTGAAATCGACTCGGTTTTCAATAAAATTTATATCGGAATGTTGACATAAAAATAAATAAAATAGTGTTTTAGATTTTTAAAAAAGGCTAAATATTGCAAGTTATTAGAGAAAAACCAAGTTGTATGTTAAATGAATTATTGAAAAAGAAAGGGAAAAAAATCAAATTTAAGTAATTTATTATGTAATTGTTTGAAAAAATTTAATTAATATTAATCTTTTCTTTATATTTTATTTTTATTTAGTAAATAATCGTTTTAGAATTAATAAATATTACTAGTATTAAAAAGTTAAAGAAGAATGATGGAACATGATATATAGGAATAACATATTTTAAAAGATTGAGTGAAAGACGTGACATTGTAAAACAAGATGCATCCCAAACCCACCCTAAATTTTATAATTAGACTTATACCCACTCAGTCTCGTACCCAAATATATGTCTCGAATATTTCAAGTTTTCGTCAGATTTTTGTTTCTACCATCTCTAAACAAAATTTATACTTAAACAAAGTTATATAATATCCAATATTTGTTTTAACACTAAAGTATATTAACAATAAGAATGTTTAAATATAAAAATATTTAAGTTTTAAATATAATCTTTAACAAAAAGGTTCAAATCATCGGCTAACACATCCATTATATCATCATAATAAATGCTACTATGAAATATACTTGAGTTAATTGCTAAAATAAACATTTTGATCAAGAAAATTAGTAAAATATACATTGACTTTTGAAACTTAAAAAATATCCAAATCCAAAATAAACCAAAAAGATTTTGACACGTAAGTTAAAACCAATTTGGAGGCTAAAAAAAAACAGGCCACGTGTCAATAATTGAGCATGTCCACGATTATTTTGCCGGCTAAATTATAGTCCGTATCTCTTGTAACGGCTTCACCATAGCCGGCTAAATAAAAAACCAATGAAATGATGTCACGTGTCATTTAATAGCCCTTTGTTTTAAATTTGGGGGCTAAATTGTAGCCCGTATCTCTTGTAACGGCTAAATCAAAAACCAATGAAATAATGGCACGTGTCATTTAATAGCCCTTTGTTTTAAATTTGGGGCTACAACGTAGACGGTAGGCTAACATATAGCCGTCAATTTTAAATTTGACGGCTATGTTGTAGCCGTCGATTTTTCTTCTGCCACGTGGCATCATTTCATTCGTCGTTGATTTGGCCGGCTAGGGTGAAGCCGTTGGTTGAGTTAACGGCTACAATTTAGCCTGAAAAATATACGTAGACATGCTCCATGATTGACACGTGGCCGGCTTTTCTTAAGCCTCCAAATTGGTTTTAACTTACGTGTCATAATTCTATTGGTTCGTTTTGAATTTGGATATTTTTTTAAGTTTCAAAAGTTAATGTATATTTTACTAATTTTCTTGATCAAAATGTTAATTTTAGCAATTTTCTCAATATACTTATACTTGAAAGTTTATTATATTAAAATATAAATTTTGATCTAAGTGTTTCAAATCGATTTTACTCAAAAAATTGAGCTATTATTTTAATTTATATATTTATTAATATATTAGTAATTAATAAAAAAAATATACGGATGATTATTTTAAAGTCCGGTCTCCTTTAAAGAATCCTTAATACGCTACCAAACAATCGGCCGATGTAAAGTTTGTAAGTTTGTAACCCATTTTCCTACTATTTATATATATTTCTGTTCAGATATTTTAATATAATAATAAAAGAAAGGCAAAAGTCGGCCGCAAAATTTGAACAAAAATTTGACGTTAGTTTGCGGTGGAAGCTGGTCAACGTATCAAAATGAAACTTTCGTTTTCGAAGGAAAGATCTATCGGTCTCCTTCAACAAATGTCATTTAGGTAGGGGAGGGAGGGAGGGAGGGGGGGTTGGGGGTATATATATAATGGGAATGGGTTATTTAAGAACTTGTAAATATTTTAAGGGAAAACTTTATCAAATAATAATCAAGTTTCTCAAGTGTTTCATTTAAATATCTCAAAGTTTTTTTGTCCCTTTAAAGTCACTCAACTTTCACTAAGTGTTCTAATTCTATGTCATATTTTTATAAATATTTTTTTTTTAAATTGAATGAGGCAAATGAAATATATATGAATATTATTTACCAATAAGTGAAATTTTTATTCAATTAACTTAAAATAGGAGGTAATAGTGAAGAAAAAAAAGTTTATCTAATAATAAACAAGTTTCAAAATTGTTATATTTAAGTTGAATTAGAAAAAAATAATTGCTAAATAGTGAACATGATTCATATATGTTTCATGTATCTCATTCAATATTCAAAAATTTAAACATTTATAAAAATATTACAAATAATTGGAACACCTACTTAAAGTTGAGTGACTTTAGACGGACAAAAAAACTTTGAGTTATTTAAATAGAACACTTGAGAAACTTGGTTACTATTGTGTAAAGTTTATCATAAGAATTCTATCTATCAACCACATAATGTTTTGTGTTTTATAAAGAAAATAAAACTAAAAAGAAAATAATGTTTATTCGTCTCTCGTTAAATTCAAATAAAAAATAATGAATAAATTTCATTTATGTATATAATCAGGGGTGGTTCGACTGTATAAAACATAAGATGCCGCTTAGGGTCCCCACATTTTAGGGGCCCCCAATTTTTAAGTTATAATTTCATTTAATTTTCAGGTTTAACAAAGAAAATAAAAAAATCAATATATATGTAAGAGTTTTTTTTTTCATTAAGACACTCTAACTCTAATGTGTGTTTTATGCCTTTTAAAAATCGTAGATAAAAATTGTGTCATCATATTCCTATGTCAATAGATATTTCATTCCCCACATTAAGATATGTTTAACATGCTCAATATTTCTAACATCATAACTCTGAGTACTTTAACCAATTTATAAACATAAATATGTATAAATCCCTTATGTGAACTTCCTCTTCATTGACTTTTTAACATTAAGGGTGCGTTTGGTTCGCGGAATTCGTCGAATTTGAATTGGAATTTTAAAGAATTGGATTTGGAATTGTAATTGTCCAAAGGATTTGGAATTTAAAGGAATTTGATTTAACGAACCAAAATCCGGGTTTCGTTATAAATAAATATTCTAATAAATATTATGGTGAAAATAATATTTTAGAAATAAATTGAAACAAATGGGTTTCAAGTTAGTAATGGGGTTATATTAGTTTTTAACTAATTTGGCATGAAAGTGGATGAATTAGAAGTTAAGAGGCTGAAAGTGTAAATATGACAAATCTGCCATATTTGACTAAATTAAAGTCAAAATTCAGATTCTCATTATTTTGGGTGTTGAAGCTCTCAATAGAAAAGTGGAGAAAAAGGGTTTTGAAGCAAAATCGTGCATTTGAACCTTGAATTGTGGGGTTTTAGCTTGCACATCATCTTCCTAACATCAAGTAAGTCATAATCTTCCATTTGATTTCACCATTGATGTGTTCTTGGTGGGTTTTGGGTGAAATCCGAAATTTATGATGCATGTGGTTAATTAGTGTTAGTTTGTTGATAATCTAGCTAAACTAAAGGTAAAGAATGGTGATTAACATCCTAGAACCCTTTTATTATGATTATGAGAAGTTAGGGTTCATATGGAGAAATTTGGGGGTGTTTGGATTATGATAGAATGTTGAATTAATGATGATTAAGTGTTTGTATGATGATAGACACTTGAACAAACACCAATTTAACCTAATAATAATTATTGAATGAAAAATTAGTGTTAATGTAAGGATAATGAAACTCAAGTAAGTGAGTTTGGGGTGAAAGGGGGTGTTTGGATATGAGTATAACTCAAACGGGTCAGTTTGGGTTGGAAATGGGACATTGGTTTGTGAAACCAATTAAGATGTGATTTTGATGTATGTTAGATTACTAAACTAGATGAATGTGTTTAGGTAATCAAATTGCAAAACTTGAAGTGGAATCGGGAGCTTCAAATCCACAAGGTAAGTGCTTTTGCACTTACTTAGTAATTGATAAAAAAAAATGGGTTATATGCAATGTTGTATGCATAATGTGTTAAGTTGCATAATGTGTCGTGTGATATGAATGTGTATAGAGGTGTACGAATAAGTGAATGAATGTAGTTATAGTTTTAATACTATAATGGATATGTGGATATGGAGTTATGGTCTAAGTGCCATAATGGATATGTGGATATGAAGTTATGATCTAAGAATCATAATGGAATTGTGGTGATGAAGTTATGGCCTATATGCCAAGGTGGAAGTGAAAATGCGTTAATTGTGAATGTTAATTAAAAAGAATGAAACTTGTAAGGTGATATGTAAGTGATATGTAGTATAATGGAAAATTGGGTGGAAATGGGTCAAATGGGTGAATAGGTGAAAACAAGTAGATTTTACGTGTTTATTATGTTTTATCTTCATTACTAATGGTGATATATGTGGTGTTATGTAGCAAAAGCTCTGATGTAGTCAAAGTCAAGTCAAAGGCATTTGGCGGGATTCTCGTTTGCGTATATGTGTTTTGATGATTTATTAGAAATCCTGTGTTTTGGTGATTTATTAGAAATCCCTTAAATGGATGTAAATTGGATTCACAATTGTGTTTTGGTGTATGTATATGATGTTGAAATGCTTTTGGTCAAAACCCACTTTTGGGAGGTTTTGGTGTCTAGTTGAAATAAAAAAGTTAGAAAATTGGTTAACTGTTGAAACATGCAGAAGTCTGGAAACTTTCTGTGAAAACAGGTCCCTCGCGGTACGCGAGAAACCAGGTTGGGTTCTCTCGCGGTACGCGAGAGACCTGGTTTCCGACTGACTTTCTGAGACTCACTCGCGGTACGCGAGAGGGAGGGACCTGGTCCCTCGCGGTACGCGAGGACCTATAAAAAAATTCCTTGGGATAAATGCTTCCGCGCGTTTAAAAGTTTATTCAAACCGGTTTTTGAGTTAAGGGTGTTACATTTGAATTCCTAATCCATCCGTCGCAAGTACCCCCGCCGACCCCGACCCCTGACCGTTGTTGCCCCAACCGCCGTCGCCCCGACCCCTGACCGATGCCGCCCAGACCCTCGACTGCCGCCGCACCGACCTTGACCGCAAACATTTCACCACCATGGAGTGACAATTTTAAGTTATTAATTAAGAAAGTTAGTTCCAATTGGCGGAGATCACGAGCTCGAAAAACAGGTGGATTTGATTGGCAAAAGTTTTGTAATTGTTCATCGCCTTTAATTCCACCTAAAAAGTTATTAGAACCACGACATTGGCGGGAAGCTTCAAAATCAGCAAACATCAGAGACCACAAAACATTTCCAGTTGTTGATGAAGAACAAGTTAGCTCATAGTCAAGCCTCTTGATATAAAGCAGTTGACTATAGTCAACAGGCTCAGAGTCAAATGTGGTCAATCGGGGGCGGCGGTCGGTGGCGGGGTTGGCAGCGGTCGGTGGTCGGGGCGGTGTTAGTCGGGGTTCGGGGGCGGCAACAGAGACGGCGGCGGTCGGGGGTCGGGGGGCGGCAGCGGCGGGGGGCGGCGGCGGTCGAGGGTAGCACTGGCGACGGCGGCGGTCAGAAGCGGCAGTGACGGTCAGGGACCAGAGGCGGCGGTCGGAGGTCGGTGGTGGCGGTCAGGGGCGGCGGTCGAGTGTCGGGGCGGCGGCGTCCGCGGGGTTAGGGGGTACGGATGCGACAACGGTGAGTGGTTGAAGATTCCATTTCTTTTTGGTGAATTACTTCACAATTTAAAAGGAATTTAAAATCATTTGTTTGAAGAAATTTGTTGGATTTAATTCTAATTCTTGTTGTAAACAAACATGTTGAAAATGAATTTATATTACAATTCCAATAAATTATGCAAACCAAACACAATAATGAATGGAATCTCAGTTCTAATTCCATTCAATCCATCAAATCAAACGGGCCCTAAGACTTTGTGGCTTAAAAGAAATTATATATTCTCGTTATATGATAATAGCATATTCAAAATACAATCATTAAGGAGATTGTTTTAATTCAAAATACATTCAATATCTAGGCTTTTTTGTTTATTGTTGTTGATCCCAAGCTCGGATAAATGAGAAGCGTTTTGTAATTATGAAGGTTGGAAGGGGGCCTCGTTTTTTACTTCGCTTTGGACCCCCAAAATTATTGAGCCGCCCTGTATATAACCTACATATGTGTAAGTCATTTGTAGGGTATACTACTTATACATGCGTAGGTAAAAAATTAAAATTTTAAAAACATATGAAAAAATTATTTTAATTGTTTTTTATTGTACATAAACATACACAACATATATAAAAATGGCCCGTCCCTGAATACACAACCTAGGAGGATCTGATGTGGCAGTGAGGGGTGTCTGATGTGGCGTAGCTCGGTATGAAGCGTCCAGGGATGTCCTTGAGATTTTGAATATCATGTGCGGCTAGTAAAAATGAGGCCCTAAAAAATATAAAAGAAAATGAATTATTATTAAATTAAACTTCTTTCAAACGAAGCTATTTATAATTCAATTCTTCTTTTTTACATGTTCATGTCCTTTCATATGTTCCTCTTTCACATAAACTAACACCTGCATACGCACATCACCCCTGCCATCGTCACCGTCAATAGCGGAACCAAAACTTTTTAAAACGGGTCACAATTTAATTATTCTTACATTCGTTAGCATACATCGATTAAGTTTTTTACTTGTCGATATGTTGCAAGTTCGAGAACGAATATTGTAACTACCAAGATCTCATATTACATCAAATTACTTCATGTTAATATTTATAAAAACTATTTTTTTCTGATATAACACACCGATATAATCTAAAGGATAAATATTATTGATATTATTACTTAAATAATGTCAACAAACTTCATTGTAGAAAAAAAGTTATTTTTTAAAAATTTCTTTGTAAAAATATTTATATATATGATAATATGTCATGATTATATGTATTTTGAACAAAACTTGAAAAAAAAATCTAAATTAAACGATCATAAATTGTATAAAATTATATAATAATAAAGTTAGTTAACAACTAAAACAATATTTTATAAGTAAATTAAGATAAACTATTAAACTAAAAACAAAACTATTTATGAATTATACTTAAATTAGTTTTAAACAAAGGAACTCAAGATTTGATGTGACGTACTCAATTTTATTGGTAGGTTAGTGTGTCTTTTAAATTGACACTACACTGCGGTTCATAATCAAAAAGTAAAAATATAATAAAATACTAATTATTATTGAATTAAATTTTCTAAAGGTTTGAAATTTATAATTCATTCTTTTTTTCTTTTGATCTTTTCTCACGTAAACTCAAATTCTTCTTCTTTCACACCTTGTAAAAAAAATTTTGGCCACCAAAATTTTTGTGCCTTATGCGGTTGTCCACCCTGGACACTCTCACAGCCGGCCCTGGAAGCGTCGCTCCGTGATGAAAAACAACGAAGAACAAAGGCTATTGCGAGGTTACGAGGTTGTGGGAATCACGCCCTCCCTGCGAGGATGCGGGTGAGCGGTGTGCGGAAAGGCTCAAGTCTGTGTGTTATGGTCGCATGCCACATCACCCCACACCCACCACACCTTCCATTCTTCTCAAAATTGCACAAAATACGACGATTATTTACTGTTGTTTTACAAAGTGCGATGAGATTAATGAGGATGGTGTTACCGCAACCCATGACACATTTTACCTTACCCGTTCACTTGATAATACGGTAAAAGTAAAACCATAACACACAACCTAAGGGTCTTAAATTTCTCAAACTCTCAGTTCTTATATTTCTTTCATTTTATATTTAATACCACTCATATAGAGACAAGTATAAGTATTCAAGGAATCTTGTTTAGATTTTTATCTGTTATTTCCTTGATGACAAAGATGTATATTGCAATAATAACAAAACATAAGGATGCTCCGCGTGTCATGCTTTATAATAAACGTAATATTTAAATATAAAAAATTCGTATGTCTTGTCAAACTTATAAAATATGTGAATTTGTTTGGGGTAACGTGTAATTTTATATCTAAGACCATCTCCATCGGTGGTTTTTCTTTGGTTCAAACCAACCCAAAAACCAAGTAACCATTGGAGAGCTTGGTTTAAACCAAAAACCAAAGTGTCAAGTTTGATTTTCCAAACCACCAAAAACCACCCATTGTGGGCCCCAACATCACATCTTTCACCCCACATATATATATATATATATACCCATATTTATATTTATAAAATATATTAAAATATTATACATATATACATATTTTTTATATTTATTTCAAAAATTATGTATTTTTTTTTGTTTGTCTATTTTTTACGTAACGACAAGTTTAACGGTTAATTTTTTAACGGCTAGTTTTTTAACGATTTTATTATCTATTTTACAACGCTTAATTCGAATAAAAAATAAAAATTAAATATTTTATAGTATTTATTTTAGTTAATCTATTTTTTACTAAATTTTTATTATATTTCTATTTATTTAAATAAAAATTAAATATTTTATAGTATTGTGAAATTCTTATTTAAAATAAATATAAAAGTAAGTGATGATTTGAAAATGTAAAGATGGTTTGAGAAGGTGTATTGTTGGAGTAAAAAAGGTGATTTTTAAGAAAGCTTATGTGGCAGTGATGTGGCTGGTTTGAACCAAAAACTGTTGGAGATGGTCTAATAGAAAATTATAACCCTTATATATTTTGAAATGGATGTAAACAGTAAAATGGGGTCATTGGTCCACGTTGTTGTTGGGTTTTTTTTAATTTTTATTTTCTTTACTTCTACTATATATAATATACGTTTTTAACCCCCGTTTGATTTTCTAATAATTTTGTTTTTCTACGATAGTTTTAGTTCGTTAACCATTTTAAAAAAATGGAATGCGAGGCTAATTTTAGTTTTTTTGTGAATGTTTCGGTATATTTTTTTTTAAAACGGATTCAAAGTCGAGCGTATTTTTTTGTATCGTAAACTATAGTGAGCGACTTTAACGTTACGTTGCCGTGACAAACCCAACCGCTTATAAGCGAACAATGTCGTTGCCGGTGTTTCGGTATTATCGTAACTGGTATCGGTGTTCGCTTTTATGGTTTTTGACGAGTCGAACCGATAACAGCCGTACTCCTGCCGTGTAATACGGGGAAAAAAACCACGCTCCCGTCGTGAAGCACGGGTACAATTACTAGTTAAATATATAATAGAATGACAAAGGAAAAGTAGTTATTTTAGATTAAAAAGTTTAAAAACTATTTATTTACACTTAAATAAAAATTGGTTTTTCTATCCCCTTTCCTTCAATTTGATCGTGGGAGGACCCGAAAGACGGAACCGGCAAAAGAGAAGATGTCGCCCTCTCATGACGATTGGGAAAGAAACATGGCCGGTGGTGTCAAGGTGAGGAAACACATGGTGGAAGCAAAACAAAGTAAAGGGATAAGCCACACAAAGGTTGCGAGGCAGGTAGCTGGCAGCCACTGTTCACAAGATGTTGCATTTTAAAGAAGTTGATAATTAGCGAGTTAAACCTTCTTGAATGGTCGAAATTTATATAAAAATGTATATAAAATTAAACACATGTGAAATTCAACTTTTAAACAAAACAACTACAAATGTATTATTATATTTAAAGCTATATTCAAAATTTAAGAATATTTTATTATAAATAAAATGAGTAAAAAATAAAAAATAAAAAACTCAGGCAAAAAATAAGTGTAAATAAAAACTAAAATTATTAAAAAAAACTCAAAAAAAATTCATGGAAAGAAAATAAAAAAAACTTAATAATAACATAAGTGTAAATAAAAACTAAAAATATATATGAAAAAAACTCAAGAAAAGAAAAGAAAAAATAAAAGCAAAAGAAGAAACTCAAAAAAAAAATTAAGGAAAGAAGAGAAAAACAATTAATAATAATAATAATAATAATAATAAAGCAAAATAATTAAAAAAAAAGAGTAAAGTACCATTTGAGTCCATCTGGTTTACATGATTTAACACAATGCGTCCCTAAAACGAATTTTTAACGCTTTGATTACCTGTGGTATACAATGTGTAACACTTTGAGTCCCTGGACCTAACTTCGTTAAAAAATTCCATTAATTTTTTAAACGACCAGGGGTAAGATGATCATTTGTAATTTTCTATAACCCTAGTTATCACATTGAGTCCCCCGCCCCATTTACCTCCCCCGTCCCTTTCCCCCCACCCGACCTCTTCCTTTCTGTCGCAGTCGCCGACCCACCGTATTCCACTCGTCGTCGCCGTCCCAAATGGCTCTTCACCTTCGATTGGATGCCATCGTAGACAACCAGGTTGTCACAGGTACGATCGATCGGTCCAATTTTTGACCTTTTTCGAAACTAAAAATAACAAAAGCAGCAAGCATAGTAGCAAGCAGGGAAACTAAAAATAACAACAGCAGCAAGTAACATCATTGTGTTTGCAGCAAACTAAATGTAGTTTGGATTGGATTTTTTGTGTTTTGGGTTGTAATTTCTTGTGTTTGGAAGTTTGAATTAGGATTTGGATGGTTAGAATTGTTTGTTTGATGGTTTATTTGATTGTGTTAGTTGTAATTTGGGAGGGAAAGAGGAGGGAAATCAGTTTTGCCAGCAGGGACTCAGACAGGGTCACAAAAGATATTACATGTTTCCAGGGACGCAGACTGTTATACATTAAAAGGGTACAACAGACATTTCACCTAAATTTAAACTGAAAATTTGGCGGAGTTAAGTCCATGGACTCAGAGTGTTACAGATTATATACCACAGGTGGTCAAAGCGTTAAAAATTCGTGTTAGGGACGCATTATGTTAAATCGTGTAAACCACAGGGACGCAAACGATAATTTACTCTAAAAAAGAAAAAGAAAAATGAAGTAATTTACTCTAAAAAAGAAAAAGAAAAATAAAGTAAAAGTACACCTGACAAGCGGTGTGTGGTGATGGTATTATTCATCATCATCCATTTCTAATAAGTTATATAATATCTACAATATAATTCATTTATCTAAAAAGTTATACCATAAAATCTAAAATTTTATGTTTTTAAACACGATACGAGTCTTGTTATATTTTTAGAAAGAAAAAAAAGTAGGTTAAATATGCCCTAATACACTAATGATTATAACAGTGCGTCAACAATTTAGGTGCATAAAAAAGTAAGGGTCAAGGGATAACATTGCTTGAGGGGTTAAGATGTTTATAGTTCTTTACAACGGGTTTAAGTGGCAGGGCACGAAACTTAAACTTTTTATAACACACATTTATGTATAACGGTACGTCCAATTTTATAGTTTTGATACATTATATAATATATGTTTTGATCGACTCACATGTATATAGTAATGCATCAAACCCATTATGATCTCAATATAGTCACGTACCTTATGACGAAATTGGACTTGAACTTTATGGTCGCAATTGGAACCCTAATACCAAGTTGCACAACTTCAATTCATTCGTAGATATTAATCTTCTATTAGATATAAAACAAGTTCATACCTGATTGCAAACAAGTTCAGATCAACAAAGGGATTTGAGCCGTAAACCCGTTTACTTTTATAAATTTGTTTTTTAAAATTTATGTTCTATGTCACACGTTTGTAAGACACAGTTTTATTATGTGACTCTTATAATTATTTATTTAATTATTAAATGATCAATTGATTGATTTATTTATTTATTATTAACCTATGGTTAGTAATTAGTTGATTGACCTAATTACTCTGAAGGGTCATTAATGGTTTTCTCCTTGGGTATACATATAAATAGAGAGATAATTAGAGAGAATTGACTAATTAATCATTCAATTATCACCAACATCAAATTCGTCCCTCTCTCTTTTCCATAACCGTTCGTGAACTCACCTTAGCCATCCTAACCGTACACCTTAAACGGGAACCCGATCTTCCTGTGGATCATGACATCTTCCCTCTCCGCGGTTATCTTATCAGGTATTTAATTATTATTGTTTTCCATCATAATGTTCAAGAATTGATCAACATGTGGTATCAGAGCGGATGTTGATTAATCAGTTCTTCTTTCATTCCATAAACTGGAATTAAAATCGGAGAACAAAAGTTTTGTTAAAACCGTTTTTTTTCGGATTTGGTCTTAGAAAAACGTTTCAATATTACACATTTTTGATCGCCTAAAACCGAGATCTAATTTTCGAAATATGCTAAATAATCAAGTTTAAAGATTTCAATTCCAGACTAAATATCTTATAATAATCAAGAACAATTTTCTAAACATCATAAGACTGTTCTTGATGTTAATCCTAATTTTATATAAAATCCTCTTATTTTGAGATAGATTGGATTTGATTCTGTTTTTCCAAAAATCGTGCATCTTTATCTCCAAGTTTCGAATAAAATATTAATTTATTTTAAAAATAATCGAACTAATAAACTTGGAGATATACTTAAACACATAAAAGATTTCAAAAATCAGAATGTAATCAAAATCCCTTAATTTTTGCACATGCCTTATCAGGTTTACAGTTCACGGTTATAGTTCACGAGTTTAATTTCACGAGTGTGGGTTTACAAGAACTCATTTTTTCCCGGGAAACTCAGTTTTTCTCGAGAACTTAGTATTTTCCCGTGAACCTATTTTTACCCGAGAACTTAGTATTTTCTCGTGAACCTAAATTTTCCCGTGAACCTAACTATTTCCCGAGAACTCTATTTCCCGAGAACTAATTTTTTCCCAAGAACTAAATTTTCCCCGAGAACATATCTAGAGCCGTGAACCCAGCCTAATATGTGCCTAAAATTTCTCGCTAACAGGGAGGTTTGCTATTAATTAATGCTTTTGTTTTGTTAAACCTTAAATTAAAATGTTTTACAAAACCTTAAAACTTACTTGAATAACACCTAAAAGTTTCACTTCTGCCCAAAGGTGATGTGATTCATGTGTAAATTTATTCAAGTCTAATTAAGCATTGTCACTTAGTGCATATCCTAATATTAACTAATTGTTTTGTTAAAATCTTATACTTTACAAAACCTTAAATTAGAAAACATGATTCACTTAAATAACACCTAAAGTTTCACTTCTACCCAAAGGTGATGTGTCACGCTCGTAAAGTTATTCAAGTATAATTAAGCACTACTTCGTCTAAAATACATAAATGTTTCTACTTCTGCCCAAAGGTGATGTGTTACATTTGTGTTTCGCGAGCCTAATAATGTGCATTTTAAACAAATATTTCACTTTTGCTCAAAGGTGATGTGTTACATTCTTATTGCACATACTTACTATTTAAACTTAAATTATTCCTAATGCTTAAACAATTGGTCATTAACCAAAGTGAACGCCCGTCGTTTAAGTAGAACATAATTAATCTATTAGTTTGGTGTTATAATAGATTTTATCACATCTTCATAAAATAATTGTTCTTAAGTAGAGCCTTATTTAATTTATTATTTCTGTCTGCCTTAGATTATTACCCCATAGATCACTCTAAGTTCTTCTTTAGCTATTTGTACATTATTTTCACTAGAGTCATTCTAATTTATTATTTCTGTCATGTATTTAGCTAGAGTGAAACTAAGAAAGGGTTTTCCATAAATATTTGCTCTTATTGAGTCTTGATTATCCCTTAAGACATGACACTCCTGCTGCTCTTTCTGATAAAAGTACTATAGAAGAAAACTAAAGCATAAAAAATAGGATAAGTCAAACACAATATCTTACGGTAATCAAGAACTCATTTCATGATTGCTATCAGGGGAGCTATTCCAGATTTTGAATTTCCTAAGACTAATCTATTCTCTGTGGAAATGGAAGAATCAAAATAATTCTTAAGACGCATGCAAACATTCTAATTCTAAATAAAAGGTTAAGTATCATCTGTGAACATATCATAATATACACTGACATGACCCATAAACTAAGAGCTTATACATGGAAATCAGTGATGTTTTTCAGTGCGTACATAATAATTTTTCCACTAGTACGATTAGTTTTCTTAAAAATCAACTATAACACTCAGAAATACCAAAGGAAAATGAGTGTATTGATAGCAACATACGTACAGGAAAAGGAAAGCCTAAAACTGGAAAACCGAATGTTATTCACCTCACTACCACTAAACCTAAAAAGAGAAAGAAAAAGTTACTACAGAGAGGATAGTTCTAAGGTTCAGAAACAAAATGCAAGTATTGTTTCCAGCTCTAATTTCTCCAAGGAGAAGTCTCACTGTAAAACTATGTCATTATACTAGGCATAAGCAATGAGACCATCCATAAGGCAAGGTACTAGCTGACTAAGATAAGGTAGTTACTAATTAATGATTTTTGAGTCCGCTAATAGTAATATTCCAATCAACACATGATGCGTTGAGTCTAGTTCTATACGTTTCTTTACCAGAATTCAACTAATAATTAAGATGAGAATTTAGTGACGGGTTTAAATGCTAAGGTTTGTAACATCCCTAATTCTCACTTTATTAAATTAGAGACTAATGAGCAAACCTAAAAAGTTGAAGGGGGCAAAATGGAAATTTAATCAAAACCTAAATCTCTTTTCTTCTTTAAACAGCCGCCACCCCCATTATCATTTTCAAAATTTCTTCTTTCCTCTCCATCGCTGCAACTCAAGACCAGGCACCATCCTCACCTCCATAAACCCTAAAAATCGCCCATCCCTTGTCCGGTTTTCATAAGGAGTAAGCTCACAAGAACATGTCGACCTCCTTGGTTACGGGTTGGTCGGAAACGGGATGGAAAGAGAGGGTGTTCACAGGTGGGTTCGGTCGCGACGACTGAGAGGCGGTGGATGGAGAGCTCAAAGATGATCAAGGCTTGTATGGGGATGTCAATGGAAAGGACGACAAGCTCTATAGTGGAGAAGATGACTGACCACAGCTTCACGGCGGGTCAGTGGTGGTGGCCGGTGGTGGTTCTTCTCCGGTTACGGTGGTGGCTGGGTTATGGCAGTAGTGTGAGCAAGATAGAGGAAGAGGTAAGTTCACGTTTGCAACGGTTTGTATGGTGGTTCGTGTGAGGGCGACGGTGGCAGAGGTGGTTGTTAGCGGCCATATGGCGGTTGGCGGAAGCTTCACGGAGGTGATGGTTGTACGGATTCATGGTAGTTAATGGTGGCAAATATGGTTCACAACGGTAGTAGTTATGTTGGTATAAGGCTTCACGAAGGTGGTGGTGTTAGTATCAAGTCTCACGGTCAAGATGGTGGTGGCCGGTGGTGGTTCCGCGATAGTGGTTGTGATGTTTTGCATAACGGGAACGGGTAGAATAGAGGAGGATGTAACCATCAAGTCGAGACGAGTTCGTGGACCTTCGAATCACCCGATTCGGAATCCGTATGGTCGGATCCCGAGTATGATACGGGTTCATATTCTAGACATCGTGACTTGGAGGTACATTTATTAAACCCTTGATTTTTCGACTGTTGAGTAAAAGTCCGGAACGCAAGTTCCGGCAAGAGCCGGGTCGACTGCCTGACTGTCGATTGTCAACTCTCCGGGTCGACTATCGATTATCGGGGTCGACTGTCGATTATCCGAGTCAACTGTCCGAGCCGACTTTCTGAGCCGATTTTCTGAGCCGACTCTCTAGTGTAACAGCCGACACTTGCAAGTTTAACGATTTTATGTATTGTATACGCACAGATCACATAGCACTCGTGTAGCCCGAGCTTTTAGTTTCAGTAGACAGAATATCAGGTGAGTTCTAATCCCCTTTTTGCCTGCTTTAAGGGTGGTGTGTATACTTAGTGTAAAGTGTTTATTACATATTTTATATTAATAAACAAAGTGAAAAGCTATGTTTTAGTGATAAGTTTAAAAGAAGCAAATGTACGTTTTGAGCAAAGTATAACTATATTATGGCAAGCGTTTACTATATTTTCATATACATAAACAAAGGCATAATATATGTGCTAGTATGTTTTCAGTGAAGCAAGATATATCATTTGGCAAACGTTTACTATATTTTCATATACATAAACAAAGACATGATACATGTGTTGAGCTATATTTCAGTAAAAGCAAGATATATCATTGGACAAACGTTTACTATATTTTATTATACATAAACAAATGCATGATATATGTGTTGAACTATGTTTCAGTAAAAGAAAAGTTATTATTGGCAAACGTTTACTATATTTTCATATACATAAACAAAGGCATAATACATATTAAATTTATGATCAAGTTAAAGAAAGTTGTATGAACTGAAAGTTAATAGAATTCCCACGGGAATGTGTACCAGCTGTAAAGGTCCTTGAGACAGATGTTACTTGTACAAGATGTCAGACATGGGTTCTACCTATTAGTAAGAACCTTTGTGGTTCATTAACGGTTGTACAACTGGGATGAGTGACGACGGTTGCTCGGGAGAACCACGCAACTCCCCTTAACATTAAGCGGTATTGTCGGTCCATGGTCGTTGATCATGGGGGCATTGACCAGGGTATTGTCGGTTCATGGTAGTTGATAATGGGGGCATTGACCATGTACTCGTCGGTTCATGGTCATTGATCATGAGGGCGGTACAGTAGTGACAAGGGAATTGACGGTAAGCGGTATTGTCGGTTCATGGCCGTTGGCCATGGGGGCTTTGACTAGGTACTTGTTGGTTCATGGACGTGAGCCATGAGGGCAGTACAGTGTAAAGGAATTGACGGTTTATCATATGTTTTTAAACTGTTTTGAAATGTAAAGTTTTGCCTTATTGGCAGTATATATGTATTAGTAAATCTTTTGTATAATTGATTTAAAGTACACTTTAGAACTCGCTCAACGTTGCTGATTTTTAGTATGCACATCAGTTAAGTGTAGGTGGCTGTAGATGGATAAGGATGCTTGGCTTGACGAGGAGAGTTACCTGAAGACCAGCGTCTGGCATCCCGTTTATATTTATGTTTTGTTGTTTAAGACAAGTTTCAGTTTGCATTTGACAAGGTTGTGTTTAGGGCTGTAAACGAACCGAACGTTCAGCGAACAGTTCGTGAACCGTTTGGCGGGAAGTTCGTTTATGTTCGTTCGTTTAGTAAATGAACGAACATGAACAAGAAATTTCGTTCGTTTAGTTAAATGAACGAACATGAACAGAGGTCTCGTTCGTTCGATTGTGTTCGTGAACGTTCGGTAATGTGTTCGTGAACGTTCGTTTATTTACGTTCGTTTGTGTTCGTTTACGTTCGTTTATTTATGTTCGTTCATGTTCGTTTGTTTATTTTATTTCATAACATAATTTTTTTTATATTTCTATTTTATTTTATATAAATATTTTACATTATATTATTCTTTAGTTTTAATTTTGGGAATTTAGAACTTTCAAACTTTTGTTTTGCGATTATTATGGTTATGAATTATGATTATTATGCTAGTATTTTGGGATGATTATATCTAACTTTCAAGTACTTATCTTTTGGTTGGTTAAATGTTTGGTAAACTTGATTTAATTATTGGATACCTGAATGTTTATGGTTAATTGCTATTTTTTTTATTTTCACATTAATAGTTGTTCGTTTGTGTTCGTTTATGTTCGTTTGCGTTCGTTTGTGTTTGTTAAGAAGCTTAACGAACAAACACGAACGAACACGAACAAATGCATTTCCTTATTGAACGAACACGAACATGAAAATTCGTTCGGTTACATGTTCACGAACCGTCCGTTTGTCCGGTAAATCCTTAACGAACGAACACGAACATGATCATGTCCGGTTCGGTTCGGTCCGTTTACACCCCTAGTTGTGTTAGACATGTTATGCTTTCGCTGTTATGGTGAAAGTTTAAATCGTTTCCGCTGCTAGTAATGAATGTTTTATGTTTAAAGTGCTATGTGTTGATGAGTAAATCCAATACGTGATGCCTCCCGGGTTTGGGGTCTGGATAGAAACCTTTATGACATAGAACTAGCTGATACAATAAACTTTCACAACTTTTGTTATCATGAAAATGAAAATTTAACAAAAGATAAATGAGAGTTATGCACTTCATCCATTAGACCAAATTTTATGAGAAATCACGACAAGGTCTATGCAGGATGAATTGTTACCAAATCTCATTCTCAGTGACTTTAAATTATCTGTTAAACGCCCTAAATATTAAATGGCTAAGGGAATAAATGAGAGTCCACCAGAAGTTATCCCAAATGGAATATTCAGACATAATTCATTCATCATTTAGAAGAATATTTACTTGTATCTAATATGTTTCCTATGGTCCAAAGCTTTAAAGATATCAATTCATATATACTTAATAGAATTCCTTCTAAATTTGTCTCTAAAAAATTCTTATGAAATTTTGGACGATAAGGAAATCAAGTCTAAAATATATGAAAGGTTCCCACGTCACGCGCATCATTGAAACTTGTCATGTGTAGTTCCTAGAGACCTCAAAGATCAGTGGGAGCACCGAGTGTCCTAGTTATAGCTTGTGAAAGTTGCAAGAGGTGGGGGAGTGACAACTTGTTCTTACATCAAATTACACCTGTTGTACACGACACTTCTCCATCACAACTTGTCTCCTTAGAATATAATGCTACTCCTAACAAAATCTCATAGATGCTAATGTGTGGGCAAACTTAGATTCCTCACCAAAACTAAAGTAATCCTCAACAAGAGAAACTAACATAAACATCATTAAGTTGTTTCTCTATTAGAATCTTTTGGTCTTCAAATGTTATATACAATGTTGACCCTAAGAATGCTGAATTACTTAAATTTTCTAAGGTCAGTGGGAGTAGTAAAATTCCTTATCATGACTTGCCAAGAGTACAAGAGGCGGGGGGAGACTCGTTAAATTTAACTCCGTATTTAACTTCGATTACACCTCTTGTGCACCATACTGCATCAACTTCTACACACTAAGAAACTAATGTTGCTCCTAATATACCTGAAAATGAAAGCACCTAACCAAGAGCTAATCTATAAACTTGAAACTCCAAATAAACCCAATAATCACCTCAGGAGGTCATTTATGTCTAAAAGGCTTACTAACTTTGATGATTATGTATCCTACGTGACTGAAATGGATGCTTGAAAGTTTACCGATCCTACTTCTTCTAATTAAGCCATTAGCATCAATCAATCTTCTAAATGGAATAAAGCCATTATTAGCAAGCCTGACTCCATGAATTAGAATAAGATTTGGGATTTGGTTGAATTACCTAAAGGTTGTTCATAACTAAACTAAATCCTAATGGAAACGCATGATTGATTGCTAAAGGTTATACTCAATAAGGAATAAATTATTAAAGTGTTGGATATTAGATGTCCGGTTATCGATAATATCAACGTTGCTATCGAGGTACGATCTGAAGAGGTATACTTTGGGCAAAGACCAAAGTATATCGTTTAATTTTTAAACGTTATTACACGAAACACAGGTTTGGTGGATTAGATATCTAGGTGATATTTAATAATTACGTTTGGATTTATTTATTTTGAATAATTAAATATAACGGTAGACAAAATAAGGTTTTATATATATTAGTGAATATATATATATATATAGTCGTGATTTTATATTTAACTGTTAAATATAAAGTGTTCGGTTTTTATGCAAGAAATGTTTATTAATTAAAGTAATTATAAACTTGAGGGACTGGAACTGATTAAAGGTTAATCAGTTAGTAACTAACTGTTAATTACTCAAGGGGTTAACTTGTAAGATTAGTTTCTATATAAACATCTCTAAGTCAAAAACCCTAAAAGAGAATCCAAAAAACCCAAAAAGCCCCCCCCCCCCCTTTGCGACTCACCTCCGATGGCCGCCACTGTTGCCACCGTGGACAGTCGCCGGAAACCGAGTCGCGCCGTCGCTGTCGTCCGACGAGCCCAGCCACCACCACCATGATCCGCCACAGTCATCGAGCCCTAGTAGGCCGGCCCTTCTTGTTCGCGCGAGCTGTGTACCGCGAACCAGGTTCCACCCGCTAGTCGGATCAAGTGTTTTGTGAGACGAGTTCGTGTGACGATTTCGTTGTAGTCATCTAGCGTGACGTTCTTTGTACCCGAGTGTTACAAATTAGTTTATTCGTCAAAGGTATAAATCCTAAACACCCTATGGTTGTGTTTTATTTATTTTTATTGTCTAAACGCTGTGTAATCGGATCACTATCGGAAAAGATCGGATCTTTATTATCGTGTGCTTTTGTAAACGCTTCCGCCATTGTAAATATGATTTTATAAGTTTTGTTTTAAATGTTAAACGATATCCCAACACAAAGAACCTTCTTACCTGTTCACAAAAGTTTTCCTTGAGGGTCATTACTCTTCTAGTAGCTTACAATGACTTAAAGCTACATTAGATGGACATTAAAACAACTTTCCCTAACATTGACCTACATGTTCATAAAATAACCTGAAAGTTCTAAACTAAAGGTTAAGAACACTTACTCTGTAAGTCAATGAAATCCACGTATAAGTTGATTGAAATCATAATGCAACTCTCTTCATCAACAACTAAGTGAATTTGTACACCTACCTCATGATGAGTGGGAGCAACTAATGCAAACTTGTCCTTATATAGATTACATTCTTTGACAAGTATATGTTACATGAGTCAAAGCATTGATTACTCATATTTTGACATGATGGATCTCGGAGATACCTCTTATGTGATAAGTATCAAAATACACCGAGATAATCCCAATGAGACATTAGTTTCGTCCCATAAGCTTTACACTAAGCGGATCCTTACACGTGTAACATTTAAATTGTTCTGTTTTAGAGGCTAGTAGGATAAATGAAAATTATTTCCTTATGCTTCATTAATTAAAAGCCTTATGAAGGTTAAAGTCTACACTTGTTTTAGATATTACTCACATTGCTAAACACTAGACTAGTCTAGATTATTGTAAAGCATTTAATAGAATGTTGCAATATCTTTAACAAACGAGAGACTATAATTTAAAGAAGAAATGAAAACGGTTGACTACTCTTATTCTGATTTTGTTGTATTCAAAGAAAACAAAATGTCAACTTCGGGGTATATCTTTATGTCAGCAGACAGACCTATCTCATGGAGAAGTCATAAGGAACTGTTAACAACAACCTAAGTTTCAATGACATAATATGTTGTTGATCACAACATAATTGTCAGTAAATATTGTTGAAAAATTTATCAATAGACTCATAATTTAGTAACTCCTCATAAATATCATATCGAAGACTTATTGTGATATGTCAGCTACCCTTGCTTCTCGAACAGTAACAGTTCAAGCGGAGTTGCATTAAATTTTGATACGAAATTATTGTTCGTTTATGAACAAGTAGAGGAAACTAAATCTTTGTATCGAATACATTCATGATATGCTAATTGATCCAAATAACTAAAGGTCTATCACCTATAAGTCTTATGTAAGCGCTTATAATTAAGACGGGTTTACTAATGACCATACATAATTGCATATCGTACTATGAATGATTAATTATTAAGATTTCCTTACTTATTTGTATTTGTTTGTCTCTAAATATGTTTATGCATACCTAATGACACATAGACACTTATTATACAAATCAACGTTAAAGGGCTTATGTGCCAATTTGATCCTAAGCTTACTTAAATCTTAAATTGGGATTGTAGTATGATTAATGGGGTTCTTGAGTTGGATACTAATTCAATGACTGTATTTCTCTGCTACAGTTTTGGTTTAAAACTAAAATGAGTATTAAATTTGCGCAGACTTACTAATGCTCATAATAAATGATTACTCAGTCAAGTGGGAGAATGTAAGACACGGTTTTATTATGTGGCTCTTATAATCATTTATCTAATTATTAAATCATCAATTGATGTATTTATTTATTTATTATTAACCTATGGTTAGTAATTGGTTGATGGGCCTAATTACCCTGATGGGTCATTAATGGGTTTCCCCTTATGTGTACATATAAATAGAGAGATAATTATAAAGAATTGACTAATGAATCATTCACTTATCACCAACATCAAATTCTCCCCCCTTTCTTTTCCATAACTGTGAGTTCTCACGAACTCACCTAATGTCATCCTAACCGTACACCCTAAAAGGGAACCCGATCTTCCTGTGGATCATGACGTCTTCCCTCTCCGCGGTTAGCTTATCAGGTATTCAATTATTATTGTTTTCCATCATAATGTTCAAGAATTGATCAACATTAAACTCATTGAGTATTTATGCAAAAAAATTAAAGATAATATAAAAATGAGCATTAAGTTTTATAGTTTAAACATAGTTATTTTATATACATTTTGTATTATTATTTTTTCTTGTAAAATTTTAAATTTAGAGTACTAATATGTGAAAGATAAAAAATATATATATATAAATGTTGGGTCAAACAGGTCGAGTTCGTGTCAACCCTTAAAAACCCGTGTCGTGTCCGAATTCATGTGTTCGACACAACTTTCTAGTTCTTGTTGTGTCCATATCCGTGTCAAATTTTCGAGTCCGTGTCAACTTCAACCCTCAAACACGACTTATTTAACACCTAGTTTATCTAGAAATACTATGAGATCATGGCTATTGAATTTGTATACGATGCACTAATACGTCACTCGAATAGTTTTAAATGATTCAACATGCAATAATCCCTCTTGATGTTGGTTGAATGACCGTTGGTTCTTAATTTATTCAATATAGTTTAGATTATTCATGGTTTAAAATAGTTTATACAAAATTTTTGCTATGTGAATGAATCTCGTATAAGAAATTATTTAAAATTATGCAATATGCAAGATGTTTCACATTATAAAAATGGAACTTTTAATATTTTGGTTGTTTAAGCATTACTCATAAGTATTTTCATTTGCTAGAAAAAAAAAATCTAACTTATTTTAATATAGTAAAAAGCAAAATCAAAAAGTCACCTCATATACTCAGGCCATGGTTGACCGCTAATCGACCGTTGACATCCGGGCCAACTTTTTGGCCTATAATTTGAACGTTAGAGTTTGATTAATTTTACACTTCAAAGTCATTTTCACTTAAAAAAAAACTGACATTTATCTTTTTCAAAAGCTTTGTTTGACTCAATACTCAAAATTTAAGGCTTTAAATATGTTGGGATTCTTCCGTTACTCGAAGATTTACCAAATCATTTCAAATTTGAATTTAAAAAATGTTGTAGATACAAGTTTTATAAAATCTTAACTAAGTTATATAAATAGTTTTTTTGGAAATGACTTGGTTTTTATAAAAAAATATATATTTTTATAAATCTTATTATGATTTTAGTATATGTATTTTTAATCTCTCTAATTTCATAACATATTAATATTGTTGGTTAATCCTTTGATCGCGTTAATTACATGTCAGTTTCCTTGATGATGATTATGACAATTGATCTTTGTTGAAAATTAACACTTGAACACTTGAGTGTGTAATGAGCATGTATGTGATATGTAATCCCTTGTTTTTGTCAATTAATAATACATGCTAATTGTATTTGTAATTATCAAAATTAGAATTAATGATTTTCAAATTATTTTTTTCCCACAATTATTTTTATATACTTAATATTACAATGTTTTATATACCATAATATATATTTAGTTATTTTTATCATAATTTTATGTATAATAAAAATTATTATGTAACTATATTTTAATATATTAAATAATTTTTATAAGACAAAGATAAAGCTAATATGAAGTCCCCCCTCTCTCTAAAAGCCTTTAACCTTAATCCTACGTCTCCACAAAGTCCTATCCTCGGCCATTTCTCAGAGAAGTGCAAGTCTAATAAATTTCGTCTAATCCGCTTATCCCGAGTCAGTTTGGGTCTGCCTCTACCTCTCTTCCTCTCCACAGTCAGGGTTTCCACAGATCTAACTGGCGATCGATCTCCTCTTCGCATAATAATATAATATTTACCATAGAATATTTCGGTTCTCTAAGCAATACAATAAGTGAGCATAACTCTCAAATTCAAGTGAATGGTGAAGCTAATTTGCACATTCTAATTCTCACCAAAACCGTTGGATCTAATCTAAGGTTTAGCGTACGTGTTTGAGTGTGTTTATCAGTTAGAGATCACACATTAGGCTATAAGTGAGATATATAAAAGAACCCGACTAAGACAGTCGGGAACAAAGAAAGATTACATCATAAGGTGAGAGTTTTTAATCCACTCATCCCAACCAAATATTACTTTAGTATTCCTATTACTAAACCATAAATAAGAATAAATAACTAATAAATAAATAAAAAACACTTACCTCCTTAGACGTCTTAAAATAAAAAATGGTCTTGTTCCTCATTCTCTAAAGGGCCCACCATAAAGTGAAGCAAACCGCTTCTTTCAAATCTTTGATTCTCCTATATATAGTCCTATAGATACAACACTTGGGCTATAAGTTTATATCAACACTCAACATATATGCTTTCACAACTAGAGGTGCACAAAAAAACCGGTTTGGAAATCCAAACCGGTTCCGAACCGGAACCCGAACCGCCCCATAACCGGTTTTGTGTGAACCGGTTTCAAACCGATACGAACCGCCAGTTTACAACCGGTTTAACCTATTTGTGCGACGAGCGGTTTACAACCGGTTTTTTGTGAACCGGTTTGGTAAACCGGTTTGAACCGGTTTAACGGTCAAAAAAAAAACTAGCCGTTGGGACCAATTTTTGACCGTTTTTTGACCCATTTTAACCCCCAAACACATTATAAATAGGTAGTGGGTGTTTTGGTTAAATCACACTTCTCAAACGCTCAAAAAACGCTCAAAAAATTTCAAAAAACGCAATGGCAGGTTCTTCAAGTTATGGTGTTTCCTCTAACGAAGTTAGCGTTGTGAAAATAATACCAACAACGAGGAACCCCGCAATTTGGTCAAACTACGATCTATGTGAGTTGTCTAACGGGTTGGAACGTGCTCGTTGCAAAAAATGTGGTGGTTTTTTTAAAAAGGAATCAAATTCTACTCTAAAAACTCATCTGGAAAAATCGTGTCCGAGTTTGAAGAATATTCCAGGTGAGGGTCAAGCATCTATGACAAGCGAGGGTGGAATTTGGAACTTCGATCCAAATATTGTTCGAGATAGAATGGCGAAATTAGTTATTCAAAGAGGTTTGCCGTTCAACCATTTCGACAACCCGCTCACGACGAGGATGATTCAAGAAGCCCTTCAACCACGTTATCATCAAGTAAGTCGTAGTACTCTTAGACGTGATTGTCTAAAAATGTGGAAAAAAGCAAAAAAAGAATTAATTTTAGGTTTTGAAAAATTGGAAACCGGTGTGAACTTAACTACCGACGTTTGGTCGGCTCCACATGGTATTCCCGACTCATATATTTGCGTTACCGCTCATTGGGTTGATCCCAATACGTGGCAAATGATGAAACGTACAATCGCGTTTGATATGTTTGAATATCCGCACACGGGTCAAAATTTATTTCACATTTTAGATGATGTGATAACCGATTTTAAATTACAAAATAAATTATTTTCAATATCTTTTGATAATGCCTCAAATAATACAAATGCGGTTCAAAAATTAATATTAAAATATAATCCGATTTGCAACGGCGCTTTTTTCCATAATCGATGTATTGCACACATCATCAACTTAGCCGTGCAAGACGGGCTTGGGGTTGAACCCGTTATTGAAATAAGTAATGCATTTCGAGTCATGCTTAAAGACGTTTTTAGTAGTAGTAAAAAAAGATACCATGAATATATTAGATTATGTAACGATACGGGTTTGATTTGCTGAGGTCCCAGACCTCCCAACAAGATGGAATTCAACTTATAAAATGTTTCATAGTGCTATACGTCAAAAAGATACTTTATCAATTTTTCATGATATGCTTTCCTCAAAACCGCGTCGTAAAATTCAAAGTTTTCCGTCTACGAGTTGGGACATTCTTGAAAATTTAACCGAATTGCTCGAAGTTTTCAAAACCGCCACTACTTTTTTATCCGGGGTTTATTACCCCACAAGTCCCTTGGCTCTTAAACAAATATTTCTAATGTGTAACAAATTAGCCGAACTTGAAAATAAAAATACTCTTTTTATGACAATGATAAAACCGATGGAAGAAAAATTTGTTAAATATTTTAAAGAAATGCCTCCGGTTATAACTTGTGCCGCCGCATTAAACCCTACAATTAATGTTTACAGTGTTGAAACCTTGATTGATAAAATAACTTACGATTTGGATTTGAATTCCGAAGATATTCATTTTTCAACCGTAACAAAAACTTATTTTAACAAATGTTTGCAAGATTTGTTTGATATTTATTTACATAAATATGGTACAACACAAACCCCACATGATACGATGGGCGCGGGCGCATCAAGTAGTAGCTCGAGGAATGTAAACTTAAATTTGTATAACGAAATGAGAAATGAATTTACTAAACGGGCTAGAGGGTCCACCCCGAGTAGCGAACTCGGAAGGTATACGGGAACAAACTTTTTATCATTTATGAGTCCGGATGTTTTTGAGGACTTTGATATTTTGGCTTGGTGGAAAGGAAACGAATCTACTTTTCCGGTCCTTTCCGCCATGGCCCGTGATTTACTAACCGTCCAAGCTTCCACGGTAGCTTCGGAATCCGTTTTTTCTCTTAGTGGCAGGGTTTTATCTATTCGAAGAACTAGACTCACTCCCGCGGCAATGGAAATGTGCATTTGCTTGAAAGACCATTTGGATGCGGTAGATAGGAGACAAGATAGGGCTTCGCTTGAAGAAGAAATTGAAGTTGAAGAACTCATACACGAATCTGAGGTTAACCAAGGATTGGCGAGCCCACTTACAAATGAAGAACTCGCCGAAGATGATAGACTACGAGGATCCACTAGTAACTCCGAGAATGACGGCTAATATTAAACAAAAAAACTCCAAAAAATAAAAATATATTTTTTTTTCTCGTATTGTAATGTTTAATATTGTAATGTTTTGTGATTTCCGAACCCCTACAATATGAATAAACGTTGAACTACATGTTTTTCTTTTTCTCGTATTGTAATGTTGTAATATTTTTTAATTTATTTTAAAATTTTTTTTTTTAAAAAAAACCGGTTTAAACCGGTTCACCAACCCGAACCGGTCCAGAACCGACCTGAACTGGTTCAATAGGTTCGACATTTTATACTTGCAAAACCGGTTTAACCCGAACCGGTTTGGGTCAAAACCGGTTTAGTGTTTGCGTTGACCAAACCGGTTCGGGCCGGTTCGAAACCGGTTCGGTTCAAAAACCGCCTTTTGTGCACCTCTATTCACAACCTCATGTTGGTTATGAAGCATGGCATGCCAAACATGCCGCAAAACGCCCGTGTTGTCCAATATACATGTCATATAAAACACAATCTCACATATTTATAATTTTATGTGTTTCACAAATAAGTAGTTCATTTTATAGTGCAACTATTTATTTTATAAATAAACAACTATCTGTTTAGTAGTTCTTTACTAAATCACATTATAGATAATATTCATATTGATATATAATAAAAATGTAGGGGAGGTTCAAATAAAAAGTGGTATTTCGTTAAAAAGCCTAAGAAATGACAAAAACATTAAGAAACGATATCAAACGAACTCCGATTGAGCTCATTCTAGCGGCGTTGGAACCGTTTCGTCGAACTCTACCAACTTAGCTTTTAGGGTTTAGATTTTAGCATTGAATTTTATGATTTTAGCCTTAGGGTTTAGGTTTTTTTTTGGCTGGGGGTGGGGGGTTTAGGTTTTTGGGGGTGGGTTTAGGTTTTTAGGGGGGGTGGGGGGTTTAGGCTTTTCGTGGTGAGGTTGGAGGGGGGTTTAGGTTTTTGGGGGTGCGGGTGGAGGGGGCTTTAGGTTTTTCGGGACGGGTTAGGGTTTGATGAGACGGTTCCAACGCCGATCGGTGTTCGTTTGACCCACTTCTTTGCATTTCTTAGGAAAAAACCATTTTTTAGTGGAAGCTTCCCCGAACCGAAAAATATAATTGTATTAGAGAATTATAAATCATCAAATTATGTCATGTTCGTTCATATGGGTTCTCATAACACATATCAAAAAGCATTCTTTAGTTTTCAAATCGTTAAGACTTACGTATCAAGTAGGTAGCTTTCAAATGTAAACTCTTAGATTTCTTTAATACCCGACTTAATATATTTTATTTTTTTTCGTTACTGAATATATATTATATATTGTAAACATTTTTATAATTCGAATAGCTGAACTTTATTTCAAGACTAAATTATAATTTTCGTTCTTTACGTTTGTCAAAATTATGGAATGAGTCCTTTAAAGTTTTGACTTTCACTTATTGTCCTTTATTTGAAAAGTTCCCTTGATTCTTGTCATTTGCACTAACTGACGTTAAGTTTTTTAGTTAAGTTATCTCATGTGCATTGCACGTTAGGGTATTATTGTCTTTTTACATATAAAGGACAATTTTTGTAATATTATTATTATTATTAAATACCCCATCTTTCTGTCTCTCATAGTTTCCAACTCTCTTTCTCAACTTCAAACCTAACTCCAGCTACCAAGAACACCGGCCACCACCATCGACCACCTCCGGTTCCCCAATCTTTCTAAAATGAAATTGGTCTCAGAAGGTGCAGAGCCCCCGATTTTTACATCAGTCTCAGAAGGTGCACACTATCACACCCCCCATCCGTCTATCATTCATCATTTTCAACCATCCCACACTAAATTCAGGAATCTCCAACCACTCCTAAATCTAAATCCTAATTCGTAATTGCAGTCACCAACTTCATCACTCAGTCAATTTTGTGGCAGTAATTCAGCTTCACAAATCATTAATTTCGAAGACAAATGAACGACAGGGATGCAGCGAAGAAAGAGGGCGTAACGGTGTCGTTGTCGGCGACGGTACAATCGGTGACGCTGGTGGTTTATTCAGTAAAACTCGGTACAAGTTCTGGGCAATCGCCGCGATCTTGTTGCGAGCTCTGTGGGCAAGGTTCACCGGATCCGTTACTCTAAAATGGTCCGGCGCCGGCAATGTTAACAATCCGCTTTCTGATTCCTTCAATTCCCCTGTTCTCGATCTCCACATCCTGGTACCAATCTATCTCGGGTGTTGGTCGGGTTTAGATCTGAAATCGCTGTGGTGGTGCGGTGGTGTCGGGTGCCGGCATGATGAGGAAGGTTTTAGATCTGAAATCGCTGTGGTGGTGGTGGTGCGTTGGTTTCGGGTGCCGACGTGATGAGGAAGGTTTTAGATCTGAAATCGCGGTGGCGGTGGTGGTGTTGGTGGTGCGGGAGCCGGCGTGATGAAGAAGATGACCGGATGGGGGGTTTTCTAATTTTCTTTTAAGATCTTAGCCTAGGTATATAATATGTGTGTATAATAAATAACATAGCTTTTAACTGTATATATATATTAATTAATCAAATTACTTTTATAATGAATTTTATATCATAAAATAATTTGTTAAATTTATAAAATATATTTAAATTACAAGAATTAACATTTAATGATAAAAAGACAAAAAAGCCCTCATGTGCAGTGCACATGAGATGACTTAACTGAAAAACTTAACGACCGTTAGTGTAAAGGACAAGAAACAAAGGAAATTTTCATGTAAAGGACAATGAGTGAAAGTCAATTTTTTAAAGGACTCATTCCATAATTTAGGCAAACATAAAGGACAAAAATTATAATTTAATCTTATTTTAATAAAGTTCGGTAATGTGACCAAAACACGATCAGTAACCCTAAAGCTAGCTCATTGATGGGTTTGAACATCTTTAAAGAAGTCTCAAGTTTAAACCTAGCATACAATATTTCTTTAACGTCACATCTGTCTTCTGATAACAGGTAAGAGATTTGTTTAGTTTATATGGAAGGAATGCTTTATGTAAACTAAAATGAGATTGTAGTATGATTTGTTTAGTTGATCCTAAGCTTACTTAAATCTTAAATTGAGATTGTAGTATGATTAACGGGGTTCTTAAGTTGGATACTAATTCCATGACTGTATTTCTCTGGTACAGTTTTGGTTTAAAACTAAAATGATTATTAAATTTGCGCAGACTTACTAATGCTCATAATAAATGATTACTCAGCCAAGTGGGAGAATGTAAGACACGATTTTATTATGTGGCTCTTATAATCATTTATCTAATTATTAAATCATCAATTGATTTATTTATTTATTTATTATTAACCTATGGTTAGTAATTGGTTGATGGGCCTAATTACCCTGATGGGTCATTAATGGGTTTCCCCTTGGGTGTACATATAAATAGAGAGATAATTATAGGGAATTGACTAATGAATCATTCACTTATCACCAACATCAAATTCTTCCCCCCTCTCTTTTCCATAACCGTGAGTTCTCACGAACTCACCTAATGTCATCCTAACCGTACACCCTAAAAGGGAACCCGATCTTCTTGTGGATCATGACGTTTTCCCTCTCCGCGGTTAGCTTATCAGGTATTCAATTATTATTGTTTTCCATCATAATGTTCAAGAATTGATCAACATTAAACTTATTGAGTATTTATGCAAAAAATTTAAAGATAATATAAAAATGAGCATTAAGTTTTATAGTTTAAACATAGTTATTTTATATACATTTTGTATTATTATTTTTTCTTGTAAATTTTTAAATTTAGAGTACTAATATGTGAAAGATAAAAAAATATATATATAAATGTTGGGTCAAACATGTCGAGTTCGTGTCAACCCCTAAAAACCCGTGTCGTGTTCGAATTCATGTGTTCGACACAACTTTCTAGTTCTTGTTGTGTCCATATCCGTGTCAAATTTTCGAGTCCGTGTCAACTTCAACCCTCAAACACGACTTATTTAACACCTAGTTTATCTAGAAATACTATGAGATCATGGCTATTGAATTTGTATACGATGCACTAATACGTCACTCGAATAGTTTTAAATGATTCAACATGCAATAATCCCTCTTGATGTTGGTTGAATGACCGTTGGTTCTTAATTTATTCAATATAGTTTAGATTATTCATGGTTTAAAATAGTTTATACTAAATTTTTGCTATGTGAATGAATCTCATATAAGAAATTATTTAAAATGATGCAATATGCAAGATGTTTCACATTATAAAAATGGAACTTTTAATATTTTGGTTGTTAAAGCATTACTCAAAGTATTTTCATTTGCTAGAAAAAAAAAATCTAACTTATTTTAATATAGTAAAAAGCAAAATCAAAAAGCCACCTAATCGACTGTTGACATCGAGGCCAACTTTTTGGCCTACAATTTGAACGTTAGAGTTTGATTAATTTTACACTTCAAAGTCATTTTTACTTAAAAAAAATTGACATTTATCTTTTTCAAAAGCTTTGTTTCTCAATACTCAAAATTTAAGGCTTTAAATATGTTGGGATTCTTCCGTTACTAGAAGATTTACCAAATCATTTTAAATTTGAATTTAAAAAATGTTGTAGATACAAGTTTTATAAAATCTTAACTAAGTTATATAAATAGTTTTTTTTGGAAACGACTTGGTTTTTATAAAAAAATATATATTTTTATAAATCTCATTATGATTTTAGTATATGTAATTTTAATCTCTCTAATTTCATAACATATTAATATTGTCGGTTAATCCTTTGATCACGTTAATTACATGTCAGTTTCCTTGCATCTTGATTTGTATGATGATTATGACAATTGAGCTTTGTTGAAAATTAACACTTGAACACTTGAGTGTGTAATGAGCATGTATGTGATATGTGATTCCTTGTTTTTGTCAGTTAATAATACATGCTAATTGTATTTATAATTATCAAAATTAGAATTAATGATTTTCAAAACATTTTTTTCCCACAATTATTTTTATATACTTAATATTACAATGTTTTATATACCATAATATATATTTAATTATTTTTATCATAATTTTATGTATAATAAAAATTATTATGTAACTATATTTTAATATATTAAATAATTTTTATAAGACAAAGATAAAACTAATATGAAGTCCCCCCTCTAAAAGCTTTTAACCTTAATCTTACGCCTCCACAAAGTCCTATCCTCGGTCATGTTCTCAGAGAAGTGCAAGTCTAGTAAATCTCGCCTAATCCGTTTGTCCCAAGTCAGTTTGGGTCTGCCTCTACCTCTCTTCCCCTCCATAGTCAGGGTTTCCACAGATCTAACTGGCGCCCTCATCGATCTCCTCTTCGCATAATAATATAATATTTACCAGAGAATATTTCGGTTCTCTAAGCAATACAATAAGTGAGCATAACTCTCAAATTCAAGTGTGGATGGTGAAGCTAATTAGCACATTCTAATTCTCACCAAAACCGTTGGATCTAATCTAAGGTTTAGCATACGTGTTTGAGTGTGTTTATCAGTTAGAGATCACACATTAGGCTATAAGTGAGATATATAAAAGAACCCGACTAAAACAGTTGGGAACAAAGAAAGATTACATCATAAGGTGAGGATTTTTAATCCACTCATCCTAACCAAATATTACTTTAGTATTCCTATTACTAAACCATAAATAAGAATAATTAACTAATAAAAAATAAAAAACGCTTACCTCCATAGACGTCTTAGAATAAAAAATGATCTTGTTCCTCAATCTCCAAAGGGCTCACCATAAAGTGAAGCATACCGCTTCATTCAAATCTTTCTTCCTCCTATATATAGTCATATAGATACAACACTTGGGCTATAAGTTTATATCAACACCAACATATATGCTTTCACAACCTCATGTTGGTTATGAAGCATGGCATGCCAAACATGCGGCAAAACGCCCGTGTTGTCCAATATACATGGTCATATAAAACACAATCTCACATATTTATAATTTTATATGTTTCACAAATAATGGGCTGTTTGGTAGTCTTTTAATGGTCATTAAGAGGTTACCTCTTAAGAGGTTACCTACTTGATACGTAAGTCTTAATACCAAACAGGGCAAGTAGTTCATTTTATAGTGCAACTATTTATTATATAAATAAACAACTATCTATTTAGTAGTTCTTTACTAAATCACATTATAGATAATATTCATATTGATATATAATAAAAATGTAGGGGAGGTTTAAATAAAAGTGGTATTTCGTTAAAAAGCCTAATAAATGACAAAAACCTTAAGAAACGATATCAAATGAACTCCGATTGAGATCATTCTAGCGGCGTTGGAACCGTCTCGTCGAACTCTACCATCTTAGCTTTTAGGTTTTAGATTTTAGTGTTGAATTTTATGGTTTTAGCCTTAGGGTTTAGGTTTTTTTTTTGCTGGGGGTGGGGGGTTTAGGGTTTTTGAGGTGGGTTTAGGTTTTTAGGGGGGTGGGGGTTTAGGCTTTTCGTGGTGAGGTTGGAGGGGGGTTTAGGTTTTTGGGGGTGCGGGTGGAGGGGGTTTTAGGTTTTTGGGGGCGGGTTAGGGTTCGATGAGACGGTTCCAACGCCGATCGGTGTTCGTTTGACCCACTTCTTTGTATTTCTTAGGAAAAAACCATTTTTTAAAGGAAGCTTCACCTAAAAATGTATTTGTATTAGAGAATTATAAATCATCAAATTATGTCATGTTCGTTCATATGGGTTCTCATGACATATCAAAAAGCATTCTTTGGTTTTCAAATCGTTAAGACTTACGTATCAAGTAGGTAGCTTTCAAATCTAAACTCTTAGATTTCTTTAATACCCGACATAATATATTTTATTTTTTTTTCGTTACTAAATATCTATACTATATAATAAATAAAGGTTTTTTAGTGCCACATGTCGTCTCTATATTCATTCTCACCATTTTTTTCTCGCCTCTCTCTCTTATTTAATGCACTTCTATCTTTAAATAATAATATATATTTAAAGAAAATACTAATTATACTAATAAAACACATTTATTTTAAATTATCTTTTATTATAAGAAACTTGAAAATTTAATTATGTAACTTTTATTCCAATCAAATAGTAATTGAAATTACATCAAATAGTAATTGAAATTATATTAAATAGTAATTAATGTATTTTCAAAAACTAATTATATATTAATTTTTATATATTTTGGGTTTGTTTATGTCCATAGTACATGTAATATATTTTTACATCTGTGAAATATATATACATAAAGATTTAAAAATTTTAAATATTGATAATTTTCACCTCGTGTGTAGACACGGGATCTAAACTAGTATATTATATATTGTAAACATTTTCATAATTCGAATAGCTTAACTTTATTTTAAGACTAAATTATAATTTTTGTCCTTTATATTTATCAAAATTATGGAATGGTTCATTTAAAGTATTGACTTTCACTTGTTGTCATTTATTTGAAAAGTTCCCTCGATTCTTATCCTTTGCAATAACTGACGTTAAGTTTTTTAGTTAAGTTACCTCATGTGACATGAGGGCATTATTGTCTTTTTACGTATAAAGGACAACTTTTGTATTATTATTATTATTATTATTATTATTCTTATTATTATTAAATACCCCATCTTTCTCTCTCTGGTAGTATCCAACTCTCTTTCTCAACTTCAAACCTAACTCCAGCTACCAAGAACACCGGCCACCACCATCGACCACCTCCGGTTCCCCAATCTTTCTAAAAGGAAATTGGTCTCAGAAGGTGCAGAGCCCCCGATTTTTACATCAGTCTCAGAAGGTGCACACTATCACACCCCCCATCCGTCTATCATTCATCATTTTTCAACCATCCCACACTAAATTCAGGAATCTCCAACCACTCCTAAATCCTAATTCGTAATTGTAGTCACCAACTTCATCACTCAATCAATTTTGTGGCAGTAATTCAGCTTCACAAATCATTAATTTCGAAGACAAATGAACGACAGGGATGCAGCGAAGAAAGAGGGCGTAACGGTGTCGTTGTCGGCGACGGTACAATCGGTGACGCTGGTGGTTTATTCAGTAAAACTCGGTACAAGTTCTGGGCAATCGCCGCGATCTTGTTGCGAGCTCTGTGGGCAAGGTTCACCGGATCCGTTACTCTAAAATGGTCCGGCGCCGGCAATGTTAACAATCCGCTTTCTGATTCCTTCAATTCCCCTGTTCGCGATCTCCACATCCTGGTACCAATCTATCTCGGGTGTTGGTCGGGTTTAGATCTGAAATCGCTGTGGTGGTGCGGTGGTGTCGGGTGCCGGCATGATGAGGAAGGTTTTAGATCTGAAATCGCTGTGGTGGTGGTGGTGCGTTGGTGTCGGGTGCCGACGTGATGAGGAAGGTTTTAGATCTGAAATCGCGGTGGCGGTGGTGGTGGTGGTGGTGGTGCGGTGGTGGTGGTGGTGGTGCCGGCGTGATGAAGAAGATGACCGGATGGGGGGTTTTTCTAATTTTCTTTTGAGATCTTAGGTATATAATATGTGTGTATAATAAATAGCATAGCTTTTAACTGTATATATATATATATATTTATTAATCAAATTACTTTTATAATGAATTTTATATCATAAAATAATTTGTTAAATTAAAAAATATATTTAAATTACAAGAATTAACCTTTAATGGTAAAAAGACTAAAAAGCCCTCATGTGCAGTGCACATGAAGTGACTTAAATGAAAAACTTAATGACCGTTAGTGTAAAGGACAAGAAACGAGGGAACTTTTCATATAAAGGACAATGAGTGAAAGTCAATTTTTTAAAGGACTCATTCTATAATTTAGACAAACATAAAGGACAAAAATTATAATTTAATCTTATTTTAATAAAGTTCGATAATGTGACCAAAACACGATCAGTAACCCTAAAGCTAGCTCACTGATGGATTTGAACATCCTTAAAGAAGTCTCAAGTTTAAACCTCGCATACAATATTTCTTTAAGGTCACATCTGTCTTCTGATAACAGGTAAGAGATTTGTTTAGTTTATATGGAAGGAATGCTTTATGTAAACCTCTGTCGATTAGTCTCATCAAAGACCGATGAGATACTACGATCACAGATCTCCATGAAAAATAGGCCAAATTCATGAAAAAAGACGGAAAAAATGGAAAAAAAATTGTTTCAAAAATAGACGTTACAAAGAAAAAGAAAAAAAAGGAGTGTCGGATGGTACATCGTTTTCATTCCCATACTCTCACCGACGACATCCCACTTTAGTCCTTACCGACACCTTGGCCTCCCTCTGATTCATTCAAATAAAATAGAACCTAACATTCAAACTTTGTAGGTAAATGTAATTATATATATGAAGATAATTAAAATGTGTAAATTATTTGATATAGACTAGAAATAAAAATTTTAAAAGTCACTCACGCTTAAATTATGCCACTTAAATCAATTTTAGATTAAAAAAAACCCTAAATGTCTAAAATGCCTCTAATTTATAATGTAAAATTTTAACTTTTTTTAAAGTATCTTTAAATCAGGACGAAATACATATCTTTTTAAACGAAATATATATCGTTTTAAAACTTGATGCCCATGAACAGTACACGCCCAATGAGGTGTTGCCATGTGGCATCCAGTTTTTAATACATTTTTTTTTATTTTTTCCGAACTTCTTATAAGACTAATAGAGAGTCGCGTGAAACATAAACAAAAGAATCGGTTGGGAGTGGTTTTTCTTTCTTTATTTAACTTAACACTTTGTGTTTTAGTTTTTTTTTTTAATTTTGTACTTTTTCTTTTTATTATTTAGTTGAAATATATATATATATATATATATATATTTTTAATTTTTTTTTCTTTTACTATTTAGTTGAAACATTTTTTATTTTTATTTTTTACTTCAATTATTTAGTTGAAATATTTTTTACTGAGTAATTTATTTAATTGTTTAATATTTTAGTTGAAACCAAAAAAATATATAATGCTAAATCTTGGTAGGCGACTGTTTTAGTCGTTTTATCTTTTAGTTTAACGATTTTTTTTTATTTTAAAGATGTCCAGTCTGGATTGGTCACGGTTTTGTAAATAATTTTTTTTTAATATACACTGTTATAAATTAAAAAGTTTTTCGTGATATATTTTCCCTGCGGCATCACCCGGGTGGGTAAACCCGCTAGTAGGGTATAATTACAGAAAAATTAGTTAAAACTTATCGTTTTTCAAAGTGAGTGTAAAAAAAATTAAAACTCAGATGTCCTATTTTTTTTTTTTATTATTATTAGTAGACTATAAAATTTTAAATTTTGATATATTTAATGTAATTATTTTTTTTCCGGACTTATTTTCTATCTGATTCGTTTTAGTTCTCCACTGACGAAGACTTTAGGATATGTCATTGCTTCTTGGAGTGATCTTTGAAAAAGTCAGTTATGGTTTGGTTTGAATCTAGAGCAGAATTTGTGATTTTATGTATTATCTAAAGTATTAGTCTTAACTGACTTTAATTAGCTTTTCCAAATTTTGTTTTTGTTGTAAACATTTTGTTTACTTATGTTAGTTAAGAGGCGCGTTGAATACAAAACCAAATTTAGCGTTGAATACAAAACCAAATTTAAGTAGAGAATTACGAGAACGGTATAATGTTTATACTGGTAAATAAAAATCCTCAACATCGATCATCATTGGCCGTGACGTCAGCTAGGCCAATTAAGAACAACCAGTTGTGGATGCTCTAATTATATAATGTTATTTTAGTTTCACAAAATATTAAATAATTAGTAAACAAGAAAAATTAAATCTTTTTTTTCTTTCAAAATTAGTTGTGTTTGTAAATAACTATAAGATAAAATAAAATAAAAAAATAGATTCGTAGGTAACTAACCTCACATGTTGCTTGGGCGGACTCCTTTTTTTTGTTAATACTTTAGGCAAAACCTTGTGACAATTCGTTTTCACTTTGATCTATCACTCGCACCTTTTGACTTTCTTTAGCGGCCCTGCCCCTGCATCCTACATTTGTACTTCTTGCTTTACAAGTTGTACGTATCTCATCAAAGACCAACATAAAGGAGACACGAACCACCAACGGCTAGACACATTGGGACGGACTTGGGTTAGGTTCTTTATTTGTCCCACTCAGTGTCACATTGTTTGCTCTTTATTTTTCAAGTGTGGGACCCGAGTTTTAGCGGACTATGGAATACGCTTTCAATTGGATTACCTGGTTATAGTTAGGGTGTCAATAGTGTCGGGCTAATGGGTTTCGGATTGGCGGGTTGAATTCTTCAACCCTAACCCAACTCATATACTTGTTCGTGTCATGTTGTGTCGCATCCACTTAAAGTCAGGTCGTGTTTCAGGTCGATCCGTTTTATGTTCATTTATGAATATGAGTAATGTCTAGTGACTTATTAACAATTTAAACAATTAATTAATCCAACTCATTTGAAAATTTTTTTTTGTAATTGATGTCTTTTTTATTGTTTTTGCTAATTTATTTTGCATTCTCAATTAACAAACTTGAGTTCATATATTTAGCTCAAGATTAGATGAAGCGAATGGAAAGAATTGAAGAATAGAGATAGCTGATGGCCAAATAATTGAAGCAACTCACATTCTTAAGGGATGTAAGCTTGAGCTAGCTAGACATATATTTGATATCCATCTTATGCCGGTCACACATGGTAGTTTTGATGTAATTTTCGGAATGGATTGGCTATCTAAAAACCAAGCTGAAATTATCTGTCATGAGAAGATTGTTCGTATTCCTCTCCCGAGTGGAGAAACCCTTTCCGTTCAGGGCGAAAGAGTTGGTGCAGTCATGGGCATCATATCTTTTATGAAAGCACAAAAATTACTTCGAAAGGGGCATACGGCTATTTTGGCTCTCGTTGCTGAGCAGCCATCAGAAGAGAAGAAGATTGATGATATTCCCATCGTTCGTGAATTTTTGGAAGTATTTCCCGATGATCTGCCTGGTCTGCCACCGCACCGTCAAGTTGAATTCCAAATCGATCTAGCACCCGGAGCGGCACCGATCGCTCGGGCACCTTATAGGTTAGCACCTAGTGAATTACAAGAGTTGTCCACTCAATTACAAGATTTGTTGGATAAAGGTTTCATCCGACCTAGTTCATCGCCGTGGGGAGCTCCGGTACTATTTGTCAAGAAGAAGGACGGGACTTTCTGTATGTGTATTGACTACCGAGAGCTGAATAAAGTCACAATCAAGAATCGCTACCCTTTGCCTCGCATAGATGACCTCTTTGATCAACTCCAAGGATCAAGTTTCTATTCCAAAATAGATCTTAGGTCCGGCTACCATCAGTTAAGAGTCCGAGAAGAGGATACCTCTAAGACTGCATTCAGAACAAGGTACGTCCATTACGAGTTTATGGTCATGCCTTTCGGATTAACCAACGCACCTGCGGTATTCATGGACCTCATGAACCGTGTGTGTAAGCCTTACCTTGACCAATTCGTTATCGTTTTCATCGACGACATCCTCATTTATTCCAAGAACAAGGAAGAACATGAGGGACATCTACGCCTAATTTTGGAATTACTTAAGCGAGAGCAACTGTATGCTAAGTTTTCCAAGTGTGAATTCTGGATCCGGGAAGTTCAGTTTCTAGGGCATGTGGTTAACGAGAAAGGAATACATGTCGACCCATCAAAGATAGAAGCCATCAAGAATTGGGCAGCACCGACGACTCCGACTGAGGTGCGACAATTTCTGGGATTGGCTGGATATTACCGTCGATTCATCGAAGGATTTTCAAAGATTGCACAACCTCTCACTGCCTTAACATCGATCATCATTGGCCGTGACGTCAGCCAGGCCAATTAAGAACAACCAGTTGTGGATGCTCTAATTATATAATGCTATTTTAGTTTCACAAAATATTAAATAATTAGTAAACAAGAAAAATTAAATCTTTTTTTTTTCAAAATTAGTTGTGTTTGTAAATAACTATAAGATAAAATAAAATAAAAAAATAGATTCGTAGGTAACTAACCTCACATGTTGCTTGGGCGGACTCCTTTTTTTGTTAATACTTTAGGCAAAACCTTGTGACAATTCGTTTTCAATTTGATCTATCACTCGCACCTTTTGACTTTCTTTAGCGGCCCGGCCCTGCCCTGCATCCTACATTTGTACTTCTTGCTTTACAAGTTGTACGTATCTCATCAAAGACCAACATAAAGGAGACACGAACCACCAACGGCTAGACACATTGGGACGGACTTGGATTAGGTTCTTTATTTGTCCCGCTCAGTGTCACATTGTTTGCTCTTTATTTTTCAAGTGTGGGAGCCGAGTTTCAGCGGACTATGGAATACGCTTTCAATTGGATTATCTGGTTATAGTTAGGGTGTTAATCGTGTCGGGTTAACGGGTTTCGGGTTGGCGGGTTGAATTCTTCAACCCTAACCCAACTCATATACTTGTTCGTGTCATGTCGTGTCGCATTCACTTAAAGTCAGGTCGTGTTTCAGGTCGATCCGTTTTATGTTCATTTATGAATATGAGTAATGTCTAGTGACTTATTAACAACTTAAACAATTAATTAATCCAACTCATTTGAAACTTTTTTGTAACCGGTGTCTTTTTTATTGTTTTTGCTAATTTATTTTGCATTCTCAATTAACAAACTTGATTTTATATATTTAACTCAAGATTAGATGAAGCGAATGGAAAGAATTGAAGAATAGGTAGTTACACTAATAAAATAAAATTGTTGGAGGTCAGAGGTGAATAGTTGATGAAAGGGTTAAAATAGAAAATTAATTTCACTTTTATAAGTTTATAGTTAGAGAAAAAAATTAATAATTAAAATATTTAACTTTAAATATTAGCACTTTTCACCTCTAAAATATAAATACTAACTTTTATAAAATCTCTTAAAAAAGTTAACAAGTCATCTCACTTATTAAACGGGCCGTATTCGGGTTGACCCATTTTTTTTAATTATTATTATTTTTTATTTTTTTTGAAAGGCGAACATTGAATGTTGTGACGTCGCACCCCCCGTCACATGGGAGAGTCTCGTCCAACTCCGGCCAAATAAATTTTTTTTTAATTATTTCATTCACCATTTACAACAATAAAACTACTTTTTTATCTTATTTAATTTGATGGTATATGAAGTGATTTTGATGCATTCAAAATCTCCTTTTTTTCTCAATACAAGAACGACAATAGCTTTAGCCCATTATTTGATTTAGACATTGTCATTGAATTTAAAAAATTACTATAAACACTATCAATTTCAGTTAGGGTGTTCATGATTGAGTTTAACTTATGAACCGTTCAAAACGGTTATTAGTTTGATTTCATAATTAGTTTTTAAAATTTTTAACGGTTAATTTAAAATGTTTCAAATCGGACCGGATGGTTTAACTTAAGATATAGCTAAAAAGTGTCCACTTTAACTATTAGTTCGCTAACAAATCTCAATTTTAAATCATTAACCATGTTTTGTTACTTTTAAACTTTATTAGTTGTCGGCTTGTGCCTAAACTTTGATGACTATACGGTTGATTTTTGTTTATGTAGTGTTATATTTAAACTATATTAGTTGTTGGATTATGTTTAAACTAACATATTTGTACGATTGATAATGTTATATTGTTGTTTAAATATCTACATTTTATGTATGTTAAAATATATAGTCAAACTTTATTTAAAGGCTCATTTAGGGTGTTTCGGGTTTATAAATCGGGTTATAGGGTTATTTGGGTTTTTTTTGTAGAAATTCGACCAGTTTACCGACCCATATAAGATTTGTAAGGCCCCAAACCCGAGAGACCTCACGCGTTGGATTACTCATCAACACATAGTTTTTAAACATAAGATATCATATCAAGCAGCGGAATTGTGTTCAGATTACAAACTTGTCCATAATAAAAGAAACATTGTCTTAAACATGAAAACATAACAGGATGCCGGATTTCTTCAACGGTCGGGTAACTCTTAATCGCTAGCCGTGCATTCAAGCATCTTCTCATCTTACACTTAACTTGAATGTGTATACTAAAAAGTTAGTTTCACTAAGTGAGTTCTAGTTTTACATAAAACATTAACTTTAAATATTTTTCCAAAACATAACGTTTAAACGCAATAATAAAATCGTACGTAAGTATGCAATAACATAATTAACAAATAAGTCAACATATATATTGAATATGCGCCTTCTCATAACCGTCAATTCCAACTTCAAGCACGACACTCCGAAGAGTAACATGTACCAAACTTCAAGCACGGTACTCCAAAGAGTAACACGTACCAAACTTCAAGCACGACACTCCAAAGAGTAGTACGTATCACCAAAGAGTAGCACGTACCAAACTTCAAGGATTACGTTACTCCCCTCGATGACCATCGTCACCCTCAGTTGTATAACAGTTGGCTGGCCACAAAGTGCCCTACAAAGGTATTGCCAAACATACATAACTTCACTTATGTTCCCGAATGAGCCATGACAGTTTCGTTCCTATTGTGACTTTCAAAAACATTCACTTCTTTTACTTCAATCTTCAGTTAAAGCATTTGTACGTTTTATCAAAATACTTCTCATTTAAAAACACTTCAAAAAATTCTTTGGCAAAAACATTTCATAAACACACTTTCATAAACTTTATTTTCATAAACATTATTTCATAACTTCGTTTCGTAAACTCCTTTTCATAAACAGTATTTCGTTATGTATGCACACCAGCCCAAAACATCATAAAACTTCATGAAAATAGGGCATTTAGAACTCACATGTGGTATGTGGTACGTATACTAAGCTTAGGTGATTTCTGTCAACTCTACTGGATACACACTACCTGTATAGGTACATTTAAGTGAACTTGAGCTCATACACTAAGTACTTGTATTCAAGTATTATTTCACTTTCATTCTGCGAGAACTTCAAGTTACACGTACAAAGGACTTGCGTATACCCTAAGTACTCGCCCACCATATGCATGCGTGTACTAGGAGTATGCGCACGAGTACTTGTGCGAGTACTCCTAGTACTCGCTAACTCCTACATGCGTGAACAATGTTCTTCCCCCCAAAACACTAACTTTTGGCATGCTTCAGATCTGGGTTGTTTTGAAGTCAAGATTCAAACTTTAATCATTCAATACATCCATCTAGCAGCCAGAAATCCAGATATATGGTTTTTATGTGATTCCATATATAAAAATGCAGTCTTTTTGGATAAAAACCCGCACATTTGCTTCATGTATCCGTCTTCTAGTCACCCTTAACTGAATTGGAGCAAGAATGATGCTTGAAACTTGATCCGCCAAGCTCTTTCCTCACCAGCCGACCCTCACTCTCTTTCACGCTTTTCCCTATCAAGTTTGTGCAGTGGCTGATGGAATGATTGTAGGTTTGCGCAAAAAGGGGTGATGGCTAGGTATTTATATGCGGGTTTCCTCTTGTGGAAAATACTAACAAGCCCCTCCACTTTTATTCCTTTTTAATCTAAACCATAACTTTATTACTTTGAAAATTTGAATGTTACAACATTTGGTTATTCGGTTTCGGGTTAATTCGGGTTGGGATAATCGGTATTCGGGTTTCTAAGTACAAGTTGTAATGCTTACTTTACAATTTAACTTAATTAACATGATATTTATTAGATAAGAAACATAAAATGTCAAATAAAACACTCTCAATATAATATTTCATTCAAACTCATGAAATAAACATATATGTGTAACATCCCAAAATGTCGAGAAATAAAGTTAACGAGTTCAAGCGGGCCGAAGTCGGGCCGGGTCAGTCGCGAACCGGGCTTGGGGAGGTCTCCCCTATAAATAGCCAGGGTCACCACATTTTTCTCTCATTTGCAATTCTAGAGAGAGAAAACCGTAGAGAGAGAAAGTGTCGGAATCACACAAGATTGCACCCGCTCGTGTCTCTTGCACTCGTGAGAAGAACCTCCGGATCAGAAGCTCGATTCAGGTAACGATCCGACCTAAATCTGAGTTTTAGTTCGTTTTTGGGTTTTTCGGGTTTTGGGTGAAAAGGCAAGGTTTGAACGGATGAATCTGATAAATAATCATAGATTTGAGATCCCTAAGGGAAAACGAACGTTTTGGATGCAGCATGTTCGGGATCTTGACATGATCAGACCCGAAATGCGAAAGTTAGGGTTTTCGCGAAGAACAGGTCGTGCGCACTTGCTAAGTGCGCACGGAGCAGGTCCTGCGCACTTGCTAAGTGCGCAGGAGGAGGGTCCTGCGCACTTGCTAAGTGCGTAGGAGGAAGGACCTGCGCACTTGCTAAGTGCGCAGGAGGCAGGGTCTGCGCACTTGCTAAGTGCGCAGGTAGCAGGGTCTGTGCACTTGCTAAGTGCGCAGACATCAGACTGGTTAAGTAAAGTTAGTATGTTTAGAAGGGTTAAACCGTTAGAGTCGGTAATGGTCTGATGTGTATGTAACTACTCAATTCAGATCGTACGTGAAGTCGTTGGACCTTCGTTTAGGACAACCGAGACTAGCTTATCAGGTGAGTTCTAGAAGCCCTCTTTTAAATGTTTTTATATAATGTTTTCGGGCTGGTGTGTACACGTATGAAATGTTGTTTTATAAAATGATGTTTATGAAACTACGTTTACGAAAGGAAATGATTTGGAACGAGGGGTTTATGGAAAGAAAATTTATGAACGGAATGTTTACGAACGAATGTTATAAAGAAATGGTTTTAATGAAAAGGTAAAGGGTTTTGAAAGTGAAGGAAAGGTTTTATGAAAAGAAAACAAAAAGGGGCAAAGGTTTTAAAGAAGTCATTACATATCTAATCTGTCGAATGAATGGAATTGACGAATGAAGTCTGGGAACGAGATTCCCAGCCTTGTGGTAGATTATGGACAGCGAGCCATAGTTGCCACAAGAACAACATGGGCAATGTCTCTGTGGCATGTCAATGGTTTTGATGTTGTACAACTGGTAAGGGAGTAACGACGGTTACTCGGGTGATGACGATCATCCTAAGCGAACGAGGTAATGGGAAATCAATGACGGCGATACGTAACGGTTGATTTCCAAAGGAAAGATGCGTGTTGGGCAATGACGGCGATACGTAACGGTTGACCCCACGCATTGAAGGGTTGGGCAATGACGGCGATACGTAACGGTTGACCCACGTAGTGTATGGTTGTGGCAATGACGGCGATACGTAACGGTTGCCCACAACATTAAAAGTTCCTACGGGGACATTGAGACGCGTAACGATACAGATTTTAGATAATAATGTATGACTTAAATGAATGTTAATGTTTTAAACAAATGATTGTGTTTAAATATGCGAAGGTTTACGAATGAAAGGCCCTGTTTTCTTATACGAATGCTAAACCCTATTGAATGTTTGAATGATGAACCATTTCTTAAAACGAACGAAAACTAGAACTCACCAGCGTAGCTGACGTTTTTAAGTGTACACATTCAGGTTAAGGCAGGTTATGAGGATGGACGGTGATGCTTGGCTAGAGATGAAGAGTTATCCGACTGCTTTTGAAGACTGGCATCTCGTCATGTTTAGTTATGATGTAATTATGTTTACGCTTCCGCATGTATGAATAACGATTAAGTTATGTTTAAATGAAAATTTCCGCTGCGTTATCTGATATTCATGTTTAAGAACTGCTTGTGAATGAGTAAATCCAATAAGTGAGGCCTCCCGGGTTTGGGGCCTTACAATATGTTAATTAAAAAAAGGTCAAATAAAATAAGTACAAAACCTCAAATCGTATTAACCAATATATTTCTTAACAGTCTTCACTCTTCACATTGCCACCTTCATGTCCGATCGTCCATTTCCAATCATATATTAAAAAAAGGCAAATAAAATAAGCATTAAAAATGGTTAGATATATATTGAACTAAGATTACAAAAAAATATTAATAATAAAAATATTTTTTATGTAAATTCGGGTTAACCCGATTAACCATTTTTAACCCAATTACCGAACCAAATACTACCTTCGGGCTCGGTGTTGATCCTTAAACTGGTTCGGGTTCAATCTTAATCGGGTTCGGGTTAATTTAGGTCGGGTTCAATAAAAATGACACCCCTAGCTCATTAAGCCTACATCGTGAAACCAAACGGTTCATAAAGTTTGATTTGATTAAGTATTAGTTTTGTAATGGTATGCTTTTAGTTTATAAAAGTTTAAAAACTTTTACTACGATTTAACATTAGAACAGTCAAAACAGACCATGAAATCCTTCAAATTTTTACTATAACCTTTTTAGGTGATTCATGTTAAAGAAAAAAAAAACTCTTTTTGCAAAAATCAAGGTTGGTTTTGATGATATCCAATTTTCAAGGACCAGATTAAAAAATAAAGTTAGCTTGTCAAAATATAAATCAACATTTTTCCTTCATAAAAGGATTAATATTTTTATCAAAGTTAAAAAAATTACACGATGCTAATAACCTAAAATTTTTAGATTGGATTAAAGGGTTATTCACCATTAGAAGGTTACTCAATTCAAGCAAAGAATTTCTTGTTTAACATGTGTATTAAACACAAACTTATGAACATAAATTAAATTCGATAAAAAGGGTAAGAAATAATATAAAAAGAAAATTTATGACAACATCACGACCACATCCAACCATACAATGGCACATTATTGTAGTCTGAAAGTGTCATCAAAAGCCTAAAAAACATAAGACCGAAACCCTATTGCTAAATATAAGATCTACTCGTTTATAACAGACCAGCTAGGGTAAGTATGTTAAGGCTTGGTCCTTACAACAATCATATAGAATATCTAAAATACGTTTAGGAGATTTTAGCTACAAAAAAGTTAACGAGCTATAAACAATATTATGTGTTGGCCATCTGATGCAATGGTAGCCCCAAAACTTTCCATAGTGTAGGTCTTGGGTTTGAATCCTGACCACAGCAAAAAAAAAGGGTCTGTGGCTAGGTCAGAGTGTTTACCCAGTTGGGGGTTCCTCCTGAGGTGGGCTGCCCTGAATGTTCTAGGTGTTGCCTCAGGGAAACCCAATTATCCTAAAATATCTAGGTGTTGTCGTAAAAAAAAGTTGTTTTCATTCCATTCGTAATTGAAACCACCGTGTTTGCTTAAGTCAAATTATATGTATATGATGATAATAATAATAACAATGATAGTGCCGTTGTCCATGAACCTGGCGTAATCTCCAGTCTATCAAAATTTAATATTATATAATGATTTTTCTATAAATTTTATTTTCGTTTAAATAATTAATATTTTATATTTATTGATAGCATTAAAGAGTTTCTAGATGTGTGTTTTAAAACTATTAATGCAATATTAAAAAAATAAAATTATGATATAAGTTGTAACTACTAATTTAAGAGTTGATGTTTACACGTGTGTTGTTTGTTGAAATTATGATCATAAAATAATCAATGATTTGAGAATTATATCTATAACAAATTAATAAATAAAATTACTAAGGAGGTCATTGTCATATATTGTTAAGGTGTTTAACTTTATACTCACATGTAGAGGTGTACAAATCGGTTTTTTAACCCAAACTAGTTCAATCCGAATCGAACCGGTTTGGTCAACGAAAAAACAAAACCGGTTTGGCCCTAATCCGGTTCGGGTTAAACCAGTTTCGGAGGTGAAAAATGTCTAACTGGTCAAACCGGTTAGGGTTGGTTACAAACCGGTTTGCCCTATAAACAGGTTTAAACCGGTTTTTATTAAAAAAAAATTCAAATAAATTTTATATTTTTAATATAAAATAAAAAAAATATAACAAATATAAAACATAAAGTTCGACGTTTATTAATATTTAGAAAGTTCGGAAATTAAAAAAATGACAAGATAAAATTATAAAATTCTAAAACATTACAAATGACAATATATATTTTTATTTTTTGAAATATTGATTGATTATTCTTGTGCGTTGTCTTCGGAACTGGAGCTTCGTAGCCTTGCATCTTCGGCTAGTTCTTCATCGGTGACTGGTTCGGATATTCCAAGATCAACCTCGTTGTTGTGTATGATTTCTTCAGCTTGAATTTCGTCTTCGAGAGAAGTTTGGTCTTGTATCCTATCCATCGCATCCAAATGGTCCTTCAAGCAAATGCACATTTCCATCGCTAGGGGGTGAGTCTAGTCCTTCGTATCGATAAGACTCTGCCACTAAAATAAAACGCAGATTCCGAAGCTACCGTGGAAGCTTGGACGGTTAGTACATCACGGGCCATGGCGGAAAGAATCGGAAACGAAACTTCGTTTTTTTTCCACCAAGCCAAAATATCAAACTCCTCAAAAACGGTAGGAGGCATAAACGCTAAAAAGTTTGTGCCAATATACCTTCCGAGTTCGCTACTCGGGGTGGTACCTCGAGCCCGTTTACTAAATTCATTTAACATTTCGTTATATAAATTCAAATTAACATCTCTCGAGCTACCACTTGATGATGTACCTATTGTATCATGTGGAGTCGGAGTTGTACCATATTTATGTAAATAAATATCAAATAAATCTTGTAAACATTTGTTAAAATATGTTTTTGTAACTTATGCAAAATGGATGTCTTCACTATCCAAATTCAAAGCGTAAGTAATTCTATCAATCAAAGTTTCAACCCCGTAAACATTTATGGTAGGGTTTAACGTGGCGGCACAAGTTATAACGGGAGGCATTTCTTTAAAATATTTCACTAATTTTTCTTTCACCGGTTCTATCATTTTTGTAAAAAGATGGCTTTTATTTTCAAGCTCATACAACTTGTTAGCCATTAAATATATTTGTTTTAGAGTTAATGGACTTGTGGGATAATAAACACCGGATAAAAAAGTGGTGGCGGTTTTGAAAACTTCAAGCAATTCGGTTAAGTCTTTTAAAATGTCTCAACTCGTAGAAGGAAACTTTAGAATTCTACGACGAGGTTTTGAGGCAAGTATTTCATGAAATAGTTCTAAAGTTTCTCTTTGTCGTAAAGCGCTATAAAACATAGTATAAGTCGAGTTCCATCTTGTCTCGACGTCCCGATTCGGACCTAAGCAAAGATTATTCGTTTCACGACAAAATCTAATATAATCATGGTATCTTTTTTTGTTACTAAAAATATCTTTAAGCATTAGTCGAAAAGTATATGTTAAGTTTGAAACCTCTTCAATTGCAAGCCCCGCTTGCACCGCCAAGTTAATGATGTGTGCGACACATCGACTATGGAAAAAAAACGTCGTTGCAAACCGGTTTATATTAAATTTTTAGTTTTTGAACCGCATTTGTATTATTAGATGCATTATCAAAAGACATTGAAAAAAAGTTTATTTTGTAATTTAAATTCAGTTATAACACCATCTAATATATAAAATAAATTTTCGCCGGTGTGTGGATATTCAAACAAGTCAAACGCGATTGTACGTTTCATCATTTGCCACATTTTGGGATCAACTCAATGCGCGGTAACGCAAAGGACGAATCTGGTATGCCATGTGGAGACGACCAAACATCGGTGGTTAAGTTTACACCGGTTTCTAAATTTTCAAAACCCAAAATTAATTCTTTTTTTTGCTTTTTTCCACATTTTTATACAATCTCGTCTAAGGGTTGTGCGACTTACTTGATGATAACGTGGTTGGAGTGTCTCTTGAATCATCCTTGTCAAGCGCGGATTGTCAAAGTGGTTGAACGGCAATCCTTCTTAAATCACTAACCTCGCCATTCGATCTCGAACAATATTTGGATCAAAGTTTCAAATTCCTCCTTCGCTTGTCATCGAGGCTTGATCTTCACTTGAAATTCCCTTCAATGACGGGCAATATTTTTCCATATGCGTTTTCAAACTAGTGTTTGAATCTTTCCCCAAAAACGCACCACACATCTTGCACCGAGCACGTTCCTTCCCGTTTGACAACAAACATAGATCGTAATTGCACCAAATTGCCGGATTTCTCGTTGTTGCTCGAATTTCCACAACGGTAACTTCGTTTGAGGAACCACCAACACCAAAACTTGTCATGCTTTTTTTTAGAGTTTAGAGAGAGTTTAGAGAGCGTTTTTGAGCGTTTAAAGAGCGGTTTTAAATATTAGAGAGTGTAGAAAGAGGTGTGATTAAACCTAAACACCCCACCTATTTATAGTGAATTATAGGTGAAAAAAGGTTAAAAAACGTTCAAATTCGACCCAAACGGCTATAAAGCCATTGAATAACGGCTAGTTTTTTCAGCGACCAAACCGGTTCACACAAACCGATCCCCAACCCGATCACTTCCAGAATCCTTCAAACCGGTTTAAAACCGGCGGTTTTAGCCTAACCCGAACCGGTTTGCTCCAAACCGGTTTATCCCAAACCGGTTTGCCGGTTTGGACCGGGTAAAAAAAATCGGTTTTTTGTGCACCTCTACTCACATGCATACAATACGATATAATATATATGGTAAGGTTATACTAAAAAAAGGGCTTAAAAGCTTTAAAAAAGTGTATGAAGACATCACGATGTGCCACGTGTCCTAAGATGTAAGGGGTAAATGCGTCTAACGAAACCAAAAAAATATGTGAGCCCAAAACACACCATTTAAAACCTCGAAAACGCACCGTTCAAACACTGAAAACGCACTATTCAAAACCGGAAAACGCCGTTTTCTTGTGTTTTTAAGAAAAATATATAGCAATATTATATTTAAATCAAATATAAAAAAAATATTTAATTTTATAGTATAATGTTTAAAAAAAATAGTGGAACAACAAAAAATCAACACACGGTGCTTAATACCTTTTTGTCCTTCTTGCCAAAAATTGTGTGGCATGTGACATTCATCCCATTATAGCCATTTCATCAATGATTGATATCATGTTTCGGTTATTGAAAGTTTGAGAGTTCTCTTTTACCTGCTAGGAGCATCAGGAATACCACGAACAATCACGGCGTGATTCTAGTTGGCTGTCACACCCCAACAAGGCGGAAGTAATGCGATATAAAGTCTGTCACACCCCAACAAGGCGGAAGTATGGGATGTAACCGGTATATCGCATTGAACACAAGTACAAGAGAAACTAAAAGGAAAATTTTGCATTACATTGAACCATACTACATGCTTCTAACGAAAGTATAAATACAAGAAAAATCTCTAAAACAGTATAAAGTGTCTAAATGCCTGACTATAACCGAAGTACATAAACAATAGTTCTAATCCAAAAGCGAGCCCTCATAAAAATCTCTTCTTCAATTCTGTTTACCTGAAAGCATTTTCGAAAACGGGTCAACTATATAAATAGTTGGTGAGTTCGCAGGTTTTGCGACTCTATAAAAAGTTTCTGATCAAAATCCAAAGTGATCAAAAATCAATTGATCGAGTACACATGTATTAGACAACATATTACCATGAGCGGCAATCAAAGCCTCGACGAAATAAAAATAAAGTACCTCATACGGAAGTCTAATGCAAACAACCGTATAAAAAATTGGCTAACTTTGCGCCCAAGTGACCCTACAAGTCTGGTTGGCGCGACCAAACCATGAGCGGGGGTGTCAACCCAAGTAGTACTACTCAAAATTCCCAACGGCTACGCTCAGCTAATTGATTGCCTAAAATTGGGGACTTTAAGGCATTATAAAAAAAAATAACTCATGTAATCAATGTATCATGTAACATGTGACTAAAAAAATGAAACAGCTTTCCCCCAAAAACAGTAAAATAGTAAGTAAAAAGTGGGTCGCGAAACTCACGTGGACAATGCGCGAGTGATGCGACACAGTCGACAAAAACCGATAAAATCCGAGTCCTAACAGGGTCCTACTAGTCAAGTGGACACAAACAAAGCATTCAGGACTCCTAAAGGTTGTGACCAAGTCAACAATACAAAAAGTGGCTATGTAATCGGTTGCATACCCAAAACCCGTGCATACGCGTACGAACTGTTAGAAATTGTAAAACGACTTTTATATAAATTCGTGATCTTAAAACCTTAAGTTTTAGATTTTAATAAAAAACATCAGTAGTTATAAAGTCATATATAATAAAATCTCAAGTCAAGGTATCGTTATCAAAAACGCGGTTACGCGCGTAAGGTCCGGTTTACAGTTTGAAAATCAGATTCGTCCGAAATTAGGGTTTTATTGTGATATTAGCACCCAATTTAAAAGTCAAATTTTATGTTTAAAATGGGGTTATACTTCTGTCCAAAATCCCTTAGAATTTTTATAAAATTAATTTTATATAAAAATTTTCCAAAATTAATAACTTTTTATAAAATTTAAATGGACCATAATTCCAAAACCATACTTAGACATAAATTTATTGCTTAAAATTTATACAAATTGATCATGTATATAAATAAAAATTTCTGAAAAATTTTCTTATTTTTTTAATATCCATATTATTTAATATGAATTTAATATTGTTAAAATTTTATAAATTCAGGAAAAATAGCTAAACACATCAAAACATTACCAAAGTTTTACCATATTAATTTTAAGTCAATATAAGATCTCATACCAAGTTTTATGTCCTGATTTTATCCAGAAGTATACAAACCCTAAATCTTCCGTTTAAAATTTATAAATACTAAACGTATACTTAAACAACTCCAATTTTCATAAAATTTGGACAGGAGTCTTAGTTCATCATATAACTATCACTGCCCAATTTCTAGAATTTTTCAATACTCATAAGTATTTTTCCAAAATTTCCATGTATTAAACTTGTGTGAATTTTAATAAATAATCTATAAAGATTTAGATAACCAAATTTTCCAGATACTCATTTTAAAACATATTCTTTGTAGATAGAAGATTTCGACCGAAATCGTTTTCGGACGAAATACATTTCGATCGAAATGTATTTCGGACGAAATCATAACTTATCTTCTTACTATAAATACTTGTACATTTGAAAGCTTTGTAAGGGGAATTCATTTCAATATTAATAAAGACTTGAGTTTTACATCTTTAACTATGTGTTTTGATTTGATCCTCTTTTCTTGATTAATCTACTCGATTCTAGTTTCTCCATATTGATATATTGAATCTGTTACAAATAACCGGTTCTCTTAAGTGGTATCAAATCTTTTAGTGCTCGCTTTTAGGGTTTTTGTAGCAAGGTTCAAGTTTTCAACTTTTCAAGATTCAAGAGTCTTCAATTTACATTAAAATTCACTCAATTGTTTGAAGATTTATTATATAAAGTGATGGAGAATCAATTTGAGATCAACTTAAGGTTTAAGGGGGTTGATTTAATGATTTTTGTAAGTTTTGATGCGTTTTCGGGTTTAAACAGCATGAATCGTTCGAAAAGTGCTTAAAGGGTCTGGAATTTTTTTTTGACAGACTTTTTGATCGAAAACTTTTTTAGTCGAAAAGTTTATCCGAAATCTTTTTTGGTCGAAAACTCCAAAATCTTTTTTTGTCGAAAAGTTTGAACGAAATAGTTTTTGGTCGAAAAATCTGTCAGAAATCGTTTTCGGTTGAAATAGTTTTTGGTCAAAAACTTTATCTGAAATAGTTTTTGTTCGAAAACTTTTGCTTTAAAACATTTTCACCTGAAAATTTTTTTATAGGATGTTTAAACTTACGAGAAACACGAGTTTAAAAATTTAGAGGATGTTTAAACTTATGAGAAAACTTTTGTTCGAAAACTTTTGCTTTAAAACATTTATCCAATTAATTTAAAATAACTTATTTTATTATAATTTTACCCTTAATGAACCAATTAAAATACTATTTACATATATCCTATTCCTAAATATTTGTGAGGGGCAATTGGGTAATTTTAAGTTAGTTATGAAAATATGTAATTAAAGTTAGGGGTTGACGATATATGTAATTTAGAAATTTAATAAGGAGAAATATGTAAAAAACTAATTTTAAATTGTTTTGCTATTTCCTCCATGCACATCGATAAGGATAATGTGTGGTACAAAAATTTTTACAAAAAGTTAAATGATTTAAATTTATTTTATTGTGTTAAAATAAGTTATCACTAGAGAAAAAGATCTTATCTAGATAACATGTATTTACTTTTCATTTAAGAAAAAAAAGCTCTAATAATTAATGTACTATAAACTTTTGTAAACGAAAAAAATTATTTCCATTAATTTATTATAAAAAATAATATGAAATGCTATATAATATGAGAAAAATACTTTTATTATATAGATAACTAGCTTAGAACCCGTGTAATACACACGGGTAAAAAATATCAATAATAATTTTTTTAAATATTTATGTATATATTTTACATGTATAAAAATGTATTACATATACTGATGATATAAAACAAAATTCAAAATATATAAAAATTAATATATAATTGAGTATCGAAATTACGTTAATTACTATTTAATGTATTTTAATATTTCATTTACTATTTAATTGAAAATAAAATTACATAATTAGATTTTTTAAAGTTTCTTATATTAAGAGATAATTTAAAATAAACGTGTTTTATTAGTATAATTAATAATTTTTAAAAAATATATTATTATTAAAAAATCAGAGTGGTCAAACGATCATAAACCGGGAATCATGGCATTGGCCCTCTTAAGTTTAGTTTTCTTTGACACGTGTCATGCCAAGAATTGTTGTTGTGCCAACTTTATGTCCACGAGGCCCCAAAATCGAGGCTTCAAGAGGTTGAAACAGAAGCTCCACCACCCATAGAATAAAAAAAAAGCTCTCAGTTTGTCGATCCTTATTGTGTTTGAACATGGTAAGTTTCCCTGTGTTTATTCAAATTAACTGCATGTGAGTTTTCTATGCAACATGGGGTTGGGGGCGTTTGGTTTTTGAAATCGTTAGTCATAGGGTTGTTCCGGAGTAGTTGTGCGAGGAACCACATATATATATATATATATAAAGGGTTCCAAGTATAACTTGACTAATAAGGTTTTTAAGATTCCTCCATAGCCTATATCAGAGACATCTGTTTCAATAATCTTTCCTCAATCAGGGTTTGTTATCATTAAGCAAGGAAGATTTTGAATCTTTTGCTTAATCTTTCGAATGGCCTTAGTATGATTTTCTGACCAAGGCTGAGGATTCTTTTTTAGCCTGTCATATAAAATGGCAGTATCCTCTGCTAGATTTTTATAATATGAGAGAATATAATTTAAACTTTCTAAGAATCTTTGAAGTTGAGTCTACAGGTTTCATTGTGACAAATATGAGCATGTGGTATTTTATATTCAATTTTTAATTTTTCTCCTCCCGCATAACTTAAGTTATGGGAGGTTTTATGAAAGTATCTAGTTGGAATGATTCCTTCTTGGATACAGTTTAGACCAGCACCACTATCAACTAGTGCTGTAACATTTATGAAAAAACTATCTTCTATGAGAAGTTTTATTTTAATATTCCATTTTTGTGTAGTTATAATATCTACAATACTTTCTAAAAATCCTACTTAAAAGAGAAAAGTATATCTGTCAAACCAGCTTCTTTTCAAATCTCTTCTTGAAAAAAACTTAATCAGAAGATCAAAATCCCCTTGGTCTTGTACTGCTTTTTATGTTAATAAACATTCTAAGAAAGAAAGAAGTATTCCTAGATTAGTTATAAACTACAAACCTCTAAATAAAAATTTAAAATGGATTAGGTATCCTATACCTAATAAAAAAGATTTATAAGATAAATTATATAATGCCATAATATTTTTAAAATTTGACATAAAATTTAGATACTGGCAAATTCAGATAAATGAAAAAGATAGATATAAAACTGCTTTTGCAGTACCTACGGGCCATTATGAATGGAACGTCATGCCTTTTGGGTTGAAAAATGCCCCGTCAGAATTCCAAAATATTATGAATGATATTTTTATTCCTTTCAGTGATTTCATAATAGTCTACATAGATGATATCCTTGTATTTTCTAAAGATATTGAAACTCATTTTAAACATCTTGATATATTCAAGAATATAATCATAAAAAATGGTTTAGTTATTTCCAGACAAAAAATGATGCTTTTCCAAACTAAAATAAGATTTTTGGGTCATAATATTGAAACAGGAAATATTATTCCTATTAACAGAAGCATTGACTTTGGGTCAAAATTTCCAGATGAAATTTATGATAAAACTCAACTTCAAAGATTCTTAGGAAGTTTAAATTATATTCTTCCCTATTATAAAAATCTAGCAGAGGATACTGCCATTTTATATGACAGGCTAAAAAAGAATCCTCAGCCTTGGTCAGAAAATCATACTAAGGCCATTCGAAAGATTAAGCAAAAGGTTCAAAATCTTCCTTGCTTAATGAAAACAAACCCAGATTGGGGAAAGATTATTGAAACAGATGCCTCTGATATAGGCTATGGATGAATCTTAAAACAAATTTCTCTAAAAAAACAAACAAGAAAGTCTGGTACGATTCCATTCAGAAAAATGGAATAATAGACGGAAGAACTATGCTACTATTGCAAAAGAGATTCTAGCAATAGTAAAATATGTTTTAAAATTTCAAGATAATTTATACAATCAAAAATTTATTATAAAAACCGATTGTCAAGTGGCTAAATTTATGTTCGCTAAAGACTTCAAACATAGTTGAATATATTTAATAATCATAGGAGAACAAATCCAGGATTTGTCAGCAAAAATGGATAAGATAATATCCTACTTAAAAAAGATAAGAGTATATCTGTCAAACCAGTTTCTTTTCAAAAAATGGCTACTCCAAGTATACAACTTCCTCCAGAAGTCACAGATTTTAAATTAAAATCTAATGATAGTCTTGAAACAACTTTAAATGAGACAATGAGCGCTCTAAAGAGTGTTAAGATAAGTACTCTAACAGATTTCTCTGAGGAAAATTACAAAGAGGAAATTAAGGATCAAATTTCCAAACTTTCTAAGTGGGCAGATAAGCCTACTCAGAGAAAATATTATTATCCCAGACCTACCCCACAAGATGTACTTATAGAAGAACAAGAGTATATTGTTAATAACTCTTATAGTGGGAAAATGATCTATGAATGGAACATAGATGGTCAATCAGAAGGACAAATATATAATACTGTCCATATGAAGCTTATGTATAATACAATTTGTAAAAATAATAATAACTCAGTAAAAACCATTGCTAACATGATAGTATCAGGTTTTACTGGCCAACTTAAAGGTTGGTGGGACAATTATTTATCCCAACCAGATAAGGATAAGATCCTTAATAGCATTAAACAAGAAGAAGGTGCTAGTACCAGCAATACCGAAAGTAATGTTGTATACACCCTAATAGTAAATATTATAGAACACTTTACTGGAAGATGGTCTGAAGATTCTGAAAATATTAGAACTCTTCTCCAGAATTTAAGATGTAGAACTCTGACATCTTTTAGATGGTATAAGGATACCTTCTTATGTAGAGTCATGGAACTTCCCGAGGCTAATAGTTCTCATTGGAAATCAAAATTTATAGATGGCCTTCCTCATTTATTTGCTGAGAGAATAAAAGGCAAATTAAGAGTAAATAGTGTCATAAATTATGACAGTTATACTTATGGAAAACTCATAGGCACCTGTGTTCAAGAAGGAATAAGCCTATGCAATGAGATAAAACTTAATCAACAAATTAAGAAGCATTCTTTAAATGAAAGAAAAAAATTAGGAGATTTCTGTGGCCAATTTGCCATAGAAAATAAACCTGATAGGAAAGAAAATTCTTCCCCTAAGAAGCATTACAAGAGAAAGAAATATAGGAAAGAAGAAAAACCTTAAAAAAGAAAAAAATATAAGGAAAGAAAAGAATTTCCTAATGATTTTAAAAATATTATAAAGTGCAGAAAATGTGGCAAATTAGGCCACAAGGCAAAAACTTGTTGGGTTCGAAAGAAACTTAACAAAATTGAAGATAGAGAATTAAGAGATAAGATTAATGAAGTCTTATTACATGACAGTTTGGAAGAAACCGATTCTGAGCAATATTCCTCAGAAGAAGAAAAACTAAATATTTTAAAATATGAAAGTTTTGATTCCTCTGAATCAGAGGAAGATCATTGTCCAACAAACTGTAAAAAAGATTGCTGCAAAAACTCTTCTGAAATGCCAGAAGAAGAACTTTATCAAATTATTTCTCAATTCCAAAATATGGAAATAAATGTTTTAAGCAACGAGATTTTAGATCTTTTAAAAGTCATAACTGATCCTCAAATAAAAGAAAAATTGATTTCTGAATACTTAAATCAACAAAGGAATGAGGAAGCTTTTTCCTCAAATATTCCTCAACAAAATTTAAAACCTTTTTCTCTAGTTGAATTAAAAAGACAACTAGCTCAAAGGAATCAAATTTCTAGACCTGTTAATATACAGGATTTAAAAATTGAAATTGATAACCTAAAAGTTGATATCAAAATTCTTCAAAATGATAATAGGAACCTAGAAGAAAGAATTTTTAAGCTCGAGATTCCTCAAAATAAAACCTCCGAAGTAAACCCTAATAATAGTCAAGGAGAATTTTTAGAAAGTATTGTAGATATTATAACTACACAAAAATAGAATATTAATGTAATATCTGTACTTTTCCGTTTACAATTTCCGGCCATTTGGCATTTATTGTAAACCCTAATTATCCATATTTAATAATATGTGAAAATTCTTAAATGAATTGCTTAAACTATGTGGCTAAAAACCATACTCAAACTATGTTTTAGGGCTAATATTCATGGTATTTGAATAAAGTCCCTAAACTATATAAAATAAATCTCATAAATTATCTAAGTGTAAAAAAAAATTATACTTATTTAATTTGAAAAAAAAAAAATCCTAATGTGTTTTATTTAAATTAAAACACAAATTATATAAATTAAAATGACTTTTATAAATTTTTATGAACTTTTAAGAAATAATAAGATTTATTTCTAAATAAATCAAATAAATAAAGTTTAATTAAATAAATATATATATATTTTTTTAAAATAAAGTTTTATAAAAATATGTCATTTTATATCATTTTTATAGAAATAAACAATTCTTTTATAATTTATACATTTAAATATATCAAATTAATTAACTAAAAACCCTACTTAACCTAACTAACAAATTCTAAACCCTAAGGACCTTTTCTGCCTAAATCCAAACTTAAGAACAAGAAACTAGAGGGACTAGTAGTGTATTTAACCCATTCTTGATTTCTGTTGACTTTTGAAAGTCAACACATTCGAGCCTTTGATCCAAATTCGAATCGTATAACCTCGAATTCGTCCGATTTTGTAACCGATATGCACGTCTCAGACATTAACGACCATTATCAGGTCATTAAACCCCGTCATTGATTCGAATTAAATCCATTTACAATCCTTTAAACCATAACCGTCGACTCCTAATCATGAGACCATCAAATTGATTCGTTTCGATCTTTAAGCTCACAATTCAACACCTGCACACCTTATTCGAACTTCCCCGAACCTGTTGCACCACTCGATTTGGTCGGAGACGCAGCCGTAAACGTCGGGGAGTAACCGTTGAAGCCGCGACTGACATTTAGTCGATCCCCGCATTTCCGATATCATTTCAGGTAATTGAAACTCCTATCACCTTCGTTCTCATCTGTAGAACAGAAGCCCTAACCTTTTTGGGGCTGATATCATCGAATCGATCATGAACCCAATTCTAGGGTTCTTATGAAACCGGTTTAATCGAACACCACTTTAGACCCTTTTTAAATCCAATTAAATTATACCATTAGCTTCGAAATCAATCACTCCTTAAAAGCCCTTTATCAATTTAAACTGTTATTATCGAATTGATCATAACCAGTAACCTAGGGTTTGTTCATAATCCATTTTGGGGTTTTTGATCCTAGACACGATTAAAATGAAATTAAATCATACGAATAGATTCGCAATAACCTAAGCAATGAAAGCCCTATGATTCCAACGAGTTTCACTATCGAAATTGATCAAATTGATTTGATGCTCATATCTAGGGTTTCGGCCTTTCATCGAGTAATTAAACCATTCTAAACCTAACGTTTTTGCAATTAAACTCACCCTCGAAATCGCAGGCACCCGATTAACAAAACCCCTATGCCCCCAGATTCGATCGAAGTCTAAATCGGGAGTATTGGGACTGGTTTAGATTCGGTCTGTTAAGGGGGGGGAGAACACTGGTGCCATCCGTGTTAATACCAATTGAAACAGGATCATTTGTGCGATACCCTAGCGGGCATGATGGTTAAACCGGTGTGTGTGTGCAGGGGAGACCCGGGTTCGAGACCGGGCTCCTGCATATATATTTTTTTTTGGATTTTTTCTGGCTAATTTAATTAATAAAAATTGTTTTATTAATTATTATTATTATATATAAATGTGTTTTAACCCGGGAAACGACCCGTAGACTCGGGTATGAATTTATTAACTTATTTTTATTAATATACCCACTTTTATAAATAATATATTTATGTTATTATCAAATAAAAATAATATATTTATATTATTTTCGAAACTGTAACTTTGGATAAAAATAATATGTTTTATTATTTTTAACCCGTGACTTTTATAATTAGATAATATATGTTTATATATTATTTCGTATCATTTTTGTACCACGTGTGACGTTTTAAAACTATTAAATGATATAAATAGTTATATTATTTACTCTCGTTATTATTTTGACTAAAAATAATATATTTATTATTTTTGACGTAAATGGTTATTTATTTATCTAGAGAACTTAAAAAAAAGATATATTAAATTATATTATCTTCCTAACCATTTTAAATGACACGAACAAACCTTAGCTTATTCCTTTAAACTAAATGACTAAACTACAACTATAATAGGTTAATTGTGACCTACTTTGGATTATATCTTTGGATCAAACTTAGCTCGGAAACTACTTACAAACCATGTGAGTTTTCATGCCCCTCTTTATACATTTTATCACTTTTGGGGTGAAACATGTTCCTATATAATTACACTTACACTATTGACAAATCTCACAACTTGAAACAAATTCCCTTATGTTAGACTTGTTTAATTTCATTATGTGGCTTATTTGTTGATTACACTAGTTCATATTATTAACTGTTTCGACAGCCTATGAATGGAATTAGTGGTACCATGTGGGTTAGCTACCCCATGCATTTCTTTGATCTAGGATGCATGTAATGAATTCTGAAACTGAAAAACTGTTAACTATATGTTGGACAATCTGAATTGGATAAATCTTAAAAGGAAGGTTTAACTTGGACTGTGTGTATATACAATAAGACTATAATGTATTACTTGTCTTAGCATGGAATTTGTACTTTATCTAAACTACTATATCTATATCTACCATGATTGCTCACCAACAATTCATTTTGTTGATAACTCTTATTTTAAACATGTTTCAGGTGCACCAAGTTCAAGCAACGCTTGATTTATGTTCAACACTTAGGCTTGGACTTAGAAATTTGAAATCTGATTTTATCTTGTTTGGAACTATGTTTTGTCTTGTTTATTTGAACTATTTGTAGCCTTTGAGGCACTTTTAATATTATTGAATAAAATTATGAAATTTTAATAGTTCCAAGTGCTACGAGCAATCTGGTTACAACTCGGGTCATACTCCGACGTGTTCCGCCGCCCGGTTGGGGTGTGACAATTAAAATAAAACTTCTCATAGAAGATAGTTTTTTCATAAATGTTACATTACTAGTTGATAGTGGTGCTGATCTAAACTGTATCCAGGAAGGAATCATTCCAACTAGATACTTTCATAAAACCTCCCATAACTTAAGTTGTGCGGGAGGAGAAAAATTAAAAATTGAATATAAAATACCACAAGCTCATATTTGTCACAATGAAACCTGTATTCCTACTAGTTTTATTCTAGTTAAAAACCTTACTAGTCAAGTTATACTTGGAACCCCTTTTCTAAATAAAATATTTCTTTAAAAAATATTGATAATAAAGGGATAACTGGATTTTTCCAGAATAAAGAAATATATTTTCCATTTATTACAAATCCTTTTTCTAGGACTTTGAATAATGTAAAAGAATCTCTTTTACAAAAAAAATAAATCAAATTGATTTTCTACAAAAAGAAATATTTTCTTTAAATATTCAAGATAGAATAAATAATCCTAAATTACAGGATAAAATCAAAATAATTAATAATCTGTTTACGTTACAAATATGTAATGATCATCCAAATGCCTTTTGGGATAGAAAGAAACATATTGTTTCACTCCCCTATGAAGATGATTTTAATGATAGTAAAATCATTACTAAGGCTAGATCTTGTCAGATGAATTCCGAATATATGGAATTATGCAACAAGAGATTAAAATAGACCGGTCCATGAGCCAGATTAGTTTGGACAATCCAAATTTGGATAAACATTAAAATAGACTGGTCCATGAGCCAGACTAGTTGGTGGCCCATCCAGGTCGAACAAATAAACATTCTTCTCCAGAAAGAGGCTCCTAGTCCTTTCAAGCACATAATAAGAAAGATTCAAACTCTTAAAGGTATTGATGAAATCAGTAACAAAGAGATTATGGATTTCTATCTATCTGAGATGAAGAAGGATATGCTAAAGAATTTCAGAAAAGAAGAAGCATCTCCTTCAACAATGTCCACTTCTTCACAAGCTGAAGAAGATGAAGATAATAATCTTACAGAAGAAGCTCAGTCCAACAATGACGACGACCCAATAGACGAAGATTATATCAATAATGTTCTAATAGAATATAAAAAAGATTTCCAGCCAGAAGAGTCTTTCGGAAAACAAAAATCCAAAAAACAATAGGACCCACAGCCACGTGAAGAAAGACTCCAATAATTTGAGGAGTGGCCGACAAGATAATACGCTCTGGACTCATAATTGCCAGCTACTATTCTCTTTTGAAAAAGATAGCAAGATAATTGCTGTTTACTATTTACTTTTTGACAAATATGTTTTGTAGGCCCCATATGGGACCATTGTATGCCCCATATGGGACCATTGTATGTTTGTTTTTCTTTTTTCCCGTCTATATAAGGGGACTCATATGTATTGTAAAGGATCATCCCGGAGAACATCTCCAATACTCTCTCTCTCTTGTACACACTTTTCTTAAATAATATTTGAAGTTTGACGTTACAAGCTTGGTGAAAAGCCTCAGAATTACTGGTAAAATTTTAATTATTTAATTTCTTATTTTATGATTGCCTCTTTCAGAGGCTAAGTCTTTAAGTGTTGATATGCCATGATAACTTGAACAGGTAAAAAAAAAGAGTATAAAATTGAAAATGTTTTAAAAGTATAAAATTGAAAATGTTTTAAAATAGAATTTAGACAGGTTAAGAACATAGTAGAATTATAAGGTGGTGGTTGAATTCTTGGGGACCTTGTAGCCGCTAATGCCAGGATGGGCGCAAAGGCTTTTTATGGTCTGACCTTTACTAACCCCATCTTAAAATGGTACCCTGTACTTGTAAAATATCCTATGGTCTAAAATTTTTAAATGTTTTTAATCTTATACAACTATTTTTAAGTTTTAAGTTTTGTAAAGATCTTGTCTTATGGTATCAGAGCCAAGTGCTCTTAATATAAAAAGTTTGTTCAAGTTTGACTGTGCAGATCAACACTTATTCATATTCATTTAAAATGAATATTCTGAAGAGCAACGATACTGTTAAAAACAGTATTGAAGAGGAATATGAAATTCCTCATAATCTTGATTTATTAAATAGATGGACTATTCCAAAAATGGAATATAAACGAATTTATAAATTAGGAACTTTTGAAAAATTGGGATTAAAACAAGTTGTAAAAACAACCGAAGAAACATTTTCTTTAAATAAAGAAGACATGGTCATTAAACTATTGTCAAATAAAGATTTGAATAAATATAAAAAGGATTATAAATTCCTTCACATAGGTTTAGTGCAAATAGCATTCAAACCTTTGACCTTAGAAGGTCTTCCTGAAAGTTTTGTAGCAGCTCTACATATACACATACATATATACATATATATATAAGGGGAGGTTAAAATAAGAAATGGTTTTTTGCTAAAAAACCTAAAAATGACAAAAACCTTAAGAAACGATATCAAACGAAATCTGATTGAGCTCATTTCAGCGGCGTTGGAATCGTCTCGTCGAACTCTACCATCTTAGATTTTAGGGTTTAGCTTTTAAGGTTTATATTTTAGGGTTTAGATTTTAGGTTTAGTTTTTTTTGGGGTGGGGGTGGGAGGTTTAGGTTTTTGGGGGTGGGTTGGGGTGGGTTTAGGTTTTTTGGGGGGTGGGGTGGGGGTGTTTAGGTTTTTGGGGGGTGTGGGTGGTGGTTTTATGCTTTTCGGGTTGGGCTTGGAGGGAGAGTTTAGGTTTTTGGGGGTGCGGGTGGAGGGGGGTTTAGGTTTTTGGGGGCGGTTTAGGGTTTGATAAGATGGTTTCAACGCCGCTTGAATGAGCTCAATCGAAGTTCGTTTGACATATTTCTTAACGTTTCTTAGCGAAAATTCTTTTCTTACTGGAACCTTTCCATATATATATATATATATATATATATATATATATATATATATATATAGAGAGAGAGAGAGAGAGAGAGAGAGGGAGGGAGGGGAAGTTTTAAATACAAAGGGTTTTTTGGTGAGAAGTGTAGGAAGTATTTTGAAGCGTTGATCTAGAAAATCAATGGTTAAGATCAAATGTGATTGTTTTAAGTGTGAAAAGATTTCAAAAAGGGTAAAATTGGAATAACCTACATTTGTTGACTTTTTACAAGTTCCCCAATTGTTTTTAAAACAACCATAACTTTATCATACGCCATTATTTTTTTAAAAAAAATTACACCATAAAATCGAGCATTTTATTCTCTTTAATTTGAGTATAATCTTGCTATACTTTTATTAAAAAAAATACAACTTTTTTTTAAAACGTCGATTTGCTGTGCGTATACCATGCGTGATTACGTGATTATGATCATGTGTATAACATGCGTGATTACACGTTTACGTGATTATGATCATGTGTATAACATGCGTGATTACGTGATTATGGTCATGTGTATAACATGTGTGATTAGGTGATTATGGTCATGCGTTATTATTAATCATGCGTTATTATTAATCATGCGTTATTATAACGCGGACGCATTTACCCCTCGCCCATTGAACACGTGTCGCATGATGGTGCTTTCGTACACTCCGTACGCTAAAACCACTTTGTACAATAATCGGCCCCTATATATATATATATATGGGAGGGATATTCTAAGAAAGGAAAAAAGTGTAGGAAGTGTAGGAAGCCACCATGAAGTGACATGTGTCCAAGGAAGGGACCAAGGGGGAAGGGCAAAATCGTGAGAAAACATGTGTTTGATTTTTCAAATGCACAAAATATGCACATGCAAGTCACATGCATATTCCCCCATATTTTTTAAACGTTCATAACTTTTTAATGCGTTATTATTTAAAAAAAAATACAACATATGAACGAGGGTTTTTTTATCTTTAATATGACTACACTATTGTTATATAAATTTTTAAAAAATTACGTGTTAAGTGGAGTTTTTTATTCATGGTGTTTTTGTACTAGATTGTACAAACTATATAAAAATATCATAAAAAATGACGTACAAATAACATAAAAATGTCATAAATTAAAAAAATATTATAAAAAAACATTTAAACTGGACATTTTATAGTGTTTTTGAAGTGAACGTGTTATGGTGTTTTTAGAACTGGGCAAGTTTTTGGTCTTTTTGAACCGGAGGAATTTATGATATTTTTAAAAGAGCTTGTTTCATCTGGAAAAGAAAAACACCATAAATAAAATACCTAAAACCATTATGGTAATGGCGTCCAGAAATGCGTTTTCTGTTTGATCGCGTACGAGCTCCTGCAACTCTCGCATTCATAGAGCCTAGCACCAAAGATAACGATTCCTCGAAGGTGTTAGAGAATCTAAAAAACGCATTTTCTGTTTTTTTACAAAATCACAGTTCAAAACACAACATAAAGTTGCGAAGTTTAAAAATATCATAACACACCCGGTTCAAAAACACTATAAAAGAAGACATTATAAAGAAAACACCTAAAACCATAATGGTAATTGCATTAAAAAAACACCATAAAACGCATTTTCTGTTTTCTACGCAATCACAGTTCAAAACAAACCATAAAGTTGCTCAGTTTACAAACACTATAACACGGCTAGTTTTACATACGTTTTTTCTATTTTTCCGCACGATCGGTGATAAAAAAACACCAGAAAACTCCATGAAAAAGAGCTTGCACAGTTCAAAATACACCATAAAGTTGCCCAGTTTAAAAACACCATACGTTTTTTCTGTTTTTCCGCACGATTGGTGATAAAAAAAAACACCAGAAAACACCATGAAAAAGAGCTTGCACAGTTCAAAACACACCATAAAGTTGCCCAGTTTAAAAACATCATAAAACGTATTTTTTGTTTTCTACACAATCACAGTTGAAAAAACACCATAAAGTTGCTCAGTTTAAAAACACCATAACACACCCAGTTTAACATGCGTTTTTCTGTTTTCCGCACGATCGGTTATAAAAACACGAGAAAACTCTATGAAAAAGACACTATAAAAAAATGTCATGAAAAACGCAGTGAAAAACGTCAATGAAAAACGCAGTGAAAAAAGTCATAAAAAACGCCATGAAAAACGCAGTAAAAAAACATAATAAAAAAAGTCTTGAAAAAACGCAATGAAAAAGACACTATGAAAAAAACATCATGAAAAAACGTAGTGAAAAACGTCCATGAAAAACGCAGTGAAAAAGTCATAAAAAAGGCATGAAAAAACGCAGTGAAAAAACTTCATAAAAAAACGTTATGAAAAAGTCTAGAAAAAATGTCATGAAAAAACACAGTGAAAAACGTCTTGAAAAAATGTCATGAAAAAACGTCATGAAAAACGTCTTGAAAAAAAGCCATGAAAAAACGTCATGAAAGCGCTGTTAAAAACGTACAAACCCAGTTCAACGATTTTTTTTAAACGTAGCAAAACCATACTCGTTTTAAAGATAAAAAACGCTTGATTTTATGGTATATTGTTTTTTAAAAAATAATGACGTATAAAAAAGATATAAACGTTTAAAAAATGAGGGTGGAAAATGCATGTGATTTGCATGTGTATGTTATTTCTCTCTCTTGTAAGCAATTACTATTATACCCTTCAAGACTTAAAATCTTTTCATTTTTACGTAACCTTCTTAGAAACCATCCATCTCCAAGATTAAGGGCTCAAAATCATTTCTACACTTACTATATTTTTTTTTCCTTCCTAGTGGAACCCTATACTATATATATATATATATATGTAGGGTTGAGTTCATGAGAAACTCACTTTTATGAGAAAACCAAAAAAACTTCTCATTAATAGCACTTTTGTAATTATACTATCATTGTATATTCTCAAAAACCTAACCCTTTCTTACACCCCAAAACCCCCCACCCCTAACCCTATATATAGGGGACGGTTCCACTAAAAAGTGGTTTTCGCTAAAAAATCTTAAGAAGTGGGTCAAACGAGCTCCGATTGAGCTCATTCCAGCGGCGTTGGAACCGTCTCATCGAACCCTAACTCGGACCCAAAAACCTAAACCCCCCTCCACCCGCACCCCCAAAAACCTAAAATCCTCCTCCAACCCTACCCTAAAAATCCTAAAACCACCACCCCCCACCCCCACCCCCCAAAATCCTAAACCCCCCACCCCCCCTCAAAAACCTAAACCCACCCCCACCCACCCCCAAAAACCTAAACCCCCCCACAAAAAAAAACCTAAACCATAAAATCTAAACCCTAAAAGCTAAACCCTAAGGCTAAACCATAAGGCTAAAACCCTAAAATTCAAACGTAAAATCTAAACCTTAAAAGCTAAGATGGCAGAGTTCGACGAGACGGTTCCAACGCCGCTGGAATTAGCTCAATCGGAGTTCGTTTGATATCATTTTTTAAAGTTTTTGTCATTTCTTAGATTTTTTAGCGAAAATTTACTTTTTATTTGATCCTCCCCCTATATATATATATAGGGAATGAATCATTTGAGAACTCAGAAATATTTTGATAACTCGCGAGAACTCGTCAAAAAACCAATCAAAACCATTTTTTTTTTGTTTTGACTATTTTTATTGTTAGAATACAAAATAAAAAAATGAATTTATATATGTAAATTTACATGTCTTGATATATTAAAAAAATATACACTTGTGTAAGTTTACTACTTACACATGTATAAGTGTTTACCATTTACACATGTATATAATTTTTTTAAGGATAATTTAGAGAGAATAGATGAATTAATTAAAAAGATAAATAATTTTTTATGTTATATTTTAATAATAAAGATAGTGAAAACAAAAAAATAAATGTTTTTACTTGGTTTTTTGACGAGTTCTCAAGTATTTATGAGTTCTTATTTGAACCTAACCCTATATATATATATATATATATATATATATATATATATATGTATGTATATATAGGGTTGAATTCATGAGAAAACTCACTTTTATAAGAAAATAAAAAAAACTCCTAATTAATGACACTTTTATAATTATACTATTATTATATATTCTTAAAAACCTAACCCTTTCATATACCCCAAAAACCTAACCCTTAAAAACTTTTGTAATGAGGAGTTTTTTGTTTTTCTCCCAACAATAAGTTTTCTCTTGATCATCTCCATATATATATAGTATAGGGTTAGGCTACAATGTCAAAAAACCTTACAAAGCATTTGAAGAAATTTGAGCCACAAGATCATTGAGTTTTGTGGTTGAGATTGATGCGGTGGCATAATTGTAATTATTTACAAATTAGATTCCATCAGGAGGGGTAGAAAGGGAAGATCCGACCAAAAAACTGCACATGCTAGTCACTGCAGCGGCTACCCACAAAAACGTAACTATGATTATGCCTGGTGTTTTAACATTTAAACTTCAATGTTTAAGTCTGTACATGGTGTTTAAGTCTGTACATGGTGTTTAAGTCCGTCAATGGTGTTTTAACATTTAAACTTCAATGTTTAAGTCTGTACATGGTGTTGTTTAAGTCTATACATGGTGTTTATGTCCGTCAATGGTGTTTTAACATTTTAACTTAAATGTTTAAGTCTGTACATGGTGTTTACGTATGTACATGATGTTGTTTAAGTCTGTACATGGTGTTTAAGTATGTACATGGTGTTGTTTAAGTCTGTACATGGTGTTTAAGTCCGTACATGGTGTTTTAACATTTAAACTTCAATGTTTAAGTGTGTAAATGGTGTTTACGTATGTACATGGTGTTGTTTAAGTCTGTATATGGTGTTTAAGTTTGTACATGGTGTTTAAGTCTGTACATTGTGTTTTAACATTTAAACTTAAATGTTTAAGTATGTACATGGTGTTTTTAACATTTTACACATGGTGTTTTACACTTAAACGTCAATCAAAGTGGATTTCGAGTATTAATTTCAACGTTTTTTTTTGAACAGCCAAGGTAACATCCACTAGAAAACAAAGGCCACTCCAAGCAAGGAGCTAGAGCAAACCTAAAGTACAGCAGGAATCAAATTACAACAAAAATTAACCAAGAATCATAGGATAATGAAGCCATACCCGCCCTAAATTTCATACACAAAAAGGAACTTTTCTGAATGTCTTCCACCAGTTTAGCGCTAGAAGTAACCGACCGTTAAACACCTGGTCATTTCTGCATTCCCAAAGCTTCCAAAACGAGGTCATAATCACGCTAACCAGAGCCTTTTTCTCCACCTTCGAGCGCTGAAAAAAAAACTCCATGTGTAAAACACCATGCCAAGGTGTAAAACACTATCAACATAATCTAAAACACCATGTGTAAAACACCAAGCCCAGGTGTCCATGACCAGAATGTAAAACGCCATGTGTGGAACACCATGCCCAGGTGTAAAACACCACGACCAGTTGTAAAACACAATGACCAGAATCTAAAACGACATGTGTAAAACACCATGACCAATCTAAAACACCATGTAGAAAACACTAGCTCATGTTAAAAAAATGATTTTTACACGCCCAATCTAAAACACCATGACCAGAATGTTAAACGCGCAGTTCTAAAACACCATAAAATGTCCGGTTCAGAAACAACATAAAACGCTCAGTTCAAAAACACCATAAAATGAAGAATTTATTTTTTATATATCAATATCATATTCGTTGGAAAGACAAAAAAACGCTCGTTATTATGGTGCAATTTTTTTTAAATAATAACGCATAAAAAAGTTATGAACATTTAAAAAAGATAGAGGAATATGCATGTGACTTGCATGTGCATGTTCCTTGTCATGTGAGTAGCCTGTGGATGCTCCTTTTACGTTTTTGCCCTTTTTTTCTTGGAATCTTTCTTGGACACATGTCACTCTATGGTGGCTACCTACACTTTGTAAGGTTTTGAGGATTTGTAGAATATCCTTCCCCGTAAGTTTGAAATACAAATGGCTTATTTCATACGAAGCGTACGAATGAAGAGTAGCGCGCCGCATGTTCATTTTAAATTTAAATGGGGGGATATTTTTGTCATTCTACCAATTATTAATTATACATGCGTAATTATTTAAAACGTGATTTCATTTTTTGAATTAAGCGATTTCATTAATAAAAAACCCTGATTAATTAAAGCGTGATTTCATTTTTAATGAGATTATGACTTGGGTTGATATATATAGTGAGATTATGAATTGAGTTCATATATATTGAAGTGTGATTTGCGTGATTTTCATTTTTATTTATATTAAAACGTGATTTTGGGATTTATTGATTGATGTGTTGCAAAAGACATGTATTTATCCTTTTGTTTTTATTCATTTTTGTGTGTTTGTGATGCATGTTAGGTCACTTACTGTGTGTTTGTGATTTGTGTATGGTTTATTAATATCATAATCCATAGGAATGGTCATTGAGAGTTTAGAGGATTTAAATATTCTACCTACTTTGATAGCTGAGAGGTGAGAAGTAGTCGGGTTGTCTTTGGTGTCAGGTATTTTGGTGTAAAGACTCTGAGAGGAGGTTTCCTAGATTTCCTAGTATTATTTGATATCCCGTGTCTTATCGAGAGTTTTCAGGTTACTCCTTGCATCCTAGGGTGTATTGAGATAGTGAGACTAAGAGGTAATCTATCCTTTGGGTACTTTAGTATTGTTGGAGAGACTGAGAGGTAATCCAACCAACCAGTAAACATGACACTCCCGTTAGGGTTTCCTTTTCGGTCACACATTGAGAATGATCAGGGATTCATTAGGTTGTCTGAGGGTATAGTAAGTTAAGATCCTGGTTCCATCATAGTTTCCATAGCCAAGAGAAATCCGAGATTCACAAATAGGATTCTTACCTGGGTAGTACTTCCCTGATTCTTGATTTCATCTAAACTTCCTGAGTGATAGCTGGTTGTCGTTAGTTAGTCTTAGTTTATAGTTACTTTTAGTTATTTTAGACCTAGTTCGTAGAAACCCCTGCAAAACCAAATATTTTAGTTACTTGTCAGAGTCTAGTTTTAGTTATAGTCAGTGTCTCGTGGGTTCGATATCCGGACTTCCATTGAGCTGTATTATAATTGATAGGTACACTTGCTTGTCACTGTGGTCTAGTTTAAAGGTTTTCTAGAGTTTAACTAGAGTGTCTAGGTTAGTTTTTGTTTAGTTTTCGTAGACCATACCGAGCACATCATTGACAATAGGATTTATTTACTCTTTGTATGCCCCACCGGCACCACAATAATCGCTAATCATAAGTCAAACGGAACCATACTCTAAGTTATCCCCCATTCGATTATACTTTAACCCCCCCATGTACTTATCGAACGAAATCATCAACATCTCCATTATTGTCTTCAAGATCTGTAAGATTCTTTACTTGTTTGTGTGATTATTCAAGCGTGATTTATTTACTCTTTGTATGCTCATTCGTACGCTTCGTACGATTTGGGCCATTTCTACGATAACCGGCCCCAATATATATATATATATATATATATATATATATATATATATGTATGTATGTATGAGAGGGATCATGAGAAAATCACATAGTTACGCGAAAACCGCCAAAAGCCAATCAAATAATTTATAAATTTTTTTAAAATTTTTTTTAATTTATTTCTGAGGGTATTAATGTAATGTTACATATTTTACCCAAAAATTATTTTACGTATTGTGTTTTAGGTATACGTAATTGCATTTTTTTGGTTTTTCGTTTACGTATATGTAACCCAATATTTAAAATGTTTTGTTGGTAAAAATATGTAATAGTACATTGATACTCTTATAAATAAAAAATTATTATTATTATATGATTTGTTAGAATTGGGTTTCTTAGTGATTTTTGCGGTTTTCGTATAAATATGTGGTTTTTTCATTAACTCATATATATATATATATATATATTTATGGGAAGGTTCCACTAAAAAGTGATTTTTCGCTAAGAAATCCTATGAAGTGGTTCAAACGAACTCCGATTAAGCTCATTCCAGCGGCGTTGGAACCGTCTAATCGAACCCTAACCCGGACCCAAAAACCTAAACCCCCCTCCACCCGCACCCCCTTAAACCCTACCCCGAAAAGCCTAAAACCACCACCCCCAAAAACCTAAACCCCCCACCCCACCCCCCCCCAAACCTAAACCCACCCCCAAAAACCTAAACCACCTACCCCCACCCCCAAAAAAACCTAAACCATAAAATATAAACCCTAACGCTAAAACATAAGGCTAAAACCCTAAAATTCAAACGTAAAATCTAAACCCTAAAAGCTAAGATGGTAGAGTTCGACGAGACGGTTCCAACGCCGCTGAAATTAGCTCGATCAGAGTTCGTTTGATATCGTTTCTTAAGGTTTTTGTAATTTCTTAGATTTTTAGCGAAAAACTATTTCTTATTTGATACTCCCCCTATATATATGTTATGTTAGAAATCCGTGTATTACACGGGCGGAATCATTAAAAGAACACAATTAATAATACACCGTTTTAAGACTAGTTCAAGAAATATGTCACATTTTGTAGCTAAAATTAATTATTCACAAGTGTTTGGATTTGTGTTTTCAAATTGATTATTGTCGGTTTAGAAACATAATTTAGAATCAAACAAAGTTGTTAACTAATGGATATGGACAATAATCAATTTTTTTACAAAACTATAAAGTTCCTACACTCTTTTTAAATACATTTAGGTGCTTAGAAAAAAGAAAGAAAACTAAGATTGAATGGAAATTAATTGATGAAATTAGGGGAGTAATTTTAGGAATCAAAACGATTGATTGTAAGGAGGAGAGAGGCGGGAAAACTCAAAAATGTGTGAATAGAAAAAGAACACGTGTCATAATAGATAGTGATTTATTAGAATAAAGATATATATATATATATATATATATATATATATATATATATATATATAACTTTGTAACACTCAAAAGTTTTGGTTTAATCTGTTAATAGTTTAATGGATAAGCGTAAAGGTGCCAGGTATAAATTTAACTAAAACTTGGGGAGGAAATTTTAAAGATTAAATGTAACGAACCAACTTTCAAAGATTTTTGTGTAATATGTTAAAACATATTATGAGGTGTAAATAAATCAAATAAAAATGGAGGGTTCTATTTACAAATGGGCATTCTTGACTATTTGGTAAAAAAGGGCCAAACTGAAAAGTCCATGGGGTGAATGTAAATTTTCAGCAAAGTTGATTGGGTGGGGGTGTGTATGGTGACACACACTTCTGATGTGTGTGTGTGTGTGTTGACCAAAACAAGGAAAAAATGGGGAGGAGAGCCAAGAACAAAAATTAAGGATTTGGTGGTGTAATTCTTTGGTTTTAGGGTGTTCATCTTCTTCCAAACCTTCAAGTAAGTTATTTTCTTTCTCTAAACACCCATTGTTGTGTTCTCGGTAAGTTTTGGGTGAGAAGGGAGCTTTGAATGGTTAAATCCATGGGTAGGGGTGTTTATCTTATGTTGTATAGTGTTAGTGAACACAAATTCCGTGATTTAAACAACCAATTTAGAGTTTTGGATTTTAGGGTTCTTGATGATGAAATTGGGAGGGTTTTGGTTTATGAATGATTAACTGATATGTTAAGAGTTATTGGGAGTTTATGTTGTCATTAGACACAAAATCAAATGAAAAGCATAAACAAATCGGTGAAATAAGGATTTGGGGTGAAAGTTGGATCAAACCTTAACGGGTCAAATGGGTTGTTTGGGTTGATTGTTGATACTAGTGGTGATTTTTGGAGTTTAAGGTTTGGTTAAAGTTGAATTAACCAAATTAAGTCATTGGTGTGTGTATGAGTCTCAATTGGTGGAAAGTATTGGGATCAATAGGTTACTAAACAAGGTGTGTGTATGAGTCTCAATTGGTGGAAAGAATCTTATTCGAATTTGAATCCAGATTTCAAACGTCCAAATTCGAATAATTCGATTCAAATAAACCGATTCGATTCGATTGAACACCCCTACCCTCAACCTCTGAAAGAGAAAGTAGGGTCGTTTCTTTATGGTAAAGAAAAAGGCTGGAGCCTAGGGCCCCTAAAAAACCAGGGCCCAAAAAATTATGAGAGAATGGTTTACGAATTAAGTCATGGAGGCTACTGATACAAGAAAATCGTTGTCGGCAATCTGAGGGGGCTACGCGAGTAATTTGCAGAAGAAACGACTATGCATAAGTTCCTTGTTCTTGTTTTTAGGTATTTAAGTTTTGAATTTGATTTTTGTTTTCATCATTGCAGTTCTAATCAACAATAAAAAAAACATAGGTTGGTTTTGAATTTGAAAATAAACCCCCTCTCTATCTCGAACCAAACTAAAGGAAAATCCCTTTCTCGATGTTCTTAATTTACGCCTTCCGGTGTAACGTTCAGAAACCAATCTGTCTACCTCTTCTCCTAATGAGTTTGCTAAGGTATGATTTTACTTAAATTTTGGATTGTGTTTGCTATTATATAATATTTCTAACAATTTCAGTTAGAACTCGGCACCATGTTTGATTAAACACGTTAAATAGGTCAACACGAACATGAACCTATTATTAAACGGATTATATATGACAACTTAAAACTTGATTATTTTCGTATCTTGTTAGAAAATTGTTATCCGGAGTAATATTTTAATGAAAAAGGTTACTAAATCTCTAGAAGATAGTGTGATAGAGAAGAACATTGAACCGACGATTTTTGGTGGAAGGTGATAAGGAGACAAAATTTGGAACCGACGATTTTACTTGTTCAAATGTGACTTTTTGACACTCAATTATTTATCAACTTTTTATTCCCATTAGTTGCTCATGCCTCACGTGTTTTATAAATATTACGTTTATCATTTAAAAAATCATTCTAAAAACTAAAAGTAATTGCTAAGTTATATATAATCCTAACTATTAGATTATCTAAGGTGCTTATAAATTGTTTATTTGGTTTTTTTAAATAAATTATTCGTAAATAAGTACAAATTATTTTAGAGATTGAAGTTGTTATATAAGGTCTAAAAAGTTATCCGGCTTACGTTAAAATGTTCATCTCGTCATCCCTTTGTCGGTCATGTGACGTAGGGTATGTTCTACTAATTTAGATGAAATATTTTTTTTATTGAAAAACGACTTTTTACATCTGAATATCATTTAACCTTACACTTGTACGGATTTGAACTCACACCACGGTTGCAGTGGACAAGCACCATACCAATAGACCACTAGATCATAGGTATTTTAGAGGAAACCTTATCGATAAACCTCTTAATATAGTAGTGTGAAGGCTGGATTCTAGTTTATAAATAAGTTATAAAAGGGTTATTGTTTACTCCAAACAATGAAATTAGCTAGAGAGTTCGGCTCAATTAACCTGATTCAATTTTTATTAATTTACCCGATTTTTAAACGCGTATTTGACCGATTTAAGATAGAACACATATTTGTAACTATATTTTTAGATTCAAAATAGAACACAATACACACCCTTGTTATAATTATATTAAAATGTTTCAATAATTAAAAATATTAAGATTAAAAAACCAAAAATTGACAATGAAATGAAAGCAATTAGAAAAAGTGAAGATTTGTTGGAAATGTAATGTGGTTATCACTTCTCATAATGTATCATAATTCATAAATCTCACATATAGATCGTAATGGATTTGGCGACAAAAAGAGGTACCAACGAAATAGAAGTCAAAGGGTCAAACCGCCCGGTAGCTATAGACAGAATATCCTCAATAGCCCTTGTATTGTTTTTTTTAACAGAAAAGCTTGCATTAAAAAAAAAAACAAAATTACATACAATCCCCAATTACACCAACAAAGCTTTTATACCATACAATACCCATGTCTCTAACCTCAAATCTCGGAACTTTGCCCTCACCCGCAGGCTTAAGAAGGTTTCTTCTTGCACATCCTTCACGATTTTTGTTCCGGAGAACGGTTTCCCACTAAATATTTTGTTGTTCCGGTGCACCCATAATCTCCACAGAGCTGTCATTATAACGCAAAAGATCGCCTTCTTCCTCCTTGTCTCTATCGCCATGTCCTTGGTTTGATCAAGAAAGTCCCTAACCGAGTTGCAATTGGCTAAGTGCTGCACTCCGACCCATCTACCGATTGCCCACCACACGATTTTGCAACTAGGCACGACACCAACATATGATCCGCCGAATCCTCCGCTATCCCACAAAGTGGACAGCTGGTACCCCAGTGTTGACCCCTCGTTTGACTAACTGATCTTTAGTCGGGATCCTACCATCTATAGCTCTACAAGTGAATGTATTTGCTTTAGGTATTGCCCAGTTACACCACCTCATTGCTGATTTTTCTTGTTGTGAGTTTGCCACCTTGTCCAACTCATCTCGAACTACTTTCACTGTGAACTCGGATTCCCCATCCCCTTTCCAAATCCATGAATCTTCATGATCTTTAAGGCTATGGCAGCTGAGTAAGTTGAAGAGTGCATCAGATTCAGCCATCGAATCTTGATCACTAGGTAAATTATTCCAACTCTATTCCCACACTCTATTTTGACCAATCCATTTATAGTATTTCAAAACCATGCCGGTTTTATCTGATGCCAGTTTATAAACCAGTGGGAACATTTATTTTAATGGCATGTTTGTAAGCCATACATCGTACCAAACGGGTTTTATCTCCTTTGCCCATCTTTACCAACAATTTGTCTTGCACATACACCCCACTTTTATGTAGCTCCTTATCAATGTTAGCTATATTTGTCCACACCCCCGTTACTCGCTTATCCCTGGGTATCAGCTCTGTCTCCCACTTTTCCCCATGTACAGATAGTATCACTTTTGCCCACAATTAATCTTGCTTAGATCTTAGCCTCCACCACCATTTCAATAACATGGCCAAGTTCATCTGTTTTAAACACCTAATCCCCAAACCACCTCTGATCTTTGCCGCCACCATCCTTTCCCATGCAACCCATCTAATTTTATTTTGATTTGCCAAATTCCCACCTCATAAAAATTTTCTTCTGATCCCTTCTAAGGTTTTAAGGATCTTTACCGGCATCTTATACAGGGACAAGTAATACGATGGTAGGTTCCCAAGCACTGATTTAGCCATAGTTACCCGACCCGCGAACGACATACACTTGGCCTTCCATTTGGACAGCCGAGAGTTGAACTTGTCTATTACCGGCTTCCAATGAGTCACCCGGTTCATGTTTGCCTTGTATTGTTACATTATTACCTTTTATATCCCTAACTTCAAGAAATTGCTTAATTAGACCATGAATTTATGGTATACCCTTTTGGGAATTTCCTCGTAAAACTAGTTCATAATGTATAGAATAATATAAGAACTCAATCCTAGCTCAATTTAGTCTTCTATATATAAAGCTCAAGTATAGATAAGAACTTAACATATATAAAGAGTCCCACACTTAATATAACTCGACTGGTTTTTCGTTGGACGCAATAATTACATACTTATATTACAATTTTTGGTTTGAGTTTTCTTCAAACTTCTCAATATTAGCTATCAAACATAGATCTGCTAGGCATTTTGAGCTATTAGACCTACTGACCCAAGTTCAAACCTACATGAAGAGTTAAAGAAGACATGTTGAGTTCTTGAATCTTGAAACAATATTTATCTTAGCATAATATCTTAAGTCGAGCTCTAGTTAAATCTCCTATTTCTAACTATGTCAAGTCTTATAATTACAGTTTACCAAGGAATTTAAAGTCAATAGGCCTTTTGTCTAACAATTTCAATGTGTTTATAAGTTGTCGCTCAACAAGTCTCCTATGAGACAGAGGTGTATCATGTATGTAGGTATGATGAACGTCGTTAAAATAGGATTTTGAGTTGACTGTCACAACTTGTTTTTGTATTGAAGCCTTATACTAAAATGAAACATGTGACTGAAGATTTTACAAGCCTAAAGTGAACATGATCATCAAATATTGGACTACAATTATCAATTTAACTCGCACTAATGCGATTATTTATTTCACTTAGCACTAATTCAATTATGTATTTCAGTTCAAACTAACACTATGTTAGATAAGTTACTATTTGAATGTGAGATGCCCGCAATACCCTTTATGATACCATAAATCTCTACCTTTCTATTCGAATTAGTTCCAACCATAAAGCAAATCCTATAAGAACAATTGAACAAACACAATGCTAGAAAGATTCCCTTTTTTAATATTCTCTTGCAAGTTCTATCCAAAACTTATGCGTTAAACATTTAAACTTTTAGCCAAAGGAGAAACTAAGAAGATAGACATTATGATAAAACCCTAAGGGTGTAAATGACAAAATTCTAAAATTAAGAGTAGAAATGTAAGGCCCCATTCCCTGGAAGCCTCACTTGTTGGATTTACTCATAACATAGTAATGAAAACTGAATTAACTACAACTTCTAAAACATAGCGGAAGCGTACGTCATTCTATTATATAAACAACAGAAGTCTTTAACATATACAAGAAACAATTATTTGAAAACACATATTCACATAATAGGATGCCAGTCTTGTGTCGGGCAGCCTTACGCCTTGGCAGGTTCTTTCTTCTTTGCTACCTGAAGTGCATACTAAAAGTCAGTTAACGCTGGTGAGTTCTGGTTTAAAGCAGTTAGGTATAAACATTTATTCTTTATAAGCATCTATATATGTGTGTGTGTGTGTGTATATATATATATAAACACATTAACAATTGGTTGGCCTTCATTTATCATTCATAATTAGTACATATAAATATATGCACACATCTTCGCTTTTATTGAACATTTATTGGTTATAAACATAAGGGTGATCAGCCCAACTTTGAATTGCGTAAGTCACAAAGACAGACGTCCGTCCTACCGTCATAGTCCGTCCTCCATGATCGTACGGATTCCTTCGACCATATGTCATGCTATACCGTCCAGATTCCTTCGACCGTCTGTCTAAGCCGTCTGGGTTCCTTCGACTGTCCGGCTATCCGTTCTACCGTCGTAGACCGTCATATTCGCTCGTCTGCCCTAAGGCATCCGTTTCCCACGCGAACTATTATTTATGCTACCGTTCTACTTATTACTGCAACCGTCCGACAAGAATGTGGCCGTCCGTCATTGCCTTACAAACGTCCTAGCTGATGAAGGTCCGTATATGTCCCGGCTGCAAAATAGTTACGTGGTCATCCGTCTACCGAAGTAGCCGTTATCATCGAAGCGTGCATAACGTTTACATACATTCATAAATGCAATATATAAAATATAAAGCAAGATTTCTTTTTTATACGTTATGTCATATTTTTCATACTTGGCAAGCAATATATACATGGTTATAAAGCAAGATTTCGTTCTTATACGTTATGTCATACTTTTCATACTTGGCAAGCAATATATACATGGATATAAAGCAAAATTTATTTCTTATATGTTATATCATACTTTCATTTCATTACTTATAAACATACTTTGTCATTATTGTATTCATAGTGTATTGTCATATAACACATAAGGCTTCATATAACATTCATAGCTTTCATTCAATTCATGTATACACTTCAGCCCCAAAACATTTAAAATCGTTTGGACGTAACACATAGGGGGCACACAGAACTCACCTGTCTAACGGTATTCAACCCAAAGCCGATGTTTTACTATTGCTAGTGAGTATACCGATCTGCACATAACTCAAAGTAAGAATTCTATTATTTAATGCAAGAGTCGGCTGTGTCATTAGACTGTCGGCCGAGAGAGTCGGCAATCCCACTTGAGTGTCGGCTGAGAGAGTTTAGGGTAGGGTTTTTAGTTTTATAATTATTTTCCATTTGCCCCTTTTACTTTGTAGAACTTACGTTTTAAACCCTAAACTTATTAAGGTGTGTAAATAGGGATGTTACAAGAAAGGATAAAGTGGGATAAATCCAGGGTTCTATTCGGAACATTCATCCTCACCTCACAGATTAAAGTCAATGACGGTAGAAAAAAGCAAAGGGGACTATGAAATAAAAAAGTAAGATCCAAATAATTCACTAAATAAGAATGACCCTACGAACCTTTTGTAAACGTGTCACGTTTCCCCATTAATATGATTAAAAAACATTCATAAAAAATTAAAGTAGTTGTAATAATAATAATAATGTAAACAATACAATATAGTTATTGTAAAGATATAAATATACAATAATTTTATCTATGTTGTAGACTTTTTTTTTGAACGGCAACACCTAGATATTCTATAGGATAGTTGAGTTTCTTCGGGGCAACACCTAGAATATCCAGGGCAGCTCACCATAGGAGAACCCCACAACTGGTTAGACCCCCTGACCTGACCACATACCCCTTTTTTGCTGTGCCAAGGATTCGAACCCAATACTTCCATTATGAGAATTCTTGGGGATACCATTGCACCAAATGGCCAACGGTTCTATCTAGATATAAATTGTTTTTCTTACTAAAATTAATAAAAATAAAGTAGATGTAATAATAATGCTAAAACAATAGGCATAACAAGTATTTAAAAAAACATACTGAACATATAACCGATAGATTTTATATTTAACCTGTTTAACCAGTTCAACTACTGGTCAATTCGGTCTTAGAAACATGTCGTACAACAAATGGAGGAGGTATGCATAAGTGGTTTTTTAGTTTACACCGGCTTTGGCTTCTTGGCGCAAAACTGACCGGTTTACTTATGACGCATTAACTTGCAACCGAACCAATGTTTCTGAGGGTTTCCGATTTAATCGGGCAGACCAATCCATATTTAAAATGTTAACAAATACTTTAGTCAGATTTCATATTACAGTACAAGATGACAAATTCCACCGTCAGATTACATAAAAAGGAGAATTAAAAAAAAAACACATAATTTGAAATGATTAACCGGTTCAACGGTTCAACCTGTTTAGTTGGTCGACTCAATAGGAGGTAAGCATCATTAGTTTCCAGTTTTGTCCGGTTCATTTAAAATCGATCTATTTATATGTGGCTGCTTAGTTTATATTGAACCAATATCTCTATTAGTTCCCCGGTTCGATTAGAGTATGTGGTACACTCTTACTTGATAATATCAAGTGAAAGTAACTTTTGTGACACACAGGCGTCACGTCAGCTTGTTTGTTTCTTCACTTGGGTCTCACTTGTCAAGGGAAATACCCAAACCAAGTAAGCATTAAATGCATATTTTATAAATATTCATTTTTAAATAAAATTATATTAATAAAATTCCATGAAATTAAAAAAAAACATAAATAACATAAATAAAAGTTACATAAAATAAAAAAAAACGTAAATAACATAAATAAAAGTTACATAAAAAACTAATGTTGAGAACGTTCAAAAATATGGTCAATCAAGTCGGCTTTCAGAGCATGATTTCACCGTCAAAACCTGCTCACGGATTCTCCCTCACCCCCTTCACGCGAGAGTGGGGGCGGTGTTGCAACCATCTTCACGCCGTGAAGGCCCTCACGGCACCCTCACCGTGAGGGTATACCTCATACCCTTAGAACAACCAATCTAATCTGATTTTAAAAATATTAGCTAATTTCACCGTCAAAAGTACGTACACCATAATTAAATAATATTTATCAATTATCATCAAGTGAATAGAATTAAAGATTTTGCACAAAATGGACAAAGCATTTAAAAACAACACAACCTGAAATGATGTTTTACCCAAACTATGTTCTAATAATTTGTATTCATTGTACAAAAGCACATTGCTATTCATTAATTTGTCAAATAGTAATTATTATTAAATATTAATGATATTAGTTGGTCAATGATTTTTTTATAATAAATTTTATTTTTAATATACATTTAGTTATTTTTAAAGTGATTACAAATTATAGTTGAAGATTAAAAATATGATAAAGTTGCAATATAATTTATTTTTAATAAATCACAAATTTATGTTTATAACTATACACTTAAAAAAAAGGGATGTAATTATTGATTTATTTTCTTTCATTACGAAAACTTTAATTAGAATAAAGTTGTTGGTCATCCAAACACAACCTACACAAAGGAATAATCAAAGAAAAAGTTACATTCCTATCTAATTATGTGTTATCTTTTATAATTTAAAAGAGAAGTTTTATTTTATTTTCTAAGTTGGTTAATAGACAAGACAAGTAGATAGAATTTATTTTATGTTGATAGGATGTATCAGACTTCTTTGTCTATTTTAAATGACACAGAGGGTCTAGTGTTTTTGAAACTTCGTTTGACTGGATATCTTTCTGAATCACATAATTCGTTTTCAGATTAAAGTATTGCGCCTAACATTAAATCGATAATCGGATAAACCAAAAAGTTTCTCAAATAACAAGATGTTTTTTCTTGTGTGAAATTCGAATGTTTGAAAAATTCGATGAGAGAAATCAGACCAAATGATCTCTTTATATAGGGGTTAACAAGTGTAATGAAACATCGTTCTCTCTCATGAAAAGTTATGCCCGTTAACAAAATAACCGCAATAACCATCAATCGTTAGCAATTTTCTTAGTCGCTGCTTCAATTGGTATTGAAGATCAGATCTGATACACACGATCAAATTTGGTATGGAATACCAAATTTGGTACAGAAGATCAACTTTGGTACGGAAAATCAAATTTGATACGAAAGACCAAATGCGGATGATCAAAATTGATACAAACGATCAAATTTGATTTGGACAACCAAAATTGATACAGATAACTGAAATTGATACAGATATTTAGTTATGATATTAAAGACCATAGTTGATACTGAAGATCAAATTCCACCAACTTGTTGGTAACTTTACGATTTCATAGCAATTTCTAATGCATAACAAAACAAGGAATTTTTTTTTTAAGTTGACATAGCAGCTTAACTGTAGCCAGGGGCTTTGCCCCTTGGATCCCACCAAGGGTTGCCATCCATGGGACCCCACTAACGGGGGGTACTGCCCCCGGACCCATTGTTCAGTGGCTTCGCCCACTTGAATTATCAAGGTGTATTAACATAAGAAACTAGAACACTCTTGATCAAGGGTGCACCTTGCACCTCTCAACTTGGATTAATGTATATTCTATTTTCCCATTTGGTCTTAAGTGAGACTAATTACACCAAAATAACATTGATGACACTAAATCACCAACGAAGAGTCGATAAAACATATCCATATTTGAGTTTCCACCTATTTGAGTGATGCATATCAAGTTGATGGAATCAACCACAGAGTGGGTTCAAGGTTTAATGAAAATACATTTCGTGTATTCTTATACTTGATTGTTTTTATATCTAAATTTAAGACAAATATCTGTTGCATATTCCTATACTCGGTTGTTTTTAAATCTAAACACAACTTACAGAAAATAATAATAAAGAAAAAGCTACATTTTTCTTATCCAATTATGTGTTACCTTTTACAATTAAAAAAAAAACTTATTATTCTATTTTCTAGGCTGACTAATAGACGATCGTGTACTTAGAATGTATTTGACAATCAATGACCATATCCGTATTTGAGTTTCCACCTCTTTCTATGGTGCATATCAAGTCGATGGAATCAAATACGAGTGGGTTCAAAGTTTAATGAAAACATGTCGTATATCCTTATACCCGATTGTTCTAATATTCAAAACCAAGATAGATTACGTGTCGTATATCCTTATACCCGATTGTTCTAATATTCAAAACCAAGATAGATTACGTGTCGTATATTCTTATATTAGGTTGTTTCTACATCCAAGCACAACCTACACAAAGGAATAATCAAGAAAAAGCTATATTCCTCTTATCCAATTATGTGCTACCTTTACACTCTAAAAAAAACCTTTTTTATTTTGTTTATAGGTTGATTAATAGACAAGATCGAGTACTAAGAATGTATTCTAAGTTGATAGGACGTACGAGACTTCCTTGTCTATTCTAAATGATACAGAGACGCTGACCGTACGAGATAAGGTTCTTATTATTCAAACGGTTATCTAACTTTACTTAATTTCTTATTTTTATCATAATAATCATATTACTAAACGCTCATCCTAAAATGGTTCATATACAATTACAAAAACTTATCTACACAATTCTTATTTTTGGTAATGAAATAATAAAAAATAAACGTATACATCATGTTTTACATTTCATTAACCTATAATAATTCCAAAAGAACACAATCGGTAAGGATTTGCCACCGACAAAAAGAACCTTTAACTTTAATAAATTGTTAATACTAACCCTTTAACATTCTAAAATGTCATATTTAACCCCTCAAGTTTCTAAAATTATTTGCCACCAATCAAAACTTACTCACAACTTTGTTAAACCGTTATAACTAACCCTTTAATATTGTAAAATGTAACTTTGACTTCATTAAGTTTCTAAATTTTATAGTTTACCCCCTTTTAGTATACATGATCTGATTTTTTCTCAATAGCTTTCGTTCGTTAATTTAAAAAATAATAATTTGTGGCTGTGTTTATTTTTTTTTCTTGGTGTACCGGTATAAATTTAGGTAAAAACATAGTTTTTTTAGAATATGGTGTTTTTTTAGGTATCGTGAGTTATTTCGACTAACAATAACGTGTTGGTACCATGAAGATTGAGACCGACTCCGACTGAAAAACATCGATACCGTTATATAACTGTCTTTTATCTGTGATTCGATCTCCACAACCGATTCTTCGTAGCTTCATACGTTTCTTTTATGTATTTAACGACGTTTCTTTTTGAGCTTAGGCACATTAATGTCACGGTCACAACCGTTTAACTTCATACGCCTCCCGCTTTTTATTATCGTAGGTTTTAGCGACTGAAAGTAACGTGTTGGAACCGCGAAGAATGAAACCGATACCGATCGAAGAACGTCAGTGTCGTTATACAACGATTTTCTATCTTTTCTATCCATGTTTCGGTCTCCAGAACCGAGTCGTCACAACTTCATGTTAATATTACCGTCGCAAAGTACGTAACTAAGTTTGTAAAACGGTATTGACGTCCCGCCGTAACGCGCGGGAGAGATACTAGTTTCTACTCATTTTATTGACTATCATTTTATAAATTGACCTAATAAATACTATTAAAATAAAGTCAAAATATCTTTAATTAAAAACATTTAATAATGATTAAATTAACGATTTTGAATTGTGTTACGTGACGTGAGATTACAAATTAAAGTTATCCTGTTCCCAACAATAAATAGCAAAACCGGCCATCAATGGCTTTAGTCCAGTGCTAAAAGGCAATGAAGATTCAACCTGCCAACGCAGGTTCGAATCCGAGCCGAACCGGGTTTTAGTCCGGAGTGCGTTACGCTAGCGGGGTTTGGCCCGTGTAGCGGCGCAACTGCTGTCAAGTGGCAGCGGGCTCCATGGTTTCCCGGTGAAAGCCTAGCCTCTCGTTCTGAACCCGCGGGCCTGGTTCAGACAACGTAGTGGTCAGGTTGAGGGGTAACGGGTCTCCGACTTGTCGGAGATGCGACTGACACTTAAAAAATGAAAGTCGCCTTTCAAAAAAAAAAAAAAAATTACTCGTCACGCCAAATCACATGTACCATGTGCTTTAACACTTGTACGTTAGTCCCCCTTTCAAAGCCACAGTTGATTTCACCTTCTATATATGCATCTCTTCACCCACACTCTTCTCTCTCACAGTAAAACAAACCTCTGCTCTCTTATAAAGCACGAGAAATCAGTTACAAGCAATCTCTCTCTATCACACACACACAGGCACTCTCTCTCTTCCTCTATAAATAGGAGGACGAGAGACTATCGGAGAGGACTAGTACTGGCCTGGTTAAGGAGAATTGTACCGAGTCAACTCAGACGAGGAAATCGGAGGAAGAAGAAGCGGAATCGGAATCGGAATCGGAAGCGGAATCTGATGAATTGGCTGCATAAGATGGTTTTTCCGGTCAGACGTGTTTGGCTTGCATTTGCTGCTCGTGTTAAGTCGCGTAACAACGGTTAGTTTCTCTTCATCTCTGTGATTTTCGTGTACGATCTGATTTCTGCTACGAGTTTACCGTCGAGTGAGTCGTAGATCATCAACTCGACATGATGAATTTTGCTTATGTGTTATATTATTTTGATTTTTGAAATTACTTGCTGATCGAGCGTCTTAGACGATTCTGAAGAGTTATTGAACTTCAGATTTTTGCTAGAAATCGAATGAAATTGAATTTCGTAACTCGACATGATGAATTTTGCTTATGTGACAGATTAATTTGATTTTTTTAGCTTTTTTTACTGATCGACCGTGTTAGACGTATCTGACGAGTTATTGAACTTCAAATTTTCGCCAGAATCTAAGAAAATTGAGCTTCGTAACTCGACGTGATGAATTTGCGTGTTTGATAAATTAATTTTGATTTGATATTTTAAAATTTAATCGGCTCTCAGTGCTCACTGATCGAGCGAGTTGTCGGATTATTACGAGTATTTAAACCTCAATTTTAGTCAGAAATCAGAACGGAAGAACATTAAATCTCTTACCTCGAGAATTCGAATTCCGTTTGCGTGAAATTATTTTTGATTTTAAACTCAGAGTTGAAGAACAGCTTAATCTATTGGTCCAACGGTTCATATGATTCTGTCAACTTTGATCTTCAACTTTTTGCTAGAAATGAAACAAAATCGGTAAAATGATTAAATTTTCAACACGCTTTGATCTAAAATCCAGTCGGTGATTTTGAAAATTAAATTCTGATATAAATATTCGTTAAAAACTTTTGTGGTTGAAACTATTAATGGAGTATAGAGTCTCGTGATTGTGTTGTAGACGTACATGATACATCTCTGTGACGCATACTTTAATGCGTGTATACGTGCTTTAATGGTGATTTCTCTAGCTGTCATATTCAAATTGATTTTTATTTTACTAACTTTTTTTTTTCTGGTTTTCGATGATGATTTTAAAGTACTTTTTATTTTTGTCTCGTTTATTTGTTTATATATATACATATATATATATATATATGTATATTGAAATAAAGATAATATACAGAGACAACATATGTAACTTGAAAGAAAGGGATATGTGTTCATAGAGGAAAAAAAAATAAATTTAAGTAAATAACTCTAAAAATTGTATAAATACTTTTACCTATTTTAATTATTAAACATAAAATGATTTTTTTAATTATGAAACATAAGAAGTAGGAGTGTTTTTCAAATCTGTTTTTGAGTTAGTCAAATTGGATTATTTGAAATACTATTTTTAAGAAACTAAATTCGAATAATAAAAAAATATCTGGATTAAGAAAATCAAATTTGGATTGAATTCGAGTTGAATCGATTTGAAAATCATAAGGTTTGAATTTTATAATTTTCGAGTCATATTTGTATAATAGACACACTCCTACTAAAATGTTATCTAATTGTTTAACCGTCTTCATTTCTCTTTCCTACTTTATCTGATATGCACCACGTGAAAAAAATGTTTAAACGACTGTCACATCTTCTATTAAAAATTGGTTTTGTATTGAATCAACCGCTACTACCGAGGGTTTATTTTATTTTGAATGAAAAAGTAGTGGATTAATATGAACAATAATAATGACATAATTTTCAAAATAATAATGGATTAACTTGTTAAATAAAATCATCACAATTTTTAGAATGTATCATGATGATTAAAGTTGGAAAGCTGGAATTTCCCATCTAGTAGTTAAAAATGGATAAGGAGCTTCCACCGAATAGAATTAGACACTTGTTTTCTTATTGTTGAAATGATTAGATATGATACAAAGTTGTAATATACAAACCGAAATGATTAACTGATACTAATTAAAACTGAAATAGATTTAGAGTGTGTGATTTTGTCGTTCAAAAATAAATTAAAATTGAAATAATTATATGTAAATATTTTAAAAACATTTAAAAGTAACAAATTTGTTACATTAGTTTTTCGCATATATGGAATATTACCCGTATAGTAATTATCTATATTATATTACATTTGTGAATAACGAGATTGCTTTTTTACATTAATTTTTAAGAATTGAAGGGGGGCAAAATTGTTTTTTATGAATTATGTGATTAAATATAAAAAAGTAACTGAAATCTAATTATGTAAGCAATCAATTTCCTGTTTAATTAAATTCTCAAAATCATTTTTATTTTATAAACTTTTATTAAACTTTCAAATCTATATGATACTTCACAAATTAATTGTTCAAACGTTTTACCAGTGTCTGTATTAGTGTGTTGTGTTCCCTGACGGATCACATAAACATCTCTATACTATAAGTACATATATTTCATACGTACATCTTTTGTTTCGTGAATCAAGAATTGACCAGAAAGTATAATATCTGACACACTTTTTATTATGTTAATTTATCTAAATAAATATACAAAAAATCTGAAATATTTATGTTTTTCTCTTATTTATTTATTTTTCATAAATCACATATCATTTCATGATCAATTGAGTATTTCCCAATTAATTTTCTTTTGTTTTTATGTGTTTGGCAAAATTACATGGTGCATATTTAGGTAGAAAAATAAATAATTGAAGATTTATTTGATTGGACAAAGGTCATCTTTTCTCCAGAAGTCGAATTATTCTAATACATAATCAAGACAAGTAGACTAGAGACATTCTTGTTTCTTTGTTGAGTTTAAACTTTTAATATATTTAGCCTCCATGATTTTAAATTTAAATATTTAAAATGAACGGTTCACACCCTAACCCGGTCCACAAATATCTTAAAAAGAATTTGTTTTTAGTCCATCAAATATACACATTCCGGTCCGGTTTTTAAAACATGTTAATATAATTCAGTTTTTATTTTACGTAATTTCTCTCTTAATCTTCTACTAATAATCAAGATGTAATTATGATACTTTATTTATATGTGTCTATATATATTACAAATGGATAGAAAAAAAAGTGTATCTTGCTTTGGTGATTAGTGGTTCTTAATTAACAATTAACACTTGATTACTGGTTTCCCTTTTAACATTTCTTTTTCCATAAAATCTTTCCAAAGATTCCCACTATTGATTTGCTGACTTGTAACTACACTCTTTAACTAACAACCATATCCGGTGATCTTAGTGATCTTAACTAACTATACTTTCATCATATTTAAAAATAAAACTTATTACCCTTATCTTTCCTACCTCTTTTTTAATTTTTTTTATCGGATACTAAACCCTCATGGTTACCGAGGAATTGAGATTCTTCGGTATAGGCATGACTTTCTTACACAATACAAAAAGAAAGCACGAATATGATACAAATTTCATGCAATTTGGATTTAGTCTGAATGGATATGCGCCTGTTTTGGGTTGGACCTATGAACATGATTACTTATTTGTGTCGGGTTTGGGTCAATCTGATGTTTTTGCAGGTTGACCTGTTTATTTATATAATTTTCTAAAAAAATGTATTCTATGTTAATGCGTTTGTTTTTCTTGTTTGTATAGGTGGCGGGCTTTTGAAGCTCCACGATGACATACAAACGTGCGGGTACCAGGATGTCCAAGTAATGTGGGAGATGCTTCATAGAACGGAATCAGAGTTAACATCAAACCCTCGTCGAAAGCGTAAACCGAAATCATTTTGGAAGATTTTTGTTTGGCACAACAACCCTTGCTCATCACATTTCTCCATTGACCATGCTTAACAAAGTCAAAACTCGGTGTCACCTTACAACCCTGCGACAAAATATGAAAGTATGTTGATATTATTAGTATGATTTTGGTATGCATCTCGACTAGCAATTGTGAATCTAGTGCTGAACAACTAACACTAGTGTCACAATAGCAAAGTCGTTTTTGTAAATATATTATGCTTTTTTTTCGAGATCCGAAATCAAGTCATACATCGAGAAAAAAGAACATTAGTAAGCTAAATGTTGGTTTTGCAACTTTACTTGAATAAAAGCATCTTTTATGCATGAATCTTTATTGGTTTAGCCAGGAATCTAATCTAATTTAGTGGATGTGACAATATGAATGGCAATGTGGGTTGAGTTGGGTAGGTGGCGAATCCTATCATATATTTAGATAATGACAATAGTTTTGATAAGATCCAATCTAAATAATAGTTGCATATTGAAATTTAATTATTTGATAAAAGTAATATATAATTTTTATATGGTATCAGATCTGTAATAAAAGTAAAATCACTTGATTCTTTTGAAAAGAATGACTGTTCTTAAGGTGGGTAGAATCCGGTATGGACGCCCGAGTCGGGCTGGTCCGAGTTTATGTATTAAAACTATTGGTATGGTTCCCCGTCCCGACTCTGTACCAGCCCAAGTTTATGTGTATCGGGTCAAAACCAGATTGGACTGAACCCGACAAAGCGAAAGCAGAACCGTAATTTTCAGAAAATCGAACCCGAAGGCTGGACCATTGGGTTGCGTCGGACTGATAAAAATATTGTGGCGAATTAATGTTGGGCCGATTAAATAATAAATTTGGGCAAGTTAACTGAACAATTAAATCCAATTGGTAGCCCCTTTATATTTTCGTTTCATCTCTTTTCGGCCCATATAGGTGTTCCATACTTTCATATTTGGTTTTAAACCGATAAACGAGCCAAAAATAAAATTGTTTAAAACCAAATCAAATTACATATTTGGTTTTCGGTTCAAACTGAAAACCGAACATGTAATTTGGTTTTTAGTTCGGTTTCAAGATTTTGAATTTGGTTTGAATCGAAAAAACCGAATTGGGTTATACCATTATTTAAATCCGTATTTTTATAATTAGCCTATATTAATAACCAATACCCATATATAAATTATATGACCCATAAATTTGTAAAAGTTTATCGGTTTATGTAAAAGTTAGATATTTATCGATTTACATCAAAGTTGAAAAGTCATATATTTGAACAGAAAATTCAATGTTAACCAGAAGTATTATGAATTTGGTTTTTTCAGTTTTTGGTTACAACTTGAAAAAGTTCCTAACCGAAAAACCGAACCGAGGAAAAAAAAAAAAACCGTAAACCGAATCGATGAACACCCCTAAGCTGCGAGATCAATCTTTGTGGGTTTAATGACAAAAAAGAGCAAAATTATACACTAATCTTTAATCTTCATAATAGGAACTTTGTTTTCCAAAAATCCAAACACAAATTCAATCTTTGCCAAACAAAAACTTGAATTATTCACTGTTTGTCTTCAATCGTCATAGTCATAGACACAATATTCTCAGAAATGCCTAATTCTATGTAGAAGTCCAATACCCACCCAAATGAAAATAAAATCAACACCTTTCGTCATTTTGAAAGAGTTTATATCAAACTTGTACTATTTGATTCGACTTTATCTTTACCGGGTTTCTCTCGGGTTTACACCAAACCGGAACTGATTACATGAAAGTTTTAGGACTGATCGAGGCCCGTACCGATGGGTTTGTCGAGCAGTCTTAGGTCGGTTACTTGGGTTTCATGTTCTGAACTCGGGTCTTGCTTACCCCTAGTACTATCCCTTGATTATAGTCAGCCGGTCCAGCGTATAAATACATCAACCCAAGCCTATGATTGTAGCAAGCAGTCTCGACCAGCCCGGAAGACCATGTTCCAGACCTGAATAGAAGTCTAAGACCGGTTTGGTCCATTATTTACTAAACTATATAGGAAGCTGATACATAGCTTTAGCAAATGATTCGCCACAAACCCAAAACACATTTCTCTATTAAACGTTGGGAGCGAACTTGCTTTAACGATAGAGATCACTCGCCTCTAAGTGATAAGTTGCGATTGTAATTTTTTTGGTTTATTTATAGAACCCATAACCAACAACATTTAACATTTAATAGATATTTAACTAAATTATTTATGTTGGATTAAAATAATCCGATTGCAATAAACTAATTAGATGTAATGTAAAAATAATTTACTTATTTAATTTTAAACATTAGGTTAATCAAAGTAAACTTTATTAATTTAATAAAATACAATCACTAACTAAGGAACAAAACTAAACTAATTCATTTAGGGCGTTTTGGTTTGGTTTCATAGTTAGAACTTTTAGGGTCCTTATACTTCATATATAATGATGCTTAATGAAACACGGCTATCAAATGAGAAACAAAATTTTTTTTAAACAGTGATTAGAGTTGAATGAATTAGAATACTCAAACTAATGTTAAATCCAAATAATGTTTATAATTCAAAGTTCTTATTTAACGTAAACTTGAATTATAAAAGGCTTGTTTATTGCGAAAATATAAACACACAATTCTCTAAAAAAACTCATTAAAGATAAATTCTTAACAACTAATCAAGACTTACTCAATTTATGAATATATGTAGGATGTGTATAAACAAACAATTTTCAAATATTATGGCTTTTTATATATTTTTTTGTAAGTTAAAAGCCACCTAATCCCTTTTAATTTCCATGTCATATTATATTTAATAAAAAAACAAAAAACCTGACACATCATCACTAACCTATAAAAGATTCTATTTTTCACAAGATTGGAACACAAGTTGAAAGTTAAGTGGTTTTTGAGTTACAAAAAAAGTTAGAGTGACTTAATTAGAACATTTCTCAAACTTGGTTACTATTCTATGATTTTTTCCCTTCTTTTTATTATGTTGTCTGTTTTACTCACTAGGAGCTCACAGATTTGTTTTGGTTGCCCGGGTGAAAACTTCACAGGGGGTTACCCATCCCTAGATTATTCCCAACCGAGAACGCTTAACTGTAGAGTTCTCATCTCATCCACAGCCAATGCGCCCAAAACGTGTATGGTATTTGAGGTGGATAATTCCTTATGAACCCAACATCTCTCATGTCCACGGCCGATATGGGATTTGCCTAGAGTGTTACACATTTATTTTTATAATTCTCTAAAAAAATGTTTCTTGATTGGCTCTATTAGACACAAATGTAATTGATGTTAGTCTGAGGTAGATTATGTAAATATGTGTTTTATATAAACCCCTCCTTATTGTAAACCCTAATTACAATTATCAATACAACAATTTACATTTACACACACACGGTGTTTAACTTGGTATCAGAGCCAAGCCACCGTCAACAACCGTATACCACCGCTTCACCACCGTCTGCCGTTGTTTCACCGCCGTCAGCCGTTGTACGCCGCCCCAAGCACCCTCTACAGTGCTTGATTTCTACCAACCGATCGTTATAAATCGATCCTCAAGGCATCAGGAAACTTTCTATCAGCTTAGTTTCTGGAAAGGCTCTCTTTTTCTGCTAGAAACGTGTGTTTTCAGATCTAGGGTTTCACAAACCTTCATACGACGACTTTCTTCAGGCGACTTTATGCATCAGGCGACACTCTGATTCCAGCAACACTACCGTAGGCGACACTCTCTGTAACATCCCGAAAATCCAGAAGCAAACAGTTCGGGTTGTGGATGACCCGAATCTTTATTAAATGAAATAATGAGCAAAGTTTGTCACGAAAGGTGTGATGTAACAACATAAAAAAGGGGCGGTCATTCGTTTAGGAGATAGTTCAGGACCGAAACGAACGAGACGAATTGAGGAGGACCCGCAGCGTAACTCGCAAGTGGTATTTAAACCACTTTAAGCGCAACCCTAGACCATTCGTCTAGGATTTGTGCGCGACGGCCGAAAACAGGAAACGGAAGAGAGGGGGCTACGAGGGGAAGGAGACCGGCCGGAGGAGAAGGAAAATCGGCGACGGGACAGCATGACGACACTAACTCGATCAGGTAATCCCCGTAATCTTTAAGCTACGCTCGTATATCTATTTTCTTGCATGGATTGTTAGGGTTTTGGGTTGGTAACCGGTGTTGACTAAGGAAAGCCGTAATGGTGTTCACGACGGCGAATGGCTGCGGGTGGCAGCATGGTGGTCGGCTAAGATGGTGGTCCTGGGTGCGACAGGTAACGTCGAGAGGGTGGTCATGGGTGTGACGGGGTCGGACGACAAGGAAGGAACGGGAGACCCGTAGGGTTTGGAGTCCGACAGCGGGCAAGAGGAGGAGCACGGGAGAGCCGTAGGGAGGATGCGCGGAGGTGAAGGCAGGCCCGACAGGGGCAATGGTGAGGACGGCTGTGACGGCAGCCGTGGTGGCGCTGCGGCGGCGTGAGGCGGAGGAGAGCAAGGTATGAGCCGTGTTGGGTTTGCCGACGAGGAAGATGATGATGCACAATTATGACAAATGGTGGTGGTCGGTTACCGGTACAAGATGGTGAGGACGGTGGGGTACGGGGTGGACTCGTACGACGACAACGGTGGACTCGACTAGGTTTTTGCATGGCAATGCATGGGAACCCGTCACGAGTTTATACGTTTCGCATGGTTAGGATCTGGCATGGGCACATACGTGCATGCTTGGGATGAAGACTAGTTCAAGTACAAGGTTTCTAAACGGGTCAAGGACGATCCGACACGAGTGGGCACGTGAAACTAGGGTTTCATGGGGACGTGATGATGAGCGGATGAAATGAAGCCTCGGGCTTTATTTATATTATTGCGTTATTTGACGTATGCATGGAACGTGTCTGACTACGTGATCATACGTTGACAAGTTCGGGTTTCGAGCGGGAAGGCGGTTGTAGAGCAAGACTGGGATCTTTAGAACCGGTGAGTTTCTAATCCCCTCTTTACTGTTTAAATGTTTTGGGGCTATTGTACATACTTACAAGATTTGCTTATTAAATTAAACGTGTAACGAGTTTTGGGGTTCAACCCGATGAGTTTATGAAGTATTCAAATGTGGGGCTAAGGGACTGTGTTATCCTTAGGATGTGTGGGTTAAATGTGGGTATGATGGTCGTATGTCGTATAATGGTCTAATAGAGTAATAGGGGTGAGTCAGGAGACAAGTTTACATGTCGTGCGGGTACGAATAGGAGGTTGTAGTGTGTGCACATACGTGGTATGTGCTTAGGTAACAAGACATAGTACTTGCAGGTGTGTTACTATGATAGTGGTGTGTTGCATGATGAGTTAGTCGAGGTGAGTCGAGATATGAGTTAGCCATTTATGAATATATGTAGGAGGTGTATTCTTGAGATAATATGTGGAGTGCATGCTTAGCTAACGGGTCATGTAAATGCTAGTATGTTATGACGTGTTATGTGTTTATCATTTTGGGTTTGCATCGTTGTCTTTGCGGCACGACAAACGGGATTTTAAAGGACGAAGTCCTTCGGGAGGTCACCAAAGGTGACAATCTCTAACAAGACAGTGATGAGCTCGGAGTGTGTCGAACGCACTGACGAGGGTGCATGTGACGAGGTATGTCTTTGTGTGCTTTTATATGTGTTTAAATTGCATGCAAATGTTGAGTTATATTGATTGGGCATGAGATGATATTGATGTGGTGTGTAGTGTTAGATTGACCGTTGTGTTGGGATGGTGACGTTGTGATTATAACTGTTGTGCCAGTTGACTTGTGAGAGTCTTGGTAAAGGCTGGTTAAGTCGACGTCTAGCAGTTGGTTGTGTTAGTCGGGTTTCGGGTTAAAATGTGTAGTAGACTATGAGTTAGTAGTGTAGTGAGCTCGACTCATGTTGGTGAGACTTACTGGGTTAAAATAATTGGGAGGAGTCTTGGGTGGTGAACCTTTATGGGATATCATAAGATAATAGAGGTTATCTATATGTCAATAAATGATAAAACTATTTTATAAGGATTCTGATGTGCTTGAAATTACACATCTTTTCGGCACAAAACTTCGCTCATTTCACGATCAATTCTTGGTTACTTTCAACGTTTAGACACTTAATTGCTTCATTTCCTGTTTTGTAGGTTTTTGTGAAGCTTGGTGAACAAACAAGGAGATTCCGGGATAAAAAGTGAAGTTTTAGGGTTTCTGTGATAGAGGCACGGTCGTGTCCCTAATTGGCACGGTCGTGCCAAGCTTACAAACCCTAGGCACGGTCGCGCCCCGTACCTGACACGACCGCGCCAAGCCAAAACTCAAGGCACAAACGTGCCTTGACTCCCCACGGTCGCGTGTCAACCCGTGACTCTGACTCAGCCGTACCCTCGAAGAAAGAGAGCCAATGAAAGAAGCAGATCGGTCAAACCACCTGTCCCACGACCGTGCTAAACCCTTGGCACGGTCGCGTCCCCTTGTATGGCACGGTCGTGCCTTCCCACTAGGCACGGTCGTGCCTCTTGTTTTATAAATATCAGAAGTTTTCCTCACACAAGAGAGCTGGAGACCTGGAGAGTTGAAGCCCTTAGCACTGTTTTGTGCTCCGAATTTCCTTGTTTCTAGCCACATTTCAAGCTTCTAGGGAGGACTACAACATCAAGAGGATCACCATACATCATCATCATCTAGTTTGGGGAAGTTGTTTGATTCTTGGCATTTCTTTATGAGTCTTGTAACTTTTCCTTGCTTTGTTCCTGTTCTTATGCTCACCATGAGCTAACTCTTGACATCACTTTGGTTTAGATGAAGTTTAGTAACGTTTGACAACATTTATGGATCTTTGGCATAGTTTATGTTAATGTTATAACAATGGCATGATTATTCCTCAATGATATTGTGTATTTGGGAGTTGATATTGTTTGCAAGACTTGTATATGTATTGACGTTGTATGTTGGAAAACCCATGGTCTATGCATGTATTCATTGATTAGTGTATGTATGTATGCTAGTTTATAGCCTTTGACTAGGAATGGTGGATGAAGTCTTGTTTATGGTTGAAAACTCTTGAATGTGCATCCTTGTGCTTATGTTTGGAAAGACAAAGTGCTTGTTATGATGTGTCATGTTTAGTATTATGTTCATCTAGGACTTGTTGACGCAATCTTCTAGTTTATGTAATCTTGATATGAACATTGTATGTTGAAGAAGTGCATGTTGTTGTTTACTTTAATCAACTTGAGGTGGGTTATGTGTTGATTCGTGTAATCTTTCCAACTAGTTGTTGAATTAGCCAACCTTGACAGGAAGCTAGTCCAATCTTTATTAAACATTTACGTATTCATAGCACGTGAGCTTCATTGTATGATTTTAGGTGGTTGGTTTGTGTTATTCAATCTAACTTTCCGAAGAATCATTTGATTAGATGTCTTTGACGAGAATTTAGTCAACTTATATATCGTGCACGTGTCATGTATTTGTAGTTGTTGTTGAATGTTTACTAAATGGATTCGAGACCGAAGTGATATTCCTTCCTTGATTGTTTGATTTGTGTTCTTAGTTTAGTTTTATATTCTTGCATATTAGTTTAATTAAAAATCAACTTAAACATATTTACCCTTACTTGATTGGATTTTAGTTCCGGTTTATTATCGCATTCCACCGTGTCCACGGATTGATATTCGGTTCTTACCTTCACTATATTGCTATCCGACGGGTACACTGCCCGATGTGTGTGTGATTAGTCTTTGGTGAAAACCCTTTTTAAAACTAATACTGTGTGATAAATCTCTATTAAAATATATATAGTTTCACACGCATCAGATTCGTATGTCCTAAGTGGATATAACTAATATTTGTGACAAGCAAGGGTTTTTATTTAAATTGAACTATTAGAACTCACTCATCGTAGCTGACTTTGTATGTACGTTAGATTGTTTTGCAGGCGAGTTCGGGGTCGACGTATCTTGGCTTGGGAGCGATGTTACTCTAGTTGGTGTGCGTGCATTCGTTTAGTAAGGTAATGTGTAACAACGTTATTGAAAGATAATTACTATTTTGAGTGAGACATCCGCTATATGTCTTTATAATAGAGTAAGTGTTTTGAAGAGAATACCCAGTGATGAGAACCGGCTGTAGGGTGCCCTGTTTGGAGCCTTACACTCTCATTGCTGACACTTCATTCTTGAGCCCAAGTTCATTTTGGCGACATTTCCAGTGACACTACTGATGACAGTTCAACTCAATCTTTGGCGACATTCCCACTTTAGGCGACACATCCGCGCGTCACTATACATATCGACAATCCTTGCTTTCTCTTCAACTGAACGGGCATCCCAAAACTCCCACAAGTTTGCCTTCACACTCTCTCCCATGAACTATGGTTATTGGAAGACCATGATTGAACCGTTCTTGCTCACCAACAACTTATTTGGATAAATCGATGGTTCCATCCCATGTCTGAGTCCTACTGTTGCCACTACTTCGGATGCTGCTCCTACCGTCACAGCTAATCCCAACTATCAGGCCTGGCTTGCCAACTCCCCAAGGATGCCCATGTTCGTATGATTCTTATTTCTACTGTTTCTAAAGCCTCGTTTTCCCATGTTTAAGGAACAACTGCTCGTGAACTATAGGACTCCCTTGCTCGAGCTTATGCTCCTCACACAGCCTCCAGGGAGTACACGCTTAAGACACAACTTCTTAAGCTTCAGATGAAGGCGATGAAACACCTCTCGCCTATCTTAGCCGTGCACAGGATTATTCTTCGGTACTTGCCAACATTGGCGAACCGGTCAAAGACAAGGATTTGGTTCTCTTTGCAATCTTTGGCCTTTGTGAGGAATACAATGGCCTCAAGTCCACTTTACTTGCCCGTGCTTCTCCACTTGCCTTCAGTGAAATCTATGGGCTTTTAACTCATCATGACTATGTGGTGACTAAGCCACCACAGCCTACTGCTACAGCAATCACTGCAACTTCATCTCACGCACCGCAGCAACCTCAATCACTTCAGCAAAATGGCATCCCAACTAGGTTATCAACTGATGGCGACTATCTATGCTGCTGCTACCTTCCTACAGGTGTTTTACAGCGCCCATCCTCCAGCTAATCGAAACAATAACAACAACTTTAGAGGACGTCGGGGCTCTTATCGTGGGGGTAACAACAACACCAGCTACAACAATGCCAACAAAGGTCGTGGTCGCAGTCAATTCCATTTAGCCTCTGCGCAAAACACGGTGTTTAGTACCTGCAACAGATGTGGCATTGGGCATATTCCATCTGATTGTCCTAATCGTGATCCATCTACTCTCCGTACTCGTCCAAATGCAAACTATGCGGATGTCCAATCACAACTAGGTTCTCCTGGTGGCTCGACTTTTTGGTAGCCGAACATAGGAGCTAACAGCCATGTCACGCCAGACTTAGCAAGCCTCGAGAATTCTGAGGCATATAATGTTAACGATTTCCTTTTTGGTACAACCAGGACCGGTCCCGAGAATCCTCATAACGTTTTGGGCACGTGACATGTAAAAAAAATCAGGCCCTATAATATAAACTCAATGACCATATATAAAAAACATAATACGGGCTTATATATATAGATTTTTTTTTAAAAAAAACTAGGCTTATATATATATATATATATATATATATATATATATATATATATATATATATATATATTATTTCTTGGTTTTGGTTTTAGATTTATAAACAATTGGGCTTACATATATATAAATATTTTTTTTTTAAAATACACATATATATAATATAAAAAAAATTAAAAACTTCGGGTCCTAGGGGAGACCGGGCCCGGGATCTTCGCCCTCCTCGCCCCCCTCTTGGCCGGCCCTGGGTACAACAATTTACATTTACACACATGGTGTTTAATTGGCTCAACAATACTTGCTCATCACCTTTCTCTATTGACCATGCTTAAACCAAGTCAAACTTTGGTGTCACCTTACTACCCTGCAACAAATATAAAAGTATGTTGATATAATTATTATGATTTTGGTATGTGCCTCGATTGCCTACTTGAAACTAGTGTTAAACAAAAACACTAGTGTCACAATGGTAAAGTCATTTTTGTAAATATATTATGCTTTTTTTTATAGATCCGAAATCAAGTCATACATCATAATCATAATGAGAAAACATCAGTAAGCTAAATGTTGGTTTTGCAACTTTACTTGAATAAAGCATCTTTTATGGTCGATTGGATGTACCATGAATCTTTATTCGTTTAGCTAGGAATCAAATGGATAATGACAATATGAATGGGCAAGGTGGGTTGTGTTGGGTAACCGGTGGTAGGTGGCGAATCCAATCCAATCATATAATAGATAATGACCATATTTTTTATAATATCTTATCTAAATAATAGTCGCCTTTTAAAATTTAATTATTTGAGAAAGTAAATATAAAGAGCGAACCCAGTGCTTGATTTAGCTCCCGTATTTACGCAGGATCCGGAGAAGTACCAGATTGCTTCAGAGTCTGATATACGTACCATATTTTTCTATATGGCAGCATATATTTAAAAAGTGTAGTACATAACACTTTTGATTCTTTTTAAATGACTGTTCTTACTTCTTAATGTGGGTTGGTCTCCGTCTTGTCAAGTTGGGCACTTGGGCCTTGGTTGCGTAGCTGATAAAAAGTTGGGCCGATCAAATACGAAATTTGGGTAAGTAATTGAACAATTAAGTCCAATTGGCCCATAAAGGAAAGGACGAACCTGCCAGATCAATGTGTGGGCTTAATGACAAAAGCAGAAAATCATACACTAAACTTTAGTGAAAATAAATTTCGTCAAATGTCTCACTTTTCCCTAGTGGTGCACAAAAAAAACCGGTTTTTTTTTTTAACCCGGTCCAAACCGGCAAACCGGTTTGGGTTAAACCGGTTTGGACCAAACCGGTTCGGGTTGCCCAAAAACCGCCGGTTTGAAACCGGTTTGAGGATTTCTGAAGAAAATCGGGTTGGGACCGGTTTTGGCTAAACCGGGTTAGAAAACAAACCGGTTTGAACCGGTTTTTTTTAAATGAATTAAATAGCATTAAATATCATTAAATATCATTTATTAAATGAATTAAATAGCATTAAATAGCATTATATATCATTAATAGCATTAAATAACATTTATTAAATGAATTAAATAGCATTAACTATAATTAAATATCATTTATTAAATGAATTAAATAGAATTAAATAACATTAAATATCATTAAATAGCATTAAATAGCATTTATTAAATAATTTTTAAAAAACATAGTAATTAGCATTTATTAAATGATTTATTTAATTAAATCGAAAATTAAAAATATAATTTTTTTTTAAATAAAAACCGGTTTAAACCGGTTTTTTAACCCAAACCGGTTTAAACCTACCCGAACCGGTTTGACCGGTTTACATATTTCCACCTCCAAAACCGGTTTGGGCTCAAACCGGTTTTGACTTTTCGTTGACCAAACCGGTTCGGGTCGGTTTGAACCGGTTTGGGTTAAAAAACCGATTTGTGCACCTCTACTTTTCCCCCTTTCTCATTATGTCCCCGTCCATAAAATTTGGGTCGGACGACCGTAATTTCAGAGGATGAGATTTCGTTTATTATTATTATTATTATTATTATTATTATTATATATATATATATATATTCTTTTAAATCATTTTTATTTAAATACCATTAAACTTTTTCTGATCATGATGTTTTCTAACATGGAGTTTTTCTGGTCATGATGTTTTACATCTGTGGCCAATTTCAACATGGTGTTTTAACTTTTTTGGTCATGTGTTTTTACAATGACAAATTTCAACATGGTGTTTTTGGTCATGATGTTTTTAACATGGCATTTTAGTTTGTCATTGTGTTTTACAAGTGTGGCGTTTAATTTATGTTGAACTAGACGTTTTTTTAAAAGGTAAAAAAAAACAACAAATTAAAACGCCAAATTTCAACATGGTGTTTTCACATGGCGTTTTAGTTTGTCATTGTGTTTTACAATTGTGACGTTTAATTTATGTTGAACCGGACGTTTAAAAAAAAGGTAAAAACACCATAAACATAAACACGGCAAAACCATGTATATGGATGTTAAAGTATAAAACACAATGAAAAACTAAACGTCGATTGAATTTTTACGCCAAAAGTGTAAAACACCATGACAAAACAAAAACATCATAAACATAAACAACATATAATACCTTGTATATGGATGCTAAAATATAAAACACTATACATCGCTTTGTCTCTTTTTGACCTAATTGCCCTTTCCCTCTTTTTCCCTCCTTGGACACGTGTCGCTGAGAATGCTTCCTATATTTTTTATTGTTTTGTCCCTTTCTAGCCTAACCCTCTTTATATATGGGGAGATCATCAAAAGAAAACCACAAAGTTAGGCGAAAACAAAAAAAACCACTCCTACCCAATCAAATAATTTAGAAATTATTTATTTTTTAATTAATTTAAAGGGTAGAATAGTGATTCTACATCCGATCTATTTTTAGGATTTATTATATCTAAGGCTAATCCTTTGTTTTTCTACATCATATACGTTTTTGTTTTCAAACGATTTCCTTATAGCATGGGGTATACCTGTGTGAATGTGGTGTGATGTGATAATAAAATGCACGTTACGTGACGCCACGTCACTACCCTCATTATCACATCACCTATCACTTGGCAAGGGGTATACCCATGTGATTGTGGTGGTGTGATAATTAAATGTTTATTTTTTAATTTTTATTTAAATAAAATAAAAACATTTTTTAAGCAATTTAAAGTTTTCTATTTTAGATCGTCCATTAAAACTATTATTGCCAAGATCGAGATCCTTCCAAAATCATGGCTATGGTCTCTCATTTCTTCAAGCTGCTTCAGTTCGTATCGATCTTCTCCGTTTCAACTCTCTCATGGCCTCCTCCGTTCTATTTCTGGCCACTCTTCTTCATCGGCCAGTTTCTTAATTTCAGGTCAGTATTGAAGCTTTTATTTTCAATCTGATGTTAAACGTGAAGTTTTGCCATGATCTTTAAGTTATTGTGTCACACCCCGCCCTAGGCACCCCCTGGACGTGTGGTATCACCTGCTTTGATTTCAGAGTTTTTATAAAACACAGCGGAAGTCTTTTCAAAATGATCGTTCACCATTCTTTCAACCTCAGGGGTTGTGTTTGTAAATATCAAAACTCAATTAGAAGACAAAAGTTTTATATTTACTTTCATAAACACAGGGATTTAAATACCCTTTCATTTGATTACAAAACAAGGTTGAAATCAAATACATCTCTTGTCTCTTATGGACAAGTTTAAGCCACGGGAAATAGTATTATCTGAGGTTGATCAGTCCCCCAGTCCTATCTCCTCTTTCTTTATTTAGGATTTCCTATGCACGAGGCTTGAGAATCTAATGTGCAAGTTATCCTTTTCACAGGCAAGATCTGATGTCCGCCTCCCATATTTTATTTTCTTGGGTCAGATCTTATGTCTGCCCATAACCCAATTTCATCACACTTTTATTCGTTACTAGAAAAACATTTTTGAAAATAAAACGTCAGCGCGAACGCCGGTGAATACAATTATCTTGACGGTAAAATCATTTGGCACAAACAAGCATTAGTTCATAATCACAACTTTATGTTCAATCCACACATTCAGCAGGCCCGTCCTGTTCAATCGCACCACAGTATACACTGGCATCATAGCTTATAACAACGGATAGGTTAATACCTCTGACATTGTTATAAGATAATCACCGGCCGTAATCCGAGAATTTCACCCGAGACCCGTGTATCCTTTGCAAGTTTTACGCATGCCTATGGCCTGAATGCTTTCACGTAGAAGAACGTTGAGCATTACTCCATTAACCTTATTTGGCCGTTTTTGTAAATGTAAATGTTTGACACAAGCTTTTGAAAGAGATAAAGTATTCACATATTTTATAGGAATGAGCCTCTAAGTTGAAAGCTTATAGACTAGCTTCTTAACTTGATTTCTCTAGCGTAACAACACTTCTACAAGCGTTTCTTCTTAATCCGGGAGCTAAAATGAGCGGGAGTTGGACCGGGATCGTCGGGAGTGGGCTAGGGATCACCTGGAATGTGTTTTGAGAGTGAAATTCGTGTTTGGGATGAAGAAAACGATTGAAATTGTTCAGCTATTTATAGGCTGAAATCTGGATCCATGTCGGACCGTTATCAAAGGGACGTCGGTCCAACATCCAGTCATGTATGCGTCTGCCCTAACGTCAACGTCTGATTAGACCGCACATGTTTTGTGTTCATATCAGACCGATATGTGGACCATGTCGGTCCGACATCGCGACACGCGTCAGATTCTAAGGCTGAGTCATAGGACACGTGTCAGCACCACGAAATTGCGGCTTAGAGGAGGTTTGCGGACCATTATGGATTGATGTCGGTCCGATAACCGACCTATCATTCCATTGCAGACCGTTATGAAAATGGATATCGGTCCGACATCTAACTGAGTTTCGCCTTGGTCCGATATCAATAACCTTATTCAATTCGGACCGATATGAAAGTGATGTCGGTCCGATATCTAGCTATTTTCACAAATTTTCACTTTTAACCCTAGACTTTGGTACTTTAGATACACAAGTCCTTAGAGGTTTCTAACCTTAGCATTTCTTGGACATTTTTGTGGCAGGTGTTACATCCTCCCCACCTTGTTTTAATCTCGTCCTTGAGATTATTCGAACAATCGAGGATATTTCTTTTTCATTTGATACATGGAATACATCGTGTACCCCGTTCATTTCTTCTGGTAGTTCGAGTTGATAGGCCACGGGCCCAACTCTTTTTAGGATTTTGAATGGTCCTACGAATCTAGGACTTGACTTTCCTTTCTTTCCGAATTTTACAACCCTTTCCAGGGTGAAACTTTCAACAGAATGTTATCACCGACGTTGAATTCTAACGGCTTTCGTCTCTTATCGGCATAACTCTTTTGACGATCACGAGCCGTTTTCAATCTATCTCTTATTTGAATAACTTTCTCAGTTGTCTCCAGGACTATTTCAGGTCCGGATAACTGATTTTCTCCTATTTCGGACCAACAGATTGGAGTTCGACATTTACGACCATATAAGGCTTCAAAAGGAGCGACATGTATACTCGTATGATAGCTTCAAAGGGAGCGACCTGAATCGAGAAGTAAATCTACTATCTCTATCTGACACAATAGATAGTGGCACCCCGTGTAATGACACGATTTTATTAACGTATAATTGTGCCAACTTATCAATACTGAAAGTTTTTTTCATGGGAAGAAAATGATCAGACTTAGTAAGTCTGTCAATAATAACCCAGATCGTATCATTCCCTCGACTGGTTCGAGGGAGTTTAGTAATGAAATCAATGGTTATCATTTCCCATTTCCAGATAGGAATTTCAAGTTGCTGTAATAAGTCAGATGGCTTTTGATGTTCAACTTTAACTTGAGAGCAGGTTAAGCACTTTGCAACATTGATAGCGATGTGTTTCTTAATTCCTATCCACCAGTAATTGGCTTTAAGGTTTTTATACATTTTATCGTTTCCAGGATGCATCATATACTTAGATTTATGAGCTTCTTCAAGAATCTCTTTACGTATGTTTCCATAAATAGGAACCCATATTCTCTTATTCATTCTAAGAATATCATCATCATCATCTTTAACCAGTTGTTCGATCATGCCTCCCAAACCTTCTTTCTCTAGGCTGGGTTCTTTTAAAGCCATCTGTTGAGATTCCTTAATACGAGTAATAAGATCGATTTGAAGATCGAGTCTTAATGCACGAACTCATTTAGGTTTCTCATGTTCTTTTCTACTCAAGGTATCGGCTACAACATTGGCCTTGCCTTCATGATAACATATTTCACAATCGTAATCATTCAGGACTTCCATCCAACGCCTTTCCCTCATATTCAGTTCTTTCTGACTGAATATATATTTTAGAATTTTATGATCAATGAAAATAGTGAATTTGACTCCATATAGATAGTGCCTCTATAATTTCAGTGCGAAGATTATGGCGCCTAATTCTAAATCATGAGTCGTATAATTGTTTTCATGAGTTTTCAATTGACGAGAAGCATAAGTAATAACTTTGCTTCCCTGCATTAACACACAACCAAAGCCAGTGTGTGAAGCATCACAGTAAACTGAAAAGCCTTCGTTTCCATCTAGCAAAGCCAGTATGGGTGCTTGAGTCAGTTTTTGTTTCAGAGTTTTGAAAGCTTCAGATTGCTTAGGTCCCCATTCATACTTAACTGATTTGCGAATCAGAGAAGCTAATGGGACATCAATTCGAGAGAAATCTTGTATAAATCTCCGATAATAACCAGCTAAACCGAGAAAACTTCGAATTTCAGTTGGCGACTTCGGGATTTCCCATTTGAATATTGCTTCAATTTTAACAGGATCAACTTGGATGCCATCAGCGTTAATGACATGTCCAAGGATTTGAACTTCTGACAACCAGATTTCATATTTTGAGAACTTAGCATATAGCTTTTCGTTTCTCAGGAGTTCAAGCAAAATTTTCAAACGATCGGCATGATCTTCTTTACTTTTGGAATAAATAAGGATATCGTCAATGAATACGATTACAAATTTATCCAAGTAAGGTTTACAGACTCGATTCATCATGTCCATGAATGCTGCTAGTGCATTAGTAAGTCTGAACGGCATTACCGTGAACTCATAATGACCATACCGAGTTCTGAAAGCAGTTTTGGGAATGTCTTCTTCCTGGACTTTTAATTGGTGATAGCCAGAACGAAGATCGATTTTTGAGAAGCATCGAGCTCCCTGGAGTTGATCAAAGAGATCATCAATTCTGGGGAGTGGATATCGGTTATTTATCGTAACTTTATTTAGTTCACGATAATCGATACACATACGCATCGAACCATCTTTCTTTTTGACAAATAAGACCGGGGCTCCCCAAGGCGATAAGCTTGGTCTTACGAATCCTTTTCAAGTAATTCATCCAACTGTTTCTTCAATTCTGCCATCTCAGTTGGAGCCAATTTGTACGGGGCTTTGACAATTGGTGCCGTACCGGGTACTAGATTAATTCTGAACTCCACTTCTCTTTCAGGTGGAATTCCAGGCAGTTCTTCAGGAAAAATATCGGGGAAGTCAGCCACAACCGGCACATCTTCAATCTTCTTTTTGGTGTCGGTGGTTACAGTTACAAGGTATGCTAAACATCCTTTTCATAAATATTTTGTGGCTTTCAACATGGAAATTATTCCAACAGAGTTGGATACTTTATCATCATTTATAGTAAGAATATTGCCTTTTGGCGAACGAAGTTCGATAGCTTTCTTATCACACAGGATACGAGCTTGGTTAGAGACTAACCAATCCATTCCTAGGACAATGTCAAAACCTGTCAAAGTCATTGGCAACAGTTTTACAGGTATAACATGTCTTGAGAGTGTGATATATCAATCATTTAAGATTTCAGAGATTCGGACGAGGTCACCGTTGGAAGTCTCTACCACATATTTCTTTTCTAATTTAGCTAGAGTTTTATTTAAAAGTCTACAGAATCTATGATCTATAAAACTTTGGTTTGCACCAAAGTCAAATAAAACTCGAGCATAAATATCATTGACAAGAAATGTACCCGTAATGACATCGGGCATACATGCTGCTTCATTAGTATTGAGAACGAATGCTCGTGCATTCTTCTTTACTCCACCTGCAGGATTGGGACCTGTCCCATCAGGCTTCTTCAACTTGGGGCAATAGGTTTTGATATGGCCAGCCTCGCCACACTCAAAACAAGTCGTTGGTTTCTTTTTGAAGCAATTCTCTATTTTTGACCGGACATCTTGCAAAAGTTGTAGAAAAGTCCAGCACGACATTGTCCTAAGTGCCTCTTCTTGCACTTTGGACACTCAGGAATAGAAGAGTTATTGTTTCGGGAAGTAAAATTTGATTTCTTTATTCCACTTGGGCCTTGCCCAGATTCTTTCTTCTTCTTCTTCCCTTCCTCCTAGTTTCTAATTAGGCTACTGGTTAATGATGCTCCCAAATCCATAGCATCATCAAGATTTTCACAATTTACGACCTTGACCATGTCGCGGATTTCACCGATCAAACCCCAAATATAACGCTTTATCAGATTTGACTCGGGGTTAGTAAGATGTGGAACGATTCGGGCATATTCAAGGAGTTTGGTAGCATATTCCTGATGATTGGTTCCAATCATCTTCAAACTTAGAAATTTCCCTTCAATCTGTTCCCTCTCATTTTGGGGAACGTACTTCTTTTTAACTCTTGCTTTAAAAGCACTCCAGCCTATTGCATATGCCGCTTCTCTTCCTTTGGCAGCAACAATGTTGTTCCACCATTCTAAAGCTTGATCTTTAAATAGATTGGAGGCATATAGAACCTTGTCTTCCTCCGCACATTTGCTAATTCTGAGTACAAACTCAGTCTTTTCTATCCACCTCAAAGTGGCTATCCCTCCTTCTCTTCCAGAAAAATTAAAGGGTTTGAAATCCTGGAACATTTTATAAGTACAACCAATCATCTTCCTCTTCTTTTTTATATGGCCGTAATTATTACCCACTCCTTCATCTTCGGATGAATTATGGTAATATCTCTCCCTTTCAGTCTTCCTGGTTGGATGAGTAGCAGAACCCTCTGATTTGATAGTAATGGGTTTGGATTGAGTTATGGTTCGGGTATGTTGGGTCAATGGTTGAGAATGGATAGAATTTGGAATTGAGGGTTGAGCAGATAGCTTATATGCTTGTCTCTTTTCCATTTCAGTAAAAATCATCCGGAGGGAATCCTTGATTCTTTCTGTAATCAATTTCTGCAGTTCTTTACGAGAATCAGGCACTTTAGCAACATTTTCAATCACTGCTTGTTTCCTTTTTCCTCTTGTATTGTAAGAAGGTCTGGTTTGTTTACACATGCTATAACCGAATTAAGACAGGAATCAAAAACAAAACTTTTTATTGATGAATTACATATATACAAGAAAAAGTACATATCGTTTCTAGAATTTTCTAAAATTCTTTTCTTCAAGGGCTTGAACCAACAAAGCATTTCGAGTTTCAATTTCAGCTTTTTCTTATTCCAATTGAGCTATTCGTTCAACAACATTTGTTCCCTCTCACTTCCTGATGCATTCTCATTTATATGAGAAGCAGGAATGGGAATCGTCTCATAGTACGAAACGTAAGGTATATTAGAGTCAGCACGTTCTTCTTCTTCAGGATTATTTTCATAAGGCATTTCGGCGTATCCCTCGTGAAAATTTTCGAAATATATTGGAGTGACGTTGTAACTTCAGCGGTAAGAGCAGAATGAAAACATACAGAAGGATTATAGGGAACATTTGGGTTTCCTATTTCTCCGAGGCTTCTGAAAGTTGAACTTTCACTTTCCTCATTACTTTTTATTGTAGTTTCATTCGTTTTATGTTCGAAATAATTAGCTGGAGCGTATTTATGAAGAAAACTAGGAATTTTGCCCTTTTCAATCATTCTGTAACAAAATAAACAAAACGAGATTTATTATAAAATATGTTACAAGGGAACAAAATACAATATATTTTAATCTTTCATCAGCTCTTTTCCAAGGGTCATTAGGCTTTATGCACATTCATAGACTCGTTGTCCATAAAATTTGGTTCTTGCCTTGTCCATGATTTTCTCTCGTGTTACTTCGTCCATTTGGCGCAACGAACGATCTAGGCACTCAATAGGAGAAGAAGGCATACTATGTTCATAACCATATTTTGGTGGAGGTTCATGAAGTCCAACCATAATATCGTTATAAGCATTTTGGTATCCTGGAGGAGCTTGAAAATAGGTTTCAAAAGGACCATGGTAAACTAGTTCAGGAAACATATAAGGATCATATAGGACTGGGGATTCAGAATTATAAGATTAATGATCAGAATTTCCTGAAGTATTATCAAAGAATGGGAAATCTTCGGGATTTTCATAAACGGGTTCATAATGATGAGATTCTTCAGATGGATCTTCTTCCGTTGACATATTATGCTGAGTATGACTAGATTCAGCTGTAGCAGTATTCCAATTGCTGAAATCTGATCCAGCATCCATCCATTGGCTTGAAGTATCATAGGACTGGGGATGAGATTCAGGAATAGGATTATCTAGAAGAATAGAAAATGGATCATCTTTATAATAGGGTGATGATATAGGATTCATTTGGGAACCCAGTGGATGGTATTTCGGGGATTCTTGTTTAATCGGTCGATTAGGATCATAATAAACAGGAACGGAATTATCTCCAGACATCTGCAATCTTGAAATATTAGTACTAATCTTAGACACTAAGGCCACTATTCTTATTTTAACTAAGGCTCTACAACGATGGTTATCTTCCCAGAGTAGTACCTCCAACAGAGATGTTCCTATGTAAGAAACACGGCTTTAGGAGAGATTTATACACCGATCTTTCTTTAGACATAACATTCCGTTTGTCAGATAACTACATACCGGTCAGAAGGTTACCGTGTTTTCTTATCTTAAAAGCATTAATGGTTGAAGCCTAGATACTACTTCCAAGTATCTAATTCGCTAAAACCTGTGGCTCTGATACCAACCCTATCACACCCCGTGGACGTGTGCGACAAACGATTGGTATCACCTGCTTTAATTTCAGAGTTTTTATAAAACACAACGGAAGTCTTTTCAAAATGATCGCTCATCATTCTTTCAACCTCAGGGGTTGTGTTTGTAAATATCAAAACTCAGTTAGAAGACAAAAGTTTTATATTTACTTTCATAAACACAGGGATTTAAATACCCTTTCATTTGATTACAAAACAAGGTTGAAATCAAATACATCTCTTGTCTCTTATGGACAAGTTTAAGCCACGGGAAATAATACTATATGAGGTTGATCAGTCCCCCAGTCCTATCTCCTCTTTCTTTATTTAGGATTTCCTATACACGAGGCTTGAGAATCTAATGTGCAAGTTATCCTTTTCACAGGCAAGATCTGATGTCCGCCTCCCATATTTTATTTTCTTGGGTCAGATCTTATGTATGCCCATAACCCAATTTCATCACACTTTTATTCGTTACCAGAAAAACATTTTTGAAAATAAAACGTCAGCGCGAACGCCGGTGAATACAATTATCTTGACGGTAAAATCATTTGGCACAAACAAGCATTAGTTCATAATCACAACTTTATGTTCAATCCAAACATTCAGCAGGCCCGTCCTGTTTAATCGCACCACAGTATACACTAGCGTCATAGTTTATAACAACGGACATGTTAATACCTCCGACATTGTTATAAGATAAACACCAGCCGCAATCCGGGAATTTCACCCGAGACACGTGTATCCCTTGCAAGTTTTACGCATACCTATGGCCTGAATGCTTTCACGTAGAAGAACGTTGAGCATTACTCCCTTAACCTTATTTGGTCATTTTTGTAATGTAAATGTTTGACACAAGCTTTTGAAAGAGATAAAGTATTCACATAGTTTATAGGAATAAGCCTCTAAGTTGAAAGTTTATAGACTAGCTTCTTAACTTGATTTCTCTAGCGTAACAGCACTTCTACAAGCGTTTCTTCTTAATCCGGGAGCTAAAATGAGCGGGAGTTTGACCGGGATCATCGGGAGTGGGCTAGGGATCACCTGGAATGTGTTTTGAGAGTGAAATTCGTGTTTGGGATGAAGAAAACGATTAAAATTGTTCAACTATTTATAGGCTGAAATCTGGATCCATGTCGGACCGTTATCAAAGGGACGTCGGTCCAACATCCAGTCATGTATGCGTCTGCCCTAAATGTCAACGTCTGATTAGACCGCACATGTTTTGTGTTCATATCAGACCGATATGTGGACCATGTCGGTCCGACATCGCGACACGCGTCAGATTCTAGGGCTGAGTCATAGGACACGTGTCAGCACCACGAAATTACGGCTGAGAGGAGGTTTGCGGACCATTATGGATTGATGTCGGTCCGATAACCGACCTGTCATTCCATTGCGGACCGTTATGAAAATGGATATCGGTGCGACATCTGACTGAGTTTCGCCTTGGTCCGATATCAACAACCTTATTCAATTCGGACCGATATGAAAGTGATGTCGGTCCGATATCTAGCTATTTTCACAAATTTTCACTTTTAACCCTAGACTTTGGTACTTTAGATACACAAGTCCTTAGAGGTTTCTAACCTTAGCATTTCTTGGACATTTTTGTGGCAGGTGTTACATATTGGCCGGTAATGAAATCGGATTTTTGTGTAATACCATTCAACGGTAACATTGATTTGAAATTTACTCGTTTTCTCCCGTGAAAAAAATCACGTGCTTCGATCACGCCGTGAAAAATTTTTAGTGGGGGCGGTGTTCTTTTAGGATCACACCGTGGTATACCATGCCACCTAGGATCACGCCATGGTTGGAACCGGTATACCGGATGCTCTTATTCAAGTTTGATCAGATCTATAATTAAACTTTGTAAATATAAATCAAATTCTTAAGTGTTTTTAATTAACCAATATAGGATCATCATTTTGATTGAATGTAAGTTTCTGATTTATATCCCTCAAAATCGTTTAATGCTACCAATCTATCAACATCTTTCCTCTTCATTAAATTTTCATCACTTACTACCTTTCTTCCCTCTATCAATTTTCTCAAACCTTCATAACTCCATTTCTTCATTCAATTCTTCAAACCCTTCCATCATTTACTTCTTTCATCCTTCCACCTTTCATTCGACCTCCATTAATGTTAATCACATTTAATGGATTCATCTCCCAACCATCTTACTCCACACAATCTCAATTTCGATTTTGACATTAATGCTAATCCTACACTTGTTTTTACAGATTTGGCAGGTATATCTAAGTTCACCATATTGAGCTCAAGTGCTAGTCCTTCCTTGGAAGATTGTACTTATTTTAACTAGCAGTTACACATGTAATAAACGTTAGCTACATATGTAAAAACCATAGCTACACATGTAATATTTGCTCATTGATGCTCTTTTTTGTTTCGTTCTATTAGCTACATCTGTAATAATCATTTGTTCATGTCTCATTCTCTGTATTTTATGTAACAACCATATGTAATAATCATTTGTTCATGTCTCTTTCTCTGTATTTTATGTAACAACAATATGCAATAATTATTTGTTCATGTATCTTTCTCTGTAATTTATGTAACAACCATATGTAACTAAGTTTGTTACATAAGTAACTGATGAAATCCTACATATGTAGTTAATAAAGTTACATATATAACTAACGATACTACAAATGTTACAAATGTTGTTCAACTTTCTGATGGAGTTGACCATGTTATAAACGAAGTTCATTCTCCTAAAGATGTCGGCTGCTATCGAAAACTGTCTCATTAGCTACATATGTAATAATCATTTGTTCATGTCTCTTTCTCTATATTTCCACTTTTTCAAACAATTTATGTAACAACCATATGTAATAATCATTTGTTCAGTTATCGCTGCAATAACCATTCGATTAGCTACATATGTAATAATCATTTTATGTAAAACCATTAATGATTACATATGTATCAATCATAATTACATATGTAACAATCGTCATTTCTGCTTGGACAGATTGCAAAAAGGAAAACGAAAAAAATCCCGTCTTAATAAACTGAATAAATCCCGTCTAACATTTGTAACAGTCGTAGTTACATATGTAATAAAGTTGGCTACATATGTAACAACCTTAGTCACATATGTAATATTTGTTCATTTACGCTCTTTTCTATTTCATTTGATTAGCTACATATGTAATAACTATTTGTTGATATCTCTTTCTCTGTATTTCCACTCTTTCAGACATTTCATGTAACAACCATATGTAATAATCATTTGTTCAGTTATTCCGCTACAATAATCATTCGATTAGCTACATATGTAATAATTATTTCATGTAGAAATCATTAATAATTACATATGTAACAATCTTCGCTTATGTTTGGACAGATTGCAAAAAGGAAAACGAAAATTCTCAATTTTTTTTATGAAAAAATCTCAATTTTTTAAAATCTCGTTTAAAATAAATCTCGTTTTTTTTAAACTAGATTTCTTATAATTGAAAATTCTTATTTGTTGTTATAAAAAATCTCAATTATTTTTTTTTTTTCAAAAATCTCATTAAGAAAAACAGTATGTGGGAGGAGAGTCCTCTTGGAAGGAGGGGACGGCTCCTTATATAGAAAAAACAGTATGGGTCGGATTAGGCTCAATGGGTCGGACCGCATCCAGGTCCAAGCCCAAACACTGAGCCCGAATCTGGACATACGGGCCTCTATTTACTCCAAAAAGGATCTCATCTCAATAAATCTTCCTCTAGTTTATGCATTCTTGTTTCGGGGGAAAAGATCATCCTAGTCCCTGGAAAAAAAGTGCGTTGTTTCGTGTACTGATGATCACACTCAAATTCTTACTTCTTTGGGTGTTTTAACATGAAAAAAAACTGAAATTGAATAATGTTACGGATTGTAACCATTTCAAGGTATAGGACTTGCCCCACATCAGTTGTATGAGCAACAAATGTGGGGTTTATAGACTAAATGGGCTCCCTCACCCACCATACTAGTCTTTTAAGATGAGTTCTCCTATCAGAGTCAAACTCGGAGTGGTGGCCTGGAGGAACCAGCCGTTATCAATGTGGTCGTGACCAACGAGGACGTTGGCCCTTAAGGAGGGTCGAATGTTACGGACAGAAATCACTGCAAGGTATGAGACTTATCCCCTATCGATTGTATGGGCAATAAATGTGAGGCTTATAGACCAAATGCACTCCCTCATCCACCAGACTAGTCTTTTGGGATGAGTTCTGTAACAAATAAGTTTTTAGAAACTGTTATACCATGGTTGAACCTAGTTCGACTTCAACACAAAATTATAAAATTTTAGAAACAACTATAGCCCGGATTTTTCGTTTTCAAAAATTCGGTTTTTGAAAAATCTCAGGAAACTAGATGTAAAAGAACTGGTTTAGCTGCAACTTTGAACACAAAATTTTAAATCCACCGTAAAATTTAAACATATAAAATTAAAAACCTTAAAACATGTGGTTACCTGGAGCAACAAACTTACAGATATTGATCTTCTCGAGGAACAGAGACCGATTTGTCCAGCCTCACCAAGAATCTGATTTGAACACTGTTGAATCACTCCTGATTGGGGGTCAGCGGGATTAAAAATCAGAGCTACAATCCTGCAAAACCAGAGCACCGTAAGCCTCGAGCTGCCTCGTTGCACAGTCTGAGTCGCGCAACCGACCTCCGGTGTGAGATTGAGTGATTTGATAGTTGGAGTATTAAAGAGGGTAATCCTTGAAAACCGTACCTTATGTGGGGTGTCACCGCCTTTCGAAAATTTTTTTTGTCGTGGTGGTTGGTTGTCATTCTTAGCTGATATATATTATTAGTTAGTATATATTATTTGTATTTTGCATGATTGTATAAATCTCTTCCTAAAATAGAGCTAGGGTTGTTATATGTAATTCTCCTATAGGGATGCTGGGTATCAATAAAATTCATTCAGAATTCAATACCATAAACACTTTTATGGTATCAGAGCTACGGTTCTAAAAATCTTAAAACCCTAGTCGGCCTCACCATTGCCGCCGACCCCTTCTGTTTCGGTTTCTTCATTCTTTCCTTTTTTTCCAATCAGCCCTAGCCGATCTTCACCATGGTGGAATCCAAAGAAGATTCAAGCTCTTCTGCCGACTCCAAGCCGTCTGGCTTGCACCCCGCGTACTTTGTCACCAACATCCAGACGAAGGTTCGAACCCTTGACGGTTCGAAAGTCACGTACTCCTCTTAGACGAAACTCTTTCGTCTTCATGCTATTGCCTATAAGGTACTCGACCACATTGACGACACCGTACCACCCGATCCTGCTTTCGAGGGCTACGGCTTCCGGAAGGAAATCGATGCTCTAGTCCTTCAGTGGATCTATAGCACGATAACGGACGAACATCTAGCTCGCGTTCTTGACACTGATTCCACCGCTCGAGCCACATGGTTGAAAATTGAACAGATCTTTCACAGTAACAAAGCCTCCCGCGCCGCTGCCCTAGAAAGTGAGTTATGCAACCTCACTCTTAATGCTTGTTCGTCCTTGGACGACTACTGTCAGCGTCTAAAAAATATCGTTGATCAATTAGGCGAAGTGGATAATCCAGTTTCTGAATCCCGACGTGTTCTTCAGCTTGTAAGCGGCTTGCAATCGAGTATGACCCTGTGGCAACTTTCATCAATCAAAGCACTCCATCTTGGGATACCGCATGTAGTATGCTTCAGCTGGAAATTCAACGTCTTGCGGCACGCCAAAAGACATCTTCATCTGTTCTCGCTGCTCCTTGAGCGTCGGATCAATCCCAACAAAACACTCCAGCCCCATCCCCATGGAACTACTGGACTCGGGGACGTGGACGCGGGTCTTCCCGCTACAACAGGGGCGGTCGTGGTAGAGGCCGATATCCAAATCAGGTTGCTTCGGGCTCACAGGGCAACCGTGGAACACCCCACCTTGTCCATATCCAACACAACCCGCATGGAGGCCCAACAACAACTACTCACAACCTACTAGCACAACTCCTGCGGCCCGCTTTAGTGGTTACCCGCCACCTACAGCCCCACCTCTGGCCCAGGACCAGACTCAATAGGCCCATTACTCAGGCCCACCAGCGGCGTCTCACGGGTACAATTCCTTAAGCCCGTCTGACTTACAGGCTGCCTTCTCTACCATGCAGTTCACTCAGCCCGACCCAAATTGGTACATGGACACAGGGGCCTCTTCACATATTACATCCGACCCAGGTAAGATTCAAAAACCTATCTCATCTAATGTACGCAATATTTTGGTTGGTAATGGCCACTGTTTACCAATAAAAGGGTCCGGCACAGGTTTTACCAAATCGCACCTACATCGTACCCAACATTTTATACAACCCCCAAATTATCAAAAATCTTTTATCGGTTAGACGCTTTTCTCATGAAAATAATTTATCTGTCGAATTTGACCCTTTCAGTTTTTCTTTGAAGGATCTTCGCACCGGAAGGATTCTGTCCCGCCACAATAGCACCGGGGATCTCTACCCGTTCACACCTCCCCAAAGTTCACCTCCGTCATGCTTTCTCGTCTCTCCTTCAACTCAATGGCATAACCGACTAGGACATCCGGGGGCTCAAGTTTTTGATATTTTAAATAGTCGTTCCAATTTTCATTGTAATATGGATAAAAGTTTAAACATTTGCAATTCTTGTCAACTATCTAATAGTAAACGTCTACCTTTTTATGAATCCAACTCTTTTACGTTTGCACCATTTTATGTTATTCAATGTGATCTTTGGACATCCCCAGTCAGTAGCGCCTCCGGCTGCAAATATTATACGGTCCTTATTGAAAATTTCTCTCATTTTGTTTGGGTGTACCCTTTCAAATATAAATCTGAAGCATTCACCAATTTTGGCAAATTTCATCGCCTTATTTTAACCCAATTTAACCGACCAATTAAAACATTTCAATGTGACTTAGGCAGCGAATTCGACAACAATGACTTTAAATCTTTTGCCCATACACACGGCCTTCTCTTTCGCTTCTCATGCCCTCAAACATCCTCCCAAAACGATCGAGTAGAACGTATGATCCGTCGCCTTAACGACATCATACGTTATCTTTTAATCCATGCCAACTTACCACCCAAATTTTGGGTAGAAGCCCTCCACACAGCCTCATACCTTCACAATATACTCCCTACCAAACGTCTAAACTTCTATACCCCTACCTTTGCCCTATTTCTCCGCCACCCCACCTATGATCACTTACAAGTGTTCGGGTGCGCGTGCTACCCCAACACCTTAGCCACCCAACCACATAAACTATACACCCGATCCATTCGTTGTATTTTCTTAGGCTACCCTCACGACTCTAGGGGATACCGGTGTTTAGATCCTTCCACTGGAAAAGTTCACATCTCCCGTCATGTAATATTTGACGAAGCCCAATTTCCGTATGGGGAGCCACGTGCCAATCACGAGTATCAGTTCCTTGATAACTCCATCCCTCCCGGATTCACTTTTCAACACCGTGTAACCACCCCTACACCATATCTACCCATTCGCGTCCCCAACCCACCTAATTCTGCCATTCCGCCTCTCCAGTATACCTATTCTCGACGTCCACGTCAAACCCAGACCATCGGTACGCCGGTCCAACCTCCTGCCACCTTACCTACTGCCCAACACCAAACGGCAGCCCCCACCCATCATGTCGTCGCCCCAACTCCTCATGTCGTCGCCCCAACTCCTCATGTCAACACCCACCCTATGACCACTCGCTCAAAAACGAGCGCCACCCAACAAACCACACCAGTCAACCTTCATGCTACCACCATCTCCCCTGTTCCAAAATCCTATGCCAACGCCTTTGCCGACCCTAATTGGTTAAATGCTATGCAAACTGAATTTAATGCGTTACAGGAAAATGAGACTTGGGATTTGGTTCAACGCCCGGTTGATCGGCCTATTATTCTTTGCATGTGGCTTTTTCGCCATAAATTTAAATCCGATGGTTCCTTGGAAAGATATAAGGCCCGGTTGGTTGTTAATGGTAAATCACAGACCGTGGGGATTGATTGTGAGGATACACTTAGTCTGGTTGTAAAACCGGCCACTATTCGGACCGTTCTGTCATTAGCAGTTAGTCGTTCTTGGCCCATTCACCAGTTAGATGTCAAGAACGCGTTTTTACATGGGCATTTGCAGGAGACAGTATTTATGCATTAACCACCAGGTTTTGTTGATCGTAGCCACCCCGATATGGTTTGTAGACTCAAGAAATCTTTATATGGGTTAAAGCAGGCACCTAGGGCTTGGTATACACGGTTTGCTATGTTCATTATATCTCGCGGGTTTACTAGTAGTGCCTGTGGCAATTCCTTATTTATCTACAAACATGGCTCTGAGTTAGCCTATCTGCTCCTATACGTTGATGACATCGTTCTTACAGCTTCATCAGATGATCTTCTACATCGTATCATTACTACACTCTCACGAGAGTTTGCTATGACTGATTTGGGACACTTACATCATTTTTTGGGCATCAAGGTCACACGGACACCCCAAGGGTTGTTTTAATCTCAACCGCAGTACACTAAATATATCATAGCTCGGGCTTCCATGACTGCTTGCAAGCCTTGCACCACCCCTGTGGATCTTTCTGCCAAGCTCAGCGCCACGGATGGCCCTTTATTCGTTGATCCCTCTCTTTACCGGAGCTTGGCCGGGGCGCTTCAATACCTCACTTTTACAAGGCCCGGTATATCTTATGCGGTTCAGCAGATTTGCTTGTTTATGCATGAACCACGTGAGGCACACTTTGCGTTCATGAAATGGATCATTCGATATCTTCAGGAAACGCTGGATTATGGACTTCGGCTCATTCGCTCGCCTACCCAATCCCTAGTGGCTTATTCCGACGCCGATTGGGGCAGCTGTCCGGACTCTCGCCGATCCACTAGCGGTTATTGCGTGTTTCTAGGTGATAACCTTATTTCGTGGTCATCCAAACGGCAACCCACGATCTCTCGCTCTAGCACCGAGGCCGAATATCGAGGTGTTGCTAATGCAGTTGCCGAGCCACTTGGACCCGTAACCTGCTACTTGAGCTTCATGTTCCTCTCCAACGAGCAGCGGTCGTTTACTGTGATAATGTTTCAACCGTGTATCTCTCCGATAATCCGGTTCAACATCAACATACCAAGCACATTGAGATTGATATTCATTTTGTTCGGGAAAAGGTTCGCATTGGTCATATCCGGGTTTTACATATTCCGGCTTCTATGCAGTACGCCGACATCTTCACTAAAGGAATCTCAAGACAGCTGTTTCAGTCTTTTCGGTCCAGCTTGAGCGTCTGTCCACCGCCCGCTCAAACTGAGGGGGAGTCTTAGCCGATATATATTATTAGTTAGTATATATTATTTGTATTTTACATGATTGTATAAATCTCTTTCTAAAATAGAGCTAGGGTTATTATATGTAATTCCCCTATATATAGGGATGCTGGGTATCAATAAAATTCATTCAGAATTCAATACCATAAACACTTTTAGTCATAACACTCCTTGCAGAAGAGTATGGGTTGGGAGTTGGGACTGTTCGTTGTATTTAAGGTGAGGCCATTAGGACATTATAGTGGTTAGGTGTTTTTAGCATTTAAGTGATATGGAATAATTAGAATCAAATAATCAAAAACCGGTGGAGATCGTGTTTGGATGTGGTTATGTTAGCTACTTGAGAGTTTTTAACACATTACTATAAATTTACATTTAATAATCAAGTAACCATAATCACCTTTTTTTTTTGCAGTCACTGCAAAACTGATGATTTGATCTCTAAATAAGCAGAGAATGAAAACTAGTTTCATTATAGCTACAAACACTAAGAAACTGATTATCTGCAGGACTGCAACTTGAAAAAACTATAACTATTTATTATAACAAAGCGTTCTGATTTAGGTTTTTCACAACCCCTTTAGATTTCCTGGTTGCAAATTGTTCTCATTAGGTAGTTGCGCTTGTAAAACGTGTCCCTATTTAGATAGTTTACAACCGGAAAAAAAAAATTTTAACTTATAAAATTGGTAATGTAGCACTTATGTAGTTTTGTTTTGGTGACGTGGCCTTACATTTTGGCAATATGTGTCCACGTAAGATGCCATATAAGGAATAAAGCCCCCAAATCAATTTTGTGATAAAATTATAAATCATATGAAGGTTTTGATCCTTATATTATTACATCTTATGTGGACATATATTACTAACATGTAAGGTCACGCCACCGAAGTAAACCACATAAGTGATCCACCATCACTTTTACCAAAAAATAAAAAAAAAATAAAGTGATCCATCATCAATTTTACAAGTTAAAAACGTTTCACGGTTACAAAACTACCTAAACCAGAAAACTTTTTTACAGATACAACCTAATGAGAACAGAAAATAGAATGCGGCTATTACATGCCATTAACCATTATTTAGTACCTTTAATTATACCCATCGGTGGGTAACGACAATCGGCCCATCAATGGTACAAACCAACTCAAGTCACCATCTGTCACGAGCAACATTTCTCTCATCTACAATAATAATCAAAAGATGATTAATAAACAATTAAATTTAAGGCGACCATCAAACTAACTTACCATTTTTTTTTCTTTTAAGAGAGAGTATGATTATGAGGAAGGAATGTTTATTAATCTCTAAACCATTTGTAAGAACCTTTCAGCAACAACAACCATACCAGTCAAATCCCACCAATAGCAAAGCTATTGGTAGGGTATGGGGAGGATGGGATGTAAGCAAACAATACCTCTATCCCAGAGGATAGAGAGGCTCTAACAACCTTTGAACAAACTTCCATAAATAAGAACTTTGACAGAGCAGGAAATAATAATAATAATAATAATAATAATAATAATAATAATAATAATAATAACTGCTGGAGACGATAAATCCAAGAAAATATTTAGGTGGTCTAGCAATTCGCCTATAGCCACAACTCTTGTCATCCTTTTATTTTTGTTCTTGTGAATTACAATCACACATAAGGCATAGCAGTCTGGTGTATTTGATGTAAAGAACAAGGTGGTGTTTGGGATTGCTTATTAAAACTGATTATCTTCTTATTGCGTTTTGATAAAACAATAAGCTGTTTTGAGGAGAATGTTTATCCAAACTGCTCATTTGATTATTCATTTATTTGTGAGTGAAATAAGCTGTTTTGAATAAGCCGTTTGAGGTGGATGTGTGGGAACACGAGGTCGGACCGGATAAGAAATGAAGTTTTTTGGGAAAAAATTAGGAGTCGCTTGTATCCGGATAAGATAAGGGAGAGGAGATTGAGGTGGTTTGGGCATGTAAAGAGAAGACAGTTGACGGTGCCAGTTAGAACCGTGGATACCATCACAGGAGGAGGAGGAGCAGAGGCAGACCCAAACTCACTTGGGATGAGCGGATTAGGCAGAATTTGTTAGACTTGCACCTCTATGAGGACATGATCGGGGATAGGTGTTCTTGGAGACGTCGGGGTCGGATAAAGGTTATGGACTATTAGGAGCAGGTAAAGACTTTCTAAGTTCTTTTGGTAGGGTCTCGGTATTTCATTCACCGTTGGTTGCCTGTATTGCTTTAGCGGTCTTTTGGTCTTATCAGTTTTTTTATTTAATTTTTATTTTTTATTTTTTCCTGCTAATGTTTTGACTCTTTGTGCTATAGGTTATGATATCTGGACACCACTTTTTACTTGTCTACAATAGGTTTTTGGAGTCGGGGGTCTCAACGGAGCAACCTCTCTGTCTCTCGGGATAGAGGAAAGGCTTGCCCCATCCTACCCTCCCCAGACCCTACAAATAGCTTTTGCTATGAGTGGGATTTTACTGGGTATGTTTGTTTGTTTGTTTGTTTTGAATAAGCCGTTTGAAGTTGCTTATTTCAAATAGCAATAAGCAGTTTTAATAAGCAATCCCAAACACCCCCTAAAACATAATAACTTGACATACTAATGAATATAAAAAAGGTTAATTTAGGGAAAAGCTGAAAATCCATATCTTGGACAATAGGTCTTCAAATATAAACAATTAACTGAATCATGTGACTGGATTTATGTTGAACAATATGCACATATATCTTAGACCCCATAACAACATTACCAATAAAAGTTGATTGGATTTACATGTAAAATACACATATTGTCGATAATTATCTGGTTTTTAACGGAACCCTAACCTAAGTTCCTTACAAAAATGGTTCATAGATATAAATCTTTTCCTTGACTTCATATCAGGAAATGCAAAGTCATCAATAAATGATGCACGCGATTGCCTTGAAAATGGCTCAAAGGTAAAACACATGTGAACGATTATGGAGGCTAGTGTAATTGTTAATAAACTACTATAACCTTTTTGCTTATAAAACACGTACCGGTTAACACGGCTGATTGACATGCATATGCTCCATATTTAGACACAATCACTTGCCTGAAAAAAAAATAACATCTCCACAATGTATATTTAATTATTTATATTTAAAAACAATAATAAAAATAATAAACAGAGAGGGAAAATTACCTTCAACATCATAGACAGTGAATCTCTCTGGGTACCAATTTGAGCAATATTTCTAAAAACATTCTGTTCAACTACAAATTTTAGTTCCAACAAAAACCATGCAAATTGTAGGTTTAATATTGGAAAGATGCACAATAAATTAAAAAGAGAACATGTTGTTTGAATGTGATATTTCAATCAATGCTTGGTGTTGAAAATACATACACAAGAAACCTCAAATCATGCAATTTCAACTTTACTGAAATACTGAGCGGGACAAATTATTCCTGCAAAACTGTTCTAAATTACCTGATTGACTAAATTACAGTAAAACCAGAAAACAACATGCTAATCATACAACAAAGCAACCAAATATTGGGATTCATTTTTTTTAAACACCCTGCAGGTTGGTTGCTGATAAATGTGGTGGAACTTTCCATCACGACGAATAATTTCACTGCTTTAAGAAACGGCGGCCCAAATTGAGGCGTGCTCTTCAACCATTAAACACCACAAGCCCGTTTAAAATACAGAAATGTTAGATCATTAACTTTTATATCATTCCTCAAAAGCATGTGTGCATATCCTCTCGAGAAGTATGGGACAATCTTCTCCAAGCTGTTGAGAGTTTAGCTCCATGGCAACCCTAAAATCTAGCAAAGATATTGGACGTTTTGGTTCATGTTCTTGAGTTTGATGATGATGACCAGGTATGGCACTATTGACAGGCCTAAAATGATCCGGGACGGTTTTAACTGGCCTGTTAAGATCAGAACAAGACCTTATTATACCTTTCAAATAAGCACCTAACCCAATGTTGAGTGCATTTGCACTATCCAATGACACACCTTGTAGGCCTTGTGTTGCAACTAAGGGCTCCATGCGTGCCCGCAATGTTATTGTGTCTAACAAACCGTGTGTGTCTGATACACCAATAGATTTAGCAGGTGCGGCCCTGCGGGGCCCACCTGTACTCACTGGGTAATAAGGAATCCCAAGTGGGGCATGTAGTGAAATCCTGTTAGATACATCTTTCCCATCTTTTTGACCTGATGATTCGGCCCGACCATCTGCATTTTGAGCTTGTAGCATGAGTTCTTGATGATGATGATGCACGGGCCTTCGAGTGTCAGGCGAAGATGAATTCCCGTTGCTAAAATCATCTGAATGTGGGATGGATGATGAAGGAGAAGAATAAATTGTCTTCCCATTTGGCCCGAGAGCACTTTTACGGTCTCCGCCTTTTCGTTCACGGGCCCCCGTTCTTGCCTTACGTGGCGATGTTGGCAAGATGTCTCCATTTGGTAAAGCAAGCTGAGTTGAAGCATTGGTTACAACCGGGCCCGACCCGTTTTGATGGTAAACTCCATCTAAAGGTTTCTTGTTTCCAACCGGGACTTTCTCTGTACATGCATTCCTTAAAATCGAACGAATTAACTGATTATGAAGCGGGATACCATCTCTCCCAACTGTTCTTAGACAAAGTTTATCAAATTCAACCTTGCTTAACTTCAAACTCAAAAATTTATTCAAATAATCAAAGTACTGTTTGGATCTCTCGGGTCCAAGCTTTCTGATTATCTGACTTTTTAATTCAGCAAGATTGATCCATGAATGCTGCTCCGGTGGTTGCATCTCTCAAAACAAAAGTTCCACAAAACACTCAGAATATCATCAATTTTGAACTTTATCAAACAAAAACCTAAATCCCCTAACTTGACAAACTAAATTAGGGTTTTACTCCATCTACAAAAAACCATCTTCCAGAACAAATTCAATCCATCCAACAACATTCCACACGAAAACAACAAAAACACACCATAGGAAACCCTAATTAGGGTTTCTGTAAAGAGGAAAGAACCAAATCACAAATTACAGTTCCTAACAAACTCTCCCTCCAAAACACAGTTGCCAAATTATCCAAATTCCAATCCAGCAACACTCAAACCCTAACCTCAATCGCGTCTACATCACACAGAATCCCTCAATTTTCAAAAAACAAACACCTCCTTCCATCCACAAGTAATCTCACAAATCAACATATCAACAATCTCCCAATCCAAAACTACAATTACAACTTCAAATTCAACAATTCAATCAACCGATTCAAGTTTTCACACTTCCTAACAGAAATTCGTAACCTTCACACAGAATTTCGAAACAACGACAACAAATTGGGAGATTTAAGCTACTAATTCACTTCAACAATAAACAGAAATTGGAACACCTGACCTTATTGCATCTGTAGCAAATTTGAGATTCAGAAAACCGAAAGTGTTGGCTTCAACAATCTTCAAACAGTTTTGATCGTCGGAACCGGAGTAATTGCAATTGAGTTCAATTCTCGTGTCAACTTGTCGAAACTTTCTTCTCTCTGTGGAAATTGCTCCGCCGCATTTATGATTCGCCGGCCGATTTTGCCACCGGTGGATTTGAATCGGAGTTTGTTTTCTCTGATCTCTCGCTTTCTCTCTCTACTTTCTCATTCAGACTCTTTTTTTCGTTTGTGTCTGAATTGACGATTAAACTTTTTTTTGGTATTATAAACAAACCCTTTCTCTTTAGATATATGCATATCAACCCCTCCTGTTTTTCTCATGGTTAAACATAACACCGCTTATAAAGTGTTAGGAGCCGTTTGGTTCGTAAATTTTTTTAAAAGGAATTGGAATGTTCAAAAGGAATTGGAATTTGATTGAATTATAATTAATTCCGATGAAAATTTGATTTATGTTTGGCTTGTAAATTGATGAATGGAATTGAAATTTACAAAAACTAAAAGGACATGATTAACCTCATCATCACCCCCAATCCACAATTAATCCCCACCCCATTGTCCCTGGTAATCTCATCTGACTTCTCTGTAACACCTCAAAATTTTCCAAAAAACTAAAAGTACAAGGGCCAAGGATGTTAATTCAAGCTTCAAGGATTAAAAATGAAAATTTTGGAAATTTAGGCTAACGGTTCGTCACGACAGATGACGGACTGTCACAAGGCATAATGAACTGTTACGAGTTGGCCAAGTGTTCATTTTGATAGTGGCACGTGTCTGCTGACTAGCGGGCAAGAAGTGACGAGTGGAAACCCTTGGACGGACCGTCACTGGTTATAACGGTCCGTTACGTGAGCAAAAAGTGAGTAGTCGCCAAGAAATTGGGTGACAGACTGTCATCCCCCGTAACGGTTCGTCACGGCTTGAAAATTTGCCCTATAAATAGATCATCGATGGCAGCCCATTTTACACACACTTTACATGCACACACTCTGTAATCCAAGTATCCAAGCCCCGGTTCACGATAGCAAGTCCGGTTTTCCACATATTCGACAACAAATGAGTAGATAGTCTTGAGGTAAGGCTCTAACTATACACTTAAGGTCCGGTTACTTACCAGCTAGCTAGGCATGCTTAAATTAAGAAATATTATGAATTAGGATATTGTGCAAGGTGTTTGTACGATCTCAGTTAAAACTAAGCCGAGGTGCTGTCAAGGTGAGTTCCTCTAAACTGTGATATGTACTTCATTTAAAACAATCATGACCCTTTTTATACTCCATTTGGCATGACTGATTTGGTGAAACATTTTGGGTATCTTAAAACATTGTGTCCCCATTTGACATAATTGACTATTCCATATATATAATTATAAGTGCTTATTATGTTTCGTGAGGGATGGGACCTTAGAAGGGTCACCAGTTATATGTGTATTAACTCATGGGTGTTTCATGAGTACCTCATAGGTGTTCTATGAGTGGGAATTGAGAAATTACATTGTACTTCATTCGAGTTTCAAGATACATTGGCAGTTTTGAAAATGTTTTGTTTATGGACTCACCAATTTATGTTGACCTATTTTCTTTAAAAAATTTTTAGTACACATCTCAAGTAATCCATAGTTTGATGGATTGGAATTCCAGATGAATGAGGAGATCGTAAATGGAAAAGAGGAAGGCATGTTTGAAGAACAATAATGCATGTATGTAACGAACCAACTTTCATGTTTGTCCTATAATATATTTATTATATTGTAAGGGTGTATATAAATAAAAAGAAAGTTGGTGGGTGCTTTTTAATTAGTAAAATTATCTAGTTTTGAAAGGAGGAGTTAAATTACAAAGTTGAGGGACTGAACATGTAATTTTAACAAAGCTGATTTGGGCTTGTAAGGGGGTGGCGACACGCACACACACATCAAAGTGTGTGAGTGTGTGTGTCGTGAGATAGAGAGAAAAGAGAGGAGAAAAGAGGGTGTTGATCAAGAAACTCAGATTTGAAGCTTGCATGCTTGGATTGAAGGGTTGGATTGCACAACACCTTAATTATATCAAGTAAAAATAATCTTTTTCTTATTTCCTGCATTTAAATTCTTGTTCTTGAAAGGGGTTTGGGTGGATGAACCCTAATGGATGGGAATTAGGATTGTAGTGGGTGTATTGTTGAAAAAGATTGATAATATAGTATTACTAAAGCTAGAGGTTCAACCAATTCATGTTAATTTCACCAAATTGGAGGTTTTGAAAATTAGGGTTCTTGAGGACCCAATTTTGGGGTTTTCAATTGGGGTGTTTAAATGGTGAATTAAGTATAAATAAGTGTTTATTGTGTTAGATAAACACATTTATATGTAGAAAACTCAATTAATTTGGTGAATTATGAATTGGATGAAATTGTGAAAATTTGAGTGAAAACCTTAACGGGTCAAATGGGTGGAATTAGTTTAGAATGATTGAAAGCTTGTGCAGGGCTTAATAAACCAAGTTTTTATTGAGTGTAATGATCATAAGGTCTTGGGTGGGTATTGAAACCTTAATTGGTGATTATTTAGACCTTTAGATTACTAAACAAAGTGTGGAATTGTTTAGGTAATCAAGTGGCCTTAATCAAGGAACAACCGGAAGCATCAAACTCTTAGTAGTAGATAAGTAGTGGTTACATGTAAATAGATTGTGTGGTTAATTATATTTATGTGTTGTATGTTGATTTTGACTTATGTGGTAAATAATCAAATTAAAGTGTGGAATGTGATAGAATTGATGTAGTTGACTTAATGTGGAAATTAGTGAAACTAAAATATTGAATGTGGTTAAATGGTGTAAATGACTCAATGTGGTTAGAGTCAACTAAAAAATGTAGAATGTGGTAAAATTAAATTGAATTGACTTAAGGTGTAAATGACTCAATGTGGTTAGAGTCAACTAAAAAATGTAGAATGTGGTAAAATTAAATTGAATTGACTTAAGGTGGTATAAGTCAAACCGTTGGTGGTAAAATGGTAGATTGGTTGATTACATGAAGTTGAAATACTTCATGGAGGGTATAACGTGAAGTCAAATACTTCACGGGTGGTAGTGAGGTCAAATACTTCACGGGTGATAGTGAAGTCAAATACTTCACGTGTGACATGAAGTTAAATACTTCATGGGTGGACATGGAGATAAATACTCCATGTGGAAAAACGAGTTGTGGTTCTCGCATTAGGCGTGTCTAAATGACTAACTAAATGATGGTAGAATGTTAGGACTTGTATGGTGTCTATACTTGTCTAAAATGTCGGCCATTGTACGTTTGTGCAATGAAGTAGTAGAATTTGGAGTCAAACACTCCAAGGGTGAAAAACGAGATATGGTACTCGTGTTAGGGGTGGATAACTAACAATTTATATTAGCAAATGTGGATATACTTGTATGTGGTTAAAACAAGAGTTTATAGTTGTTTACTGCTCAAAATGCAATGCATCGGCTGGAAAACAAAAACTAGATGTGTTGGAGCTGGTGGGGCCGCATTATACGCCCAGAGCGTATGATATGCCCAAAATCTTCTATCAGACGCTATATTTTTGGAGAATTCAGGGTTTTGGCCAGTCGTTATTGTAGGGACTTGGGGGATGTCCCTAGGGATACTTATATGTATTAACCATGTTCAAATTGATGTTTTGAATGTAGGGAAAGCTTCGGAGTGATCTCGGTTCTCGCATCTTGTAAATTGGATTCTCATCGACCTTGTTGATATTGTTTTTGTTTAACCCTCTCGTGGGGGAATCTTTACAAACACTTTGGGTTATTTAAAAGTTGTGGATAACTTGTGAATTGTTAAATTGTGTCTTGACTCCTTTTGTGGATTTTGGGAAGTCTAACCCATGTTTGTAAAACTTAAATGTGTTGACACGTTAAATGTTGTTTGGGACCTAACTTTCGTGTGTTTTAAAATGTTTTAAATGGGTTGGATTTTTTGGTGTTACACTGTAGTGTTATGTTCCTTGGTAGGAACCGGTGATCATGATGTAATATTTTGTTAATATTTGTAAAACATTGTTTATGTAAATAAAGAGTTCGAGGTTTTAGTTTTCGATGTGTGTTTATATACCATTCGTCACGACTAACTAGTGCCTGGGACTGGGGTGTGATAAGCTGGTATCAGAGCCTCAGATTAAGAGAATTAGATACTAAGATATAGTATCTTAGTATCTAGACTTAAACTATAATTCTGAAAGTCATCTGGGATGCCATAAGATAGGATGGATTAGGATGAGATAAGTTAAATGTATACTTTCATTATGATACATAACGGGTAATGCCTAAAGAACAACAATAAAGGTAAATTATTTATTTACACTTGGCCAACGTAAATTAAATAATTTACGAGTACTGTTAAATTTCTGGATTATGACCGGTTATGCGAATTCTGATCATTATACATCTATATAGGTAAATGGCTGGTAGAGGATACTTAGAGGTAGAAGTCAAGGACCTACTACCAGGTCACGTACTCGTGAGAACATGAATACAAACACGAACACCGACACTAAACCAAACATCGATACAAACTCGAAAATGGAACCCCATATAGAGGAAGTACTTATGTCTGAAGCACAATTCCAAGGAGCGGTCGCAACTGAAGTCACAAGAGTACTTCAAACAACCTTACCAGGAATGTTAGACGAAGCCATTCAAAGGAGAATGGGTTCAAGCAGTCAACATGGTACTAGGAATGAAGGAGCAACAAATGGTGCTAATATACAAATGGAAAACACAAATCATGTTGCCATAATAGAAAACAACAACACAAGTACTGAAGCCCATGGGATTACAAATCGTAGTAGGATAATCAAGAACGGTAACAAGGAAGGGTGTTTATACAAATCCTTTAGTGGATACAACCCAAAACCTTTTAACGGCAAGAAGGATGCCATTGCATCTATGCAATGGATAATATCAATGGAGGCCATTATTAAACTAAGCGAGTGCAGGAGTGATCAGGCAGTGAAATTTGCTGCACACTCCTTTGAGGAAGAAGCACTCGACTGGTGGGAATCGGTTAAACAATCCAAGGGAGAGGAGACCGTGGACAACATGAAATGGGAAGAACTCAATAATTTGGTGATTAAGAAATTTTACCCACAAAATGAGGTGGACAAAATTGAAACCGAATTTCACCGTTTGGAAGCCGAAAATCTTACTCATCGGGAGTACACCACTAAGTTCAATGAAATGGCCAGACTAGTACTACACCTAGTGACTTCTGATTCAAGAAGAATAAAATGTTATTTGCAAGGCTTACCACCAAAGGTTCGCACATCGGTGAAAGCTACTGCACCACAAACAATGGATTCAGCAGTAGAACTTAGTGCGGTAATGTACGATGAAGTAGCAGCCCAAGAACCACCAAAAGTGGAGAATAAGATAAAACATGATGAAGTAGTATACAAGTTCAAACCCGAAAATAATAAAATTCCAAGAAAATGAGGATTTAACTTGGATAGGAATATCCAAGGATTGAAATGCGAGACTTGCTAGAAGTTTGGCCACTCTGCACCCCAATGCCCAAATGTTAAATGTACAATTGCAATGAGATTGGGCATTATAAAAGTTCTTTTCCAAAGCCATCTAGAAAGAGGTCCGGTGGTGAGGCAAAGGGTGTAGGACGCGTATTTGTTTTAGGAGGAGGAGAAGGGAAGAATGAAAGAGCGAAAGTAGTGGCAGGTACGTTTCTCATCAATAACATTTATGCCAAAATATTATTTGATACAGGGACAAATAGAAGTTTTGTCTCGTATACCTTTACTCCATATTTAAACAAGAACCCTACTCCACTCAATTGTGATTATATAGTTGAAACGACGAGTGGGGAACAAATTAGGATAACCGAATCGTACCAAGATTGTGTCACTAATTTAGGTGACAGTGATCTATTATTTGAATTAATGCCCATGAATATAGGTGAGTACGATGCTATCCTAGGAATGAATTGGTTGGACCATTATCAGGCACAAATTGATTGTGATCAGAGGCTAGTTAAGATAAACAAACCAAATGGAGAAAGTTTGGTAATACGAGGTGATAAGGGCAATAATAAGATCAAAATTATTTCGGTAACAAAAGCTAAGAAATATTTGACAAAGGAAAATAGTGTTTTCTTAGCCTATGCTTTAGATGTTAAGACCGAAACCCAAATTACAAATATACCCGTAGTTTGTGATCACCCGGATGTCTTTCGGACGAATTACCTGGTCTTCCACCTGATCATCAAATTGAATTTCGAATCGAACTTATACCTAGAGCCTATTTCGTTGCAAAATCTCTTTACCATCTAGATCCCTCAGAACTAAATGAATTAATGAAGCAAATTCAAGAACTTTTAGACAAAGGATTTATTCGTCCAAGTACTTCCCCATGGGGAGCACCCGTGTTGTTTGTGAAGAAAAAGGACGCGTGCATGCAGATGTGGATCAACTATCGGGAATTAAATAAGCTAACTGTGAAGAATAGGTATCCATTGCCCAGAATAGATGACACATTCTATCAGTTATAAGGTGCCAAATATTTCTCAAAAATCGATCTTAGATCCGGATATCACCAGTTAAAGGTATAAGAGGAAGATGTGCCTAAAACTGCTTTTAAGACCAGATACGGACACTACGAATTCCTGGTCATGTCATTTGGTCTGACGAATGTTCCCGTAGCATTTATGGACCTAATGAACCGGGTCTATAAACCTTTCCTCGATAAGTTTGTCATCATATTCATCGATGATATTCTTATCTATTCTCGAAGTAAAGAAGAACATGCCAATCATCTCAGAATTATTTTAAAAACCCTAAGACGAGAGAAATTGTACGCTAAATTTTCCAAATGCGAGTTTTGATAACAAGAAGTGCAATTTCTTGGGCATGTAATAAACAAGAAGGGATTACAAGTAGATCCAAGTAAGACTGAAGCCATTATGAAATGGGAAACCCCGAAAACTCCGACTGAAGTCAGAAGCTTCCTCGGATTAGCGGGTTTTTATCGAAGGTTCATACAAGATTTCTCGAAGATTGCTATGCCTCTAACTGCTTTAACTCAGAAAGTAGTAGAGTTTGAATGGGGACCAAAGCAGGAACAAGCATTCACCATTCTTAAGGAAAAAACTCAGTAACACACCAACTTTAGCATTACCCGAAGGGGACGATGATTTCGTAATCTATTGCAACGCTTCCCGCATTAGTCTGGGTTGTGTGTTGATGCAACGAGATAAGGTTATTTCCTATGAATCACACCAACTAAAATTTCATAAGAAGAACTATACCACACATGACCTAGAGCTTGGTGCTATAGTGTTTGCTCTAAAGATATGGAGACATTATCTATATGATACCAAATGTGTGATATATTCGGACCATAAAAGCCTCCAACGTATTTTTAATCAGAAAGATTTAAATATGAGACAAAGGAGGTGAATGGAACTCATTAATGATTATGACTGTGAGATCAAATACCATCCCGGGAAGACAAACATAGTAGCAGACGCCCTAAGTCGAAAAGAAAGAAGTAAACCAATTAGGGTAAAGGCTTTACGATTGGATATAAAGGTGGTCTGGATGGAGCAAATTAAGGAAATCCAATCTAAAGCATTGGAGGACGAGAACATTAAAAAGGAACGAATGGTGGGAAAACATAAATTGTTAACTAAAGGAGAAGATGGAATCCTTAGATTCAATCAAAGAATTTGGATTCCAAAATTTGGAAACACACAAGAAAAAGTAATGGATGAACCACACAATCGAAGTATACAATGCATCCCCGAGTAAATAAAATGTATAAGGGCTTGAAGGATCACTATCGGTGGCCTAACATGGAGAGATCTATAGCCCAGTACATAGATAAATGCTTAACTTGCCTTCAGGTTAAAATTGAGCATCAAAACCCAGCAGGTCAACTACAACAGTTGAAAATACATGTCTAGAAATGGGATCACATTACAATGGACATCGTCACAAAGTTACCAAGAACACAAAAAAGGGCATAACGCTATATGGGTTGTGGTCAATAGACTGACCAGCCATTTCATATCCATTAACGAAAGCTACTCAATGGATAAGTTAGCCAGAGTCTATATCAATGAAATCGTGAGCCGCCATGGTATACCACTGTCTTTTATTTCTGATAGAGACAGTTGGTTCATATCTAGATTCTGGATTAGTTTCCAAAATGAATTGGGAACACGACTTAACATAAGTACAACATATCATCCCTAGACGGATGGACAAAGAGAAAGAACTATTCAAACTCTGGATGATATGCTAAGAGCTTGTGTAATCGATTTCGGAGGTAATTGGGACAATCTCCTTCCATTAATCGAATTCTCCTGCAACAACAGCTATCATTCGAGTATCAAAGTTGCACCATTTGAAGCATTATACGGCAGGAAGTGCATAACTCCAGTCTGTTGGACTAAAGTATGAGATAGTCAACTATCTTGAGCTGAAGTTATACAAGAAACAACAGATAAAATAATCCAGATTAAGCAACGATTGAAAGCTGTCCAAGATCGGCAGAAGAGTTATGCTGATAAAGTTTTTGTTATCAGGGCGTGTCAATGATAAATAAATATATATATATATATATATATAAATGCAAGTAACAAATTAATCTTTTTAAAGCAGCCCAATGAAGATCAGTGGGAGAGTGCATAAATTATGATAATTTGTTAACGGGGCATGTCAATGATAAATAATGTAGAGCCCATACGAAGGCTCGGTATTCGGTGGGGGAAGGTAATGGTTTTCCATCGAGCTTGGTAAGCAGATCCGAGGCAGACATAGGTGTGATTGCCTGTTTACATTCATTCATATTAGCTCGATTAAGAAGATCAAGGATGTATTTGTTTGAAATCAGGCCCAAGAATACGAACACGAACACGAAATTTGATCTCAACAATCGATCGACTCTTTCTGTTTATTATTTCTTATTGACTTACAATTATATGGACCCTAACCATCTATTTATACTAAATAAACCATACTAATCCTGCTCAAATACTTCTCTCAATTATCTTTACTAATTAATCAAACCAGATAATTCTAAACATTCAAACTATTAATTAAATATTAATTAATTAAACTTTTTCGAATTACCCCTTCAACTTTCACTTTCTTTCGAAACTGACGATCAATTAGGATTAAAACCTTCATTCTCCCCGTTAATCCTAACTAGGACATGCTTCTCAATTCTTGCTACCTTGCTATAGAAACTTGCTACTTTCTTTAATTAATTCTCCTACTTGGTTGTTTACTTGCTTCCCAAATCTTTCGATAAAACAAAAAAACAACCACTCCAATTTAATTCACCTTCGATCCACGTGCCAATTAAGCGAAATAACAAATGGAAGCAACTAAACCCACACCCCAACATGATATTTGCACACCCATTGACAGCCATCCAATCCATCCAATCGCTGTCTACAGGTGCTTTTATTATTAATTTTTTTTTGAAAATCCAATTTTTAAAATTTTGTCAAGAATGGCCATCCATATTATGTCATGTCTACTAAATTTTTATAATTTTATACAATTAAGTTTTATAGTTTTTATAATTTTGCACAATATTATGTCATGTCTACTAAATTTTTATAATTTTGTCACTCGTGGGACTGGAACCCGTAATTTAAAACTATATTCAGTATTTTCATAATTTTGTCACCAGTGAGACTGGAACCCGTAATTTAAAACCATATTCAAGTAGTATTGACAAAAAAGAAGATGTACACAAATTTAATAAATAGTTCAATTAAAATTTTGAAGACGTACACTCTTAAAAACCAACACAAATTTAATACATGACGTAACATAAAAGTTAAACAGTTGAAGTCATACACTTTTAAAAATCAACACAAATTTAATACATGACATAATATAAAAGGTAAATAGTTGAAGTCATACACTCTAAAAAACTACATAAATTTGAAATAATCTTCTACGAGTCAGAGCATCATCTCCCTTCGGTTTTGATGAAATATTATCATTCAAATTTTGTAAGCTATCCGAGCTTAACTTCTCCGTAACAACATACAAACTAATCTCTCTAACCCCGGTAACTCCAATGTATTGGGTTAATAAAGTGGTATCTTCCTCAATCTTTAATGGAAATAAATCGGTATCTAGATTACCGAACGGTGTTTTAAAATAAAAGCAAAGATCTGGATTAAGAAACCCGTATCCAAATTGTGGTATGATACAATCGAGATCATCAACCTTGAACTCTTGGATTTTAAGAAAATCCACAAATGTGACCAAACCTTTTTCATAAATTCTGCCCGAAGACAATGAAATTTACCACCATGGTACACCTTTAAGGAGAAGTATTCTAGCCTGTACTCGTAAAGTTGTTGAACAACCATTGCTTGGTCGTACTCATTTACCGATCGGAGATGCCATGAATCTCGATAAAAATCATCCGAAAACATGTACTCTTTGTTACTAGTCATGTTTGAGGAAGTTTGTGTGCGGAATGAGGTTAAGAGTTGGTTCTATTTATAGAAAGAGTAAGAAAATGAAGTATGCTATTATGAGTATTTATAACAATTTTTTGTGAATACTATAATTGTCGGTTATCGTTTTTTAAGTTGATAATGTAATTTTGTATTCTATGTACCTTTCTTTTCTATCTTAAGTAATTTATATCATTTTGTGTTTTTTTTTATTTTTCCCATAAACTCTTCTATTTAAATCATGTTTGTATCTCTTCCTCTTCACACTTTTCTATCTCTTTCTCATCAAATACTTGTCTTTATTTTTGACAATGGAAAACCACCACGAATCGGGAAACGATCTCAACACTATGTGTTTAACACAGTACAATTATGAAGATTTTAACCACCCGAAATACACAAAGGTGGTTTGCTGATAATTACAAAAATTATTGTGTATTTTGGTGCGTTGTTGGTTAACATTGGGTTTTGGAGAAAGTCTGGGAGGGAAGAAAAGATAATCCACATTTACGATAACGATGATTATAAGCCGCGATATAATGGTTGGCCGCAACAAAATTCTGGCGTACATGCTTGTATGGTAATGAAACATCTGGTTATGGGTAAGCAACTAGATATACCCATGAATTTTGAAGAGACGACTAAGAAGTGTCGACGTTCTATGGCTAAGAAATTATATTATTTTCGATGTCCATATCCCATTAGTCAATACACATAGACTTTGCATTTTATATTTAAGTATTTATATTTTGTGCCTATGTACTATGTGTATTTCCTGTGTATTGTGTATTTATATTTATAGTGGTATGACTAGGTTGTTTAAGTTGTAATAATTTAAAAGACCATATGATTGTGACATGGTCTGTTTCGTTCTTAAATATTAAAAATTAGATAACCTAGAAATTTAAAATTGAATAAAACCACATAGCTTTAATATTAAATTACAAAACCTAGAAATTAAAAATTACAAAACCTAAAGAATAAAGATCACACACCTAAAACTTAAACACCTAAAGATTAATTCGAGTCATCGGAGTAATCAGATGAATCTGAAGAACCCTCAGAGCCCTCGCACTCACGGCGTTGATAATGGCAAAACTTCCTACGAGCGTCTTTAAGCCACCGGTCTTCATCAAAATCGTATGGATCTTTTTCCGGTTTTCTCTCACCGGAGGGTTTACACATTCGGGGGAGGGTTAGTGACGTATTCCGCTCCCGGGTCGGTGACGTATTCTGCTCCCGAGTCAGTGACGTAATCATCATCTGACATAGGGATGTGAACATCCTCTGAATTAGGGGTGTGCTCGTCCCTAATTCTTAGTTGACCAAAAACCTGGTCATATGCGAAGTGCAATTCTTCATCCGTTAATCCTCATATATCATCAGCCGGAGGAGGAGGGTTTGCTGGCCGTATTGGTTCAACAGGAGGCGGTGGGTTTGCTGGGCGTAAGAATTCAGTCGGAATATTATTCCCTCCACCCATATTTTAGAAGTAAAGTTATAATCTTGGAGTGAAAATAGAACGTTGTGAAGTGAAAATGAGGGTAGGAATACGTTATGAATTTATAGCCGGCATTTGAACTCGTACGCGAACAGTTTGACACGACATAAGATTCCTCAAGATGCGTGCAAATAACTGTTTGACATGATACAAGATTCCTTGAGATGCGCGCGAATAGTTTGACATGACACAAAATTTCTCGAGATGCGTGGAAGTATCTGGCATACTAATTGCACACCCTTTGACACGACACAAGATTCCTCAAGATGTGAGCGAATAGTTTGACACGACACAAGATTCCTCGAGATGCGTGCTAACAGTTTGACACGACACAAGATTTCTCAAGATGCGCGCCAACAGTTTGACACGACACAAGATTCCTCGAGATGCGTGTGAATAATTTGAAATGACATAATATTGCGTAAATTATTTGATACGACATAAGATTCTCCAAAAACATACTATATATACGGTTATATTTTCATTCATTTTTTCATACAACTTTATATGAATCCTCTCTAAATTATCTCTGAAGTAAGCCTCCAAAACGAGTTAACTATGTCTAACAATATATCAGAGTTTTCCACTAAGCTGGTATGATGTTCATGATTATGTTTGTTTTAGCTTAACTATATCGTCCTTAACCGTCGTTATCTAACTGAACCATTGTTAACTATTTTGTTCTAGGTGTTCATGTCTCTCTCAGACATGATGCATTGGGTGCAAGAAACTGGACGTAAGCATGGTTATGTCATAGTCACCGAAAGATCGAAGACAAACGCAAGCGACGAAGCTTTCAAAGTTCACCTTCAGTGTGATCGTGGTGGCGTATACAGAGGAACATCAATAGTTAGACGTTCCGTAACAAGAAAAATTGGTTGTCTGTTCCAGTTGATCGGAAATTACCTGCAAGAAAAGAAAGGTTGGATGTTATGGGTGTCACATGCTAAACATAACCATCCACCAGCTCAACATTTAGAGGGGCATCCATTTGCAATGAGATTTAATGATCAAGAAATGTGTTTGGTGGAGGACCTGTCTAAGCACGATGTTCAGCCGCGTAACATTCTAGCAACACTAAAGGATCAGAACCCCAAAAACGCGTCTTCGCTCATAACCGCGTACAATGCACGCTAAAAGATACGTAAAGCTAGAGAAATTGGATCAACTCCACTGCAGAATCTTTTCTCAATCTTGTATCAGGAAGGATATATTTGGGAACATGAAGAATCTGACAGCGTCTTGGAGCAGTTGTTCTTTATACATCAAAGTCATATAACATGTGGCGTGCATTCCCACGTGTGTTGCTAATAGACGCAACTTACAAAACCAACAGGTACAACATGCCATTTGTTGAGATTGTTGGTGTAACATCCACAAAGAAAACTTATTGTGTTGCTTTTGCCTTAATTAGTAAAGAAAAGAAGGATAATTTTCTTTGGGTGTTAAATAACCTAAAGAAAACACTGAATAAGTGTATGGAGCCACGTGTAATAGTTACCGATAGAGATCTTGCTCTAATGAATGCTTGTAAATGTGTATTCCCGGAAGTTGCCCAGTTGTTATGTAGATGGCACATATCTCAGAATATTGATAAGTACTGCAAGCAAAGTCTCGATGCACATGGATGGGCTATCCTTCAAACAATGTGGGTTGTTCTAATTGATTCGCCAACACCTGACGTATACAACTACAACTATAAGCTACTTAAGCAACTGTTCAGGCCTCCTCATCATAGTAATAATCTTCTTTCTCACTTTTATTGTTTGTGTATGCCTTTTGTATGACGTAAGTGGTTTTGACCTTTTTTTTTAATCCAATGCAGAAGTTGTTGATTACCTAGATAATACATGGCTGTCACATTATAAAGAAATATTTATTTCTTCTTGGATTGACGATAAGCTTAATTTTGGAAATCGAACAACCAACAGAGTGGAGAGCCAACATTCATTTTTCAAGAAATACTCGAGTGGTCCTAAGTCTCGTCTACATGAGTTGGTTGAAGGTACTAATAAACTCATAAAAGATCAGGAACTAAAAATAAATGAAAGCTTTGAAAAATGTCGAATCAGAGTATACAATCATCATATGACATCTCTGTTCAAAGTTTTACGAGGTAATGTTTCAATTACAACTTTAGATCTAATATATGAATAGATTGGGCAGTTAAATGATTTGTTAGACTCGCCTAGTACCCGATGTGGTTGTCGACTTAAAACGAGTTGTGGTTTGCCATGCGCTTGTATTGTTGCACATTATCTGCAAGTAGGTGAACCAATTCCATTGGATTCGATATATGTGTCCCGGAGGAAGATTGATTTCACACCATCATTTGTTCACCCGGATGACGATATCTATACCGATGAAGAATTTGAAGTATTGAAACAGGAGATTAAAGGTCAACCAACAGTTGTGAAAAGAATTTGGTTTGAGAAGATGAAAGGCAAGATCAATCCAAGACAAACAAACCTTCAAGAGCTTGTAGTTCAGGAAAAAATCTGTGGGCGTCCGAATTTAAAGATGAAGCAATAGAAGAACAAAGAGCCCGCTAGACACAGTATATGAACTCCCAAGATCCTAGAAAAAGTTTGTAATATCCAGGATTTTTCCGACATACTTTTTCCCTAAACCCTTGCACCCATTATGAATTTAAATCTTGAAAACTTATTTAGAATCTATTTTTTTAAATAATAAATATTAATTGTTTTGATATATATTATACTTGAGATATATATCTTATAAATGTGGCAACACTTTATAGAGTTATAATTTCGGTTATGTAAACAATATGATTTATAAACTTTATTAATATTTAAATGTCATAAATTATTTTATAGGATTATAAAATAATAAACTTATAAAACTTATTTCATTTTATATAAATATATATATATATATTTAGATTGTTTTATAAACTTCAGGGACTGAAACTGTCATCGTTGAAACCTATTTCAAACTAAAATCCAAGTTTTGACATAAAATAAGAAAGGCTTGAAACTTCAGGGGTCTGTTTTGCAATAAGCCCAAACTCCCGATCCCAACCCAGTCGCGGGTTCGACCCCCCGCCACACCGTTTGTCTTCCCTTCTCCTTCGAAAACGCAAAAACGGCTAGGTTCAACGAACCTCGGGGACTCTTTCACGCATGCGACCAAAACCCGAAAACATTCAATGTTCAATTTCGAACTTACCAACGCGTAATGGCGGGATTTAATCCGATCGAACCTAATTACGAACTCCCAACTAATTCGTCATTTAACGAGGAATTCGACTATAAATACATACGGTAATCCCTTGACAACTTCACACTCAAACTACCAATACACTCAAATCCTTTCGATTTACACCTGAAGCAGCTTAATCGATTCGTGGGCAGTCGACGCATAACACGGACTCGTTCTCACTCTTTTCGCCACCATTTCAGGTAATACTTATGTCCACGATCGTCGCTTTCTTGTGAGAATCAAAAGCCCCCTGTTTAAATGCATAAACAGAGGGTGATTCGATCCGTATTTGGACGATTTCGTTTCTAGGGTTCATATCAATTTGGGGGCTGAACTGAGTCTGTGTTTAAAAGATTTTCTGTTTCATAGTATACACTAACGAACCCGTAGTCGGGATGGTTAGTGCTTGTGTGTGTTGGGCGACCCGGGACAGACCCGAGTTCGAACCTGGTTAGCCTAGTTTTACCCACTTCGTTTTTTTTTTGCTTATTTTAAAACAGATTTAAACTATTAATAATTTTTATAAATTATGTTAAACTTATAAACCTAAAAACGATTTTTAAATACACTTTTACATCCTGGAACATTTTTTTAATTAAATAAAACTTAGTTAAACCTGTAAAAATTAAATCCTTAGTTTTGGTTTTAAATCCTTAAAAACTATAAAAATATTCCAAACTTTTGTAAAACTTGTGACTTCATATAAGTTATTTTATGAGAACAATAAAACTTAATTTATAAAGTCCTTTCTAAAATTAAAGGAATTTTTATAATCTTTAATTTATAAACCTTTAATAAATTCAGGAAACTTATATAGATCTTATAAACTTGGAAATACTTATAAAACTTATGTTTTATAAACAGAAATTAAAATGTTTACACAAATTTGAAAAGAGAAATAATTATTTATTTCTTAATACTTAAAATATAAACCAAATGAGAAATTCAAATTAAGCATTTTACACACTCATAAATACTTATAAACATCTCATTTTTATTTGTAAAGTAAATGTTTAATACTTAAATTCTTTAAACAAATCTTTAATGATTTATATTGATGAGATAATTCTTCTTGTAAATAATTGTTTATCCTTAACAATTATATACCCCTTTAAACGAAAAATATTTTTATCCCTGATAATTATTTTAATCTTGAAATAGTTATTACTATCATTTATTCTTTAAATAATCATTATTTACTTTTAGAAATCAATTACTCTCTAAATAATTATTATCTACCCTTAATAATTATTTAGCCTTTTGATGATTATTATAAACCCTAATTCATAATTTATACTTTAATAATTATTATTAATTCTAAATCACTATTTAGTCTTTGAATACTTGTAATTAATAATTATTTTACTCTTGAAATAATTATTATATATATTTTATCCTTATCTCAAATGATTATTTTTAAAACAATAATTATTTTAAACTATGGACTTATTTAGCTTTGAAATCCAAGCCTTGGTTGTATCATTCCTTCAAAACCTTTATTATAAACTTGATTTAAACTTCATAAACACAAACCATTTCCATTTCCCACTTGGAACCCTAGTCAAATCTTGAAATCCTAGATCCTTTGTCTTAGACTTTTAGAAATAAACTTAAATCTTTAGACTTGCATTCTTAGGCTTATTGTGAAGATATTCTCCCTCTCCAATTCTTGCAAACTCTTGTCGGATACTCTTCATCCAAATCCAAGTGAGTATACTTAGCCCCTTTTTCCTTTCTATACTTTTGGGGTGAAACATGTTCAAAAACTTTAAACTTATACAATTCTTGTACAACTATGACTAGATGCTTATTCTTATGTTAAACTTGATACTTGTATGCTTAGATTAAACTTAAAACTAGCACATTCATTAACTTTGATCAAGCCTATAGTAACAATGATAGATCTATTGCATTTGACCAATCCACCTTGATTGATTGACCCCTTCGGGGGGGGAGCCCTTGGTGATTGTTACTGAATTAAACTTTAAACTTGAGACTTATAAGGGTAACCTGCGGGTTATGCCTAAACTTGGTTGGAGGGTTGAAGTGCACAATGTTTAAGATACTTACATTATAGAATGCATATATCATAGTGAATTGTAATTCTTTCCAAATACTTGTTAAACTGTGTCAAAACCTTTGTATCTCACCAACTATTTTGTAGTTGACAGATTCTTTCACATGTTTCAGGTTCTACATCATGAGACTTGTTTGTGATCACATAGGACGCTTTGGACCTAGACTACTTATTAAATAAATGTTGTATACTTGTTATTTCCTTTGTATTGAACCTTTGAATCTATTATTAATGAAATATTGAAACTTTAATAGTCAACCTTGTGCTATTGAACAACCGCGTCCGCCCCGACGTATAATCCGCCGTCGGTTGGGGTGTGACATATTGGTATCAGAGCCTTGGTTATAGGGAATTAGGTTATTAGACACATGACCTAGACTATAATATAGGAGACCCAAACATGAGTTATCTCATGTCCTTTACTAGGAACTTTTCTCCTCATTCTATCCTTAATTCTTATACGTGAACGCTTGGAAATTCTACGATTCTACTTACCTACGTGCTACAAGAGTCTACTACATCGAGGACACGTCCTTAGGCTTAAAGTCTAAGCCACCACTAAACTCTCGTCAAGAATATTTAAGTTCTAGATAATGTGTGAGAACTTGTGCGGACCGGAAGGGTGGATACCTGTATTCTGGGAAATTCTGTCAAGGAAAGTATTTCGTATAAATCCAAATCAACCGTTGGACCCGTATGCTTTCCTGGGAATTCTTGGGATGAGTATCCACTTATAGGAATGCATGACTTCTCTAAACATTAGTGAGCTTAGATCTCTCTTGCTATGTCAAAGTACTTACTTAGTGATATGCACTAAATGAGTACCATCTCAAATACTTTACGCTTCATAAATTCATGATTCAAAAACTTTCCTCAATAACCTTTATTCTATGATTCTTAAGTCCCGTCTTGTCACATGACATCATGCTTACTCGTCATGACCTAAAGGAGTTACCTTCAAGAAGAAATTCTTACGAGACTATACTTAAAGACTATATACATAAACTTATATTTATACAGATACTACCCAATAAGCTTCATGATCGTTGTAATACAACCCTTAAAACTATGTATTACCCTACAAATTCTTCTATAAAGCTTCATTATTTTATAAATATGACACCTAAGAGGTAACCCTTGTATTTTTACCTTACCTCCTTAGCACTTAACCAAGTTTCATTTGATAACTAACTCAAAAACTTTTGTTACATTTTTATACATCTCAAAACTTTCATACGTCCTTAAACTTCATGATCCTTGTAATACCAACACGTTTAAAACTATGTATTACTCTACAAGTCCTTTTACAAACTTCATAAACTTGACACCTAAAGGGAAACTCTTGTGTTTTCATTTTACCACTCAAAACCTCATTTGATGATTTACTCAAACTTTGCCACACTTCTATATCTCAAAACTTTCATTACATCTTTAAAACTTACACATCACCGTTTCTTGTAAACAAAACTTAACGTCTTTTAAATCTAAAGTACATAAACAAAGGGATTAGTAACCTGATCATTTTCCCGCAAGAGAAGAAGCCTACTATAGAATAAACAAGCTCCACGTTTAAGACTCTAAACCCATAATGAACCTCGACATAGTACCATAAACCCAAACATCGGTGACAACAACTGAGAGAAGTTGTAGGCCCATGAGGATGTTCTGGCTAGGAAATAGGGTACATAAGTGAGTCCTTGCGACTCACCCCTTCTTCCGGGAATTCTCTTCGTTAGCCCACCAACTTCAATCCAAACCCCATTTTTTTTAAATATTACTGTGATAACTCAGTATTATGAAAAAAAAAACCTTTTGAACATATTAAATCAACTTACTTATACACTTTAATTTTCCGTTTAAATTGTATTATGTAAGGGCTAGAAATCCCAATTTTGAAACATTTAACGAAAGTTATTTTGAAATTTATCTTGTTATCACTTACTAGCTTGACTTTCCTTCTAGCACTACAAACTTAACACTTCTACCCAAACACTTTCGTCAAGAGTAGCTCACGTTAGTACTTGAGATAATTAACAACGTTGCATTAAACTATAAAAAAATTCCTAAGTGACACACGCATACTTGAAGAATAAACTTTGAACAAACCTTCTAATTCGTAAGCACTCTTTTAAAACAACTCGACTTACGAACCACTGTCGTAATCAACTATGATCCTTACCTCTTATATAGACTTCACACTTCTAAACTTGACCAACTTTTCATTTGACAATCATACATACCTTATTATGAGTCCTACTTATACTACTTATCATTGCCTAAATCGTCATTTTTGAACATCTTAATTACATTCTATACAAAAAGAACACTATGCCTGCTATTATGAAACAAGATAAATCAACTGTAAACACACTATCATAAACCTTATCAAAACTTTTCCCGTTACCCTATGCTAGGAGACTTTCCTCATCCAACTCTTGTCACGTAAAAGAGTTGCTATAAATCACAACGAGAACTAAAATCTTAAATGCATGTTGCTAAAATATTAAACTTCGTCTACACAAAGTCAGAGACTTTTTGAGTCATGTAAAAACTTATACAAATACTCAAACCGTATTCCTGAAACTAAACACCTTCTAAACCACCAAAGAAAGCATGTCCAATAAAGGATCATGAAAAACTTGATATTGAAACTTGAAATCAACTGAATTATCCTACTTTCAAACTCATACTTGGATCCTTAGTCTTGAAAACTTATTGTGTTCGTCTTAACTAAACCTTATAAGACGTGATAAACATTCATTCCAGATACACGAGCAAACTTTATTCTTTATACTAGGAACTAATATGAAGGGGGACACTGCTCTCTTTAGCAGAGTACCTCCCTAGTCTTCTCTTCAAACCCAAAATAATCGGGATCCACCTAACCTTCTGAACGACTCGAATCTTCTGTGAAAGAGCGTATAACGATTAAAACTGTTCCAAACGCTGTCCCACACCTCTCTTAAATACTAGAGTATTTAGATAACCGCTTTATACTCAAAACGTAATCGTATACTTCTATACACTGAAGCTAAACTAAGAGACTTTAAACTATCCGATGTTTGACGTATTCTAGTTCAAACACAATTTAAACTATCCTATGTTTGACGTATTCTTGTTCAAACGCAATTTAAACTAATCTATGTTTGGCGTATTCTTGTCCAAACACAATTCTATGTTTGACGTATTCTTGTCCAAACACAATTCTATGTTTGACGTATTCTTGTTCAAACACAATATAAACTATTCTATGTTTGACGTATTCTTGTTCAAACACTATGAACGTGTAAAGACTTTAAACTACTCCATGTTTGACGCATTCTTGTTCAAACATGACGAACGTATAAGACTTTTAAACTACTCAAGGTTTGATGTATTCTTGATCAAACACGAGGAAAGTGTAAAGACTTTAAACTACTCGATGATTGAGGTATTCTTGTTCAAACACGAGGAAACTTTGAAACTCTAAATCTTGTCACATTCTTCTCTCTTTAATCATTGAATGACGTTTCTCTCTAAGGGACTCATTAATCAATGATCACTCTTATGTGGAAACTTTAGTCGTGTGTTAAATAAATTCTTGTACTCTTTCTTGATCCGCACACAAACGGAAGGACCTATGCAGACTATACGATGATTTAAATGCTTGCGGGTGCACACGTAAGTATGAAAATCAACGTATGGGAAGACATAGTAAACTCTGTCGTGTGCTATGATCCAAGACTTATCGTAAAAAGGTAGCCACGGAACTTAGGTACCGTAGCAATCCTTAGACGTAATAGTCTACAAACTCAAATCGTTAATCTATCGTCGAACCCATTCCGAGTGATGCATCTCACTTTAAATCTTGAATGAGAGTTCATCAGATTCATGTCAAATACATTTCTGAAAACAAATCTTCATATATTTCAATGAAACTATATGCTTCTTAGGGAAACTCTTGACAATCATATGCTTTGAAAACTTGGAAACTTGAGCGTGATCTTATCCCTATCCTTACAACTCATTTAAAAATCTAAACGTAACCCAGGGTTTACTTGGGAACGCAAAGTATTTTTCTCATTACCCTTGTGCGTATCATAGACTTAAATCCTGATCTAGATCCTTCTACTTTAATTTCGGGATGAAATTTCCTAAAGTAGGGGAGACTGTAATATCCAGGATTTTTCCGACATACTTTTTCCCTAAACCCTTGCACCCATTATGAATTTAAATCTTGAAAACTTATTTAGAATCTATTTTTTTAAATAATAAATATTAATTGTTTTGATATATATTATACTTGAGATATATATCTTATAAATGTGGCAACACTTTATAGAATTATAATTTCGGTTATGTAAACAATATGATTTATAAACTTTATTAATATTTAAATGTCATAAATTATTTTATAGGATTATAAAATAATAAACTTATAAAACTTATTTCATTTTATATAAATATATATATATATATATATATATATATTTAGATTGTTTTATAAACTTCAGGGACTGAAACTGTCATCGTTGAAACCTATTTCAAACTAAAATCCAAGTTTTGACATAAAATAAGAAAGGCTTGAAACTTCAGGGGTCTGTTTTGCAATAAGCCCAAACTCCCGATCCCAACCCAGTCGCGGGTTCGACCCCCCGCCACACCGTTTGTCTTCCCTTCTCCTTTGAAAACGCAAAAACGGCTAGGTTCAACGAACCTCAGGGACTCTTTCACGCATGCGACCAAAACCCGAAAACATTCAATGTTCAATTTCGAACTTACCAACGCGTAATGGCGGGATTTAATCCGATCGAACCTAACTACGAACTCCCAACTAATTCGTCATTTAACGAGGAATTCGACTATAAATACATACGGTAATCCCTTGACAACTTCACACTCAAACTACCAATACACTCAAATCCTTTCGATTTACACCTGAAGCAGCTTAATCGATTCGTGGGCAGCCGACGCATAACACGGACTCGTTCTCACTCTTTTCGCCACCATTTCAGGTAATACTTATGTCCACGATCGTCGCTTTCTTGTGAGAATCAAAAGCCCCCTGTTTAAATGCATAAACAGAGGGTGATTCGATCCGTATTTGGACGATTTCGTTTCTATGGTTCATATCAATTTGGGGGCCGAACTGAGTCTGTGTTTAAAAGATTTTCTGTTTCATAGTATACACTAACGAACCCGTAGTCGGGATGGTTAGTGCTTGTGTGTGTTGGGCGACCCGGGACAGACCCGAGTTCGAACCTGGTTAGCCTAGTTTTACCCACTTCGTTTTTTTTTTTGCTTATTTTAAAACAGATTTAAACTATTAATAATTTTTATAAATTATGTTAAACTTATAAACCTAAAAACGATTTTTAAATACACTTTTACATCCTGGAACATTTTTTTAATTAAATAAAACTTAGTTAAACCTGTAAAAATTAAATCCTTAGTTATGGTTTTAAATCCTTAAAAACTATAAAAATATTCCAAACTTATGTAAAACTTGTGACTTCATATAAGTTATTTTATGAGAACAATAAAACTTAATTTATAAAGTCCTTTCTAAAATTAAAGGAATTTTTATAATCTTTAATTTATAAACCTTTAATAAATTCAGGAAACTTATATAGATCTTATAAACTTGGAAATACTTATAAAACTTATGTTTTATAAACAGAAATTAAAATGTTTACACAAATTTGAAAAGAGAAATAATTATTTATTTCTTAATACTTAAAATATAAACCAAATGAGAAATTCAAATTAAGCATTTTACACACTCATAAATACTTATAAACATCTCATTTTTATTTGTAAAGTAAATGTTTAATACTTAAATTCTTTAAACAAATCTTTAATGATTTATATTGATGAGATAATTCTTCTTGTAAATAATTGTTTATCCTTAACAATTATATACCCCTTTAAACGAAAAATATTTTTATCCCTGATAATTATTTTAATCTTGAAATAGTTATTACTATCATTTATTCTTTAAATAATCATTATTTACTTTTAGAAATCAATTACTCTCTAAATAATTATTATCTACCCTTAATAATTATTTAGCCTTTTGATGATTATTATAAACCCTAATTCATAATTTATACTTTAATAATTATTATTAATTCTAAATCACTATTTAGTCTTTGAATACTTGTAATTAATAATTATTTTACTCTTGAAATAATTATTATATATATTTTATCCTTATCTCAAATGATTATTTTTAAAACAATAATTATTTTAAACTATGGACTTATTTAGCTTTGAAATCCAAGCCTTGGTTGTATCATTCCTTCAAAACCTTTATTATAAACTTGATTTAAACTTCATAAACACAAACCATTCCCATCTCCCACTTGGAACCCTAGTCGAATCTTGAAATCCTAGATCATTTGTCTTAGACCTTTAGAAATAAACTTAAATCTTTAGACTTGCATTCTTAGGCTTATTGTGAGGATATTCTCCCTCTCCAATTCTTGCAAACTCTTGTCGGATACTCTTCATCCAAATCCAAGTAAGTATACTTAGCCCCTTTTTCCTTTCTATACTTTTGGGGTGAAACATGTTCAAAAACTTTAAACTTATACAATTCTTGTACAACTATGACTAGATGCTTATTCTTATGTTAAACTTGAGACTTGTATGCTTAGATTAAACTTAAAACTAGCACATTCATTAACTTTGATCAAGCCTATAGTAACAATGATAGATCTATTGCATTTGACCAGTCCACCTTGATTGATTGACCCCTTCGGGGGGGAGCCCTTGGTGATTGTTACTGAATTAAACTTTAAACTTGAGACTTATAAAGGTAACCTGCGGGTTATGCCTAAACTTGGTTGGAGGGTTGAAGTGCACAATGTTTAAGATACTTGTTTCTCATACTTACATTATAGAATGCATATATCATAGTGAATTGTAATTCTTTCCAAATACTTGTTAAACTGTGTCAAAACCTTTGTATCTCACCAACTATTTTGTAGTTGACAGATTCTTTCACTTGTTTTAGGTTCTACATCATGAGATTTGTTTGTGATCACATAGGACGCTTTGGACCTAGTCTACTTATTAAATAAATGTTGTATACTTGTTATTTCCTTTGTATTGAACCTTTGAATCTATTATTAATGAAATATTAAAACTTTAATAGTCAACCTTGTGCTATTGAACAACCGCGTCCGCCCCGACGTATAATCCGCCGTCGGTTGGGGTGTGACAAAGTTCATTCGTGAACTCTCTAGAGCCCGTGAGACACAGTTCATTTGTGAAATCTAATGATCCAGGACACAGTTTTTTGGTGTACTCTCAAGATCCCGGTCGAAGTTCATTCGTGAACTCTCTAGAGCCCGCCAGACACAGTTCATTTACATTATAGACCCATGTATGGTGTGAGTGGTGATGTAAGGGTGTATGTATAATAGCCCCCTAACAAATTTGTTGCTTAATTACTCATTGACAGCCGCTATCCACAAGTCTTTGGCCTCGTTTTCCGTGCGGTCAGCCACCAACAGCAACAAAGGTTGCTGCCATCCATGAATCGTCCTCCAAAAAAAACTAGCACCTCAAAACTACCCCTCTTTGCTGTCCTATAAAAATGAACTCCTTGTCGTCAATCTCTTTCTCGTGTTTCGGCCCCAAAGGGCTGGTCCCCCTCTCCGAAAACGATTCTCAAAACCGCAGACACCAAGCTCTGATACCAATTGTTGGAAATCAGGCTCAAGAATACGAACACGAAATTTGATCTCAACAACTGATCGACTCTTTCTGTTTATTATTTCTTATTGACTTACAATTACATGGACCCTAACCATCTATTTATACTAAATAAACCTACTAATCCTACTCAAATTCTTCTCTCGGTTATCTTTACTAATTAATCTAACCAGATAATTATAAACATTCAAACTATTAATTAAATATTATATAATTTAACTCTTTTGAATTACCCCTTCAACTTTCACTTTCTTTCGAAACTGACTCAATTAGGATTAAAACCTTCAGTATTTACTTTGAGAAAAAGTAGACCGGTTCGGTGAGAGAGTACTTCAACACCAAGGAAATAAGACAAATTACCAAGGTCTTTGAGAGAGAAACGTGGAAAGGGAATGAATAAAATTGTTTACAAGCGAGGAATTGGGACCAGCGATATATCGTCAGCGTAGACGAAAATGAAGATAGAAGTATGTTTGTTGACAAAGAGGGAAGGATCCGAAACAGTGGGTTATATCGTAAAGACCTCTCTCTTGATCTTGTATGACTTTGATTAATGAACTAAAAATAATTACAAATGGACCAAATTCAAAACCCTAAAAGTTAGAAAGATTTACGGACTATTGAATAATACAAGAGATCCAAGTTCTATTGAGTGTCACCTACGTGGCACAGTCTGTGTTTTATCGATCCCATTGGTTAGCAGGTACTAGAGGTGCACAAAGTAACCGGATTCGAATCCGATCCGACGAATTATCCGAAATCGGATCCGCCAAGAATCGGACAAAAATGAACCCGCGGATCCAGAACCGGTTAGGGGTTATTTTAGGGACCGGATAAAAATCGGACAAAAAAACCGGATAAAAATTAGACAAAAAAGAACCGGTTCTAACCGGTTCCGACCGTTGGGTGAAAAAAACCGGCTATATAGCCGTTTAACTAGCCGTTTTTTTGGGTTTTTGAGACTTGAAACTTAGTATAAATAGGTATGGGTTAGTTCACAACAACATTCTAGCTCTCAAAACTCAAAAACGCTCTCAAAACGCAAAAAACCCTCACTTTTATGCAAAAAAAAACGCTCTCATGGCTTCTGCTTCCTCAAGCACTCAAAATTCGGTTGATGGTTCTACTAGTACTAGCGATGCCGCGGTGGTGAGAGTACTTCCTTGCTCTCGAAACCAAGAGATATGGGCTTATTTCGATTTATGCGAAATGTCTAACAGTTCGCAAAAGGCTCGTTGCAAACATTGTTGTAAAATTTTGGGTGCTGCGGGAAATAGCACTTTGAGGAAACATATTGGCAGTCACGCAAAACACACTCAAGGTGAAGATCAAACTCAAATTGGTAGGGATGGAGGAGCTTGGCAATACAATGTCGAGAGGGTTCGTGAGAGAATGACATATTTCGTCATTCAAGAAGTATTGCCTTTTGATCACTTTGATAACTCGTGCTTGACGAGGATGATACAAGAGACGCTTCAACCGAGTTACACAAATGTAAGTCGTTCTACTTTGAGAAGAGATTATTTAAAAATGTGGACAAGAGCTAAAAAAGAATTAATTTTAGGTTTTGAAAACTTAAATACCGGCATTAAATTAACCACAGACGTTTGGTCCTGTGACAACCTTGACTTTTACGGTCAACACCCGTGTTCGACGAGTTCGTATAATAATAATAATATTAGTATTATTATTATGTGAAATATACTTTCAAACGAAAGGAACTCGTTAGTAAACGAAAAATAATAGCAAGATTTATTTGGGTGTTATAATGTCAAAAATTTGATCAAGTTCTAGTTTATACGCGTTAACACCCGAGTCGAACGGTTTCGTAAATTTTAATTTAAATCCGAAAGGATATATATTTACTAGACGCAAGGACTCGAGGGAAAATAATAAATTATAATAAGTTATTTTTGAATAAAATAAAGCCTCTATTTTTTTTATCGGGTTCGTTTAAGCGAGAAACCGGCACGCGATCGGAGACCGCGAGGTATATATATACCCCACTACCCTCTTTTCTCTCATTTGATAAATTCATTAAGAGAAGTTAGAGAGAGAGAGAGAGAGGAGAGGGCTGGAGAGAATTCAGGTGGTGGTGGTGGTGGTCCGGTGGCGGTCCGGCGGTGGTCCGGTGGCGGCCGACGGCGGTCCGCGGTGGTCCGGCGGTGGCCGAAGGTGGTCGGAGATGCGGTTTTTCACCCGGAACCATTTCTCGATGCTACGAACGCAATGGTAAGCTCAGATTTCTCTAAATCCTTGCTTAAATTCATGAAAAAGAGTTTTTAAAATCTGTCCAGAAAGTTTTATGCATGCGCAGTTTTAAAGATCGGACGATCCCCGGAAATCCGACCGTTAGAAATGCATGAATTTTGGATATGATGTTGTCAACACATAGACGCAAAATACTACCGGAAGAATTTTTGATCAGAGCTCTCTAGGTATGATTTTCATACCCTCGAATGTGACTGATCGGATTTTCGGATTTGAAAAACTGGGTCTCAAAGAATCGTCGATCTCCGGAGATCCGACCGTTGGATCGTGACGATTTTTAGACAGTAGTTTCTTGGCATAAATATGAATGTTTTCACTGTAGAAAATTCCGATCAGATGTAGGAAAGTATATTTTTGAATACGAACAGATTGTAACAGTTTCTAGGATCGAAAACAGGAAATTGATCAGATTGCATGGCCATCGAAACGACATTGCATGTCAATTTTGAGCATGTGGGAATGATCTAGAGATAAAAACGATCCTAATGGTGTTTTTGGTTCGTATTGCATGTGATACGGGAGGTTCCGCGTACGCGAACCATTTATACGGAAGGTATAAACTTTACCCGTTAAGCTTTGATTTTATGTTAGAATAGTTTTATAAGTCATTGTTTGAGAATTGAACCCGAAAATATTTAGTATTGAGATATTTGGTATTTTTAGTGGTTATTAGGTTATACACCCAACCCTGTTTCACGTGAAACAAATAATGAAACTAATATATTTATTTTTATACAACAATTGTTTTGATGAATTTTTAAAAATTGTTGATCTAGCACCCAAAAGTGGTTTTAATTAGTAGAATATGTTTTAAAATGAGTATCTGAAAAATTTGGTTATCTAACTCTTTATAGATTATTTATTAAAATTCACACAAGTTTAATACATGGAAATTTGGGAAAAATACTTATGAGTATTGAAAAATTCTGTAAATTGGAAAGTGATAGTTATATAATGAACTAAGACTCCTGTCTAAATTTTATAAAAATTGGAGTTGTTTAAGTATACGTTTAGTATTTATAAAGTTTAAACGGATGATTTAGGGTTTGTATACTTCTGGATAAAATCAGGACTTGAAACTTGGTATGGGATCTTATATTGACTTAAAACTAATATGGTTAAAATTTGGTAAAGTTTTGATGTGTTTAGCTATTTTTCCCGAATTTGTAAAATTTTAAAAATATTAAATTCATATTAAATAATCTGGATATTAAAAAAATATGAAAATTTGTCAGAAATTTTTATTTATATACATGATCAATTTGTATAAATTTTAAGCAGTAACTTTATGTCTAAGTATGGTTTTAGAATTATGGTCCATTTAAATTTTATAAAAAGTTATAAATTTTGGAAAATTTTTATATAAAATTAATTTTATAAAAATTCTAAGGGATTTTGGGCAGAAGTATAACCCCATTTAAAACATAAAATTTTACTTTTAAATTGGGTGCTAATATCACACTAAAACCCTAATTTCGGACGAATCTGATTTTCAAACTGTAAACCGGACTTTACGCGCGTAATCGCGTTTTTGATCATACGAAACCGTGACATGAGATTTTCTCAAATGTGACTTTTTAACTACTGATGTTATTTATTAAAATCTAAAACTTAAACTTTTAAGGTTATTAATTCATATAAAAGTCGGTTTTACAATTCTTAATGGTTCGTACGCACGTGCACGGGTTTTGGGTATGCAACCGATTACATAGCCACGTTTTGTTTTGTTGACTTGGTCACAACCTTTAGGAGTCCTGAATGCATCGTTTGTGTCCACTTGACTAGTAGGACCTTGTTAGGACTTGGATTTTATCGGTTTTTGTCGACTGTGTCGCATCACTCGCCCGCATTGTCCAGGTGAGTTTCGCGGCCCTCTTTTTACTTACTGTTTTACTGTTTTTGGGGGAAAGCTGTTTCATTTTTTTTAGTCACATGTTACATGATACATTGATTACATGAGTTATTTTTTTTATAATGCCTTAAAGTCCCCAATTTTAGGCAATCAATTAGCTGAGCGTAGCCGTTGGGAATTTTGAGTAGTACTACTTGGGTTGACACCCCCACTCATGGTTTGGCCGCGCCAAACAGACTTGTAGGGTCACTTGGACGCAAAGTTAGCCAATTTTTTTAGGCGGTTGTTTGCATTAGACTTCCGTATGGGGTACTTTATTTTTTTGTCGAGGTTTTGATTGCAGCTCATGGTAATATGTTGTCTAATACATGTGTACTCGATCAATGGATTTTTGATCACTTTGGATTTTTATCCGAAACTTTTTATAGAGTCGTAAAACCTACGAACTCACCAACTATTTATATAGTTGACCCGTTTTCGAAACATGCTTTCAGGTAAACAGAATTGAAGAAAAGATTTTTATGAGGGCACGCTTTTGGATTAGAACTATTGTTTCTAGTTATGATTATATACTTTGGTTGTAGTCAGACATTTAGACACTTTGTACTGTTTTAGAGATTTTACTTGTATTTGTACTTTCGTTAGAAGCATGTAGTATGGTTCAATGTAATGCATAAATTTCCTTTAAGTTTCTCTTGTACTTGTGTTCAATGCGATATACCGGTTACATCCCATACTTCCGCCTTGTTGGGGTGTGACAGGTCCGCTCCACATGGTTTACCCGAATCGTACCTTTACGTTACCGCACATTAGGTTCAACCCGAGTCGTGGCAAATGATGAAGCGTACGACTGCGTTTGATTATTTTGGATATCCACATACCGGTGAAAACTTATTTTATATTTTAGACTCGGTAATTCAAACTTATAAAATTCAACCAAAAATATTTTCAATATCTTTTGATAACGCTTCAAATAACACAAACGCGGTGAAAAAATTAAAAATAAAATATGAACCGCCTTGTAACGGTGTTTTCTTTCATAGTCGATGTGTTGCACACATTATTAACTTGGTTGTGCAAGACGGTCTAAACGTCCAAGAAATAAGAGACGTGAAAGAAAATTTTAAAGTGATGTTACGGGAAGTTTTTAGCACAAGCAAAAAAAGATATATAAACTATAGAAACTTGTGCCAACAAACGGATTCCATCTTTTTAGGTCTGAATTGGGACGTACCTACTAGATGGAACTCGACATGAAAAATATTTGAATCGGCCTTAAGGCAAATAGTTACTTTAAAACATTTTCATGATGAACTTGTCCAAAAGAAACGTTGTTCACAAAAATTTGATAATATAAGTTTGGATACGATCGAGAAACTAACTAATTTCCTTGAGTTTTTAAAAATGCAACTACATGTTTATCGGGAGTTTATTATCCCACATCTTCGCTAATACTTCAACAATTATATTTAATATGTAATAAATTAAAAGAGTTTGAATATCACGGCACTATTTTTTGAAAAATGGTAACACCTATGAAAGCTAAATTTAAAAAATATTTTTCGGCAATGCCGACCGTTGTTACATGTTCGGCCACCTTAAACCCAACGATTAATGTAACCAGTGTTGAAACATTAATTGGATCAATATCGGACGATTTAAATATGTTCGAGGAAGACCCAAATTTTGAATCAAAGGCAATAAGGGATTTCAATTCGGCTTTTAATAATATGTTTGATTATTATTTACGCAAATATGGTGGAAGTGGTGATCCATCAAACATACGTGAATCAATGGCTTCGGGTTCAAGTTCTAGTAGTTTAAGGAACCCGATGCTAAATTTATTTAACACTTTAAGAAACGAAAATACTAAACGAGCTCGTGGAAGCACACCAAGTAGCGAGCTTGGGAGATATCAAGCAACCGACTTTATTTCAACTCTAAGATCCAAAGAGTTAGAAAACTTTGATATCTTGAGTTGGTGGCAAGAAAGGGAATCCCAATATCTCGTTCTAGCCGCAATGGCCCGTGACCTACTAACCGTCCAAGCTTCCACTGTAGCTTCGGAATCTGTAGGGTTTTATCTATTCGAAAAACGAGGCTTACACCGGAATCTATGGAGATGTGTATTTGCTTGAAGGACCATTTGGATGCCGCCGAACGTGTACAACATGTTGCAAAACTAGAAGGCGAGCTTGACATTGAACAAGAAATACATGAATTCGAAGTAGAACAAGGGGCGGCGAATCCACTTTCGGACGAAGAATCAAACATATTATTAAAAGCCGAATTGAAATCCCTTATTGCCTTTGATTCAAAATAACGAGTCACAATAAATAATATATATTTTGTGATTCAATTATGTTTTTTGTAATTTTTTTGTACGAACTATTGTTAAATCACTTAAAAAAATCTATACTATATAATAAATAAAGGTTTTGATGGGACATTTGTCACTCTCTTATGCATCCTTAACTTTGTTTTCCCGCTTCTCTCTCCTATTAATTACACAAATTTCTTTAATTGTTTTATAATTTTTTGATTCTCGCCTTACTCTTCTATTAAATAATAATGATTTCTTTAATTCTTTTTATAAAACGTTTTTTTATAAATATGTAGTATGTAAATTTTTATTAGTAAGTATATATAACATTACATTTACTCAACCCGAGCAATACACCGGGTTTCTAAAGTTTAATATGAATTAACATTTATCAGTTGCACCATGCAACTAAAAAAAACTCAGCTAAAAAAATGTTTTAAAAATTAACTTAAACAAAATTTATAACTGCCACGTAATATTTTATTCAACCCGTATAATACACGTGTTTTAAAGACATAAATTTTTTATTACTAAGCATATAACATTATATTTATTTAACCCGTATAATACACGAGATTCTAACCTAGTATAAAAAATAAATAAAACAAGTATTTTATAGTGTATCTTTATTAATTTTTTAAAAAAAGTTTTTTTTTTAAATCCGGTGGAACCGGTTTTTTTTTGTCCGGTCCGGTTCTAATTATCCGGTCCGGTCCCAATAGGTTCTAACTCTCCACTCCCATAACCAGAACCGGTTCCCTCGTGTCCGGTCGTTGACCACCGTTGACGGATCCGGATCCGAAAAAATTCCGGTTTGTGCACCTCTAGCAGGTACCGTAGGGTCCGGTGAAACTTTTTATAACGGGTTCTTGTGATTAAAAATAAATAAATAAGAGAAAAGTCCATACAATTTAAAGATTTATTCACACATCAAAGAAACAAAATAAAAACAAGCATAATCCACACAGTGATTCAGTCAAACACAATATATCAATCAAATACATACACATAACCGATTTCTGAATATTTTGAAGATTTATTTACTTTGGCTCAGAATTCACGATCAGGAAAGAGGTGAGGGGCAACCATCGACCAGATGAACAAACCTGCGGTGGCCCACGAGGTTACCATCCGGACCCACACCGAGGGCCACCCAACATCCACCAACCTGCCGCTCTCCCCAACTGAGGTTGACCACCCGGTGAGAAGCATTGCAGAGTACATGCTGGCAAGTGAGAAGATGATGTGGAAAAAGGAATAAGAATATGTAACGGGCTTATTATTCTCTTTCTCTTCGTGCTCGTCTCTTTTGTCCAATGGGAGCAAAGGTTTCTCACCACCTGAAACATGGAAACCAAAATTTAGTTATGGAGATGAAGTTTTGTTCCTAATAGAGATGTTTAACGGGTTTGGGTTAGAAATATAAATATCAAAGCCACAAATTTACTTCCACTCGTATTCTGCTTTTAACCCCTTGAAGGCCACCTATTCAGCGTAAGTTGTGTTTTACCTGATATTAGTAGGGTATTAGTGGGTCCCGTGAGGTACTACGGTTACCAAAAAAAGCCACAAATTTAGGCATACTCTAAACCCAACAAGAGAGGTGTGTTTAGAACTTAGAAATATATTCTCATTCCACCATAATATTAAACCCATACCCATAGTGATCCCCAGTTACAAACCAAACGCCCTTGTTTCTATATTGTCTTTTGTGTTTGGATGTGTTCTGCAAGTGGGCAATAATAGAATTTAACTAACCAAGAATGAATATAGTAGCATTGCAAACATCATCTGATCATGAGGAACAAATAGAGGTGCCAAAACGTGCGGGTTGGGTAATGAGTTAAAACAGGTAATTCTTTAGTACGGGTCGAATCAGGTTGGGTTGACCCACAAAACACGTTTTTGCTGTTTTCTTATAGATAATGTGTTGACTATGATTACAAAAACCTTATTACAAACATAATCTAATTCTTTGAATAAACTAGACTACTAGAGGGTGTTCGCATGTTTATTTTAAAGTGATTATGTGATATTGAAAAACTAGAATCGGATAATCAGTTATACTAAAATGGCTGTAAAAGTTTGTGTTCACTTTATGCATTAAAACTACATTTTCGCCGACTTTCAACTTGTCCCTATTTTAGCTAATTCTTTTAATTTTACCCATTTGATCAAATATCCAAACATTATAAACTTGTTAGGAGGGTTGTAACTTCGTCGTATGATTAAAAAAATACAGTGGGTGACTTTCAACCCGTTTCCTTTTTAGCTATGTTTTTTTTTAAATTTTACCTGCTCGGGGTGAGCTTGGAGGGGAAAGCAAAGTTGTAGAAGATCCAGCCCGGACAGCAGAGTAAACCACAGAAAGCACAGTAGTAAGCAACCCAACAGTAAGGGTACCAGTGCTAACAGCTTTGGAATGCTTGTGGAGCCCATTGCAAGCATAATCTCTTGGTTCACTTGCAAGCCCACTATAGCAAAGATACATGCAGTATACAGAAATAACTGATGCTGGCAAAAGGCTTCCACTTACCTAAAAAAATAAAATCAAAAGATTTCGTAAGAACACAATTACCAAACCAATAAAGAAAGTGTGTAAATAGAGGTGGCAAAATAGGTAGGTCGGGTAACAAGCCAAAAAGGATTCGGGTGAAAACGGGTCAAATTTGGTATGGGTCGAACTGGGTTAGGTTGGCCCGAGACTTAATTAATGTGCCAAGTATGATTAAGAAATTATATTCTTTCAATACCAATCTAACTTTTAAAGAAAAAGGATTTAGAAGGTTGCATGTATTATAAGTACATTTTTTTGTAATACAAGCAAAGATACATGCAATACAAAGAAATAACAAATGCTAGCCAAATGTCATTACTTAGCTAAAGAACAAATCAACAGAATTTTGTAAGATGCTAAGATGACAATTACCAAATCCGTATAACAAGAGTAAACACTAGTTAGAGGTGGTGGCACAATGGGTGGTGTAAAAGAGATTGGAATAATATGTGAAATGTAATTACAATAAAGGGGAACCCTCAATATATACTGAATAAGATATTTAACACCCCTCCTCAAGTTGGAGCATAGATGTTAATCATGGCCAACTTGTTACAAATAAAACCTAAAAACATAACCAAAAAATTAGACTGGAACACGAGCAGGACAGCAAGAAACGGGAACAACAGCAGGAATAGCAGGAATCAGCAGTAAACAAGATCAGTAGCAAGAAACATGATCAGCAGCAGGAAACATGATTCTTGTAAGGAAACAGGATCAACAACATGAACAGCAGGAATCAACAGGAAATAAGATCAGCAGTACTGCAGCAGAAACATGTAAGCCCTGGTCAGTGAACACCGGCACAGCGGCTTCTAGGACAGGACAGATAAGCCCTGAGGGGTGAACAACAGCTTCTGGGACAGGAACAGGCTTACTGATCGGAATCTCGAACAGCGGCTTCACGGACAGAAACAGGAAGTGGAACACGGTGGCGGCAGCGGTCAAGACACATTGAACCTGACAGCGGTGGTTCTGGGCAGAAAACGTGGTGACTGGTGTGGCACTCAGAACATGTGATGGGAACAGTCACAGAAACAACTCTCGAACAGAAAACAGGCTGTTCTGGCGACCGGCGGCGGCAGGCAGATATTGACGGTGGTCGGTGTTGGTGAAGTGAGGGGTTTGGTCGGACTAGAACTGTGACGCCTGAGCAGAAAAAACCGGTGAAAACTGACCTGTCATGCGCTCCCACGCGCTGGGCGAGTGGGCAGTAGCGGCGGAATTCCGACGGCACGTCGAGCGGTGGATCGGCGGCAGACTTTCAGGGTACCCTAATCGAGGGTTTCTGAAGGTGATGGCTGACGGCGGAGGTGAGATGCAAAGGTGTCTCGAAAAAGGATTTCGAAAATAAGCTAGTCTGGTACGGGAACAAGAACAGGTACACTTGGTGTTACATTACAAATATGATTAGAAAATTTATATTATTTCAATAATAATCTAAATTATTGAATAAAATGACTTAGAGATTTTTTACATTAGAATTTGTAAGGTGATAATAACCATGAAAGAGTACATATTTCGGTGACACGGTGTGGATCTCGACAAAAATAGTGAGAATGTGAGATCAAATCATCATAATCTCCAGAGAGAACAGATGGTGTAGGGAAAGCCAACTTATAGGAACATTAAAGTTATCTAATTTACCGATTAATAGATGCTAGAGATGGTAAAACAGGTGAGTTGGGAAGATTGGGCAACGGGTTAGGTATTTTGTGTGGAATAAAAGGGCCACTTACCTAAAGAACAAATCAACAGAAGTTGACAGTACCAAATCTGTATAAAAAGAGTAAGTATTGCCTAGAGGTGGAAAAATGAGCAAGCTCAGGTCAAGATGGGTTCAGGTTAAAGCAGGCCAATTTTGATATGGGTCAGATAGGGTTGGGTTGACCCGAAACACTTTTTGTCCAAAACTAAATTGGCCCAAATACCCACGAACAGATGTAAATGTAAAAAAACAAAACTTCGATTTTAGCAAGTGGTCAAAAAGGGTTTAGAAACTTGCTCTAGGATGCAAAGTGACAACAGCAAACACAAACACAAGTTGACAAGAATCGGAGTCAACATAGGTCATTTTTTGTGCAGATTTGGGTCAACACAGATCATTCTTTATACAAGTAGGAACAGGTAGGACTTGTTGTCCAAATGAAATACGTTTTATACAAACAATTGTTAGCGCGTCAAATACCATTATGAAAACTATATTTTTGCAATAATAATCTAGCTTTTTGAAGGGAAAAAAAACGATTTCAACAGTTTTAAGAATTAAAAATACACTTTGGACGACTTTCAAACCATTTGCCATTCTCAGTTTCTGTCCGTTTGACCCTTTTCCGTTTTAGTTTTTCCATATTTTACCAATTTGACCCATTAAAGATAAAGCATAGCCCAAATCAACTCATTCATAAGTAAATGGATAAAAATCCCCACCTCTAATAAACACAAATAAATGGAAGAAAACTTAATTTTAGCAAGTGGTCAAAAGAGAATAAGAAACTTACTGTAGGATGCAAAGTGATAACAGCAAACACGAACACAAGAATCAGGGTCATCACAATAAAGAATGTATTGAGCCCACAGTCTTGACCAGATGGTGTAAACAAATAGAACAGAAGTCCAGAGAACGAGAATGTTGTCACATAACACACGAGTGAAACAACAAGCAAGGCTGCATACCTGCACCGTTTAAAATAAATTGTATAAATAAACTTGATTAAAAGAACAAAATAGCTTGTTTCCTTGTCTTTCGTGTGAATGAGAAAGCAGAGGTGGCAAACGGGCAGCTTTTTGGTGCAGGTCGAAACAGTTCGGGTCGGGTTGACCCGAAACAGTTTTTGTCCAAAAACTTTGAACTTCTAATAAAGAATTAGTGTGTCAAATATGATTACAAAAATTACAATCATAATCTGACTTTTTGGAAGCATTCACAGCAGGTTCTGTATATGTTTGTAAGTGGGTTCTGCATATTTTAGGGAGTGGTTTAAAGTGGTTGTGAGCGGAGAAGAGAGAAAATGTTACTGTTCATCTGTATATTTGTGAAAATACTGTTCACCTCTATTATTTTTTTAATATTTTTTGAAAGTGGTTGTGAGTGGAGGAGAGAAAAAAAGGTAATGATAAAGGTATAAAAAAGTATTATTTAACTGAAAAGGAGAGAGAAAAAGTAGTGATTTTTAATGTAATTATAAAGATGGGGATAAGGAAGCTGATGGGAATGCTCTTAGATAGCTTTATTAATTAAGGTAAAATGCATGAAAAACAAACAAACTTCACTCTTTTTCCCCATTTTAATAGAGACCAACTTACACTTAATTACCGAATTCAGCAACCAAGTTACATTTTGTTACCTGAGTAGCAATTGACTTGATCAAAATCAGTAGCAGGTTACTTTTGCTGATTTTTCAAAAACTGCCACTATGCCACGTGGCATCTGATGTGACATTTAATAATTACTTCTAAATTAGAATTTAACAAAATTCATTTTTTCAAACTTGTATATAAATCTTTCTTTTAATTTGCATCACATAAGCATCTTTTGCATACTAGACATCAGCTGTGGCAGCAGGCATGGCATCAACCAGTGCCAAATCAGCAATTTATAGGTAGAATCAGTTAAAATGAGGTTGGTTGCTAAAACTAATAATAAATCATAAGTTGGTTACTATTTTGAGCATAATTTGAATTTGTTGCTAAAATAAGGACAAAAATGAACACTTGGGGGAACTTTGACCCATTTAACCCATTTCCTTGTTAGCTATTTTTTTTATTTTACCCATTTGACGCATTAGAGGTAAAACATAACCCGAATCAACCCAATGATAACTAAATGAGTCGATGTGCCACCTCCAAAGGTTAGGACAGGTGTATATTATCAAAAAAAATATATAGTAGAATCTAACCAGAACTGTTCATCATATCCAACCCATTTGTCATTCCAGCTATGAACAAAGTCCAACAAGAGTACAACTTGAACAAGGAGGAATAATCCAGACCCAAATTTTGATGTCGACTCTGTATTCACAAATGATGTAAGTTTTGCCTTATTTCATAAAAATATTTTCATACACATCAAAAGCAAACAAAGATTATGCCCTAATTAGATGCTTGCCTCATATAATTTGCAAGACCTCAGTCAACACCAGGCAAGTGATTGGAATTTTAGTTGATGTTTTATTTTTGTATCGCCTAAAGTAAGCTCTTTCATAAAATACAGGGTACAAAATTAGAGGCAAGTTATGTGCGAGTCAAAACAGTTAATTTTTGGTATTGGTCAAAACCAAAAATATTTTCACACACATCAAAAGCAAACAAAGATTATGCCCTAATTAGATGCTTGCCTCATATAATTTGCAAGACATCAGCCAACACCATGCAAGTGATTGGAATTTTAGTTTATGTTTTATTTTTGTATCGCCAAAAGTAAGCTCTTTCATAAAAACAGGCATACAGGGTACAAAATTAGAGGCAGGTTAGGTGCGAGTCAAAACAATTAATTTTTGGTATTGGTCAAAACGAGACCGGTCAAGGTCAGGATGGACTGACGCATCTTTTTGTCCAAAATCTTTGAGGTTTTAATAAATAATTAGTGTTAAATACGAGTACAAAAATTAAATTATTTCAATAAAAATCTAATTTTTTTAATACAATGATTTATGAGGCTTTATGCATTACAAATAGACTTTGGGCGACTTTCGACCCATTGGTATTTCCTTTTAAGTTGTTTTTATTCTTGTTTGACCCACTAAAGATAAAACATAATCTGAATCGATCCACTCATAGGTAAATAGGTCAAAATTGCCACCTCTAATTAACAAAAAATAAATTGCCCAAATGGTCCCTATGGTTTGTATAAAGTTATGGAAACAATTCCTAAGTATCAAAATTACACAAGTGAATCCAAATCGATCCACTCATAGGTAAATAGGTCAAAATTGCCACCTCTAATTAACAAAAAATAAATTGCCCAAATGGTCCCTATGGTCTGTATAAAGTTATGGAAACAATTCCTGAGTATCAAAATTACACAAGTGGTCCCTATTTTTGAAACATGGCGCTCCTTTAATCCCTGAAATGGATGGCCATTTAAAAAACCCGTTACTACCCCTCATTTGCATGCACATCAGGGTATAACTGTACTTTTCGTCTTCTCTCTCTTCTTTGATTGGTCCATTCATTCTCATCCGAATCGATCCACTCATAGGTAAATAGGTCAAAATTGCCACCTCTAATTAACAAAAAATAAATTGCCCAAATGGTCCCTATGGTTTGTATAAAGTTATGGAAACAATTCCTAAGTATCAAAATTACACAAGTGAATCCGAATCGATCCACTCATAGGTAAATAGGTCAAAATTGCCACCTCTAACTAACAAAAAATAAATTGCCCAAATGGTCCCTATGGTTTGTATAAAGTTATGGAAACAATTCCTAAGTATCAAAATTACACAAGTGGTCCCTATTTTGAAACACGGCGCTCCTTTAATCCCTGAAATGGATGGCCATTTAAAAAAACCCGTTACTACCCCTCATTTGCATGCACATCAGGGTATAATTGTACTTTTTGTCTTCTCTCTCTTCTTTGATTGGTCCATTCATTCTCATTGTCCCAAACACAATGAATGTCAATCACATCTGGTTTCACCACCTCCATCCTATTTTGAAACACGGCGCTCCTTTAATCCCTGAAATGGATGGCCATTTAAAAAAACCCGTTACTACCCCTCATTTGCATGCACATCAGGGTATAATTGTACTTTTTGTCTTCTCTCTCTTCTTTGATTGGTCCATTCATTCTCATTGTCCCAAACACAATGAATGTCAATCACATCTGGTTTCACCACCTCCATCTGGTTTCACAAGTGAATCCGAATCGATCCACTCATAGGTAAATAGGTCAAAATTGCCACCTCTAACTAACAAAAAATAAATTGCCCAAATGGTCCCTATGGTTTGTATAAAGTTATGGAAACAATTCCTAAGTATCAAAATTACACAAGTGGTCCCTATTTTGAAACACGGCGCTCCTTTAATCCCTGAAATGGATGGCCATTTAAAAAAACCCGTTACTACCCCTCATTTGCATGCACATCAGGGTATAATTGTACTTTTTGTCTTCTCTCTCTTCTTTGATTGGTCCATTCATTCTCATTGTCCCAAACACAATGAATGTCAATCACATCTGGTTTCACCACCTCCATCCATCACTTGCCCGCCACCTGACCTTCGTCAAACACCATCTCCAGTTCTCCACTGTGAAGAGGGAAGCTAGTGAAGTGGTCGATGACTTTGGTAGTTTGGTGTCAGATGAGGGATCATTTGAGTAAGTTTATTACTTAGAGAAAGTTTCCATAACTTTGTACAAGCCACAGGGGGGCCATTTGGGTAACTTACTCTAAAATATATATACATATATATGGCCAAAAGACTAATTTCTAAGGAAAATACTGTTTTTATATATTGCACATCCTCGGACCCACAAATTGTAAGAACATGTAGAAATAACTATGCATGCTTCTAAAATATACGTGAATAAAAAAATGACAAGAAAACAATATTCTATATGCCATTAAGAAATAGACTTACCATAAAAGCTGATGATACCATTTGGAAGAAAAAACATCAAAATTACCATAAGACACCAGCAAATGATTTTCATCATCCATCCACCATGGTGCAAACTATCACGTGGATCTTTCTGATTTTTCACCCCAACCATTAAAAGAGATAAAATTGAGAAAAACAAGAAATTCCCCAAACTAACTCGCAAAACAGCATCAGTCTCAAACCACTCCCTATCGGGTGTTTCATAAAAATGATTAATCCCTGCATTAATGATGAACAACAAATTATCTTACTTATGTAGAAAATGCAACAAGGATTCAACTTATGATAAAGTATTCCTGTTTCTACATATTTGCATCTACAAGTTCTTAAAAATTTGTTGGTTGAGGTTACTATGCATTCTTATTTCTTACAACATATATATCTCTTCTTGTATTGCTTTTAACACAAACTAAATTTCGTTTCGTATAAATATCAAGTAATATTAGTACCCATGGCCAAACACTAAAGGTGGCATATTCGACCAATTTACTGATTTACTGGTCGATTTGGGGATGAGTTCATCTCAAACAAGTCAAATCAAACATTTTAGCTAAAAGGAGGACGGGTTGAGACTTGAAGTCAAGCCAAAATCTAATTCTTTATGCATACAACCTCCTAAATTGTTCTATTCAAATATTTATATTACATTTTAATCACATTGTTTTGTTAATCATAACCAACGGATTCGACGCACTAACCGTTCATAATTTTTCAGGATAAAGTCTTCATTAAGGCCACTCAAATATAGAAACAACCTTAGAAGCCACCCCAATATCACTTTAGTTTCGTTTATGTCAATTTCAGCAAAAAAAGACATACCGGAAAATTGTAAAAGACAAACGCCCAAAAATTAAAAGCTTTTGTCACTTCTACATTCTAGAGTTGTAAAATGACAAAAATAACCTTGAAAGTACTCAGATATGTTTTGAAAACCAAAGTAGAGTTGATTCTTTGAAGTAGATCCAGAGGCATTTTTGTCAGCTATGCGACATAAGCTTTCAATTCAAGGGCCAATTACCTTCTTATAATTTACCGGCAAGCTAATTTTGCCGTAATCGGCATAAACAAAGCAGAACAGATACTTGGGTGGCCAGCCCTGAACTGTTTTAGTAGTTAGGCGACCTTGATGAAATTTTGTATTACGTGGTTAGCCTATGTATACACTATTCCTGTTTTATCTTTAAAATAGGCAAGAAAGTTTTTGGTAGGTCAATCCAACCTGACCCCATTTGACCGTTTCAACCCGTCACCCAGCCTTACCTGTTTCACCTCATTAACGCCACACCCATCTTGCCACCTCTACAAACATTGATAGACATTATACATGTTTTTAACAAAGATTGAAAACAAAATATCTTACATGGAATCTTCTCCATGAGTGGTGCAGCAACCTCTCTTAGAATCCAAGCAACGATCAGAGAAAGAGCAAAGAGACCACAATATGCAATTCGAGCAGATCGCCGACTAATCCCAGAAACCACCGTTTGGCATGCACTACATGCACATGATGCACAGCAAGAAGCCAAGCAACCAGCAGCCCACATCTTACTCTCTCTTCTCTATCAACAATTAATATTCACTCTGAAACTGATAATTTGACACCAATCATCACACTCTAGAACATGAGTACTTAACAATAATCCACATAACAAAATATAAGGACCCTTGGGCAACTTAGTGATGCACAAATATGTATTTTATATGTGTAAATATGCGTAATACAACACGTGTTGATATGGACGCATGAAGCTAGTCAAGAAGCTGTATCTTATCGTCGATCATTGCACAAATCTACATATATCTTAAAAACAGAAACCCTAACATCTTGAAATTTTATAAAAAAAACTAAAGTATTGATAGATAAAAAAACATAAGTCTACCCTTAACGACATCACTATTCGGTTGACTTATGTTCCAACTTTTATCAAACTCTTAGACACTGTTTTCAATTGTGGTCAAATTTCCGGGTCTTGTTGAGTACACGCGAGGGCTAAGTGAAACACTGTTGAAGCAACATTAGGTACATCATATCCAATAACAGGTTGTCCTCCTTGAACTTCCATATTTGTAACTTGCAAATTAACTTATTCTCGATTTTTTTGTTTTCATGTTTGTAACTTGTAAATTGGACATCAAACAAATCGACAATAAATTAATTTGCAAAGACTTTTTAAAAAAAATATAAATTCAACTTTTGTACATAAAATCAATCCAAACCGAAGGTGTTCAAGGAGGACAACCCGTTATTGGATATGATTTACCTAATGTTGCTTCAACAGTGTTTCACTTAGCCCTCGCGTGTACTCAACGAGACCCGGAAATTTGACCACAATTGAAAACAGTGTCTAAGAGTTTGATAAAAGTTGGAACATAAGTCAACCGAATAGTGATATCGTTAAGGGTAGACTTATGTTCTTTTATCTATCAATACTTTAGTTCTCTTTTCTATAAAATTTCAAGATGTTAGGGTTTCTGTTTTTAAGATATATGTAGATTTGTGCAATGATCGACGATAAGATCCAGCTTCTTGACTAGATTCATGCGTCCATATCAACACGTGTTGTATTACACATATTTACACATATAAAATACATATTTGTGCATCATTAAGTTGCACTAATTTACATATTATCAAGCGCAAACAGGAAACCTTCCCCTCTGATCATAAGCCAATATTCACCGAGACACAAAATTATGCGTCAATCATCGAACACTATGATCTCGGTTAGGAAAATAGTATCACAACTCAAAATTTGATAACGATTATGATACTTTTTTCGATTGAAACAAAGAGATTATGACATCCTAAATTGAATAAATTGCAAAACCCTAAGAAATTAACAGTATCAACAATAAACACAAAATACTAAAGTACACACGAAAAGGCGTTGAAGATTGATCGTACCTCTTGCGATCTAGTGAAGAACAACGACGATAGGATGAGAATACCGTGTAAAGAGGATAGTTATGACAAGGGCTTTGGAGAATACTTTCCTTTGGACGTACCCCCGACTGTTACGTTAGCAACAAAATATAAAGAAAAGGGGTGAAAAGTAAGTTATGAACCAAATAATCAAAAAAATTAAACCAATTGAGAAATTGATGATTTGGTTATTCTTCTTTTAGGTCATGCGGTATAGTCATTTCATTGCTTTTGAATCGTCTGTGTTCAGCGTCACATCTCACTCCATTCTCATCCATTCTATTAAAGAAATACTCAGCTTCTCACAATTTTCAATAATAAAAATAACAAATAAAGCTTGAAAATGGGTATGTTGACGGTAGTTTGAGCGGCGAATTCCTACCACTAAAGGCCACTCTAGCGAAGCCGCTAATGAGGGGCCGGTGTTCCCTGGCGGCATTGAAGGCCACGTAGGCCCCTCCGCGGCACCCAGTGACCACACCCCATAGCCATATAACTTAGTTTTATAGTTTGGTTATTGTTATGTGTATAAATAACTAAATTAATTGAATCGAACCAATATTAAATCTATTATTTATATATTTTATAGAAAAATTTCATCCTCGAGAGGTAGAAGAGAGGGTCCATCCGTATGGTCCATCCAAACAACTCTTATGTGTCTTAATCCGTGAAGAGATCAATCGGGGATACTTTAAAATTAAAAGTTAATATAAGAAAATATTTAACAATCTCCGTCACCCCTAATATAATAATTAGAGGTGTTCATGGTTTTGTTTGAAACCGTGCCAAACCATTTATCGATTTGGTTTATGACCTTGATGTCACGGGATCGAGCCGTGGAAACAGCCTCATGCACAAAGTAAAGGGTAAGGCTGCGTACATCAAATCGCGAACCGATCCGGCCCTCCCCGGCCCCTGCGTAAACGCGGGAGCTAAGTCAAGCACCGGGTACGCCATTCTTTGTTTTTCAATCGGTCGGCCAGCTTAGGAATTTTAAACCAATACCAAACGGTTTGTTTTACGGTTCGTACTCGAAACCAATCAAAATAACCCAACCGGATCGTTGGATTTTTAGCTACGTAACATTATATATTTTGTTTAACAATACAATACAAGCACTCAGTCTTTTAAGTTTTAATTGTTGACTTAATTGTTGACGTATTATCGTGATTTTATTTTGACCGGTGTATTTTATATTTTTTTACTATAAAGGTTTAATAACCTTGTGAAACCTAATCGAAACCAAACAATAAATAAATAATTTTTTTATTTTATTTATTTTTTAGGTTTGATTTTGGTTTATTAAGGTTGAAACCCATTACTAAACGGAAATAAGAGGAGTTTGACCTAGCCGGAATATCTTTATATCTCTCACACACACTAGTAGCTGACATTCCTCGATCCGTTGTCTTAGGCGCCATTTTCATCTCGATTCCGGTACGAACCTTTCTTATTTTTTTATGTTCTTAAAATCTGTGCACTCTGCATCATGTTATTTGAGTTAGATCTGTGTTCTCAACTTCTCATTATCTGATTCAAACCAATTAGATCTCGAATACCTGATCCGGAGTTATGTGATTCTGCGATTTGATTAAATATGCAAAAATTTACACTCGAATTTGTATTTTATGAATGATTAGTTGATAATTGTTAAGATCTATGCTTATGATTGATCTATAGCCTGGAAATTTAAACGATCTTGTATTTATTGTCATGTTTTCGCGTTTGGAAAACCTAATTAGATCTATAGACGTTCTGAAAGAAATTGAGCAGATTTTGATCATGATAGCAGTGTTTAGGCGATGGATTGTTGTTATGTAAACATATCCTGTTACTTGTAGAACTTGTGCCTCCATCGGCAGCCCTAATTTTTATTAGTACTTTCATAAAGCATTTAGGTCTAAACTAGAGGTGTAAATGAACCGAACCGAACCTGAGCTCGCCTAAGCTTGAGCTCGGCTCGTTTAACTTAAAGAGAGCTCGAGTTTGAGTTCGGCTCGTTTAGGGCTCTGATTATTTTATTTATATACATGTATAATTATTATTATCTTTTATATATTTATAATTTTTTATAAAACATAATATATTGTTTGGTTATTCTTATCATATAATTATATATATAATAATATCTATTATGTAATTATATATTTGTTATATTAAATTAGAATTATTATATTTATATAAATAATAGGCTCGAGACTTGTTTTGTTATTTTTTAGAGTGTGTTTGGGATTGTGTCTCGGTTGAGAAGTTTGTCTGATTTAGTGTGTTTGGGATTTTTTTTTATTATTAAAACTGCTAATCCGTTTATTGTGCTTTGATACAACAATAAGCTGTTTTGAGGGTGTTTGGGAATGCTTATTTGATTATTTCAGAGTGAAATAAGCTGTTTCTAGTAAGCATCCCAAACACTCCCTTAGATTCTTGATGATGATCTATATTCAGGGGTAAGGAAAAATGTCAATTAACTGAAGAAGAATGGCTCTAACTGTATTTTTGAGGATGTTTAGATGTGGGTTCAGGTTGAAACAAGCTATATTTTAGTACGGGTTGAAAAGTCCGGGCTGGGTTCACCGCAAGCACTTCCTGTCAATCTTTCAAAGTTTTTATAAATAATTATTGGGTGACTCTTATAGTTACAAAAATGATTTATGGGATTGTATCATCGTATGCGGTTATATAGACTTTGCACGACAAACAACACATTCAGCCCGTTTCCTTTTATTTTATCAGTTTGACCCGTTTGAGAATCATCGAGATAATACACAACCCAAACTGACCCGTTCATTAGTAAATGGGTCTAAATCACCACCTCTATTGTTTTTTCTCTAATGTACTCGTTCATTGCCCATTTCAGAATTCATCTCAACATAGCCCGTTTTGAAAAGGTAGGGCCCGTTTTCTGGCAGAACAACACGATGGTTCTAGACGGTGTAATAACATCACCCCACCGGAGGTCACAAACCGCATTTTCTTCATCTTCATTCAAAAAACAACACTCAAAAACCGACGAATTGGGTGATTTTTCAAGAGTCATTAGGCGACACCGCTTCCTGCTAACTGCCCTTGCACCGCTTGCTTTCTTGTGCACCATTTATCTATACTTTGCTGTAACCCTAGGGGAAGATGACACTTGTTCTGGTTTAACTGGGAGTCAAAAGGCATTATGTCATACACAACATGTAAAACAATCAGTTTCCAATGGAAAAATGAAAATTCTTTAGAGATTGTGATATTATTTAGGACTCAATTTATAAACTAAGAATATTGTGTATCCAACATTGTGATTTTGGTAAAATTAATCTTGCATTGTATACTTTTTTTCTTTTTCTTTTTTTTTTATTTGTATGAAGATTGTGATTATATTGACTATTGAGAGTGCAGTTTTGGTGAAGGTAAAGATGTGATTGATTATTATTGATTGAATGAAGATGTAGTGTTGCAACTTATAAATGCATTACTAAACAACTTGCGAAAATAGAAAATAAAAGATGAAACAGAAACTGATTTTGATCAAACTATTATCGACTCTTTTTATTACGTGATCTCCATAATTATCTGTTGACTTACAAATATGCGACCCCTTTAAGTAGACCAAAAAGACTTAACTCTAACTTACTCTCCAATAAACTCATAAAATAACTTACCGTATAATAGACCCATACCATAATTAAAAAAAAAACATACCAAATAAAATATTTAACTAAAATACTGACTCAATTAAACTTTGACTCATTTGATCTATGACCCATTTCAGCCGCCATTTTCTTTTCATATGTGAACTAATAAAGATTAGGTCCAACAATCACCCTCAATCTTTGTTTGTTCACATTCATCCTTCCCAGCAACACTGAACCCCCACGTCTACTTTCTAATCCTTTCACTTGGTCATGTTCCTTTGCTCACGGATTGGTAGTGCTGCATTGTCTACCATTCTTTCTTGCTTGCTTTGTTTCTGAACTTGCTAACATGCTTTCTTTCTATTGCTTGACTTGCTTTCTTTCGCCCTTGCTCTCTTGTTGATTCTTGCTTCGTTCTTGTTAAACTTTGTTGTACAATCTTGCCTGCTGATCATCAAGAATTTGTTCTTGATTAACTTGCTCACCCTGAAGACCGAGCACCCTCCTAGCTTGCTTCTGACTTCCTCTCGGCTAAACCAATACAACCACTTTCCTTCTTCCTTCCTTCCTTTCTTCTTTCTTTCATATGGATTCATAGATTGAATCCTACTTTCTTAGTTTCTTACTTTCTTACTTTATTTCACATGGATTCAAGAATTTGAACCCAATTTGTTGTGTTGCTGTTCTCTGTTGTTCACACCGGGAAAAAATACCTTACTGCTCAATCCAACTTCTTGTTGCTGCTTGATTCTTGTTATCCCAAAAAAAACATCTGCTGTTTTTCGACCTCCTAAATCCATAACATCGAGGACACCACTGATGCTACTCTCGGCCAGAAGGAAATTAGAAAAAAAAAACCCGTCTGCTTAACACCTTCTGTTTCTTGCTCCTGCGAATCAGAAACTCTCACCAGATCTGTTGTTGCTACGATTAAAACTGAAATATATTATGTTTTTGCTTGCTACTGCGTCTGCATAATCTGACCCTTTTCTTTTTTATGCAGTTTCGGAAGCAATCAAATGGCCAGAAATACTCAAAGGATTCAAAAGCTTAAAAAAACCTCAAAGGTTTTTTGAAAAACAATATTCATAAACAATCAACTACTCTAAACAATAAATCTACTCCATATTTATACTAAATATTTGAAGAGCTAAGATAGGTAACAAAATATCCTAGAAAAAATGAAACAAATAAATTTGAATAACTAAAATATCCTTCATATCTTCTAACTTGTTCCACACTCCAAGCTTCCTTCCTCCACGTGGGTCGCTGATCGGGTTGGGTCGGATTAATGGATCGGATGCTCCTACATCATACTCCCCCGTCTTCGGAAAAAAACTCTTCCTCAAGTTTTGCCTTCAAACCAAAACCACCTGGTTCGAATGGAACATCAACCCGATTTCTTTTTATTATTATCATCACATTTAAAGAACCATTATCCAAATCCACCACCGAATTTATATAGTTTCCAACATCAACAATTGGCCCATGTGGGCCTTTGCCATGCAAAAGATCCTTGCGCCCCAAATTATCGGTAGATTCCATAATATCTATCAAAATCTTTTCATTATTTTGAAGGTATTCTTCATTTGGAATTACCGTAAAACCAGGCTCTTCACATGGAATACCATATTTTTCCTCCACATCTTTTGCAACCTTAATATTATCCAAATCTTGGACTTTTAAAGAAGAGTTCAAATCCCCGTTTTCATTGGTAGTTTTAATGGGGTTTGCCGAGGATAACTCATCACCACCGGTGACCACTGTAGCTCCACCAAAGACCATCGTATCACCTCCGTTTTCTACCTTTGCATCTATAAGAAATTCATCAAGAGATAGTCGTGACTCCTCTCCGTTTTCACTTTCGTCCCACACGACGGTGCCCGAATCGGGTCCATCATCCGTCAAACTCTTCTCAGCCTGTTGAACTCTCACGGTTTCACCTAAAACACCACCGGTTGTCCAAGAATACCATTCCTCGTCTCGGTATTCATCATACAGGGGAGGATAATCACAGCAAGTTTCGTCATCGGTTGGATGCTCCTCATCCCTTGATAACTCGTCCCCGATGGGTTCTTCCAATTCCGTTTCCTTCCATGACTGCGAGGGATCAAGATCTCAGATTCTTTTCTTGAGTCGCCTGATCTCATGTCCTAATTTGAGATCCCAGACTCTTCGCCGGAGTCGCATGATCCTAAGATCCCGTGGGTCGGGATCAACTCCGCCGTTGCCTTGGTCGGCAGTTCTACAAACAGGACGTCGATCTTCACCACGAGCAAGTGAGTCGAGACTATCTCTACTGTTGGGTTATGAAGGTTTTGGGCAGGGCAGGGCCGGGCTAGGCCGGGCCTTGGGCCACCTTCGGCTGTTCCCTTAGGTCTCCTAGGGTTGGCCGGTTATGGGCTAACATGGTTGGCGACAGCCTTGGGGCTGTTTAGCCCATTAGCCTATTGCTTAAATGTTACCATATTTAATTAACCCTAATCTTCGTATTATATATACCCCTGATGTAATTGTATTTTCCTGAGCACCTAATAATAAAGAACCCTAGTTGCAAAGTGCACGTAGGCCAATCTTGGCTGAACCACTATAGTTCTCGTGTCTCTACTTTTCTATCTATTGATTGTGCGTGTTTGTGTGTGATTCCGCTGCGATAACGACTTTGATTCCTAACAAGTGGTATCAGAGCTTTGGCTCGTTGTTTACACACGGTTTGCACGGGTTTTGATCTAGAAAAAGGGTGGGAGAGGCTATGTTCGAGAGGCTGTTAGGATCTGCTGCAACAGTACAGCCGCCGCTACAGTACTTTCCGACGTGAACGGTGTTTCCGGCGTGAACAGTGATTTTCATAATTTTGTTTTTCCTGCTGCTTTTCCAGGCTGATCGCAGCCTGTTTTCTTGGTTTTTGGGCCGCCGGAAATTAGGGTTTTTCGAACCCTAGGTTGCTGCAAAAAGGGGAAAGGAAAACAGGGTTGTTTCCGAAGAAAACGGGGCTGTTTTTTAGGGCTGATTGGTTGCTGTTACTGCCATTTTTTCTGCTGCTTTTAGGGTTATAAGAACCCTAGGTGGTGTCGCAAGAGAAGAGGAAGGACAGGGGCTGTTTGGGACTGATTTGGGGGTGATTTGTGATTAGGGTTTCCTGTTTTAGACCCTTGAAGTTGCTAATCTCACTCAGGTTTTGAAGGTGAAGCACCGATTCGGGTATATTCGGGTTTAGGGTTTGCTATTGGAGGTTGCTTGGCTTCAGTTGGTGGACTTTTTTAATTTTTGGTTTTTTCTGATTCTCTTTTGCAATGGCTTAACACGAGAGAATTCGAATCGAGAAGTTTAACGGGACTGATTTTGCATGGTGGAAGATGCAAATAGAGGCGTTATTCGGTGAAAACGATTTGGAGATGACATTAGAAGAGAAACCGAGTGGTTTGAGTCAGGCCGACGAAGTGATATGGAAATCTAAGGACAAAAGGGCGAGAGGTAAAATTGTACTGGCTTTGACGAGGAGTGTAGCGTTTAATATCAAGGAGGAAACCATGGCTCATGGTATGATGACGGCTCTGTCAAACATGTATGAAAAGCCGTCTGCCGGTAATAGAGTGTTCTTGTTGAGAGAGTTATTCATGATGATGATGAATGAGGGAAGCTCGGTGCCTGATCACATAAATAATATAAATTCAATTTTTTCTAGGCTATCGACCGTTGGGACAAAGCTTGATGATGATACTCAAGCGGTAATTCTGTTATCCTCTTTGTCTGATAGCTGGTCAGGTTATGTGACGACGATCTCTAATTCTGGTGAAGCTGGGAATTTGAAGTTTAACGTGGTCCGGGATAATATTCTGGGTGAAGATATTCGCCGGAAGAACACTTGTGGAGGATCTTCTTCTGTTATATTCAATGTAGGCAGAGGAAGGGAAAATAACAGGAGAAGTGGGAGTAGGGGAAGGAATTCGTCTAGAGCTCGGAAGAATGTGAAGTGTTGGAGCTGCAGTGAAGTTGGACATGTTAAGAGTCAATGTCCAAATAAGAAAAATGTTGCTAGAGTGAACACTGTTGAGGTCGTCTGTTATGATGATGCACTGGTATGTAGTGTGGAGAGTAGCATGGACTATTGGGTTATGGATTCTGGTTCTTCGTTTCATGCCACACACAGCGGGGAGACGATGGTGAATATGAAAGTTGGTGACTTTGGAAAGGTACAGTTAGCAAACGGTCACATTCTTGATGTTACGGGCATGGGAGATGTAAATTTGGTAACGCCTTTGGGAACAATTTGGAACCTGAAGAATGTCCGGGTAATTTTTGAGTTGAAGACGAAACTCATTTCGGTCGGTCAATTGGATAAACATGGACTGGAAGTAAGGTTTGGCAATGGCAAATGGAAGGTAGTTAACGGTAATCTGGTTATTGCTCGTGGGAAGAAGCGTGGGTTGTTATACATGGTGGAAGTACCTGGTGAGGGAGTAACCGTCCCGGTAAAGCAAGACAAAGTCTGGTTCGCTGAATCTAGAGCTAAGAAGGTTCACTTTGCAAACGTGAAGCTTGGAGCAAAAGATATGTCAGCCGAATGTGTTCAAAAGTTTAAACTAGTCAGGGGACTTGGTGACAGTGGGAGCACGAGACGTGTTCCGGATACAGTCTCAAAGAGCCGGTGGGTTTTGAAGACAAAGGTTCCGACCGGAAAATTCTCTCCTGGAGATAGTTTGCAGGGTTTGGAGAGTGGTAATGGTCCTTGGTGTATCTCTGGATCCGGTGGAGTGTGCAAGCCGGTTGAGACAAAGGATGGGTCTGTTAAGACTGCTGGGTTGGAGCTCGGGGGAGCTTCAACTGTCCCTTCATGTACATGATGAGAGGGGGGTTGCAACTAGGGGGAATCTGATGAAGTCTAAGCTTGATACTGGAATTACTGGATCGGGGATTACTTGGATGGTGTTTGTGAATTGAGCAAAGCCTTCAAGTGGGAGATTGTTGGGTTGTGAAGGTTTTGGGTCGGGCCGGGTGGGCCGGGCCTTGGGCCACCTGCAGCTGGGCCCTTAGGCCTCTTAAGGCTGGCCGGTTATGGGCTAACATGGTTGGCGACAGCCTTGGGGCTGTTTAGCCCATTAGCTTGTTGCTTAAGTGTTACCATATTTAATTAACCCTGTATTATATATACCCCTGATGTAATTGTATTTTCCTGAGTACCTAATAATAAAAAACCCTAGTTGCAAAGTGGACGTAGGCCAATCTTGGCTGAACCACTATAATTCTCGTGTCTCTACTTTTCTGTCTATTGATTGTGCGTGTTTGTGTGTGATTCCGCTGCGATAACGACTCTGATTCCTAACATCTACCGTTGCCTCGGTCGGCGATTCTACGGACACTAGAGTAATCGCTATCACGTCGAGCCATTTGACAAACCAAGAGCTGATACCAACTGATGCAGTTTCGGAAGCAATCAAATGGCTCACAAGTCTAATGATTATTCATATGTCTCAAAGAACCAAATGGTTCAAGAACAAAATTCTTTTTTTCTATTCAACTCCAAAAACTATCTAACAATAAACCTAACATCCCCTATTTATAGTTAGGGAATCATAATTTAATTAAGAAACAATTAAAATAAACTAGAAAATTAAAATTTAAATAAATAATAAAAGATAGCTTGAATATTGAAAGAATAATAAAAGATCTTCTCAATCTTGAATTCAAATAAGCTATCTTGTTCCACTCTCCAAGGTTTATTCATCGCAGGTCGCCGTTCGGGTCGGGTTAGATGCTCCCACATCATACTCCCCATCTTTATAAAAAACTCGTCCTCGAGTTTTGCACAAGCCTCTCGGATCAAAAGGAACTTCAACCCGAAATAGTTCCTTGTTCCACTTTTTTGTGCTGATCGCGTATTTTAAATCGGTAAATTGACCTTCCAAAAATAAGAAAGTATCATCACTAGTCGGAATTTTTGGACTCGTACCTTTAGTCGGCGAATTGGTATCAACAACCGACGGATTGAAATCTATAGGAATGGAACCAAATTGGATTTGTTGTGCATTGATCTTTGGTCCACAACGCATGACATCAATTGGCTCGCAACTAACACTAGGTTCCTTTGGCCCATCACTTTTTAATCCACCACCACTATTATTTTGTGATCCCACGTGAGATGCATGTGTCTTTGATTATGATCCAGCAGGTGGCCTAAAGACAACCGTAGGATTGAAGGCTCATCATCATTTTCTTAAACGGGTAGAATATTAATATTTTGAACCACAACCAAATTGGGCTTTGTATGCATGGATGCTACGTAACCCCGATTTTTAGGGACATCTATCTTATCAAGTGTATATCTTTTGTAATACAATCGTAACTAGCATTTGATTTTGAATTTGCGGATAAGGAAGCTCATTATTCAACTTTCCATCAATATTAAAATCATTTTCAATTTGAAATTCCACATTCATAGGAGATACTGTGATGTCGTCGTCAATATTCAAACTTTCCAAATTAACCATCGAGATTATTGTGTCATCCAAGGGCAACGCATAACCACCCTTGACCACTGTATCATAACCCACGACCACCGTAGCACCTCCGTTGGCAACTGCATCATCCTTCACGGATTCATCACAAATACCGGTAGAATTTTTCACATATTCTTTTCTTGCCTCCTCTCCGTCAATATGTTTGTCGTCTTCTCCATCATCACTTTCGTCCCCGTAGTCATCATTTACAGGAGGCAAATAAAATATAATGTCGCCATTTGTAGGATGCTCCTCATCCCTAGTGAACCCGTCCTCGACGAATCCTTCCGGTTCCGTTTCCTTCCATGTCTACGATGCTACAAGATCTTGGACCCGTTGCTTGAGTCGCTGGATCTCATGTTGTAACTCGAGGTCTCGGACTCATCGCCGGGGTCTTTTGATCTCAAAATCCCGTGGATCACGATTTCCGATCTCGCTATTCACAATATGCATTGCCTTATTTATAGTGTGAGTTTACACTGAAAATTAACATTACTTCAAACATTGTTTAACACAATATAAATTTACATATGTATTTAGACCGTGACACATGTGCACTAACTATTAGTATTAATTCGCATGTGTACTTACAATTAACAGTAGTTCACATGTGAACCAATGTTGTTAATTAACATGTAAATCTATATCTATACTATATAATAAATAAAGATTTTGCATGTCACGTGTCGCCTCCACATTCATTCTCATCATTTTTTTCTCGTCTCTCTATCTTATTAAATACATCTCTATCTTTTAATAATAAAATATATTTTTAAAGAAAATACTAATTTTTATATTAATAAATCTCCTGAAATGTTTTGACGAGTGTATGTGTTAACATATTATATTGTATTTCACGGGTTTATTCAACCTGTGTAAAACACGAGTTTTTAAAAAATAATTTTTTTATTACTTAGTATATAATATTATACTTATTTAACACGTGTAATACACGGGATTTTAAACTAGTTTATACTATATACTTAACTAGAAATTTTATATTCGTATGTGAATTGCAATTCACTGTAATTCACATATGAACTAGAGTTAATTCACATTCACATATGAGTTAGTATTAATTTAGATTTGAATTTACACTATGATTAAAGGCAATAATGTATAATCAAACTTTGAGACAGGCGAAAAGAAGACGGACCAAAACTTGAGACATAAATTTGTTCTTTTTTCTTCTTTACACTTGTTAATTTTGAATCTAACTGGAGTCGCATGATCAAAACATATGAAAGATTTGAATTGGTTATGTTGTTTTTTAAGGTTCTTTAATTAACCTTCTCATATGATTTAAATCAATGTATACATAAGCAATATTTTTGTTGTTTTAGTTAAAAAAACGTTTTTGACATACGAATCTATATCTATACTCTCCAATAAAAAAAGTATTGGTGGAACACTTGTCACTCTCCTGTGCATCCTCAGTCTTTTTTTTTCTCGTCTCTCTCTTATTAATTATACAAATTTCTTTAGTTGTTTTTATAATTTTTTTGTTTTCGCCTCTCTCTCCTGTTAAATAATAATGATTTCTATAATTATTTTTATAAAATGTTTTTTATTTAAAAAAAATAGGTTTGTTCATAAAACATTTTTATAAATTGAACATTTTATTCATTCTTTTTATAAAACATTTTTAAAAAATAACTATATAACGTTTCTAAAATTTGTATTAAAAAATTATGTAATATGTCATAAATATGTAATATGTAAATCTTTATTACTAAGTATATAATATTGTATTTATTCAACCCGTATAATGCACCGGGTTTTTAACTTAGTATTACATATATGAATATAGTTTTCTCGCCTGTAAAAATACTATTATCATGTTTTCTTAAGGAATAAAAAAGATGTAGGGTTTTTAATTTGGATTTTTATAAAATAAATATTTACCAAAATAAAATTACTTTGCAATTTAATAACAAAACCAAATTCTCATAAGTTGAAACACATTAAATCCAAAATTCTGAGTCCTAATTCTTCTACATCATATTATGCTATAAAACCAAAACATTTTATAAATATTAAATTCAAATGTGATTAATTAGTAAACATATGATTTATACTATAGAGGTTTTAAGTTTTTAAGTCTTCTACCAAATTAAAAGCCAACTAGAAATATATATTTGAAGAGAGGTTTTTTGTTATAATTTTTGTTCACAAAATATAATTAAAATTATATAATAATCATTAACAGCGAGCATTAAATTCATATTTTAGATATTCGTTCAACGACATCATCCTTCATTCCAAAGAAATGCCGGATTTTGATAATTATTTATAAGAGTAAACTGTAGTTTTCGTACCTAAAGTTTGAACAAAAAATCAGGTTTTGTCCACCTCTAACACATTTGATCCCGGCGTTTGATGTTTTAACACTTTGTGTCCCTGATCCTTAACTCCGTTAACTTTTCAGTTAGTTTTTGTGTGAAATTACTGATATACCCTTAACTCCATCTTCTTAACTCCATCTTCTTTTTCATCAGACTACCCACCACCACCCCCCCCCAACCCACACCACCTCCTATCGCCACCACCAGCCACCACCTAACCCCATTGAGGGGCTGGTGAGGTGGTCCGACGACGGTGGAGTTCCGATGGGCCACACCGCACGACGGATTTGGTTACAAGCTGTGATTCGGGTCCGGGTCTGAGTGAATCCGACATTCCGACGGGGCTAGTAGCAACAACGACTAGGGTTCCGGAAAAACCCGGTGTGGATCCGACATTTCACGTTTTTCCAGTGACTCTGGCGAGCCCTGAACGACTTGATTGGTGGTGGTGGGTGGTCTGATGATGAAGAAGATGGAGTTAAGGGTATATCAGTAATTTCACACAAAAACTAAGAGAAAAGTTAACGAAGTTAAGGACCAGGGACGCAAAGTGTTAAAACAGCAAACGTCGTGGATTAAATATGTTACAGGTGGATGAAACCTGATGTTTTGTTCAAACCTCAGGGACGAAAACTACAGTTTACTCGATTTGTAATCTATACCTGATAAATAAGTAACTAGTTGCGGCACGTGTCATAATATTGTGAGCCAAGATTATTTTTCCCGCTTATTTTTTCTTCATTACTTTCTACCTATTTTATTTTCTTTATTAATTATTAAATCTTCATTATTATTTAATATTTCTTTTATAATTCCTAAATATTCGTTACTGACTATTTAGTATTTTATTTATTCAACCCGTATAAAACACGAGTTTTCTAACCTAGTTGTCAAATATTTCTAGAAAATAACAAAATAGATTTCTTATACCTTGGCTATGGGTGTAAACGAGCAAAGCTGAGGCCAAACTCGACTAGGCTCAAGCGCGACTCTTTTAACTTACAGAGAGCTCGAGCTTGACTCGTGAGTAATTTTTTAATCTCAAACTTAGCTCAGGCTCGACTCCTTTATTATTTATTTATATATAGATAATTACTTTTATATATTTTTATTAGAATTTTTATATATAGTATAATATATAGTATTCTGTTAATTTTTATCATAATTTTATATATAATAAAAATTATTATATAAATATATATTTAATATATTATATATTTTTATTGTAATTTAGTCAAATATATATTTAGGCTCGTGCACTAGCTCGAGCTCGATAAGTGAAGTTCGGGTTTGATTATTAAACAAACTTATTTTTAGGCTTGAGCTCGTTTAAGCTCGTCTCGATTCGAGCTTTTAACGAGTCAATTTCGAGTAGATAATGATGGTTTGGCTCGTTTGTATCGTTATTCATTCTTGTAATAATACGAAAACTATAATTTACACCAATGAAAATTTAAGATACGTGGAATAATTCGTATTGAAAATCACACAAAATACCTTCAATTTGTCAATTAAAAAAATCCTTTAGCTTTGAGCATTGCATATTTGCATATATAAACATAGGTTGAAACTTAACAAATTTTCAAAGTTAGAATTACGAATGTTACGTGACTCATAGTCGCTTATTATGGTCGAGAGAGACGTAAAAGTGATTTCATACGTGAATAAAGTATATACTCGATATCATTTATTTTTATTTTACTTTTATATACTACAGTGTTGTAAAAATCGGTATTAATCGATGGATTAATCGGAAATCAGTGGAATACCTTGTAATTTTGGGCTAGTGTAATCGGTCCTAGTCGGTCCTAATCGGCCCAAAGATTTTTTTTTCATTTTTAACTTATTTTTTAATAAAATTACAAGTTTCATCCTTAAAAATAAAGTTTTAACAAAATTAACCAAGACTTTTGCATTTTTTTTTCATTTATCACTTATTTTTTAATAAAACTACAAGTTTCATCATCAAAATAATAGTTTTAACAAAATTAACCAAGACTTTTACATGTGTGTGCATCAAGATGTTGTACATATAGGTTTTTAGGTTGTATATATATATATTTTATATATATTAAAACATATATAAAACTTATTTATAGCTAAATTTTTTGTAAATAATTCTAAAAACATATAAAAATTCCAATCCGATTAATCGCTAGTCGGTACTCCACCGCCCGACTAGCGCCTAGCGATTTTTACAACAGTGATACACTATAATCAAATGTAAAAGATGATATTCACTAGGGCTGAGCATTCGGTTTGAACCGGACCAAACCGGGCCGAACCGGACCAAACCGGGCCAAACCGGACCGAACCGGACCGGAACCGCGAACCGTTTGGATGAAAATATGTTAACCGAGGACCGGACCGGAACCGTATTAAACGGGTCGGAACCGTTTAATTGCCGGACCGGACCGATTAAGATAAAGTTCCACTTTCATTATACCAAATTATGTTTCCTGCAAAATAAAGTTTCAATCCAACTCCACAAAACAAAAAACAAACCCAAAATACTCCACAAACGGTTCTAACGGGTCCGCACCGGAACCTTTGGGTTCTACGGTTCTAACGGTTCGGTTCTACGGTTCTAACGGTTTCGAACCGCAAATTGCTCACCCCTAATATTCACACACCTTATTGTTATACGTATGAAATTATTGATCACAACCATATAACACACTAAAAAAATTGATTATTTTCATGACTTCTTTTCTCTAATATTACTGCCCACTAAAAAGATTGATTATTTTCATGACTTCTTTTCTCTAATATTATTACCCAGTCAAGCATCTAGATAACATATCCTAATCCTTCATTTGTAGAATTATATAATCATGGATATGTTGGTTAATCGTTTGTTCACGGGTCAGCATATCAAATGGGTCAGTGGGTCAGTAGGCCAAACGGGTCAGGATTAGTTTGAAACGTGCAGCAGAAGTAGTCTAATTGTCACGTTTATTTTTCCTCTTTTATTGGGTCAAATAGTGGGTTAAATCATGGGTTGTTCCTGTTGGGTTATGAAGGTTTTGGGTCGGCCGGGCTGGGCTCGAGCCTAGGCCTAATCAGCTGGCCTTGTTTGCGACAGGAAGATAGGGCAGCCGGCCCTAGGGCTGCTATGTTTCTATTGTTTCTTGTAGCTTAAGTAGTTGCCTAATTTATTAACCCTAATCTTGGTATTATAAATACCCATGATGTAATGTAATCTTCTGTGCACCTAATAATAAAGTACCCTAGTTGCAAAGTGTACGTAGGTCAATTGGGGCTGAACCACTATAAATTCTCGTGTCTTTTACTTCATGTTTATTAATATTCTGTGTGTGATTCCGCTGCGATACCGACTTTCATACCTAACAACTGGTATCAGAGCTTTGGCTCCTTGCTACACACGGTTCTGCACTGTTTTGATCGCGAGGAAGGGTAGAAGGGGTTGTTCGAGAGGGGCTGTTGGTTCAGGGCGGCCGTCCTATTTTCTGTTTCTGTTCGATAAGCCGCAAGGGCTGGTTTCGATTGCTGGTTGCTGCTGATTGCTTTTGTGATTAGGGTGGATTAAACCCTAGGGCCGCCGAAAACAAGGAAGCAAAGAGTTGTTTTAAATCAGCTTAGAGGTGTTTTTTCGATCTGCTGAAGGGCTGATTGCAGTCTGATTTGGCTGTTACCGGCCGCCGCGAGTAAGGTTACAACAACCCTATGTGCCGCCGCCAGTGGAGGAAAGGAGCAAGGCTGTTCATAAGTTTTTTGAGTGTTTCGTGGTTTAGGGTTCCTGTTTTGGACCTCTTGGGACTGCTGGTTACACTCGGTTTTGCAGGTGAAGCGCCGGCAGGGTTTAGGGTTTTATTGGAGGTTGCTTGGCTTCGGTTGGTGGACTTTTAATTTTTTGGTTTTTTCTGATTCTCGTTTGCAATGGCTGGAGACGGGAGAGTTCGAATCGATAAGTTTAACGAGACTGATTTTGCATAGTGGAAGATGCAAATAGAGGCGTTATTCGGTGAAAACGATTTGGAGATGACATTAGAAGAGAAACCGAGTGGTTTGAGTCACGCCGACGAAGTGATTTGGAAAACTAAGGACAAAAGTGTAACACTTGCCACAAAAAAGTACCAGAAATGCCAAGGTTAGAACCTTAAGAGCTTGTTGTATCTAAAGTACATAAGTCTAGGGTTGAAAATGAAAATTTTTGAAAATAGCTAGACATCGGACCGACATCACTTTCATATCGGTCCGAAGTGAATAAGGATGTTGATATTGGACCGAGGCGAAGCTCAGTCAGATATCAGACCGATATCCATTCTCATAACGGTCCGCAATGGAAGGATAGGTCGGTTATCGGACCGACATCAATCCATAACGGTCCGTACACCTCCTCTCAGCCGTAATTTATGGTGTTGCCACGTGTCCAATGACTCAACTCTAATGATGGAACGTGCCGGGCCGACATGGTCCTCATAACGGTCCGACATACACCAAAAACATGTGTGGTCCAATCAGGAGTTAACGTTTAGGGCTAACGTGGGCATAGCTGGATGTCAGACCGACATCCCTTTGATAACGGTCCATAACGATCCGACATGGAACCAGAACTCAGCCTATAAATAGTTAGACAATCTCAGTCAATTTCTTCACCCCAAAATCGAATTCCACTTTTAAATCTTGTTCCAGGAAATCCCTAAGATGGTTCCAACGATTCCGGTCCAACTCCCGCTCATCAAAGTGCCCAGCCTAAGAAGAAAAGCTCGTAGAAGTGTTGTTACACTAGAGAAATCAAGTTTAGAAGCTAGAATATAAGCTTTCGACTCTAGAGGCTCATTCCACTAAACAAGGTGAATACTTTATCTCTTTGAAAACTTGTGTTAAACATTTTATTTACGAAAATAGCCAAATAAAGGTTAAAGGAATAATGCTCAACGTTCAACTATGTGTAAGCATTCGGGCCATAAGTATACGTAAAACTTGCAAGGGATACACGGGTCACGGGTGAAAGTCTCGGATCACGGATGGTACTTCCCTTTTTAACAAATGAGGAGACATAAGTCACCGTTGTTATAAAGACATACTACCAGTATATGCAGTGGTGCAATAGTCAGGACATGAGGGCATGCTGAATGTGTAGATTGAACATAAAGTTGTGATTATAGAATTAATACTTGTTTGTGCCAAATACTTTTTAGTGTCAAGATAATTGTATTCACCGGCGTTCGCGCTGACGTTTCATTTTCAAAAATGTTTTCAGGAAATCAATAAAATATGATTGGAAAAAGGGCAGGCAGATATGAGATCTAACCCATGACATGAAATGATGAAATGCACGTAGTATTCTCAGGCCTAGTGTAAAGGGAAATCCTAAAAAGATGAAAAGGACAAAGGACCAAGGAATTGATCAACCATGGGTTCTACTATTTCAAGTGGCTTATATGTATTTGATTTCAAATTCTGGTTTGTAATCAAATGAAAGTGTATTTAAATCCCTATGTTTATGAAAGTAAATACAAGACTTTTGTTTTCCAACTGAGTTTTGATATTTACAATTACAAACTCTTGAGGTTAAAATAATGAAGAAACGATCCTTTTTTAAAAGACTTCCGCTGTGTTTTACAAGAACTCTGAAATCAAATCAGGTGATACCAATTGATTGTCGCACACGTCCAGGGCGTGCCTGAGGTGGGATGTGACAGATGTAACACTTGCCACAAAAATGTATGAGAAATGCCAAGGTTAGAACCTTAAGAGCTTGTTGTATCTAAAGTACATAAGTCCAGGGTTGAAAATGAAAATTTGTGAAAATAGCTAGACATCGGACCGACATCACTTTCATATCGGTCCGAAGTGAATAAGGATGTTGATATCGGACCGAGGCGAAGCTCAGTCTGATATCGGACCGATATCCATTTTCATAACGGTCTGCAATGGAAGGATAGGTCGGTTATCGGACCGACATCAGTCCATAACGGTCCGTAAACCTCCTCTCAGCCGCAATTTATAGTGTTGCCACGTGTCCAATGACTCAGCTCTAATGATGGGACGTGAGTCTAGATGTCGTACCGACATGGTCCTCATAACGGACTGACATACACCAAAAACATGTGTGGTCCAATCAGGAGTTGACGTTTAGGGCTAACGTGGGCATAGCTGGATGTCGGACCGACATCCCTTTGATAACGGTCTGACATGGAACCAGAACTCAGCCTATGAATAGTTGGACAATCTCAGTCAATTTCTTCATCCCAAAATCGAATTCCACTTTTAAATCTTGTTCCAAGAAATCCCTAAGACGGTTCCAACGATTTCGGTCCAACTCCCGCTCATCATAGTGCCCAGACTAAGAAGAAAAGCTCGTAGAAGTGTTGTTACATTTGAGAAATCAAGTTTAGAAGCTAGACTATAAGCTTTCAACTCTAGAGGCTCATTCCACTAAACAAGGTGAATACTTTATCTCTCTGAAAACTTGTGTTAAACATTTTATTTACGAAAATGGTCAAATCAAGGTTAAAGAAATAATGTTCAACGTTCACCTACGTGTAAGCATTCGGGCCATAAGTATACGTAAAACTTGCAAGGGATACACGGGTCACGGGTGAAAGTCTCGGATCGCGGATGGTACTTCCCTTTTTAACAAATGAGGAGACATGAGTTCCCGTTGTTATAAAGACATACTACAGTGTATACAGTGGTGCAATAGTCAGGACATGAGGGCCTGCTAAATGTGTAGATTGAACATAAAGTTGTGATTATCGAATTAATACTTTTTTGTGCCAAATACTTTTTAGTGTCAAGATAATTGTATTCATCGGCGTTCGCGCTGACGTTTCATTTTCAAAAATGTTTTCAGGAAATCAGTAAAATATGATGGAAAAAGGGCGGGCGGATATGAGATCTGACCCATGACATGAAAGGATGAAATGCACGTAGGATTCTCAGGCCTCGTGTAAAGGGAAATCCTAAAAATATGAAAAGGAGATATGACGAGGGAATTGATCAACCCTGGTTTGTACTATTTCCAGTGGCTTATATGTATTTGATTTCAAACTCTGTTTTGTAATCAAATGAAAGGGTATTTAAATCCCTATGTTTATGAAAGTAAATACAAGACTTTTATTTTCCAACTGAGTTTTGATTTTTACAATTAAAAACCCTTGAGGTTAAAATAATGAAGAAACGATCCTTTTTGAAAAGACTTCCGCTGTGTTTTACAAGAACTCTGAAATCAAATCAGCTGATACCAATCGATTGTCGCACACGTCCGGGGGGTGCCTGAGGCGGTGTGTGACAAATGTAACACTTGCCATAAAAATGTCCGAGAAATGTCGAGGTTAAAACCTTAAGAGCTTGTTGTATCTAAAGTACATAAGTCTAGGGTTGAAATGAAAATTTATGAAAATAGCAAGACATCGGACCGACATCACTTTCATATTGGTCCGAAGTGAATCAGGATGTTGATATCGGACCGAGGCGAAATTCAGTCAGATATCGGAAGGATATCCATTCTCATAACGGTCCGCAATGGAAGGATAGGTCGGTTATTGCACCGACATCAATCCATAATGGTCCGTAAACCTCCTCTCAGCCGCAATTTATGGTGTTGCCACGTGTCCAATGACTCATCTTTAATGATGGGACGTGAGTCTAGATGTCGGACCGACATGGTCCTCATAACGGTCCGACATACACCAAAAACATGTGTGGTCCAATCAGTAGTTGACGTTTTGGGCTAACGTTGGCATAGCTGGATGTCGGACCAACATCCTTTTGATAACGGTCCGACATGGAACCAGAACTCATCCTATAAATAGTTGGACAATCTCGGTCAATTTCTTCCTCCCAAAATCGAATTCCACTTTTAAATCTTGTTCCAGGAAATCCCTAAGACGGTTCCAACGATTCCGGTCCGACTCCCGCTCATCATAGTGCCCAGACTAAGAAGAAAAGCTCGTAGAAGTGCTGCTACACTAGAGAAATCAAGTTTAGAAGCTAGACTATAAGCTTTCGACTCTAGAGGCTCATTCCACTAAACAATGTGAATACTTTATCTCTCTGAAAACTTGTGTTAAACATTTTATTTACGAAAATGGTCAAATAAAGGTTAAAGGAATAATGCTCAACGTTCACCTACGTGTATGCATTCGGGCCATAAGTATACGTAAAACTTGCAAGGGATACACGGGTCACGGGTGAAAGTCTCGGATCACGGCCGGTACTTCCTTTTTTAACAAATTAGGAGACACGAGTCCCCGTTGTTATAAAGACATACTACCGGTGTATACAGTGGTGCAATAGTCAGGACATGAGGGCTTGCTGAATGTGTATATTGAACATAAAGTTGTGATTATCGAATTAATACTTGTTTGTGCCAAATACTTTTTAGTGTCAAAATAATTGAATTCACCGGCGTTCGCGCTGACGTTTCATTTTCAAAAATGTTTTCAGGAAATCAATAAAATATGTTGGAAAAAGGGTGGCCAGATATGAGATCTGACCCATGACATGAAAGGATGAAATGCACGTAGGATTCTCAAGCCTCGTGTAAAGGGAAATCCTAAAAAGATGAAAAGGAGATAGGACGAGGGAATTGATCAACCCTGGGTTGTACTATTTCCAGTAGCTTATATGTATTTGATTTCAAACTCTGTTTTGTAATCAAATGAAAGGGTGCTTAAATCCCTATGTTTATGAAAGTAAATACAATACTTTTGTTTTCCAATTGAGTTTTGATATTTACAATTATAGACCATTGAGGTTAAAATAATGAAGAAACGATCCTTTTTTAAAAGACTTCCGCTGTGTTTTACAAGAACTCTAAAATCAAATCAGGTGATACCAATCGATTGTCGCACACGTTCACGGGGTGCCTGAGGCGAGGTGTGACAGGGTTGGTATCAGAGCCACAGGTTTTAGCGAATTAGATGCTTGGAAGTAGTATCTAGGCTTCAACCATTAATGCTTTTAAGATAAGAAAACAAGGTAACCTTCTGACCGGTATGTAGATATATGACGAACGAAATGTTCCGTCTAAGTAAAGAGCGGTGTATAAATCTCTCCTAGACCCGTCACTCTTACCTAGGAACATCTCTGTTGGAGGTACTACTCTGGAAAGATAACCATCCTTGTAGAACTTTAGTTAAAATAAAGATACTGGCTTTAAGTCTTAACTAAATTAAGTAAGATAAGTACTAATGTCTTAAGATTGCAGATGTCTGGAGAAAATTCCGTTACTGTTTATTATGATCCCAATCGTTCGATTAAACAAGAATCCCCGGAATACCATCCACTAGGTTCACAAATGAATCCTATATCGTCACCCTACTATAACAACGAGCCATTCGCCATACTTCCTGACCATAACTCTCCCGGATATCATCCTTAGTCTTATGATTCTTCTAGTCAATGGATGGATGCTGGATCCGATTTCAGCAATTGGAATACTGATGCCCCACCCCTGCAAGGAAATGAGGCACACTCAAGTCAAGTCCAAGCAGACTTATCAATAGAATAAGATCCATCTGAAGAATCTCATCACTATGAACCTGCTTCTGAAAACCCTAATGACTATCCATTCAATAATCCTGTTTCAAATAGTTCTGATCAGCAATCTTACAATTCTGAATCTCCTGTCCTGTATGATCCCTATATGTTTCCTGAACCAGTTTACCATGGTCCTTTCAAAACTTATTTCCAATCTCCTCCGGGACACTAAAATGCTTATAACGATATTATGGTTGGACTTCGTGAACCTCCTCCAAAATACGGTTATGAGCATAGTATGCCTTCTTCCCCTATCGAATGTTTAGATCGTTCGATGTGCCAAATGGACAAAATAACAAGGGAGAAGATAATGGACAAGGCAAGGACCAAATTTTATGGACAGCACGTCTATGAATATGGAGAAAGCCTAATAACCCTTGGAGAAGAACTGATGAAAGATTAAAATTCTATATTGTATTTTATTTCCTTGTAATATATTTTATAATAAATCTCGTTTTGTTTACAGAATGGTTGGAAAGGGCAAAGGTCCTAGTTTTCTTCGTAAATACGCTCCAACTAATTATTTCGAACGTAAAACGAATGAAACTACAATAAAAAGTAATGAGGAAACTGAAAGTTCAACTTTCAGAAGTCTTGGAGAAATAGGAAAACCAAATGCTCCCTATAATCCTTCTGCAAGTTTTCATTCTGCTCCTACCGTTGGAAGTTACAACGTCACTCCAATGTATTCACAAAATTTTCATGAGGGATACGTTGAAATGCCTTATGAAAATAGATGTGATCCTGAAGAAGAAGAAGAGCATGCTGACTCTAATATACCTTATGTTCCGTACTATGAGACGATTCCCATCCCTGCTCCTCATATAAATGACAGTGCATCAGGAAATGAGAGGGAACAAATATTACTTAACCAAATAGCTCAATTGGAACTAGAAAAAGCTGAAATTGAAACTCGGAATGCTTTGTTAGTTCAAAAAAAAGAATTTTAGAAATTTCTAGAAACAATAATCCTTATATGTACTCTTTTCTTGTATATATATTTTTCATCAATAAAAAGTTTTGTTTTTGATTCCCATCTTAATTCTGTTATAGCATGTCTAAACAAACCGGACCTTCTTACAATACGAGAGGAAAAAGAAAACAAGCAGTGATTGAAAATGCTGCTGAAATTCCCGATTCTCGTAAAAAACTTCATAAATTAATTGCAGAAGGAATCAAGGATTCCCTCCCGATGATTTTTACTGAAATGGAAAGGAGACAAGCAGATAAGCTATTTGTACAACCCTCAATTGCAAATTATGTCCATTCTCAACCATTAACCCAACATACCCGAACCATAACTCAATCCAAGCCCATTACTTTTAAACCAGAGGGTTCTGCCACTCATCTAACCAGAAAACTGAAAAGGGGAAATATTACCATATTTCATCTGAAGATGAAGGGATGAGTAATAATTACAGCCATATAGAAAAGAAAAGGAAGGTGGTTGGCTGTACCTATAAGATGTTTCAAGACTGCAAACCATATAACTTCTCTGGGAGAGAAGGAGGAATTGCCACATTGAGGTGGATAGAGAAAACTGAATCTGTGCTGGCTATCAGCAAATGTGCTGAGGAAGATAAAGTTTTATATGCCAATCTATTTAAAGATCAAGCTTTAGAATGGTGGAACAACATTGTTGCTTCCAAAGGAAGAGAAGCAGCTTATGCTATGGGATGGGGTGCCTTCAAAACAAGAGTGGAGAGGAAGTACGTTCCCCAAAATGAAAGGGAACAAATTGAAGGGAAATTTCTAAATCTAAAGATGATTGGAACCAATCATCAGGAATATTCGACTAAACTCCTTGAGTATGCGCGAATAGTTCCTCATCTAGCAACCCCTGAATCTAATATAATAAAAAGATATATTTTGGGTTTGATCGGTGAAATCCGCAACATGGTCAAAGTCGCAAATTGTGAAAATCTTGATGATGCTATGGATTTAGGAGCATCATTAACCAGTAGCCTAATTAGAAATCAGGAGGATAGGAAGAAGAAGAAGGAATCTGGGCAAGGCCCTAGTGGATTCAATAAATCAGCCTTTACTCCCCGAAATAACAACTCTTCTATCTCTGAATGTCCAAGGTGCAAGAAGAGACACTTAGGGCAATGTCGATCTGGACCTTATTGCAGTTTCTGTAAGACGTCTGGACACAAAACTGAAGATTTTTATAGGAAAAGGTCGATTACTTGCTTTGAATGTGGCGAAGCCGGCCATATCAAAACCAATTGTCCCAAGCTAAAGAAACCTTATGGGACAGGTCCCAAACCTGCAGATGGAGTGAAAAAGAATGCACGAGCATTCGTTCTCAACACTCATGGAGCAGCAGGTATGCCCAATGTCATAACGGTACATTTCTTGTTAATGATATTTATGCTCGAGTTTTATTTTACTCTGGTGCAAACCAAAGTTTTATAGATCATAGATTCTGTAGACTGTTAAATAAAACTTTAGCTAAATTAGACAAGAAATATGTGGTAGAAACTGCCAATGGTGACCTCGTCCAAATCTCTGAAATTTTGAACGATTGCCATATCACACTCTCAGGACATGTTATACCTGCAAGATTATTGCCAATGACTTTGGCAGGTTTTGACATAGTTCTAGGAATGGATTGGTTAGCCTCTAACCAAGCCCGTATCCTATGTGATAAAAAGGCAATAGAACTTCGCTCGTCGAAAGGCAACATCCTTACGATCAATGGCGATAAATTATCCAACTCCGTTGGAATAATTTCCATATTAAAAGCCACAAAATACTTAAGAAAAGGATGCTTAGCATAACTTGTAACTGTAACCACTGACACTAAAAAGAAGATTGAAGATATGCCGGTTGTGGCTGAATTCCCCGATGTTTTTTCTGACGAACTGCCTGGAATTCCACCTAAAAGAAAAGTGGAGTTCAGATTTAATCTAGTACCCGGTACGACACCAATTTCCAAAGCCCCGTACAGATTAGCTCCAACTGAGATGGCAGAATTGAAGAAACAATTTGATGAATTACTCGAAAAAGGATTCGTAAGACCAAGCTTATCGCCTTGGGGAGCTCCAGTCTTATTTGCCAAAAAGAAAGATGGTTCGATGCGTATGTGTATCGATTATCATGAACTAAATAAAGTTACGATAAAGAACCGTTATCCACTCCCTAGAATCGACGATCTTTTCGATCAACTCCAAGGAGCCCGTTGTTTTTCCAAAATTGATCTTCGTTCTGGCTTTCACCAATTGAAAGTATAGGAAGAAGATATTTCAAAAACTGCTTTCAGAACTCGATATGGTCATTATGAGTTCACGGTAATGCCATTTGGACTTACTAATGCACTCGCAGCATTCATGGACATGATGAATCGAGTCTGTAAATTTTACTTGGATAAATTTGTTATCGTATTCATTGACGATATCCTCATTTATTCCAAGAGTAAAGAAGATCACACCAATCATTTGAAAATTTTGCTTGAACTCCTGAGAAATGAAAAACTGTATGCTAAGTTCTGAAAATGTGAATTCTGGTTGTCAGAAGTTCAATTTCCTTAGACATGTCATTAACGCTGATGGCATCCATGTTGATCCAATTAAAATTGAAGCAATATCCAAATGGGAAATCCCGAAATCACCAACTGAAATTCAAAGTTTCCTCGGTTTAGCCGGTTATTATCGGAGATTTATCCAAGATTTTTCTCAAATTGTTGTTCCATTAACTTCTCTAACTCGCAAATCAGTTAAGTATGAATGGGGACCTAAGCAATCTCAAGCTTTCAAAACTCTAAAACAGAAACTGACTCAAGCACCCATACTGGCTTTACCAGATGGAAACGAAGGCTTTTCAGTATACTGTGATGCTTCACACACTGGCTTTGGTTGTGTGTTAATGCAAGGAAGCAAAGTCATTGCTTATGTTTCTCGTCAGTTAAAAACTCATGAAAAGAATTATACGACTCATGATCTAGAATTGGGCACCATAATTTTCGCTTTGAAATTATGGAGGCACTATCTTTATGGAATCAAATTCACCATATTCACTGATCATAAAAGCTTAAAGTATATATTCAGTCAGAAAGAACTGAATATGAGGCAAAGACGTTGGATGGAAATCCTAAATGATTCTGATTACAAAATTTGTTATCATGAAGGAAAGGCCAATGTTGTAGCCGATGCCTTGAGTAGAAAGGAACATGAGAAACCTAAACGAATTCGTGCCTTAATATTCAATCTTCAAATCGATCTTATTAATCGTATTAAACTCAACAGATGGCTTTAAAAGAACCCAACCTAGAGAAAGAAGGTTTGGGAGGTATGATGGAACAACTAGTCAAAGATGATGATGGAATTCTTAGAATGAATAAGAGAATCTGGATTCCTATCTATGGAAATATACGTACATAAATTCTTGAAGAAGCTCATAAATCTAAATACACCATGCATCCCGGAAGCAATAAGATGTATAAAAACATAAAAGCTAATTATTGGTGGATAGGAATGAAAAAGCATATCGCCATCTATGTTGCAAAATGCTTAACCTGTTCTCAAGTTAAAGCTGAACACCAAAATCCGTCTGGCTTGTTACAGCAACTTGAAATTCCTATCCGGAAATGGGAAATGATAACCATGGTTTTCATCACAAAACTTCCCCGAACAAGTCATGGGAATGATACCATTTGGGTTATCATTGACAGGCTTACTAAGTCTGCTCATTTTCTTCCCATGAAAGAAACATTCAATATGGATAAGTTGGCGAAGCTATACGTTAATGAAATTGTAACATTACACGGTGTGCCACTATCTATCGTGTCAGATAGAGATAATAGATTTACTTCTTGATTCTGGCAAAGTTTTCAAAAATCCCTGGGTACGAAATTGAATCTTAGCACTTCCTACCATCCTCAAACGGATGGGCAGAGCGAAAGAACAATTCAAACTCTGGAAGATATGTTAAGAGCTTGTGTTATTGATCTTGGAGGAAGTTGGGATGACCACTTACCTCTAATGGAATTCTCCTACAATAATAGCTATCACACGAGTATACAAGCCGCTCCTTTTGAAGCCTTATACGGTCGTAAATGTTGAACTCCAATATGTTGGTCTGAAATAGGAGAAAAAAAATTATCCGGACCTGAAATAGTCCTGGAGACAACTAAAAAAGTTAATCAAATAAGAAATAGATTGAAAACGGCTCGTGATCGTCAAAAGAGCTATGCTGATAAGAGACGAAAGCTGTTGGAATTCAACATCGGTGATAACGTTCTGTTGAAAGTTTCACCATGGAAAGGCGTTGTAAGATTTGGAAAGAAAGGGAAATTAAGTCCTAGATTCGTAGGACCATTCAAAATCTTAAAAAGAGTTGAGCCTGTGGCCTATCAACTCGAACTAGCAGAAGAAATGAACGGGGTACACGATGTATTCCATGTATCAAATCTACGCAAGTGTTTAGAAGATGAATCTCTGGTAATACCCCTACACGAGGTAAAGGTAGATGAAAAGTTGAAATTTGTGGAATAACCCCTGCAAATCGAGAACAGGCAAGAAAAGAGATTGAAAAGAAAGAAATTGATGATTGAGAAATTAAATGGAACTCCAGACGTGGACCTGAGTACACGTGGGGACTGGAGTTAGAAATAATAAAGAAATATCCTCAATTGTTCGAATAATCTCGAGGACGAGATCAAAACAAGGTGGGGAGGATGTAACACTTACCACAAAAATGTCCGAGAAATGCCAATGTTAGAACCTTAAGAGCTTGTTGTATCTAAAGTACATAAGTCTAGGGTTGAAAATAAAAATTTGTGAAAATAGCTAGACATCGGACCGACATCACTTTCATATCGGTCTGAAGTGAATAAGGATGTTGATATCGGGCCGAGGCGAAGCTCAGTCAGATATCGGACCGATATCCATTCTCATAACGGTCCGTAATGGAAGGATAGGTCGGTTATCGAACCGACATCAATCCATAACGGTTCGTAAACCTCCTCTCAGCCGCAATTTACGGTGTTGCCACGTGTCCAATGAATCAGCTCTAATGATGGGACGTGAGTCTAGATGTCGGACCGAAATGGTCCTCATAATGGTCCGACATACACCAAAAACATGTGTAGTCTAATCAGGAGTTGACGTTTAGGGCTAACATGAGCATAGCTGGATGTCGGACCGACATCCCTTTGATAACGGTCCGACATGGAACCAGAACTCAGCCTATAAATAGTTGGACAATCTCAGTCAAGTTTAGAAGCTAGACTATAAGCTTTCGACTCTAGAGGCTCATTCCACTAAACAAGGTGAATACTTTATCTCTCTGAAAACTTGTGTTAAACATTTTATTTACGAAAATGGTCAAATAAAGGTTAAAAAATAATGCTCAACGTTCACCTACGTGTAAGCATTCGGGCCATAAGTATACGTAAAACTTGCAAGGGATCCACGGGTCACGGGTGACAGTTTCGGATCGCGGCTGGTACTTCCCTTTTTAACAAATGAGGAGACATGAGCCCCCGTTGTTATAAAGACATACTACCAGTGTATACAATGGTGCAATAGTCAAGACATGAGGGTCTGCTGAATGTGTAGATTGAACATAAAGTTGTGATTATCTAACTAATACTTGTTTGTGCCAAATACTTTTTAGTGTCAAGATAATTGTATTCACCGGTGTTCGCGCTAACGTTTCATTTTTAAAAATGTTTTCATGAAATTAATAAAATATGATGGAAAAAGGGTGGGTAGATATGAGATCTGACCCATGACATGAAAGGATGAAATGCACGTAGGATTCTTAGGCCTCGTGTAAAAGAAAATCCTAAAAAGATGAAATGGAGATAGGACCAGGGAATTGATCAACCCTGGGTTGTACTATTTCAAGTGGCTTATATGTATTTGATTTCAATCTCTGTTTTGTAATCAAATTAAAGGGTAATTAAATCCCTATGTTTATGAAAGTAAATACAAAACTTTTGTTTTCCAATTGAGTTTTGATATTTACAATTACAAACCCTTCAGGTTAAAATAATGAAGAAACAGTCCTTTTTGAAAAGACTTCCGCTGTGTTTTACAAGAACTCTGAAATCAAATCAGGTGATACCAATCGATTGTCGCACACGTCCAGGGGTGCCTGAGGCGGGGTGTGACAGGCCGGCGAGAGGTAAAATCATACTGACTTTGACGAGGAGTGTGGCGTTTAATATCATGAAGGAAGCCACAGCTCATGGTATGATGACGGCTCTGTCAAATATGTATGAAAAGTTGTCTGCCGGTAACAGGGTGTTCTTGTTGAGGGAGTTGTTCATGATGAGGATGAATGAGGGAAGATTAGTACCGGATCACATAAATAACATAAATTCAATTTTGTCCAGGTTATCGACCGTTGGGACGAAGTTTGATGACGATACTCAAGCGGTGATCCTGTTATCCTCTTTGCCTGACAACTGGTCAGGTTATGTGACAACGATCACTAATTCTGGTGGAGATGGGAATTTGAATTTTAACGTGATCCGGGATAGTATTCTGGGTGAAGACATTCGTTGGAGCAACACTAGTGAAGGATCTTCTTCTGATATATTCAATGTAGGCAGAGGAAGGGAAAATAACAGGAGCAGTAGCAGTAGGGGGAGGAGTTCATCTAGAGTTAGAAAGAATGTGAGGTGTTGGAGCTGCAATGAAGTTGGACATCTGAAAAGTCAATGTCCGGGAAAGAAAAAGGAAGTAAATAGTGTTCAGGCAGATGAAGAATCTGAAGGTGAAACACTAGTTTGCTGTGTAGAGTCTTCCACAGACTCTTGGGTCATGGATTCTGGTTCTTCGTTTCATGCCACGCACAGCGGGGAAACGATGGAGAATTTAAAGGTTAGTAACTTTGGGAAGGTACGAATAGCTAATGGTGATGTTCTTGATGTTACGGGCATGGGTGATGTGAATTTGGTAACTTCTTTGGGGACCACATGGAACTTGAAGAATGTTAGGGTTATTCTATCTTTGAAGAGAGAACTCATCTCTGTCGGTCAGCTGGATGAACAGGGACTTGAAGTAAAGTTTGGCGGAGGAAAATGGAAGTTAACCAAAGGTAGTCTGGTTATTGCTCGTGGGAAAAGGCATGGTTCATTATACATGGTGGAAGTACCTTCTGAGGGAAGTGTGACCGTCCCTCAAAACAAAGTTAGGTTCGCTGAGTCAAAGGGGCGAAAGAAGGTTCAATTTGCAAGAGGGGAGCCTGGTGCCAAGGTGATTCAAGCTGAGCGGGGTCGGAGGTCTAAACCGGGCCAGGGGTTTGGTGACAGTGGAAGCACGGGGCGTGTTCCGGTTACAGTTACAAAACAACGTTGTGTTTGGAAGACTGTTAGTCCGACTGTGGAAATCTCTTTGAGGTCTTGCTAAAGGAGGGGAGTGGTAATGGTTCTCGGGTTATCTTTGGAACTGGTGGATCGTGCAGACCAGTTAAGATAGAGAATGGGTTGGAGCTCGGGGGAGCTTCAACTGCCTCTTCATGTATATGATGAGATGGGGATTGCAACTAGGGGGAATTGATGAAGTCTGAGCTTGTTTATGAGAACTGGAGGCTTGGAAGACTTTGGATTTTGAAAGGTTACTGGATTACTAGATCGGGGTTACTTGGAAGACTTTTTGGACTGTGCAAAGCCTTCAAGTGGTAGATTGTTAGGTTATGAAGGCTTTGGGTCGGGCCGGGCTAGGCTCGGGTCGGGCCGGGCTGGGCTCGGGCCTGGCCCTAATCAGCTGGCCTTGTTTGCGACAGGAAGATAGGGCAGCCGCCCTAGGGCTGCTATGTTTCTATTATTCCCTGTAGCTTAAGTAGTTGCCTAATTTATTAACCCTAATCTTGGTATTATAAATACCCCATGAAATTTGCTTTTTTTTATCGGCAAATTTCTTTTTATCGGCAAATTTCTTTTTAATCCTGTCACTAGTGGGACTTGAACCTGTGACCTCCAAACCTTAAGTGTTCCTAGAGGCTTTGCCTCTGCCATTGGGCCACCAACCCCAATGGTAAATAAAACTTGCTAATCAAATAGGATTTTAGGGATAAGAAATAAACTAATCAAACCATGGATAAATCCAAGCGAACTTTTCTTAAATCCAAGCGATCATTTCGTAAGCGTTTGCCCCCGATCTAATCGGGGGATCGAATTGATTATAAAAACATGAGTTTAATTAGTAGATTTATTAGTGAACAGAGAAAAATAATCAAATACTATAATCCTACTTAAACACTACTTTTAATTCTACTATAACTCTAACCAAACAATAAATAAACATAAATAACTTTATCTAAACATTCAAACTATTAATTAAATATTAATTAATTAACTATTTTCGAATCACCCCTTCAACTTTCACATTCTTTCAAACCAGCCCCTCGTTCTTTCGTAAAATCAAGATTAACTCCTTCACATTAGTGTCATCGGATAAGTTTTGGTTTTCGGAATGGTTCAAATCAGATTGTTCGGGTTTGGGATTTTTCAACCTAATTCAAAAACCGTTTCGGATTTGTATTCAAACTCTACAAACCGAATAAACTTAGTTTAAACCGAATCAAATCAAATTGAATTATAATATGTTTATTTGGGAGATGGAAGTATTAGAGACAATATACTATTATGGTTTATTATTATATTATTACCATGTTTTGGAGATAATAATGATTTGGTTTCCTTTGTAATTATCTCTATTGTATTCATAAATATAGTTGATTAATAATACACGATACCTCACGGGTTTTTCATTATTCTATGTGGTATCAGAGCCTTAGGGTTCTTGCCTTCTTTCTCTTCTTCTCCTTCTCGTCCTGCCCTGGGGACGCTTGTACACACATATATTAGGTTTTCTTTACTTTTTCCATGCCTAGCCGTCGCCTGGCTCGGTCACGCCGCGGCCATTGCCGATCTTCTTTGATCTCCCAACCATCATCGATCTCTCTTTGATTTGTGCCGCCACAGTCTTAGCTCCTATCGACGCAGTCGTAGCTCTTGTCACCATGCCTAGCCCCCACCTGACCACGGTCCAGCCGTCGCCGCCTATCTGTTTTGATCACCCAACCACCGCCGATCGCGTTCCTGCTCTACGAGACAACCGATCGTGACACGGATTGTTTTTTTACCATGTTTAGGACTTTGTAATTATCTCTATTGTACTCCTATATGCAGTTTATCAATAATACACAATACTTCGCATGATCACCCAACCACCGCCGATCGCGTTCCTGCTCTACGAGACAACCGATCGTGACACGGATTGTTTTTTACCATGTTTAGGACTTTGTAATTATTTCTATTGTACTCCTATATGCAGTTTATCAATAATACACAATACTTCACATGATCACCCAACCACCGCCGATCGCGTTCTGCTCTACGAGACTACCGATCGTGACACAGATTGTTTTTTACCATGTTTAGGACTTTGTAATTATCTCTATTGTACTCCTATATGCAGTTTATCAATAATACACAATACTTCGCATGATCACCCAACCACCGCCGATCGCGTTCCTGCTCTACGAGACAACCGATCGTGACACGGATTATTTTTTACCATGTTTAGGACTTTGTAATTATCTCTATTGTACTCCTATATGTAGTTTATCAATAATACACAATACTTCGCATGATCACCCAACCACCGCCGATCGCGTTCCTGCTCTACGAGACAACCGATCGTGACACGGATTGTTTTTTACCATGTTTAGGACTTTGTAATTATCTCTATTGTACTCCTATATGCAATTTATCAATAATACACAATATTTCGCATGATTTTCATTAACAAATGAATAAATAGGATTATTATTTATGTATTATTTATACTAATTATATAAACAATATATTACAGGAAAAACACAAAACAAGATGCACCACTCGCATAATTCTAACTTTTAGACACTTTTTTTTAAGGAAAAAGAAAAAAACTTATAGTTCTTGTGACCCATCATCATGATCATCATCATCATCGATATGTTCAGGGTCCTGAAGCATATTCATGAGCATATCAACTTGGTTTTGAAGTAATGTATTTTGTCGCTCAACTTCTGCACGTTTGCTTCGTTCATCCAGCAGCTGAAGTTGAAGGTGTTCAAGGACACGTGAGTCTTCTTCCAACTGCTCATTTAGCCCGTTAATTTCTCTGTCCTGTTTTCAGAGTTAGATTCATAATCCATTTGAATCACAAATCCTCCCCAAAATAGTGTTTATTTTCAACTCGTTTGACCCATTTGGAACCTTTTTTTAGTTAATATATTTTTGATTGACCAGTTTAAGATTATACATAACTAAGAACATCCCTATACCCATCTTCATCCTTAAAATTTAGAGAAATCATCTAAAAACACAACTCCATCCCATTCCTTCATATCAGTTTCTTCATCTCTATCTCTATAATTTAACTAAATATCACATTTTTTTCAAATTTATCTTTAAATTTGTTTTAACCTCCCACGTCTCATTCTCTATCTCTATCTCTATCACAAATACTTATTTTATTATTTTTTCTCTTTCCTGCACGAGACACAAAATATAGAGATTTATGAAAATGAATCCTTATATTTAAAGAATCTCTATTTACTAAACTATAAAATTTAAAGACAGAGATGGAGATAGAGATTCTGATGCATGTTCAAAATAGAAGAAAACTCTAAATAACAAAGATAGAGAAAGATATATAGATCATGATGTGAATTCTCTCATCCTCATATCCTATCCTTATATTTTTTAGGGAAAAGTAAAATGAATCATCATATTTAGGGATTCACTATTCATTACCCCAAAACTTTTTTAATTTAACGATCTTTAAATTCTCATTTTGTTTTATAAAATGTCATAACTTATGTTTCTAACTTTTTTAACTATTTATTATTTTTTTAGAAAATTATAGTTATTAACTTAATATTTAAAAATGTTTGGATGCTTAAATTTTATTAAAGTTTTTATTTAAAATCTTTACAAGTTTGTGAGCATTACGATCTTTAGATTCATTACATGTGTATATTTAATATTTAGATTTTGCCGTTTTTTAAATCAGTCCGTTCTAGCCCGAACAAAAATGACCATTTTCAAATGGACCCGTTCTATAAAAAATTATTACAAATCAATTTTAGAAGAAAAGATAATAAGACAAAATAGTTTTTAGTTAAAAATATAAATGGAAGAAAGAGAATAAATAATAACTAAAAAAAGAATATAGAGATAGGGATGAGGAAAGGGACGTTAAAGGTTTTTTAAAAATAAGAGATAAGTTGAAGGAATTTAAATTAAAATGGATCCATTCATCAGTAAACGAGTCAAAATTACCGCCTCTAAAACCATACATGAATTGCCAGGATTTACTTATTTTTTGAACGACAAATTTCTTTACTTAGTGGGACTTAAACCCATAACCTGGCTTTACCTCTACAGTTGGACCATCACCCCAATAACAATTACCAGGATTTACTTCATTATGGTGGCAGGAGCAACACAGTTCAACTCATGCTGACATTCTCTCACACACACAAATGTCAATATTTGATAAAAATAGCAAGTTGCTATCTTGCTAATGCACAGTCCACATGTCATATGGGTTAGTTGACATGCAAAGCCAGCAAGACACAATTACTTTTTTGCCCATTTACAGTTGCGTTCAATATGATTATAAAACTACGAGCCAAGGATCTCTCTGGGTACAGGCTCTCTATCAGGTTTGTCCTCATCCTGCCCTCCCTAGACCCTACTCTTCGATTGAGATTTTACTGGGTATGTTTGTTTGTATGATTACAAAACTAAATATTATATTATATTTTTTTTTAACACCAACTTTTTACACCTAAATACCATCTAACCTTCCACTTATAAGGATTTAAACCCACACCACTTTTATGGAGGGCAAGCACCATACCCAGGGGCGGCTCAATCATATTGGTGGCCTAAAGCGAACTAAAAATTTGAGGCACCTTTCAACAAAGGTCATGTAATAAACCCTCATACTTTATCCGGGCTTGGGACCGGCAATAATAAACTAAAAAATTTATATTTGGCGGAGTTAAAAAAATCGTTTTTTTAATAATTTTGTACTTGTATAAAATGTTTAGATTAAGTTTATTTTTCTAGCTTTTTTAGAAGCAAACTCTTTAATAAAATTTTCCAAATCAATTTCTTCTAACAATTCCTTTTCAATTGACAAAATAGCTAACCCATTTAATCGTTCTTGTGACATAGTCGATCTTAAATAATTTTTTAACAATTTTAATTTGAAAAATCTTCTTTCTGCGGAAGCAACCGTTACATAAATAGTTAACATAATTCTATAGGCAATATAAGCATTTGGAAAAGAATTAAACTTTTTAATATAATTAAGTATATTAATAAGTGTGTTACATTCTAAATGTATAACATGTCTTAAAATTTTTAGTTACTGAAATAAATCTAGACGATCGATATCTAAGCTAGCATCATGTTTTAAAGATTTTTCAAGATCAATACAATGTTGTTTTAAACTGTTATCATTGAATGATTTTAATTTCTTTATACTAAATAGAAAACCAAAAATACTTTCAAACTTTTTAAATTGATCAAATCTACTTTTAATTGAAGAAATTGTTTGATCTACTACATATAAAAAGTAATCAGTTTTGAATAAATTAATAGGAGTTTTTATATAAAAAATAAGGCCCTTAGAATTTGGTGACCCAAAGATAGGACTTTACTTGCTTTACCCAAAGGCCGCCACTGACCATACCACTAGACCTACCTAGTAAAGAAATATTAAGCAGTTGTGTGTATTAAAAAAAAACTTTGGAGATTTCTGTCTGATTTGACGAGTTAGATATACAATATAAATTGAATCAACCCGTTCATGATTAAGTGGGTTGAAATTTGGAGTTTTGCACCACTAAAGAATCCCCAAGAGATGACAGTCAGTTCTTTCTTTAAATGAAAAGGCTTCACAAATCAGAAATTAAGGCTACAGATTTTATGTAAAATCTATTCTTGAATGTACAAGTGATTTCTTTTTCTTGGATACTTTAGACTGATATGGGTTTATTCATGTTATGAAAATAGGTAAACTTAAAAAAATTGGTTACAAAAAGAACATGCTAAATGGGTTAAACAGGTCATTTTGTTTTCTTATTGTTGCAGATAGCTGAAATTACTGAATTTTTTTAACATGAAAGAATTTCACTCTACTTTTTAAATTGTCAGAAATTTTAATGTAGTATACACAATAATCACAAAATTTATGATTTTATAGCATCTTTATTTCACCTTTCTCACCACTTACACGGTTTCACCATTCTCTGTTATTGGTAGCTTACTTTCGCTATATTATTAGATCTTTGTATTTAGCTAAATGTTTTACTCACAGGTTTCTTATAAAACTTTCATGCCCAGAAAGGTATCTTTAGAGCGGTGGTCTCCCTAGAAGCAGCCTCTCTATCCTTTGGCATAGAGGTATGGTATGCCTACATGGCCACATCCCACTCTCCCCAGACCCTATCACTGTGGCTTTGCCATTTGATGGTATTTTACTGGGTATAGTTGTTTATCAAGAAATTTGAATTGGTATTTTAATGAGATTGTTTTCAAAATCATATTTAATACATGGTTCTAGATACTTTCCATACTTCGTATTTGGAGTCCTGTCTCCCTTATTTTACCCATGGCCTAAATATTTTCATTCATGGAAAAAGGATTCAAAAGAGTTACAGCCAAACCCGACCCAACCCAACCCATTTTGACTCATTATATATACTTTTTAATATGTACCTGTTTTGACCCGTTACCCAACCCGCTAGACCTGCTCATTTTCCCACATCTACTCATATACATAGGCCCAAGTGCAAAGAAATGATACCTTTCGGTTCATTTCTTGTACCGCAATTCTGCGCATGCTTTCAACGACATCAACATTTACAAGTTTCCTTTTCTTCCCAATTAGCCATCCACGAGGGTAACTAGCAGAGTCAAAGTCGGGTGGGGGGAGTAAAGATTCAGCTGAAGGTCTTCTACCATTCAAATCCATTATTGGTTCCAAAGGTTCAAAGAGGGCCTTACGTTTCTCAGACAGAACTGTTGGCGGGGTTGATTCTTCCATTTTCTCATCATTGAGTTCATCATCTTTATTTTCAGATGTCTCACTAACATCATTTGTTATGTCCTTGTGCAAATTCTTTGAACTAGCTGCAAGTAGAAACTGCTAAATCAATTTAAATCATTAACAGTAACCAAGTTCCATTACTGTTAGATTAAATCACTCAAATTTCATATATATTATTGTGAAATTGATCATAACAAATAGAACAGTTATGAAACTTAAATCCAAACATGATAACCGTACACTCAAACTGCGTCACAATGTGACTACTCTACGTGATTAAATCAACAACAATTAAACAATGAATAACAAAACTACTGGACCATGACCAAAATCATTCGCAAAACTACTGAGTTATGGTCAAAATCATTCACGAAATGACTCGATTATGATCAAATCATCCACCGAATTACTCGATTATGATCAAAATCATTCAGAAAACAGCTTTACTCGAATTAAATCAACAACAATTAAACAGTCAATCACAAAACTACTGGATTATGGTCAAAATCATTCACGAAACTACTGAAGTGTGGTCAAAATCTTTCACAAAACTACTGAGTTATGGTCAAAATCATTCACAAAACTACTGGATTATGGCCAAATCATTCACAAAACTACTGAATTGTGGTCAAAATCATTCACAAAACTACTGAGTTATGGTCAAAATCATTCACAAAACTACTGGATTATGGCCAAATCATTCACAAATGACTCAATTATGATCAAATCATTCACCGAATTACTCAATTATGATCAAATCATTCACCGAATTACTCAATTATGATCAAAATCCTCCATGAAACAGCTTTACTCGAATAAAATCAACAACAATTAAACAGTAAATCATAAAACTACTGGATTACGGTCAAAATCATTCACAAAACTACTGAATTACGGTCAAAACATTCACAAAATGACTCAATTATGATCAAATCATTCACCGAATTACTCAATTACGATCAAAATCATTCAGAAAACAGCTTTACTCGAATTAAGACAACAGAAATTAAACAGTTAATCACAAAACTACTACAGTACGGTCAAATCATCCACAAAAGTCAAACTACTGAATTACGGTCAAAATCATTCACAAAACGAGTCAATTATGGTCAAATCAGTCACGGAATCACTCAGTTACGCTAAAAAACATTCAGAAAACAGATTTACTCAAATTACCTGATCTCTTCCGAGACTTCCAGAAAACAGGAGCAGAAGACACCGGAGAGAAGCCATTAACGACAGTCTCCTGCGTCATCTTGCCATCATCCATCACTCCGTCAAAATCTACAGCAAATCGATCACAATTCAACTAATTCCACAAAATTTCTTCTTCAAAACCTCAACAACACGCAGTTAACGGTTGAAAACAGCGAAAGAGCGAAGGATGAGAGAGAATTTTTCTTCTTGTGTGTGCTGAGTTGTTGGATCGTATAACGTACATTTGTTGGCTTGTAGCTCACACCCACACCAGATGACAATTTGTTTAACGGTGAGATCGAGAGAAATGGACGGATAGGATTTAACGGTGGGCTAGAGGCAAATTACCGTAATGCCCTTGCGTTTGGCGAAATATTACGAGGAAGTGAGAGATTCTTTCAATGGTCGAGCTGGACAAGATTGCGAAGTAACAACTAGGCCCCTTATGTTATGGAATTGTTGCAGCATGGCCCTCATTATTTTGGATTGACATTCGTTGATCATTATGGCAATTTCTTGGATTAAATTTGATTATACATGCCCTTAGAGCATCTCTAACGTGTTTGACACGTTAACTGTCACATAGATTTGTACTCATCCTTCAAAAACATTTATTACTCCAATGTTAAATCGTTTTTCACACATTATTTAAAAAAAAGTTGAATATATGTTTATTTTATTCAATGGTTGTGTGAGAGGGGCTCACCACCTACCTGTTTGCTTGTGTTTGGAATTCTGGATGAGCACAAACAAAGGCCAAACAAACGGGCTTATCCAACGCTTGCGTTTGGAATTCAAACGCCACCATGACATTTATTTGTTGACGTTGGAGATGCTTTTATAAAATTTATCTTGTATATTGCGAGTGAGTATAAATATAATTCTAAAACTACTGTAATTTTTATAATAGTTTTTAAAATTATTGTAATTCTTTTATTTTATAAAATTATGATATTCAGTATAATACAAATTGCTATCCTTCATTTTGAATATAATTTATTTATTTAATATAAAATTTAGTTTTTTCTCTTATAATTTATAATATTCATGACAGTTACTAATTCATATTTAATATAAAACTAAATTTATAATATTCATAACAGTTCCTAATTCATATATTGAGTTTAATCTCTACTCTAATAAATCACTATAAAATGTGCCACGTGTCCTTATATTAGAGCAGCAATTTCTCATTTCCCCGCTCAAATGACACTAACTTATAAAATTTATGGTTCTGCAACTCCTTATGTACTAAATTATGATTTTGATTTATCTATATATTAATTCAATCAGTCCATGTTTGAATTGTCTGCACTTACTTGTTGGCTTTGATGTTGTATGACAAAAATCTTAAATTTGACTATTTTAGAATGTTCTTTAAAATGTTAATTTGACTAATTCATGGATTTTTCATTCTGTTTGGATTTTATGTATTAATTTTGACTAAAATAAATGATAAAATGTGAGTTTCACATTTGGTCTGATTGAGGGCAACTAACAACAAAAGTAGTAAAAGTTTATATTTGATTTGAGTGTTTTATATCGTTTTTATTAATCCAACCCGTGTAATATAAATTATATAATTCAATTCATAAACAAAAATTTGGTCTGATTGAGGGCAACTAACAATTTGGTTATATGTAAGATCAAGTGCATTTGGTAATAAGATTGTGATTTAGAACAAAAGTAGTTGCTCTGCACATAATTTTAATTCTGTCACTTTGTAAATGGGTTTACATCTTTCTTTTAGCATACTCATTTTGGGTTAGTTTTAGGGAAACTAAAAGTAACATGTTGTTCAAAATTTTACATGTCTATTACTTTGATTGTTTTTACTTTTGTATAGTAGATCATGTTATCTGTCTACACTTCTGTTAATTTTTTTAATTTTCAATATTTTTTACTATTATTTAAGCTGTTAGTTTTGACTATTACATCACAGTTCTATTTTGACAAATCCAATTTTGCCACAGTTCATTCAATTGTTTCAAACTACTAATCTTCACTAATTCAATTGCATAATGGCTTGCAATTCAATTAGTTTTTAGCCTTTTTAATCCGGTTGTTTGATTGAATCTGCATATTTTCTTAATCATATTTCATAACTAGTTTAGGTCCCGTGTCTACACACGGGGTGGAAAATATTAATATTTAATTTTTTTAAATCTTTATGTATATATATTTCACAGGTGTAAAAATATATTACATATACTACGGATATAAACAAACTCAAAATATGTAAAAATTAATATATAATTAGGTTTTGAAAATACGTTAATTACTATTTAATTTAATTTCACTTTCAATTACTATTTGATTGAAATAAAAGTTACATAATTAAATTTTAAAGTTTTCTTATAATAAGGGATAATTTAAAATAAATGTGTTGTATTAGTCCAATTAATACTTTCTTTAAATATATATTATTATTTAAATATAGAAGTGCATTAAATAAGAGAGAGAGAGGCGGGAAAAAAATGATGAGATTGAATGTGGAGATGACATGTTGCACTAAAAAACCTTTATTTATTAGTATGTATAGATATGATTCTGTTTATAAAAAATTTAACCTCAATGTGAATCTGCATATTTCATAATCATTCTGTTTGATTTCTATCAATGTTGCATATAGTCAGATGTTCATGCTCTGTTTACTTTCTGGCATTACATTTATATCAACAAATCTTGACTTCTGATATTTTTTTCAATATACAACCTTCGATAACTTTGTTATTTGCATAAACTCAATTGCTTAAAGGAATATAGCTAACTTTGTTACTGTTTTAATGTATCCCGTTTCTTTATTGTCAAAAACAGTTTAATGGAGTCCAACTCCCTTAATGTCACAATGACAGATTTCCAATCTCAAGAAACAATTACTTTCAAGGTGCTACAAAAGTTTTCATCAATTTGTAGTTTCTACATCATTCGTTATTTTTTTAATTTTATAGTTTACAATTTATCTTCATTTTTCAAGCAGGAAGTTGTTTCATACACCGGGGACAATGTAACTCCCATCTCCAATACTAAGAACAACGCTGGAAGGAGTCCCTTGGTCCGCGACATAACCTCTACAGTTGTTTCCACACGAAAATCCTTAAAGCGTAAGCTGGACGATGATTACGATATTGATGATATCACCACAATGCCAGCTACAAAATTTAATGGTCGTTCCATTCCAAATGACAAAGGAGGTGCCGAAGGAGATGACAACAAGAAGCTTTTAATTCCAAAAATAGATGACAAGAAGAAGTTTTTGGGGTAACCAGTTTTCACACATGGTCAATTGTATGTTGCATTATTTAGAGTTAAAAGTAGAGAATGACTAAAACTTTTAATATTAGATAAAGATGGTAAACTTACGAGTAGAACATTAAATGTATATTTAGATTTATATCGAATATTATATATAAAAAGTTATTAGAGAACATTAAATTATATATTATATATTAAAAGTTATTAGATTTATAACCCGACTACTATAACTTTGAAAAACAAAAACATTACTATAGTTTTAAAAATTATAAAAAGAGTAAAGTGTCATTTTCGTCCATTGGTTTGACTATTTTAGTCATTTTCATTAAAAAAAAATTTTTATCTTTTTCGTCCTTCACTTTTTAAAATCTCTTCATTTAAGAGTAACGTGTCATTTTCGTCCATGTGGTTTGACTATTTTAGTCACTTTATCCAAAAACTTTTTTTTATCTTTTTCGTCCTTGACTTTTTAAAATCTCTCCATTTTCATGCATACGAGTGTAAAGCCAAAAAACTAAAATTACTTTTGTAATATTTTAGTTTGAAACTTGAAAGGTGTACTTATAAACTTGAAGGAAGCTTAATTAAGTAGTTAAAAAAGAGGGGCATTATTGCAAATAAGCCAAGAGTACAGGGGGTCTTATTAGAAATTGCTCGAGCAAAAGAATATGCTCGTTAAAGTCATCGGCCGTTACAATCCATAATTCACGCGCTTTTCACGTGTCTCTGATTTCTTAAATAGTTAAAATCTTATATTTCCACACATTTAGAGCATACCTTCCGCACGTGATAAAATAATGCTTAAAAAAAATTAAGCATCCAAATTTTAATTAAAATAGATATACCCATAACCAATGTTTTAAAAATCGGACCGGCCAACGAACTAGATTCAGGGCCGGTCCTGAGAATTTAAGTGCCTCGCCGAGCCGAAAAAAAAATACTCTTATGCCCTAACGAATTATATAAATTAATTTTTTTTTCAAATGACGATTAACGTTATAGCAATAAACATAGCAAAAATGGTAACCGATGATTCGTGAAGCTCTCCTCGCATTCTTGATAGCAAAATTGTTTGATCACCTCTTCGCAGTTTATACTATCTAAGATTTCGTTCTCGAACATAGTGTTACGTATATGTAACAATTATCTTTATGTTAATGTTACATATATGTAAACACTATCTGTCACGTATATGTAACATTATTTGGTACGTATACGTAAGACTCATCATTTTCGTATTTACGTTCAAAATATTTATTCAAGATACTTAAATACTATTTTAACAATTAAAAAATAATAATTTATAAATAATGTGATTGTTTTATAGTGGTTAGCACGGTTATCACATAAAAGTTGGTTAATATTTGAACCCTTCCATATATATATATATATATAAGGTATGGTTATAATGCAAACCCTTCTTAGATGAGGAAACCCACTAAACCTCATCCACACCATTCATCTATATTAATCAAAAGTATAGATTAAATCTACCATCTTAGTACCTTCTTTATAATTATTTAATTTTCTTAAAGTACCAAAAGGGCAAAAGAGGAATTTTAGTGCAAAAATAGTAACCAGATTGTAACTAGCATGTCAATCAATTTTAAAACTATTAGATTCGTTTAAAATAAAACAATCCTAACCTTTTAACAATTACAACTTTCGAGAAAAACACAAATTCAAAATGAAAGGAATGGACTAAACTACCCTTGAGCATTAAATGAGATGAAGGACACATGGCTTAACGTAGACCAAGTATTAGAGTTTAGTGGGTTTCTTCAATTAACAAGGGTTTTTTTTCTACCATTTCCCTATATATATATATATATATATATATATATATATATATATATATATATATATATATATATATATATATATATATATATATATATATATATATAGAGGAAGGTTCCCCTACAAAGTAGGTTTTGCCTAAAAAGTGTACGAAGCAATGAAAATGTGCCACGTGTACGATACTGATACCATGGGTGAGGGGTATTAGCGTCATTTATGCGCACAGAAAAACAACACGTTTATATGATATATGTTGTGCTACTTTAACATTTATAACTGTGCTGTTATACGATATAACTGTGTTGATAATGGTAACCAGCACAGATTTCGAGCAACATTTTCTTTTTCTAAAAAAATCTCATTTTTTTATATAAAAAATATAACAATATCATATTCAAATTAAAGAGAACAAAATTCTCGATTTTATGGTGTAATTTTTTTTAAATAATAATGAATAAAAATGTTATTTGAGTTTAAAAAAGATGGTGTTTAATGCAAAAGGAAAGTCAACCTAAGGACAAAATCTCTATTTTACCCCTCTAGCCATTAATTAACTTTTAAATCAATTTTAGCCATTAGATTAGTTTGATCAAAGGTCTAAATTACTTCCTACACTTTTTAGGCAAAATACACTTTGTAGTTGAACCTTCCTATATATATATATATATATATATATATATATATAGGGAAAGGGTAGAAAAGAAATCCTTGTTAGTTGAAGAAACCCACTAAACTCTAATACTTGGTCTACATTAAGCCACGTGTCCTTCATCTCATTTAATGCTCAAGGGTAGTTTAGTCCATTTCTTTCATATGCAAGAGATTTCGTTTTTAATTTTAGTTACATGTTATACTCATTCTTGTACTTTTACCTAGTACACTCGATATTGACAACCACCTTTCATATTATTTTTTATTTGCTTTCCCCATAACTTCCACCTTCTTCTTCATTTCTACTTTCTCCTTTTTCAAATCTTCATACTATCTTCTTCAATGCTTTTTTTCTTTCATTAATGGCATCGTCTTCCAAGATTCTTAAGTTAATGAATTTAATGAATCCTGATCGTTCGGACCTGTTAATGATTCTGATATAATTGAATCTCCATCTCATGTATTTCCTCACAACATTCCTGACTATTTTCTAGTCGATGCTGACCCTGCTACCGTTGTTAACACTGAAGAATGTAATAATATCTGTTTCCACATAATTTTTTTATCATCAATTAATTAATGTTTTTATTTTTTTTTAGATCAGTCTTTTTTTCATCCGTATTTGTATGAGGGTTCTTCAATCCATTGCAATGCTATTGATGAAAGTCAATCAGATCAGTCTGTATATATACCTCAATTCTCACCTTCTCCTTCCAATGCAGATGAAAATCTAGGTATTTTTAACATATGTAATTTTCCCAATTTGTATTTGAATTATTTGTCTCTTCATTATTGTCCTTCTATTTTATCTTTTTTACTTAAAATAATATATATTTTTATTTTACTTTTGTAGATCTTCATTCCGGAGAGATACCTCACTTATCACCTACTCCTTCTCTTGTTGATGGCACTCAGGTACTTTTAACATATGTAATTTTTCATGCTTTATCATATTTTATTGTCTCTTCCTTATTCTCCTTTATTTTTTATTTTTTACTTAAAATATTATATTTATTAATATTTTTATCTTACTTTTTTAGATTTTCATTCCTGAGAGAATCCTCACTTATCACCAACTCCTTCTCTTGTTGATGCTAATTCAAGTTTTATTTACATATGTTATATTTAGAGTCAGTTTATGTTATCTATATTTATTTCCGATAGCATATCTTACTTTTTTCATTTTTGTTTTATGTTTTTTATCTTTCTTTAGTAGACCAATCCCTTGATACGTTTTCTACCTACTTATCTCTCAATGGTACTAAGATGTGGTCTCCTATTGTTAGTTCTGAGTTTAAGCCTATTGTCGGTTCTATCTTCCTCACATTTGAACAAGTCTATGCTATGTACCGCAAGTATGGTGAGAAAGTAGGTTTTTCCATTCGAAAAGGTCAAGCAAAAAAATGGAAGGGTATTATTACTCACAAATACTTACGTTGTAACAAAGCTGGGAAACCGCAAAGCAAAGGTAAATATGACTCTTTGATAAATCCTCCTACTCATCTTAGGGAATGTAGTTACACCCTTACTGACTGTCCTGCCAACATATGTGTCAACTATTGCAAAACTACATACCGTTATATTGTGTTAAGTTTCCATGAGGATATCAACCACTCTCTTATTGATGTTTTCAACCGTGATCTCACAAAAATGTCTCGTAGTCTTCCGTTTTCCACCAAAAAGTTTATTCATAATATGAGCATGAATCTAGTTGGTCCTGTTAAATCTCACCGCTATTTGGTTTCAATGATGGGCAGTCATCATTGTGTACATGGTACTGTGTCTGATTTCAAGAATTTTAGCAAATCTTTGCGAGTTTATATCGGTGACCGTGACTCCCAGTTGGTTGTCGATCGTTTTCGTGAACGTCAAAAAAATATACCGGAATTCTATTTTTATCTAATTGTAAGTTGAAATCTATATTTTGGGCGGATGAGATGTCCAAGTTAAACTACGAAGTTTTTGGAGACGTTTTAGTTTTTGATGCAACATATCAAACCAACAAGTAAGTTTGCTTTTACATTTTTAAGTAATATTTATTTCATTTTTAACAGTCACATTTCATTTTACACCTGTTTAAATAATAGTTTTCATAAGTTTCGTTTATATATTACATATGTATTTTATTAATTTTTACAATTACATATGTATTATGCAGATAATATAGTTTGATATGTTTGACTTAATATAAATTACCTATGTAACAGTCGAACATTAAAATTACATATGTAATTTTTTTAATATATCCGATTTCTATTTAAGTAATATTGTTGTTTAAAAAGTTTATGTTATTAAGTAGATATCTCATTGATGAATGTTATAATTACATATGTAATTATCTGATACCTAATATATTCTATAATTGAAATTACATACCTTATTATTTTAGAATTACATATGTAAGTATCTGATACTAAATAAAATTCTTATTATATTAGACTTTAAATTATATTTTCACCTTTATTTATTTATCTTCCTATTACAGGTATAATATGACTGATGAATATTACAATTACATATGTAACTATCTGATACCTAATATATTATAGAATTTAAATTACATAACTTATTACTTAGAATTACATATGTAAGTATCTGATTGTTAATAAAGTTGTGAATTTAATGTGACTTTGAATTATATTTTGACCTTTATTTCTTTATCTTCCTATTACAGGTATAATATGATATTTGTGCCTTTCACGGGTGTTGATCACAACAAAAATTGTGTCACCTTTGGAGCTGGTTTGATCCATAGTGAAACAATTGAATCTTATAAACGGTTGCTTTCTTCTTTTCTTAATGCTCATGAAAAATAACCTACTCTCATTTTATTTGATCAAGATCCATTGATGTGTTAGTATTTACACATCTTTTTGCCACAAAAATTCGCTCATTTAACGATCAATTCTTGGTTATATTCAACGTTTAGACACATATTTGCTTCATTTCCTGTTTTGTAGGTTTTTGTGAAGCTTGGTGAACAAACAAGAAGATTACAGGATAAAAAGTGAAGTTTTAGGGTTTCTGTGATGGAGGCACGGTCGTGCCAAGCTTACAAACCCTAGGCACGGTCTCGCCCACATCTTGCACGACCGCGCCAAGCCAAAATCCAAGGCACAACCGTGCCTTGGCCCCCCACGGTCGCGTGTCACCTCGTGAGTCTGAACAGCCGTACGTCCTCGATCAGTGGTACCCAATGGAAGCTCCGGATCGGTCAACCCTCTGTCACACGGTCGTGTTAAGACCTAGACACGAACACGCCTTTGTACCAGGCACGGTCGTGCCCTCTCTCTTGGCACGGTCGTGCCTCCCCTTTTATATTTAAACAGAACTTAAACTCTCATCCAGACATTCAGCAACCAGAGAGAAAAACCCACTGTTCCAGCTCGTATCACCCTTGTTCCAGCCACATTTCAAGCTTCTTGGAGAGGATACAACATCAAGAGGATCACCATACATCAACAACAACATCTAGGCTTGGAGGAGTGGTTTGATTCTTGTTTTCATATCATGTTTCTCACTATTTTTCCCTGCTTATTTGTAATTTTGGTGCTCATGATGAGCTAAAACTCTTGTTCACTTTGGTTTAGATGAAGTTTAGATACATTTTGTGACACCTCTAAATTTTTTTTTATTTTAATTTTCGGGACGAAAATTCTTTCAACTTGGGGATGATGTGACAATCCGACTTTCCAAAGTTAACTCCGTTAACAATATCGTTAAATATTCTGTTAAAACCTAACCCTGTTAACTCAACATTAAATCTCAGGGACTGTTTCTGTCATTTCTGAACCTCAAACTGCAGGGATTAGTTCTGCCAAGTACCAAACCCCGAAAATGTTGACTTTCAAAGTCAAAATAGAATGTATAAGTTCTTGTTGACTTTCTAAAAGTCAAACTATTTGATTTTGAATCCAAATTCACAAATTCTTAACGGGAATTACTGCAAATTCGTAACCGAAACGGATGATTATGACAATTACGTTCATTATTGCGGCGGTTAATCCCATCATTGATTCGAGTTTAATCCCAATTATGGGAGTTCTAGTTGTAACCGTCGACCATCACATTCGACACCTCAAATTCGTTGATCTCGATCAACATCCTCACAAATCAATCGTCTGCGTAGCTAAATCGAGCTTCTTTGAGCCTGTTTCACCACCCAATTCGACGGAAGACAAGCCGGAGAGGTCGGAGACCAAGATCGCCGAAGTCGGAAAACGTTTCAGTCGATCTCCATCAATCCGTCACGCATTCTGGTAAATATTTACATCAACAGTTTCGTTTTAGCATCTAAATCATTAACCCTATGTTGATCGGATCGTATATCATCGAATGTATCATGATCTAAGTCTAGGGTTTATTCATATAAACGATTTGGGGGTTTCAACCCTAAACCCAACCACAATCAAATTAAAATACATCAACAGTATCTCAATCTCGTATACATTGAAAACCCTCTATCAATTTCACCTTTTAACATCGAATTTTACCCGATCCGTGAATTAGGGTTTGTTCATAAGTAATTTGGGGGTTTCGGTTCTAATCGCGATCTCAGTGTAATTAAATGGTATGGGTAGATCCGCATTGTTCTAATTAATAAAAGCCCTATGCTTTCAACAATTTTGAATATCAGATTCGATCAAATCAATTTGATGTTCATACTTAGGGTTTCGGCCATTCAATTCACGATTTAAACGATTCAAGAATTGATGTTTTTCCAATTAAACCCGTAATCAGGATCGCTTTTGCTTTGTAATCAAAACCCCTTTATTGTTGATTCAAATCGTTACAGAAATCTTGGAATTCCGGACTAAGATTCGATCGCGGGTTTCGGGGGGGAACCACATGAACCTGTTTGATAAAAGCTTTTGAATCTGGTTTCATAATGCGAAACCCTAGCGGGCGTGGTGGTTATGGAAGTGGACTTGTAGGCAGGAGACCCGGGTTCGAGTCCGGTCTCCTGCATTATTTTTTTTTAGGGCCTTTTTCACTATATTAATTTATAAAAACCTATTCCATTATTAATATAATAATATATTAATGTGTTTTAGCCAGGGGAACGACCCGTAGGATCGGGTTTAATTTATTAATCCATTTTATTATTTTCACCACTTTTATAAATAATATATTTATGTTATTATCTAATAAAAATAATATATTTATATTATTTTCAAACCGTAACTTCGTATGAAATAATATTTTTATATTATTTTCAACCCGTGACTAATCCTATTAAATAATATATGTATTTATATTATTTCAACTCGTTTAATTACTTTGTGTGACATTTAAACAAAAAAAAATAATATAATTGTTTATATTATTTACTCACATTTATTTCTTCGATTAAAAAGAATATATTTATTATTTTTACCACAATGATTATCTAGTAATCATACGAACCTAAAAATAATATATTAAATTATATTATTTTCCTAACTTTTATAAACGACTTTAACAAACAAATATTATTCGTTATTAACGTACGACTCGTAACGCTTTTCCTCTAATTATATTAAAAAAATTTATATAATTCCGTAGACACGTTCGTCTACTCTTAAATCCTTAGAAAGTGTTAAGATGTCCTAACTTCCGTGTCGTCGTCACGAATCTCAATGTGTCCCTAACTGTTATATTTGTATCTCTAGGGCATACGTAAGCCGTGCAGGCTAACACTTGAGATTTCAAATCTCATACTTGTGATACTACCTACTACGCAACACAGGTGAGTTTCACGGCCCCTTTTACTGTTTTTATTTGGGGGAGAAAACATGCCACAACCTTTTTGGTTTATTGTAATTCATATGATATCACTGTGAACACACTATCATGAAAAGTCCTCACACACATCGGACCGTTAATATGGTATGAACGAGGTAATTTTGGTAGTACTACTGGGTTTGACAAACCCCACCCGTGTTAGTCGCGCTAACTCGATTGGAGGTCGAACGGGTGTTATATTGACCTTAACACATTAGTCAGAGTTGATAGACCTGGCTTGAGGCAAACAAACAAACACACTGTCAGTTTCGGTTATGAGCGCTTTAGCAAAACATGAATATAGGCATGCAACCTATTGATATACATATTGAATGTACATAATCCGTAAACGCTTTACTTTAAATGATTGAAACCTGTGAACTCACCAACCTAGTGTTGACTCGTTTTCTTACATGTTTTCTCAGGTTGGCACTCAGGATCACGTTAAGTCATGCATGTGTCTTGGACTCCAATTGAAATAATTATCTACTGAATAATATTTATATTTTGTTTGTAATTGGACTTGGGCGCGTTGTTTTGCGCATTTACTTTCATTTAACGCTTCCGCATATACGCTCTGAACCTTGATCTTTTATATTATTACATTTCAAGTCCCATATAGTGTCGTTTGAAGTAACTGATGTCTGAGATCCTGGTTTGTCACCTTCCAAAACGGTAAAACTCCGTTAGTGGAATTTGGGGGTGTGACACATTTGACAACATTCATGGATTATTGGCAATTATTATGTTAATGTTATGACAACCGTATGATTATTCTTTCATGAAATTATATATTCAAGTATTTTGAGTTGTTTACAAGACTTGTATTTGTGTATGCCATATTATGTTGAAAAACTTGTGGTTTATGCTTATATTTATGGGTTGGTGTATGTATTTATACTAGCTTATGACATTTGACTTGGAATGGTGAATGAAGTCTTGTTTATGAATCATTATATTTGTATGTGTATTCCTATGCTTATGTTTGGAAAGACAAAGTTTTTGTTATGATGTTTCATGCTTAGTTTTATGTTCATCTAGGAATTGTTGACACATTCTCCTAATTTATATAACCTTTGTATGAACATTGTATGTTGAAGAAATGCATATTGTTGTCTAATTTAATCAACTTGAGGTGGGTAGTGTGTTGTTCATATTATCTTTCCAACTAGTTGTTGGATTAGTGTACCTTAATCGGGAGCTAGTTCAATCTTTATAAACATTGACAAGATTGTTAAACACGTGAGCTTCATTGTATGACTTTAGGTGGTTGGTTTGTATAATTCATGCTAGCTTTCCGAATGGTCATTTGATTAGATATCTTTGACGAGAATTTAGTCAATTTATGTTTCGTGTATTTGCCATGCTTCTATGAGTGTATTAAATGTATTCTAGATGGATTCGACACCGAAGTGATATTTGCTCCTTGATTGTTTGACTTGTGATTTTAGCTTAGTTTATATATTTGCATGCTAGTTAAGTAAAACAAACTCTTCAAAATATCTTTTCACCATCACTTGATTGAATTCCGGTATATTATTGCATTCCATTGTGTCCACGGATTGATATCCGGTTCTTACCTTTACTATATTGCTATCCGACGGGTACACTGCCCGGTGCGTGTGTGATTAGTCTTTGGTGAAAACCCTTTTTAAAACTAATTGTGTAAAAATCTTTATTAAAATATATATATAGTTTACATACATCAAGTTTTTGGCGCCGTTGCCAGGGACACGGTTTTGCGAGAACGATTGAAATTAATTTTTAGTCATTTAGTATATATATTTTTTGTGCATATCGTGTTTTCTTGTTTATTTTGCAATTTTTTGTATAAATATTTTGCATTTTACTTGTTATTTTTTGCTTCATTTGTATATATAAACATTTTAGTTTTTATTCTATTTTATTTTTCATTTTTATTTTATTCTTTTTATTTTTATTTTATATTTGTTTTTGTCTAACTTGTGTTTTCTTTATCCTAGGTTCGCGTATTTAAATCTAACTTGTCGTGCAGATCGTGTATGTTCTCAACTCTCGTCGAGGAGGTTCCTGAGCCGTCTTCCAAGCCGGAGCGTGATCTTCATCGGAGATTGCGAGCCCGTTACGATTTGTGGCCCGGTTACTCGAGTTTGACAAGGTTGTTGTTGACGAGGTAGAGGATATGGCGAATGAGGATGCGGGTCGGGCGCTTTTGGATTTTGGCAAACCGACACTTGAGGGTTTGGAGTTGAGCATCAATAGGCCGACGGTTGGAGCACATCAGTTCGAGATCAAATCCAGCATTATTCAGATGGTTCAGAACATGTGTCAGTTCGATGGCAAGGATCATGAGGATCCTAATACTCATTTGGCCGGTTTCTTAGAGATTTGCGCCACTTTGAAAATTTGTTACGCTACCGACGATGCTATTCGGCTCCGGTTGTTCCCATTTTCCTTACGGGATCGAGCCAAGGCTTGGTTACTGTCACTTCCCCCTAGGTCCATTAGTACTTGGGACCAGATGGCTGCTAAATTCTTAGAGAAGTACTTCCTTCCGGAGAAAACATCAAAGTTGAGGGCTATGATTCTTTCTTTCCAGCAGGACGACGGGGAGACGATCTATGAGGCGTGGGAGAGATTCAAGGAACTGATGAGGAAGGTTCCCCACCATGGATTGTTGAAGTGGCAGCAGTGTGAGACCTTCTACAATGTTCTAGAGATGACAGGGTGGAGACATTGGAACGAAGACACCCCAGGAGGCGTATGACTTGCTGCCCAGGTGGAAGCACTTTCCACTAAGATTGATCAGATGCACGTCAACAAGTCCATGTCCTTGTGTGAGTTTTGTGGTGGGGCGCATCCCACGAGTGCTTGTCAGGTTGGGGATTAGGGGGCCCACGAGCAGGTTGATTTCATGTCCAACCAGAATCGTACCTAGAATAATCCCTACAGCAACATATATAATCCGGGGTGGAGGAATCACCCAAATTTCAGTTGGAAGTCCGGCAACAATAGCCAGCAACCACCTGGATTCACTCAGCGCCCCCCATTCCAGCATCAGTCCCACGAGTCTCAGGGACAGAGTTCCCAGTTTCGACCTCAGTAGTTTCAAGGCCAAGGTTCTAGCAACGGTCCACCACCCGCACCTGAGGGTAAATCCAGTTTGGAGGACATGGTTGCATGGCTACTTGCCAACTCAGAGAGTCAGAATCAGTTGGCAGAGAAGCAAAACTGTTACATGGAGGAGCGTTTTCACACGCATGAGACTGAGTTGAGGAATCAGAAAGCTTCGATCCAGACCATAGAGAACCAGGTCGGGCAGATCGTGAAGCTTCTTTCTGAGAGACCGCCAGGTGGCCTGCCTAGCAACACTGAGCCCAATCCCAAGGCTCATGTGAAGGCCATCACTTTGAGGAGCGGTAGAGGCACAGGACCGGATCCACAGGTTCCTGTGCATGAGACATCCGAGGCGGAGGTTGCGATTGAGATTCCTGATGAGACACAGCTGAGGGGTAAACCGGCGAGCACATCGCGCCCTCGCGAGCCTGTGAGAGATTACACTCCCGCCGTTCCATACCCAGGCAGATTGAAGAAGTAGAAGATGGATGAGCAGTATGGTAAGTTTTTAGGGTTATTTAAGCAGTTGCTAATCAACTTGCCATTTGTGGAGGCTCTAGCTCAGATGCCTAAGTATGCGAGATTCTTGAAGGATATCCTCACGAATAAGAGGAAATTGGAGGAGTAGTCTCAGGTGACGCTGAATGAGGAATGTTCGGCGGTGATTCAGAACAAGCTACCGGAGAAGAGACGAGATCCGGGGAGTTTTACCATCCCCTGTTTGCAAAATCTTCCTTCATAATTTTTATTGGCACTAAATTAGTTTTATAAACTTAAAAAAAAAACACAAAAAAGAAAGTAGGTTTTTCCATTCGAAAAGGTCAAGCAAAAAAATGGAAGGGTATTATTAATCACAAATACTTACGTTGTAACAAAGCTGGGAAACTGCAAAGCAAACGTAAATATAACTCTTTGATAAATCCTCCTACTCGTCTTAGAGAATGTACTTACACCCTTACTGACTGTCCTGCCAACATATGTGTCAACTATTGCAAAACTACATACCGTTATATTGTGTTAAGTTTCCATGAGGATCACAACCACTCTCTTATTGATGTTTTCAATCGTGATCTCACAAAAATGTATCGTAGTCTTCCGTTTTCCACCAAAAATTTTATTCATAATATGAGCATGAATCTAGTTGGTCCTGTTAAATCTCACTGCTATTTGGTTTCAATGATGGGCGGTCATCATCGTGTACATGGCACTGTGTCTGATTTCAAGAATTTTAGCAAATCTTTGCGAGTTTATATCGGTGACCGTGACTCCCAGTTGGTTGTCGATCGTTTCCGTGAACGTCAAAAAAATATACCGGAATTCTATTTTAATCTATTTTTATCTAATGGTAAGTTGAAATCTATATTTTGGTTGGATGAGATGTCCAAGTTGAACTACGAGGTTTTTGGAGACGTTTTAGTTTTTGATGCAACATATCAAACCAACAAGTAAGTTTGCTTGTACATTTTTAAGTAATATTTATTTCATTTTTAACAGTCACATTTCATTTTACACCTGTTTAAATAATAGTTTTTATAAGTTTTGTTTATATATTACATATCTATTTTATTAATTTTTACAATTACATATGTATTATGCAGATAATATAGTTTGATATGTTTGACTTAATATAAATTACCTATGTAACAGTCGAACACTAAAATTACATATGTAATTTTTTTAATATATCCCATTTCTATTTAAGTAATATTGTTGTTTAAAAAATTTATGTTATTAAGTAGATATCTCATTGATGAATGTTATAATTACATTGATACCTAATATATTCTATAATTGAAATTACATACCTTATTATTTTAGAATTACATATGTAAGTATCTGATACTAAATAAAATTCTTATTATATTAGACTTTAAATTATATTTTCACCTTTATTTATTTATCTTCCTATTACAGATATAATATGACTGATGAATATTACAATTACATATGTAACTATCTGATACCTAATATATTATAGAATTTAAATTACATAACTTATTACTTAGAATTACATATGTAAGTATCTGATTGTTAATAAAGTTGTGAATTTAAGGTGACTTTGAATTATATTTTGACCTTTATTTCTTTATCTTCCTATTACAGGTATAATATGATATTTGTGCCTTTCACTGGTGTTGATCACCACAAAAATTGTGTCACCTGAGCTGGTTTGATCCATAGTGAAACAATTGAATCTTATAAATGGTTGCTTTCTTCTTTTCTTAATGCTCATGGAAAATAACCTTCTCTCATTTTATCTTATCAAGATCCATCCATGCGTCAAGCAGTTTTACGATTTTTCCAGATTCTCGTCATAGGTTGTGTATGTGGCATGTGATGAAGAAACTCCCATCTAAGGTATTTTGATAATTAATTTTTTTTATATTTAGAACTAATTTAGAAATGCTTATCTATTTTTTACCACATATTTCCTGTACCTTGTTAGAGAATTCCGATCTTAGGTCTTCTTTACATCGACTTGTTTGGAGTGTGTATATGCAACCTACCACCTTTGAAAACAGATGGAATGAAATTATTCATAGGTTTGCACTTGAAGATAACCAATGACCGAATGATATGTTTGAAATTCGCGAATGGTGGGTTCCAGCATATTTTATTGATATCACCATGTGCTGTTTAATGAAGACGACATCACGTTCAAAGTTAACTCTAGTAGTGCCAATACACTTGTGCCGTTCATGTTGTGTTTTGAAACTCGTCTTGATAGTCAGAGGTATCGACAAAGAGTAGTTGAATTCAAATCTTCTTCTATTACTTTTCACAGTCACGCTGATTTGTCCATTGAGAATCATGCGTTTGATTATTTCACACACACTATATTCCAAGAAGTTCAGAAAGAAATCATGAAGGGCAAGCTTTCCTGTTATATTTCAAATACTGAAGAAGTTGATGATATGTTTGTTTATTTTGCTTCCCATCTTGACAGACGTAACGGTGTAACCAACCTTTTCCACGTAGAACTACTTTTCCACCTTTTTTTAACATATGTAATATGTAAACCTTACATATGTAATCATCATTCCAAATACATATTTTTAGGAAATATAATTAACAGAGTGTTTGTTTTTATTTAATAGGTTAAATTTGATCATTGTGATTATTCTGCTACATGTTCATGCATGGGCTTTACGCATTTTGGTTATTCTTGTCGCCATGTATTATGTGTTTATATGGTTAATGCAGTTAACAGAATCCCTTCACGATATATTGCTAATAGGTGGAGAAGGGATATTCTTCCCAAGCGTATTTTTTTGATTCAAAATCGTTACTGTGTTAACAACAGCCCCCAGTCTGTTTTGAGGAGCGAGATATTGGATTTAATAAATGAGTGTGTTGATGTGTTATGGTGTGATACTGATGCTCTTACCCAATTTGCTAATCAGCTGAAAGAAATCAAATCTAATATTTTAGATACGCAACATCGTGACTCAAAAATTGCCCCATCACATGATATTGTTGTTGAAGAACTGATTGGTCAACCATAGATGTTGAAATCTCTATTACTAATCCTGATTCTATTTGTAACAAAGGTTGTGGTAAGCATCGTCGTATTATCGGTCCTGCTGAATCTCAGATTCAAAAGCCTCCAAAAGCCGCAAGACTTTGCCGAACTTGTATGAAATTTGTGACTTATCATGATTCTAGGAATTGCAAGAAAAAAAACAAGGTGCATGTTGATGACAACATCGACAACATTGATTCGACTAATTAATATGTTAACACGCATTGGTATTTTTTTCGTTTTCCATCTTGACTTTGCATTTGTCTTTTGACAATTTGTTACCTTTTAGTAACAGTTTCCGGATATGTTTACCCATTTTGTTGTTACGTATGTAAAAAATTTATATATAGATGGAAAAAAATAGGATGTAAACTTGTTCTTGATTAGTCTCATGTACTATGTTAACGTACGTTTTGTGTTTCCTTATAATCAATGCACTCAATGTTTTTATTATTTAATATTTTGTTTATTAGGTTTTATATGTGATTGCACCTTAGTGTTTCATTTTATAAATTTTGAGACTTCCATATTAAAATAAAAAAAATGTCAATCAATAATTGACTTTTTCCAATTAAACTTCTATCTAATATATTAAATTTTTAGTAGTTGAAAAGTATATTACTTTTTTGTCACATCAATCAATATCTCTTTACTTTATCTACCTAACCCTTTTTATATGTACTACATCTTTTTATAAAAATGATTTATCTTTTTTTTCTCTTTCTTTTCCCCATCTTTCAAAGTTATGGCTTCTTCTTCCGGAATCACCCGTAATCGTAGATTATGCAGAACTTGTAATGTGTATGGCACATATCATGATTCTCGGTTATGTAGAATTAAACAGAAATTTAGCCCTCCATCTTCTATTCTGAAAGTCCCTAAGTCTGAACCCCAAACATTGTCACCGGACTCAATCCCGCCTCCTATTTCAGTAAAAAATGAACCTGAGATTTCAAAGCATTGGAACTCAAGAAGACCCTGCTTTCTGGACTGAAGTTGTTTCATTCTGTGATTCTATTTCAGCCATTGACCGTTCTATTACTCTAAATCCTACTCTTTTAACCCCCATCTTGTCTTTTGGGAGAATCTCCCAACATGTTAATGTCTTTGGAACACCACAACCCATGGGAAGATGAGCTCAGCCCGGACTCTAATTACACCCCTTTTGATGACGAGTTCACCGAAGATGAGATCAACGAAATCATTAGCAACAAGTAGATTGTTGCACATGTATTAAATTTCATGTTTTGGAAGCATTTAGTTTAATGTTTTTAGTATTTTTCCTTATATAATGTATCCGCACCATATTATCTTAATGCTATTTATGTCCAATATATTGTTATAAATAGTTAACATATGTAATTATATATTGTTAACATATGTAATTTTTACATATGTACAAACACATACTCTTTTTTCATAATAGAGAAATCAGTTTTTTATGTATATAATTATCATCCCAGATGTTTCTTTCATATTTAACAAAATTTATTTTACATATGTAACTTTGAAAAGAATTACATATGTATGTAAACATATTTAAATTTATATGTGCAATATGGAATTTACTGTGTAAGCTTGACTAACTTAACATATTTAAAATAAGTTAAATCAGCCAAAGAAATCATCCATCAACTACTTACATCAAACATAATTGTTTAACATATCATCCATCAAAATAAGGTACATCATAAACTACCAGAAGGCTTGTTTAAACAGTTTTAACGATATTACAATCCATCAAACATAATTGTTTAACACTAGCCAAATAAATCATCCATCAACTACTTACCCAGAGCTTCAATCTGAATCTGTTGTCTCAATTGGTTACACTCAGACAACAGGATGTGTGCTGCATATTTTTTCCTCAAAATCTTTAACTGTTTGTTTTTCTTCGGCTCATTACTGCTTAACCCAGTATTGAATTCCGCCTTGGCTCCCATTTATTTTTCCATATGTCTCATTACAAACACTGCACAGTCTAAAGCATTTGAGGTAGTAGCCTAGGCTATTTTCACTTTTTTTAATTTTGGCAGCATTCAACTCATCAGTCTTTGGATGTTTCACATGCTCCAAGTACTTTACAAAGATCTCCTTCTGTAGTCCATTTTATATATCGTTAGTTCATTTTACTCTGCATTTTACACTTATATATTGAAATACATAATTCTTACCACTTTATATGTTGGGTCCTTCTCAAAGTAATCCTCATGAACACTTAGACGAACCAGTGGGTATGCATCACTGAAATTGTCTATTACAGATATGCCTGGGTGCTTAAGCTCGAAGACTATCAAATAATAGTGATCGTTCTCTAGCATCGGCAAGAAAACCATATCAATTGCTCTAAGATCTATCAAATATGTATTCCAACACACCGCCCTATTCATGTTTAAAATGAACCTTTCCATACGTTTTGGCCAATCTGTTTCTTTATCTTGAAGCATCCAATCAAACTGTTATTTCAAAAAATAATCTCTATAAGAATGCATATGTTATAAATTTTTATATTTTATATATAAAAATGTATTCTTACTATCAAGTCTGTGTCACAGAATAACCGATATGGAGACGTTGGAGATCTGTACTTCTCCTCAAAGTTAAGCACATCGCCCCAAGCATCAATCACTTTATTAAAAACCTTTGTATCTTCCTTCAAAGTTTTAAACCTAAACTTCTCTACTTCCAGGTTGAAGTTGTTTCTATAAACAATCTCACTACATAAATTGTTTAGACGAACCCACATTAGATATTCTTATTTATTACAATTAAAAGGAAAATATTATCATACCTTTCATCATCTGTTCCCAACTTTCCCTTTCCTTTACTGCAAAAATAATTAAAATTTCTATATTAAAAAAATGAAACTAACATATGTAATATGTTCCCAATTTTACAGATTACATATGTAATATGTTCCCAATTTTACATATTACATATGTAATATATTCCCAAATCACTACTCATTATCTTACCTATCATCCTCTTTGCCCAGCTTACTTTCATCATCTGTTTCCAGCTTCCTTTTTTTCTTTCCATACAGTTTATACATCATCCTATCTTCTTTGAATAGATATTCACATACAAGTTCCTCCTCCTTTGTAATAGCTTCTATAATATCCACTCCCCTAATCCTGTATGGTGATTTTGAAACCATGGCTAAGCCTATCTCTCTCATTGGGTTTCTTTTTTTTTCTTCCATTGCTTTTATTACTTGATCCTTTTTTTCCAAAGCACCTTCATCTCTTTCTCCTGTGTATTATACATAAGTTATTTACCCTTACACTAACACTAACATCCCATACTTAAATAATGTTCCCTTTTAAAACCCTTTACATACCTGATACACAAGACTCCTTTCCATCAACCATTTTTTTCCAAATTCCTTTCTTCAATTTGCTCTGCACCTTATACGTCATAGTTTTTAAATCATATATTTTGTTACCCCCTTTTTTGTTTCTTAGTAAATAGTATATATAATTTGTTTTCATCAACTTACTTATTTCATTATCACAGTCCTTGCTATGTAAAGGTGGTCCGTCATATACATTTTCAGTTGTATTTTCTTATTCTGTTATCCTATGCTTCCCTTGCTCTTCATCCGACATTTCTTCTGTTCCTTCCAGATTTTTATCTGCTATCAAATATCAAAACATGAATCTTCTATATATTTTTTTTGAATAATATATAAATATTTCAACAACTTACCTGTGTCCAAGTATTCCTGAGTGCTCCCTAATTGGGTCAAGCCAATGCTAAAATTCGGCCCATCATATACATATTCAGCTGTACTGGCCACTTCCTCTGATAAAATAAAATGAGAGTAGGTTTTATTTCCATCAGAACATTTTTATTTACATATGTAAAATAAATTTGTATATTTTCATATAAACAACTTACCTTTGACACTGTCATTTTCTTTGTAACGAACCAAAATCCGAATTATATTGTTATTTGTCTAAATAATAGTATAGGGGTTAAAGAAATATAAACAAAGGGAGGGCTTGTTTAAATAGTGTATTTGATCTAACTTTGGATGAAAGGAGACAAGTTTTGAAGTAGAGGGGGCAGATTTGCAATTTTGGCAAATTAGATTATATGGTGGGGTGAAAATGGTGACACACACTTTTATGTGTGTGTGTGTGTCGTGGATTTGAAGAGAGAGGGAGGAAGAATGAGCCAACAACTGAAATTGAAGTGTTGTTTGAGAAATCTGATGAATTTGGAGTAATCATCTCACTCAATCCATCATGTAAGTAGTTCTATCACCTCTAAAGCTTCATCAATAGTGTTCTTGGTGGGTTTTTGATAAAAACGAATTTGGGGTTGTATTGGGTGAAATTGATGATAGATAACTTGTTATCTAGCTTAACTAAGGGTGTTGGGAGGTGTTTAACATCCTAGAATCATCTAATTTCAATTATGAGAAATTAGGGTTCTTGAGTAATAAATTGGGGATTTTTGATATAGAATGTTTGGATGATAAATTGAGGGTGATTAAGTGTCTAGGATGTTAATAGACACATGATTGAGTAAGAAACCTCTTTCAATTTGGTGAATTATAAATTTGAGGTTTTGGGTGGAATTGGGTGAAAACCCAAATGGGTCAAAATGGATGAATGTTGTGTAGGGAGGTTTAAAACTTGTTTAAGGTGTAATTAGTCAAGTTTAGAACGGGAGAAATCCATAAGGTCTAGGTTGGGTGTTAGACCTCTATTGGTAAATGGTGAATTGGTGAATATGGGATTTGACTTTAATGGGTCAAACGGGTCAATATGGGTTGAAAGGTTAAATTGAGTGTTGGAGGTTTGGTTAAGTTTGTGTTAACCAAATTAAGTTGGGGTGTTGATCTTTAGATCATAGGTATGTCATGAATCTCAATGTGGTGAATGAATTGAGATTGTATGATTACTAAATGCAAGTGGATTGCTAGGTAATCAAGGCGTTAAAGGAGCTAGCTTGGAAGACCAAGTGGAATCGTCTCTAGCTAAAGGTAAGTGCTTTGCACTTACTTAGTAATGATAGGTGGTAGTAAACACATATAGTGTTATACATATTGATTTGTTGACTATCATGTGTGAAATTATGCATATGTTGTTTTGATAAACTTGCATATGGGGAATGTATGCAAGGATAGGGTGTTTAAGGTGCTTGAGGTCCATGAACCTCACATTTTAGTATGGTGATAAAGTCTTTGAATGACTTATGTGGTTTAGAATCAAACAAATTAATTAAGTGGTTTATAGTAAAACAAATGTAGTAATTTGGTGAATTTGACTTATGTGGTTTGGAGTCAAACAAATGTGGTAATTTGACTTATGTGGTAATGGTCAAACTAAATTGTGGGATGTGGTGTATTGGTGTAATTTGACTTATGTAGTAAAGAGTCAAACTAAATTGGGTAATGTGGTGTGTTGGTGTAAATTGACTTATGTGGTAAATAGTCAAACTAAATTGTGGAATGTGGTGATTTGGTGTAATTTGACTAATATGTGGTAAGAGTCAAAGTAAAATGCAATTGGCGGAATTGAGGTCATGAACCTCAATTATTTCAATGTAGCTTGAAGTCTTTGAACTTCACTAATGTCGTTGTTGCTTGAAGTCTAAGAACCTCACACGAAATTAATTTGAGGTCATGAACTTCACGAAGTTGTGTTGTGGCGTTTGAGGTCTTTAGAACCTCATGTAGAGGAGTTTGAAGTCTAATAACCTCACATGGTAGTTATTTGATGTCATGAACTTCACAAGTCGTTTTGTGGTATTTGAAGTCTAAGAACCTCACACGAAAGTTAATTGAGGTCGTGAACTTCACATAGTCGTTTGTGGTGTTTTGAGGTCTTTGGAACCTCACAAGTAAGTATGGTACGGTTGTTAGGTGTTTAAAACATTAATGAAATGTTGTTGGTTGCTTAAAATGACTAGGGGTCGAGTCGGGGGGGTCGGAAAGGCTAAAAATTTGCAAAACAATTTGGCTGATTTTGGACCGGAGTAATTTACGACGGCCCGGAGTAATTTACGGCCGACTAGAGTATTTTACGCCCACAAGGGGCTGTTTACAACCACATTTACGCCCAAATTGTTGAAATGTCGTTTTTGGTCGATTATTGTTTTAAGGGCCCAGGGGGCTCACATGGGGGTCGTATATCATTACTAATGGTTGTTTTATGGTGTTTTCTTGTAGGTAAAGCTGCGGTTGAAGTCTCGGATCACGCTTCGTGTCAGATGGATTCTCATTCTTATTTTTTGTGTGGATGTTAACGGTTGGGAGTCTTTTAACTTCTTGTTGTTTTGGAGATGTTTGTTAGATGTGTTAAAACAATTAATGTCGTTGTCATTTGTTGTATTTAACATGTGTCGTTTTATCAAGGGTGTCAAATGGGACCTATTTTCCGCTTGATTTTGAAAGTTAAAATCGGGTGTAAATTTTGGGTGTTACAACTTGGTATCAGAGCAATGGTTTGAGGGATTTGGGTGTGCAAGACACCGAACTCAAACTTATTTGCTCTTGATAAGGTGGGTGTAATGAGAATTCAACGAATGCATGACCGGGACACGGAGCTAAGGTGGAGGTTAGTAATGATATTTGTTGTTTGTTCATTTGGTGTCCAAGGTGTTTATGTGTGCCGAAACTTGTCTCGGGAGTTATCACATGGGGACAATGAATATACTTAGGCATAGTATATTACTAATCATGTCTGGCCAGGATGATTAGTAATGTAACAAGTCTACGTGTCTTCATGTTGGCCATGTAATAATAACCATCACTAAGGAGTAAGTTAAAGTGAATATGTATGTATTTATACGTATATAGGTAAATATACTTATATGAATATAGGATTATAACTTTAGATAGATGCCTATAGTTATGCTTGTACACGTATGACGAATCGATCGTTTAAACATAGTCGGGGAATGACTGACGGAGACGAATGTTAGTGGGAGGAAATAGTAGATGGGAGTTGTCTTAAAGACTCATGTACGAAAGAGTCTACGTGTGTATCACCTCGGGGATGGTGAGGATCTCGAAGTTAGTTGGGAGAGTTATAGAGCATCATTCTAGTGGAGGATGGCTAGAGCTTTCTACCTAGTTGTGTCAATCTTTCGTCAAAGAAGATAGGGCTCTTCGAGGCGAACCTTTGGAAGAAACGTATGAAGCCTGAGAGAGGGAGGAACAACTTTGGTGAATTAAGGAGGGAGAAAACCTTGTTTCCACAAGGGGTTCGTGGCGTGCGAACCAAAGGAGTTAATTGGTGGTAGTTTATTCGTTGGTTAGTGAACAATGCATCACTATAATGGTATTAGCTTTGGAAGCAATCCATTTTGATTGTAGGATAGAGTACGATTCGCGGTGAGTCGACTCTAGGACATGGTGGAGGATTGGTTGAGATTTCTCCATAAGGATAAAGGCTTAAAGGCGTGAAGACAATGCGTCTGGGTGAATTCAAGAGGCGTTCTTGAAATGTTTCTATCACAAGCTGTAGTGGATCATACTTTTGGAAAATTCCTTCACGTGTGGTAGACCAGTGGATTGATTAAGATTAAGGGCATGTGGTATGACTAAGCGTAGTCTTGCCACTAGGAGTGTCGGAAGAATGACGATAGACGGCTTCTCGATGCTATCGGTTGATGATATAGAGTGGATTTTCCTATATGGTGTATAACTCTGGTGGAATTGATTATTATGTTGCAGGGAGATCAACTCGGAAGACAGGTGGTTTGTAAGGAGGAGTTAAAGGTGGCTTCAAGAAAGCCAAGTATTCTAGCCGAGCTAGAAACCTTTTGAGGAGGCAAAAATCTGTTACTGCCATAGGTATGGAAAGTAACTCGATTTGAGAATGATGGGACACACTATGCCATAGTGTTATAGTCCTAATAATGTGTGTTACAGTTGTTATAAATTGAGACACATTCGAAGTGAATGTCTCGAGCTAAAGTATGAGGGTGATAATGGGGAAAAAATAGAAATTTCGAAGCCTTCGAGTTGGACATTTCTAACTACCAAGGACGAGACGGAAGTCCTTTGGTTTTATTGTCGGGTGAGAAGCTATGTAGATCAATGGATTTGGAGGTGATCAATATTGGTGGATTAAATGTTGACGAGTGTATAATTTGATAGTTGTAGGTTGCGGGTGAAACAATCACATGGAGTGGAGTCCTATGATTGTATTGGAACTTGTGTGGTCACTTAGTGATCATACTAATGTCGTGTATGATTAAGAGATGACGTGTCGATCTGTTCTCATCCGGAGATGGTGAAACACATGGCGTATGAATTGGTGTATGTCTGGCTTATGCCATTAACACCAACCGGAGCAATGGAATACTTGATGTTCCGGTCGTGAAGAAGCTCATTAAGGTTTATATACCTGAGTGTCTCTTTTTGGGGTGTAACTATTCTTTGTAGAGTGAAGATTGGAAGAATGCGTTATGTATCAATTGTCGGGGTTGAACAAGTGACTTAGGTCCTAGATTCAACCTATGAATGTAGAGGAGGTTAATATCCCATAAATGGTTATGAAATCCATTGCGGATACTATGAGATTGCGGTGTGCCATTTCGGCTTTGGTGGAAATTCATTTGGATAAGGTGGAAAACTTATGAAGGCTTATCTGTAGACCTATTAAAGATAAACAATGGGTAAGTGGTGTTTGAAGTCTTAGAATTTCACAAGTGGTTTTTGAAGTCTTAGAACTTCACAAGTTGTGTTTGAAGTCTTAGAATTTCACAAGTGGTGTTTGAAGTCTTAGAACTTCACAAGTGGTATTTGAAGTCCTAGAACTTCACCAACAGTGTTTGAGAATGAAGTCTTCGAACTTCAAAGAGGGGGATTGTGTGATTGAGATAATTGAATCTCAATGGATGACTTATGATTAAGTCATTGGAGATAAACTGAGTGTTTGGGTCATGGATAAGGAGCTGCATTTTGGAGTTGTGAAAGAGGATTTAGGGTAAGGCAATCGTCGTGTCCTTACTTGGAGAAACCGTATGCTTGTCGGTTATTGTGGTGCCTCACGCATTAGACTCGGTTATGTCTTTATGCAATGAGGCAGGATTATCGCGTATTCTCCTAGACAGTTGTAATTTTGATTGTAGCAACTAAAGGAGATAACCTGAGGAGGAACGGGTGACTGTATACGCAGGTGATTATTAGGTGGTTGAATTGAAGTCTCAAACTTCAAAGGAGTGTTGTATGTAGGTGATGGGATCGTTGAATCCCAATAGTATGAAACACTTGAGACCTTAAATCTCAATGGATGGGTTGGTGTGGAGGTTATGAAACTTCTAATTATGAGGTGGGAGAAATGGTGTGATAGAACTTCAATTCCTTAGTTGTCAAAAGTATTGACTACTGTTATGAGGTGATTCATAGATTCAAGTCATCTATACACACGGGGTGACATTAATGCTTGATTATGGAGTATAACTTTTGGTGGCAAGAGGTAGATGGAGACATAGTCGAGGATGTTGACAAATGTCTCGTTGGCTTGTGGACTAAGGCCAAACGCTAAAAGGAGGTCGTGCGGGAAGCCTCAATGGCTTCATATACATATGCGTGGTAGGGGAAACTTGTAGTAGTTTGACTATAAGAGTTTATGAAAACGGTGGAAACATGTATCATTTTGGATAGTGGCGGGTCTTTTGACCGGGGAGCATGAAATTCCTATTCTCGGAGGAAACCTAATGTCGATTTAGTGGAGGGCGTGATATGACATGGCGTGACCGTATCTTTTGAGTTAGATTGAAAAGTTGGTTTCACTTGTCCATTTGGAGGAATCGGGTGATTAATTACCGTTTGGTTTGGTGATATTGAATGTCGTTAGACTAAGAATCATGGAATGATTCAAGACTTAGCTCGAAAGATCTTGTTTATTGAGTGTGATTGAAAAATCCACTCAAGGTGGATAGAAAACCCTAGTCGGATATAGGGAGGAGGTGTGTTAATATTCAAATGGGAAACTTGGCGCTATCAAAATTTCCCCTTGGAAGGGGGTGTTCGGGTTTGAAAACGTGGGAGGTTAAGTCCTCGTTTTGTTGGACTGTTTAAACTTTATGTCAGTTGCGTAAGTGGTTTACCGTTTAGAGTTACCTGAGAGAATCATGTAGACTCTATGACACATTTCGTGTGGAGCATTTAAAAATATATTTGGTGGGAGAAGTTGTTGTTGCTTCTTGTGGTGTAAATGAGGTTGTCATTTTGAATCTAGTAGAAGAACAAGTGACTATCTTAGACACTAGAACGAATTACTTGTGCAATGAGGGATTTACCAAGTATTTTCCCTTGAAAGCACAAAGAAGGTGAATTTGAATTTGAGAAAGTAGAAAGGAGGAATGTTGAATTGCTACCCTAAGTTGAGTATGTGGTGGCGGGTTTCGGGGACGAAACCCAAAGTTAGGGGGGATGATTTGTAACAAACCAAAATCAAAATTATAATGTTATTTGTATAAATAATATTATAGGGGTTAAAGAAATATAAACAAAGTGGAGGGCTTGTTTAAATAGTGTATTTGATCTAAATTTAGATGAAAGGAGACAAGTTTTGAAGTAGAAGGGGCAGATTTGTAATTTTGGCAAATCAGATTATATGGTGGGGTGAAAATGGCGACACACACACTTGTGTGTCGTGGATTTGAAGAGAAAGGGAGGAAGAAGGAACCAAGAACTGAAATTGAAGTGTTGTTTGAGAAATCTGATGGATTTGGAGTAATCATCTCATTCAAGCCATCAAGTAAGTAGTTCTATCACCTCTAAAGCTTCAGCAATGGTGTTCTTGGTGGGTTTTTGATGAAAACGAATTTGGGGTTGTATTGGGTGAAATTGAAAATAGATAACTTGTTATCTAGTTTAACTAAGGGTGTTGGGAGGTGTTTAACATACTAGAATCATCTAATTTTGATAATGAGAAATTAGGGTTCTTGAGTAGTAAATTGGGGATTTATGATTTGGAATGTTTGGATGATAAATTGAGGGTGATTAAGTGTCTAGGATGTTAATAAACACATGATTGAGTAAGAAACCTCTTTTAATTTGGTGAATTATAAATTTAAGGTTTTGGGTGGAATTGGGTGAAAACCCAAATGGGTCAAAATAGATGAATGTTGTGTAGGGAGGTTTAAAACTTGTTTAAGGTGTAATTAATCAAGTTTAGAACGGGAGAAATCCATAAGGTCTAGGTTGGGTGTTAGACCTCTATTGGTAAATGGTGAATTGGTGAATATGGGATTTGATGGGTCAAACGGGTCAATATGGGTTGAAGGGTTAAATTGGGTGTTGGAGGTTTGGTTAAGTTTGTGTTAACCAAATTAAGTTGGGGTGTTGATCTTTAGATCATAGGTATGTCATGAATCTCAATGTGGTGAATGAATTGAGATTGTATGATTACTAAATGCAAGTTGATTGCTAGGTAATCAAGGCATTAAAGGAGCTAGCTTGGAAGACCAAGTGGAATCGTCTCTAGCTAAAGGTAAGTGCTTTGCACTTACTTAGTAATGATAGGTGGTAGTAAACACATATAGTGTTATACATGTTGATTTGTTAACTATCATGTGTGAAATTATGCATATGTTGTTTTGGTAAACTTGCATATGGGGAATGTATGCAAGGGGAGGGTGTTTAAGGTGCTTGAGGTCCATGAACCACACATTTTATTATGGTGATGAAGTCTTTGAATGACTTATGTGGTTTAGAATCAAACAAATTAATTAAGTGGTTTATGGTCAAACAAATGTAGTAATTTAGTGAATTTGACTTATGTGGTAAATGGTCAAACTAAATTGTGGGATGTGGTGTATTGGTGTAATTTGACTTATGTAGTAAAGAGTCAGACTAAATTGGGTAATGTTGTGTGTTGGTGTAAATTGACTTATGTGGTAAATAGTCAAACTAAATTATGGAATGTGGTGATTTGGTGTAATTTGACTAATATGTGGTAAGAGTCAAAGTAAAATGCAATTGGTGGAACTGAGGTCATAAACCTCAATTGTGTCCATGTAGCTTGAAGTCATTGAACTTCATTAATGTCGTTGTTGCGTGAAGTCTAAGAACCTCACACGAAAGTAATTTGAGGTCATGAACTTCACAAAGTTGTGTTGTGGCGTTTGAGGTCTTAAGAACCTCATGTAGAGGATTTTGAAGTCTAATAACCTCACATGGTGGTTATTTGAGGTCATGAACTTCATAAGTCTTTTTGTGGTATTTGAAGTCTAAGAACCTCACACGAAAGTTAATTGAGGTCGTGAACTTCACATAGTCGTTTGTGGTGTTTTGAGGTCTTTGGAACCTCACAAGGAAGTATGGTAGGGTTGTTAAGTGTTTAAAACATTCATGAAATGTTGTTGGTTGCTTAAAATAACTAGGGGTTGAGTCGGGAGGGTCGGAAAGGCTAAAAATTTGTAAAAAAATTTGGCTGATTTTGGACTAGAGTAATTTACGGCGGGCCGGAGTAATTTACGGCGGGCTAGAGTATTTTACGCCCACAAGGGGCCGTTTACGCCCAAATTGTTGAAATGTCGTTTTTTATCGATTATTGTTGTAAGGGCTCAGGGGGGCTCACATGTGGGTCGTATATCATTACTAATGGTTGTTTTATGGTGTTTTCTTGTAGGTAAAGCTCCGGTTGAAGTCTCGGATCACACTTCGTGTCAGATGGATTCTCATTCTTATTTTTTGTGTGGATGTTAATGGTTGGTGTTAAAACTCCGATTGGGAGTCTTTTAACTTGTTGTTGTTGTGGAGATGTTGGTTAGATGTGTTAAAACAATTAATGGCGTTGTCATTTGTTGTATTTAACATGTGTCGTTTTGTCAAGGGTGTCAAATGTGACCTATTTTCCGCATGATTTTGAAAGTTCAAATCTGGTGTAAATTTTGGGTGTTACATTCTTTTAATGCTGTTGTTTCTTTTTTTTTTATTCCGGTGCTTCCACCGGTTGTTATTCCCCTTCACCGGTTGTTTTTTCAACATCTTGTTTATCCCCTTCACCGGTTGTTTTTTCCACAAATTCTACCCCTGAAAGGTTTAACATAAATTTAATTAATGTTGACTTTTATTGTTTAACATACTTAAATAAGTTATATAAACCATTTGTACAAATAAATTTACATTTTGCTTCATATATGATGTTGTTTATTGTATTGATTCCTCTATCTTCTATCAATTCTCCTCTTGAAGTATATGTACATTTTAAAAAAAGTTTGTGTTAAACCTGTCACTCAAAATTTAAATTATTTATGACTTTGTGTCAAACCTGTATCTTGGCGATTGTGACCTTCCTCTAGGTCTCCCTGTCCCAAGCTATTTGTATCAGATTCATGCAATTCTCCCACACCTTTTTCCTCCTCATTTATCATCCCAGCATTATCTTCTGAATATTTTACATACGTAACATAATTAAAACATATGTTATTTATTTGATGGAATTATTACTTTTCATTATACTTTTATCCCCTTATTAATACTTATTATTTTCACCTTTTTCTTCGCCATTCACGATATCTGCATTCACATCCTTATCTGTAACATATGTAACAAATCCAAAATCACATGTTAAAGATGTTTTTATAGTCTTCTACTTTTAGCAATTTATAATTTTTAACTTACATATGTTATTACCTCCTGTTTCTTCTTCCTCCTCTTGATTTTCGCTTGCACTGCTATCATATCCACCTACCGGTTCTATAACATAAGTTCAAACATATGTTAATAATTTTAAAAATATGTTAATAAGTTCAAACATATGTTAATAATTTTACAGAGTTTTAAGTATCGGTAAATTACAAAGTTATAAAAACATTTATTACCTGAATGTTGTTCTGTGTCAGTGTTTTCATCATCTCCAGACTGGCAGTTTATACCACTGTTATTTGCTAAATCTTCCAAAACTGATTGAATCTTATCGTTGGCCATTCTGTCCGTTGCTTTGGTTTATACTTCTGAATTTCCTTCCATAGTTTGCATTAAAGAATCATATTTTGCCTTAATCACCAATACTTCTCGATCTGGATGTTTTTCCAACGATCTTCTCAATTTATTATCAATTAGCTTTTTTTGCTTATGTATCACATCAAGCAACTTCTCCAACCCTTCAATCTCATCCTATTAATGTTAGAAAACAAATCCAGTCATATATAGGTTTAATAAATAAAAAAATACTAATGATTTTTAAATAACATTAAACTTCACTAAATAACTTACCACCACAGAGTAACCATTATCCTCCTCATCCTCATCCTCATCCTCAATTAGTTTGTTCAACCGTTTATACTTCCCTTTTCCAAAACCCCCCATTTTCAGTTTCCCATTTTTGTCTCTCTTTCAACCTACTCATGTTCTAGAAACTGATTGGATTCATTTTCTTATCCATTTTTATCCATTTGCATTCAACACTATCAACTTACAGCAGCTGCATTTATTAAAAAAGGATAAGTTATTAAAAAAATTACATATGTTATCTTCAAATATTAGTTTAGTCATACCGTGAGTATAGCCAAAGGACCGGAAAATGGCACACTTCTATCATTTCTTTTCCATCTTTTCTTACACCCTCTCATTGAATCTATGATGTAAGCACACCAATTGATATTACTAAAGTCTGTTTCCCCGATCAGCTTATCCAAAAAAATTTCCTTACATCTCCCTTGTCCATGACATTCCACCATAACAGCCAAAAAACACATTAGGAAGTCCATCCTAAAATTGAAACAATCCCCATCCTCTGCATTTTCAATATTACTTACAAGTTCTGTTGGTGCCACAAAATTTCCAGGGTATCTTTTTCTCCATGCTTTCACACTATCATCCCTTGTTTTTAACTTTGACGTTGATTCAATTGTAACCTCTCCACAAGGAACTCCAAGCAGTTGTTGGATGGTTGCACAATCTCTCTTGATTCTATGTTTCTGAACGATGATTTGAATTTTTTTAGGGCAGAAACTATCCACTACAAAGTGACAGATTTTTGCAGGTATACCATCCATTTTCAGTTTCAACAGTCTTCCAAACCCCATTCTTTTCACATCTTCTATTTGATTCCCTCTTAATATTCCTATACACTTAAAGAACTGGGCAGGCGAAGAACTAGTAATTAATCCTGGCCACTCACTCCCTTTCCGTTTTTTTATTAGATTATCACCTAACTCATTCTCCTTTTTCAATTTCTTTTTTTTCACTATACTTTCATCTGAACTTTCTGTCCATTCACTATCAATTCTTTCTCTTTTTTCCACTCTCTTTTTTTTCAACCTATTCCACGTTTTCCTTTGCTAATCTTTCTTTCTTTTCACTCACTATTGATGTCCTTTTTTTCCCCTTCTCATTTTTTTTTTGTTCAATAGTATTTCTTTTTTTTGGCTCTCTAACCTTTACCGATTCATCTGTTTCCAAACATATAGGATCATCTGTTGTGTTTGTAAACCTACTCAACGCCTTAATACTTAGCCTTCCGCTACGCCTTACTTTGTATATATACTTACCCACTCCACTTGCTCCATCTGTTGATTTTTTCAACTCTTTTTTCCCTGATTTATTCATATCAGAACATTACTCATAATTATGTAAACATTTTTACAATAAGATTGTATGTTATTTAAATTTGTTGTTTATTAAAAAATAATTTTACATATTTAAATGAATTACCTTTGCCGTCCAAGTTTTACATATGTAATGTATTTTCCAAATACATTACATATGTAAACCTTAATCTTCATATTAACATTCATACATTACCTATGTAATTTTCATCTATTTTCTAAACACAATATAAATTTTTATAAACTTACCTTTTTTCGCAGTATCATTCTCTTGTTTTTGTATTGAATCATCATTCTCTTTCAACTCGGAATCTAATAATGAAAAAAAGAAAGTAAGTAATTTCAAATATTACATATATAATTACGTGTGCAGTTTTATTAAAAAATTACCTTTTTCACCAATCTCATTATCCTTTAGTTTGAATGTATCATCAATCTCCTTCAACAACGAATATGTACTTGGTTCAAAAAAATTTATTAACAACATACTCATTTCATTTATAGATTTTTTATATGTTAATCTTACTAACCTTCGCTACCAATATCAGTCTCTATTCCTTTTTCCTCATCTTCTATCTCATTGAATTCCGGATCTAAGGCTAGTATACATATGAACAAACAAACCAAATGTTAAATTTTTTATCTATTACATATGTAATCATTTTAATTAAATCAATATATTTAAGAGTAAAATACCTTTCCCACTAATTGTTGGTAATTTTCTTTGAAACACCTCTCTAACTTCTGACCTATCACAGATTTCTATTACTTTCCCTGTTTTTTCACAACCTAACATTTTCAAAATTAAATTTTATTAATCATAAACTATTAGAAATGTTAAACAATTTTATTATCATTCTATACAGATTTTTTACCTTTCCCAAGTTCTGTTGATATGTCTGCTTCACATATCTCTTTAACACTTGAACTGCTGCCAAAATCCTGCTTTTTGGCTATTTAGAAATTAACAAATACTATTATTGAATTAATCTTACTTATGTGTATTTAACAAATATAAATAATTACTTTTTTTAGACAGTAGTAAACTAAGTGGTGTATGATCATCATCATAGTCACTAACATCTATTTAAAGAATAAATCACATTAAAACAGGGATATTCATCTATATAATATCGATTACCGACAATCATTTAAAATATAAAACATCATAAAACTTACTTAATTCGTTGTCCACTATCCCCTGTACATCTTTGTCCAACTATCTATTTCCCTTGCTTTGTTTTCTCAACCTCCTCATCGATTTCGTCTTTTTAAAACCGCTTTTTCTGAAATTATTTATATTAAAACACACAAACATATAACATCAAGAGTGTTATTTCCCCAACAAATTTCAACAATACCAAAATTAACATCAAATTATGTATAATTTTATAAAAAAAACTCTATTTACTCTATAAAATCCAAAAAATATACTCATTAAAATACATAAAAACTTATTTAAGGACATACTCTTTGGATTTCTTACGTTTCTTACTGCTGCTTCGTTTCATTGCTAAGAGTGACAACCTTCTCATGTTTTTCGCCTTCCGAAATCAGATAATCCCCTTCGTCGGCGTTCGTCTTTTTTCTGTTGTCGTTCGCCTATGTCGTTGTTCTGTTTCTTCACGTCGCCTTCTTCAATGGGAGGTTTTTCGTGATTTTGAATTTGTGTTTTTTTCGGAAGTTGTAATTGTTAAAAGGTTAGGATTGTTTTATTTTAAACGAATCTAATAGTTTTAAAATTGATTGACATGCTAGTTACAATCTGGTTACTATTTTTGCACTAAAATTCCTCTTTTGCCCTTTTGGTACTTTAAGAACATTAAATAATTATAAAGAAGGTACTAAGATTGTAGATTTAATCTAGACCTTTGATTAATATAGATGAATGGTGTGGATGAGGTTTAGTAGGTTTCTTCATCTAAGAAGGGTTTGCATTATAATCATACCATATATATATATATATACATATATATATATATATGTATATATATATATATGTATGTATATATATATATGTATATATATATATATGTATGTATATATATATATATGTATATATATATATATATATGTATATATATGTACATGTATATATAGGGGGCATATCATTTGCAAACCCTTGGTTATTGTGTAAACCTAAAAACCCAATCTCATCCACTCATTATATTTTCTAGATTTTTGATTTAATTTTAAGCTGCAAGGATATTATGATAAATTTACACTTACAATATATATACACACACATTTCTTTATCTCTCTCTACAAATACAAATAAAAACCTAGACTTCCTTTATCAATCTTCATCTCTGATCTTTCACCATAACCTCCCATTCTTCATCATCATCTTCACCATTTTACTATCTGTCTGATTTTTTTTCCGGCAAACATAAAGATCTGATCTATCTTGATCTTTCTCTCTCTCTCTCTAAACACATCTTGTACTTCTCCATTTTCTCTCTCTAAAAAAACACAAGAAATCAACAAGAGATCCAGATATAAGAGCAAGAACAAGAACCAATTCCACCTAGTGAATCGTGTTTTGGAGATGAATACAATCGAAGAACAAGTTCCAGATCGAAGATCAAGAACCAAATCCAGATCCAGATTATTGTTGCGGACATAGGAAAAGGGGGAGCTACATCGTTGCTGCGTTTTTCAATTTAGAAGAAGAACGCCTCCGCCGACGAAGAACAAGAACGCCACTGGTGAAATCTGCCCCTTTGGTTCAGCCTCCGGCTATTCGGTACCGGAAATCTACTTTACTTATTTAATTAACAAGAACAAGCTCTCTTTGAGATTCAAGGTAATGTATTATATTTAGTTTTCTTTAATCAAATAATGGGTTATATCATAGATGACTAAACTAAAAAGGGTTTTTATTTTAGATGAATTTTTTTCATTATCTATTTTAATTGTTTGTTCATGTGTATACCAAGTGTTTCTTTAAACTGTTTTTTTTTTTTTTTACATTTATTCATATGTATATACCAAGTGTTTTGCCTTTAAAATCATGACACGAAAGATGTGTATATTCGATTTACACATGTGTATGTTCGATTTACACAAGGTAAGTTACACATGTTTATATTCGATTTACACATATATCTCCTATTGTCTCTAAGTTCTTGTCCATCGATACACTAAAGTTATACACTAAATAACTTGATGTTTATTTTTTTTAATCTGGAATTTAGGTTTTTTTTTCATTCTCGTGTTGCTAATCAGATTGTTGGGTAAAGTAATAATCAAAGTGTAAAGATATTTGGTTGTGTCGATGTAGATTTGTTTTTTGATTTATGTACATGTTAAAAAGAAAGGGGATCTTTTTTAATATGGTAATGTCGAACAAGAACTGGATTTTTTGATAAATTTGTTTCAGTTTATGGTAAATATGTATGTTTGAATATTTGGTGATTACTTTTTTTAATTCTTTGAATTTAGTGCTGGGTTATCACAGATGTGCAAGCTGAATTTACACAAACGTAAACTGAATTTACACAGGTGTAAACTGAATTTACACAGGTGTAAACTGAATTTACACAGGCGTAAACTGAATTTACACAGGCGTAAACTGAATTTACATAACTATAAAATGAACTTACACAAGTGTACACAGACCTATAGAGAATTAAAATCATGTAGTGTGTAATAAATGTTCACAAGGTTTTTGATTTATAGACATGTATATTTTGATTTTAAATGTATGTTTTTTTAAAAAAATCATGTTCTTTTGTAGTATTAATAGATTTGTGTATATGTGTAATCTAATTTTACACAGAGTTTTAAAAAAAATTATGTTCTTGTATTTAATCTGGATATATAGATAGAAAGAGAAAAGAGAGAGAGTGATTTTTATTAAATCAAATAATATAAATTTACTTATCTACCCCTGCAATAAATATGGACCATAAGTTTTTTTAGTTTAAAATAAAAAAAAGTGAGATTCAATTATAGCCACACATTATAATAAAGAGTTTTGAATGTGTGGTCCAGAATGAGTTTAAGGGTTTTCACAACAACTCAGGGTTTACAACCGATACATCTCCTATATATATATATATATATATGTATATGTATATAGGGTGAGGTTCAAATGCTAACCAATATTTATGTGATAACCACTCTCAAACATAGTGTTATGTATATGTAACAATTATCATTATGTTAATGTTACATATATGTAAACATTATGTGTCAAGTATATGTAACATTATTTGGTACGTATACGTAAGACTCATCATTTCCGTATTTACGTTCAAAATATTTATTCAAGATACTTAAATACTATTTTAACAATTAAAAGAAGGGTAGGGTTCAAATGTTAACCTCATTTTATATGCTAACCATGTAAACTAAATTTTAGCCATTGATCTTGTTTGATCAATGGTTGATATACTTTAGTGACAAATTTGTAATTATTTAAATTAAAATTAATTTATATTAATTGCAAAATGGTACAATAGGAAATTACTTTGCAAATCAATTAATTATTTTCCTAATATTACTCACACTCTCTCTCGTATCTCTCTCTCTCTCTTTTATGAAAATCAATTAATTAGTTAAATTACACAAAATAACTTGAAAATTGATAATATATCCATATTTCATTGATAAAAAAACATAAATTATTATAAAATTATTTGTGAATCAGTAACCTATTGATACGTATATGTACAATCAAATATGAATAATGAATTGATACGTATATGACAATCAAATCTGAAAAACCATAACCTTGATAAAAAAAAACAAATAAATCCGAAACAAATAACATATATACTTAATAATCACAAAAAATACCATAACTTTGATACAAAAACAAATAAACCAAAAAAACATAATAATCTACAGACGAACATGAAGGAAACGTTTACTACATATATGTAACACATCAATTAGTTGGTTACATATGTATAACACATGTGTTACATATACGAACCAAATTGATTTGGTAAGAACACGTCACTCGGTTCTAATTTATTGGAGGGTTACATATACGTATCAACTGTGTTACGTATACGTACCAAATTGATAATGAGCATCTCTAATTGAATAATAAACTAAACTAATCTAAAAAGTTAAACAAAAATTAAAGAATGTATTCAACAATTGATTAAAATTAAAAACAATTAAAGGTTGCTACTGTCTAACAATTAACCTGCCTTTTTCAAATCTGTCCACAATGTATATGTTGAACAACGAAAAAAACTGAAAGAAATTAACGTGCTTGCTTCATTCAATTTCCTCCTTTGATCACAACTCCCTTTTGAATTGCCGACTTCAAAACCAAACTTTTCTTCCTTTTATTTTTTGCTGTCGTAAAACCCTTTTTTTCTCTAATCATCATCTGTTCATCGAGTTCATCATCAATACCGGCCTCATCTTTGATCCACTGGGATTTTTTCAAGATTGTTTGAATGAAAATAGTTGGGAGAGAGAAGATCAAGATAGTTCGTCTGATTAAGATTGAAAGTGGGGGACGAGATTTTTGGGGCTTCAAAACAGGGGAAGATTAAATGAGTATTGGGAAGAAATATTAATAAAACGGGTTGAATTATTTAGGAGGATAGTCTATTATAAAAAATAGGAGTAATCGTGAATTTGAAGAATGATACAAAGGTTTGAATAAAAAATGGGATTATAGGTGAATTGAATTGTTTGGGAGGATATCGTGAATGATGGGAGATAAATTAGGTAATTTTGAAATATGAAAAATTTACCAAATCTATAAATGGTGAAAATTACAAAAACACCCTTGTTGATTAATATAAATATTAATTAATGTAAATTATTTGATTGGTTAAAAATGGTTATCATGGTTATCACATAAAAATAGAGTTAGCATTTGAACCCAACAAGGTGTGGGTCGCCCCACCCTAGGGCCGACCCTGACCAGATGCCTTACCGGTCGGACCGGATTACGCACCGGACGGCGTCTTAAAAAATATTAAAATACACATAACAATCCAAGTATCCAAAAAACATAATTCAAACTTAAAAATTTCAAAAAATTTCATTCGACTTAAAAAATACACATAACAGTTATTTTTTAGGAACACAGGTTCAAACATTTCATCCAAGTATCTAATAAACATAATTCAAACTTAAAAATCTAACAAATATAATCCAAAGTGGGGACTTTTGGAACGTGAAAAACCGAAAAACGAAAAACAAATTTTTTTTAGAAAAACCAGTCCGACCGGCGAACCGGTCCACCGGTTCAACCGGAAATATCGTCGAATCGGCCAGTTATTTTGTAACCCGTTTTAAGCTATGTGACCGGACCGTTAAGATGACCGAACCCCGGTCGGAACGGCCAGTCCTGTCCAGCTTTTAAAACGTTGTCCCACAATATTGATAATTTATTCTAGAAGGGTGGGGTTGGGTCCAATGGTAAAACTATTTGGAGTTAACGGGTGAAGCTCCATTTGAGGTAAAGGGTTCAAGCCCTACCTATGACGGATTTGTTGGATATGGGATGTCCGATCTTCAATTAAGTCAACGTTACTATCGAGATACGATCTAAACAGTTACACTTTGGGCAACGAGCAAAATCTATACTATCTAATAAATAAAGGTTTTTTCATGCCACGTGTCGCCTCCATATTCATTCTCATCATTTTTTTCCCGCATCTCTCTTTTATTAAATACACCTCTATCTTTTAATAATAATATATTTTTAAATAAAATACTAATTATACTAATAAAACACATTTATTTTAAATTATCCCTTATTATAAGAAACTTTGAAATCTAATTATGTAACTTTTATTTTCAATCAAATAGTAAATGAAATCAAATTACATTAAATAGTAATTAACATATTTTCGAAACTCAATTATATATTAATTTTTACATATTTTGAAATTTTGTTTCCATCTTTAGTATATGTAATACATTTTTACAACTGTAAAATATATATATAAAGATTTAAGAATTTTATGTATTGATATTTTTCACCTCGTGTGTAGTACACGGGTTTTAAGCTAGTTGATAATATTTAATTGTAAATATTATAGTTGACAAAAGACGGTTTTATTAAACGGCAAATAAATATTTATCGGTGAATGCGTTAATTAATTATTTGAAGAAATAATTATTTACGGGGAATTAATGTTTAAAGTGTTAAACATTTAAAGGATTAAATTTTACTGATTATTTATAATTAGTAAAGTGCAGAGTTTAACAGTAACTAGAATAGTGTTTATAATCACATTTCACGTACTAGTAACTAGGGGTGTGCATGAGCCGATTTTATAGTAAAATCGAATCCTGGTTTTTGACTTTTTGATGATTTTCGGTTTCTACAATAAGTTCGTTATGATTTTGGTTATACCAATTGGCTTGATTTTTTAGAATAAAAGAAAAATAGCCCAAATTAATGAACTTGGACATGAAATATTCAACTTAAATATTTTTTTTAACTAATGATTAATTGATTGTTACACATTTGCGTGCAAAATTTTTAGACTACACAATTTATTATTTTCTTATTAAAATATTTAACATTAAAAAATAAACATTGTAATCCATAAATTCAATAATAAATATAAATCTTAACATACTATTAATGCAAATATGCATAACACAAATATGAATACACTTTTAACATACAAGCTCACAACACAATATAATATATATTATGAAACATGCATGCACACGATATATTATAAAAAGTTTATTTGTATGCAATTGGTTTGGCTTTTTCTTTTATCAAAAAATGCAAAACCAAAACCGAACAGTAAATTTTTATTTTCAGAAAATAGAAAACCGAACCGTCGGTTATTAGTTTGGTTTGGTTTTTTTGGTTTCTGTTTCATTCAGTTAAATCAATTTTTTTTCTCACCCCTACTAGTTAAGTATAAAAATTCAAAAAAGTACAAAAAAAAAATAACCTGTTTTAACCCATTACCCATCTAATTATCAGTTATTTAGCTGTATTTCTCTGAGTAAAAGTTCAATGGGCCATATCAAATCAGATTATTAAAAATAGCAACCAAGTAAATAGTAAAAGCAACAAACACCCCCAAAATAGCATAGCTATGGCATTAGATCAATCAAAGACCGATCATGTAAAGCATTTACAGCCCATCTGGCTTATAATAAACATCACCTCTGATGTATATACATACATCTACCCCCTCTTTTAAATAAGTATATACGTCCATAATAACCCGTATACAATTCAGGTAAGAATGTGACCTAATTTTCACCAATCGCGCAAGGAATGCAAGGTGGATCTTTAGCCTGGTCATCAGGAGTGATGTTTTGTAAGCATTGATCATGAAATGTATGCCCACATGGAAGAATTGCAACGGGTGGTCGGACCGCAGGTTGGGACATCGGGCCTTCTGATGTTAAAGCAAGGTCCCTCTTGCATAAAAAGCACTTGTGTCCACTCAATTTAGAAGTTGCATCAGGATCTGTGTGTAATCAAAGTCATTACCATGAATAAAACAGGTCAAACGGGTCGAAAGTCGTCGTTTTTTTCATGCATATAACCTAGTAAATTGCTTAACACAGATATTTATAAGAAATGAAAAAAATTGACAAAAAGTGTTTCAGGTCAACCCAACCAGACCTGACCCGTTTCAAAACATACAAAAATTAGCCATTATGATCCATTACCCAGGACAGCTCAACCTGCCCGTTTTTCCCACAACATTTAACAAAATTGTTGCCAGATAGTCAAGTAGAAGAGTATAGAGAGGAGATCTAGAGTTATCAACTAAGCTAATACACAGTCGGTTGCAAACGAGTTCATGCCATATTTGGGTTATTTTTAATCTCAAACGGGTCAAATAAAAAAATAAACTAAAAAGGGAACAGGTCAAACGGGCCGAACGGGTCGGAAGTCACCCGAAGTGTATTTTCAATGCCTACAACCTCCTATGTACTTTTAAAATTTTAGTTTATTATTACAACAATATTGTTTATGAGATCATATTGCATTATTATTTATTGTAAATATGTGCATTGTTAAAATGAGAACATCCATAAAAAATAAAGCTTGCAAGAGGATTATACAAGACTACAGAGCTCTTAAGACAACATATTGTAACATCATCAAATTGAGCCCCATGATTAAAAAATGTAGTTTATTATTATAACAATATTATTTTTGTGATCATTGTTAACGCATTAAGACCACCCAAGTATCGAAGCTACTTTATTGACCATCTAGTATGTATTCAATTTGTTTATATCAAATTTGGCGAAACCATGCCTAATGATGGATAATACCATTGTATCAAGCTATCAACAAGCAAAGATTCAATGCAAAAAAATGAAATGACAAATATACCCTTGTATAGAAGGTGATTTACGATTGAGAGATGATAAAGATACCTTTCCATGTAATATGAGAAACAGCAGGGTAACTTGGTACAGGAACACAAGGTCTAGCATTTGATACACACGGTATAACAGAACGAATGTGAGCTGCAACGGGACCCGCTACAGGACCCGTGGGTTTAGTCCATGACCTGACTGGGATAGATGGATGAACACGAGCAGCAGTTACAGGTATAGGTGGTTTTGGCATAGAATGATGAATGGTTGGATGAATTATCTTCTGGCGTTTAACCCAATGGGAAGATGATTGGGGTGCAGCTGCAGTTCTCCTGTGATGTGACCCAACATGAAAGTCCAACTTTTGGGATTGACTATCGACAGTTGAAGCTGCACAAATACAAAGTGGAGATGAGAGTCGGATAATTTTAACTATAACAAGAGGTGTAAAAGGAAGTTCGGGTTGGATAACCAGTTAAAATGAGTTCAAGTCAAAACAGGCAACTTCTTGTGCAGGATAGATAATGTGTCTAAACAAGTTCAAGTCAAAAGGGGCGACTTTTTTGTGCGGGTAGGGTAATGCCATTGTGGGTCCAAAGAACAAATGAAAAAAGATAACTTTTGCTACAGGTTGGGTAACATGTCAAAACGAGTTCAGGTCAAAACATGTAATTTTATGGTGTGGGCCATTAACAGGTCAAAAACTCAAAATGGTCTCAAGTTAAAACAGTTAAACAGGTAACTTTTTTTCACAGGCATTTAAAACTCTTGGTGCGGGTCAGATAACAGGTCAAAACAAGTTCCTGTAATAAACATGTAATCTTTTTTGCAGATCAAATTGGTTAGATTTAAATGAGTGGTTGACCTGGATGCTTGATGTCCAATTTTTTTAGAAATAATTAGGGTATCTAATATGATTACAGAAATATATATTATTCCGACAAAAACCAAACTTTTTTATCAACATGATTTAGAGAGATTTTATGTAGGACATTGGTGTAGATTTAGGATTAGGTTAGAGAGTGTGTGAGTGAGTTGGCCGTTCTAAAAAAATGTAATACTAATACGCTTTGGGCAAGACCATTCGGCCCATTTGCTTATAAACTAACTTTTTTTTATTTTACCCTTTTGACCTGTAAGAGATTTAACAAAGTCGAATCCATTCATTCAAAACTAAATGGTTCAAAATTGGCAAATATGACTACAATTATAAGACGCTCCAGGGTCTTGTTGCATCTTTCAGGTTTTTGTTATACCAAACTGCAAAGAGCATGACATACCATTGGTGGAAGGTGCGCCATGAGGACCTTTGGGAAGCTGAATCAGTGCATTTTGAGATTGGCCTAAAAGAACATATAAAACAAGCATCAAATATGCAACACTGCCAGCACAAACTTGTATTATGTTAACGAACATGTGCATTTTACTTGCCATATGTAAAAAATGGTTCTTGATAATTCACCCGGTAGCTAACAGGAGAACCATCACTTTGACCTGGTTTGCATGAAACAAATCTCAAGAATTTAATAAACTAACCCCAATCTTGTTGAGAAAAAACAATCAAGTAATCATACCAATAGGTCTATGAACATTATGTAGCATGTGGGTGGATCCTTTATCTGAAAATTGACATATCTGACCTGAATATGCACAACATAAATAACTGAATACAGAACTCACCCTACAGTTGCAACAAAGATCATATAGCAATGATATATCTACTTCGACTGTGTAAAAGTGGTGGGTGTCAAGATACCTGTACTAGTTGTCTGCAAGCTGGTCCCCATTGGAGATAGAAGTCCCTGAGAACTTTGAGGGCAATTTCTTATACTAAATTCAACTCCAAGCCTTTTGGGAAATGGTGCATCGATGCCAGCTGAACCGCGGCCCACCCAAGATACCTGAGGGGTTGCTGTCTTATGAGATAATAGATTACCTCCAAGAACTTGAGTAGGCGTGGCATTTTGTGATGCAACTTGTCCTGCAAATAAAGATTATAAAAAACTATTGCTTTAACTAAAAGAACACAATTTATTGGTTGCAATAATTTATACATAGGTCGCCCAAGTTTTCACCAAGGGAGGCCAAGTAACAATTTGGTTTCGTTTATGCCAATTCTGGAAAAATACTTTCCGGAAAACTGTAAATTGACTAAAATGTCCTTAAACATCAAAGCTTTTGTCACATCTAGACTTGCAAAATAATAAAAATGCTCCGAAATATACTAAAAGATCATCTCTAGATGCATTGTCAAAACATATTTTTAGTAGATTCAAGAGTATTTTTGTCATTTTACAACTATGAATGTGATAAAACCTTTGCATTTAGATGCATTTTGTCAATTTACAATTTCACGACAGTTTTTTTTTTACCGAATCGGAATAAATGAAGCCAAATTGATTCTTGGGTGGCATGTAAAGTTGTTTTAATATTGGGTTGCCTTAGTGAAAAGTTTTGAATAGGCCTGTGTATACATTATATTTAAATAGTACTTAAAAAGCGCTAAAACAAGTGAGGCAGTTATCATACATTCAGAATCAAACAATTACCTTGCTTACCTGCATAATTTGGGCTGTTGGCAGTTGTAGAATGAAAATGGTGTAGCTGCTCAGAAGGTGTATGATAAGAGTTCATCCATGAAGGCTTAACAAACTCTGGTGATTTCAAGTTATGTTGTTGGGAATTAAAGAAATGAGCAGAATTCCTACCAAGAGTTCCTGAATGCACAGACTGATTACCTTTATAATGATCCAAATCACCAGACCTCATATTCCTGCTATCATTTTGTTGCATTTGTGAAACATGATGCCGGCTAGAACCCAGTCCACTATTTAACGTACTATGAACTCCAACCTCGTATTTGGTTGAGGTCATTCGATCCACATCACTAAACTGATTAGAGAAGCCACTATTGTTTCTTTGAGAACCCATAAAGTCGACATCTAAAGTTTGACCTGTAGCTTTTTGAGCATGAACCATCTTTAACTCGGTTGAAACTGCTTCTGTTAGCTTGCCAAGCTGCCTATCGTTTTGTTGCATTTGTAAAATATGATGAGGGCTAGAACCCATAAAGCCATCATCATTGTTGGTTGAGGTCATTCGACTGACATGACTAAACTGATTAGAAAAGCCACTATTGTTACTCTGAGAACCCATAAAGCCATCATCAAAAGTTTGACCGCTAGCTTTCCGAGCACGAGCTAACTTTAACTCACTTGAAGCTGCTTCTTTTAGCTTATCAGAAATCTCTCTGCTGTCCAGTTGAAAGCTAGACACAACTTCTGAGGTGCCTCCAAGTCCAAGACTCAAAAAACTACCCTCAAACTTCCCTTGAACCCCACTTTGATTGGTATTAAAATTGGCATTGTTTCGAATATGAACCGGTGCAGTGTCTCTAGAGCAAAATGAAAAAGATGAACCAGAAGCACTAATACCACCAGAAGATATTGCATTGTGCCCTTGATTCATATCTTGTTGACCCCATCCCATGCTCCAGTCTAATAATAATGACTCTTCTTGGAGATTTGTGTTAGCGGTATTAGAACTCAGGTTAGTTTGGGGATTCTGTAAGCTATTAGGGTTCCTTGAATAAACCCTAGGGTTTCCAATAGGTTCAGGGACCCCTTGTGCAACAGACCGATGAATATCCTCCCAACTGGCAATAGAGAGGGGCATATCTAGGAAGGAATCAAAATTATCATCATCAACATTTGAAGAAATACTACTAGCATATGCAGGCGCCTTGCCCTTTTCAGTTGTTCTACTCTTTCCCATCATCAGATATGATTCTGTCAATAATAATCTAAAAATAAGCACAACATAAGCTCCACAAAGTAACAAAATTATTGGTCAAATTATTCATCTCCAAAACCAGTCAAATCCCAATTAGGTCAAATTAACCCCCAAAACTCAACCAAATAACAAAAACGTTGCACTAATAGAGTTCAACTACCAAATAATGGATATACACAAAATCCACCATTCTAAACAAAATCAGATATGACTGTTAATGATAATCTAAACGTAAGAACAGCATAATCACCACAAATTAACAAAATTATTAGTCAAATTACTCATCTCCAAAACCAATTAAATCCCCAATTAGGTCAAAATAACCCCAAAACTCAACCAAATAGCAAAACGTTGCACTAATAGATACCAATCACCAAATGATCCATATCACACATAATCCACCACTCTAAAAAAATCAGATATGACTGTCAATGATAATCTAAAAGTAAGAACATCAAAATCTCCACATATTAACAAAATTATTGGTCAAATTATTCATCCAAAACCATTTAAATCACCAATTACGTCAAATTAACCCCAACACTCAACCAAATAACAAAACGTTGCACTAATAGAGATCAATTACCAAATTATCAATATACACATAATCCACCACTGCAAACAAAATCAGATATGACTGTCAATGATAATCTAAAAGTAAGCACAACATAAACTCCATAAATTAACAAATTATTGGTCAAATCCCCAATTAGGTCAAATTAACCCCCAAAACTCAACCAAATAACAAATAATCCACCATTCTAAACAAACGCACGTTACCAGAACTAACCAGAGAGCATAAACAACAAGGGGCCTATTAGCTTAAGAGCTACGAAAACCTAAAACGCTTAAAGTATGAACCCTTAAACACCAACCGAGTCACATGATAGTGATGAAAGCGAACAAATTACTGCCGCAGTTAGCTTAAGAGCTACGAAACCTAACAATCGACTGTTTATCAAAATCATCGCACAACAAAAGCAATCGCAATCAACGATCGTATAGATATGACGAGCAGTTACTAAACAAACATCCAAAAACATATATTATCAACGATCGGAGCAAAACGAAGATGAAATTTGAACAAATAATCATGAAATCTAGATTTTTACAGATAAAGATGCGATTAAATTGAGTAAGCTGATCATACTTCCGAGTGATGGTGCGAGTTCCTGATCGAGAGGGGGGAAGAGAGAAGGGTGCTTTTTGGCGCTTAGGGCTGAACGGAGAGTTTTAAAGGGTTCGGTGAGGGGACCACAATCAGATGACGTCATTAGACACGTGGATGTATTAAGGGGCTTGTGTTGACGTGTCATGGTTTCTCGTTCGTGACAGGCGGCAGGGTTTTAGGAAATAAACCACGCGCGTTGGTCCTTGATAGCAAAATAGTAATTTTGTAAAAGGAACTTAACGTAACCAACTTTTCAAATTGTTTTGATTAAGTCACTCAAACTTTTTTTTGTCTTGATTTAGCCACTCAACTTTCAGCTAACCTGCTAATCAGATACTTTTTACCTGTTTAACAGGTTTTCATGTTGACGTGGCATTTAACATGCTAACATAACATTTTTTTTTAATATGCTAGCGGAGAATTAATATTTTTTTTATTTTAAAAATAAAAATATATATTTCTTTAAAGAATTTTTTTTGAACATCACGCGAGTCGTGAGTGTATGAAAGAAATTTTTTTTAATTTTAGAATTAAAAATATATATTAATTCCACGCTAGCATAATAAATAAAAATAAATGTCACGTGTTAAATGTCACGTCAGCATGGAAACCTGTTAAACAGGTAAAAAGTATGTGATAAGCAGGTTAACTGAAAGTTGAGTGACTATATCGGGACAAAAAAAATTTAAGTGACTTAATTAGAACAGTTTAAAAAGTTTGTTACATTTCTATGAAGTTTTCCCTTTTGTAAACTGTAAAGAGTATACTTTTTAAGCGGGCTTTGAATTTGAGGTCTTTTTATGAAAATTTTCTAAATATATGAAAGTTTTTATAATGTAATTTTATAGAACTTTAAAACGTATAATTTTTAATGTTTAAACTGAATGTTATTATGGTAACCCCGTAAAAACCTTCAATAAATTTGTTATCTCTTCTTATTTCTCTCTAAAAATACAAAAAATGATGGATTATCAAATATTTTTAGCTTAGAATATAGATTAAAGTAGTTTTTTTAATTTTTTTTGGACCCTAAAGTAGTTATTTTAGTTGTTTGTACTATAGAGACGCCTCTGCCTTAAATTGCCTCAAACAACGTGAAGCCTCGACCTCTTTCCGTTTCATACACTTAGTTGAGAAGATACACCATCGGCAAACATTGTTAAGAACATTAACACCCCCCCGGTTCAAAAGTTGGTTGTTTACTCCAAACACCAAACTCTTCTTTAATCGTCTCTAAAAACTTCTTAAACGTGATAAATTTCAGCCACCCAACCGTCAACAACCTTGTAAACACCACCATCATTACCAACTCAATTATACTTCGTCAACCCCAAAATCAACACATCGCATAAATTCAAACTCAGGTCTAACCCAAAACCTTTTAGGTGATACCCATCATCACCGGTCATTGCAGACCCCTTCCCCGTCTCCCAATGAACCCTAACCTACAAATTCCTAAAACAAAACCCCATTTCTTGTATGCACCTTTCAACGGTGAAGTAGAATCTTGACACATTAGTGCTCAACTGAATCTACGATGCTAAAAATTACTCATTAAAGTATCGATTGTACCCGTCGAATGAAAACGTATTATATTTGATCAACTCGTTTCCAAGCAAATTTACGTCGAAACGTAGACCAACTCAAAACGTACATAAAAATAAGTACGAAAACATATTATATTTGATCTAACTCATTTCCCAAAAAAATTTATGTCAAAACGTTTACGAACTTGAATTTATACCGACACGTACATAAAAATAAGAACGTAAGAAATTAGTTTTTTATAAAGTAAAAACGTACATGGATAAACCCGAAACTTTAGAAACTCGAAAGGGAGAAAATGGCATTTTGCAAACTTTTTATAAACTGGAGGGGCTAAATGTGTAATATCTAAAAGTGAAGGGGATGGCATTGGCCGGTGGGTTTCCCCACCGACCTTGCCAACTAAGAATAATAGAATGTTTTTCTATTTTTTTAAAAACTCAAATTAAAATTATACTTTATCACAATTCAAGCACCGTACAATTTTCATTTTTGTAAATACTTACATTTAAAAAAAAGTAAAAATCACTAAATTTTTACTGATTTTAACTCATTTTAGGGTTAAGTTTGCAATCGTAAGTCACGTGGATGGCATATGAGATAACTTTTCGTTAAAAATTAACTGATGTTGACGTCAGGGGGTAAAGGCGTAACCAAGTGTCAAAAGTTTGGGTTAAGTTTGTAATTTTTAAAACTTAGGGGCTAAAGGTGTAATTTAAACAAAGCAAAAGGCCTATTTATTAAATAAGAAGTTATGCATTTATTTAATGTGTAATTATAAATTACCAAAAAATCATAAAAGACAAAAAAATATTGAAGGGTAATTTGGTAATTGAACATAGTTGATAATTATAGTATCTAATAATACGTATTGAAAATAATATATCATAACAGAATCACCATTTGAGAAACTTGTTTAGTTACTTTGGTTTGTTTTATTAAATCGGTTTTTCTGTTCATCTATATCTATATCTATATCTATACTACTATATAAAGCATATTGAGTGACAAAAGAGTAATTTTATCCAATTTTAAGACACCATTTTAAATACCACTTGTTAAACACAATGTACAAGTACATCAAAGCATAATTCTTTAAAGTTAAAAAAAATGTTTTTTTTTTACTTTTTAGCTTGTCCCGCATCGGTGGTTTACCCAAACTAATCATAAAGCAAACCACTATAAATAGAGAAGCATCATTACTTGAGAAAATTGAACCATGTGTTGAAATCGTTCCGGTTGTAAACTTGCAGACTTGGATCGGCTTGGTTTATAAACAATTTGAGCCCGAGCTACGCTTGGCTCGACTCGTGAGCTTGTGAGCCAGGTTTGATAATAATAATAATAATAATATCCAAATATAATCAGTGTTTAAGGCATGTCGGGTTAGATTACGCTTTCGAAAAGAAAATGTTTAAAACTAAACAAAATGTTTTTTTTTTACTTTTTAGTTTGTCCCACATTAGTGATTTACCTAACTTATTCATAAAGCAAACCACTATAAATAGAGAAGCCTCCTTACTTGAGAAAATTGAACCATGTGTTCCATACCCTTCATGCCTTTTTTGGCTAGATTGGGTAAACAACAAATATTTTTTATTGCTAAAATTGGATATTTAACCGAGGTTCGAATTTTACTTGAAAAAAGCTCGGCTTGAAATCGTCCCGGTTGTAAACTTGCGAACTTGGATCGGCTTGGTTTGTAAACAAGCTTAGCCCGAGCTAAGCTTGGCTTGTAAACAAACTGAGCCCGAGCTAGGCTTGGCTCAACTCGTGAGCTTGTGAGCCAGGTTTGATTATAATAATAATAATAATAATACCCAAATAAAATTAGTGTTTAAGGCAGCCGTGTTAGAGTACGCTCTCGAAAAGAGCCTCGGTGACACCCGTAGCTCGGGCTAGGCCTAAGTAAGCTCAAGGATATTAATTACTCTATGTTAGCAGTCCATTCGGTGTCTTCCTCACCAATTTGGGGGGCCCTTATCCAATTCCAATTGCCTTCAAAATTCTGATCCCTAGTGTTGAATCTATCACCAACTTTACATTTTTTTTCCTCTAATTTGAAGTGGTTAGGAAACACCTCTTTTAAAGGGTCATTACAAAGCCAAGGGTCCAACCAAAATCTAATACTATTTCCATTACCGACCACGCCCTTGAAAATTTGTTGAAGATGAAGCCCCGAAATCACAATCTTAGCACCCAACTTGACTATGTTATTCCACACCCCGGGCACCGATTTTGAACCCGGAATAAAGGACCAACTCATGTTATTGTAATAAAAGGCATCCGCCACTTTCTTCCATAAATTATTATCTTTATTTTTATACCTCCACATCCATTTAGCTAACATAGAGTAATTAATATCCTTGAGCTTACTTAGGCCTAGCCCGCCCGACTTTTTAGTGGTAGTGACCCGATCCCAAGCCACCCAATGAACTTTCCTCTCATTATTAGAAGCACCCCCATAAAAAATTTTAAAAATCACTTCCAAACTATCAATAACTTTAACCGAGGCCTTATACAAAGAAAAATAATAGTTTGGAAGACTTTCAAGAACCGATTTTATAAGGGTAACCCGCCCCCCAATAGAAAGGATAGAAGCTTTACAAAGAGACAATCTAGATTCCACAATATCAAACACCGGTTTCCAATTAGACACCTTGTTCATATTTGCCCCCACAGATAAACCAAGGTATATAAAAGGAATAGCACCAACTTTGCAATTTAGAACCTTTGCCATGATGTCAATCTCAGCTGTAACAGCCCCAATCCCGTAGAAATGAGATTTCCCCAAATTGATTTTCAACCTGGAACATAGGAAAAAGCATCTCAAAATTCTGGCCACATTTTTAACGTTTGATATAGACCACTCACCAAGAATAATAGCGTCATATGCGTAGAGCAAATGAGAAAGAATAGGACCTTTATTAGGCATAGTAATACCTTTGAAAGCACTCACCTCACACGCCTTCTTGATCATACCTGAAAAAGCCTCCATAACAATTAAAAATAGAAAAGGAGATAGGGGGTCCCCCTGCTTCATACCTTTCGATCCTTGGAATTCAAAAGTCGGAGCGCCATTTACCAAAACCGAGGACCTGGACGAGGATATAATACTTTGGATCTAAGAGCACCACCGAGAAGGAAATCCCATTTGGGACATAATAAAGATAAAAAAAATTCCGATTAACGTTATCGTAAGCCTTTTCAAAATCAGTCTTGAAAATGAAGCCTTTTTTATCCTTCTTATTCATCCAAGATATCACCTCGTTCACAATAAGCGGCCCATCCAAAATAAACCTGTCTTTGAGAAAAGCCGATTGATTATCCGAGATCACCGAGCCAAGCACCCTTTTTAGACTATTAGCAAGAACCTTTGAGACCACTTTGCTAATAATCCCAATTAGAGTGATAGGACGGTAATCCCCCAAATTCACCGGGTCATTAACTTTGGGAATGAGAGTAATAAAAGCCGAATAACAACCTCTACTAATGGTTCCGGCATCAAAGAAAGCAGAAAAAATGTTACCAAAATCCGCCTCTAATAAGGACCAAAAGCGTTTAATAAATTTAATATTAAATCCGTCCGGACCCGGGGCACGATCATCATCACAATCGAAGACAGCTTCTTTAATCTCTCCAATTGAAAAAGGCATGATAAGAGAGTTTGCATCAGCCTCAGACAATCTGCTCAAATTGGGGCACTTCAAATCAGGTCTATAAACACTATCTTCCTTGAACCGATTTTTAAAAAAGTGTAAATCTCTTTTTTAATCATTGAGGGTTTAGTCACCCACCCCCCCTTAACCATCAAACCTGGAATAGAATTCTTCGATTTCCTACAATTAATATATCCATGAAAAAAGGCCGAATTATCATCACCTTGCATAGCCCACTTAACCCTAGACCGTTGTTTAAGATAATTAATCTTATGCGAATCAATATCCATCAACCCTTTTTTGCATTCAAGACGGATCCAAGATTATTTTTCGGAAAGACTTATCTCTTCAAGAATTTTATCCATGTCTTCCAACTCCGCCCTCAACTTATCAGCCTCTTCCCCTTCTTTATCCGTAATTTCTGTTTAACGGGTTAAGATAATTTTATATATTTATAACTATATTCAAATTTAACCATCTTATAAATTTTTAAGATTCAAACAATTCATAATTTTCGAAACCGATAAGTCTTTCCTAACAAAGATTATATACATTTATCAAATATACTGACGAAATTAAATTTCTTTACAAATTTAGATATGAAGTTAAACCTTAACTTGTTAAGATTACGAACAAGATTAAAGATTAAAATATTGAGCAAGTGTTTAATGTCTGAGATGTATTTATTTATTTACTGGCAGTGGCGGAACCAGAACTTTTAGTCGGAGGGTCATCATAAGGTTTTATTCTCTATCAACTATAACTAAGTGGTCAAGCTCATATTTTCTTCCAAAAATCAACTACTATATATAAAAAATAGACAGATTTTGGTGACCGAAGGGTCAATGGATACTCTTGACCCTTCCCTGTTTACTAGGTTATATATTGTCACACCCCAACCGACGGTGGATTATACGTCGGGGCGGACGCGGTTGTTCAATAGCACAAGGATGACTATTAAAGTTTCAATATTTCATTAATAATAGATTCAAAGGTTCAATACAAGGAAATAACAAGTATACAACATTTATTTAATAAGTAGTCTAGGTCCAAAGCGTCCTATGTGATTACAAACAAGTCTCATAATGTAGAACCTGAAACATGTGAAAGAATCTGTCAACTACAAAATAGTTGGTGAGATACAAAGGTTTTGACACAGTTTAACAAGTATTTGAAAAGAATTACAATTCACTATGATATATGCATTCTATAATGTAAGTATGAGAAAACAAGTATCTTAAACATTGTGCACATTCAATCCTCAACCAAGTTTAGGCATAACCCGCAGGTTACCCTTATAAGTCTCAAGTTTAAAAGTTTGGTTTAGTAACAAACACCAAGGGCTCCCCCCGAAGGGTCAATCAATCAAGGTGGATTGGTCAAATACAATAGATCTATCATTGTTACCATAGGCTTAATCAAAGTTAATGAATATGCTAGTTTTAAGTTTAATCTAAGCATACAAGTCTCAAGTTTAACATAAGAATAAGCATCTAGTCATAGTTTGTACAAGAATTGTATAAGTTTGAAATTTGAACATGTTTCACCCCAAAAGAATGTAAATGAAAAAGGGGCTAAGTATACTCACTTGGATGACGAAGAATATTCGGTAAGAGTAAGTTTGCAAGACTTTGAGGGAGAATATCCTCACAATAAGCCTAAGAATATAAGTCTAAAGTTTCAAGTTGATTTCTATAAGTCTAAGACAAAAGATATAGGATTCAAGACTTGACTAGGGTCCCAAACGGGAGATGGGCATGGTTGTGTTTCGTAAAGTTTAAACAAAAGTTTCAAATAAAGGTTTTAAATGAATGTCACAAGATTTAAATATCGAAGTTTCATAAGTTTATAGTTTAGAATAATTAACATGATTATTCAGAAGTTTTACTACTATTAATTACACGAGTTAAGTAATAATCAAAATAGTTTTCCAAGCATTTGAAAATAGAGTTGAAGTATTTGTTAAATGAAAGACTAAATACTTATTAAAGTTTAACAATAATTATATTATTCAAGACATAAATAATTATTAAAGATTTATAATAATTATTTAAAGAGTATATAATGATTAAAGTTTAATAGTATACATAATTATTAGGGATAAATAATTATTCTATAAGAATAAATATTTTGTCTAACCATCTATTAAAGCATTTAGATGTTTAGTATTTATTTCACATTTTAATTTGGAAATAAATGACGTTTAAAAGAATGGTATCTACTAATAATAAATATTAAGATTCTTAGATAATTATTATTAAGCATAAATAATAATTGTCTAAAAGAGAAAAATAATTATTTAAGGAGATAAATATCTCTCAAGAATATTTATTTACTTAAGAATTTATTACAAAATACAATTTTTCTCAAATGATATTTGAAGACGTTGTTTAGAAGTTTAAATAAATAATTTATAAAAATGGTTTTTCTTGTAAACTTATACAAGTACAAATTTTGTTTTATAAACCTTTTTATACTTTTATAAAGTTTTCAAGTCTACAAGCATCCCATTTAAAAATGTATTTATTTTCTTAAATAAATCAAGTAAAGTATTTAGTTTTAAACATGCACAATTTAATAAGTTTCTTATGAAAGTATAAGTATATACATCTTCTTTGTAAAATAAAAGTATAAATAAAATAGCCTTTGTTTATTAAGAGAATTAATAACTAATTAAAGTTTCTAGGTTTATAAATTAATTTATGTTAAGCGTTAAGTTTTATAAAACTTAAGGAAATTTTTGTAGATTTTTTTTTGTATTCACAACAAATTTCGAGTATTAAATTTCATAGTTTAAAAATCGATTTTTATTTAGTTAAATTGTTTCCTGAGACTAAAAATAAAAATAGAAACCGATTTTAAGTGTATAAAGTTTTAACAGATTTTATAAAATTTATTAAAAGTCTAAAACTGTTTTAAAAAGGCTAAAAGAAATAAAAATGGGCAAAACCGGTTCGGCCGGATCGAACCCAAGACCTCTCCGGGTTACACACCCACACACAGAACTTAACCGCTGGACCAGAGGCTCGTTTGTGTTATAATCTGGAGAAAAAATATATATATAAACACTTTCAACCACCCCCAATTTCTCAAGAACCCTAGCTTCGATTCTCGTTAAATACATGTCGATTTGCCCTCTGTTAATGCGATTAAACAGAGGGCTTTCGATCCTTAGGGTATAACGACTCTGATAGATGCAATAATTACCTGAAATGGTGGAGAATCGAGCGAGAACGAGTTTGTGGTGGTCGTCGGCTGTCGCGAGGATCGGACGAGCAATGCAGCATCGAGTTGAATGAATTGAGAGTATGAGGAGTTGTGGTGTGGTGTTGATGAGCTGCGGAGATTGGTATTTATAGTGGATTCAAGCATTAAATGCTCGATTAGGTAGGGAGATGGTGGTTGCGTAAAGGCAGATCAAATTCGTAAATACGCGTGGTTAAAGTTGGATTCGGGCATTGAAACACCTTGGGGTGTGATCGCATGCGCGATTGGAAGCCCGAGGCGTAGTGAATCTGGCCGTAATACGCGATTTCGTGTGAATTGGGTGTGAACCGGTTGATGCGGGACTCGAACCCATGATCAGTTTTGAATTCTGGTAGTTTGGGCTTGTGGCAGAACAGGTCCCTGATGTTTCAAAGTTTATTATTTTATGCTGAAACTTAGGTTTTCAAGTTTAAACCAAGTCTTGGAAATGACAGTTTAGTCCTTAGACTTTATAAACAAAACAAAAATACGTTTTATTATATAAAAACCAACACGTTTTATAAGTTTGTTTTTCTAAGATTTGATAAATCCTATAAACGATTTATAAGATTTAAATATAAGTTTAAGGGGTTAAAATAAGTTTATAATATTTATATCATTATCAACTTATAAAGGTTTCATCAAATATATCTCTATATATATACATAGATATATTTATATATATTTACACGTATATATATTTATTTTTCTTAAATATATAACAATTAAATCAATGTTTGTCATTTAAGAAAATAGTTTTAATAAAATCTCGAGTTTTGAATTGGTAACACGTGCAAAGGTTTAGTCGGAAAAATCATGGATATTACATATATAAATATAATATAGAGTAAACTTCAGTTTTCGTCCCTGAGTTTTGAACAAAACATCAAGTTTCGTCCCCCCTGTAACATATTTCATACCTGACGTTTTATGTTTTAATAGTTTTCGTCCCTGATCCTTAACTCCGTTAACTTTTCTGTTAGTTTTTGTGTGAAATTACCCCTAACTCCATCTTCTTCCTCATAAGACCACCCACCACTACCAACCCACACCACCTACTATTGCTCAAAATACTTTCACCAATCGATCCTCATTTCTCAATCAAATCACTTAATCCCAACCCCTACTCAATTTCCCACACAAACCCCACTCCAATTTTGCACAAATCCCCCATCTTTCCACTGATTTCTCCAAACCCTAACTCTGTAACAATGAAATTCAACACAATCCGAATCAAATAAACGTTCACTTCACCATTCGAGAGCTCCCCGAGGGCAGACGACGAGAACTCCTCGTTCAGAAAATCACTTAGTTTATGGCCAGGTATGTATCATTCTCCCGTCATCGCTGCTTGTCGTTTTCCCCAAAAATCTCTGATTACTGCAACCGGAGGAATAAAGAAACCACACAGGTTCAGGCCTAGAACTGTTGCCCCGAGGGAAATCAGAAAGTACCAAAAGAGCATCGAATTGTTGATCAAGAAGATTCCGTTTCAGAGAGGCTGGTTAGGGAAATCGCTCAGGATTTCAAAACCGATCTCCGGTTCCAGAGCTCCGCCGTCGCTGCTGTCCAGGAAGCTGCCGAGGCATACCTGGTTGGACTGTTTGAATACACTAATCTTTGTGCGATTCACGCCAAGCGAGTCACAATCATGCCCAAGGATATGCAGCTTGCTCTTAGGATTCGTGGCGAAAGAGCTTAGGGTTAGGGTTATGGTTTCAATTCAATGAATGCATTCAATGTCAGTATGTCGATTAGATCTGTGTTAGTGGTTTCATCTTCAATCCATATGTAAACAAATGATTGTTATCTATCGATTTTAATCAAGCTTGAAATCTTAGATTTACTGGCAATAGGAGGTGGTGTGGGTTGGTAGTGGTGGGTGGTCTGACGAGGAAGAAGATAGTTAGAGGTATATAAGTAATTTCACATAAAAACTAACAGAAAAGTTAACGGAGTTAAGGACCAGGGACGGAAACTGTTAAAACATAAAACGTCAGGGATGAAATGTGTTACAGGGGGACGAAACCTGATATTTTGTTCAAAACTCAGGGACGAAAACTGAAGTTTACTCTATAATATATGATAATAAGTGGGCTCATTTAAAAAGAAGTAAAGAACTACTGGGCTCAGGTATTACTGGGCTCGGAAGACAGGGGGTGAACAAGGGTGGCCCAATCTCAGCCCAGGACCAAAATATGGTTTCAAAGCTATTCTTCTACTTATGATGTTTAGGTGTCTTCTTCGATTGACTCCCTTGAAAAGCTATAGGAATCAGATTTGATTTTTAACTGTTTCCTTATCTAGATTAAAAAATAAATAAATAAAAATTGCTAGCTCTTTCCAGCCGAATCGTCAAAAAAAAAATAAAAAAAAATTACTACTTATTTACACTAGAATGTTATTACTGATAGTTTAGAGACTAAAGTATAATATATCTCTTTATATAAGGAGATCACAATTGTAACTCTAACTAACAAACTCTAACTAACACAATCTATACAACTCACAATATTTCTTGGTTTAATTTGGTATGAGAGCTAGAAAGCTCACTGAAAAACCCTAGTTCCTTCTTTTTCTTCAGCCGTTTCCTTTATTTTACAGGCTTCCTTTCCTAGAAACAGATCTAGCGACGCCACCGTCTCAACGCCGCTACAGCCGACTACCACCAAACCCTAGCCGCTGCTGCCGTCCTTCATCTCAGGACACAACTGTTGCTCATCAGAAGCCGCCGTCACTGTCACCTGCTCATTAGGGTTCGCAGAAACTAAACTGCATTTTTGGAACCCTATCCGTCGTCACGATGCGAGCCTACCATCGCTTCACAACCACCATGCCGCCGCTACACAAAAGCCGCTGTCGGAGTTCAGTTTCGGTCGAAACAAACTTTCGATCGAAAGTTGGTGGTCTGTGAGGGGAGACGCTAACTAGGGTGTTCAAATTCGGATATCCGAAAATTTCGGATAGTGGATTTCACTATCCGTATCCTAGTCCGAAATTTCGGATTCGGATAGTGAAACGGATATCCGGTTTTTTTTAACTTAAATATATTTGTTAAATTAAAATCCAAATATATAAAATATACTAAATAAACATCATTTTTATGAAATAATTAAAAATCCAATTTTTGAGTAATTTACGAAATTACGACGCGAATACGTTTTAGTTTTTTTTTTAAATAAGAAGGCTAAACACATAACATAAAAATCCATATACTTCATATATATTGTATTTATAACACTTTTTAGGAAACAATATATAAATTTTGCGAAAGAAATATAATTTTCGAAATTACGACGCCAATACGTTTTATTTTAAAAAAAAAAATAAGAGAGCTAAACACATAACATAAAAATCATATACTTTATATATATTATATTCATAACACTTTCTAGGAAATATATCTTAAAAAAATAATTATTTTCGGATATTCATCCGAAATTTTTGAAAAATGCTATCCGAATCCAAAAATTTGGATATCCGAATTTCCAAATAATTTGGATTCGAAATTTCGGATATTTCGGTTTCGGATACGGATACTTTTGAACACCCCTAACGCTAACACAGGTGCTCTAGACAACCATCGGTTCACGGGGGGATACGACCTGCCATTTACCACAAAAGCCGTTGGATCTCGTCTATGTCTATCTTTACTTTACAAGCTAGAATCGCTCCCGCGCTTAGCTTGCGGGGGAATATTAGACCAGAATGTTATTAGTGATAGTATAGGGACTAAAGCGTAATATGTCTCTTTATATAAGGATTAAAGACATCAATGATAGAGGATATACGAGCCCTATAACCTTTTTCGCCATCTATACGACCTGTATAAATGGTAGAGGTGGTGTATCTTTAGTAGCTCTCTTTTAATAGAGAAATCAGAGAGAAGAATGTATGAAGGTTACAAAGTAATTCTCGTGTTTCGAGAGAGTAATAAGAACATCAATGGATGGAGAGAAAAAGTGAAAACAAATTGATCCAACGGTCACTTCAAATGCATTAAAAAGTCGATAATACACCACACCAAACCATACTTGTTACGTGATTACTTATTACACAAAAAGTTTGTTTAACGTATAAAAATAAATTGAACCAAAATGCTAGTTATTATTATTATATATATTTTTTTTGAACAGTAATACCCTATTTTGAGGTCATCTAAATTACTGATAATAATTTACATAAATCAGTCATAGACGGAGCTCGAACTCTTGACCTCAAGGGGAGCTTCACCAATTTAACTACAAATAGCTTTGCCATTAGACCCAACGCTCACCCAGAATCCTAGTTATTTAACATTTTAATCCACGTCAACAATAGTTCTTTCATTATATAAATAAAATTAATAAACCTTTTCATATGCATCGAGTCAACGAATCACCAACCACGTTTCACCTAGTTGCTAAATTTTTTAGAATAAAAATAACCATGGCAAGAGTATAAAAGTCTTGTTTGAAATATTTATATTTTCTTATTAAGACCTTGCATGTATTTGATTTTAAATAAAATCTAATGTTTTAAATTCTTTAAACAATCTGCTGAAAGAAAAACAATTCATCCGCGTCCTTAACCGGTCGTGTTCTTGAGTCAAACATGTCTAGTTGACCACTTATAAAAAATAAATTAAATATACCACTAGTTGTAGTTGTATACTTGCATGTGTGAACTCTACGAATAAATTGTTCAAACCCGTGTTTGAAGTCAAAAAGTTATATGCTTCCAAACATATTGGCATTTCTAGTAATGAAGTTTGTTTAAACATGGACCCAAATATAATAAGAAATACATGTAATTTTTGCAAATTCCGGTATGAACATGGTATACCCAGCTAAAAAAATAATAAAAATCTAGAAGAGCAGTAGTGCATCTTCTAGAGTGTAAAATGGCGACTAGATGTTACAACGGCGGTGTACACCGTGGAAGGCATGGCTATGCTGTTTTGTTACAACGCTCAAAAGCTGAAGCGGCTACAGTTAACAGGGCCGGCCCTGAGGGTGGACGACCGCTCAGGGCCCAAACTTTCAAGGGGCCAATTTTATTTCTTTTTCTTGTTTGTAGTTTATCCCAATTTTATTTCTTTTTCTTTTTTAATATCTAATTAAGACATTTCATAAACTTTCAGGTTAAAATTACTATCGCATCTTGGTTACAGTTTGTTTTTGTGTTATGGAGAGGATTGTTTATTTTTTCTTTAGGTTTTTAGTTTTTAACTTTTTTTTATTGCGTTGCATTCAGGGGTTTATGACATAGAATATGGAAATCTTCTGCTCAAAGATTTCTCGACATGGAAGGAAAGCAACAATAAGTGACTTTTATGGTTTGTTATTATACATTTAGGTCATGTACGGTCCATTATAACTCTTTTACGGTCTAAGAGTTATCATGACTTTTTTAAGTTTTAAACATTTTCGGAGAAAAAAATACTATTACTTTTTTTATAATTCGCAAGCGTTTTTGCCAGGAATAGATATTTGGGTGGCGTTTTCGCCGCTGGAGTCCCATTGTAACATCCCAAAAATAATAAAACGAATAAACATAACGAGACCAGTGATTTAGTCGGAACATTTAAACAAAAAGGGAGCGGGCCTGGGCCCGGCTTCAATGGGCCGAGGGAAGCCCATTGCACATAAGAGGCAAGGCAGCCCTCTTCCCTGCTCATTTCCCCAACTCACGCAGCTTTTAGAGAGAGAAAGGAGAGCTCGGGTCTAGAGAGAGAAAGTGACGGATCAACTCGGGAATTCAGGAGAACGTTGCTGCTGTTCCCGTGAGCAAAACCTCCGAATCAGAATTACAATCCAGGTAACGATTCGATCACATTATGAGTTTTTGTTCGTTTTGGGAAGTTTCGGGTTTTGGCTAAAAGATAACGATTTTACGGATGAAACTTGAAAGTGAACTTAGGTATAGCATCTAGAATGAAAAACGAACGTTTTGATCAAAGAAAATTTAGATATCGACATGATCAGATTCGCATGCAGAACATTCGGATTTTTGGGGAAGGCGATAAGTGCAGATCCATCGAAACTACTTAGTTTCGATATGTGCAGGTCCATCGAAACTACTTAGTTTCGATATGTGCAGACCTATCGAAACTACCCAGTTTCGATATATGCAGACCCAATCGAAACTACTATAGTTTCGATATGAGCCCCCGGTCCGAAGCTAAGATAATACATAAGTTACTTATCGAAACTACTTATCGAAACTACCAAGTTTCGACATAAGCAGCCTATCGAAACTACCTATCGAAACTACCAAGTTTCGACAGGAACAACCTATCGAAACTACCAAGTTTCGATATATGCTAATCAATCGAAACTACTAGGTTCAAGCATAGTAATGTCTAGTGTCATCTAGGAGCACTACCTTATGTATATGACTTTATTATACAGATCGTGAGTGGCATTAGTGAAGCTCAGTAGCCAGCTAAGTGTATTACAGAAACTACTCATCAGGTGAGTTCTATGTGCCCCCTTCTAAGTTATGTGCAAATGATTTATAAATGTTTTGGGGCTGAAGTGTATACACTAAATGAATAAATGAAATGAATGTCAATATGATCATACGTGATATATTAAGGTATATGTGTAGATACATATGAATGCGAATAATGAATTACGAACAAAGAACGACACGTATGTTTGCAAAGAATGAATGAATGAATAGTATAACGTAAATAAATGAAACCTTGCTTTATAAATATATATTGCATGCGAAGAATGTAAGTATACGTTATGGACGGAAACGAAGCTAACGACTACTACGGTAGACGGACGACCACTTGACTATTATGCAGCTAGAGAAGGAAGTCTAGAAAGGTAGACTAAATAAAGGCCACTACGGTGGAGTAAGTCGCTAAATCAATATTCGGCTGTATAATTAGTTCAAGTGGGAAACGGATGCCTTATGGCAGACGGGTGAATATGACGGACTACGACGGTAGGACGGTTAAGACGGACGGCCGAAGGTTGGCCGGACGGAAAAGTTAAGGCGGACGGTTTCTAGGACCGGACGAGTAAAAGGGCTACGACGGTAGCTTAAGGGCGTATGTCTTTGTGACATACGCAGTAAAAGACGGGTTGATCACCCTTATGTGTATGACCAATAAATGGTAAAGAAAGTAAAGGTGAATGCATATCTATGTAATCACGTAAGAAAGATAAGGAAAGAATGTTAAGAAAAGTGAAAGAAAAAGGGTGAACGCATATATATATATGTAATCACATTAATAAAGAAAAGAAAGATGAAAGAAAAGCAAAAGCTATGAATACGTATTTATATGAATGACTTTATAATAATGCTTACTTATGAAGTAAAGAAAAGAATGTTTATATCTAAACGCATTAAACTAGAACTCACCAGCGTTAGCTGACTTTAGTATACATTTCAGGTAAAGGAAGAAAAGGTCGTGCGAGGGCGTGAAGGTTACCCGATACAAGACTGACATCCCACTTTTGTTTGTTAAGACAATGTTGTGTTTTTAATTGTTAAGACTTCCGCTGTTATGAAATGTAATTGAATGATGAATGTTTTTAATTTAAGTTCAGTATTTATGACTATGTTTATGAGTAAATCCAACAAGTGAGGTTACCCGAGAAAGGGGCCTTACACCCATGTGTCGTGTCCATGAGCTGTCCACGTGGCCGATGAATTCGTTCTGAGATGAGATGTCTTTGATGCAATGTCCGGTTCATTTTGTTGGAGTGGAGAATTCAATATCTATTTTTTGTGATTTTTCACTTTTAAGTTTTAAGTTGTAAGCTCTTAAATTTCAAGGTAGCCTTAATATTTAAATACTCTATTGATGTAAGATGACATCGAGTAAAATAATAAATATAATAAGTTTAATGTTGAAATTAAAAATAATATTAAATTTTGACATGACTAAACAAACTTATAGTATTCTACTTTATGGTTAAACACTTAAATAGTTAAATCTACTTTAGTCAAATATATTTTTGACCAACGATTACAATTTTAAGCAGAAAATGTTAAGTTCCACGTCAGCCTCAATATTTAAATACTCTAGTGACGCATGATGATAGGGAGGCAACAGAGTGCCACCAATCTTCATTTGATTCTGTTTTAACGTTGGAAATAAAAGCCGGAGCTTGCGGCGGACTTAAGTTTCTCCGACCATCAATGCCTTCACCGTAAATTGTTTGCCTCCCTGATGGTGCTACATATGGCGGCGGTGGTGATGGGTTAACTCGGCCGTAAGTTTCATGTCCCTTTGACGGTGCTACATATGGCGGTGGCGGAGATGGATTAACTCGGCCGTAAGTTTCTTGTCCCTTTGACGGTGCTACATATGGCGGCGGTGGAGATGGATTAACTCGGCCGTAAGTTGCTTGGCCCTTTGATGGTCCTACTTTTGACGGTGGCGGTGGTAGGTTAACCCGACCATAAGTAGTCTCGTCACGTGACGATGACAATGGAGGAGATTGTGGTAACCGGAGCTTTTCTTCTCCGGTTACCATCTGAATCACCACCACGTGAGACGGTGGTCGTCCATCAACGCTTCCTTTTATAGATACACCTACAAACAAAACCATTTATTAGTTACAATTGAAGGGCATGTAGCACAGCGATATCAAAATATGTTGAAAATATGTTTTTTTAAATGATTGAGAGTTTAAGTCTTGTGACAGACAAAATAAGATATAGATTTAAGAGTATGATTAAAGGATCAGTGAGTTATTAGTTTAAGTTATTTATTTAATTATACCATGTAATTGTCTAGCGTTATAAGCTTCAAGAAGAACAAAGATAGTGAAGGAGACGAGAGCAAACTTCATGGTCGTCATTGTTGTATTGTAAGCTCTTGCAAAGAAGAAAGTGCGAGTGAATATTCAAGAGTGTATCCATTGCTATTTATATATACAATCATCCAATAAGAATACAGTCAAGATTTTGAAATTTAAGTTGACTAAATCAATAACTACTTTCTATTTTCTAACCCTCACGCGTTTGACCAAATCCAATCAACGGTTCTTCTATACAAAATAGGAAGTTGGTCATTTTGGTATTTTTGTAATTTTCTTTTAAAAAGCAATGGATACACTCTTGAATTGTCACTGTCATTGATCAAAAGCATACCACTTCATTAAAAAGTTGTTTACAAACTCATTTCTCTTTCTTGCCTCTCTACCACGATGTTAAAAGTATAAACAAGTTAGTTAGCGAGTTCCAGTTAGTTAGTTTGTTAAATTTTTGTTAGTTAGTTGTATCAATTACCATAAATACCTAGTTAGAGGTGTTGTATCAACTTCTAAGACTAAGTGTAGTGGCTTGGCGTGAAGGGGCGTCACTTGCCACCTCACTTAATAGGGGCGTCAAACACCAATACAGAGGGGGAGTGAAGGGGAGCCATGGGTTTTATGGGCGTGAAGGGTTTGGGGTGTGGGGCCAACTCACAATCAACCAATCAAACCATTTACCCACATTTTTGTATAAAAAAATATAAAAATAATTGTGTTTTTAACAATTGTTTCAGAACAGGACCGGACGTTGAACCGGTCTCTTTACCGGTTAACTGGTCGGACCCGATTCAAGAACCGGACAATGTCATAAATATTATAAAAATATAGTAATCATGATTAGCTGGTCCGTAATTCATTTAAAGTCAAGAGGTAACATCAATAACCTTCCAAGATCGTAGATTCAAAAACATAAATAAAAGTGTCAAATTGTATTAATTTTGATATTACTAACCCTGAAATAAAATAAAAAAATTAACTACAAATAAAACGAAATACATAGATCTATTGGGTCTTTAGTCGATTGGTAAGTATAATTAAATATGCTTGCAAACTCTTAAATCATTTTGTTTTTAAGATGGTAAATTATTATTAAGCAATTTAATATTTATAATGTAATAACAAATTAGTTATTTATAAAATATATAATAAAATATGTCACGTGAACCTAATTGTTTTTTTACTATAACTCGCTTTACTTTAGTTATTTAAGTTGTTCAATTGTTGATCTATAATATTTTAACTTTGGGAGAGTTGAATGTGTACAATAATAGAGACTACGTGTATATTGTTCACACTTTGCTACTCGGACCAAAATAGTGCTTTTCACTTTCACAACGTTTAAATTAATTAAGTAATAATAATAATAATAATAATAATAATAATATTCATGGAGTCAACCAATCACAAAACCACATTTCTTCACGTTGTTATATGTTTAGAATAAAAAAACCATTGAAAAAGTATAAAAGTTTTGTATCAAGTTTTTAAATTTATATATACACACACTATATAAAAAATAAAGCTTTTTCATGCCACGTGTCGACTTCATATTCATTCTCATCATTTTTTTTCCGTCTGTCTTTCTTATTAAATGCACCTCTATCTTTTAATAATAATATATTTTAAAAAAAATACTAATTACTAATAAAACACATTTATTTTAAATTATCTCTTATTATAAGAAACTTTGAAATCTAATTATCTAACTTTTATTTTCAATCAAATAGTAAATGAAGTCAAATTACATTAAATAGTAATTAACGTATTTTCAAAACCCAGTTATATATTAATTTTGCTATATTTTGAATTTTGTTTTCTATCCTTACTATATGTAATACATTTTTACACATGTAAAATATATATATAAAAATTTAAGAATTTTATGTATTGATATTTTTCATCTCGTGTGTAGACACGGGTTCTAAACTAGTATATATATATATATATATATATATAGGGAATGGATCATTTGAGAACTCCTAAATATTTTGAGAACTCGTCCAAAAAACCAATCAAAACCATTTTTTTTTTGTTTTTACTATTTTTATTGTTAAAATACAACATAAAAAAATGAATTTATATATGTAAATTTACATGTCTTCATATATTAAAAAAATATATACACTTGTGTAAGTTTACCACTTACACATGTGTAAGTGTTTTTCATTTACACATGTATATAAATTTTTTTAAGAAAAATTTAGAGAGAATAGATGAATTAATTGAAGCGATAAATTATTTTTTAAGTTATATTTTAATAATAAAGATAGTGAAAAAATGGTTTTAATTGGTTTTTTGACGAGTTCTCTCGAGTTCTCAAGTATTTATGAGTTCTCATTTGAACCTAACCCTATATATATATATAGGGGGAGGATCAAATAAGAAATAGTTTTTCGCTAAGAAATGACAAAAACCTTAAGAAACGATATCAAACGAACTCTGATTGAGCTAATTTCAGCGGCGTTGGAACCGTCTCATCGAACTCTACCATCTTAGCTTTTAGGGTTTAACTTTTAAGGTTTAGACTTTATGTTTGAATTTTAGGGTTTTAGCCTTATGGTTTAGCCTTAAGGTTTAGCTTTTAGGGTTTAGAGTTTACGGTTTAGGTTTTTTTTGTGGGGGGTTTAGGTTTTTGGGGGTGGGTGGGGGTGAGTTTAGGTTTTTGGGGGGTGGGGATGGTGGTTTTAGGCTTTTCGGGGTAGGGTTGGAGGGGGGTTTAGGTTTTTGGGGTTGCGGTTGGAGGGGGGTTTAGGTTTTTGGGCACGGGTTAGGGTTCGATGAGACGGTTCCAACGTTGCTGTAATGAGCTCAATCGGAGTTCGTTTGACCCACTTTTTAGGATTTTTTAGTGAAAAACCACTTATTAGTGTAACCATCCCATATATATATGTGTGTATGTGTGTCAGATTTTTTTTATAAAAGTTTAATGTTTTAATTTTTTTTAAATCTACTAAAAGGCAAATAATTCACAACTACTATCATCTGTTGACTGGTTATTTTCTTGAGTCAAGCATGGCTAATTTTATACCTACTTGTCTGCTTAACCACTTTTTAAAGATTAAATTAACAAAAAAAAAATCTTTTTAAGTGTGAACAGGACGAAAAAATTCTTTGAAATTACAGTCGGTATAACATTTCCCGTGTTTGAAGTTTGAACGCAAAAAAGGTTACATAATTCCTAAACTACTGACATATGGGATGAGAAATTAACCCCAATTCAACCGAAAATTCTGAAACATTTGAAACGAACATTCGAGTATGGACCAGAGCAGGGGATTGGTTTCAAAAAGTTTTCTCGGTTTAAAAGACAGATATGATAATAGGATATACATGAGATTTTGCATGTTCCGTACGATTAGTAAAAATGATCCCCTAAAATTTTAATTCTCTCTCTCATACATACACACATAAATATATATATATATATATATACTAATAAATAAATGTTTAAATGGACACTTGTCAATTCTTCGTACCTACTCACATTGGTTTTCCCGTCTCTCTCTCCTAATAAATACGCATGTATATTATTAAATAAAAATGATATTATAAATATATTATTAAAGAAAAATATTAATTATATTAAATAAGAATATATAATAGGAAATCAAAATATAACTAATTAAAGAAAAATACTAATTTGTTATATACACATATTTTCACTTGATATATCTTAAGACGATCATAATAGTCGGACAAGTTAGGATGTATTTACAAATTTATAAGTTACTAGGTTATGTACCCGTGTATTACACGGGTTGAACAAATTTAAATTTTATAAATCATAAGTCTATAAATAAAGAAAATATAAATAAAATTACATATTACATTAAATAACGAAAAAAATAAGTCTCTATACATTTTAATAAGCTATAAATCATTCATAAATCTTATATATTTAGAGACCATAACACTATTAACTTAATTTGAAAATTAGTTAATGAAATATTTATAATTAGGATGGAATCATTATAAATTACTATAATTTACATGTAATATATATATATAGAAGTAATTCAAATTTGTGTTTGACTTACAAATTAATTTAAATTTTTCGTCAATTTAGGAAGTTAATAAAACTGATATTAACCAAAATCGTTGACACGGGAATTAGGCGGGAAAATAAAAAAAATGGGGCTCTCATATGTTGACACGAGTCACCCATGATTTTTTTGTATATATATATATAGGAGAAGGATCATAAGAAAACTCATTATTCACGAGAAAACCAAAAAACTATTTATTAAAGGTAAACAAAAATAATAAAAAAATCATAACTCAAAATATAAATTAAAAACTAAAATTACTATAACAAACATATCTATTTTATATAGTTAAAAGAGTCGTGAGGATTTCATAACATTCTTGAAAGCAAAGTTGTTAATCAACTATTCTCAATCCATACTATCTGAAAAATCGAATGCAATATATATCATTGTCAATCCATTAACGAACTGGTCGCCTTACCGGCTCAAGGTCGGATCGGTAGGACTAGATGACGTCATAATTAACTTAATAATTTAAAAATATGAAAAATAATATAATTTTTAAAATATAGAAAATACAAACAATAATATATATATGAGTAAATTACACAGATTGTCCTTTATTTATACTATAAATTACACTTTGTATCATTTGATTTCAATAAGTACACCACAGGTCATTTTCTTACTTATTTTTATACACCCTATGTCCTTTACACTAACTGATGTTAAGTTTTTCTGTTAAATCTAGACATGTGTATTGCACATGAGGGTATAATGGTCATTTTACCTATAAAAGGACTATTTATGTAATTTCCATAACCCATTTCATACACACACTCTTTCTCTTCTCCCCAAAATACTCAAATCCCTGATACCAAAACAAAACGAAATCGAAGAACCCTAATTCTGATATACAGAAGAAGCGATTGAAGGAATTCATAGAAGATTTAGATTAAGAACACGAAATCCTGTTTCAAGTACCAATTGTCTCGACCCCATTTGAGTTTCAGACACCTAACCTCCTCACCGATTTGTTAGATATTTGTTTCAAGTACCAATTGCCTGGAAAGGATCTAGACGCGTTGATCTCGGTCACAAACGATGAGGATTTGGAGCATATGATGACGGAATATGACAGGATTTTTCGTTCCTCTGTGAAGCCAGTTAGGCTTAGGTTGTTTATGTTTCCTTTATCTTCGTCGACCTTCAGTGGCGGTGGCGGAGAGAGTAAGACGGAGCACCAGTGGTTCGTTGATGCATTGAACGCCATCCAGATCTCGTCTGCACCGACGGCGTCGGAGAGTACTGATTTTCTGTTTTGATTTGATAAAGAAAACGCGCCTATACCGGCTCCGTTGAAGGTGCACGATGTCTCGCCGATTGTGGTGGCGCATATGGATATTCCGGAAGGCGCTCGACTGGGATCAGATTGTGGTTCGAAGGATAGTAATAGCAATTGTCACGTGATCTCTGTTAGGGTTTCTGCATTTAACTATCTTAACTTGTGGAAATGGAGTGCAAACATCTGCATTTAACAATCTTCACTTAAATGGGCTTATCTACATTGGTTCATGGAGTAACCGATTTGCTCAGCTCCCTACTTCTTTTTTTACTTTAAATCAAGGATTCAGACATCAAAATTCCAGGAGAGTTGATGGCTGTCGTCGATGATCGGACTATTGCCGGATAGTGGATGAGTGGAGCTGTTGCCGACGATCGGACTAGACACATAGAGAAGAGGTTAGGTGTGGTAGGTGGGGGGAGTAAATTATAAAAGAGTAAATTACACAAATTGTCCTTTAAACATATAAATACTCCTTTTATGGGTAAAATTACCAATATACCCTCATGTGCAATGCACATGTCTAGATTTAATAGAAAAACTTAACACCAGTTAGTATAAAGGACATAGGGTGTATAAAAGTATGTAAAAAAAGGACTTGTGGTGTACTTATTGAAGTCAAAGGACACAGAGTGTAATTTATAGTATAAATAAAGGACAATTTGTGTAATTTACTCTCTCTCTCTCTCTCTATATATATATATATATATATATATATATATATATATATATATATATATATATATATATATATAGGGCATGGTTCCCCTAAGAAGTGTCATTTGGCTAAAAAGCTTAAGAAACAATCTCATCCATTCAATTGGATGGTCAATGGTAGATATTTAATTGTAAAAAAAATAAAGGGTGCACGAGCATTCTTGGAAAACCCACAATTGTTGACTTTTTTAAATTCCTCCACTTCTTTTAAACGTACATTACTTTTTCATACGACCTTATTTTTAAAAAAAGAATTACACCATAAAATCGAACTTTTTTTACCTTTAATTCGAATATAGTATTGCTATATTTTTTTGTAAAAAACTAAATCGACACTTAATGAAATTGTGCTACTTTACGTAAATGTGCTGGTTTATGGTAAAAACAACACTATTAACTGTGTTGCATTGTAAAATAACACTATTAATTGTGCTGTTTTACTATAAAACAGCACCAAAACAACACGGTTAATTGTGTGACCTGCTCTTCTTAGCTAACTCAGCACAAACAAAACCAGCACAACAAAACTAGTATATCAAACCAGCACAAAAACGAAGAACACAATTGGAATTTACAGGTTATAATTCTAAAACCAGCACAAACATAACCTAGCACAAGCAAAACCAGCACACGTAGGCCATCACAAAAATGAACAAAATCTAGCACAACAAAACTAAGTTTTTAAGATTGTATTATATACAAAAACATTTGCAAATTAGATTTTGGGTTATGGCCCAAGTTTCATAGCATTCACATGAAGTTTTTTTTAATTCATTTTCTAGTATTTTATGGTACATTTTTTTTCATACAACAATAGTTACCGGAAGACGCAAAGATAAGGTACATTCTTCTTTTTATGTTGTTGAAGGTCAAAACTTAATTACTTACATTCTTCTTTTAAGATAATGATTTTATTTCGGATTTATGATTTTGTAAAATTACCTGTTTTGTTTTTGTTATTGTATTGTTTTTTATGTTGTACTGATTTGCTGTTGTGCTATTTTCCTATGCTGGTTTGTTGTTGTTTACTAAAAAACAGCACAGATTATATTATCAGTGCTGTTTTATCTAAAATCAACATAGATTTTGATTTTTTTTAAATAATTGTTTTTTATATATCAACATTATACTCAAATTAAAGAAAAAAATGCTCGATTTTATAGTATATTTTTTTTTTCAAAAACTAATGTCGTATAAAAAAGTTATGAATGTTTAAAAAATGTGGAGGAACTTGAAAAAAGTCAACAAAGATGGCTATTCCAAAGATACTCCTTCAACCTTCTTTTTTTTCCCACTTGAATCTCATCATTTATTAAGAAAATTGATGATTAAGATTGCTTTTTAGCCAAATTACACTTTTTATTTGAACCTCCTCCTATATATATATATATTAAAGTTAAATAGAAGGTTAACTTTTATAAAAAAAAAACAAATTTCTTAGTGAAAAGTAAATACAAATTAATTAAATACAACTTTGTAATAAACATATGGATATGAGCTTTAAAAAAACATATTTAAAAGACTAAATTACAATTTTTGTTTTTTATGTTTTTAAAATTATGGAATTAGTCATTTAAAACTTATACTTTCACTCACTGTCATTTATTTGAATAGTTTTTTCATTTCTTATCTTTTTAACTAACTAGAGTTAAATATTTCTGTTAAATTAAAGCCATTATTGTCTTTTAGCCCTAAAGGACAATTCTTGTAATGTAAAGTTTACTTTTTTTTTATTCTTTATTTATTCTTTTTATCACTTTTATTTTATAGATTTTATTTAAAATTTTATTAATTAATTAACCAACTTATTTATTTTATAAAGATATATATATATATATATATATATATTATTTATTTATTTTCGTTTGTTTGAATAAGTAATACACTTTTCTCACTTTTATTGCAAAGGTTTCTTTAAAATTTTATTAATTAATTAAGCAACTTATTTGTTTTATAAAAATAGATTTTTTTATATTTTTATAATTTATTTATTTTCTTTTTTTATTAAGCTATTTACTTTTATCATTTTATAATTATTATGTTTCTTTATACTATTTTTTATATAATAGAGAGTTAGTAGGAGTTTAAAGTTTATTTTGTAATCATACACTCAACCTTGAGACCTTGTTTTCAGTCGAGCAAATGCTTAATTCATACTCATTTGTTCATAGCCTATTTTTAACCCAATAGGTTTTAACTAAGAAATTTGTTAATTAGTAAAACATGGTAAACTATTTTAATATAAATGTATTATGTGTATTGGTTAAAGTATAACTAAGTCCCAAATTAAAAAGTGAACCAAACGGGTGAAACGTTGGTTTTCGGTTTTAAGGTCGGGCATTGGGGCCGTTCAAACTGGCTCTAACCTTTCTAGAATTTTAGCTAAAACTGTCACGTAAAAGAAATCCGTTAGAATGGGTTCTAGAGACAACCCTGTGACGGTTAAGTCGGTATTCGTAGACTAGCAAGTACAAACTGAACATATTCGTTTCGTTCATTTAACTTTAACCAAACAAACAATCGAACACGAACAAATAATTTTTTTTTAAAGAAATAAAAATAAAGAATATTAAATAAAAAATATATATATTTATAAAATAAATAAGTTGGTTAATTAATTAATAAAATTTTAAATAAAATCTATAAAATAAAAGTGATAAAAAGAATAAATAAAAAATAAAAGAAAAAGAAAGAAAAGAAAAAAATAAAGTAAACTTTACATTAACAGAATTGTCCTTTAGGGTTAAAAAACAATAATGCCCTTGACTTAACACAAATATTTAACTCAAGTTAGTCAAAATGACAAAAAATAAGAGAATTATTCAAATAAAGGACAGTAAGTGAAAGTAAAAGTTTTAAAGGATTCATTCCGTAATTTTGGAAAACATAAAGGACAAAAATTATAATTTAGTATATTTAAAAATTAGTTTCTACGATTTTTACAGAACTTAGTTATCAACTAGTATTTGTGTCGAAATCTGAAATTTGGTTGTTTGCTTGTGTGCAATTTAACAAACATATGGATACAATTTAATAAACGGTTTATGGTAAAAGAGAAAGCAAACACAATACTTGTACTCTTCACAAAACCTATAAATTCAATCGTCAGAATAAATTGAAACCTTCTTTTTATCTATTCTGCATGAGTTTACTTGAATTTTCAAATTAAACCTCGTTTTTATTTATTTTCAATCGGCGGGATGGGATGTTGGCCAGCAATTCCTTGTCTTTGGTGATGGGCACGTTGCTTCATTTAATGCCAAAAAATAGGTGGACGTTAGTGTAATGTACGAAATGTGCAAACAATTTTATACATAAAAGACAATTTATGGTATTACCTTAGTTTAAGAACGAAATCTGAAATTTGGTATAAACATAAAAGACGAAAAATGTAATTTCTTCTTTTATTAACGACAAAAATACAATTTTGTCCTCAAGTGAGGGTCAAGTGACCACGCTTTACGTCTGAAGTTGACGGCTCTAGCCCAAATAATGAAACGTGCAAACTTTTCTAAACATAGAGAACAAAATCTGTAATTTCTTTAGTTAAAATACGTAAACTGAAATTTGGTAAATACTGAACGTAAAATTTAATTTACTCTTAAAATAAAGTTCAGATTCTTCACTTATTTTTCAATTTTTGATGGAATCAACAAGATTTAAATCAGTTCTATTATTATCTGCACTGGGAGTTCATTGTTGGATAAAGATCCGGAAGTTGTGTTTGTTAGATCCGGATGCATTGAAATCAAAGGCGGGTAGAATATGATGTACAAAAGAGAACCACGTGGAGAAGTGTAAATCACATTTTCAAGTTTTGAAATTAAATTATTTTTTTGAAGTATGATGAGGATGTGTTAGTTTGGTACTGAAGGTTTTTGTGTAACAAAAATCTCACTAGTGTGTGGGTGTGAGCGGGTGGGGGTGGGGGTGTGTGGGGGGAGGGGGTTGGGTCTAATAGCAAAGCCATTCGAAGTTAAGTGGTGAAGTTTCCCTTGAGGTTAAGGGTTCGAGTCCCGTTGTGACGGATTGGTGTAAATTATTAGAAATGAGACCCAAAATGGGGTATTGCTGTTAAAAAAAATAGAAATATTATAACTTTTTAAACAACACTTAAATTTTTTAGGATAAATACACCGTACCTGTATCTTGCGGTATTCGAACTCCAACCTTTTAATTGTGGGGCACACCACTTAACCACCAGGATATACCTTTAAGGATAATAGAAATATTAATGACCTCTACACCGTAAATTGAGAACGATATACAAAGGAAACAGCTAAGTTTTTACCATTAGATGAAAATAATACAATAAAAAAGTAGACAGTATATATAGAGCCTAATTAGGATTAACCTAGCTAAAATAACTGAACAAAAACCTAATATGCTAACACGACCCAAATAATTATTCTTGTTTAAAATATCACCTAAAACACTTTTAAAAGATAAAACCTTGTAACCGGTACAATGTACTTATCTAAACTGGCTGAGAAGTTCAACAACTCAAACATGTATTATATGATTTAGTCATGTGGATCTTAAATGCAAGGGATATCTGTCTTTGTCTTGGTATCTTTGTCATTTTACCAATCTTTCAATTTCCAGGGACCCCTTTCAATTCTCTTTCAAGAGGAACGGAAGGGAATTGAATAGCATGGAACTGAAGAGCTTACTTTTTCAACTTTCAACATAAAAATAGCAAATTAGTTTTCAATGAAATACTTTAAACTACCCCCATCATCTAGGGGTGAGCAGTTCACGGTTCGGAACCATTAGAACCGTAGAACTGGAACCGACCCGTGAAATACTAAACAGGTCCGGTCCTCGGTTCCTCATATGGTCATTAAACGGTTCGCGGTTCGGTTCGGTTAATAACCCGACGGTTCCGGTTCGGACCCGTTAGAACCGTTTGTGAGTATTTTGGGTTTGTTTTTTTGTTTTGTGGAGTTGGATTGGAACTTTATTTTGTATGAAACATAATTTGGTATAATAAAAGTGGAACTTTATCTTAATCGGTTCGGTCCAGCAATTAAACGGTTCCGACCCGTTTAATACGGTTCCGGTCCGGTCCGAACCATTTATATACGGTCCAGGCCTCGGTTAACATATTTTCATCCAAACGGTTCGCGGTTCCGGTACGGTTTCGGTCCGGTATTAACGAATGATCAGCCCTACCATCAACAAATAAATATTTAAAAATGCCCATAAATTTAAATGGTGATGGGTTGACCCATTTAATTTTATCACATGTGTCAAATTCAAAACACGATTTGTTTATACTAGACAGATTTAGAGTTTAGAATTCAACTCAAAATGTCACTATTTTCTTGTGTGTTTCAAGTCGTGTCTCGTAAAAAATTGACTCCACTGAGTACAAAACTATATGCGTCTCTAAATAATCATTTAAAAACTCATTTCTCCCTCCTTCTTGCCTCTCGACCGCGACAGTGGAACACCTCTGGCCACCACCTCCGACTTCCCCTCCTATCGCCACCACCAATTATCCCCACCATTGTGTTCCTCATTGAAACTACTTACAATCTCGTTTTCTTGAATTTCCATAATAAAATTGCTAAAATAATATGCTAAAAAAGCAACAAAAGTTGTACTTTTTAACCGTAATTCGTATATTTTCTAGAATATATACACCACAACCTGCACCTTCAGGATTTGATCTTTCAACATTTTGGTTATGAGTTATACCACTTAATCATCAAAATGCACTTTGGGACATAAGAAGTTGTACTTAATGCAAGAGAATTGTACTCTTGGTAGTTTATAGCTAAGAGAAAAATAATAAATTATAATCATAATTTCTAAATGGCATCCAAACTTTATTCCAAGGTGTTAAACATAATTATATATTAAAGATTTTAATTCGTTAAACATAATTATACGTATATACATTTTAATAGTAGGTGAACAGTTATATCATTTAACTGGGCCTCTTGGATGGTGGTACACCTGCTGACGTGTACATGGTAATTGGGTGATTTTCTATTTTTTTTTGGGTTTACCCAGTTTTTTTTTTTTGTATTAATAAGTTTTGGTTGGAATTTTAACACAAACGCTGACTTGTCTTGGTGGTCGTCGCCAGTTTCATGTTTCCTCACAACCATCTCACCAACCCGGGTTTGAACCTTGGGGGTGGGTTTTTTTTAAATGTTTTTTTTATTTGATTTTTTTCAGTTTTTATTAACCTTATATTTTTGTTATTTTTATGTAACTTGATTTTTATGTTGCAAAACCTTAACGCTCATGTTTTGTCACCATTACCACAAGTTATTGTACCGTCGCGGAGCACGGGATTTCCCCTAGTTACACATATCAAGTTGAATATATATATATATATATATATATATATATATATATATATATATATATATATATATATATATATATGGGAAGAATCATAAGAAAACTCATTATTCATGAGAAAACAAAAAAACTACTTATTAAAGGTAAAAAAATAAAAAAATCATAACTCAAAATATAAATAAAAAACCAAAAAACTGGTTCGGAGACCATGTTTCCCACGTCGTCCTCATTAAAAAAAACTCGAAAAAATAGTGGGGTTAGCTTTTGGGTTTAGTTTAGCTTTTAGGTTAGGTTTTTGGAGGGGGTGTGTTGGGGGTTGGGTGGGGTGGGTTTATGTCACACCCCGCCCCAGACACCCCCTGGACGTGTGCGAGCCCGATTGGTATCATCTTTGAACCTTGATTTCAGAGTTTTTATATATACAACGGAAGTCTTTTTAAAAAAGGATCGTTTCAACATTCTTTCAAGGGTTGTATTTGTAAATATTAAAACTCAGTTGGAAGACAAAATTTTTATATTACTTTATAAACATATGGATTTAAATACCCTTTTCATTTTGATTACAAAACAGTGTTTGAAATCAAATACATTTACATCTACCGGAAATAGTACTATCCAAGGTTGATCAATCCCCTGATCCTATTTCCTTTTTTCTTTTCTTTAGGATTTTCTACACACGAGGCCTGAGAATCCAACGTGCAAGTTATCCTTTTCATAGGTCAGATCTGATGTCTGCCTCTCACATTTTCTTTTCTTGGGTCAAATCTGATGTCTGCCCATACCCCATTCTTATTTCAGTTTATTCATTTCCTGAAAACGTTTTGAAAATAAAACGTCAGCGCGAACGCCGATGAATACAATTATCTTGAGATTAAAATCATTTGGCACAAACAAGTATTAATTTCATAATCACAACTTTATGTTCAATCCACACATTGAACAAGCCCGTCCTGTTCAATCGCACCACAGTATACACTAGTGTCATGTCTTATAACAATGGACAGGTTTGCCTCCGAAGTTGTTATAAGACAAGCACGAGCCGTAATCCGGGAATTTCACCCGAGACCCGTGTATCCCTTGCAAGTTTTACGCATACCAATGGCCTGAATGCTTTGTTCGTAAAAGAACGTTGAGCATTATTCCCTTAACCTTTATTTGGCCATTTTTGTAAATAAAATGTTTCACACAAGTTTTCAAAGAGATAAAGTATTCACCTTGATTATGGGAATGAGCCTCTAAGTCGAAAGCTTATAGACTATCCTTTTAACTTGGTTTCTCTAGCGTTTCAGCACTTCTACTAGCGTTTCTTCTTAAACCAGGCACTACAACAAGCGGGAGTTGGATCGGGATCGTCGAGAGCGAGCTAGGACGTTTCTTGAACTGATTGGTGAAGAGAGAATTGATGTTGGTGTGAATAATGGGAATGAACTCGACCATCTATTTATAGGGCAAAACCTGAGCCTGTGACGGACCGTTACGGGTGCTGACGGTCCATCACCAGATTAGGGTTCGCAAGTCATCAGACACGTGTCTCCCTCTAGTCATTTTGGGTCGTGACGGACCGTTACCAGGCGTGACGGTCCGTTACGGAGTTGATACGTGGCGCACCAGGGTGAATATGCGGCCATGACGGACCGTTACCCGGAGTGACGGTCCGTTACAGGGTTTCCACGCGTCAGAAATCAATCCTTAGTCACCGGACACGTGGCGCTTCATCAGGGTTCGCGTGCCCTGCCCGTAACGGACCGTTACCGTCCGTGACGGTCCGTTACCGTCTGTGACGGTCCGTTACCTTTGAATTTTCATGATTTCTACTTTTTGAACCTTGGTTTATAGGTTATTTATACTTACAGTCCTTGTGAATTGTACCTTAGTCAAATCTTGGACTTTTTCGTGGCAGGTGTTACATCCTCCCCAACTTGTTTTAATCTCGTCCTCGAGATTATTCAAATAAGTAAGGATATTTCTTTTTCATTTTAGACTCGAGTTCCCACGTGTACTCAGGGTCACGTCTGGAGTTCCATTTTACTTTCACGATCATCAATTTCTTTCTTTTCAATTTCTTTTCCTGCCGGTCCTCGATTTGCAAAGGTTGCTCCACGGATCTTAATTTTTCATCTACCTCTACATCTTGTAGGGGCATTACAAGAGATTCATTTGCCAAACACTTGCGTAGATTTGACACATGGAATACATCGTGTACTCCAATCATTTCTTCTGGTAATTTGAGTTGATAGGCCACAGGCCCAACTCTTTTCAGGATTTTGAACGGTCCTACGAATCTAGGACTTAATTTTTCTTTCTTCCCAAATCTTACAACGCCTTTCCATGGTGAAACTTTCAATAGAACGTTATCACCGACGTTGAATTCTAACGTCTTTCGTCTCTTATCAGCATAACTCTTTTGACGATCATGAGCCGCTTTCAATCTATATTTTATTTGAATAACTTTCTCAGTCGTTTTCCAGGACTATTTCAGGTCCGAATAACTGATTTTCTCCTATTTCGGACCAACAGATTGGAGTTCGACATTTACGACCGTATAAGGCTTCAAAAGGAGTGGCCTGTCTACTCGTATGATAGCTATTATTGTAGGAGATTTCCATTAGAGGTAAGTGGTCATCCAACTTCCTCCAAGATCGATAACACAAGCCCTTAACAAGTCTTCAAGAGTTTGAATGGTTCTTTCACTTTGCCCGTCCGTTTGAGGATGGTAGACAGTGCTAAGATTCAATTTTGTACCTAGAGCTTTTTGGAAACTTTGCCAGAATCGAGAAGTAAATCTACTATCTATATCTGATACAATAGATAGTGGCACACTGTGTAATGATACGATTTTATTAACGTACAATTGTGCCAGCTTATCCATGCTGAACGTTTCTTTCATGGGAAGAAAATGTGCAGATTTAGTAAGTTTGTCAACAATAACCCAGATTGTATCATTCCCACGACTGGTTCGGGGAAGTTTAGTAATGAGATCCATGGTTATCATCTCCCATTTCCAGACAGGAACTTCAAGTTGCTGTAACAAGCCAGACGGCTTTTGATGTTCAGCTTTAACTTGAGAACAGGTTAAACATTTTGCAACATAGATAGCGATATGTTTCTTCATTCCTATCCACTAATAATTGGCTTTTAGGTTTTTGTATATTTTATCGCTTCCAGGATGAATGGTGTATTTAGATTTGTGGGCTTCTTCAAGAATTTCTTCACGTATGTTTCCATAGATAGGAACCAAAATTCTTTTATTTATTCTAAGAATTCAATCCTTACCCTTGATCAATTGGTCGATCATTCCTCCCAATTCTTCCTTCTCAAGGTTGGGTTCTTTCAAAACAAGTTTATGAGATTCCTTAATACGAGTGATAAGATCGATTTGGAGATCGAGTCTTAAAGCACAAACTCGTTTAGGTTTCTCTTGTTCTTTTCTACTCAAGGCGTCAACTACAACATTAGTTTTGCCTTCATGATAACAGATTTCGCAATCGTAATCATTTAGGACTTCCATCCAACGTCTTTGCCTCATATTTAGTTCTTTCTGACTGAATATGTACTTTAGGCTTTTATGATCAGTGAATACGGTGAATTTGACTCCATATAGATAATGCCTCCATAATTTCAATGCGAAGATTATGGCGCCCAATTTTAAATCATGAGTCGTATAATTCTTTTCATGAGTTTTCAATTAACGGGAAGCATAAGCAATAACTTTTCTTCCTTGCATTAACACACAACCAAAGCCGGTGTGTGAAGCATCACAGTATACTGAAAAGCCTTCGTTTTCATCTGGCAAAGCTAGTATGGGTGCTTGGGTCAGTTTCTGCTTTAGAGTTTCAAAAGCTTCAGATTGTTTAGGTCCCCATTCATACTTAACTGATTTGCGAGTCAGAGAAGCTAATGGAACAACGATTCGAGAAAAATCTTGGATAAGTTTTCGATAGTAACCAACCAATCTGAGGAAACTACGAAATTCGGTTGGAGTCTTCGGGATTTCCCATTTGGATATAGCCTCAATTTTAACCGGGTCAACTTGGATGCCATCAGCGTTAATGACATGCCCAAGGAATTGAACTTCTGATAACCAGAACTCGCATTTTAAGAATTTAGCATAAAGCTTTTCGTTTCTCAAGAGTTCAAGCAAGATTTTCAAATGATTAGCATGATCTTCCTTACTCTTGGAATAAATAAGGATATCGTCAATGAATACGATAATGAATTTGTCCAAGTAAGGTTTGCAAACTCGATTCATCATATCCATGAAAGCTGCTGGTGCATTAGTAAGTCCAAATGGCATTATCGTGAACTCATAATGTCCATACCGAGTTCTGAAGGCAGTTTTGGAAATACCTTCTTCCTGGACTTTCAATTGGTGATAGCTAGAACGAAGGTCGATTTTTGAAAAGCATCGAGCTCCTTGGAGTTGATCAAAGAGATCATTGATTATGGGGAGTGGATAACGGTTCTTAATCGTGACTTTATTCGGTTCACGATAGTCGATACACATGCGCATCGAGCCGTCTTTCTTTTTAACGAATAAAACCGAAGCTCCCCAAGGCGACGAGCTTGGTCTTATGAATCCTTTTTCGAGCAATTCATCCAACTATTTCTTTAATTCTGCCATCTCTGTTGGAGCTAATCTGTACGGTGCTTTGGCAATTGGTTCCGTACTGGGTACTAGATTAATTTTGAATTCTACTTCTCTTTCAGGTGGAATTCCAGGCAGTTCATCGGAAAAAACGTCAGGAAACTCAGCTACAACCGGCACATCTTCGATCTTCTTTCCAGTGTCGGTGGTTACAGATACGAGGTATGCTAAGTATCCTTTTCGTAAATACTTTGTGGCTTTTAGCATGGAAATTATTCCAACAGAGTTGGATAATTTATCGCCATGTATAGTCAAGATATTGCCTTTTGAACGAAGTTCTATATCTTTCTTATCACACAGGATACAGGCTTGGTTTGAGGCTAACCAATCCATTCCTAGAACAATGTCAAAACCTGCCAAAGTCATTGGCAACAGTTATGTAGGAATAACATGTCCTGATAGTGTAATATTACAATCGTTTAGGATTTCAGAGATTTGGACTAGGTCCCTGTTGGCAGTTTCTACCACGTATTTCTTGTCTAACTTAGTTAAAGTTTTATTTAACAGTATACAGAATATATGATCTATAAAACTTTGGTTTGCACCAGAGTCAAACAAAACTCGAGCATAAATATTATTGACAAGAAATGTACCCGTAATAATATCGGACATACCTGCTGCTTCATGAGTATGGAGAACGAATGCTCGCACATTCTTCTTTACTCCATCTGCAGGTTTTGGACCAGTCCCATCAGTTTTCTTTAGCTTGGGACAATTGATTTTGATGTGGCTGGCTTCACCACATTCAAAGCAAGTGATTTGCTTCTTCTTGAAACAATTCTCTGTTTTGTGACCGGTCATCTTGCAAAAGTTGCAGAAAATTCTAGTACGACATTGTCCTAAGTGCCTCTTTCTGCACTTGGGACATTCCGGAATGGAAGAGTTGTTGTTTCGGAAAGTAAAATTGTATTTCTTTGATCCACTTGGGCCTTGCCCATATTCCTTCTTCTTTCCCTCCTCCTGATTTCTAATCAAACTGCTGGTTAGTGATGCTCCTAGATCCATAGCATCATCAAGATTTTCATAATTTGCGACTTTGACCATGTCGCGAATTTCTCCAATCAAACCCCAAATATAACGCTTTATCAGGTTTGATTCAAGGGTAGCAAGATGTGGAACTATTCTAGCATATTCAAGGAGTTTGGTGGAATACTCCTGATGATTTGTTCCTATCATCTTAAGACTTAAGAATTTTCCTTCTATTTATTCCCTCTCATTCTGGGGAACGTACTTCTTTTCTACTCGGGTTTTGAAAGCACTCCAGCCCATTGCATAGGCTGATTCTCTTCCTTTGGCAACAACAATGTTGTTCCACCATTCTAATGCTTGGTCTTTAAATAAATTCGAGGCATAAAGAACCTTGTCTTTTTCAACACATTTGCTGATAGCTAGTACGGATTCAGTCTTTTCTATCCACCTCAATGTGGCAATTCCTCCTTCTCTCCCAGAGAAGTTATATATGGCTTGCAGTCCTGAAACATCTTGTATGTACAACAAACCACTTTTCTCTTCTTTTCTATATGACCATAGTTATTACACATACTCTCATTTTCAGAAGAGTCATGTTAATATTTTTCTTTCCTAGTCTTCTCGGTCTTATGAGTTACAGAACCTTCATGTTTTAGAGTAACTGGCTGAGACTGAGTGATAGTTCGGGTATGTTGGGTTAAAGGTTGAGAATTGACAGATTTTTGATTTGATGGTTGTGCCGATAGTTTATCAGCTTGCCTTTTCTCCATTTCAGTAAATATCATAGGAAGGGAATCCTTGATTCCTTCTACAATCATCTTTTGGAGTTCCTTTCGAGATTCAGTAGCAGTATTTTCAACTGCCGCCTATTTCTTCTTTCCCCTAGTGTGATGTGAAGGTCCGGTATTTTTCGACATACTATATAGAAATGAGATTGGAATCAAAACAAAACCTTTTTATTGATAATAATATATTACAAAAAATGATACATATAGAAATTATTGTACCTAGAAATTTCTAAAATTCTTTTCTTTAAGAGATTTTATTAGCAAAGCATTTCGAGTTTCAACTTCAGCTTTCTCTCATTCCAATTCAGCTATTCTGTTTAGCAACATTCGTTCCCTTTCACTTCCTGATGCATTCTCACTTATATGAGTAGCAGGGATGGGAATCGTCTCATAGTATGGAATGTAAGGTATATTAGCGTCAGCACGTTCTTCTTTTCAGGATTATTCTCATAAGATATATTGGCATATCCTTCATGAAAATTTCGGGAATATAATGGGGTGACATTATAACTTCCAGCGGTAGGAGTAGAATGAAAACTTATAGAAGGATTATAGGGAACACTAGGGTTTCCTATTTCTTCGAGGCTTCTAAAAGTTGAACTTTCAGTTTCCTCATTATTTTTTACAGTTGTTTCATTAGTTTTTCGTTCATGATAACTAGCTGGAGCAAATTTACGAATAAAGCTAGGACCCTTGCCTTTTCCGACCATTATGAAAAATAAACAAAACGATATTTTATTATTATAGAAATATATTACAAAATACAACAAAAACGATTTTAATCTTTCATAAGCTCTTTTCCAAGAGTCATTGATGTCGTCCAGACGGTCTATATAAAAACTACTAAAACCTAACCTATACTCCTAAGTAAAAAAAAGGAATACCTATGAACTAAACCGCACTGACAGACAAATGTACCTATCGAGTGTAGCACAGCTTAATGGTAAACCGAGTATCGAACCCTAAAGACACTATGAATAACAAAACTAGACTCGGACTAAAGAATGATTTGGTTGGGGGGTTGACTACACTACTGAATTAACTAAGGAATGCAATAAACAAAGATCGACTCAACTATCAAGACGAAGTAATAAGGTGAAATCAGAAGATAGGAAGAATACCACCTAGGTCGGAATCCTACTTGCAAAGTACAGCTTCTACCGGTTCTGGAAACTATGATGGATCTGGGTTTCTAAGGATGATAACTAAAGACTACCTAGCGGATCTCGATCACTCTCAGGGTGTCACCAACTAAGCTACCTAAAGTGTACTAAACTCACCAGATGGTTAGATCACCTCTCGGGTATTTCCAACAAATGATAATGTACCCAAATAGACAGATTACTTTTCAGTCTCACTGTCCACGATACATCGAAGATGCACGGGGTAATATCAGGATAACAACTATGACATGAACTAGCAATAATCACTAGACACCTAATACCAACTTCCTCTCAGACAGCTGACACTCGGATTCCTAAATGACGAAGACTAGACAACTAATTCTCACCTCTCGGGTATTGAAATAGGACACACACTCAATCTAATCAAGGATTAACCAACACTCCTATGGATTACTACGTCTAGCAAACCACTCAGGTCACAAGCAATATGAAAACAACCTAAACATGCATCTATTAATGTAAGACATTCAACAAGACAACATGAGGAACATTAATCAACACAAAACCATATTAAAGCATGCTATATCAGTATACTAATCAAACCGAGATCCTTTACAAAATCAATTATCCATCAAAAGAATCCAAAACCAGATAAAAATCTAAATTTTACGCATATTTATCAATTGACCTAGGCAGTACTATGGTTTTAGCTAAGAATCATCATCCAAAACATCATAACAGAAGTAAAAGACAAATACATGGTATCAAACATAGCAATTAAAACGCAAATATTCAAACTTAAACACCTAGAACGCTATTACAACGAACCCGGGATCCAAAAGTTTTGATCTTGCACTTGAATTGATCTTCTTGCTCCCAAAATCGCCCTAGTCTCTATTCCATACGGCTGCCAATCGAACTTCTTAACCTAATTGCATTCAAAATCTAATATAATTCGATTTGGCTTTTTTCTCGGTATTTCCATCTCCCGCGTACCGCGAGACCATGGTATAGGTTCCTCGCATACCGCGAGGACCAAAATAGTCGGGACCGCTTTTAGCTTCCCTCGCGTACCGCGAGGCCTTCTTATTCCTCTCTCGCGTACCGCGAGAGGCTACTTTTCCAACTTTTTCTTCTTTTAATCTTCCGGCTTCATTCTCTTGCTCGGTTTCTTCTAGTATTCACTTGTATTTCCCACGAGCACCTGTAAACAAGACAAAGACTCAATAGTATACAAAAACGACTCAAAACAAATATAAAACTAAGCAAAAACGTATGAATACAATAGGAATAAAGATGTGTGCTTCGCACTATATCAAACATCCCCACACTTAACCTTTTTTCGTCCTCGAAAAAGCTGCAAATGGAATCATAACTTAGATCTAACTTCAACATTCATAATTACCAATTAGCAAAACATACTCACGAATTAAAAATCAACAATTAGTATTTCTGTCCGATTAAACCCAAGCATCAACCATATAGCCCCTGTAATGTGTTCTAATTCCTATTTTCTCAATCAACTTATGTGACTCACAATTAGAAGCTACAACTCTACCTAATCCCGTCTCACGGTCATGTCTAGGCACAGATTAAACCATATAGATTTTCCCACCACGTTAAACTAAGATTTATAGGTTTTTAGAAATCAGATGAAATATGAATGAATGGATGGAAATGAACCACTAGAGAACATTGCTCACTAAGTGAGACTTCAGTGATCCCTCTAGCTTCTTCTTGTTGGAAAGAAGATATTTGAGGAACTTGCCATACTTTGGCATATGCTGGAGGACCTCTATAAATGGAAGATTGACCTTGAGTTATTTGAACATATCAAGGAATATACCGTATTCCCTAGCGTGTTTATGTGGCAGCAAGCGCGCAGGATAGGGAACACGACTCAAGTCAATCTCGGGGGTAATAATCTCACTCCTACTCTTCTTCTCCTCCGTCTTCTCGGCAGGCTTCTCCATAACTATCTCCTCATCCACCGGCTCTTCTTCTTCTACCGGTGGGCTCTCTTTCTCCTCTACTCTCATGCTCCTTGTCGAACCACATTCAACTTGGGCTCCTCTAGCATCCTAGCATCGATCTCAGCAAACCGAGCTCTCCAATCTACCTTCTTCACCTCTTCTACCGGCGGGATGCCATAGTCCGCGTCGTGGCAGACTTCCTTCTCTACTATCTCCTCATCTCTCTGACTCATGACTGACACAGCCATCACTGAAGCGTTTGAACTCTTGTAGGTCGCAGATGCTTCACTCTGCTTCTCCTTCAAGCTCCTCGCGATGTCTCCTACCGTGCGCTGCAAGTCCTGAAATGCCGACTGCTGATTCTTCAATAACGTGTCATGGGCATCTAGTCTTTGCTTAGCGTCCCTATCCTGCTGAACTAGGTGGGCAAGCATCTGTGTCTGATTCTCTATCATCTCCTCTATCTTCCTCGTGTTGACACTGCTTCTCGAACTCGCTCCTGCTTCAACTCCTCCATACTGATGCTGGCGACCATTAAACCCAGGTGGGTTATTTCTAGATCTCCATCCCGAGCCATATGTATTGTTGTAATTGTTGTACCCTCGGTTCTGGTTCTAGTTGCCAGCAAAACTCACCCGCTCCTGATGATTGACGGGGCAATCTCTGGTGTCGTGGCCTCCCCTGCACACCATACACCGTGGAGCACTGAGTTTAAGCTCCTTGATCTCGTTTGCCATAGCTGCGAGTGCAGCAGCCACGCTAGTATCAGGGTTCACTTGATGCATACCTCTAGGAGAAGAGGCGGGTGCTCTAGCACTAGGAATGGAAGTCCTAGTAGATGGCTGGTGATGTTCCACCAGAGCGAAGCTCTCGAACATCTCCTCACTCTCGTCTGGCTCGAACTTATCCATTATAAGGCCTCCCGCAGCTGTGTTGAACATTTGCTGCTTCTCGAAGGTGAGACCATTGTAGAACTTCTCCACTATCGCCCAGTCGGAAAGACCATGCTGGGGACATCAGCTCAACATCGTGTAGAACCTCTCCCATGCCAAGTGATAGGGCTCGTTAGGATCCATCCAGAACGAATGGATTTGATCCCGAAGGCGAGCGGCCTTGGAAGGTGGATAGTACTTTTTGTAGAACTTAGCTTGAAGATCCTCCCAAGTGGTGATAGAATTGTCGGGGAGGGTGTCAAGCCAAGTAGATGCACGACCAAAGAGCTAGAATGGGAAAAGACGCAAGTAGATAGCGTCCTTAGACACACCCGTGATTTGAAGGTATCACATATCCGCGCGAAGCGGGACAGATGTCCGAGTGCATCCTCATCCTCAAGGCCATGAAATTGAGTGGCATGAGTGATCGTGCTCATGATATGTGACGGGATCTGCCATGTATTAGTGTTCGGAATAGCGGGGCATGTGATCGAAGATCTCGCCACGGTGACCCCGTCACTGGCCCTCTGGTGCACGGTACGTCTCGCTGGTGGGTTAGCGTCGCCCATGATAGGAAATGGAATTGGGCTAGTAAAACGTACCTGGATTTGCACAACTCCTTCAAACTCTCCCGAAAGTCGTGGGTGCGCTCGTGTAGCTCTCGTTCGGGCTCTTGAAAAGCTGAATATGGTGGTGATCCCTGCGAACGAGTGTGGTGCATACACTGACACAAGAATAAAAGAAAATAAATAAAGACTCAAGACAGAAAGACTCGATCCTGTGTTAGACACTCAGATAAGACACACAAGTAGCATAGAAGACAAAGACACACAATTAAGACTCAAAAACAAAACAAACCAAAAATCACTAAAAGAACTAGTCAAAGCTAATATTGCTATTGCCAAGTGTCCCCGGCAACGGCACAAAAAACTTGATGTCGTCCAGACGGTCTATATAAAAACTACTAAAACCTAACCTATACTCCTAAGTAAAAAAAGGAATACCTATGAAGTAAACAGCACTGACAGGCAAGTGTACCTATCGAGTGTAGCACAACTTAATGGTAAACTGAGTATCGAACTCTAGAGACACTATGAATAACAAAACTAGACTCTGACTAATACTAAAGAATGATTTGGTTGGGGGGTTGACTACACTACTGAATTAACTAAGGAATGCAATAAACAAAGATCGACTAAACTATCAAGACAAAGTAATAAGGTGAAATCAGAAGATAGGAAGAATACCACCTAGGTCGGAATCCTACTTGCAAAGTACAGCTTCTATCGGTTCTAGAAACTATGATGGATCTGGGTTTCTAAGGATGAAAACTAAAGACTACCTAGCGGATCCCTGATCACTGTCAGGGTGTCACCAACTAAGCTACCTAAAGTGTACTAAACTCACCAGATGGTTAGATCACCTCTCGGGTATTTCCAACAAATGATAATGTACCCAAATAGACAGATTACCTTTAAGTCTCACTGTCCATGATACATCGAAGATGCACGGGGTAATCTCAGGATAACAACTATGACATGAACTAGCAACAATCACTAGACACCTAATACCAACTTCCTCTCAGACAGCTGACACTCGGATTCCTAAATGACGAAGACTAGACAACTAATTCTCACCTCTCGGGTATTGAACTAGGACACACACTCAATCTAATCAATGATTAACCAACACTCCTATGGATTAATACGTCTAGCAAACCACTCAGGTCACAAGCAATACGCAAACAACCTAAACATGCATCTATTAATGTAAGACATTCAACAAGACAACATGAGGAACATTAATCAACACAAAACCAGATTAAAGCATGCTATATCAGCATACTAATCAAACCGAGATCCTTTACAAAATCAATTATCCATCAAAAGAATCCAAAACCAGATAAAAATCTAAACTTTACGCATATTCATCAATTGACCTAGGCAGTACTATGGTTTTAGCTAAGAATCATCATCCAAAACATCATAACAGAAGTAAAAGACAAAGACATGGTATCAAACATAGCAATTAAAACGTAAAGATTCAAACTTGAACACCTAGAACGCTATTACAACGAACCCGGGATCTAAAAGCTTTGATCTTGCACTTGAATTGATCTTCTTGCTCCCAAAACCGCCCTAGTCTCTTTTCCAGACGGCTGCCAATCGAACTTCTTAACCTAATTGCATTCAAAATCTAATATAATTCGATTTGGCTTTTTTCTCGGAATTTCCATCTCCCGCGTACCGCGAGACCATGGTATAGGTTCCTGGCATACCGCGAGGACCAAAATAGTCGGGACCGCTTTTAGCTTCCCTCGCGTACCGTGAGGCCTTCTTATTCCTCTCTCGCGTACCGCGAGAGGCTACTTTTCCAACTTTTTCTTCTTTTAATCTTCCATGAAACACTCTCTTTTACCAACTAAAACACTACATCAAACATCCTCACACTTAAACTTTAACCTTTTTCTTCTCTAACTTCTCATAAAAAGAGAGTGTTGTGCCATGAAAATTTTCAAAAACCTATAAATATTAACTTAACGTGGTACCTATCAACCTATTTTGACAGTTTCAGTATTACCGACACCCTAAGATGAGTACCCACAAGATTTCATGATTTTATTCAGTTATTAATTCTAAGTAACATTCACATGCTATTTAAGATATTCAAGCTGGCTGGATCTACCAAAACATCACTAATTAGACGCTTTTTCTATTATTTACTTCATTTAAACTCAACAAGCAGATCCAGTTGTACTATCTTTTTCCATTTTTATTTGCAAAACCTATACTTTCAAAGGACATTTTTCAAAAAAAATTTATTTTATTTTTAATTTTTGAATTTTTATAAAGACACAAACTAAAACTAAACAAACTAGACACTCACATCCCCACACTTGAAAGACACATTGTCCTCAATGTGAAGCAATAGGGGCTTTTCCTCCTTGTTCATAGTTAGAGTAGAGAGTATAGGGGCTCTTCATCCTTGTTCCGCAATAGGGGAGCCTACGAAACTCAGCGTTATGTTAGTTAGTATGGCCATTCGTGGCTAAAATCTTTGTATTGCTAGGGTGGAGATGATGTTTGGTATATGTTAATGTTTGACGTATTAATCTAGTGGTATGTTTATGTCTTTAATTATTCGTCCTTAAAACCACCATTTGGTGGGCTTTTATTATTGTCTAAATCCGTCTTTATATTTGTGAGTGTTCTTGATTTTAAAGTGTAAGATCGTAAAACCTTTTTAATCAAATTTCTTTTGAAATTTGTACGTCTTTATACAAGCAGAGATTGATAAGGCTTGGTCAACATTATTAAGGTCGTACGTCTTTATACGAACTTCTTATGCGACCAAGAATTGGTGAACTCATGTTGGGAACGGTACGTCTTTATACTTGGTCCCATTGTTACACCGCCTCCCCGTGAGCAAAATATAATCACATATTTAACCTTAATACAAAGCATTTACGTTCGATGTCTTAAACCAACCCGGAGATGACCATTCGAAGGGTTGAGGGTAAATGTTGTCCTTAACGGGAGGCACTACCATTTTAATTTAAAGATTTTAATTCGTGAATCAAATGTCGTGAGGACGAGGCTCTAGCGGTGACCCGGGTCACAAGTTTGTAGTTGTCATATCACTGGATTAGTCAACTTAAAATTATCACGTACCAAGCAGATTCGAAGCCCAAAGCAATACTCTTCGTGACCTGATCATTTCCAAGATATTTACTTTTCTGCTATTTACTATTCTGCTATTTGCATTCCTGTTACACACATCACGCACGTTTTTACTTTTCTGTTATTTACTTTTTTGTCATTTACTATTCTGCTTCACAAGCACACAAAACCCACTCACTAATTGATCCGGCTAAACGATAACAAAAGTTGAGTACTGGAACTCGACCGTGTCAATTGGTTCGATACTTGGTTCTTACCTAAACTATATTACGTTGCGATAGGTACACTTGCCTATTATGTGTTTTTAAGTTAAAGTAATTATCATTTTATAAATTTAAAACCGGATCTCGTAAAACCATCCTAAAAATATATTTATTATATTTTTATATACTAAAAACGACACATCAAACACCACGCCCCCTAGCCGCCTAGCGTGGTCCACGAGCATGGGAACTTTTCGTGGAGATCTCCACGGTGCAATGGCATTATAGCCGTTGAACGACTATTGAAATAAAAAAAATTAATTTATTAATAAACCTTTTTCAAACAATTTCAACTATGCTCTTTATAAATGGACACACTAAATTCATCATTTTCGGAATCAGATGGTGTAGGCGTGTAGCCCTTGAGTTACTCAAAGAGGATGTCGAAAGCTCAAACACGCCAAGGTTTACACGAAGAGCCCGTCTGAATAGCAAATACGCAACTGCGACATACACAACAATCTTCGAGCAGATTTGGCGGAACATATCGTCACACTTCAGCCCAACAATCAACTCTAGTTTTTTTAGTTGTTATTTTATTTTTAAGTATGTTTTTAAATATTTTATTTTGGACATCTGCACGATATAAGAAGAATACATAGAAGGAGATTAGAGTTACGATTTGGCTTATGTAATTATTCTAGTTTCTTATCTCAATTTCCATATGTAATTCTCATCTCTTTCTTCATTGATTAATAGAAATCCATCCTGACTTAACCCTAATTCTTCTATTTGATTGCTTTACTCAAACCGATTCACTTAAATGAGTTTATTATATTAAATGGTAACGGTAAAAGTATATTATTTTTTCTGATATAGTGATATTAAGGTATAGTTTATTAATTTTTAATGTAATTTTCCAATTAAAAAAATCATAAAAGTAATAATTAGAGTGAGTTAGAGATTTGATTTGAGGTGAATGAGGCGCCCAAATATATTCCATATTAATGCAAAATACCTTTTGTATGAATCCATATATGTTCCACCCTACCCCCCACCCCCACCCCCACCCCCAAACCACCACGGCACCACCGGCGCCCATCGTAACAAACTCTACGGATGATCCAAACCGTAAGTCTATCCCTAAATCTCCCTCAATATATTTTTTCTTATCAATTGTTCAACGATACAGTTTCAAATCTTATTTTGTGATTTGATTTTTCATTTCTATGCGACAATCATGCTCGTTGTTTCATTTGATTTTTCAGTCGTTGATTCACCTGTTATTGCTAGGGTTTTTTATACGATAATTTTTTGTTTGAAATTTGAACCATGCATAATTCAATTGTTGTTTCGTTAGCCGTGCAATGTGTAATGATTTTGTATAATAATCGTATTTACAATTTGTAGATTGAAATTTGAGTTTATTGAACGAAATTTGGATGTTGCGATTTACAATTTGGGGTAAAATTTTGATTGATCATGTGTAGGGCTGTAACGCGGCTGGAAGTTCGCTTGTTTAATAAACGAACGAACACGAACAAAGAAATTCAGTTTGATTAGATAAATGAACGAAACGTTCAATAATTTGTTTGTTTATGTTCGTTTTGGTTATGTTCATTTGTTTGAAGTTTTTAGTATTTTTTTTTTTTAAATTACATTAAAATTAAATTATTATATGTTTGATTGTGTTCGTTTATGTTCATTTGTATTCGTTTATGTTCATTTGTATTCGTTTTTGTTCATTTATGTTGATTTGTGTTCGTTTTTGTTCATTATACTGTTAACAAATGAACACAATCGAACACGAACAAGTTCATTTCCTTAACAAACGAACACGCACCCAAAATTTCGTTCGGTTATGTGTTCGTGAACCGTTCGTTTGTCCGATAATAGCTTAGCGAACGAACATGAACAACGTCTCATTCGGTTAGGTTCGTTTACAGCCCTAATGATGTGTTCACCTGGATATAATGTGTATATTATGAATGTTAATCTCACAGGCAGATAACTAGAAATGGGAGTATACCTAAGCACGCCTAAAACCGAGAAGTTTTCTCAGGACGGTGAGAATGAGAACCTAAGATATGGGGTGTCATCCATGCAGGGGTGGCGTACGTCAATGGAAGATGCTGTAAGTAGCTAATGTGGACTATGTTTTAGCTATTTATAACTGTATATTGTTGTTCTTGTGGAATTATTGATGAATGAAGACGGTAGATTTTCTAACATGATGGAATGACTCCTATTTTGGATACTCAAATGTTGTTTTGTAACTCGTGGGAACTTTAATTCGTTTATGGATAACTTCAATGACTTTGAAAAAGCGACTCAATCGTTTTGGTTTTATTGGTTAGTTCCAATAGGGTGTAAAATTGATGCCTTTGATTTTGTGTCTGAAATTTATTGTTGATGTGGATGACTCAGCATTTTGTCTGCCTTGTTGGTTTGAGGTGTTTGGTAGCATGCTGCTTATCCTGATTTGGACCATTCAACGTCTTTATTTGGTGTTTATGATGGCCATGGAGGTAAGAATATGAGCTTACATACACAAGTGCATATATTTTTGTCACCCTAGGTTAACAGTTCAACGTCTTTCTTTGGTGTTTTGTCACCATGGTTGGATATGTGTATATATCTCAGCAGGGTGTTTGTTAAAAAGCAAGATTTGTTTTCAGAGTATAAAATTATATTAATACTAAGCCTTTAAGTTTGCAGGTCAGGCAGTCTCTAAGTTCTGTGCCAAGTATCTTCACCAACAGGTGATCAAACATGAAGCTTATTCTAGTGGTGATATTGGCACTGCTGTGCAGAAATCTTTCATCAGGTTACTTATTTTGATCTTTCTCATATGTCATTTAAGCATGGAAGGAGTGGCGGAGACGTCATTCATTTATAGTTTTTTTGTGGATTTCACATGCTTGAGTCATCGCTCAGTTAATTCTTAAAAGTAGGAAACTAGGAAGACATGTTTTTATTTGATTTATTACCTTGTGAATGTATGTATTAAGCCAACTAAGAGAAAGTTCACTAGAAAACACTAAAATACTTGAGAACACAAGAGCACTTATGAGCCCATAAATAAATAAAAAATGAAGGGCTGAGATTGGAGGTGTTCATATGTGAATGGAATAATCACAATTGAATCAAATATGAATGGATATGTCCACATCACATGTGAACTAGCATGTGCTCACATGCAAACAGATTTTTGAAGTGTTCTAAAATGAACTCACCCTAAGCAATTATATGTTGTAATCATAGGTGGCAATTTGGGCCCATTTGCCTATAAATGGGTCAATTTGGGTTATGTTTTATCTCTAATGGTAAAATGGGTTAGTTGAATGGATTTAACAAAAACAATTGGTCAAATGTGTTGAAAGAACCACTTACCCATAAATAGGTCAATTTGGGTTATGTTTTAGCTCTAATGAATCAGATGTGTTAAGTTAAAGGATTTAACTAAAAAAATGGGTCAAGTGTGTTGAAAGAACCACTTACCTATAAATGGGTCAATTTGGATTATATTTTATCTCTAGTGGATCAAAATGGGTTAAGTTAAAGGATTTAACTAAAAAATTGGGTCACATGTGTTGAAAGAATCACTTACCTATAAATGGGCCAATCTGGGTCATATTTTTATCTCTAAATGGTCAAAAGGGTTAACATAAAGGTTTTAACTATAAAGGAAATGGGTCAAATGGTTTTAATGAGTCAAGCAGGTTGAAAGTCGGCAGAAGTATATTTATGCATAGAAACCTCATAAATCTCTTTATTAGAAAATAAGTGAGATTATTTTGTAAAAATATAGTTTCTATATTCATATTTTATACATCAACAACTTTAAAATGGTAAACAAAGAATTTTTGTGGGTCGGATGTCATGTTGACCTGAATTTAAGGTTACTCGTTTAATCGGTTACCCAACCTGCCTGGCCCCCACATTTCCATTTCACTGCCTCAGTAGTCAAAACACATCTTTTTCTATTATCATAATCAGTTTGCATCAATTGTAGAATGGATGAGATGATGCGTGGACAACGTGGATGGAGAGAGTTAGCTATATTGGGAGAGAAAATAGATAAGTTTAGTGGCGTGAAGGAAGGATTAATTGGGCCCACTGAGAGCGGTGAAGTGAAAAGTCAAAATGACGATTGGTTTGTTGAGGAGGTACTTTCTTTGCAAGCACCAAATAACATATTTGTAGATGTGTTAATTTCAACCCGGTTTGCTTATGAATTGGTTGATTTGGGTTAATTGTTAAATGTGTAAAACAAAATATGAAAAAACTAAAAAGGAAACAAGTCAAATGGGTCGAAAGTCGTTCAACCTATATCTTTAAGGGTTTTGCTAAGCATAGCCCTATCCTTAGGGCTATGTTTAAGAACTAACAACTAACACTTTGAATTAATAAAGTAAAGATAATTTAACCTGTTACCCCATGTTCCTCTCCAAAAGTTAAAGAGAAAGCCAAATATTTGTGGCAATCATGATTTTGAGAGGGATGAATTGTTTTGTTTTTACCTAAAAAGGTGGAGAGTGAAATAGACATTTGGAATATTACTTGGTTGTTAGCGCTCTTTTAGGACTGTTTTTAGCAAAACCTTATTTTTAGTTTATAGAACTTTTTAAATCACTTATTTTAAAACATTGTATTATTATTGAATTAATGTAATTTTGTAAACATTTTGATACATTAATTACTTATATACAAATTTTGAACCAAAGTGTTTCACGTCAACCTGGCCTATTTTGACCCGTTACCCGGCTTGCCCAAGCCACTCATGCTTCCATCTCTACTGATATGTATTTAAATTGTTCTCACTTGCTTTCTGCATGTCATCTTCACTTATTTTCTTAGAAACATCTTGACAAGACCCCTTGTCCTTGCAAATCCGCTTCTGGTCGTAAGTCAGGTAAGTGGCCTGAAACATGTTTATAAGGAAGTGGCCACAACGTTTTGCACTTCAAAAATGTTGGATTTGGCTTAAAAAGAAAATTGAATGTGGGAAACTTATTTTTTGTGCGCAGTAAATCCATAAAACCTGCAAGTTATATTCTCAAACGCTTTATTCATGGTAGATCCATTGTAAAGTTTTAGTATGTTGCTAATATATAGCTCATACATTGCTTTTAATGATTCAGGGACCACATTCTAACTATGAAGGGCCGACATGTGGCAGCACTGCTTGTGTGGCAATCATACGTAGTAACCAACTTGTTGTAGCTAATTCTGGTGATTCTCGTTGTGTGATATCTCGAAAGGGTCAGGTAAGTAGGTAACATTGTTTGTATTTTAAGATTATCTGAATTTTAGAACTCTACAGTAGAGTTTGCAATTTCGACCCCTTTACTTATGAATGGCTAGATTTGGGTTTTTATCTGTAACGGTTCTGATTTAAACGTGAAAAATAAGCATTTAGCTATAAATGAAACGCGTTAAAAGCCCCCCAAACGTGAAAATAAATATTTAGTGCAACAAATCAGTTCTTTCAAAAAATTATATTATTATTGAAATTTTGAAATAACATAATGATTGTAATCATATTTAACACAATTACTTTTTTTTTTAAATTTAGGATAAAAACAGTTCCGGGTCAACCATTACTTGTTTAGTTGTTTTGACCCGTTATAAGGCCAGGCCCTCCTGTTTTTACCACCTCTACTCTGTTTGTTATGGTATGTTACTTTTTTTAGTCAAAAGTCTAAACTGATACTTTTACGGGTCAGTCCACTGTGTGGACTGTGGGTATATGTTTATCTAGGAGAATCGGTAAAATTATATATGGAGAGAGAAGAAGCTTCATGCAATTCCTTTCTTCATTTAATGCATCCGTAGCCAATCATTTTACTAACTGTTTGAAAAAAGTTGCTATAGTCTTAATAGAGGTGGCAGTTTCAAGTAATTTACTTATGGATAGGTCAATGCGAGTTATGTTTTATGTCTAATGGTTCATTCGGGTAAAATTAGAAAAGCTAGCTTAAAAAGAAACAAGTCAAATGGGTAGAATATGTGTTACGGCTGAAAGTTGACCCAAGTCTATTTCTAACAAAATCTTTTTTTTCCTTCATAAAAGGAGAAATTTATTGAAATAATATGACTTTTGTAATCATTTTTAACCTGGCCATATGCCCCCACATCTATTCTTTATGTGTTCTTTCATCTTTATCTATTGTGGTGTATCCTTGCATGCTTATGTGTTTTTCATTTGACATGTGAGTGTGCTTGTTTTTCTACTTCCTGCATAAACATGCATTTTATCTTTTATACAGGCATATAATCTATCAAAAGACCACAAGCCTGATCTTGAGTCTGAAAAAGAAAGGATATCAAAAGCCGGTGGTTTTATTCATTGTGGTCGAGTTAATGGGACTCTAAACTTGACCAGGGCTATTGGTACTTCTCATATGTTGATATTCTTATAATTATTTATTAAAAAAAGTTAATAACAATTACTGCATCCCTTATTTCTCTCTGTGATTTTTTTACTTCATTATATGTTCAGGCGACATGGAATTGAAGAAGGATAAATCACTACCTGCTGAAAAGCAAATTCTAACCGCCAATCCTGACATAAATACGGTGCGCAATAGCATTTTGTTATTCTTTTTTCGAAATTATTTATTTTTATTTGCAGCTTCATAATTTGACTTGATTCGTTTGGAAAACCAAGAATTAGGCAGCTTAGAAGCATGATGTTTGCTATAGGTCACAGTTTCGAACAATTACTTATGAATGGGTTGATTTGGGTTGTGTTTTATCTCAAACGGATCAATTAGCTGAAAGGGGGGAACGGTTCAAATGGGTCAAACAGGTTAAAAATCCCATCTTCCAAGTTCTAATGCATACAACCTTGAACCTCCTAAATCATTTTATTTGAAGATTTAGATTACTATTGCAGTAAGCTAGTAATATCATTTTTTGAATTATAATTAATGTATCAATGATTTATCAGAAATAGACAAGAAGTGTTTACAGGTCAGCCCAATTGGACCCAGGTCTACCCGCACTAACGCTGACCCGCTTCAATGCGAGCCCGTTTTGACCCATAACCCAATCCGTCCAGATTGCCAGCACTAATATTTACTAATGATATATGACACTACTTGATCTTCCCATTCTATTTATTCCTCTTTCTACTAGGTTGAGCTTTGCGAGGATGATGATTTTCTTGTTCTTGCTTGTGACGGAATATGGTAAGTTTTTTCATTCAAGCGAATCAATCTAATAGGTGTTTGGTCACCCAAATTTAAAATGAATAAAACCTCCCAAGCCATTTTATTTCAAAAATTAGATTATGGTTGTAATAACATAGTTTTTTAAATAGTACTTATAAACAGTTATTATTTGTAAAATTTAAGAAAAGAGAACACTCATCCGTTCTAAAAAGTACCTGCCTTGACCCGTTACCCTACCCACGTGACTCATTTTGCCACCTCTAAGTTCATCAACATGTCATTATGCCTGGCAAAGCAACCTAAATTCATATAATTTTTCTTGTATTTTACAGGGATTGCATGTCAAACCAACAGCTGGTGGACTTTGTACTGGAGCAATTGAAAACCGTAAGTAAACATACTTTAGTTTATGATTTTATACTAAAATTTGTAGAGGCCATATTTTGAACCCATTTATGTGGAAACGGGTCAATTCAGATTGTATTTTATTGGTAACTTCTCAAACAAGTGAAACAGAATAAATTAGCCAAAAATGAAACGGGGGTGAAGGGGTTATACAGGTCAAAAGTTCGCCTTAACATGTATCCAAATGCTTACAATGTCCTAAATCATTTCATTGAAAGAAATTATTTTAGTAATATAGTCTTTGTAATGATATTCAATACATTAGTTGCCTACAAATATAAAAAAACACGAACAAAATATTGTTGTCGGGTCAGCTTATCTGAGCCAACTTGTTTTGACCTCCCAGCCAGCCCGTTTTGCCACCTAAATTTATAAAAAAAAAAATTCTACTAACCCAATCTGTTTTGACCTCCCAAACCGCCCCCAAAATTTTTAAAAACAATTCTATTAACCCGATCTGGTCTGACCTCCCAACCTACCCGTTTTTCCACCTCAAAATTTATCAAACAAATCTATTAACATGGTAAACTTATCTGGCCTGTTTCCTTTCTAGCTAATCGTTTTTATTTTACCCATTCGACTTGTTAGAGATAGGAACATAACCCGTTTCTAACTAAATGGGTCGAAACTGCCACCTCTTTCATGATGGTAAACCTAACCAACCATAAATGGGACAGGAAAGTAAGCTCTCAACGGTCTGTGAGAAGGTATTTGACAGGTGCCTGGCACCTACAGCTGGTGGTGAAGGTTGTGACAACATGACAATGATTTTGGTTCAGTTCAAAAAACATCCTAATCCTGTTCCTTCTACTTCAGAACAACAGCCTTCATCAGACAGCAAAGATAAACCTGGATCAAGTTAATGGTAATACTTGTATATCGTTCAACTAAACATAAACCCTTTTATTCTTTTGTTTATTTTGATGGCTTTAAGGGAAACTCGTGCGTACATCATCATATTTTCATTTGATATGGTATAAATTGGAAAGAAGTACAGAAGAAGGTTGGTTCGATCTTTCAGTGCCATTTCTATTAATCAAAACGAAAATATTAACTAACGAACTAACTAATGGTTAGTTCATTATTTACAACATTGGTCCTTATACTATAGAACAATTACACAAAGGCCCTTCTATTCTTAAACATCGTAACAATACTCCCTTAGTTTTAGAATTTTTGTCCCCAAAAATTAAAATCAGGGAAACACAGTTGTAACTCTTCTAAACTTTCCCATGTGGCTTCGGTAGTAGAGAACCTTGAGCTAAGTGAACCTTGTCTTCTGTATTGGCAACAGTAAACTTTCCAAGTAATAAAGCAGGTTCTCTTTCACTCTGAACAACTTGAGCTGCAAACACATTTGCCCAGATAAGTTTGACTTCTAATAAAGTCAACATCTTGTCCCCCGCTATCATCAAAGTCTGTTCTAGGTTTCTTTCTTTCAAGATTCTTTTAACCCTCTTTGTTATTGTTAGGTATCAAGAGTTGTTATCGGAGCGGAATCACACACACACAAACACTCAATCGATAAACAGAAAGTAAAAGACACGAGAGATTTATAGTGGTTCAGCCCCGATTGGCCTACGACCACTTTGCAACTAGGGTTCTTTATTATTAGGTGCTCAGGAAATACAATTACATCATAGGGATATAAATAAGACAAGATTAGGGTTATTAATTATGGCAACAACTTAATCAGCAAGTAATGGGCTTAACAGCCCTAAGGCAGCCGCCACTCCTTGTTCTTGATCTTCCAGCCGTAACAGGCCTAACAGGGACCAGTCGCAGGTGGCCCAAGACCCGACCCAGCCCGACCCGGCCCAAAACCTTCACAACCCGACAATCTCCCACTTGAAGGCTTTGCACAATCCACAAACACCATCCAAGTAATCCCCGATCTAATAATTCCAGTATCTCCCATATCCAAAGTTTCCCGAGCCTTCAGTCCCCATAAACAAGCTTAGACTTCATCAAATCCACCCTAGTTGCATCACCCTCACATCATGTACATGAAGGGGTAGTTGAAGCTCCCCCGAGCTTCAACCCACCAATCTTAACAGACCCATCCTTTGTCTCAACCGGCTTGCACACTCCACCGGATCCAGAGATACATCATGGACCATTACCACTCTCCAAACCTTGCCTTCAAAACCCACCGGCTCTTTGGGACTGTATCCGGAACACGTCCCGTGCTCCCACTATCACTAAGTCCCCTGACTGGTTTAAACTTCCAAACACATTCGGCTGACATCTTTTTAGCTCCAAGCTTCACGTTTGCAAAGTGAACCTTCTTAGCTCTGGATTCAGCGAACCAGATTTTGTCTTGCTTGACCGGGACGGTTACTCCCTCAGCAGGTACTTCCACCATGTATAACGAACCACGCTTCTTCCCACGAGCAATAACTAGATTACCGTTAACTACCTTCCATTTGCCATTGCTAAACCTTACTTCCAGTCCCTGTTAACTACGCTTCTTCCTACGAGCAATAACTAGATTACCGTTAACTACCTTCCATCTTTTTAGCTCCAAGCTTCACGTTTGCAAAGTGAACCTTCTTAGCTCTAGATTCAGTGAACCAGTCGTTGTCTTGCTTGACCGGGACGGTTACTCCCTCAGCAGGTACTTCCACCATGTATAACGAACCACGCTTCTTCCCACGAGCAATAACTAGATTACCGTTAACTACCTTCCATTTGCCATTGCTAAACCTTACTTCCAGTCCCTGTTTATCCAATTGACCGACCGAAATGAGTTTCTTCTTCAACTCAGGAATTACCCGGACGTTCTTCAGGTTCCAAGTTGTTCCCAAAGGCGTTACCAAATTTACATCTCTCATGCCCGTAACATCAAGAATGTGACCGTTTGCTAACTGTACCTTTCCAAAATCACCAACTTTCAGATTCACCATCGTCTCCCCGCTGTGCATGGCGTGAAACGAAGAACCAGAATCCATGACCTAAGAGTCCATACTACTCTCCACACTACAGACCAGTGCATCATCATAACAGACGACCTCCGCAGTGTTCACTTCAGCAACATTTCCCTTTTTCTTATTTGGACATTGACTCTTAACATGTCTAACTTCATTGCAGCCCCAACACTTCACATTCTTCCGAGCTCTAGACGAGCTCCTCCCCCTACTCCCATTGCTCATGTTATTTTCCCTTCCTCTGTCCACATTGAATATATTAGAAGAAGATCCTCCACTAGTGTTCCTCCGACGAATGTCTTCACCCAGAATACTATCCCGAGTCACGTTAGACTTCAAATTCCTAGCTCCACCAGAATTAGTGATCGCTGTCACATAACCTGACCAGCTGTCAGGCAAAGAGGATAACAAGATCGCCGCTTAAGTATCACCATTAAACTTTGTCCTAACGGTCGATAGCCTAGACAAAATTGAATTTTTGTTATTTATATGATCAGGTGCCCTCATTCATCCTCATCATGAACAACTCCCTCAACAAGAACACCCTATTACCGGCAGATGGCTTTTCATACATATTTGACAGAGCCGTCATCATACCATGAGCCGTGGTTTCCTTCATGATATTAAACACTACACTTCTCGTCAAAGCCAGTATGATCTTACCTCTCGCCCTTTTGTCCTTAGAATTCCAAATCACTTCGTCAGCCTGACTCAAACCACTCGGTTTCTCTTCTAATGTCATCTCCAAATCGTTTTCACCGAATAACGCCTCTATTTGCATCTTCCACCATGCAAAATCAGTCTCATTAAACTTCTCGATTCGAACTCTCCCGTCTTCGGCCATTGCAAACGAGAATTAGAAAAAACCAAAATTAAAAAAGTCAACGAACCGACTCCAATAAAACCCTAAACCCGAAGATACCCGAACCCGGTAACTTCTCCTACAAAACCTGAGTGAAATCAGCAACTTCAAGGGTCCAAAGTATGAAACCCTAATCACAAATCACCCAAAAGAAAATTCCGAACAGCCCTGCTCCTCCTCCCTGTTTGCGATAATGCTTAGGGTTCCTTTTAACCCTAATCGCTACAGTAACAGGCCCGCAAACAGCCTTTCAGCAACAAATCGCAAACCCAACAGCAAAGAAGAAAAAAAATTCGGAAATTTCAAGTAGCGTAGAAAAAAAAACTTGGACAGCCGTCAGAGCCACTCTCGAAACAGCCTTGCTTATCTTCTTCGAGATTGAAACAACGCTGAACCGTGTGTATACAACGAGCCAAAGGCTCTGATACCAGTTGTTAGGTATCAAGAGTCGTTATCGCAGCGGAATCACACACACACACACACAATCGATAAACATAAAGTAAAAGACACGAGAGATTTATAGTGGTTCAGCCCCGATTGGCCTACGTCCACTTTGCAACTAGGGTTCTTTATTATTAGGTGCTCAGGAAATACAATTACATCATAGGGATATAAGTAAGACAAGATTAGGGTTATTAATTATGGCAACAACTTAATCAGCAAGTAATGGGCTTAACAACCCTAAGGCAGTCGCCACTCCTTGTTCCTGATCTTCCAGTCATAACAGGCCCAATAGGGACCAGTCACAGGTAGCCGAAGCCCGGCCCGACCCAAAACCTTCACAACCCAACAGTTATCACTTTTTTTAGTTCCATATGCATTTGATTTCTTGTCATTATTATCGTTTCCATCTGATGCTAGTGCTGGTGTTGTAACGCTGTTAGGTTTCTGCAAGGCATTTAAACCTTTAGATAACAATAGGTCGTTGACTTCTGTTAATTATATTATTCAATATTTTAGGTCTTAGGGTTTATTAGTAATAAGCCCACAGCCTCAGTCAGGCTTCTAGGGTTTCTAGTTCGTTTCCTATATATTGAGGGTTCCCCCTCTGTTGTAATCACAACTTTCAGATATAATATTATTATAGTCTCTTTTACAACTTCAAATATGTCAATCACAATTGATATATCTTGCTTTCCAACAATAAGCAATTCAGGAACCTCTTTGACTCCTTGCTGTATCATCTTTGATGTTTCCATTATCTCTTGTGTGCTCAAGGTGACCCTTTGCCCCAAACAAATAATAGCCGCCCAAACTCCTGCCATCAAACCTTCGGTTAGACTGCCAGCTAATGTTGGAGACACATAAGGACCACCAACCCACTTGGTCACAACCACATATTGATGCTTCCGAATGTCATGGTTTATGTATAAAACTATACCAGTCCTTTTGGATGCCAACCCGTACTTATGCACATCTGCTGATATAGACTTATAGAGCATCACTTGTTGGACAGCAAAATCAAATGGTGGAATAAGGCAGTGGCGGATCCAGAATTTTTTTTCAGGGGGTTCACTGTTTTTAGATGATCCAATTTCATAGGGCCGGACATAAAAATTTTCGGTTCGGTTCGATTGGTCGGGTCGGGTCGGGTCGGGCAGGGGCGGCTCAACCATTTTTGGAGGTCTAAAGCAAAGAAAAAAACATGAAAATTATGCTTCAAATGTTCACAAAATCAACTAATTTGTATTTAAGAGTCATCTACTCATTTGTTTCTATCAATTTTTTACCTCTAATCATATGAATGCTCAAGAACACACATTTAGTTCAAGAAAGAGTTCTTAGTTTTATAGCTTCACAACCGGATCAACCGAGCAGCAGTGGGCGCCGTCGTAAGGGGGTTCACCCTATAATATTTTAGGGGGTTCACCCTAGTTTTTTTACCTACCGTTACACTAAAATTTCAAAACTCGGGGGGTTCCTGTGCACCCCCCCTCGCTTCACTACATCCGCCCCTGGAATAAGGTACCCGAGTTTACATGAAAAAGGCCTTCCAAGACCACTAAGATAAGGGTCTACATGTTAACAAACCATTTGTGATCCTCTATCGTAAGCTTTAGGCATTTTATCAAACACTTGGTGGACAGACTTTACTTTTATTAATCGAGAAGATTCAAAACCTCTTTCATTATCGTTAGAGATAACAAAACTACTTTTTCGTTGTAGAACAGAGGTAACACTCTTTGAGTTGTAGCCCTATGTGATCCTCTATGTAAGCTCATGTTGCATCACAAATTTGTTGATCATGGTTTCAAGGAAAGAATTGCTTCAATCTTTAGTTCATTATTTACAACATTGGTACTTATACTATAGAACAATTACACAATGGCCCTTCTATTTCAAAATATCGTAACATCATTTCTCATGTCCTGAGCTTTATCCGGTCTTGTGGTTTGATCTGTTCTTTGTCGTCCCGAGCTTGGAGTTAGCTACAAATATCATAAAGATATGTTAATTGATAAAGTGATCACCCTCTTGTTCATGTCCACTTCCATCCTATTTACAACCAACTAAGCCGTTACTGGTAAAAATAAAAACACATCAATAGTTAATTCATATTCACGTGGGCATAAAAGATTTATATAAGAAACGCCAATGAACGGCTAAACTAAAACCGCTATTTACGATTTGTGTAGGCAACAATTTGTTACATAAGTAAAGCCAATCTGCAACAAATTAGCGTTTGGTACCAATAATAATTGAATTCATATTGCTGAACGCATGTGAACATAACCAGGGGTGTAAATGAATTGAGTCCCAGTTCGTCTAAGCTCGAGTTTCGTTCGTTTAACTTAAGAAAGCTTGAACTTAGCTCGTTTAGAGCTCTATTCTAAAGCTTGAGCTCGGCTCGTGAAAGTTTATCAAGCTCGAGTTCAGCCAACCCTGCTTGTTAATTATTTAATAGATATTGAGTTCTTTAGAAAAATAGAATAAAATCATATATTAGGAGTGAAAACATTTTATCCTACCAAACTAGTATTTATAATATAGAGTTAAATACGGTTCTAGTCCATGTGGTTTGACCAAAATAACTATTTTAGTCCAAAAGGTTAAACTTGACTTTTTAGTCCAATAGTTTTATTTTTGTCTCAATTAAACTCCAGCCCACTAACACCATCCATATTTTTGTGTTATCTTTTTCAAAAATACCAAAATACCCCTTTTAATAATTAAAAAAAAAAGAAAAAAAATTACTTATAAAAAAAGATTTATAAAACATGCTATATCTTCCTCACCCTCTCTATACTCTCTCTCTCTCTCTCTCTCTCTCTCTCTATAAACCAATGCAGCCTTCAAGAAACCATCACCGGCCAATGCAGCCCTCTTCTCCGGCGAGTTGTGTAGTAACCTCCGGTGACCTTTGTTTCAGTTCGAGGGTTTTGGAGCATGGAATCGAGGGTTTGGAGCATAGAATCGCATCGGAAAAAGAGCAATTCATGGTGAATTGGGGCAACTAGATCGATGGTTTGGACAATGGAATCGAGTTCGAGATGGAGAAGGGAAGGCTTCCGAGCAAAACCCACACCACATAAACAACTAATGTGCCCAATAAATCAGACAATTGTTGGTCAAAGGGCGACTGAGTTGGCAAATCGTGAAACAAACAAATCGAGGGAGGTCAAGGGTTGTAGAGATGTGGTGGTTGCAGGTGCTGCAAATAATCACTCGAAGAATCTGTAAAAGATCTATGCACTCAAATAATTTGTAATGATATCGGTAAAGGGGTGTTGGGGAGGGGGGGGGACGGTGATGGACTGTGGTGGTTTATTTCTGGCCGGAGGTAGAAGGGAATGTATTTCTGGCCGGAGGTGGTGGCCTGGCATGAGGTGGTGGCTTGATTGGATGGGTAGATTGATTTGGGGAGGATTATAAAGAGGGGTATTTCTGTTTTTTTATAATATTTAACAGAATTATTTAACGAGATTAGTGGGATGAACTTTAATTGAGACAAAAATGAAACTATTAGACTAAAAAAGTTAAATTAATCTTTTGGATTAAAATGGTTACTTTGATCAAACCATATGGACTAAAACCATATTTAACTCTAAATTATATCTCTTCATAATATTATAAAACATTAAGATTTGGATATACAATTATACCATACATTCTGAATCGTAAACAAAACTTGTACCAATCAATATGAAAGTTATACTCTTCTCAAATACAAGCTTGTAATTTTATTTAATACAAATTTTTCAAATTTCAAAGTGAAATATAAAACCTATTACAACATCACCACTACTTAGGAAATAATACGTATGCATAACATTATAAATCTCATACCTTGATGAACTTACTTATTAGATGAAAAAAGGCAATTCTCCATGATCTGCTAACCATCAATGGTGCCACAATAATCCAAAATCCAGTAACAAATCCGATGAGAATGCTAATAACCATCCCCCAATCTCCTCCATCATCTTCTTTTTTGACTCCTATCGTATGAGTTGGTACTTCAGTTGCTACACAACCATCGCTTCCGGTAAGTGGAGTTCCACAAAGTTTGTTGCCAAAGAAGCTGGACTCATTCAAGCTCTGAATCTGAGTACTTTTTGGAATTCTCCCTATCAAATTGTTGTATGACACGTTGAAGCTACTCAAGAAATTCAACTTGGACAAGCTCATGGGAAGTTCTCCAAAAAGATTGTTAAATGATAAATCAAAAGATAAAAGTTCTTTCATGTCATCAATCTTCTCTGGGATTCTTCCCGTCAATCGATTTCTTGATAAATTCAAAGATTTTAACTCCAGCAGGGACATTAACTCATCTGGAATGTGTCCAGTGAGATTGTTACTTGAAAAGGTCCAACAACATCACCAATCCAAGAATAGTGTTATATGTGTCCTCTCTTCCTTTCATCACCAATAAGTCACCTGCCATAGATAATTTAGGGCCAAAAGAGAAAGAAAATTGAAAATTCAAGTGAGTTTCCCTGCCAGAAAGGACACTAAAGTTGTTGAAGCATCTTGGAATATTTCCAAACAAGTTATTATGAGCAAAATCCAAGATTTGAACGTGTACTAGATAACATAGCTCATGAGGATTTTTTCCGGTAAAATTGTTGGATCTAAGGTTGAGAATTCTCAACAAAGTGTGTTTTGTTCCGATCCATGTCGGTATGCTTCCAACGAGTTCATTTCTTCCAAGTTGAAGGATCACTAACTCTGTCAAGTTCATCAGGGAAGAAGGTAATCTTCCTGATATCTTGTTCCCACGCATGTTCAATAACTGTAGATGAAGTAAATAACCCAAAGTTCTTGGAATCTTACCCGACAAATTGTTATTCTCCAAGTTTAAGACTACCAATCTTGGCCACTTCTCCCAACACTCTGGAATAACACCTGACAAGTTATTGTTTCCAAAGAGAATTTGTTGTGTCTCTTTCAAATTACTAGAACACAAAAAATGATGTAATGATCCACTAAACTTGTTATAACTTAAGTCGAGTACGTCAAGTGTTGCAGGGATACCCAACAATCTTAACGTTCCTTGGATTTGATTTCCTGACATGTTTAAATAGGTTAAACTAGGGACTGCTCTCCAAAATGAGTGAGGCATGGATGAAGAAATGTTTGTGTTGCTTATGTCCAAATACATTAAATCCTTTTGTGATTGCAACCACAATGGAAACTGAGGCCCTAAAACCCAAGATTTCAAAAACAAGCATGTCAATTGGAAAGGAAAAATCCAACTTGAAACTTGTAACCTTAAGGTTAAGTTGTTGCAGCTTCCATCTAGATGATTCAAGAAGACTAGTTTGGCAAAGTGAGATTCCATTACAACACCCGTGAGAAAATTGTAAGAAAAATCTAAAAACATCAACTTTGAAAGTTGACCGAGGCTATGAGGAAGGTTACCATCCAATCGGTTATCTGAAAGATCTAGCCTTTCCAACGATGATAGTCATCCAATCCAATGGGGAAAACTGTTGTTTAGTAGGTTATCTGAAAGATCCAACACCTCTAACGACGATAATCGTCCAATCTGGTATGGAATAGGACCAGAAATTTTATTTATACTAAGATCCAATATCTTTAGAAAAGATAACTGTCCTATGGAATGAGGAAATATGCCAGCTATATGGTTTTCGGACAAAGATAATGACTCCAAGGCAGGTGATTTGCAATCAAAAAAACTTTCAAGGAGATATGTTAAACTAGTATTACCAAAATTGTTACGTGACAAATCAATCTTTTTCAAATTACAAAAGTTACCTAATGACTTAGGTATTCTCTTAGTGAGTTGATTTCCTGATAGATCAAAGCTAAGAAGAGAGGTTAAGTTGTGAAGAATTCATGAAAGCATTCCTATTGACATGAAGCAATTTGAGAGAAGTCAAATTACGGAAGCTATAAATACTACTAGGAACAGGGCCATGAAAATCACACCCGCTTAAATCCAGTGAAACTAGACTAATTATACTGAATATCCACTTTGACACGGAACTATGGAAATCATTATAAGAAAGATCGATCAAGGAAAGAGATGTGAGATTAATACTAGGAACATATGGATGTATATTTGCAAGATTACAACTAGATAGATGTAGTTGGACCAAAGAAGGAAGGTTGTTGATCACCAGAAGCCAATCGACTGCTTTGCTAAGGTCCACACCACTCATATCCAAGACTAGTTATCCACTTCATGCTCGTCATACTTGTTGATTCCAATGGAGGATCGTTTTAATTTGAAAACTTTCCAAGACAGAGGATATGCAATTTTGAAAGATTCCCTAGTTGTGAAGGGATAATAAGTCCACTAAATCTGACCTCAGGTTTTGAAGAGAACCAATGAATTGAGGAACTTGGATCCCATTGCAGCTCAAGTCCAGATGCCTGAGTTGCTTCAGATCCAACAATGATGGACTTATTTCCCCTTTCAACCTATGTTTTGAGGCTTCTTTAGAATAGTCGTCACAATGGCCATCATGTCCAGGAAGATGAATACGAATAACTTGACCCGTAGAATTATCACCAGCCCATCCGCAACAATCTGTGCCCGCAACCCAGGAATCAAGCCTATTTGTTTCATCAATAACGCCATGCTTGAAGTGGAGAAGTGCTTGTCTCTCACCATCCACGCATAATACAGGATCAAAGCTTTGATTAGATAAGCAGAAATTAAACAAGGCCAAAACAACATAAGTGATGATAAAATAAATAAAAAAGTGTATGCATGACGTTGATTAATTATAAACGCTATGGATTTGTTGCAAGATGAGATTGAAATTTATTGTAAAATCAAATATTTATAGCTTTAATTTTCTTAGACTAAATCATTTTGTGAATAATTTGTAATGAGATTGTCCGTCCAAATTAAACTATTATCCTGTAATATTATTTTGTTTAATAGTGTCCACACACCCATATTACACTTGTGCAAGTATGTACTCCACCTTAGTTCTCGTGTGACATCCTAGTGGTCATAGCTGCATAAAACTTTTATATTAATCTACTCGACAACAACCTTTAAAAAACTTTATGATTGTATAAAAGTTTTTGATAATGTTTATATTTAAAAAAAAATATTATTTTAAAAATACTCCTTTGTATATTTGCTTTTATCCTTACATGAATTTTTCTTAGAAATATAAAACGTTTTATATTTTTATAGAACGTTTTGTATTTTATTTATTTTTATTATAGTTTTGAAACCTTTTGTAAAAACACAAAATCAGATAAAAAAAAGGTAAATAAAAATATAAACCGTTTTTTTAAAATATAATTTTTGTAAGTGTTGACTTGATTGGTGATTTAATAATTGAAAGAAATAGTTGACACTAAACGCTTGAACCTTATTTGAAATCGACTGACTAAACTCAAATCTTAACAAATTAGAAACTTTGTAATCTTAACAAATGAGAAACTTTGTAACGTAGAAACAAAAATCTAAGATATTCTAAACACAATAATTTCAATTTTCATATACAAAGTGCTTAAAAAACTAAATAAAATATTATTAAAAAGCTTATTTTATTTTTTTGTCAAATCAAAACTTCAATATAAATGGAGATAAATGGATGAAGTTTGTTAACAAGTCATATTAACGAGTCATATTAAAGTTGACCTCTGATGAACGCTTTAAATACATTAAAAGGTAAAAGAAATTTAAATTTTACGGCTGACGGATTCTAAGGATAAGATTTCGTTCTAGACATTTCAGTCGTTGTCAGTGAGACTAACAGTGGTATGCTATAAATCGTTGTTATACACTCCATTCAAACACTACTATCGAAGATTCAAGTTTAGTAATACATGTTTTGGTAGAAACACCTATTACAAAAGAGTCCTCTTAAAAGTTAAAACACTAAAATTCAGATAAATAAATTTTAGTTTTAATGGTTGTATGCTATAAGCCGATAAACTTGTTTGAAATTAACTCTAGTAAAACTCAAACCAAGTCAGCTCTAGCCAACTTGATCATATAAATTTTTTAGTCGAGTTTGAGTTGATATGAACTCGCTCGTTCACTTACTCAAGTAAGAAAGTTTAATACATTAAAATTAGCCTAAGTAATAATAAATAAAAAAAGTGACTAAATTAGAATTTTTGTTCTTTATGTTTGTCAAAATTATGAATTGGGTTCTTTAAATTTTTTACTTCCACTCACTGTCCTTTAATTGCAAAAGTACTTACGAATTTTGTCATTTTCCACTAACAGTGGTTAAGTTTTTCAGTTAAGTCACCTCATGTGCAATGCAAATGAGGGCATTTTAGTCTTTTTACCATTAAACGACAAATCTTGTAATTTAATAAGATTTTTTATATTTAATAAATTATTTTCATCAGCATATTCTGGTTATATCCAATGTTTTTAAACCCGGACCGGATCGGCCGGTCGGACCGGGAACCGTGACCTCCACCGGTCCGGTTACATCCTCTGAGACCGTTTGTTGGTTAAACCGGGCGGTCCAAGTGATTCGGCAATCGAACCGCGAACCGGTGGTCGAACCGGGTAGTTTAATTTTTTTTACTATTTTTTTATCTTTTTTATCCTATAGCCTTTCTACTTACTTCTATTTACAATTTTAACTCAATTTGGCTCTTTCCTTTTAACTTATACGCTGCCACAAGTCCTCCAAAACCCTAATCAAAATTAAAATTGAAGATTCAAAAGAATTAAAATTCCTACCGACCTACAACCCTCGTTCTTGACTCAAAATTATTTAAATGGTTGTATATGTAGTATTTGGAATTTTTTATATTTTTCTATATATTTTTATGAATATTTATATTATTTATTGCGTCATCCGGTTCTTGAATCTTGTCCGACCGGTCCGACCAGTGAACCTTTAAGACGTCCGGTTCGTTGTCCGGTCCGGTTCAGAAAACATCGGTTATATCTTCCTTCTTCTCATTTCTCAAACCCTAGCACTCAATAGAGAGAGAAACGAGAGAGAGAGAGAGGTTGCCAGCCTCTCCTCCGGCGACGGTAAACGACGGTAGTGGTGGTTATCCCCGTTTCTTTAGCGTACGAGGTTTGACAGGGGTCTGTGACCACGAAAACGACCGTCCCTTTAGCGTACGAGGTCTGATGGCGGAGCCATTGCAGGGGAACAGAGGTGAATCCGACGGGCCTCGTTGTCCTACACACGACGGTAGTGGTGGTTGTCCCCAAATCCGACGGGCCTCGTGGTCAAATCACTCTTACTTTAATCCTCCCTCTCGCCATCGTCTTCCTAGCTCACATGGAGATCTCCAATCACTTCTTCTGGAAAATCGAGAACTATTTAGCGTACGAGTCAACCAGCCGGAACAGCAAACGTGATGGTGTGAGCCGATGTCGCCGGTGCGTAGGGGTATCGGAGGGCAGCAATCAAAAAGAGAGAAAGAGGGTTCTCCGACCTCTTAAATTGGGGGCGAAATTGCACATATGGGTAGTCGGTGGTGGTTTTCTTCTTCATTGCCATCACCTAAGATCAAGAACCCATGGGAATCAATCGATTTGGGCAGAAAAAAAATTCAGTCAGTTGCTCCTTCTTAAACAAATCAGAATTAGGGTTGCAGTTGCTCCTTCCCCCAAATTCAATTTCATAGTCAAAAGGGTTTCAATCTTGACTAATAAAGTCAACGTCCGGTGATGATTGCAGGTGAAGTCGTCGGACGCGGTGATGGTGGTGCTGGTGGAAGTTGTCGGACGTTGTTGTGGGTCTGGTGGTGGTTGTAGGTGAAGTCGTAGACGGGAGGTGGCGTGGGGGCTGGGTTTATGAATTTATGTATATATTATAAACTAGTTTAGAACCCGTGTAGCACACACGGTGTGAAAAATATCAATAAATAAAACTATTAATATTTTATGTATATATTTTACTGGTGTAAAAATGTATTACATAAGCTAGAAAATAAAATTCAAAATATGTAAAAAATAATATATAATTGAATTTTAAAAATACGTTAATTACTATTTAATGTACTTCGACTTTTATTTACTATTTGATTGAAAATAAAAGTTACATAATTAAATTTCAAGGTTTCTTATAATAAGGGATAATTTAAATAAGGGGAGTACTAATGTCATACGGGAATTGTTACGTGGACTTGGTCATATACGTATCGTATAGGGCAATACGATACGTATAGCCCTTCACAATTTCTCATGCCCGACATCCTCGTACAACCTGGTAATTCAAACCTCGTATACGCATCGTATAGTTCAATACGATGCGTATAGCGTACGAGGTACTTTCTGCAACTAGTCAACCATCACATCGCTATACGCCACGTATAGATCTATACGGGGCGTATAACGATGTGATGGTTGACTAGTTGCAGAAAGTACCTCGGACGCTATACGCATCGTATTGAACTATACGATGCGTATACGATGTTTGACCAAGGTTTGACCCGAATCCTATACGCACCGTATTGCCCTATACGATGCGTATAGGGCCCAAATTTTGTGTATTTAACCATGCAAAATTCTCATTCGAACGTATCGTTCAAAAAAATTTCAAATAATCTCTCAAAAATTATAAACATGTCTTGGTGGTGGGATGGTAACTACGGTTTTCAGGTATATTTTAACGAGTCGCTGGAAAACAACCCGCAAAGTTCTGGCGTTCAAGAGGTGAACTGGGAGGAGGTCTCGTCCGACGTTTATTCTAATCAACGAGTAAGGCTTCCAGATTTGAACGAGCCACTGAGCAATCCCGAGTTCGTATACGGTGAACCGTCTTACCTTACACAACCCACGAACGACTACGTATACGGTGAAGTCTCCTCCCCGATACAACAAACTAACAACTTCGTGTGCGGTGAAGTCTCTTACCCGACACAACAAACCGACGACTCCAAAGACGAAGAACAAAACCATCAAAATGTGTCGTATAAAATTGACCATAATTTTCAGTCTCGTGAATAGTTGGTGGATTGGGCTATCCGGAGAGGACGTGAGAATGGTTACGTCCTTGTCACCCGACGATCGAAGAGAAAAGGCGACGATCCGACGGAACCGTTTATCAATGTGTGGCTTGTGTGTGACCGTCACGGCGAACGTGCGTCTACTGCCACGGTTAGACGTGCCGGTAGCAAGAAAATAGGTTGTCCCTTTAAATTGGAAGGAGACTACCAAGAAAATACTAGTGATTGGAAATTAACGGTGAAGGATGACAGTCATAACCACGATCCTAGTCAACATCTTGAGGCGCACTCATTTGCGAGGAGACTGTCTCAGTCGAAACAACTTTTGGTGGGGAAGTTGTATTCGCAAAACATGTTACCACGAAACATTCTGGAAACTATAAGGGAACAAAACCAAGAGAGTAGTTGCATTAAAAAAGACATTTATAATGCGATACAAAAGATAAAAAACAAAACGAGAGTCGGCGAAACTCCAATGCAGATTCTGGAAAACCTGCTTTCTTCTAAAAAATACGTCTACTATACTCGGGAAGATCCTGCCACAAATATTGTGGAGGAGATATTCTTTGTTCATCCGAAATCGTACGAGATGTGGCGTGCATTCCCGCACGTGTTGATGATCGACGCGACGTTCAAAACAAACATGTATAAACTTCCAATTGTCCAAGTGGTCGGTGTGACCTCTACACACCAGTCGTTTTGAGTCGCTCATGCATTTATATCAAAAGGAAAACTTCGTCTGGGTACTACTGCAAATAAAAGCAATGTTGCAAAAGTGTATGGAGCCGCGTGTGATAGTAACAGACAGGGACAAAGCACTTATGAACGCGTGTGATAAAATATTTCCGGTCTGTTCCAAGAACCTATGTCGGTGGCACATACACGAGAATATCGCAAAACATTGCAGTGCATCATTTACAGACGAAGATTGGACAAATTTCAAGTATTCATGGTCGGTATTATGTGAGTCTCCCACGCCAGATATATACCAATACAACTTTAACCGGCTTTATGAACTACTGTATGCAGCCAAACGTGGAAGTAAGTTTTGAATATTTAATATTTTCAGTATTGAATATTTATTATATATTTAAATATTTATTCAATATTTAATATTTTTCCAGGAGTTATAGATTATGTGACTAAAAATTAGCTGGACCCGTATAAAGAAAAGTTTGTATCCGCGTGGTCCAACAGAAACCTCAATTTTGGTCAACATACAACGAACCGAGTCGAGAGCCAGCATTCGCTCTTAAAGAGTTATCTTATAAATGCTAACAGCTCGCTAGATAGACTTGTTGGGTTTGTTGAAGAAATTGTATTAGATCAGTATTATCAGTTACAGTTTGGGTTTGGAACAAGCCTCATAAGAAAAATGGACAGCCACATAGCTATTGAATTGTTTGATAACCTGCACTGTGACAATCAGGATTTTTCCAGTTAACTCCGTTAACAAAATCCAGTTAAAGTTAACTTAATTAACTTAACTCAAACTTCAGGGACTAATCCTGTCAATAATCCAAACCTAAACTCCAGGGACTAGTTATGTAATATCCCTAAAGTTGACTGTTGACTTTTAGAAAGTCAAAATCCCAATCCTATTGACTTTTGATAAGTCAAATTAACATTCTCAACCTAGTTCAAACCTTAAGGACCTTTTCTGCCTAAATTCAAAGTTAAGAACAGGAAACTAGAGGGACTAGTAGTGTAATTAACCCATTCCTGATTTCTGTTGACTTTTGAAAGTCAACACATTCGAGCATGATCCGAATTCACTCGATTAACCCACTCTGTTTTGAAATCTTAACCGCTAACACATTTAATTAGCATAAACAACCATCATTGAGTAATTAAAAACATCATTATGCGGGAATTAAACAGATTCATGGATAATTATATTGTAACCGTCAACTTCTTCTCAAATTCGTCTAAAATCTGTATTATTTTCACAAACGAATCATCTGCATACACTAAAAGAACACATTTGAAGCTGTTGCACACCTCAATTCGATCGAAACCATAGCAGAAGTCATCGGAGATCAAACCTGTACAAGCCGGAGCTGTTTTACTCGATCTCCATCAATCTATCATCTTTCTTGTAATTGCTTTCATCATTAGTTTCGTTTTTACTCATCAATTGAAAGCCCTATCATTACCATGGCTTACATTATCAATTCGATCGAAATCTGTAACCTAGGGTTCATCTCTGACCGATTTAATCGAACCCTAGTCTAGAGTCAATCATAATTCAATTAACCCATACAGTTCGATTCGCAATACCATTTTCTTTGAAAACCCTCTGTCAATTTGATGTTTTATTATCAGAATCATTGTAACCCGTAATCTAGGGTTCTTATGAAACCAGATTGTCGAAGTCAACCCTAAACCGTATTTAAATCAAATTCAATTATACCATTAGACTCGAAATCGCCTGTAGAGTGAAAGCCCTATGAAATATCGGGCTTCCATTATCGAATTGATTTTAATCCAGTAATTAGGGTTCATCTTGGAAACGATTTGGGGTTTTCAATCTTAAACTCAAAAGAAATAAAATTAAACCACATCAGCAGATTCGCAATGTCGTTTTTGTTAAAAGCCCTATGATTCTATCAAATTTTATTATCAGAATATCTCAAATCGATTCAGTGTTCATAATCTAGGGTTACGGCCTTTCGTTTTGAAATTAAACAAACTTAAAAATGAAGATTTTGAAATTAAACTTAACCACAGGACCGCCTCAAATTGATTATCAAAACCCCTCTACTGTTTCGATCGATTACCACCGGAATCGATGGACCAGGGCCGGGTTTCGAACGCGAGTGGGTTTGGGAGGAAAACCACTTGAGTCTGGATGTTAAAAGAATTCAGTCCAGGTATCCATCGCGATACCCTAGCGGGCGGGACTGGTTAGTGACTTGTGCGTGTGTGGGAGAGACCCGGGTTCGAGACCGGGCTCCCACATCATTTTTTTGAACAGTTTTTCTATTATGTTTAATTAATAAAAATCAAGTTTTATAATATTAAATTATTATATAAATGTGTTTTAGTCCGGGAAACAACCCGTAGGCTCGGGTTTGAATTATTAACCTATTTTTATATTATTTCCCCACTTTAAAAAAATATATATTTACCATAAAGTTGTATAAAATAATATGTTTATATTATTTTCAACCCGTGACTCGTATTATTAAATAATATATAGATTTATATTATTTCGTATCGTTTTGTAACCTCGAATAACATTTGAAACCAAATAATAATATAATTAATTATATTATTTACTCGCATTTATAGCGTTCATAAAAATAATATATTTATTATTTGTACCACGAATGAGTAATTAGAATATCATTTCGAACCTAAAAAAAATAATATATTAAATTATATTATTTTCCTAATTTTTGTAAATGACAAAACGCTCGAATATATTTATTATTATTGTTGTCATTCATCGTGTAACGTATATATATATAATTTAACCATTAAATTAAAGAATTCCTATTCCCGTGGACATGTTCGTCTACTCTCAGTGACTAGAGCGTTTCTTTAGGATATTTCTCATTCCGGGTCATTGTCACATTCCTATTTTTATCCCTAATTTATGTGTTTATAATTTTAGGGCATTCGTAAGTCGTTGAGACTTACACTCGTGGTTCCAATTGTCCATTGTGTGATACTACCTACAACGCAATGCATGTGAGTTTTCACGGCCCCTTTTACTGTTTTAACTTGGGGGAGAAAACATGACTAAACAATTTTGGATTTTATAATTCGTATGATATCAATGTTAAATGCTAAGCGTAACACACTATCACAAAAAGTCCACAACTAATATTGGACCGTTAATATGGATCTTAGCGAGGTAATATTTAGTAGTACTACTGGGTTTGACAAATCCCACCCGCGTTAGTCGCGCTAACTCGATTAGATATCGAACGGGTGAAATGTTAGCCTACTCACATCGCCAGTGTTGATAGACCTGGCAGGAGGCAATAAACAAACAGTCAGCTTCGGTTGCGAGCGCTTGAGCTGAACATGAACATAGGTTAGCTATTTATAGATACGTACTGAATGAACATGAATCCGGTAAACGCTTAATTACTTATATTGAAACCTGTGGACTCACCAACCTCGTGTTGACATATTTTCTTACATGTTTTCTCAGGTCGCTAAGCTAAGACACAGGTGCACGTTAGGGCATGAATGGGATTCAACTGCTTGATTTTGATTTAATTATGTTTGCTTGAGTTGTTCTATTGTACTTGTTTTGATTGGACGTTTGGACTTTCGAACTTTGGTTTTGAGCGCGTGTATTTTGCGCATTTACTTTCTTTACGCTTCCGCATTGATACTCTGATTTAAAAGATATTTTCATTTTGAGTCCCATGTAGAGTCGTTCAAAGTAACTAATGTCTGAGATCCTGGTTCGTCACTTCCCAAACGGTAAAACTCCGTTAGTTGAAATTGGGGGTGTGACAGATTGGTATCAGAGCCATTGGTTATAGAGAACTAGGATTGCATACTAGACTATAGCCTCACACATTAGTTACATGTCATTTGGATGTTTGACACTTATACATATTGTTACAGGAACATGTCGTCAACCCCACCTTCATCACCTAAGGCACCGAGACATAAGGCACCTATCCTATCATCCCCGGAGCCCAAAAGGCGCCGAACTACTTCCGGTGACTATTCAGTTGACCAAGGGGAAGCGAGCAGCGCGCAAGCAATGAATCCTGCTCGAAACTGGAACACCTACCCACAAATGATCCAAAGATGGATCAAAATGGGAAATGTCCCATCACCTTACTTCGGTTCTACTTCCTCAACACCTACCTTGCCTAGCTTGCCATGTACTATGGAACAAGCTTTCGCAACTTTTGTGTTTTATATGTCTAGAGAATTAAGCATTGTAAAGGATGCTACCGATGAGATACCAAGTATTTTGAAGAAAGAGCCTCAAATATAGGAGAATAAAGTAGGGATAGAACTTTTGAATGCCGAGCTAGCAGTAACTGACCAATTCCATAACCTTTTAGTGGATCGTTTGACACACTTGGAGACGAGGGTGGACACCTCGGACGATGACATGGAAGGAGTTCCGGAGAGGGTGGCTGCTCTGGAAGCTCAGCTACATGTAGCAAACCACACTGCTGAAGGTCTTCAAGAGAGAGTGACCCACTTGGAAGCCCAACTGCAAGCCGCTCTATTTCCTGAGGAGATTCCACATTCTGATGGCGAGGAGGAACCTTTTGAGGAGGAACCTTTTGAGGAGGAGCCATTTGAAGAAGAGTCCTTCGAGGAAGAGCCCTTCGAGGAGGATCCCTTAGAGGAGGAACGAGTAGAGATAGACGATGCACAATCGTATGTTTCTTCCGATGACGAAGATGCCTGATGATCTTCCTATTCTATCTTCCTTTTCATGTTTGCTTTTGCTTATGTTATTTCCCTTTTTCAAACCTAGATGGGTAAGGTTGTTCCCATCCAATAAAAGCATGAGAATTTTAATATTTGAGTTATTTATTTTGTAGCCTTACAATTTATTTAATTTTCAAAATATTAGATGTTGTATTTTCTTACTCGTAACTGAATAATGTTTAATATGCGATATATTTCTCAATATTTTTCATTTGTGATTGTGAAGAATCATGTCAGGGAGAGGACGCGGAGGCCGTGCCGGTGGTCGTGGTACCATTAACATGACGGCAGCAGAGCTAGCGGCACTGATAAATGATAGTGTGGCAGAGGTTCTGGCAGCACAGAATGCTGCAGGTAAATGCTTTAGCTATTGACTAATGATGTCAATTCGTCTCCTAAAAACATCTTCCTAAACTCTATAAATCCAATCATGTTTTTATTTCTAAATCCAGGCCAACAAAATCAGCAAAACCAACAACCAGCCTGCACTTTCAAGGCGTTCATGGATTGCAAGCCCCACGCCTTTAGTGGAGATGAAGGAGCCGTTGGACTACTTCGTTGGTTTGAGAAGGTTGAATCAGTAATTTCCATGTGTACCTGCCCCGTGGCTAATCAAGTGAAGTTTGCCGCCGGAACTTTAGAGGGCCCGACACTCACATGGTGGAACGCCCAGATCCAAATGTTGGGTCTGGCCATGGCGAATGGACTCCCATGGGAGGAATTCAAAGCAATGATGAAGGAGGAATACTGTCCTCGCGATGAGATCCAGAAGTTAGAGGGAGAGTTTTGGAACCTAAAGATGGAGGGTTCTGAAATTGAACTCTACACCACACGTTCCCATGAACTTGCTGCTATGTGCCCGCATATGGTAACTCCTGATTACAAGAGAATCGAGCTTTACATTGGAGGTCTCGTGCCCCAAATACAAAGCATGGTTACTTCATCTAATCCTACCACTATCCAACAAACCATTCGACTTGCGCATAAGTTAACCGACTAAGCGGTGACACAAGGGACTCTACCTCCGAGAGGTTCGGTCTCTAAACCCACCGACAATCACAAACGCAAGTTCGATCACCATTCCAACACCCACAACCACTCCAACTCCCACTCCAAAGGACCCCAACCCAACCAACCCCAGTTTAACCAACCGCAGCAGCAGCAACAACGTAGGTTTGAGCCTACTAAGAACTTCAACCAGTCGACCACTTCAGGTCAAAACCAGGGTGGTTACGCGGGGAAGTCTCCGAAGTGTAACAAGTGTAACTTCCACCACTTTGGGTTCTGCAATCATTGCCAGAGGTGCGGCAAAATAGGTCATGCTGCTAAGGACTGCAGGGGTGAGTTACAAACTAAACAACATTTTCAACAACCGGGATCCACAAGGGGTTGTTTTGAGTGCGGAAAGGAAGGGCATATTCGGAAGAATTGTCCTCAATTTAAGAAAGAGGGTAATGGAAACCACAACCCTAACCATAATAACAATGGCAATGGTGGTAACAATGGAAATGGTGGAGGAAATGGTGCGAAGGGACGAGCCTTCGTACTAGGATCTGGAGAAGCCCGTTACGACCATAATGTGGTCACCGGTAAGTTCCTCGTAAATAATTACTTTGCTTCAGTCCTTTTTGTCACTGGTGCTGATAGAAGTTTTATATCTAAGAAATTTAGTAATATGATAAAAGGAACTTCATCTCTATTAGAAGCTAAGTATACAATAGAGATAGCTGACGGCCAAATAATTGAGGCAACTCACATTCTTAAGGGATGTAAACTTGAGCTAGCTACACATATATTTGATATCGACCTTATGCCGGTCATACTTGGTAGTTTTGATATAATTATCGGCATGGATTGGTTATCTAAAAACCAAGCCGAAATTATCTGTCGTGAGAAGATTGTTCGTATACCTCTCCCGAGTGGAGAAATCCTTTCCGTTCAAGGCGAAAAAGTTGGTGCAGTAATGGGCATCATATCTTTTATGAAAGCACAAAAATGCCTTCGAAAGGGGCATACGGCTATTTTGGCTCTCGTTGCCGAGCAGCCCTCAAAAGAGAAGAAGATATTCCTGTCGTGCGTGAATTTTTAGAAGTATTTCCCGAGGATCTGCCTGGTCTGCCACCACACCGTCAAGTTGAATTCCAAATTGATTTAGCACCCAGAGCAGCACCGATTGCTCGGGCACCCTATAGGTTAGCACCCAGTGAATTGCAAGAACTGTCCACTCAATTGTAAGATTTTTTGGATAAAGGTTTCATCCGACCTAGTTCATCACCGTGGGGAGCTTCGGTACTATTTTTCAAGAAGAAGGACGGAACTTTCTGTATGTGTATTGACTACCGGGAGCTGAATAAAGTCACAATCAAGAACCGCTACCCTTTACCTCGCATAGATGACCTCTTTGATCAACTCCAAGGATCAAGTTTCTATTCCAAAATAGATCTTAGGTCCGGCTATCATCAGTTAAGAGTCCGAGAAGAGGATATCTCTAAGACTGCATTCAGAACAAGGTACGGCCATTACGAGTTTATGGTCAAGCCTTTCGGGTTAACCAACGCACCTGCGGTATTCATGGATCTCATGAACCGTGTGTGTAAGCCTTACCTTGACCAATTCGTTATCGTTTTCATCGACGACATCCTCATTTATTCCAAGAATAAGGAAGAACATGAGGAACATCTACGCCTAATTTTGGAATTACTTAAGCGAGAGCAACTGTATGCTAAGTTTTCCAAGTGTGAATTTTGGATCCGGGAAGTTCAGTTTCTAGGGCATGTAGTTAACGAGAAAGGGATACAAGTCGACCCATCCAAAATAGAAGCCATCAAGAATTGGGCAGCACCGACGACTCCGACTGAGGTGCGACAATTTCTGGGATTGGCTGGATATTACCGTCAATTCATCGAAGGATTTTCCAAAATTGCTCAACCCCTCACTGCTTTAACTGAAAAGGGTAAAGCCTATAATTGGGGAGATAACCAAGAGTCAGCATTCCAACATCTTAAACAGAAACTCTGCAGTGCACCTATTCTAGCTCTTCCGGAAGGAACCGATGATTTTGTGGTGTATTGTGATGCATTTATTCAGGGTCTGGGTTGTGTGTTAATGCAACGAGAAAAAGGTGATCGCATACGCTTCACGTCAACTAAAGGTCCACGAGAGAAACTACACCACTCATGACTTAGAGTTGGGAGCTGTAGTCTTCGCTCTTATGATATGGAGACATTACTTGTACGGTACCAAATGCACCATCTACACCGATCACAAGAGTCTTCAGCACATCTTCGAGCAGAAAGAATTGAACATGCGACAACGTCGTTGGGTCGAACTCTTAAACGAATATGACTGTGCGATCCGATATCACCCGGGTAAAGCTAATGTTGTAGCTGATGCCCTGAGTCGAAAGGAAACGAAACCCAAACGAGTTTGAGCATTACAACTCACTATTCACCCCGGATTACCTGACAAAATCCGTAGTTGTCACACCCCAACCGACGGCGGAATCATCGGGGCGGGACATGTAGACTGTTCGTGAGCTCAAGGTTGACTAAATTGTAATATGTTAAATCCATTTCCATTCAAACAAACATGAATCAAGTTCCAAGTACATAATGAAATACAATTTGTTTTTAAATTAATATTAACTAGGTCCAAAGCCTATGTGTAGCATGTCTTGATCAAACTCATATGAAAGCACCTGAAACATGAATAAAATAAGGTCAACTAAAAAGTTGGTGAGTATAGCACAGGTTTGTATATAGATAGCATATAGTTTGTAAAACAAATCCTTACATAACATGATAAATAAGACATTTATGAGGAGCAGCTATTGTGTAACCAAGTACAATCAAACCTTTGTAACTAGCATGCAAAATTGTGTTGTCGGTATCAATCACCCCAATCTGGGTGGGTTTGTCAGACTCAATAGATCTATCATTGAAAACCGTCGGCTTGAATAGTTGATGATTGCACATAATCGCATACAAAAGTTAGCACAACTAGCACTTGGGCATAAAGCTCAAATTGCACACATGAATGTAAATAGGATTTGTATTTGTGTTGTTTGTGTAAATGTAAACATGTAATTTGATAGAGTTCATGTTTCACCCCAAAAATGTAAAAGAGTAAAAGGGGCTATGAAATACTCACTTGATTCGAAGGCGTAGCTAACACGAGATACTAGATAGTAATGTGATCCTTGTATTGCACAATGTTAACCTAGAGTGTAATGTATATTGCATTAATAATGCACAATAGTCTAAGTCTATATCTAAAGTTAAATTGGATAAAGTTAGTGATTGGTACTTGAAAGTATTGTATAGAATGGAAGATTTAAAATGAATATTTTTAGAACATTTTTGAATGAGGTTTGAGTTTGGAATAATTAAATATGTAAATTAAATAATTACTGTTTATAAAAATAATGTAAGTGTTAGATGTAATTAAGTATAACTAAATAAATGTTTTTGTTTAATTATAAATCAAATAAATAATTATTACCTTATTCATTTATTTATATAATGTAATTTAGACATTAAAATATTATTTAGGTGTAGGGTTTATAAATTAAATGTTGAACTTTAAATAATTTCTATTTATTTTAAGATTAAATATTTGATCTTTTCTAAATAAAAATAATACAGATTTTTATAAATTCAATTATTTTTATTTTAGAAATTAATCTGAAATACTAATTGTTTAGAAATATAAAAGATTATAAACATTCTGCCAACACACACGACCGTGCCTAGGGTAGGGCACGATCGTGCTAGGGCGGGCACGACTGTTCTAGACAGGGCGCGACCGTGTTGGTCAAACAGAGGACAACTAGCCAAACCACTAGGCACGACCGTGCCTTCTATAGGCACGACCGTGTCTATGCTTCTGGGGTACGATCAAGTCTAGCCAACGAGCATGACTGGGTCTGAGCAGGAGGCACGACCGCGCTGGAAGGCGACACGACCGCGCTAGATGATTAGCGCGACCGTGTCTCTTTCAAAATAGGAACGAATTGATTGATTCTTATATTAATAGTGCTGGAATGTATAGGGCTTTCATTCACAAGGTTACTACGAGTCTGTTGGTGTAGATTAATTGTGTTTAAAACATGTTTAAAGTTGGATTCGATTAAACCATTTTTAAATGAAACTTAGGATCGGGTTCGAGTAAATTTCGATATTGAGAGTCTAAATTGGATTATGGCTTTTGATCTATAGAATAAATAGATAGTTTTGAAAGTTTCAATTACCCTGTGAGACGATGAATTGATGGCCTACGGTGGGGACGAGTTCCGGCTATGACGGGTGTGGTCTCCGGTGCTTTCTGCTACAACTCCGGCCCAGATGATGTGTTCTGGAGCTTTAGGAGGAATCGACTAAGGTGTTGGTTTGTTTGGTTGAGAGAATTTACAACGAAACGATGAAATCGATGGTCATAATGGAGAATATAGATAGTTTAGGAGAGGGATCGACCAAAATGGGTTTATTTGTTATAATTAAAATGATTAGACTCTTAATTGGGTCTGTTAATATGAGAAACGGTTATGAAATCGAATGGTCTTGCGATTAAAGGCTGCATTTACGTTTCAACTGATGTGAGGCGCGACCGTGCCTATAAGAGGCGCGACCGTGCCAAGCTGAGGCGCGACCGTGCCAACAATAGGCGCGACCATGCCATACGAGGCGCGACTGTGCCAAAACGTGGCGCGACCGTGCCTACTAGGGTTTCTGGTTATTTACAAAATCAGCCCTTGCAACTTCAGCTTTGACAGAATTAGCCTAGTTAGGATTTAACAGAACACCTAACGGGATTTCTAACTGGATTAAGTCTAGGAGGTGTTACCACATGATTATGAGTTCTAAATCTTTGAATTGAATACGATCGGCTAATGATTAATGAGGTGTAGGTTTGAACAAGTATATGTTTTAATGTCGTGTTGTTATTTTATTAGTTAACATAAATTTAAAATAGGGTCGGAAAATCAGAAATGTTACAGTAGTGCTCAACTCGAAGCCCTAAAAGAAGAAAATCTACCGCTGGAAGGTACACGCAGTATGGAAGCACAACTTGAAGTCAAATCTGACGGTATTCGCTACTTCGCCGAGCGAATATGGGTTCCAGTATTCGAAAACCTAAGGGAACTAATTTTGGATGAGTCTCATAAATCTCGTTACTCTATTCATCCAGGTTTCGACAAAATGTACCATGACCTAAAAGTACTATATTGGTGGCCGAAGATGAAGGCCGATATAGCCACCTATGTTAGTAAGTGTCTAACTTGCGCGAAGGTCAAAGTTGAATATCAAAATCCATCCGGTCTTCTGCAACAACCAGAAATTCCTATATGGAAATGGGAACAAATATCCATGGACTTCATCACCAAATTACCACGAACTACTACCGGATGTGATACCATATGGGTAATTTTTGACCGTTGAACAAAGTCCGCTCACTTCTTAGCGATCAAAGAGACCGACAAAATGGATAAGCTTACTCGTACTTACTTGAAAGAAATAGTCTCTCGGCACGGGGTGCCAATCTCTATTATTTCGGATCGTGATGCACGATTCACCTCTCGCTTCTGGCAGTCGTTACATAAAGTTTTAGGCACGCGTCTAGATATGAGCACAACATACCATCCTCAAACTGACGGCCAAACAGAACGTACTATTCAAACGCTGGAGGACATGCTACGAGCTTGTGTGATTGATTTCGGTAACACTTGGGAGTCTCACCTACCGTTGGTGGAGTTCTCCTACAACAACAGTTATCATACTAGCATCAAGGCAGCTCCATTTGAAGCGCTTTATGGACGGAAATGCCGTTCTCCTATTTGTTGGACCTAGGTTGGGGATAGCCAACTCACAGGTCCTGAACTTGTATTTGAAACTTCCGAAAAGATTTTTCAAATTAGAAACAGTATGGCGGCAGCTCGTGATCGTCAAAAGAGCTACGCCGACAAGCGTCGTAAACCTTTAGAGTTTCAAATAGGTGACATGGTCTTACTCAAAGTCTCACCTTGGAAAGGTGTCATTCGTTTCGGGAAACGAGGCACACTGAATCCTCGTTATGTTGGACCATTCAAGAAAATGAAGAGAATCGAACCAGTAGCGTATCAACTGGACCTACCTGAAAGACTTAGTGGTGTGCACAACGTCTTTCATGTCTCAAATTTAAAGAAATGCCTAGCAGACGAATCACTCGCAGTTCCTCTTGAGGAACTACACGTTGATGAGCAATTACGTTTCATCGAAGAACCTGTGAAAATTATGGATAGGGAAGTTAAAACGTTAAAGCACAGTAAGATCCCCATTGTCAGAGTTCGTTGGAACTCGAAACGCGGACCGGAATTTACGTGGGAGCACGAGAATCAGATGATGTGCAAATATCCTAATCTGTTCAAGCACTCCACAGCAAATTCTCAATGTACTATTTAAATTTTCGGGACAAAAATTCTTTCAACTAGTGAATGATGTGATATCCCGGAAAAAAATTTTATTTTATTTATTTTTCGGGACGAAAATTCTTTCAACTAGGGGATGATGTGACAATCCGGATTTTTCTAGTTATCTCCGTTAACAAAATCCAGTTAAAGTTAACTTAATTAACTTAACTCAAACTTCAGGGACTAATCCTGTCAATAATCCAAACCTAAACTCCAGGGACTAGTTACGTAATATCCCTAAAGTTGACTGTTGATTTTTAGAAAGTCAAAATCCCAATCCTATTGACTTTTGATAAGTCAAATTAACATTCTTAACCTAGTTCAAACCACAAGGACCTTTTCTGCCTAAATTCAAAGTTAAGAACAGGAAACTAGAGGGACTAGTAGTGTAATTAACCCATTCCTGATTTCTGTTGACTTTTGAAAGTCAACACATTCGAGCATGATCCGAATTCACTCGATTAACCCACTCTCTTTTGAAATCTTAACCGCTAACACATTTAATTAGCATAAACAACCATCATTGAGTAATTAAAAACATTATTATGCGAGAATTAAACAGATTAATGGATAATTATATTGTAACCGTCGACTTCTTCTCAAATTCGTCTAAAATCTGTATTATTTTCACAAACGAATCATCTGCATACACTAAAAGAACACATTTGAAGCGGTTGCACACCTCAATTCGACCAAAACCATAGCAGAAGTCATCTGAGATCAAACCTGTACAAGCCGAAGCTGTTTTACTCGATCTCCATCAATCCATCATCTTTCTGGTAATTTTTTTCATCATAAGTTTCGTTTTTACTCGTCAATTGAAAGCCCTATCATTACCGGGGCTTACATTATCAAATCGATCGAAATCTGTAACCTAGGGTTCATCTCTGACCGATTTAATCGAACCCTAGTCTAGACTCAATCATAATTCAATTAACCCATACAGTTCGATTCACAATACCATTTTCTTTGAAAACCCTCTGTCAATTTGATGTTTTATTATCAGAATCATTGTAACCCGTAATCTAGGGTTCTTATGAAACCAGATTGTCGAAGTCAACCCTAAACCGTATTTAAATCAAATTCAATTATACCATTAAACTCGAAATCGCCTGTAGAGTGAAAGCCCTATGAAATATCGGGCTTCCATTATCGAATTGATTTTAATCCAGTAATTAGGGTTCATCCTGGAAACGATTTGGGGTTTTCAATCTTAAACTCAAAAGAAATAAAATTAAACCACATCAGCAGATTCACAATGTCGTTTTTGTTAAAAGCCCTATGATTCTATCAAATTTTATTATCAGAATATCTCAAATCGATTCAGTGTTCATAATCTAGGGTTATGGCCTTTCGTTTTGAAATTAAACAAACTTAAACATGAAGATTTTGAAATTAAACTTAACCACAGGACCGCCTCAAATCGATTATCAAAACCCCTCTACTGTTTCGATCGATTACCACCGGAATCGATAGATCAGGGCCGGGTTTTGATCGCGAGTGGGTTTGGGAGGAAAACCACTTGAGCCTGGATGTTAAAAGAATTCAGTCTAGGTATCCATCGCGATACCCTAGCGGGCGGGACTGGTTAGTGACTTGTGCGTGTGTGGGAGAGACCCGAGTTCGAGACCGGGCTCCCACATCATTTTTTTGAACAATTTTTCTATTATGTTTAATTAATAAAAATCAAACTTTATAATATTAAATTATTATATAAATGTGTTTTAGTCCAGGAAACAACCCATGGGCCCGGGTTTGAATTATTAACCTATTTTTATATTATTTCCCCACTTTTAAAAAAATATATATTTACCATAAAGTTGTATAAAATAATATGTTTATATTATTTTCAACCCATGACTCGTATTATTAAATAATATATAGATTTATATTATTTCGTATCGTTTTGTAAACTCGAATAACATTTGAAACCAAATAATAATATAATTAATTATATTATTTACTCGCATTTATCGCGTTCATAAAAATAATATATTTATTATTTGTACCACGAATGAGTAATTAGAATATCCTTTCGAACCTAAAAAAATAATATATTAAATTATATTATTTTCCTAATTTTTGTAAATGACAAAACGCTCGAATATATTTATTATTATTGTTGTCTTTCATCGTGTAACATATATATATAATTTAACCATTAAATTAAAGAATTCCTATTCCCGTGGACATGTTCGTCTACTCTCAGTGACTAGAGCGTTTTTTAGGATATTTCTCATTCCGGGTCATTGTCACAATTCCTATTTTTATCCCTAATTTATGTGTTTATAATTTTAGGGCATTCGTAAGTCGTTGAGACTTACACTCGTGGTTCCAATTGTCCATTGTGTGATACTACCTACAACGCAACGCAGGTGAGTTTTCACGGCCCCTGTTACTGTTTTAACTTGGGGGAGAAAACATGACTAAACAAGTTTGGATTTTATAATTCGTATGATATCAATGTTAAATGCTAAGCGTAACACACTATCACAGAAAGTCCTCAACTAATATCGGACCGTTAATATGGATCTTAGCGAGGTAATATTTAGTAGTACTACTGGGTTTGACAAATCCCACCCGCGTTAGTCGCGCTAACTCGATTAGATATCGAACGGGTGAAATGTTAGCCTACTCACACCGCCAGTGTTGATAGACCTGGCAGGAGGCAATAAACAAACAGTCAGCTTCGGTTGCGAGCGCTTGAGCTGAACATGAACATAAGTTAGCTACCTATAGATACGTACTGAATGAACATGAATCCGGTAAACGCTTAATTACTTATATTGAAACCTGTGGACTCACCAACCTCGTGTTGACATATTTTCTTACATGTTTTCTCAAGTCGCTAAGCTAAGACACAGGTGCACGTTAGGGCATGCATGGGATTCAACTGCTTGATTTTGATTTAATTATGTTTGTTTGAGTTGTTCTATTGTACTTGTTTTGATTGGACGTTTGGACTATTGAACTTTGGTTTTGAGCGCGTGTATTTTGCGCATTTACTTTCTTTACGCTTCCGTATTGATACTCAGATTTAAAAGATATTTTCATTTTGAGTCCCATGTAGAGTCGTTCAAAGTAACTAATGTCTGAGATCCTGGTTCGTCACTTCCCAAACGGTAAAACTCTGTTAGTTGAAATTGGGGGTGTGACATGCACGGTAAAGTTTCACATAAAGCTATAGATTTGTTAGAAAACGAGTGGTAAAAGTTATCACATATACGGAAACAAAATGCCACGTGTGGTTGCCAACTTTTCAGTAGTTGTGGGTTGCCGTGTGCTTGTCATCTAGCAAATATCGAAGCTACAGGTAAACTGTTCTGACTATTCAGTAGTTGTGGGTTGACGTGTGCTTTTCGAAATGTTCTAACTATTTCGTATATTGCGTCACAAGAGTCTATACAAGCGAGTTCGGTCATTCAACACCGTCGTTCAACGAAAGGTAAAGGAAAGCAACCACAAGATGATAACGCCCATCTTGGGTTTCCATTGATTATGGGGAAAGATGCGGTTAACAATATAAATTGTTTTAAGGATTCGATACCGTCTTTATTTTATCCGTACATTTCACATATACAAGATGTAAATCCCGACGGTAACTATGGTTTTCGATCGGTAGCTTTGGGCTTAAGGTTAAATGAAAACCGGTGGCTTTTTATCCGACAACAACTTTTACATGAGATGGAAAATAAAGAAGAATGGTGGAGAACTGTTTTTGACATAGTCGCCTTTCAAGAGTATGATAGGCTACGTCAAACGATAGATTGGCAGGATGTGAAAGCCGCACCAGTTAGTCGTTGGATGTCGATGCCATACACAGGACTCCTAATTGCTCAAAGATTTGGGGTGATTGTTCATCTTTTAAGCATCAGCGGTAATCAAACATTTTTTCCATTGTGGTTTGGTCCTAACGTTCACGCTCAACATCAAATCGTATCGTTAGTTCACGTAAAAAATGCTCATTTCATCCACGTCAAGTTAGACGGAGACTTTTCGATTCCCACGCCGAATGCACTTTGGAATTTGCACCGAAATGATGATGCAGCAAAATGGGAAAATATATACAGTGATCGTATTGAACGATTTAAGAAAATAATGGCTTCTAATAGATCTAGATTTCCACAATACTTCACGAACTACAGATGATGTTTGTTAGTTTTAATTAATTATTATTTAAATATAATTAATTTTATTTGTCATTTTAATTATTTTATATTAATTTTACTTAAATATAATTAGTTTTTTATTAGTTTTAATTAATTATTAATTAAATAAAATTAATTTTAATAAAAAAACAAAAGAACTATACGCCACGTATAGATCTATACGTGGCGTATAGACTTGAATAAGGGGGAATTCAAACTTTTCAAATCTGAGATATTTTAAAGGCTATACGCATCGTATAGGTCAATACGTGACGTATAGAATACCAAAGGTTGGAGGCTATACGCCACGTATTGATCTATACGATGCGTATAGCCATTTGATATACCAAGTAAACGCATCGTACAGTGCCAAACGAACCAAAAAACTACACACAAAACCATACGCGATTCGGCAAGAAAACGCTCGTTCATTTGGATTGTCGTCTCAAAAAAACTTTGTAAAGGTACGTGTCTCAACCCGCGATCATTAATGTTAGGTTAATATTGAATATTAGCGGGTAAAACTAGGTAGATTAGCGATTTTTAGGTTGAAACTTAAGAACTATACGCCACGTATAGAGCCATACGTGGCGTATAGTTCGTCTTAGGAAGACGATGAAGCCATACGCCACATATAGATTTATACGTTGCGTATGGCTCAGGTTCCCGGCAACTTGGCCCGTGTATGGCCTGGTTGCCCGCGTATGGCTTAGTTTGCCCGGTGACTGGCCTGCGTATGGGTTGGGGGCCCTGCGTATGGCTTGGTTTACCCGGTAACAGCCTATACGCCACGTATAAATCTATACGTGGCGTATAGGTTTTAAAAAAAACATTATTTTATAATTTAAAATAAAAACATTATTATTGCCTTGTTGCCGACTCACGGCGACAGGGTCGTCAACTCGATCGCATGGAGGACCTGATGATGTGGGCGGTTGGACAGCTCGTGGATCTGTCTCGAGCCGTCGGCATCGAGCCACGCCCACTACCACCGCCACGTCATTATCCGGACGACCCCGTTCAGGATGAGGGCGGGGCGGGTCAGGATGAGGGCGGAGCCGGTCATGGTGACGACGGAGCCGGTTAGGTTTAGTTCTTTTATTTGTATTTTATTTCTTTCGTTGTTATGTATGTAAAACATTTTGATGTATATATTTTATTTTTTGATATAATGTATATAATGTTTAGTTTATTTGTTTGTTTCTAATGTTTAATATTTTGTTTGATTGTAATGTTTAATATTTTGTTTGGTTTGTAATGTTTAATATTTTGTTTGGTTATACTGTAAAAATATAATAAATGTATAAAAAAATATAAAATATATAAAATTTATAAATAGATAACAAACTTATATTAACAAAATTATATAAATTAAAATAAAAATAAACAAAATATAAATAAAATAAAAATATATATAATTAAATAAAAAATACCTATACGTGGCGTATAGGTCAATACGCCACGTATAGGATTCATAAATTCCAAATCTTCCAACTTTTTAAGCAAAAATATAACCCGTGCCTCATACTCTGCGTATAGATGAATACGCCACGTATTGGACCAGCCGCCAGACAGAGAATGACACGTGCCATTCTGTTGTCAGTGACTGAACTCTATACGCCCTCGTATTGCCCTATACGAGGGCGTATAAATGTGGCGGCGAGTCCAATTAACAATATTCTGTGTGTGGTTAGAATCCCCCTTAAATAAATGTGTTTTATTAATATAATTAGTATTTTATTTAAAAATATATTATTATTATTAAAAGATAGAAGTGTATTTAATAAGAGAGAGAGACGGGAAAAAAATGATGAGAGTGAAAAACCTTTATTTATTATATAGTATAGATTTTGTCTTTATTTATATTATATATTATTTTTATTATGTTTACAAAGATAGACCTTTATGAGTAAAAAGACTAAAATTTTACTTAACTAAAAAACTTAACCACTGTTAGTGGAAAGGACAAAATTCGTAAGTACTTTTGCAAATAAAGGACAGTGAGTGAAAGTAAAAAATTTAAAGGACCTAATCCATAATTTAGACAAACATAAAGGACAAAAATTATAATTTAGTCTAAAAAAGCCCATATAAGAAGGCCATAAAACCCAAAACCTTACCACCAACGGTTTCTCGGACCGTATATGTTAGTTCTTGATTGGTTCTTGTTTAACCCGGTTTAGACAGTTACGTCGAAACTTAAACACCCATAGATTTAGATGCTTCTTAAAAAGCAAAAGTGCCCAAAAGTGATTTCTGCTTTACCCATAAGGCCATCTCCATCGCAACACCGTGAGGGGATCCGTGGGCGACTTGGAAGATTGGCGTGGCAAGGTGAGAAGATGAAGAACGTTGGTGGCCGTGGGAGAAGAAGGGGGCCTGTGAGAGGGGAGGAGAGAGAAATGGGGAATATACATAGAAATCAAAGAACGTTAGTAACAAACAGGAACAATGTCTCTTTCTTTTTTTATTTAAGTTTTTAATTTACCTTTATAATAAATTTTTTACCTTTTAAGAAAAATTTTCAATTTTTTTAACGGTTGTGTTACGGTTTCTTATATTTTTATAAAACTTTTTGGAATATTACTACCTATTTACTGTAACGTGTGCGTTTGCTTAAAGGATTTGTTTTTTTTATATAAAGTTCCGAGTACGTTTAATTATTTCGCAAACGGTAACTTTTTTAACGGTTTCGTTTTTCTATAGCTTTATCGTCTTAATACTTTTTTTTTTTTCCTTTTTTTATATTTTAGTTTTAGATTTGAATTTTATTAACGTTTTTTTACAATTTCGTTTGTATTTTCATTTAAATTTTATTCAAAATAGGCCACTCCGCCGCAGAGCGCGGGTGTGCCTACTAGTTATTTATGAATTAAACTCTTTTACATGACAATAATTCATTTAATGGGTACTATATGCTTTTAAATAACTTCTTTTTAAGTTTTCATAATCATAGTTAACCGAATGATTACTCACTTTTTTCACGTTTTAATGCTATTTTAAAACATAAAATTTATTAAGTAAGTATGAAAATGAAAAGTAAAACGGAAAGTTTTTTAAAATTTTCAAAGTAATTAATTTTTTTTTAAATATGATATTTTTAAAGGATGTTAGATTCTATTCTTTTGTCATCTTCTTCCTTGGTTTAACGCGCCGTAACATACGGGTTTAAATTTTACGTTTTAAATTACAAAGTCTTTTTAAGAATTTCAAATATGTTATTTTTTTAGTTATTTAACGAATCTTTTTTAATGGTTTCGTTTTTTATTTATTTGAAGTTTCCGTCAGTATTTTGGGTTATAATTTTGTAAATTTGTTTTTAACATAAAATATATGTCCCTGGTGGATTTCTCTCTTATTTCAAGAAGATCTTATTTCAAAAAACTCTGGATTTTTTCGTCAGCTTTACTAAAATTTATACGTTATTCCAAACCCATCCGCCGCAACGCCCGACCCGCCGCGACGTGCGAGTACGCGGGTTCCTTTACTAGTTATACATAATAAGAGGTCTATGACAAAAAACCACACCGTCTGCGTTAATGATAAAAAAAAAACATTTGCACGTCACATGGTAAGTACATTAGCCAAAGGCGAACTAGACTCAACAAAGACATCTCAGACTTCTATAAATAGTAGACATAGTACTACCAGAGCCGGTCCCGAGGATTCGAATGCCTTACACGAGCCGAAAAAAAGGCCCATAACGAAATATATAATTTTATAAAAGGCCCAATAATTTTTTTTAAAGCCTTGAAAATTATATATATAATTTTTTTTTGACCCTCGAAATTTTAGGCCCACTACGGTTGTGTTGCCCGCAGACCCAATAGGCCAACCCTGAATACTACCATCAGGGTTGATGATCTAGTGGTAAAGAACCACTTAGATTTAAAGATTTTGAGTTCAAGTACCATATTTCATCATACTAAAAAAATTAGACGTAGTAGTAAAACATTTAATGATATCTCTCTCATACACAGGAGGCTAGTATAAAAACAAACCCAACAACTTACGTACAATTCAATGCATATCTCATTAATTACACCCTCATAACCTCATATAGTCTAGAAACTTATTCTCACGCTAGAGCTCCTAATTACACCCTCATAACCTCATATAGTCTAGAAACTTATTCTCACGCTAGAGTGGGTCGCGCAAAACCCTCCTGCGGTGAGACCAACAATATTGTCATCTTACTCTTCGGGTTTTCGTTATAGCAACAAGTGAACAATCAAAGAATTTAATTGGGTTTTAACTTTCCGGATTAGGAATACTCATCTTGAAATCAAATCATAAAACCGAATCTATACTTGATTTCACCTTAAACTCTAAAACCTAAACCCTAAACCAAAACCAATAATCCAAATAACAAAGCGAACCCTAATGTTACCGATTCAAAACTCAAAACTATATGAACTATACAAATGCAATAATTTCCTTATACCCTAGATCTTGTATAATGTCCATCAATCGGCAATGTTTTGTTCTTCCTCCTAGATCTCGACCTCCCAACCAATTTAGACGGTGGCGACTGCGAAAACTCAAACGGAACCACCGGAAGCTCCATTTCCCCTTTCAAAATCTTCACAACATCCCCAACATCCGGTCTCAACTCTGGCATCTTCTGTAAACAAGCAAGAGCCAAATTCACACACAAACTCGCCTGCGATTTATCATAATCATCTTTTAACCTCTCGTCCACGAGTTCCAACAAATCGCCACCGTGAGCTAGCTGCCGGCACCAGCTTATCAAATTCGCCTTCTCAAGCTTCATCGGAGAAGCAAGAACATGTAATGGCCGCCTACCAGAAACAATCACAAGAATCAATACTCCAAAACTGTACACATCGGTTTTCTCTATCAAGTACTCGCAACCACCGTAGCCACCGTATTCTGGTGCTACATAGCAAAGTGTCCCCCTCATGCTCGTCGTGCTGCTCAATTCTCGACTGAAAACATCCCCGGTGTTCATCGTCTCAGCATTGTTCTTTGAATTCTTTTGGAAACTAAACTCCGATCTGTTCCGTTTTCTTTTATAGATTTTGAGTTTGAATCTTCGTTTGATCTTCTTTTCGACTTTCGTTTTGGCGAGGTCATCGAGGTTTTCTTCTTTCCACCATTCCTGCATTTTCCGGTGTGGTTTCTTCTCGGAGATTTGGTCATCCTCCCAATCTGGATTCGCCGACGGACAGATTTGACTTCCGACCCATTCGCGGACGTAATCTCTGGTGGAAAGCTCACCGCTGCCTTCTTGCTTCCACCACCAGTCTTTCCCCCATTGTTTCTTACTGGTTTTATGATCAGGATTTGAATTCGATTCTGTTATGTGATTATTATCGAAATTATGATCTAAATCACCGTCATAGTTTGTGAATTTGTTGTTAATCGAATCATCAGCACCATCAGCACCACAATTTTCGATGTTACCGACCGAGAGATTTTTTCCTTTTTCATTAACAAACCCTAACCCTAGGTGATTACAAACAGCCTTACTGTTTACCGGTGTGGAAGATGAAGAAGCTTGTAGAGCAAGAGAGAAGTCTACCTCATTAGCATGACTACTTCCGACGGGAGTTCCGATGGCCGAAGATTCGCCGGCGCCGTCGCCGGCTAAAGTTCCTGAGAGATCCTGACTGAACAAATCAACACCGAACTCCGGCTCAATCTTCAACCTAGATAAACCGAAATCAGAAAGTTTCGCACGGAACTCTGCATCGAGTAAAACGTTGCTAGGCTTCACGTCGCCGTGAATCACCGGCGGATCACATGAATGTAAGAATTCGAGTGCTCTGGAAACATCTACGATGATCTCGAACCTTCTCTTCCAATTCAAGCCACGATCGGAGAACAACCAGTCCTGTAAGCTCCGATTCGGCATGTACTCGTAAACAACCAATCTCTTCCGTTTATCAACGCAATAACCTAACAACGAGACAACGAATTTCGATTCCAATCCGCCGAGGATTCGAAGCTCGTTTTGAAAATCACGTTCGGCGTCTAACGAATCTGAATCGAGCAGCTTCACCGCTACTAGTTTTCCGTTTCTGAGTATACCGCGGTATACAGTACCGGAACCGCCTTTTCCGATGAAATTATCGTCGGAGAAACCGTTGGTGGCGGAGTTAAGCTCTTTGTAGGTGTAACGACGTAGTTTTAGAAACACAGGACATGAATCGAGAGGACTAGTACGTGTACGGTGAATCAACGAGTACCATACGTAATAAATTAAGTAAATAACTCCAAAGAGTATAAGAACTGAAGAAAAAACGGTGATAATAACGAAGATGAAGGTAGCTCTGTGTTTTGTTGATTGTTGATGAGTGAAAGCAGGTTGTCTAGAAGGCATTGCGTTCGTTGATTCCTCGATTATCCACAAATAGCAGAGAATATTAAGCTCGTTTCGCTATAAAAATGGCGGATCTAGGGTTTTGTTTCAGTCGAAAATTTACCAATTTTGGTCTTGATTGATTTTTCTCGTTGAAGGGTTCTCAAAACTGTTATTAATGATGATGATTTTGATTTTTAGATTGAAATTTTTTTTGTTTTGGTGGGGGGAGATTAAGATGGGACCCATTGAGCAGTACAGGTTTTGACTAAAGACAGAATTTGCAGGTGTGGAGAATGACTTTTGGGGAGATGAAGAAAAATGGAGGGAACACGGTGACAGGTGGAGCGCAGGACGGAGTGAAAATCATGGTTGACAAATAGTTGTTTTAAACGAAAATATTTTTTTTTAATTAGTTTATGGTATATATTTATTTATAATAAAATAATTATTAAAAGATTGTTAATTTAATATCAGAAATGAAGACCCGCGCGTTGTGTCGGGGTTGTACAGTAATATTAACGTGGGTAGGTATATAATTAAAGCCGAGCGATGTGGCACGTATGCGAACATCGTTACTTGTGCTGCGGCGACGGCATTAACATCCTTAAGTAAATAAAAGAAACGTATAGAGTTGAGACGGAATGTAGAATGTTGTTTGGAAGTCGCTTTGTGAAGTAAAGATGAAATTACTCAAGAGAAACGTGGAAGGATAGATAAAAGGAGTTTCCTTGACTAAGGAATGTAGAATCACTCGTTCTTAAATAAATCATGGGTGAAGAACGAACGTGATCACGTGAAGATGACAAGCAAGTCTAGATCTCTAGTGAAGATGATGAAGGGATTAGGGAAAAAGATAGAGCCGAAGAGGTACATTTGATAGTTTTATAAAAGCTTAATGGATCAATAAACAATGACACCGAATAATTTCTTAAGAGTAATCGAACATGAAAGTTTATTTATCACATGAACCATCTATGTAATTTACTCTAACTTTTAAGTTGTGCGTATTAAGTATAAAAAGTGATGAAAGAGACACCAAATTATCATTTTTCTTCTTTAAACATTTCTTTACATTAAAACGTGTCATGCTTAAAAATAAACTTTCAAACTTATGGATCAAAAGTCACTTACGCTGTTACACAGTTACGCGCACAAAGTATATATATTAAGTGGCCTTGCACATGATTTAAGTAGGTCATTTATACTTATATGCTATTGATATTATTATCTACACAATCATTTAAAACGTGAAACACACACCATATATGTATTAGGGCATTATTAAGGGGAAGTCTTATAAACGTCGGCATATCATCACCTGTTTGTATTCGGTGACGAAGCTTGAAGAAAAACATAGGGGGCGGAATTTTTTTTCCTATCAGGGGGCAGAAACTTAATACCTATAAAATTTTCGGCCGAATACGTATAAATTAACACTTCTGAATGAAAAATCGGGGGGAGTGGGGCCGGGGCCCCCGGGCCCTCACTAAGCTTCGCCCTTGTTTGTATTACCCCCTCTCACAACCTAAAAAACGCCCTCCTCCCTCTCCTATCTCCTCCCCAGACTCCTATAATCCATCCGACCCTATCCTTACACATGGATAATGACGCCATGCATATAAGCTAAAACGTCCTAAAAAATACGTATAAGAGGTGTAACGTGAGTGATTATATACATAGTAATTTTAATAATGTATAGATGAGTCTTGAGGTGATGCATCAGTGAGTTGTCTTTGGCATAAAAGTGAGCCAGATCCGTGTTTTCGTTTGAAAGCGAGAATATCCATGTGAATGTGTGGTTGGTCTTTACAAACCTCAAAGTGGTTTGGGTTTTAGTGATTGACCGTCGTCTCAACATTCAACACCTAATTAAAGCTCACACATTTAAAATAATATCCTATTTCTCAAATTAGCTTACCATAAATCGTATAAAAATGATATACTTTTGAGATAATTAAAAATATTTTTATTTTTGATATATCAACAATATGTGTCAACTCTATAACAATGAAATAGGTATTACCCATCCATTTTATATTCATAAATCTTTTTCACAAACTTTATAAAGTATACAAATATGACTCGCCTTTTTTTTACACTACTTTCAAATTCTCATAAATTGTTGTATGATAGAGGGAGAATACACTAAACACGTTTTTGTCTATTGTGAGATTGCGAGGAAGACTTGGATATCCATTGAAAAATAGGTAGATCTAGATTTTCCAATGTCTAAAAGGCCGAATGATTGTATGGGTTGGATTAATTCAATTGGAATGAACGGTTACTTGAATCAGTGGTGATGACAGCGTGGTGGGTCATATGAAGTTTAAAAAATGACATGGTGATTGAGGCGGTGGATAAGCCTAAAGATCTCATCTTTGATTCTAGGCAAATTGGTTTTTAATAATCCAAACTATGACTCATTGTCTGATAATAATCCAAATTAATAGTTTGGCTGGTGATAATCTCAACTTTTACTTTTGTTGTTAGTGGCAGTCCCAGTAGCATAATCATCATAAATTTACACTTATTTTCGCTCAAAATGATGATTTTAAATGACATGGAGAAACATACAAGCGAAATCGAGTGGAGATTGAGTGTAAATATATGATAATTATGTTATTGGGACTATCATTGACAACAAAAGTGAAATTTAGATTATCACTAGCCAAACTGTTAGTTTAGATTATTATCGGTCAATGAGTCATAGTTTGGATTATTGAAAACCAATTTGCCTTGATTCTATTGTGAGTTTACTTTATATTTGTATTCGTTAACAGGAATCGAAAAGTTGGTATTAGTTGGTAAAAAAATATTACGTTCATGATCTTGAAATTTGTTTCTCTTTGTCTATCTAGCTTCTTGCTAGCTAACCGGTGTTTTTAATAATATTATGCTGTTAAAAAAATAGGAAAATATTTACGTACTTAATAAAACTTTTATGTATAAATATAACAAAAAAACTATAGGCAAGTCGGATAATATATTTAATGTGTGAAATTGGTAGAGGGTAAACCTTATATAATGTATAACATACCAAAAATGTTGTAGAAATTACAGAAAACGAACTTGATGTTTGGGTTCTTTGAAAGACGTGATAACACTTTTAGATCAAATCTATTTAGTGTTTCACCCAAATGTTTGATCGGATATAATTAAGAGACTTTTCATAACACAAATATGGAGAATTTCGTGATGAAAAATGAACCAGAAGATGATCAATAATTCGCAGGAGCGTATATACGGTTTTGGGTTTAGAAACTGCCCTATGCAGTTCTCGATTTTGATATTTGCCACTTTTGTCTCCTCCGGATTTCACATGTGAATTTCCGAAAATTTATTTTTTAATGAAGCAATAAAAAATATACATATTAATAATTTTCTCTAAGCATAATAATAGTAAAGAGTCGTGTAAAGACTTGACATAGTGATGGTCATATATAGCGAGAGAGATCGAGGAGAGATTATAAAGTTACATAATTATTTTATGGATCACAATTATAATAATAAGTATTTATGTAATATATAATTGTTATCATAAATTTTTATTTAAACTTGGTTTGTATTGAAAACGATTTCTATATATTCACTCTCGTTATAATAGTAAAAAGTAATATATCTATACTACTATATAAAATATATTGTAAGAAAATGTTTGTAATTTATCATAAAATTTAAGACACCTGACACAAATTGTTTTGCATAAGATACATCTTAACAATGCATAAAATGTGTTTTATTACAATTTAACCTTATTTTTATAATTAAAGCCCAACACTCAATTATTTAATGCATATAAGATTATTTAATTCACTACATTAAGTATTATTTTATTTATAATACTTAAAATTAAGATTGAAATTTACATTTACTATTTATATTTAAATTAAGTATTATCTTATTTAAATGCTTAAGTTTATAATTACTAAATATTTATATAGTTATAATAATAATAATACAAAAATATAATCAGTGTTTAAGACAGCTCGGGTTAAATTGCGCTCCTCAAAAGAATCTCGATGATACCCGACGTTTTGCGCTGGCCAACTTCTCAGTAAGAACAAAAGCAGAAGCTTTGGATTAAGTCGCATTCTTCCTAACCAATATAATCATAACATAAATATGCAAACATGTAGGATTAATGGCATATAATATTATTTGAGCTTACTTCGTGTTATCACTTATCAATGTACTACAAGGACCAATTTGTCTTTTTAAATGATGTCAAAAGAGTACCATGGGATCCTTTTTTTAAAGTAGTGGCAACCTTTTCTTTTTCAATATAAATCCTCTCTCATTATTATGTCTTTTAAAAGTGATGTTATATCATTTCTTATTTTAATAAAGAACAAACAAAAATGTATACACGTGCAAAATCATAAGCAAAAAATCATTTTTTGTTAATTATTTACCAAAATAATTTAAAAAAAAAAAATTAAAACAATACATGTAGTGAACCACAAGATATTGGTTTACGAACGATATGAATCGTGGACTAAAGCCATAAAATATGAGGTTCATTCGACAAAGTTGAGACTTTTGGTTTGAGTTTCGATCGTTTTTAAAAATATAAACCAATCAAATCCGAGGTAAGATCAAGGGAAATATTAGGATGAATTATCACTCGACCATGTTTAGAATCCAACGGTCGTTATAATCAGAGGCCAGTTACATCATAAGGATCCACTAACAACTATAAATATTAACATGGGATTTATACCTAATTGTGATAAATATAATTATATGAGACTAACCCATATTATATATTTTTAATCACTTTTCTCGTATCACTTAATTATTAATGAATTCTTTCATAATTCACATAGTCACCTAGTTTTACTTTTCATCACTTCATATAATTATACACTAACTAAAGTAATAAAATATATAAAAATTTACGATTATAGTTTTATAAAAAAATATTAAAAATATAAAATGATTTACAAAAATTTGAAATTAATTTAAATGAAAATGATAAAATTATAATTTTAATAAAACTATAACTGTTTTAAATACAAAAGTATTACTATTAATATTTGTTTTATAATTATGAAGATACAAGTTTTCTAAAAAAATTTAAAACATTTGTAGTTTTTTCTTATATTTGTAGAAGTCTAGGACTCGTCACCACTTTGTGTTCAGTCAAAGTTAACCTTTAATGGTGTAACATAGTGATAAGCGTCTGAGTCTCTTTAATAGAGATCTTAGATTTCAATTTATCTTCAACTAGTTTCATGTATTTAAAACTCTTGAAGGCCACCTGCTGATACAAGTTTTATTTTATCTGATCTCACCGGTTAGTACTATATTAATAATTCCAATTTTCTGTTGTATGGGTAAAAAAAGTTATCATAAAAGTTCACATTGTTCACATTTTTGGTCAGTCACGCAAAGAGCCATAGTGGCATTATTCACACTCAATGTCTTTCACGCACCAACTCTCTTTGCTCTTCGATAAAAGACTGTTTTTTACTTTTTACTCATGCTAAAGTGTAGTGTATGCAAATAAATCTTAAATTTAAATTTAATTATTAATAAACAGTTCCTACAAAATATAAATGAGAATGAATTTGGTTAACACATATATTGATTTTGTTATAGTTATTTGGTTAATATTGAAAGAAATGGAATTAAACATCAAATGTTACTACCCTTTTCTCGAATGGAAATTGCATAAGATTTTGGACCGACTCCTGGATCACGCATCAACCTCTTAGGGATGTTTTCCCGAATCTATTTGCAAACGAGGCTAAGAAAAACAGTTTGGTTAATTCGTGTTTTGTGAAAGCGAATCAGATGACCACTTGGAAACGGTGATGAAAGAGGAAGGTGTTGACTACAATCGAGTTGGTAGAATTATACGATTGCCTCAATTTGCTTCAACAGGTCTCGATTCCAAAGAATAATGACGGGCGGACTTGGCCTAATGACGACTCAGGGAATTTCACGGTCTCCTCTATGAAAACTATTTTATTCAATGCTTCAAACACTTCTGTCCCTTTCGTCTTGTCGTGGAACAATTGGGTTCCGAAGAAAGTTAACATCTTTGTTTGGAAAGCGGAGCAAAACCGGCTTCCAACTCTTTTAGCAAAACCTACTAGATCAAACCAAACTAATAATTAAATAAAATAAACCATCCTAGACTCATACTAATACCAAAATTGCACACCAAGCTTCCTTCTTCTCCAAGAAATCGTCAAAGTCTCCTACTCTTCCTAGTTTCATACTTTAACCAAAAATATATTTTCAAACTAGTAGCCTTCACATGTGAACTCATAAATAACCCAACACCCTTACCTGTTTGTACTCTAAAGAACGTGCGGACTTTCTCGGGTTGCGAATAGTCCAGTTTACCAGCTGGATGCTACATAAGAAGAGAGAGTGATACGTGTGACTGTGCTCATTTTTCTCACGTACTATCTTCGTTTTCTCTCTGATTTAGGGTTTAACCCTGTTGGTAACTCTCTTTGTTCTTGAGTCTATTTTGATTGTAGTTTCTCAGATCATCTTTGGTCTTGTGTCTAGATTCTTTGTTATATGAGATTTGTTGTATCAGTCATATTCTCATATTGTTGTTAATGTTTGTAATCAGATCTGTTTGTGAGTTTTGTATATAAAAGATTTAGACCGATGTTTTCTGATAGTTATTAAAGATTGAAAACTACTTTAAAAACTTGAAATTTACAAAAACTCTTAGTTAAAATAATAAAGCCTTCGGTAAAATTCATTGGTTTTTCGTAATTATTTTCATATTTCAAATACCAAATGGAAAATTAGGGTATTGGGGGGCACTACCCTAACAAAAAAAGTGTCATAAGAAAATACCCAATGAGCGAGTGTCACTTCAATTTTGTCAAAATCCAATCCCAAGTTCCCTAAGTGGTGGGGACACAACCCTAAGTACTATAAAGAATTTTTTTTATTTCATTTTTTAAATTAAAACTAATTTCATTTATTCAAAAAAATAAAAATAACAATAAATAAAAATAAAAAATTACATAAAATAAATAAAAATAAAACATAAATATTTAATCAAACTAATCTTCTTCCAAATGCATCGTGCTAGCAATATGTTTCACGAGATCAAATCGAAGTCTTAAATGTGAACTAGCATCGTGCAACTTCGGAAGGAGATTATCGTCAATAACCGGATCGGTCGGAGGATCCCTTATGTAGACCGGTGATATTGCTTTTATATCATCTTTTATGATCATATTGTGCAGTAACATGCACGCATACACCACATTCCTAATATTTCCCTACTTATGAGACCGGGCGGGTCGCATAAGTATACCCCATTTAGCTTTTAAAACACTGAAAGCTCGATCGACATCCTTTTTTGCCGACTCTTGCACATTTTTCAACTTATTTTCCTTTGGATCGGTTGGATAGGCGAACGATTTCACAAAGTTAGACCAAGTAGGGTATATCCCATCGGTAATATAGTATCCACGTTTGTATTCTCACCCGTTTACATGAAATGGACACTTTGACGCGGTTCCAAGCTGCTCGCCGGTAAATATTAGAGATTGTTGGAGAACAGTGATGTCGTTGTTTGAGCCGGGCGGACCACAAAACGCATGCCAAAACCACAAATCATTTGAAGCCACCGCTTCGAGCATGATAGTCGGGTATTGGTGATCACCTCTCATATTGTCACACCCCAACCGACGACGGAATACGTCGGGGCGGACGTGTAGACTGTTCATAAGCTACATGATCAACTAAATTTTATATTGTTTATTTAATCAGGATTTCATTACATAAGTTCAATAAGTATCCAAATACAAATACATCAACATATTTAAATTAATTGTTCACCAAGTCAAAATCCTATATGTAGTATCTTGCATATGATCTCAAACATTAGTACCTGAAACATGATGAAAACAAGGCCAACTAAAAATAGTTTGTGAGCATATATAGGTTTAGACACCACAAGTAATAATCAAAGTTTGTGTACAATTCATATGATATCATGGTTTAATAAGGCAATTATGGAGAATCACTATAGTTTAAACTGGGGCGTACAATCAAACCTTGTGACTGATAGCCATAACACAACATTTATCCTTAAGTGTTAGGCATAACACAACAGTTATCCTTAAGTGTTTTCGGCAACAATCACCCTAACCGGGTGGTTTGGTCAGACACAATAGATCTATCATTGTATACCATCGGCTTGTACTGAGTTAATGATTGCACTTGCACTATACACAAAAATAATGTAAATGTTGTTTGCACTAATAGTGTTCAAGAATAAGGCATAAATTGCACACGTGATCATAATGTTTGAATGTAATCATGTTTCACCCCAAAGATGTAAATATGAAAAAAGTGCTATGTAAACTCACTTGTAATAGCAGTTTGTAGATCACACGAACAAGATGTTGCACAAGTGTTTAGCTTAACCCCAAGATTAACCTATGATTGAATTGTATACATGTATCAATGGTGTACACAAATGACTAGAGAAAATTCTAATGTATAAAGGAATTGGATGTGGGCTTGGTTGAGTTTCAAATGATGTTTATAAATTTCATATAAAAATATGTGTGTAATAATATATAGCTTTATTTGTTTTTAAACAATTGAGTATGTAATATATATTAATGACCAGTTTATGTCCTTTTGTGTATACTAGGTAAATAAATGGGCAATTAGTTTGTCCTTGATAAGAATGAATAAAATACTTGAAAAAAATAATAAGTTTGAATAAATTGATAATTGAATAAACAAATACTTTTATTTATTTAATTTAGTTATTAGGAACAAAAGTGTTTCAAAAGAAAAGAATAATGGCCTATTTAATTAGTAATTAAACCAAGGTTTAAATAATAAATAGTTTATAAAAATGTATAAAGTCACAATTAAATAATTAATCAAGTCATAAATATTTATTAGTTAAAATGTATTAAATGTATATATATATATATATATATACATATATATATATTACATGTTTTACAAAGATTAGTTGTGTAAAGAATTTGCTTTACTAAATAAATGGGTTTATAAAATGACCAAATTATATTCTAATCTATACTATATAATAAATAAAGATTTTTTCATGCCACGTGTCGCCTCCATATTCATTCTCATAATTCTTTTCCCGCCTCTCTTTTTTATTAAATACACCTATATTTTTTTAATAATAATTCTATTTTTAAAGAAAATACTAATTATACTAATAAAACACATTTATTTTAAATTATTCCTTAATATAAGAAACTTTAAAATCTAATTATGTAACTTTTATTTTCAATCAAATGGTAAATGAAAGTCAAATTATATTAAATAGTAATTAACGTTTTTTCGAAACCCAATTATATATTAATTTTTACATATTTTAAATTTTGTTTTCTATCCTTAGTATATTTAATACATTTTTACACCTGTAAAATATATATAAAAAGATTTAAGAATTTTATGTATTGATATTTTTCACTCCGTGTGTAGACACAGGGTTGTAAACTAGTTAGAATTTATAAACCAAAGATTTTAAATAAATACTTGTTTAAAATGAATATATTATTAAGCTAAAATTTATTAGGTTTTTATCCCTAATAATAAAAAAATTAGAATGGTTTCTTTTAAAAATTTATTAATTTATAGATCATAGTTTGATGGTCTTATAAAATGATTCGTAAAAAGGAATTAGTAAATAAAATCGTTTTTTTCAAAAATTCATGTATGTCATGCTTGAGGCTTGATATGTTAGTAACACGTAACCAAAAATAATAATGCTTAATTAACGGTCGTTATACGTTTGTGATCATTGGAATAATCACACACACACACACACACATATATATATATATATATTTATTAAAAAAAGGTATTGAATTCATAACGGAGTTTGTTTATAACTTTAATTGTTTATAAAAACAAAGAAAATATATATGTATATATGTGCACAACAATAAAGGTAATGTGTGGGTGTCACATTCTTGTATTCCCTTAATAAATATATGTACGTATATCTACATGTGTGTGCGTTAGCATCAAACAACATAAAAATAAAAAAAGAGAAACAGGGATGGCCACCCCAGGGCCTTGTCTGTAAGGGGGGGAGTGTCTCGACCAATTGATCTGGGCATTGTGCCTTGCAAATAATGGTTTTGTTTAATTCATAAACAAGAGTCTCATGTCTCCTTCCCCAATCCACAAATTTGAAACCCTAGCCCCCAAAATCACATCTAATCTAAACCAGATGAAAGGGCTTTTGTAATAGGATGTTTAATCGAGCAATAGGGAGTAAAAATTACCCGGAATCGGTCCTTGAATTGACGAGAAATGTGGGTTTTGCTTCCTTCTGCTGATCGCGACCGAGTGGGGGGATAGGGGAAGGAAAAACGGATTTGCAGGTGGAATCGAGTTTTTATATGGTGTAGGGACTTCAAGGTATGATTGATACACGCGTTACAAACTTCGATTGATTGGTATTATGTGATTTTGAATGCGACTTATGGGTTTGAAAACCCACGACCGAGACTATACTTTGGTTAAAAAAAACGTATATATCCCATCAATTCGTGCAGTTATTGGCTCTTAAAGGTTTTTAATGGGTGGCATAACGTCTTGGTAGGGTTGATACACCGGGTTTTCAAGTATATTGGAGGATTGAATCGGGTTTGACCTTTTGAAAGTCAAAATTATGCATGAACAATGTTCAGGGTCCAAAGAGAAAAATAAGGGGTTCATAAAGGGGTTCAATTGCAATGGAGGGGGTTCAAGGCTTGAAGAGGGGGTTTAATTGAGATAAATGGGGCTCAAAGGCCATTCTTTGATTTAATTTTTACTTATAAAAAATCGTTTTTATAAAGTTTATAAAACTAAACATTATTTTTTTTAATCATTAATATTTTATAAAGAAATAAATCTCATTTTTTTTCCTATAAATATACAAATTGTACAAAAGGGTTTATTTAATAGCAACAAAAATATATTTTTATTTACATACATTTTTATAAATAACACATATATTTGTATAATAGGAGCTCTAAATATGTGGTTAAAATTCATAGGTTTATCTTTGATTTATTTGCTATAACAACGGGTAAATATATATATATACATATATTATATATAGTAGGAATATTAATGTGACTACATGATTGGTTACTCTGAGTTAAGCAGACTTTGTAGAAGAAATTGATGTGCTACAATGTGTTGAATAAGAGAATGAAATTGAAGTGTTATAATTGCATAAACAAGGCACAAGAAAATCATAGATGTTACACATATATTGTCCACGCAGCCTGGTCGGACACATTCTCCAAACGAGATGTGTACATTCAATGCTACCGATCATACCCTGAATGCTATGTTTTTCTTCATGTGCGTTGTACAAAAGTGCAACGTCGTGGCTTGTCGGTATACGTAAGAACTCTTTGTCGTATAGTTGTATTTTGGCATTACAAAAATACTCTAGGCATTCACGTGAAGTCCTATTAGCCATACTTAAATACTCGTCGTATTCGTCGGGAGGATTACCAATTGCGAGTTGTTTAACCGCAGATATGCATTTTTGTAACGTCGTGAAACTCTTTTTCATCCTCCTGTCTAAGCCCTCTTGTAACCATTCAAATTTTGATTCTACATCTCCAACAATTTTTAAAAATAACCTTTTTGATATCCAAAATCTTTCACGAAACGTACTTCATCGTATTTTGGATTTTCCTTGACGAAATAATCATTTATTAGAATTTCTAGAGCTTGTTCACGATCACGTGGCACATATATTTTTTTTGAGGTTGTCGTGTCTTCTTGTTTGGCTTGCGCGGAAATATCCGTGAGAAATTGGAAACTACTGGAGCCGCTATCGTACAAGTCGAACTCATCGGATGACTCTGGAGGAATAAACAATTCATGATCCTTTGTAGATAGAAAATTTGAGAGTATGTATTTGTTATTTTGTGTGTAAAAAATATTGAATGGAGATGAATTTATATAATGATATTGGTTATTTAAATTAGTTTTTTTTAATAATATATAACGGCTCTATAGCCGTTGGACAACGGCATTCTCACCAAAAGCAACGGGTACATATACCCGCAGTGAACTACCCGCTACCCTACCCGATTTAATGGCGCCCCCAATACCCGATTTGATGGTGTACCCGATGAACCCTCCCTATCCGCTTGACGCCCCCAATACCCTTATATAGTTATATCACAGCATACCATCGTGAAATATTTGCAATTAGTAGATCCATTCAGAATGAGGAAATCCTATCTATGTTGTGTGCCCCACCACACCGGAATATTTTGAATTTTGATACATGCATGGAATGCCCATGCCTCCTCTGCAGTGTTTTGATATCAAGACCGGCCAGTCAGACCGATTGGATCGAGAACCGGAGGCTTGGCCGGTCCGATTAGGTGTGTTGAAACGGTCCTGCAGCGACCCGATGGTCGGACCTAAAATCCGGTGACCGGTTAGTTTAAAAGTATTGGAAATTGACTTGTTGGTGGTTTTTGAAGGATTAATGGTTGTTTAGATTGATTTATTTTTATAATATTTATGACGTCGTCCGATTCTTAAATCCGGTCCGACCCGTCCGACCAGTGGACCGGTAAGGAGACCATTGGCGGAGTTAGCTATTGCTAGGTGGGTCGGCCAACCCCCATGAAAAAAAATATTTGTTATACATGCGATGTAATCTCAAGCGACCCTCAAGAAATTTTGAGACCGACCCCCGTAAAATTTTGACCGACTCCAAGAAAAACTAATTTTTAAAACCGATCCAAGTAAAATTATTTTTTAACACCGACCCCCATTTAAACTAATAACTTAAATTGGACTAAAAGTTAGCCATTTAAACAATTAAACCCCATTTAATTAACTATTACCCATTTAGACAATTAAGTCCACATATAGTCAACCTCTTACCCATTTACATTTTTGAACAGTTTAACCTAATGAGTCATGGGTCAAGTCGGGTTACGGGTCAATGAGTACGGTCAGCATGTTGTTAATTTAGGCACATGTTTTTAGTGTTTTAATGAGTCACTAGCTTTAAACCCATGTGCTACATGGGGTAACACGTTAAGATTATATTGATAAATGTCTTAACATATTTTTTTTATACAAATTTGATATTGTATTGGTAACTTTTCCATTTTGTTAAATATTAAGATTATATGGATGAGAGTAATCAAAAATTTATAAAAAAAATACATGAAAATACATTTCGTAAGTGGTGTACTTTTTACAATACATTAAATTATATGTTAAATGAAACCTTACAATGATGATTTACAAATTTGAAAATACTTCATTGTATACAACATTTGATGTGGTGTTGGTAACTTTTTCATGTTTATCAAAGATTAATAGTTTGAGTTCGTCTCTACTTTTAACTCTTGATAATGCAACATACAACTGACCATTAATAAACACTGGATCTTTCAAATACACACCAACCTTTGAAAGTAATTATCCTAGACTTTTATTACGAGGTCATTGCAAAACATACAACAATTGTATATTTTCTTTTTTGAAATTTAAATGAAAAACTTTTGTCTGAATGTGTTAACCCAATTAGAGGGCTAAATTGCGATAACCAATGTTGTTTCCGGATATAATCTCCGCTTCTATAACGTAATTACCTAGTGATTTGATCTGAAGTCTTGTTCCATTACATAAACCATTTTTTCTCAATATTTGTTAGTAGCATAACTGTAACACTGACATTTAGAACTAATTTATGCTTTGACAAACCTGATAATTTAAGCCCATTTAAAAAACCACGAGAGTATAAACTTTCATCAAAATTAGGATCAATATGCTCTAATAGAGATACTATCTGTACTTAGATATTCCTTTGAATATCCCAGAAACATTGACAGCAAGCAAACATTAATTTCTAGTACGACTTCATTTTTTGATGCAAGTATCCCTCGTTCTTGAAAAAATTCTGGATTAGACGCATGTTCAAGAATAGAACGATACACAAAATCAATTAGATCTGAAATAGAATTAAATGAACCAGTTATGAAATATACTATCTGCATTTATATAAAATTTATATATAAATATATTAAAATTAAGACTAACTTTTAATGAAAGTCGTTTCACAAGTATTCTCATGTATTTTCCCAAATAAAATCCTGTTTAGACAGGGCATTAGACGTTAACACTGTCAAAAATAAATTCCGTGTGAAATAAACAGAACCTGAATGACGTGCTTCTTCAATTGCTTAGATGTATTCCATATGTCTAATAGTCCAAGAGAATAGCATGCGTCTCTAAATATATGTAATATACGTCCATTAACTGTGCTAATTTCTTCAAATAATCTTGGACCTTTAATTTTGATTAAAAGAATTTTTAAAAAATACTCTTCACCAAGAGAAGCAGAGACAAAATGAATTCTACCAATAGAAACACCCTTTTTATATATTGTGTTGTTACAAATATAATTTCTAAAGAAGAACATTTGTTTATTGTACAATAATTTATTCACCATAACATAAATAAACAAAGAAATTATATCTAGATAAAAAGAATCAATAAAACAAAGATCAATGTCTTTTGCTTTCAAGACATAATTATAAACTTATACATTTTATACATAAAAAAAAATTAAAACCAGGGTCTTGACATAACACCATATAAACATACAAAAACATCAATAGAATAAAAAAATCTTGAATCTTTATACAATGAAAAAAATCTTGAATTTTACATGTGATTTTCTTGATCTAAGAAATTTGATTCATCAAACATATTTAAAGAATGGCAGTTCCTAATTAATGATTGCAACTCTAGAAGAATAATAATTGATTAAAATTCTGCAACACCAGAACTCAAATGTGCAAAAAGATTGTCTTAAAATATAAAAATGAACACAATCCACATATTAGAACATAAAGGTGAAAAACACGACTTAACGAAGTTAAAGATCGCCACATACTCTTAAGTGTTTTGTAATTTCAATACCAAAACGGAATTGAAATAACAAAAATATTAACACCCACTAAATGCAATAAAGAATGGAGTTTCTTTTGCTCAACGACTGAAAACACAAAATAGTCAAAACCGGTAGAAATAGTGGCACAGACGGTGCAAACCTAATTGAAGCCATGAGAGAGTCATAGAAATCGGAGATAATCAAATTGGTTAACGATTTCCTTGCATACCTTTTTTCTCCATTTTATTAGCTTTTTGAAACTCTATCAGCATATTTGTAGAAACTTTAACTTTGATGTTGTAACATATTTACAAATATTTAAGTTGTAATTAAATTTACGTATCAAAACTAAATTAAAAAAAATTCGCCTTGTACACGGAAAATTTCGCTAAACTTTTAATACTAAATCTCTCATTAAAAAAAAGTAAAAAGATACAAAAAAAATTAAATTTCAATAAAATATCGTCTTTTAAATTCAAAATTTTAAACTCTAAAATTTAAAAATCTCACTCCTCAAAATATTGTCACAATTTAAATTTAAAATTCTAAAATTAAAAATGAAAAAAATTAAAACTAAAAAATTAGAATTGAAACCAAAAAATATTTTTTTGAAAAAAAAATATCTCGGCTATTTTAAAGAAAATAAAGTTTAAAATATAATACACTTTTAAAAATAAATATTTATAAGTTTCTTAATTTTAATTAAAAACTAACTATTACACTAATACTTAATCTGAAGTGTCGGTGGCCTAAGGCCACCGACCAGTTCTCCCCCCTTGAGTTTGGCCAATTAGCAAAACTTACCTTTAACTTTATAAAACTTACCAATCAAAATAAAAAAAATTATTTATAAATATCAAACTTAATTATAAAACTACTAATTGAATATTAGTAAACTTTATTCTAACACATGTTTATTTAAAATACAAAAATAGTATTTTCAAATTTTATATGTAAAATTAAAATTTTAGTTTTTTAATGATAAAATTTTAAAAACTCGCTTTTAAATAATAAAACTTTAAAAACCCGCTTTTTTAAAATCTCCTATTTTTTAATTCTTGATTTTTTTTAATATTCACTTTTATTGATAATTTAAAAAATATGAGTCAATGGTAATAATGGTGACTTGATTTGGTAATACGTTTATTTATGTAATTTAAAAAAAAAGAGTTAAATATGAAAATATTGAATGGAGGATGTAAATGTGGTTTTGGACAAAAAATGGGTGTGAGAATAAATATGGTGTTAACAAGTGACACAATATTTAGTTTTTTTATTAAAATAGGGATGGGTTAGTTATTTGTTGAGTCAAATTAGTGGGTTAGTTTATTTTTCTTTTCTTTAGGTGCAACGGTTTTCTCTTTATTTATGTATGTTTTGAGTATGAATGAAAGTAAGTGATTTTATGATCAAAATTATTCTCTAAATATCATTCTCATCCAACAAAAGTGACTCTTTAAAATGAATCCATTTTTATGAGAACTCTTTTTATACTTTTTAAAACTACCCATTTTTAACATACAACAACGCGTTCAAGTTGTCCATAACTATTATAATAATGGTAAAATTATACGTATCTCCCTATTTTTAACCCTAATTACATATATATCCAATCAAAAAACCTAAATTACATATATATATATCCCTCTCTTTTATAAAATTAGTCTTTTAGCCTTACAAGAAATAAGACTATTCTTATTTCATTGATACCAACTTTAGCCTTCTGATTCCCGCTTTCGATCGATTCTAACATCCAGCGTCACTTCTGATCGATTCCGTCATCCATTTGGGTAAATTTGTAATTATGAAGGAGATATACGTAAATAAAATTTTGAGCTGAGTATATATGTAATTAATAAAGTTTTTAGAGAGATATATATAATTGCAACTATAATAATTCATTCAAACTATTACAACGGTGCTTCCAGAATCATTCTTTATTTAACGGACGCATATATTACCGCCTTTAGAATACACGCATCAGATCCCGGATATTTCAAAAAGTCACTTTATACAGTTACGATCTTTCTCTATATACAAGGTAATAGAATTAGAAGCAAAGTTGGTCGATTAACTTATATCTTGAATCACTAATGACAAATCAACATTACTTATTATACACTGAATACATATTAATCTTTTTATTTATTCCTACAGACCATAAGTCATGTTGCAATCAGGGGATGTTTGGGATTACTTTTCAAACATACTTATTAACTTATTACTTTCTTCAATAAGTCAACAAGTAAAAAGTTTGTTTGGATAAGGTGGAAAAGTTGGTTTTTAAAGGGTGGAAAAGTTATAAGTTAAAGTAAGTAAAGACTTACTTTTTCAAAAAGTTATAAGTTGTTTTCAATAAGTAATCTCAAACCCCCGTGCAACTTATAATTCAGTGATGCAATATTCCTCCCATCTTAGTGTTCTCGGTCCCGGATCTTTTGAAACTCCACATAACCATAAAAATCAAATTATAAGTACGTGTCCATTTTCAAGTTATCTGAAGAGGTCAAGAGTCAAGACACTTGGCTTCAGTGAAGTACGGATCGGAAACTGACGAGTTTAGAATGGACGCAGTAGTGTAATTTCCATCTAATAGTTTTTCAAAATATTAGTATATACATATACAGGGGGAGGTTCAAATAAAAAATGTTTTTCGCTAAAAAGCTAAGAAACGATAAAAACCTTAAGAAACGATATCAAACGAACTCCGATTGAACTCATTCTAGCGGCGTTGGAACCGTCTTTTCGAACTCTACCATCTTAGCTTTTAGGGTTTAGATTTTAGGATTGAATTTTATGGTTTTAGCCTTAGGGTTTAGATTTTAGAGTTTAGGTTTTTTTTAGGGTGGGGGTGGTGGTGGGGGGTTTAGGTTTTTAGGGGTGAGGTGAGGGTTTTAGGCTTTTCGGGGTGGGGTTTAGGTTTTTGGGGGTACAGGTGGAGGGGGTTTAGGTTTTTGGGGGCGGGTTAGGGTTCGATTAGACGGTTCCAACGCCGCTGGAATGAGCTCAATGGGAGTTCGTTTGACTCAATTCTTAGCGTTTTTTAACGAAAAACCACTTATTAGTGAAATCTTCACCTATATATATATAATACTATTAAAAGAGTAAGGCATGAATAGTGAAGCAGTCGGGGCAGATGTACGTTGGGCCCAGTGGATTGTGAATGGGCATATATATATATATATAAAATTTAGTCTAAAATTTGGTGCAGAAATTACAGGCACCCATCCATTTTCTATACCAGGCCCCAATTCCCCATGACCAACTTCAAGATTTCTTTGATTCCATCCCAACTCACGGCCCATTAAGTGAAAAAAAGAATAAACATAATCCAGTTATGAACAAGAACTACGATTAGCGAAGAGTCAGTGGAGCGCCCATCCAAATTCCAAACAAAATCAAAATAAAAAATCAAGGTTCAAATCTTGATTAATATTCAGAATTTCAGACGCGGTCACCATTAATGTTCGAAGTTCAGATGTAATCGTAGTTGAGACGCAATCGTTAAGATTCAATCGAAGTTCAAAGGCAATGCTCATTGAGGTCAAGAGTCAAGAATGAAGAAACAACAAGTTGTCAACAAACCTGGAGACGGCTGGAGTTGTGGGCAATGGGCCTGTGGGGTGGCAACAGTCCAGCAGACTACAGAGCGGCGGACGGCGGTGGCAGGGAGCCCCGGCGGCAGCAAACCGGCGGTCAGGCCGTCAGGGGACTCAGGGCGTCAGGCGGTGGAAGAGGTAGGTGAAGGTCGAACTTCGAAGCCCTGTTTTGAATCTGGTGTCTGATGATGGGTCGCTTACAAGAAAAAAAGGAATAGAAGGTAAGAAGCCATTTAATCCCAACAGGTGAAGCCCAACAAAAAAACAATTAAACAATTAAAGGGTCTGGCCTAGCATACGTAATCAGCTAAACAAAAGGTTTTAAAAAATGTTGGTGAAGGGATTCAAACCCACAACCTTTATATTATAATGCAAAGCATAAACCACTACACTACTTGTAAAACTTTGTAAGGGGGTTCACCCTATAATATTTTAGAGGGTTCACCCCAGTTTTTTTACCTACCGTTACACTAAAATTTCGAAACTCGGGGGGGGGGGGGTCCTGTGAACCCCCCGTTACACTTAAGTCCGCCCCTGGCCACGTGGTCATAACTTCCCAAAAAGAAAGATAGGGACGAAAGAGCGACGTTTTAGCCCAACTTGGTTTGATAAATATGGTAATTGGTTAGAGTACAGTGTAAAAGCGGAAAAACATTTTGCTTGTGTTGCTACTTATTTGCAGGTTATGTTGGAAACCAAGGTGGGCGTGATGTATTTTCAAAAGATAGGTTTATTAGTTGGAATAAACATAATAGATTTGATACACATATTGAATAAACCAAAAGATGCGTAAATTGAACCTCCCTATCAGGCTGCTGAACCAAGCATGCAGTCTGTTGAATTTTATTTTTATTTTCACCATTTATAGTATATATAATTTAAGTTGTTAACCCGTTCAATTGTGTTTTAGTTTCGTTTTCTGTAATGACTTGTTGGACTCATAATTATTAAACCCAAGTTTGAAAGTTAACGGGCCGCTTATGTAATTTATATAAAGTTGTATTTAGAGTCAAATATTTAACATTTACAAGTCAAGGAGTCTTAGTGTTAGATTTGTAAAACTAGTTTAAGGGACGCATTCCTTAGAAGCGTTGTATAGTTTCATTATTAGGGTTATATATACCCATCTCCATCGTAAAAACGTTGAACGATTCTTATCAATTCGAGTGTGATTATCAATTGTTCTTTGATCGATGTCGTTTGGTCGGACAAAAATTATGATTTAAATAGTAAACGGGAAGTCGAGTCGTCTTCACGAGGATTTGGTGGAAAGTTCAATTTTGATGTAAATTGGTTTTAGTTTAGAAATTGCAAACTTTGATTCTTTATTTAAATTTCAATTGAGAGAACATCCTCCAAACTTCAGGCTCTAGGTTTCACACAAAACTCAGTTGTTTAATTAGACACCACATAGATATATTGTTGAAAAATCAGTCGACGTGGCTATTGAAGACATGTTCTTGTCAGAAAACCTATACGACTGGTTTTATCATAAACCAATACAATTGGTTTTGTCATAAACCAATACAATTCAATTACCCAATTTATTAGTGTCAAGTTACCCCATTTAGTCACCCAACTCGCTTCTAGGTTTTGTCATTAACCGAACGCGATTGTAAAGAAAGAACTCAAAACACAAAGATAAACTGTTTAAATTAACCAATACATCAATCCGTTCTGTTATTGTCAGAAACTAAGCAGATCTAATACATAAAACGAGTTAAGTGTAAAACCTATACGAACCGTCCGTCTGGAGAAAGTCACAAATGATTTAACCAAACATAATAATAATAAACTCAGATAATGTCACTATCAAATTCATCATTAAAAATATTAACCAAAGTTTCTAACTTGTTCAACAATAACGATTAACAAAAATAAATAAAACTCCCCCTTTCGGAAAACGAGCCAAGCCAAAAAACAACCTCCCGCTCGTGACTTGCTCCCTTGCGTGATGGTTCCGGCCGCCAAAGGGCTAAGGCTGTTGCCTCGCTTTTCGTGACCTTAATCCAGCCGTGATTCTATCCTTTGCATCAACCTGCTTCCCTTTTAATTCCCACTCTTGGGCTTCAATTGCATACCGAAGAAAACTAAAGATCTATCATTATATATCAGCCCACTAAATTGCTTGCATATGCCCAATCCATGATGAATTAATTCAGCCCATTGAAACCCCAAATAATATTATATTGAGCACATATTTTAATTCTATTAGGGGTGAGCAGAAAACCGAATTAACCGACCCGTAACCGAATTAACCGACATAACCGAACCGAAATAACCGAACCGAAGTAATAACCGACGGTGCGGTTTAGTGTTTTTATGAAAACCGGCTTTTTCGGTTCGGGTTCGGTTAAGCTACTATTTTTCACCGAAAATAACCGAACCGCACCGATTAACCTCACCACCCATGGTTAACCGAACCGAACCGCACCAAATATAACCGCCCCGTCAATTAACCGAACCGAAAGTTCTGAAAGGGTTCACTTTCATGTTTTTTTTGTGATACTAATAATCTAATATGTTATGTTTTTTTTGTTACTAGACTTCAAGATTTGGATTACAATTATAGATCATATTTTAACAGTGAAGTTGACGAAGAAGAGACGAGTACAAAAAAAAGAAAAAAGGGTGATAAAGTTTTGGGGGCACCTGGTGAAGAGGATTGGGAAAATACTAGGTATGTTTGGTTATTTTTATTTAGTATCAACTTTAAAAAGTTTGTATATTGGTTAACTGTTGCATTCTATCTCGCTGAAAATGCGTAACAAATCTTTTATATATGTGGTCAGCAACTTCCCTTGTGAAAAAATGATCATGAGAGGGGAAAAAGTAAAAAATAAAAATAAAAAAAGTTGGTTAACCGACCCATAACCGAAGAATTAACCGATTAACCATAACCGATTAACCGAAAACCGATCGGTTAAGAAACAGTCATAACCGAAGATCTCGGTTTCGGTTTCGGTGGAGGGTGAAAACCGAACCGACCCGCCCCATGCTCACCCCTAAATTCTATGACAGAATTAATCAAGACCAATTTCTAAATTCCATTCATATTAGGGCGGTAAACGAACCGAACCGAAGCGAACGAAGCCTTGTTCGTGTTCGTTCGTTAAGCATTTAATTTGTTCATGAACGGTTCCCGAACACTAACCGAACGAAATTTTATGTTCGTGTTTGTTCATTAAGGAAATTGATTTGTTCACGAACGAAACCGAACGAAGGCTAGTTTGGGACTTTTGATGTCAACCCTAATGTCTTCCGAAATGAACATTTAATAAGATCATTTTAATATCAAGTTTTTTGTACTTGTATCGAACTTACTTTACTTAGTTAATTTTAGGGTAAAAAATAAAATAAAAATTAAAGAATATATAAAATTTAGATAAAATAAAATAGAAATATATAAAAATCCTTAATGAACAACATAAACAAACGACACATGAACGAACACGAACGTAAACGAACATAAACGAACGAACGTTCATGAACACGTTACCGAACGTTCACGAACGCAATTGAACGAACGAGACCTCTGTTCATATTCGTTCATTTAGTTAATCGGACGGAATTCTTTGTTCATGTTCGTTCATTTATTAAACGAACGAACGCAAACGAACTTCCCGCACGAACTGTTCGCTGAACGTTCGATTCGTTTATAGCCCTATATTTGACACATAAGAAACTTTATCGGGCAATTCCACGTGATGTAATTCAACAACTATTTTACCCATTTTCAATCATAACCTCAAGTGTGAACATGAACAAGACTGCAACATTTCTTTGTATAATTTCATCGTTTTAGCTTGTCTTCTCTCATATAAGCTGAACACATAAATACACTTAAAGTAAATTGTTTCATACATAAATAGGATTAAAAAGAATTAATTATATATATTTAAGACGTGTAAATCAACCACTTATCACATCCTCACACTTACCCTTTTTTCGTCCCGAAAAATAATCTGCAATGGAATCATAATTGGAAACTTGCTTTCACATTCTCATTCATTTAACAGCTCAAATATAATTACGCATTAACTGTAACAATTGATATTTCTATCCGATTAAACCCAACCACCGACTTATTAAGCCCCCAATTTTGTGTTCTAATATCATATTACCAAGTTATCATTCTATCTATGGGTCTCACACTCAGGAAGCTACAACTCAGCCTAATCCCATCTCAAGGTATATCAAAGTCCGGGCTAAACCATATAGATTTTTCCACCACTATAAACAAAAACTTATTTGTTTTAAAAATTAATATATGGATTATGGATAAATGGATAAATGATACGAGCTTTTATTAACACTATGATTAAACCTTACCTGGTGGTGCTTTAAACAAGCTGTAACTCGGCGTGTGACACATAGGCTGCAGTTCTAGCAATGAAGTACATAAGAGTCAAATCAGTGGTGTTTTAATCAGCCTGGAACCCGACGTGTGACACATAAGTGAAACTTAGTTTTCCAGAATAATTGATTACTTAAGAATCTGACCCAGCGGTGTTTCAACCAAGCTGCAACTCGGCGTGTGACACGTAGGCGAAACTTAACTTCTCAAATTAATTAATTAAGCTCATGAAAGATGGAATTTTGGAATGCGGACGCCACCAACTTTCGAATTTATTTTAATAAAAAGAAAGCGGCGTGCCAAAAAAATTCAAAAACCTATAAATTTTTGTTTAATGTGTTACCTATCACCCTATGTTGACAGTTTCAGCTTTATCATTTCCCCTAAGATGAGAACCCACTAGATATCCTGATTTAAATTATTCAATTAACCTAGATACACTATCAGGATGTTTAAGCTTTTCAAGTCGGCTGTGTCTACCAAAACGTTACAAATTAGACGCGCTTTCTATTGTTATTTTTTTTTCATTTAATTTCCATAAGCAGTTACCAATTCTACCTATCATCTTCCATTTATTTGCAAAAATTCTAATTCAAGGACATTTTTGATTTTTTTTTTTTTTGAATTTTTTTTGGATTTTTCAATTTTTTCTACTATACAGACTCAGTTTCCCCTCCCCATACTTAAACTCTATATTTCCCCCAATGTAGGATGAAAGACGATGAAAAAGAATAAAAATACATAAATAAAACTATACAGAGAATTGGAAAGGGCTTAACTGGTTGCAAGTTGTAACTGTCTTCAATCCAACTCATGCGATCGTATAGCATTTCCTTCGAGATCGTCTTCAAAATCTGCTATTGGGTTGTCTTTTACAAGAACATCAAGCTCGAAACATCACCACCCGAATGGATATTGAGTACGGGCGGAATCGACCCAATCCTGGAAAAATTAAACTAGAAACAAACCCGAAAACATCATCATGATTTATATAGACTCGATAACGACTAAAATACCCTACGGACTAGACACGACTCAAAAATACAAAAGAAATAAAATTAGGGAAACAAACCTCATGGCAGGGTTTTCCGCGTGTCGCGAAGGTCAAGGGGGCCATCCTCGCGTGGCGCGAAGATGTGAAATTGACCCGACCAACCTTTTTGTTCTCCGCGTGTCGCGAAGAGGGTGTAGGTGGTCTTCGCGTGGCTCGAAGATCCTGTGTTCACAGAAAGTAAATGTGATTTTTATACTTAGAGAATTTTTTGCCTTCTAAATCCTCGTTTTCCCAACTCCTCCAAAAACCTGTTCCAACTACCAAATCGTGTGCATAAATACCTGGAACTTCGTTCTTGATGATTTTCCTTGCCACGACGGTCACGAATCCCTGAAAAACTTAGAAATACACAAAAACACTGAAAAAATACACACATCTCTACAAACTCTCAATTGCACCAAACTCACTTGAAAACCCACGAAACTTCCCCACACTTGGCTAGTTCGCACACAAAATCACACAAAAACAAAAACAAAGTCCTAACTCACTTTCGTAAGAATCACGATTGCATTTAGAGTATGCAACAAGCCTTTTAAACCCTTCGGTAGCCCGAGAGGATGAGTAAAGTCTCGTGAGGGTTTTGTAGGGAACACACCCACAACGTTCATGTAATCTAAAAACTAAAATTAAACAGAACATACCTTAGGCTGCCTCCCAAGAGCGCTAATTTTAACGTCTTCAGCCAGACGAAACCTGATATCTCATTTATGGTGGTCGAGTGGGGTGCTTGCATTCCACCTTCTCCATGGCTACATTCCTCCCATCATCAAACTTCTTCCATACCTGCACAAACAAAGAAAATAGTTCTCTTTCTTCATCAAGAAGTTGCGGTTTCTTCCCCTTCTTTATCCTTTTTCTTGACCTTTTCTTTCTTCCTTTATCTGTATTCTCACATTCTTTCTTCTCATATACCCTGTTAATCATAAAACAATCTTTTTTGTCCGTGTGATTCACTTTTCAGGAGGTTCACACTTGTTAACATTCAGGTTAGACAAGTTTGAAAACACCTTAAAACTCCTTTTCTTATCACCAAAACTCATTCTTACCGTTCCTTCAGCACAATTGATGGTTGCCTTAGCAGTAGCTAAGAACAGTCTACCCAGGATAACAGTCAGTTGTGTGTTCTTGACACAATCCAACATTAAGAAGTCCACTGGGTAATAAAACTCACCTACCTTCACAATCACATCTTTTACAATCCCCCGAGGACGCGTAGGAATCTGATTAGCGAACACCACGGTGGTGTGGACTTTTAGTAATGACCAAATTCATACTAATCATACAGACTCCCCGATAAAATACTCACACATGCTCCAAGATCCAACAATGCTCTATCCGGTTTAAACTCACCTACTTGTACCGAAATAACAGGTGCTCCTGGATCTTGGAGTTTCGGGGGAAGGGTGCCCAACAAAACGGCATTCACACTTGTACTTAACTCAACTTGTTTTGGAAATTTGTGTCGTCGTTTTCGGATACTCAAATCTTTCAAACACTCAACATTATCAGGATTTCCTTTAATTGCATTCAAAAATGGTAAATTAATTTTATTCCTTTTAAAATTTTCCCATCTTTCATCCTTTGTTGATCCTGTTTACTTAAAGCTGATTGGATCAAAGCCGATGGAAATGAAATGTCCATAGTTATATCTTCTAAACCATTTTCATAAAGAGATTTTTTCACATTTTTCATTTTCCGGTTATTTTGTGAAATTAAATCCTGATCAATGTCGGACTCAGACTCACTATCTTCCACCACTCTCTTTACAACCAGTGGTGGAATACTTTCAACAGTATAAAACTCAGATAATGATTGAAAATTTACCGCATTTATGTGCACACTGCTTGTGTTTTTGGAACTTAAAGATTGATGTGCAGGGTTGACTTGAGTATCACTAGGAAGCTTACTTGAATCTCTTCTGATTGCTGCAACTTCCTCAGCCAATTGTCTAACTTGTTTTGCCAAGGCTTGATGATCTTTCGCCTGAATCTCCTATTGCTGCACTACTCCTTTAACCAGGCTTGTTAACTCCTTAATATCTGACCTGATATCATCCAATCCAGATCAACCCATTTGTTGATTTCCTTGATTCTGCCAGTTATGTTGATAATTACCTTGACCGTGGTTGTTGTAGTTTCCACGATTATTGTAATTCCCTTGAGTTCCTAACTACCGATTCTGGTACCGCTGCCCCTGATTTTGTCTCCCACGATTATTCCCCTGCTGGTTGTAATTTTGATTACCCTGCCTCTTATTCTGACCATAACCCTGATTTACCTCATAACCCTCATTAAACCACTCATCTTCCTCATAATAGAATCCCTGATTGGGTGGTGGCTGATTGGGTTGTTGTTGTGGAGGTAGGTAAAAATCCTCATATTCATCATATTGGACAGGGATTTCATGGAATTGTCCCTGTGGCTGAGGTTTCATCATATGCAACTAACGAATCCTACACACACTCAAACAAGCAAACACAAGTGTAATACTGAACGAAAAATTAAAACTATATAAAAATAAAAATATTTTTGGTTTTTTTTTTAAGAAACAAACTAAACTAAAACTAAAACTAAGCGCACCGATTCCCCGACAACGGCGCCATTTTGATCGATGTCGTTTGGTCGGTCAAAAATTATGATTTAAATAGTAAGCGGGAAGTCGAGTCGTCTCCACGAGGAATTGTTGGAAAGTTCAATTTTGATGTAAATTGGTTTTAGTTTAGAAATTGCAAACTTTGATTCTTTATTTAAAATTCAATTAAGAGAAAAGCAACCTTCTCCAAACTTCAGGCTCTAGGTTTCACACAAAACTCAGTTGTTTAATTAGACACCACATAGATATAGTTTTGGAAAATAAGTTGACGTGACTATTGAAGACAGGTTCTTGTCAGAAAATCTATACGACCGGTTTTGTCATAAACCAATACAATTCAATTACCAAGTTTATTAGTGTCAAGTTACCCCCTTTAGTAACCCAACTCGCTTCTAGGTTTTGTCATTAACCGAACACGATTGTAAAGAAAGAACTCAAAACACAAAGATAAACTGTTTAAATTAACTAATAAATCAATCCGTTTTGTTATGATATTTTTTGTTTTTGGTTGGGTATATATATGATATTTTTACCCATCTTTGTTGTAACATCTCTGATTTTCTTCTAGTGCAATAACTAATATTTCAATTCTAATCCTAGTGCAATAAATTGTTTTTATATAAGCATTTAATTCCAAGGTTTCAATACAAATTCTTTATTTTTGCATTTACATACATTTTTAATTTTAAATCAAAGTTAAAGGATACTATATATATCCTACAAATTTCAGTCCATACGTATAGATATATAAACATATATGTATTTATTCATATAAAATATATGTGTTAAACACATTAATTTTTATAAACTTAGTTATTCTTAAAAATTTATAAAGTTTTAAAGATTGAAAACTAAAATAAACTCATGAATATAAATATATACTTATTTATAATTTTAATCTAGTAATGGACTCCTAATTTTAATCTCACTCTAAGAATTGGACCTTTGACAATAAATTTTGACCCTATTCTTGGCCTATTTTGACTTTGAAAGTCAACAACCCAAAACCTTGCAATTCAAAGCTGTTGTCGATCGAATCCAGCTGTTACAGACTTCCCATTTGTGCGGAATCGATCATAGACCAATCCCAGACTCAATTAAAGTTTCAATTTGTCCAAACCCGCGGCTAAATTCAAAATTCAAACCATTTGACCTTCTTCAGTCAAACCACGAATCAAATCATTCCAAATCAAGAAATTAACGTGTTTAAATCCCGCAATTCACGCTAAGATAATCCTAACATGTATATAGACCTATACCACGACCCTATTCATCCAGGATTTAACCCAAATTACGCGGAATTCATTCTTCCAGCTGTCCACAACCAATTCATCTCAAATTGATTTATTTAGAGGGAATTAAACGATAAGAATCAATCCCACGCCTTCGCGAGCACATTTACAAACTTTCTAACCTGTTACGCAACTGCCATTAACCCTCTAGAGTGTTGCGGACCTCAAGGAACTCCGAGTCAATCACCCCAGCCGTTCTCTTTCATCATTTCACCAAAACAGGTAATTTTTCGTACCCTTGTAGTCGTTTTGACCTCATAATCGAAAGCCCCATGGTCGGAGCCTCAATAGCTTGCTTATCGACTCAATTCCAGGGCTAGGGTTTTCGGGTTACATATTGGGGACGAAGGAATTGATGGTTGAAGCCTTTTTCTAATTTTTGAACCCGGTTGTTGTCAAGGCATTCGCCCAGTTAAACCGGTAAGACACTTGACCCACACAGAAGGGTTGCGGGTTCGAAGCCAGCCCCGCACCCTTTTTCCTTTTCTGCGCACCATTGAACCGGTTACCTATCCACTACACGCTTAAACAGAATTCAGGCCGGACTAATGAAACCAGGTTGGGTACTGCCCTGGTGGTTTGCGCGCATGTCCCTCCCAGAACCCACCCGGGTTCGAACCGGGTGGAGTTCTTTTTGTTAAAAATTATTTTTAAAAATTGTTTTAATAACTAAGAAAATTCTATACAAATATTTTTATAAACCTAACATCTTTTAGAACAACTTAGTACTATAATTTACAATTTTAAACACAAAACAATTATATTTACAATTTAAATAGTTTAAAATCTCATTTTAATCATTTAAAAATACATTTTTAAATCAAAATATTAAATTCTAAAACCAAGTATTTAATTTCCTAATTTTATAAATATTGTGACAAGATTTTATAAAAATACATTCTCATGAATCAAAGTTTATAAATCAATTGTTTTTCTATTAAACTATATATATATATATATATATATATATATATTAGAGTTTAAACCATAATTAAACAAATAAAACTTTTTTTAATATATATATTGACAAATACATTTAAATTCCTTATTTTATTTTTTTAGAACATACTACTTTAATAATAAATAAATAAATTTATTTATTAATTATCCTTTCACATTAACAAATTCATGTAGGGTTTTAATTCGTACTAATATATATTTACTATATATTTCGACACATTATTATAAATAAATAAATAAAATAGATTTATTTATTTTATCACATTACTTATAAAGACACGTTAATTTAAATAAATAAAAAGGAATTTATTTATTTAAATCATTTAAACTTAAACCCTAAGTTACAATTTTTTTTACATTAAACAAATATTTTAGTACACATCAACATACATACATATTTTACATAGCTCAAACCTCTCTTAGTACAAGTCCCTACACTCACCCCTATTGAAACCCTAGACTCTACCTTAGACATAATGCACAATGTTAATACAAGTTTATACACTTCCACTCTAGGTTTACTTTGTGAGTTGCAAGGATCACTTTGCTACCTATTTTCTTGTGCTATCTACATCTTTGATACAAGTGAGTTTTACATAGCCCCTTTTACATTATTTACATTTTTGGGGTGGAACATGAGTTTCAATTATATAATGTTTACAACTACACAATACAATTCCACCCTACATTCATGTGTACAAATTTGAGCCTTATGTTTGAGTACTAGGTGTGTAAACTACTTTGTGTGCAAATTTACATGTGCAATCACTAACTATGCAAGCCAACGGTTAACAATGATAGATCTATTGAGTCTGACAAACCCACCCAGTAGGGTGATTGTTACCGATAACACATTTTGGTTTTTGCATGCTAGTTACAAATGTTTGATTATACAATTTGGTTTCACAATAGTAACTCTCCATATTTGCCTTATTAACCATGATTTGTATGGATTGTATGCACACAACACAATGATACTATTTAGAGTCAAAACCTATGTATGCTCACCAACTTTTTAGTTGACATTGTTTTAACCATGTTTCAGGTACGAATGTTTGACATTGATCAAGTTTGCTACACTTAAGTTGTGGACCTAGTTATTAAAATAAAAGAATTCGTTATGTATTTCCATTCTTGTAATTGTTGAATTTGTTTGGTTTGAACTTGAAATGAAATTTGATGCTTTAATATATCACAACATAGTCAATCATGTGATTATGAACAGTCTCTATGTCCCGCCCCAGCGTTTCCTCCGTCGGTTGGAGTGTGACATTTGTAGGGGTATATATGAATTTCCTCCGTTAAGGACGTCCGGTATACCCGCCGTGAGAGCCCCGTGAATGGCGTGATTGGTGTGGAACACTGCCCCTCGTTGACGTGAGGGGGGCGTGAGTTGGTTCACGGGTGATTTGCAAAAATGTACCTGTTGAGATAACTGTTCAACGACTAGAAGCATTTAAAAAAAATATTTTTTTTCTTTCAAAATTTCACTATAAATATTCAATTTTTACCTTAATTTTTACACACAAAATCTACACCCTCTCTTCTCACTTTATTTTATACAATTTCGTCTCTCAAAAATTTCAAAATGAATTCCAACGATCCAAACAACCCGTTCAGTTGGGTGCGTTACGCTCAACAGTAAAACGCGTTCAACCAACTCCCTCAACAACCAAACGCGTTCAACCAACTCCCTCAACAACCAAACGCTTTCAACCAACTCCCTCAACAACCAAACTCGTTCAAAGACAATGATGCATACCATATATGGACCCAATGTTATTTGGTATCTTCTACCCAAACAACCCCGACCCTGACTTTGTTCCCGAACCACAAGAAATGCGTGAATTTGTTGAGGATACGCAAGCAACACCAAGATAAAGGTCTCACAAGAAGAAAATGACCCGAGTGGGGTCATCCGAGTGGACCACAAGGAAGTGGATGTCGACCGAGGAGTTGAACCTGGCAAAGTCGTTTGTCGACGTGTCAGAGGATCCCGTGACTGGTATTTACTTTTAATTTATTAGTTAATTATTTACACTTTATTAGACTAATTGTTTAAATTTTGTAGGTAACGCTCAATCAAATAATGCCCTATGGTCCCATATAAGTACAAAATTTTAAAAACTAATGGAGGAACCCAAGTACCGTACTCCGGACCAACTTAGTTCTAAATGGCGGGATATAAATAGAAAGATCACAAAGTTCCACGAGATTTAATAAGGTGTTGAGCAGAGCCGGCGAAGCGGTTGTAGCGATACAGACGTTTTGCGGATCGCAACAACTCGCTACCAAGACAATCTTGGCGACACACTCCAATAGCGATTTGGGAAATTTTGAGGCGTTCGCCGAAATGGAAAGCGTTGTCGGATCCAAGTGGTGGATCATCAAAGAAATGATCCTCGGTCTAGATGTTGGAAAGTCCGCCACATCCGACGGAAGAACTTTCTATGATCTAAACCATGATGCACCGAAAGACGTGGAAGTAATACCACTCTCGATCGAAAGGAAAACATAAAGCTTCCGGCTCGGATTCCGCTACCGCTCACAACGAGATCGGTCAGCAGATGGTCGATGAAATGAGACAACTTAACTTGTATCAGAAGAAGAAGATCGACATGAAGAGGAAAAAAAAGGCGACGGACGACTACAAAATTCTTGCCCTCAACATTGATCAATTACACGAATCGGAGCGTGAATTTTTGGAGAACGAAAAAAGAATATTAAAGGAAAAATATAATATTAATGATGTTTAGTTTAAAGGTTAGTTAGTTTTTTTATTTAAATTATGTATTTTGGTTATTTTATATAATATTAACATTTAGTTTTTGTTTAATTTTGAATAAATAAAATTTGTATAAATAAAAAATAAAAATAATTAATGCTTACATTATTTACACTCATCCGGGTATACTCTTCACATGTGAGAGTGGTGTGAAAAATCTGAGTGTGTGAGATGACGTCCACGTAACGCAATTTTTGCTCACGCCACTTATATTCATATAAGTATAGTCAATGCCCTAATAATATAATTAATTTCGATTACTTGATTTAAGTTTTTATTATTAAAAATAAATAAATTTTGATAATCAAATCTCAACTGCCAATCACCTCCGACTGTTGTAACAAAAGCTTTGTTATCGTTATGACATTATCTCTCCTCCACCTCTCTCTCACCTCTAAAATCGCCATGGCTTCCTCATTCTCTCTCTTCTCATCGCACATACACTCCCATCATCATCATCGTCACCAGAAGCAGTATCTCAATCTCACCCCTACTTTCTCTCTCTTCCCCGTCCGCATACTCTTCAATTCCTCATCTTCCCCAAAAAAAACTGCAACGAATTCAATCAGGTGCAGCAGCAGCAGCAACGAAGCTTCTTCTACACCGGCAACTGCTCGAAAGCTTGGAGTATCAGTTTACAAGCCTAAATCATACGAAGTTCTTGTTACAGATGCCGCCAATTCCCTCGCCTGCGCGCTCGACGACGGCAAAACTCGTCTCGAAATTGATTTTCCGTAATTCTCTCATCTGTTCCTCTTAAGCATTTCATAAGAATCTCACGCGTTAGTTAATTTACAATTTTAGAGGAAATCTGGAGGATTACAAATGCGTAGTTTATTATTGAAGGAAAATATTAGTTTAATGTGGTAATTGTTCCTAATTGCACGATTTGTTTGTTGAGTGTTTGCCTCCAAAAAATTAGGTATTAGTACCCTGCACATGTTGAGGACGAGTAATTTTGTGTAAATTGTGGAAATGTAATTATAAATCACTGATAATTACCAAATGGCTTGTAGGCTAGCGGTGCCATGGTGTGTAGTAAAGATGTTCCTTCCGAGGTGGTTGAGGGTTCGAGTCCCATGGTGGACATTGGTGTACATTTAGGAGTAGGTTTAGAGAGGGTGTGAGTTAGCCGTTCTAAAAAAAGTAACTGATAATTTTGTATGAAATAGGTGAAGATGTTAATATTGGATTAGCATAGAAGTAGGAGATATTTGATTTTAGTATGCCTGCCTATTGATGGAGTTGAGAGAGAATTGGAAGTCAATAAACAACTATCAAGGTTTAGGATATATGGATCTATGGGTATGAATGGAATACCAGGCTTAGGAAAACCAAAATGGAGTTAGATCATAACTCCAGTAAGTTCTTAGTATCAGAAACTCAGCTGCAAGTCCTGTTGCCTGATGAGTCAAACATGCATGTTGAAACAGTAAAATGTGCTCAAATATTCATATGCAAGAAGGCCCGGTGCATTAGATTTCAGTGTTGTGTTCTTGGACACTTGGTTTTAAAATGTGTGCCGATAGGAAAATCGCCTCAGGGTCGGGAGGCGGCGTTTCTTGCACATGCGGGTCAAAACTGGTCAAAATTAGGGTCTGGAGGAGGCTGGTATGTAAAAACTATAAGAAGGATGAAGAGGTTATGAATGGTTTACTTGATGAAGATCGACTTTTGGTTGTTTGTTGTACATAGAGCAACGCCTCGCGTACGTGAAACTCTTCCCTTCTCTGCTTTTGGGAGGTAAAGGCCTCATAGCGCCTCACGCTTTTCAAAACCAAGATTGGGCACCCGGTTCATGACCAACTGCACTGGCTTCATAGCTTCCATCATTACTAGCGGCTCTAGATGAGTCCAAGTCACTTTGCTCACTAAGTAATAAGAATGATGGTTTGTCTGTAACAGAAAACAAGAAGCTGATCACTCTTTGTTTATTTATGGAGTATATACATTGTTTAATTGCTACCTATTCAATTGTCATAACTCATAAGTTTTATAAAACTGCTGCTTACATTTGTTATTTTTCGCTTGCTTACATTTTAATTTGATGACATCAACAGGCCATTGCCTACCAGCATTTCTTCCTACAAGGTATCTTCATAGCCTTAAAGATTTCTTGCTGGTTATGTAATGAAGCTTCTAGAAGCTTTTCCTAAGTAAAAAACTTCCCCTATATGAAATTGTGAAGGGATCTTCAGATGAGTTTACTGATGCCAATGTTCAACTTGCACTGGCTGTTGTAAGGAAGCTACAAGAAAATAGGGAAACACGAGCTTGCATTGTAAGATATTTTTATTTTTCAATGAATTTTCTTCATTTGAAATATCTACTAGACGTGGCAATATGGACGCGTTAGGTAATGGGTCAAAATGGGTAATTTTTACTATACATCAAAACGTGGTTGGCCCCGAATAATTTTTGTCCCAAATTTGTGATTTATAATTTGTAAATATTTGGTATGTCAAATATGATTATGGAAAACATGTTATTTAGGAACAATCTAGTCTTTCGAATAAAGGTGAGGCTAATTTTTTTTATTCTACCCATTTGACCAATTAGAGGTAAAACATAACCCGAATCAACGAATTTATAAGTAAATGAACCGAATTTGCCACCTCATTATCAACTACTGATGGTATATGCATTTTGAACTTATTGTTTAATGTAGGTGTTCCCTGACAAGCCAGAGAGACGTAGAGCCTCCGAGCTATTCAAATCAGCAATTGATTTGGTAACTGAAATAATCTATTTAAAACTAGTTTCTCTAAGAATTTATTTAATATTTCTAAGTGTGCAAATTGGTGCACTTGAAACACTATATGTTGTTCAACTGAAGTTTCTTTTGCTCCCCCAAAAAACTCTGTTATTGGTCAAATTATTTTAGGAACATAAGAGGGATGATCATGCTTGGCTCATGAATTTAATTCAAATTTCCATTTATTATTGGTAAAAGCATACTGCAAGTTGCAGCATGCTCCACTAAGAAGCACTCATCCAGTTATGGTGTTATAGTTAAAAGTATAAGATTTTGAGGGAAAAATAATATTTTTTCATTCTATTGATTAGCGGTCAAATACAAGTAAATATATAGGTATAAACCATCTATAGTTCCTAATCTATATCTAATTCCTATTCTAAGTTTATTTAAATATAGTTATTTAATTCTAGAATAGAATATATAATATCTAGAATTAGGGATAAACATAAAACTGTAATAATATGGAAAGTAAATTCCAACAAAAAGAAACTATATTATCAAACTAGTGGATAGAACAATCGCAATCAAACTAGTGGAGAGAACAATCGCAAGGGGATAACCCTGATAAATGACACCTCCACTCTATGCAAAATGGAAGCCTGAACAGGAGAAAAACTGCCAACTATAAGGGTTATAAGGTATAAATTGTTAGTATTTGACTCAAATTTTGTAATAAGGGTTTTATTAATTTGATGTTTATCCTAGTTAGAAAAGTGGTTATGGTTATCCTATATAACAGTATTCATCATGTATGGTTTTCATATGATATTAGAGAGTTGAGTTGATGAGAATCTCAGGGTATTAAAAAAAATGAGAAAATTTGCCAATTTTGACTTTTGAAATTTTGGTCAAACCTACCAAAATTAGACCCTTCTTTGACTTTTCTTGTAAATTATGAGATATTGAATAATAATAGTAAGTGTTTATATACATGTATATTTGTAAACATCAGCAATGTGTTCTTGTTAGCTGTACATTAGCTTCTCAGCTGCTAATGGTATTCGGACAGCTTAAGTAGTATGATGATCATGGATTACAATCAGTTGGACCAGGAATATGTTGTTTGTATTGATTATATATTAGGGTTACAAATGGGGGTCTCTATATATAGAGCCCGGTGTTACATTTCCTACCCACTAGTCTAATACATTACGTACCTGGTCTAATATTCCCCCGCAAGCTAAGTGCGGGAGCGATTGTAGCTTGTAAAATAAAGATAGACATAGACGAGATCCAGCAGCCTGGTGATGGTGGTTGATGGCAGGTTGTATCTGAACCCACGGTTGTCTTGAGAAACCTGTGTTGGCGTCTCCCCTGCTAACTTTCGTACGAAAGTTTTCACATTCCATCAACTTTCGTGTGAAAAGTCAAGGAGGTTCCACATGAAAATGTCAAGTTTTGCGCGATTGTTTCTTTCGTACAAAAAGGTGACTTGCGCACGAAACTGTTCTCCAACGGTAGCTGTTGTGTAGAGGTGGCGCGATGGTTGTGAAGCGACGTTAGCATCGCGATTGTGGCAACGACGGCTAGGGTTCCAAATGCAGGTTGTTTCTGCGAACCCTAGTGAGCAGGTTGACAACGTCGATGAGTGAGAAGATCGAGCGACGGCTACCTGTAGTGGCAGAGGCTCTAGGGTTTGGTGGTTGTGGTCTTGTGGAGCGGAAGCTGCAGTGGTGGTTGTGTTATTGTGACGACGGATCTACTGAATATGTGATACAACTCCACCTTATTAGCGGGTCGACCCATCTGGGTCCAACAGATTTCGGTTCAGTCTAGTCAAAGTCAATCAGGACCCGGCCAAAGTCAAAGTTTAGCAGAAGCAAAAGTTTAGGGCTGAAATAATGGGGGGCTGCTTATTAGGGGAAACCAATTGCTGTTACGTTTATTTAGTCCTAATTAGTCTTTCTCGTATTCTTGTTTTTGAGAGTCTTGGTTATTTGAATTAATAGTGTCATGTAATTGGAGAATTGCCCTTCTCGAATCGGGCCAACTATCCATCTATCTATCTCTTTGTTCCATTAGAATTCCCTGGTATCTATCATTTGCTTCCATTGCCGGGAAACTCGAAGATGGAGCAGACCCGGAAGGAAGGCAGTATCGTTGCCCAGTTGGCAGCCATTGATGCTAAACTTGATTCTTTGATAGCCCTGAAGAAGGATATTGTAGAAATCAGGGAAGCTTGGCTACAACAGCGAACCAACACAATCAAGGAACCCGAGGATGAACACCAAGACCTAGTGGCAGATTTGGGAATGGAGGAAATTCCTGGCGACTCTGCTGGGGATGACAAGAAACCTAAGGGTGAACCTCAAAGTCAAGTGACAGATCCGGTCAAGGAGGACTGTACCGGCGACAGTTCCATGTCCGAAGTCGTAAGAGTTATGGAAAGCTGTGATCTTGAAGTATCGGATGAGAAGCATGCAAGAGATAATCAAAGAAAAAAAGACGAACATGAAGACCTGCGCAAGGACAAGTTAGAGTGGATCAGATCTAATGATCAACATGTCAATTCTTGTAGTCTGGGTATTCCAATGAAGCTCACGGACTTGTCTATAGAGGTGAAGGAACAAGCCACCACTTACGGAGTTATTATGGTGTTGCTACCCGGGAATAATATTGTACACGCGGAGTTGAAACGCAGGGAAATCGACCTTCAACCACAATTCATTTTGGTTTATCAATGGGTCTATGAAGCGGGTAAGCCTACAATTGAATGGCTTATTGCTTGGCACATCAATTCCCTTCTTTTCGACTTGAGGACAAATCGTTTCTTCGGGCAGGAAGTATTGATACAAATCCACCTTATTAGCGGGTCGACCCATCTCGGTCCAACAGATTTCGGTTCAGTCCAGTCAAAGTCAATCAGGACCCGGTCAAAGTCAAAGTCAAGCAGAAGCAAAAGTTTAGGGCTGAAATAATGGGGGGCTGCTTATTAGGGGAAACCAACTGTTGTTACGTTTATTTAGTCCTATTTAGTCTTTCTCGTATTCTTGTTTTTGAGAGTCTTGGTTATTTGAATTAATAGTGTCATGTAATTGGAGAATTGCCCTTCTCGAATCGGGCCAACTATCTATCTATTTGTTCCATTAGAATTCCCTGGTATCTATCATTTAAATGATAGAAATTGAAACTTTGATTCACTGATAAAATAAGATAGTTGGCCCAATCTCGAGAAGGGCTAGATCTCCAATTACAAGAACACTTAGATAATTCAAAAATAAACAAGACAAACTAAACTAGAACAGGGAGTGGGATATTTAAACATAAATTGGGCAGTTTCCCTCCTAATATTCGGCCCCTAACATTCAGCCTCCTGCTTTTCTCTTGAATTTGACTCCCCTAACAATCTGCCATCCACTAATTCAGCCCTGGACCTTTGCTTTTGATTGATTGGGTCAAGGTAATTGAACCGAGAACTATTAGACCCAGATGGGTTGACTCGATGACCTAATCCATGGGTTCGGAAAATCGACTTGTCCTCAAGTCGAGAATCTGATAGTTGTTGCACCAAGCGATTAGCCATTCAATTGTAGCTTGACCGGCTTCTTGGGCCCCGCAACGGTCTCGAACGGAATGAAGATGGGAGACCGGGTGATTCCGTGAGTCCGGTGGTACTTCAATTTCGTAAGTGACCCCAACCTTCAAAGTCAGTTCACGCCATTTTAGATTGACCTGTGTTTTCATGCGATCCCTGTTTTTTTGCAAATTGGTATGCAGCAACTTCACACGATCTTGGGTTGTTTTCCTCGCTTCCAAATCTTCGATCTTCAACTGAACACCAAAAACATGTGCATGTCGATATTTGTTTTTTCCCAAACCTTCGATCTATAATTGAACACCGTATTTGGTCTTCAATTGAACATCATCGACGATCCTGAATTGACTATCCAAGGAATGCTCGATTCGATCTCCGTCATCCCTAGGGTTGTCACCTGAATATTCCTGCATATCCAGTTCTGGGATTGGTCCGTGAGGTTCATCCTCGAGTTCCTTGGTTACTTGTGTTCGCCTTGCTAGCCAAGCTTCCCTGATTGCTGCAATATCATTCTTCAGGGATAACAAGGAATCGATTTTTTCTGAGATAATCGCCAATTAAGCAGCTGTTGAATCATGATAAATTCCACTACCTCCAATCTGATTGCTCCGGGTCTGCATCATTGTGATTCCCGGCAATGGAACCAAATGATAGAAACTGGAACTTTGATTCACTGATAAAATAAGATAGTTGGCCCAATCTCGAGAAGGGCTAGATCTCCAATTACAAGAACACTTAGATAATTCAAAAATAAACAAGACAAACTAAACTAGAACAGGGAGTGGGATATTTAAACATAAATTGGGCAGTTTCCCTCCTAATATTCAGCCCTGCTTCTTGGAAAGAAAAGGAAAGGAAAAGTTGTAAATGAAGATCTTGAAGGCTGTAGCAAGAAGAGAGGGAGACAAGGCAGCGGTGGTGACGCGCCACCCTATCTAGGGTTTTTCGGCGGCGGTGGCTCTCCTAGCCCTGATACCAAATTGGACTAGGAATATGTTGTTTGTATTGTTTGTATATTTAGGGTTACAAATGGGGGTCTCTATATACAAAGCCCAATGTTACATTTCCTATCCTCTAGTCTAATACATTACATATATGGTCTAAAACAATCCCTAATTATACCTTGCTAATGTCATTGTAAACCCTAGTCTGAGATAATAAATCCCGGTTGTAAATGTAAATATATAAATCCCTAATCTGAATTTTAGGCACAGATCTTAACTTACATTCTCTTACTTTATATCTTTGAAGAAAAAAAAGTTGTATGTACTCCAATATTTGTCCTTTTTCCAGGTTGATGGAGTTACTATTGGTTCCTTGGATGATATTCCAGCTGGCCCTGTTGCTTCTTTCTTCAAATCTATAAGGAACACACTTGATTTTGATTTTGAAGATGAAAATGAAGGTTAGTCCTATGAAAAAATAAGCTTCTTTAGACTTCCATACTGCAGTGTTTTCTTATATGAAAGATGAATTTATAGTTGTGATTGTATTGACGAATATATAATATGATTAATTTTTTTTTACTAAATTTCTATTTTCATAAGTGACCCGTTTATGCACAGGCAGGTGGCAGTCTGACAAACCACCAACACTTTATGTATTCATTTGTTGCAGCACACGTGAACTTGCTACCATCGAGAAATACCTGGTAAGGGTATATTTTCTCTTATATGGGATTGGTTGAATAACGAGTCAACACGGGTTCAGGTTGAAACGGGTGATTTTTGGTACATGTCATCAAGGACCGGGTCGGTTTGGTCGACCGGCAAACACTTGTCCATTTTGAGAGATTATAAACAATAAATGTGTTGATTATAAAAGATTATGAAGGATAGACGGTGGGCAATGTTCAACGCGTTTGACCCGTTCTCTTTAGATACCTTTTTAATTTGATCCATTTGAGATTAAACACAACCCTAATTGAAGCATTTATAAGTAAAGGGGTTGTAATGACCGTTAACATCTAGTTACAAGTTCAATTGCAATATTGCATTATCCTTTTACTTGTTCATCTTTTTTTCTTCATTTCCATAGAGGATATATTTATTAATATTTTCTAGTCCGTTACACTTTGAGGTGGCCAACATTACATGGACTAGCTATTCTAGATTCACTTATTTCCCATTAGCTGTTTAAATAATGAATTGAAGTCCACCCCTACTGTTAGCAGTGTATCCTTGAATAACCATACACATAGCTTACTATATAATAGAGGTGGCAAAATGGTAGGGTTGAGTAACAGGTCAAGTTGGGTTGACCTGAAACACTTTTTGTACAAACTTTTAAATTTTTCATAATAACTAGTGTCAAATATGATTTTATAAATTTTGTTATCTCATTAGTAATCTAATTTTTAAATAAAATGATTGAGGAGGTTTTATGCGTTGAATATACACTCTCCTTTTAAGCTACTTTTTTTTTATAATTTACCCATTAGACATTAAGCATAACTCTATTGACCCGTGCACAAGTAAATGGTTTAAATCGCCTCCTCTACTTTAGCATTTCAAAACTCTGCGGAATAACCACATGTTTGTGATGCATTATATTTTTTGATTATGAAATTACAAAAAAAACATGCTGCTCTATTCTGTATTCGACTTTTTATCTGATACTGAGACATGTGTCAATACAATATTGGTCAATGCTGGTGTGCAGGAAAAATTTGGTGCATCAATACCTGCCCTCCTATTTAATCTTGAACTTGAGACATTGCGGTAATATTTTTGGGAATTTAATTTCAGATAATATTCATATTTGATGTCATTAACTTTAGTCTTTTTCTAACAAATGGAACTATTGGAACTTGGCAGAGCTGACCTTGGTCTTCTTGGTTTTCCACCCAAAGATTTACATTACCGATTTCTTTCTCAATTTACTCCGGTTTTTTATATTCGAATAAGAGAGTATTCCAAGGTACCTTTTCTGATCTCATAATTTTATTCTTCTAAATTACTTTTTCTTTTTTATAATGTTTGACATTACTTTGATAGACATTTTACTTTAAAATGAAAAGACAGTGGCAGTAGCACCATATATTGTGAATTACACAGGGGCCCTCTTCCGCCAATACCCGGGTAAGAATATAAGTTTAGACATTACTTTGATGACATGTCAGCAGCCACATCAGATGCCATATATGCAAAGAATGCTTATGTAAAATAAATATATTTACAAGTTTCAAAAATGTATCTTTTATAAACAGTTACTTTTAAAAGTAATTATTAAATGCCACATCATAAATTATTCAGCAATTAGTTTTAAAAACAATTACAATAAAATGACAAATAAGATGCCATGTCATAAATTTTCAATAATCAGAAAAAAGACCTGCTACGGCTATTGGTTGCTACAATCAGCTAGTTAGGATGATATATTTTCTTTCTTGTCTTGTATATTTTTTATGGAGTCGGTCTTTCTTCAAATATGTACTGGAATTCATGACGTATAAACCATAATCTTAGCATGTTTCAGTCTATAGAGTTATATAAATATAAAACACTTTTTTTTGTTTATTGCAACTATTGTTGCAGGACCTTGGCAGGTGATGCTTAAGCAAACGGATAATTCCTATGCTTGTGTTGCTGAAAGTGAAACCCGCTTCACACTTAATGAAGTAAGTATGAATTGTCACTCTTTTCTAGAGGTGGAAAAACGGGCGGGTTGGGTAACTAGTCAAAACGGGTCTTAGTCAAACGGTACATTTTCTGTGGGTTGGGTCGGGCCGGAACACTCTTTGTCCAATTTTTTTAGAAACAATTCAGGGGTGTTTGACATTGCTTATTTATGCTTATAAGCACACAGATAATAAGCTTATTAAAAACACCTTACTTCACCCTATAATGAGCATATAACTATACAAGTATAAACACTTTTCTTCATCCAAACACTCAAAAGTGGGCTTATTTGCTTTTAAAGATCACAATTAGTTGTCCAAGTAACCAATCCCAAACACCCTCTTAGCATGACAAACATGATTACAAAAATTATCTTATTTCATTAATATTTTATATATAATGATTTAAGAAATTATAAAATGTTCGACCCGTTTCCTTTTAAGCCAAGTTTTTTGTTTTTACTCGCTCAACCCGTTTGGGATAAAAAGGTAACCCGAATCAGCACATTCATAGACATTTGTTTGTCATGGGCAGACCAAGGAAGAACTGCTAAGGGTTCTTGGACTGAAGGAGGAACAAGGAAGCCAACTTGAGTTCCTTCGCAGGGGCTATAAGGTAAATTTCTCATTTCTACTTGTTCCTCCAAAATACTCCCTCCACCTCATGAAATTTGTAGTATATATTTTCTAGAAACTTCCAGGCTAAATTACTCATTTGTCCATCATCATCAGTACAAATAAATTGATGGAATCCACAAGTACTTTTTGTTAGTTGTGTTGAAGGGTATTTTAGATATGTAGCAAATTCAATCTATTCCCTCCATGAAATTTGCAAGATCATTTTTCCTAGAAAATTTCAGGCTAAATTACTCACGGGCCCTTATCGTTTTTATATATAAATTGATGGTAATCCATGAGATTTCTTTTTTTTTTGTTGTGTTTTAAGGGTACCTTAGACATTCAATAAATAGTCAAACATTTTCCTCTCATGTCAAAATTTGCAATTTTCTTCCGATAGAAAAATACTTAAGGTGGCAAAGCTGACGGTTTAGGCAGGTTGGGTAACAAGTCAGAACGGGTTCAGTTCAAAATGGGCAGTTTTTTGTACGGGTCGAAATGGGTTGGCCTGACCAGCAAGTACTTTTTTTGTATCTTTTCTTTTTCTAAATCTTACAAAATAAATAATGCGTTAATATGATACAAAAACTATATTATTTATATATTAACTAATAAAATGATTTAAAAAGATTCATGCATTTTGTATACAGTTTGAGCAACTTTCGACCAACTTGACCAGCTCGACCTGAGTCATAGCTTGACCCCTTAAAAGACTTTGTAGAGTAAAAACGTTCGACCTGTTTCCATAACCCAAATTGACTCATTTATGACAAAAACGTGAAACTTTAGTACATTTTGGTTTAATAAACCCTTTTATTTTATGATTGTATAATTCAGTGTATTTCTGCAGACTGCAACATGGTGGGAAGAAGACGTTGATTTGGAGTTATCTTCAGCATGGCGTAACTAAGTTGAACCTGTTAAAAACACGAGGAAAACGGGGCCAAGTCATGATCATTTCATATTGTTTTTACATGTATATCACTACACAATTTTTCTCTTGAATTATTTTTTTTTCTAAAGTTTTATATACTTCCATTTTTGTCACTAGGTTTCCTATTGGTCATAGTGAACTGAAGAATGTATGTATCGTATCACCATTGACTTATATTTATTAAGTGGCTCACATACTCACATCTAATGCATAATTTTCTGTGGGTTGATGTTCAAGATAAAGGGTAAGCGTTGGAGCAATTTTTAACCTATTTTGGGAAATCGGTTAATTTGAGTTATATTTTATTATAAAAATGTTAAATAGGTAAAAAATAATAAAATTAGTTAAAAAGAAAAAAATGGGTTAAAAGTTCCTGTAACTCTGTAAGATACCAAAATGTTTACTATCTATCGAATTGTTACACCAAATAGACATTAGATCATTTTAACAAAAGTTTTTCTAAGCATATTTAATATACAAGTTATAAAATTTTGTCATGCCAACCTGACCCATTTTGACCATATTCGAAATTTTTTATTATTTTGACCTGTTACACAACTCATCTTCATCTGACATGTTTATTTTATCTACCGTAGCACTTTGATGAGAAACAAACAACCCAGTTGGACAAGCAAATATTATATCGACCAGTGAGAACGCAAGCAACACTTTGAATTATTTCAATTTTATTTTAGATAACGTCTGGTTTGTAAATGAGATTAAAAATAGGCATATTTTTGAAATAAATAAATAAAAAGAAATATATGATTATTTAAAACACAGTCGTAATCACAAGCGAATAAACACCAAGCTGTAATCACATATAGGTCTGGAAAAATGGTTGGGTCTATACGTTTTAAAAAATTATCCATTATGTGTTAGGCTATACGTACCCCCCACTCCTACTTGTCGTACCCTCTCCCTGAAAAAATAACTTTTAAACTTGTCATTTTACCCCTTTCGAAAAATCATTATTTCTAAAACCGTTCTTTTAAATTTAAAAACACTTTCTATAAAATAAAACGTATACTCCTCCCCTCTTCTACTTGTCGCACACCCCCTCCTACTTGTGGTACCCCCCTTATTTTACCCCCTTTGAATAATCATTATTTATAAAACCGTTTTTTTAAGTTTAAAAACTTTATATAAAATAAAAACGGGTTAGGTAATACATATCCCCCCTCCTACTTGTCGCACCCCCATGAAAAAACAACATTTAAACTTGTCATTTTAGCGCATTCAAAAAAATTATTATTTCTAAAACCGTTCTTTTAAGTTTAAAAACACTTTCTATAAAATAAAACGTATACCCCTCCCCCTCCTACTTGTCGTATCCCCCCCCCCATTTACCCCATATGAATAATCATTGTTTATAAAACCGTTTTTTAAGTTTAAAAACACTTTTTTATAAAATAAAATATGGTTAGGCTATACATATCCTCCTGAAAAACTAACTTTTAACCAACAATGACAAATTAACAAAAAGACAAAAAAAAAGGTTTGAATTGTATTTATTTGAAAACTTAGAGGGGGGTGCAACAAGTAAAAATCAGTGGAAGGGGGTACGTATATCACAACCCATTATGTATTTATGTTGGGTCAAAACAGGTTTTGACCAAAACGAGTTAGGGAAGTTTAAAAGAAAGTTTCAAATGACTAAAATAATAATTATAGCATCTATATTTATTATTTTGTAGATTAAACACCAAAAAACCAATTCAAAGGATTCAAAGAACCCCTAGCATAACTATGCAAAACCTGTGGTTGTATAATTTTCTGCTTATTCACAAAATTACCTGTATTTATAAAGAAAACTAGTCTAGGCAACATTTTTTCTTAATTCTGACAAGAAAAAATATATTTCAATAAATATGTTATTTTAGGGTCAGTTTATTGGATATGTTTGTTTAATAAACTCTTATATAAATGTTTCTTACAAATAATATTTCTTTAGATTTTTGTTACGGGAGGGATGAGTTTTGGTCTAAATAAAAAAAAGAAAAAAATATACAAGAAGGTTGAGAAACTTAGTAACACAACATTATATTCTTCTGTTTATTTGATATAAAGTTTTTTGATACTAATAACAATACTAATGCATAACATCATAAACCATATACCTCAGTTTACGCAAGAAACCAAAATATGCAATCCTCCATGATCTTCTCACTATCAATGGACCAACAATCATCCAAAATCCACAAACAAATCCCACCACTATGCTTATAACCAGCCCCCAATCTCCGACGTCGTCTTCTTTTTCTCCAACTGTATGAGTTATTACTTCAACTCGTACACAATCTTTTAGTGGAGCTCCACAAAGTTTGTTGCCCATGAAGCTAGACTCATTGAAACTCTGAATCTGAGTACTTGTTGGAATTCTTCCTGTTAAATTGTTGAAGGACACGTTAAAGCTACTCAAGAAATTTAACCTTGACAAACTCATGGGGAGTTCCCCAGAAAGCTTGTTAAGTGATAAATCAAGAGATATAAGTTCTTTCATGTCACCAATCTTGTCTGGGATCCTTCCCGTCAATTGATTTCTTGACAAATTCAACGAATTTAACTCCACGAGGGACGTTAGTTCACTTGGAATGTGCCCAACGAGATTGTTACTCGAAAGGTCCAACAACCTCACTAGTCCAAGAATAGTGCTATATGTGTCCTCTCGTCCCTTCATCACCAATGAATCACCGGCAATAGATGATCCTTGGCCTAAAGGGAAAGAAAATTGAAACTCTGGGAGAGTTTCTGTGCCGGAAAAGACACTAATGTTGTTGAAGCATCTTGGAATATTTCCGGACAAGTTATTGTGAGCAAGATCCATGATTTGGACATTTGTAAGATAACATAGCTCATGAGGAATATTTCCGTCAAAATTGTTGGATCTAAGGTTGAGTAATCTCAAAAAAGTGAGTTTTGTTCCAATCCATGCCGGAATGCTTCCAATGATTTCATTTCTACCAAGTTGAAGGATCTTTAATCCTGTTAAGTTCATTAGTGAAGCTTGTAATCTTCCCGAGATCTTGTTCCCACGCATGTTCAATGATTGTAGGGAAGGTATAGAACCCAATGTTCTTGGAATCCGACCAGACAAACTATTATTCTCCATGTTTAAAACTACCAAACCCGACCACTTCTCCCAACATTCTGGAACAACACCCGACAAATGATTATTTCCCAAATTAAGAAACCCAATTTTCGATACACCATTGGAACATAAAAAATTGTTTAATGATCCTGAAAACTCATTAGTACTTAAGTCAAGTACATCAAGTGTTGCAGGGATACCCAACAATGTTAATGCTCCTTGGATATGATTATTTGATATATTCAAACATTTTAGATTGGGGAACGATCTAAAAAATGACCCAGGCATGGGTGATGAGATGTTTGTGTTGCTTATATCCAAATACCTGACCTCCTTCTGTGATTGCAACCACAATGGAAATTGAGGCCCTAAAACCCATGATTCTAAATTAAAATTTTGCATCTGGAAAGGGGGAACCCAGTTTGAAACTTGCAGTCTTAAGATTATGTTGTTGCTTGTTCCAAGTAATCGTTTCAAGCTCACAAGCTTGGCAAAGTGAGACTCTGTCACGACACCTCTCAAATAGTTGTAAGAAAAATCTAAATTAATCAACTTTGAAAGTTGGCCGATGCTACGAGGAAGGCTACCATCAAGTCGGTTATTTGAAAGATTTAACGTCTTTAGTGATGATAGCCATCCAATCCTGTTGGGAAGGCTGCCGTTTAGCCGGTTATATGAAAGATCTAAAGCCTCCAGTGATGATAATCGTCTAATTGAGTAAGGAATTGGACCAGAAATTTGATTTACACCAAGATCTAATGTCCTAAGAAAAGACAAGTGTCCTATGGAATGAGGAATTACACCAACTATATAGTTCTTCGACAAGGATAATGACTCCAAGGCAGGCGATTTGCACTCGAAAAAACTTTCAAGAAGATGTGTTAAACTAATGTTACAAAAATTGTTACTTGACAAATCTATCTCTCTCAAATTACAAATGTCACCCAATGATTTAGGTAAACTCTTGGTTAGTTCATTTCCTGACAACTCAAGGCTAACTAGAGAGGTTACGTTGCGAAGGGAGTCGAGACGTGAACTTGAAACACCACAAGAACTAATATCTAATGAGACAAGGTTACTACCCGACAACTCTTTTAATACTAAAGAAGAATTCATGAAATCGTTCTTGGCTACATGAAGCAATTCAAGAGAAGTCAAATTACGGAAGCTACGAATACCGCTAGGAACACGACCATGAAAATGACACCAAGTTAAATCCAGATAAACTAGACTAGTTATACTGAACAACCACTCTGGCACGAAACTGTGAAAATTGTTAAACGAAAGATCGAGCAAGGAAAGGGATGTGAGATTAAGACTAGGAACATAGGGATGTATATTTGAGAGTTCACAACTAGACAAATGTAGTTGGACCAAAGAGGGTAGGGTGTTAATCACCTGAAGCCAATCAGTTGCTTTGCTAAGGTTCACGCCACTCATATCAAGGTGATGCAACATACCGAGACTTGACAACCACTGTATATTCATCACGCTATGATGAAAACTTCCGAGAGATAGGACGTGCAACTCTGAAAGATTTCCAAGTTGTGGAGGGATAATTCCACCAAAATTGGATTTTGAAAGGTTAAGATATCTCAAGTTTTGAAGAGAACCAATAAATTTAGGAACTTGGATACCTCCAAAATCATTACAGCTCAAATCGAGATGCTTGAGTTGCTTGAGGTCCAACAAGGACGAGCTTATATCCCCTTTCAACCTTTGCTTTGAAGCTTCTTCGTATTCTTTTTCAGTGTCATAATAATTTTGAGAATGACAATGACCATCAAGTCCAGGAAGATGAACCCAAAGAACATGACCGGTAGAATTATCACAACCAATCCCAGCCCACGTGCAACACTCTTTGTCCTCAGCAACCCATGAAGCAAGTTGTTTTGTTTCATCAATGAGGGCATGCTTGAACTCGAGTAATGCCTGTCTCTCAGTGTCGATGCACAATACACGATGAGGGTTTTGATTAGATAAGCTTAAATGAAACAAGGCCAAAACAACAAGTAAGCACAAGTGACAACAAGAGAAATAAGCAAATGAAGGTTGAACACTCATATTGTTTGATATTTTAGTTTAGAAGATGAGATGGGAGTTTAATTTGAACTCAAATATTTATAAGTTCCAACAGTAGCTTTCACTTGGATTAAACATCAAGTGAACACCAAGTCAAATAATTGAATGGAACACATACAAGTCAGCCATTTTATAGTCAATCTATGTGTACACAAATAGGATCACTTTGTGGACATAAATGAGTGGACATAAATGATATGGTTGGATGAATTAAATCACCCAGATTAAGTCAAGGTGTCAACTCTGAAGGAGTCCAAGCAAACTCAGAAAGGTGCATGACTATAGATCAATCAAATTAAGTCCAAGAGAACTATATTTTGTTCTTTGAATCTAAATTAATCAATTTTGAATCATATTCGATATTTTTTTACAGAGAAAAAAATTAAAGGAACCACGGGACAATGCACGGCTCGACCCTAGATCGACCATAGACATTCAAGAAATATTTATATACTTTATTTTTATCTTTAATCTATACTATATAATAAATAAAGGTTTTTTCATTGCACGTGCCGTCTCCATATTCATTCTTATTATTTTTTTATCGCCTCTCTCTCTTATTAAATACACCTCTATCTTTTAATAATAATATATTTTTAAAGAAAAATTAATTATACTAATAAAACACATTTATTTTAAATTATTTCTTATTCTAAGAAACTTTGAAATCTAATTATGTAACTTTTATTTTCAATCAAATAGTAAATGAAAGTCAAATTACATTAAATAGTAATTAACGTACTTTCGAAACCCAATTATATATTAATTTTTACATATTTTAAATTTTATTTTTTATTCTTATTATATGTAATACATTTTTACACATGTAAAATATATACATAAAGATTTAAGAATTTTATGTATTGATATTTTTCACAACCATTCTTTCATTTTTTTCTAGGATTTTAGGCTTCTGGCTTTCTGCGAGCCTGCTTAACATGTTTAACAGTTAACATCGAGACTGTTGGTAGGATTTCAAAATTAAAAGTTAACATCAAGACCCCTAACCCTCTGTCCCTCTTGATTCCACCTCAGCCGCTACCTGCTGCCGCTCACACACTACTACAAAAACGACCATTTGTGACTGTTAAAATGGTCGCTAGTGCCCTTTTGCCACTGGTTTCGGCGGTAGGTTCAACCCTCATTAGTAAATACTTTGGCGACCATTTTTAGCGAGACAAAAATATTCGCGAGACTGGAATTTTCGTCACAAAATTAGCGACTTTTTTTGCGACCAAATTAATAGTTATTTATTTATTTTTTAAACTAGCAACCGTTTGCGATCGAAACAATTTCATTAGCTAGAACAAATTAATTTTTATTTTACAAAAATAGCAATTGTATTTGCGATCGAAACAATATATGATATATATGATAAGGATTCTTTGAAAACTCTAAACCCTAAAAAACCAAATTTTAACCGCACATTTATTTTGATCTTATTTTAATCCCCTTCCACAAAAGTATATGGCCAGAAATCAGTTTATTGGTTTTTACATTTAGTATTGGTTTTCATTTAATCTTTTTCCTATATGTGTGTGGGGGAAAGGATTAAGAGAACTCATATTTTGTGAGAAAACTAGAAAACTTTCCCTCTTTTTTAAACCTTTAGAATTTTTCATATGTTATCATTTTTTTTTAAATTACACCATAAATCGAACATTTTTCCATCTTTAATTTGAGTATAAAATTGGTATATTAAAAAAACTTGTTTAACGTGTCGGATTTATTCGATACTACATATATGTAGTATAATCATACTGCATATATGAAGTATCATCATACTGCATATATGGAGTGTCATAATGCAGTATGATGATACTGCATATACACAGTATCGAAAAACTCCAACACCATAATTTTTTATTTTTTTATATAGCAACATTATACTTAAATTAAAAATAAAAAAATGTTTAATTTATTGATGTAATTTAAAAAAAAAAAAATAATTTATGAAAAGGTTATTAAGGTTTAAAAATTAGGGGGTTTCTAGTTTTCTGATGCACCCAGCCCTATATACATGTGTGTATATATATATAGAGAGAGGGTCGTTTTATTCAGAACAAAAAAAAACAACCGTGAGAACCGTTTATCATTTTTTTTTTCCAAATTTTACTATTTATTTAAAATTTAACAAATTATCAAGGGTAATATGGTACTTTTTTTTAAGTAAGATTAGATATCAATGGTAAGTCTACAATGGTTGAGTAGAACATGTCGATGATAGGATTTCTGAGTTTCATTCAGACGTGTGTGACACTAATTGTGAAGGTGCTTCCGACTTCCGAGTTAAATCAATTGGATGATTCCAGTGATCTTTTCTTTTCTGTTTTGAAATCGTTTTTGGTTTTTATGATTTCAGAGCATTCTCATCAGCTTTCTTATCCCCGTCTCTATAATTACACTAAAAATCACTACATTTTCTCTCTTGTTTTTAATTAAATAATACTTTTTTATATTTTTATCATTATCTTTTCTCTCTCCTCAACTCACAATCATTTTCAAAAAATATTTAAAAATTAATAGATGTGAACAATGTTTTCACAAATATACAAATGAACAGTAACATTCTCTCTCTCCTCCACTAACAATCACTTTTTATCATTATCTTTTCTCTCTCCTCAACTCACAACCATTTTCAAAAAATATTTAAAAATTAATAGAGGTGAACAATGTTTTCACAAATATACAAATGAACAGTAACATTCTCTCTCTCCTCCACTAACAACCACTTTAAACCACTCCCTAAAATATGCAGAACCCACTCACAAACATATACAGAACCTGCTATGAATGCTCTCAAGTGTAAGTTAAGATTCCGAGTTAACTGGCATTAACTTTTCCATTAAACTTTTTAAAAATGACAAAACTACCCTTATTGAAAAACATAAAAAAAACTATACAAAGATAAACACCATATATGTGTGTAAAGTTGTAATGATAAGAGTAATTAGGGTTTACAATGAGAGGGGTTTATATAGAATACATATTTACATAATCTATCTCTAACTATTACTAATTACATTTGTGTCTAATATTCCCCCGTAAGCTAAGGTCGGGGAACGACCTGTAGCTTGGAACGTAGAAAAGTGAATCTGTGTGTTGAAAGAGGTTTTGTGAATATGTCTGCAATTTGATCTTTAGTAGATATGAATTATATGCGTAGTTTTTTTCTTAGGCAACCTTTTCTCTGATGAATTGAAAGTCAACTTCAATGTGCTTTGTTCTGGCATGAAACACGAGATTGGCTGCTAGATAGGTTGCTTTACACCAAAGAGTCGGAGCAGAGTTTGTGACCACCCCAATTTTTGTCATTAAAGGCTTCCAATCATTTTAGTTCGGCCACTGTGTCAACAAGAGCTTTGTATTCAGATTCAGAAGATGATTGAAATGCAGTTTTCTGTTGCGAGCAATCCAGAATATAAGATTAGAACCCATATATATGGAAAATTCCCGGTGGATCGACGGTCATCTGGACATCTAACCCAGTCAACATCAGAGAAAGCTTTGAGAGTAGGGGAACACTGCAAGTGAGCATCTATATATCTTGAAGATGAGAGCCCGAGTTATGGCGAATGAGAGACCATGATCAATTATATCCTTTATGGCGAATGAGAAGACCGTGAAACGTATGAACTTGCGTCGGGTTCCTATGCATGCACGCCATGCAACAACCCTGGCCGAGCCCACTATTGCTCATGTACGAGTCCACCTCGTGCTCCATCGTCCCCATCATTTTCGTTTTCCTCGTCGGCAACCCTAGCCGGTCACCGCCAAACACCACCATCACGCGCCACCGTCGTCTCCGTCGTCCTCTCGTCGTGTTCCGCTAAACTCGCCGCCACCATACATCATTATCATGCATCTCCACCAAGTGCTACTGTTGTGTACCACCACCGTTGAGCCGCCATCACCATGGTCCTACGTCCACGTTGTTCTGTTGTGACCAATATCCTCGTCGATAAACCCTACACGGCTCACCTTCAAGTATCACCCTCCTTTCCTTACCCCGTTGCAGCGCCACCACTGCTCCCACCGTGACGGCTGTCACCACCTCTCACCACTGTCATACCGTCTCAGTGAACATCGGCAGCCGTCGGCTCCCCGCCACGCAACTACAGCCGTCACCATCATTACTTACGGCAACCGGCCGATACCCACTACCCGACCACCATCACTCACCTTCTCCCCTTCGACGTCACCTGCTACACCCGTAACCACCACCAGCCTCCACTGGCCACCTTCGGCCTCCATTCTTCGATCGCCTCCCCAACCATTCAGCGAAACATTAAACCCTACTAAACCATGCAAAATGATCGAATAACGTAACGAAATCATAAAAGAGGTTACCTTATCCATGATACGAAGTCCTCTTGCTTTGAACCACCATGGACCACCCCTCGACGTCGTCCTCCTCTCCTCTCCAGCTACTCTCTCTCTCTCTCTCGTCGTTCTTCTAGCCGTCGCACACAACCTAGGTCGAATGTCCTAGGGTTTCACATGAGATGGTTTTAAACATCTCGTAGTTGCATCCTGGTCCTCGTCTTTTTCCTCTTTTTCACGTTTCGACCCCAAACTATGCTTTAGACGGCTAATCGGGTCCTCTACATCCCGTTAAATAAGGTTTTACATGACAATTATTATTAACTATGTCATTTAAAAGAGACTCGGCTCACTCATTAGCCCGAACCATTATTCTAGGGATTTTTGGGATGTTACATTTTCCCGTGTTTGTAAATGAATAATGAGGGATCGGGTTTGGAGCCAGTTGTGACATCTATGGAAAATCAAGGTCAATATTTTAAAATTTTATTCTGATCAATTATTCAGCACCACAATTGTCACACCCCAACCGACGGCGGAAAACGTCGGGGCGTGAAGCTGTGCAGACTGTTCATAGCTCATGGTTGCTAAAGTTTGAATAATTTAAACATTCATTTTCATTACACATAGCAAGTTCATACCATACAAGAACCAAATGTAGCGATTACAAAATATAAATAGTTTAGATTAATTGCTAGGTCCAAATCCTATATGTAGCAGCTTGTAATACTTCAAACATTGTCACCTGAAACATGGTTAAAAACAAAGTCAACTAAAAAGTTGGTGAGAATACATAGGTTTTCGTGTCATGTAATAGAATATAGTGTCGTGTGCATACAATTCATACAAACATGGCAATTAAGGCATTTATGGAGAGATACCATCGTGTGACCTGGTAGCACAATCAAACCTTTGTAACTAGCATGCAAAACAAACGCGTGTTGGCAGTAACAGTCACCCTACCTGGGTGGGTTTGTCAGACTCAATAGATCTATCACCGTTTACTGTAGGCTATAAAATAGTTAATGATTGCACATGAATAGCAAACTGCGTGTTGGTCTACACACCTAGTACTCAAGCACAAAGCTCAAAATTGTAACACATGATTGTAGGGTGGAATTGTATATTGTGTAGTTTGTAAACATAGTAAATAGAACGCATGTTCCACCCCAAAAGTTTGTAAATAGAGTAAAAGAGGGGCTATGTAACTCACTTGTGTTGGAGCGTGTAGTTTGCACAGATCAACAAAAATACCAAGCGTGTTGTAGGTCGCTACGTTTGACCTATCGAATGAGGGTATAACACGTGTCACTGTTTGTGTTATTTTGTGTCCAAAGTGGGTTCGTTGGTGGTTTGTGTGTTTAGGGTTGGTTTTGGAATAATAAATTAGTAGCGATATATATTTATTTAAATAAAATTTAAATAAACGATATTTGTTTAAATCAAAATATATATTTGTATAAATAGTTTTATAAAAATGATTATATAAACTCATGATTTCATCGGTTTTGAAACTATCGGGAATTTAATCGTTTTAAATTTCTAAATCAAAGATTTGGTTTATAAATGATTCCCGGGTCTTGGGATTTTATAACGTAACTTTTATAATTATATTTTGAAATTTTTTTGCTAAAATATGTTAAATAGACTTTAAAACAGAAAAATAATTGATTCTGGTCAAGGAGCACGACCGTGCTCAAGTAGGGCACGACCGCGCTCGTTGCCGGGCGTGACCGTGGTGGTCTGAAACGCGCCCGTGGTCGAGTCAGAAGGTATTTCATAGGTTTTGGACATAGAGCACGACCGTGCTCGTATCTGGCACGACCGCGTCTAGTGTTTGTTTTTTGATCAAGACTTGTTTGCTCGGTAAGCACGACCGGGCCACACCTGGGGCACGATTGTGCTTGGTCAGGCACGACCGCGCTCAGTGATGAGCGCGACCGTGTCGGGTCTTTTTCAGACACAATTCGATCGATTCTTATAATAAATGCTTCTGTATTCTTAGGGCTTTCATAGATTAGGTGTTTGCGAATGTATCTACATAGTTTGATTGTATTTATATCGTGTTTAAGTGGTAGTTTGAGTAAAAGTTTAGTTTTCGGCTCTTTGGTTCAAAATCGAATTGATTGTGTGATATAACTACGATTTAGTTTAGGGCTTTCATCCTAGGGGTAGATACGAAGCTAAGGAAGTGTTACTTACTCGTTAACAATGGGCAATTTAATGCAGTCGGCTACGGGTCAAAGAGTCGAGCTTCTTGGCGATCGATTGGACTCCAGAGACTGTTTGAGCGTCGAACGAGAGTTTTGGGAGACTGAGTGGGCTTATATGAAGGCGTAGAAATCATGCAAGTTGCTTTATATCCACGAATTCGAGAGACTCGGTTGTGGTGTGAATGGATTAAAAAAATTGTGCAAATTGGACGACATTTGATGCGTGTTTCAGACGGAATTCAGTGGAGTATGGTCTGACGCGCGAAGACCGACTTTTCTCCATTTTAATTTTCACGAATTCAGCGGGTATGGTATGATTTGACTTCTGCAGAGTCAAGTGGGTTCATCAGCGCGACCGTGCCTACTTTAGGCGTGACCGTGCTTAGGTCTGCAGGCGCGAACGTGCCTAGTCCTAGGCGCGACCGTGCTTGCCTAGTTTTGTAGTTTTTTTGAGTTTTGTCAGTTTTTTGGTCCTCGGGGCTTGTGAGATAATGGTGTTTTTGTTTAATTTGTTATTGTAATAGAATAGTTTGTATATGTAACTGCATCGTAGTTTGTTTGTACACGAATCGAAACTGAAATGTGTTTGTTTATTGAAATCAAACGATTACATGATGAAAAGCAGAAATGTTACAGTCTCCCCTTGTTGAGGGGATTTCGTCCCGAAATTCAACTAGTTGAGGTTGCAGAATTGGTGAATAGGTGAGGATACTTGAGTTTCATTTGGTCTTCGCGTTCTCAAGTAAACTCAGGACCGCGTTTTGAATCCCAACGGACTTTGACTATAGGGATGCGGCTGCGCTTGAGTTGCTTGATTTCACGATCCATGATTTCCACTGGTTTCTCGACGAAATGCATCGTTTCATCAATGCGCACGTCGTCAAGAGGTATGTGGAGGTTCTCATCAGCAAGACATTTCTTCAGGTTGGACACGTGGAAGGTTGGATGAACATTGTTGAGTGCTGGAGGTAGCTCAAGTTTGTAAGCCACTTTCCCGATTCTTTCAAGGATCTTGAACGGGCCTACGTAACGAGGTGCTAGCTTGCCTTTCTTTCCAAAGCGGATCACACCCTTCCAAGGGGATACTTTGAGAAGCACAGGGTCACCCACTTGGAATTCCAAGGGTTTTCGTCGCTTGTCGGCATAGCTCTTTTGTCGACTTCTCGCTACTCGGATGTTGTCACGGATTTGAAGGATTTTGTCGGATGTTTCCTGAATTAACTCGGGACCGGTGATTTGTGCTTCACCAATCTCGTTCCAACAGATGGGAGAACGGCATTTACGACCATAAAGAGCTTCGAATGGAGCCATGTTGATGCTGGTGTGGTAGCTGTTATTGTAGGAGAATTCAGTAAGTGTCAAGTGTGAATCCCAATTGCCACCAAAGTCTATGACACAGGCTCTCAGCATGTCTTCGAGCGTTTGGATTGTTCGTTCAGTCTGGCCATCAGTTTGGGGATGGTAGGCTGTGCTTAAATCCAATCGTGTGCCAAGTGCCTTTTGCAGAGATTGCCAAAATCTGGAAGTGAAACGAGCATCTCTGTCGGAGATTATGTTCAAAGGTATACCGTGTCGACTCACAATTTCGTTAATATAGATTCGGGCCAATTTCTCAACCCGATAGTCTTCACGGATGGGCAGGAAGTGTGCGGACTTTGTGAGACGGTCAATGATTACCCAAATGCTATCATAGCCGTTTGAAGTACGGGGGAGTTTAGTAATGAAGTCCATGGCTAGATTTTCCCATTTCCACACGGGGATTTCCGGTTGTTCAAGTAAACCGGAAGGACGTTGATGTTCGGCCTTGACTTTAGAGCAGGTTAGACATTTTGCAACATAGAGTGCAATGTCTTTCTTCATACCAGGCCACCAATATTGTGGTCGAAGATTGTGATACATTTTATCCGCACCGGGATGGATAGAATACCGAGACTTGTGTGCTTCAGTCATGAGGAATTCCCGGAGATCATTGCGGTTGGGAACCCAAATACGATCCAAGAAATAAAGCAAGCCATTGTTTTTAGTCTCTAGTTGGAATTCAGCACCACACGACATTTCCTCATACATATTGCCCTCGGTAATCGAGACGTGTTGAGCTGCTAGAATACTGGTTTGAATGTCGGAATGAATCTTGACACTTTGGAGCATGACACGTTCTTTACGGCTCAGCGCATCGGCTACTACGTTTGCCTTGCCGGGATGATAACGAATCTCGCAATCGTAATCATTGAGGAGTTCAACCCAACGTCGTTGCCTCATGTTGAGTTCTTTTTGATTGAAGATGTGTTGGAGGCTTTTGTGGTCGGTAAATACCACACATTTCGTGCCATATAGATAATGTCTCCAAATCTTCAAGGCAAATATGACTGCACCTAGCTCCAGATCGTGCGTCGTATAGTTCTTTTCATGGATCTTGAGTTGCCTCGATGCATAAGCGATTACCTTGCCTCGTTGCATGAGAACACAACCAAGGCCTAGGTTAGAGGCATCACAGTAGACGACTAGGTCATCGTTTCCTTCGGGAAGAGTCAGAATAGGAGCATCACATAACTTCTGTTTAAGAGTTTGGAAAGCTTCTTCTTGTTTCGGCCCCCATTCATAAGGTTTACCTTTATGTGTCAAGGCGGTGAGGGGAACAGCAATCTTGGAGAAGTTAGAAATGAATCTTCGGTAATAACCCGCTAAACCAAGGAACGAACGAACCTCGGTAGGGGTTTGAGGAGCACTCCAATTCTTGACAGCTTCGATCTTGGCAGGGTCGACATGTATTCCCTTTTTATTGACAACATGACCCAAAAATTGAACCTCCTTTAGCCAAAATTCACATTTGGAGAACTTGGCGTATAATTGTTCGGTTCTCAGGAGATCCAAAATCAGTCTAAGGTGCTGTTCATGTTCTTCCTCAGTCTTGGAATAGATCAAGATGTCATCGATGAAAACGATCACGAATTTGTCAAGGTATGGTTTGCACATGCGGTTCATGAGATCCATAAAGATAGCAGGTGCATTGGTCAACCCAAAAGGCATAACCGTGAACTCGTAATGACCATATCTTGTTCGGAAGGCGGTCTTTGGAATATCTTCTTCTTGGACACGCAGTTGGTGATAACCAGATCGAAGATCAATCTTCGAGAAACAAGTAGAACCTTGGAGTTGATCGAAGAGGTCGTCAATCCTAGGTAACGGGTAGCGGTTTTTTATTGTAAGCTTGTTGAGCTCTCGATAGTCAATACACATGCGGAATGAACCATCCTTCTTTTTAACAAACAAGACCGGTGCACCCCACGGTGAATGACTTGGCCGTATGAAACCTTTGTCAGCGAGTTCTTGAAGTTGACTTGCAAGTTCTTGCAATTCGGAAGGTGCAAGCCGGTATGGAGCTTTAGCCACAGGGTTTGCTCCGGGTATAAGATCGATTCGAAACTTTACTTCCCGAACGGGTGGAAGACCGGGTAAGTCGTCGGGAAAGACTTCGGGAAACTCCCGAATGATGGGAATATCTTCTATTCTTCTCTCTTTGTCTTCTTTTTGAATCACATGAGCTAGGAAAACCATGCACTTCTTTCGAATGTATTTCTGGGCAGTTATGCATGACATCAGTTTGAGTCCTTTGCAAGGTTTCTCGCCAAAGACTTTCAATATGTCTCCCGGTGGAAGAGGTACTCGGATGTACTTTTCAAAGCACATGACCTCGGCATGGTTTTTAGATAACCAATCCATGCCGATGATGACGTCAAAGCTTCCCAACGGCATTGGTATAAGGTTGACTGGAAACGTGTGACCATTGAGTTCTAGTGAGTAGTCATGAATGATGGATTCAATAGTGATGGAGTTTCCATCCGCTACTTCAACGGTGAAGGTTTTCTCGAGTTTGGATCGTGTTTTTGCAAGTAAAGGTTCAAAGTTAAGTGACACAAAACTCTTATCGGCTCCGGTATCAAATAGTATAGATGCAAATTGTTTATTTACAAGAAACGTACCGTTGACCACATGATCGCTGGCTTGAGCTTCATTGGCGTTGATGTTGAAAGCACGTCCACGAGCTCCGCCCTAATTATTGTTCACAAGTTTTGGACATTGGTTCCGGAAGTGGTTCGGGTTGCCACATTCAAAGCAAGCCCGTCCATTTGCATTGATTGGAACCACTTGATTAGCTCCGGGTTGATTAACCGGGTTGGCTTGAGTAGTAAGTGCCTTTTGTCGGCAGATATTGGCCGTATGGCCAAGTTTCCCACAATGATTGCAATTGCGACATGGGATAGTTTGTGGGTGATGATAGTTGCAATTGTTGCAGAGTGGATAGGTACCTCCATAAGCTTTCTTGGCTGGATTTTGAGCCAAGGGTGCAACTTGATTAATTGGGGCGGCCGGAGTGACTACTGCAAAATTTTTCGCCTTTCTCTTCCTGGTGTTTCGATACTGTTCGTTTTGAACTTCTTTGACATGAGTAGGAGGAGTTGTGGTGTCAAAAACTTTCTTGGCCCCCTTTTTGGTAAGAGTACCTGCTTTAACGTGATTATCGGTCAGTGTGGCAGCTAGACGAATAGCATCTTCTAGGGTTGCAGGATTTCTTCCCAGAACAGTGTCCTGGATTTGTCTCGGTAGGCCACCGATATATTTTTCAATACACCTAGACAAAGGTGTAACCATGTGAGGTACCAGCATGCTCAGTTCGTGAAAACGGTTGGTGTACGCCAAGCTTTCACCGCTATCTTGGGTAAGATCCCAAAATTCCGCTTCCAGTTTCTTCATCTCATTTCGAGGACAGAATTCCTCGGTCATGATCCTTTTCAGCTCATCCCATGGCAGAGCCATTGCTACTTCTACTCCCCTTGTTCTCTTTTCCCCATTCCACCAGGTTAGTGCCCGTTTTTGAAAGACACTAGTGGCATGGCGAACACGCAGATTGTCCGGACAGTCACTATTGAGGAAGGTGCCCTCAATATTTTCGAACCATTGAAGGAGTCCCGTGGCTCCTTCGGTACCATAAAATTTCAGGGGATTGCAAGAGTTGAAATGCTTGAAGGTACATTGTGGCGGGTTGGCACCACCGCCACCACCAGTATTAGCACTACCACTGGCGTTCCCATTGTTGTAGTTATTGGCTTGAGTTAGTTGAGTTACTAGCTGAGTGAGGAGAGCAGCAAGGTCGGTATTATTGTTGTTGTTGGCATTGCCGGTATTGGTGTTGGTGCTATTGTTGGCGTTGTCGGTGTTGTTGCGGTTGATGTTACGACGAGGAGGCATTCTATAAAAAGAGAATGATACAAAAGTGTTGTGAGAATTTATAAAAATCCGTTGAAATTTAGGATAGGAGGAAAAATAACACATTTATTTCATAGTTCGGATTGTTTTCAAGTAATCACATTTCTACTTGAACACAATGACATATTAAGGTTAATTAGACTTATATAATTTTCAAGGAGACGTGCTTTAGCCTATAGGTAAACACTCATCCCGGGAATTCCCAGGAAAGCATACGGATCCCTCGGTTGATTGGGATTTATATGAAATGCTTTCCTAGACAGAAAACCCAGAATACAGGTGTCACCCTTCCATATTGCACATGTCCTTTAATAATTAACAGAGTCTAAAACCTTAACGGGTATATAAAAATATTTTTGATAGACTAATGTCTACGAGTATGAGTTTTTTCACAAGTTATGGCGATGATGACATAGAAGCAGTTAAGGAGGATATGCGGCTTAGGATACGGGTATGGATACGATTTATTTAATTTATTATTTACGTATGCTTATTAAGTCATGTAGTCTAAACATTTTAAGTATCAAATAACTAACACATAAATCATGTGACATATAGCAAATAGCACGTATCACATAAAACATGTAGCATGGCATTGTTGGGTGTCCTAAAGTTATAGTCTAGGTCAATGGTGTCTAATAACCTAATTCTCTATAACCAAGGCTCTGATACCAATCAACTGTAACATTTCTGCTTTTCATCATGTAATCGTTTGATTTCAATAAACAAACACATTTCAGTTTCGATTCGTGTACAAACAAACTACGATGCAGTTACATATACAAACTATTCTATTACAATAACAAATTAAACAAAAACACCATTATCTCACAAGCCCCGAGGACCAAAAAACTGACAAAACTCAAAAAAACTACAAAACTAGGCAAGCACGGTCGCGCCTGGGACTAGGCACGTTCGCGCCTGCAGACCTAAGCACGGTCGCGCCTAAAGTAGGCACGGTCGCGCTGATGAACCCACTTGACTCTGCAGAAGTCAAATCATACCATACCCGCTGAATTCGTGAAAATTAAAATGGAGAAAAGTCGGTCTTCGCGCGTCAGACCATACTCCACTGAATTCCGTCTGAAACACGCATCAAATGTCGTCCAATTTGCACAATTTTTTTAATCCATTCACACCACAACCGAGTCTCTCGAATTCGTGGATATAAAGCAACTTGCACGATTTCTACGCCTTCATATAAGCCCACTCAGTCTCCCAAAACTCTCGTTCGACGCTCAAACAGTCTCTGGAGTCCAATCGATCGCCAAGAAGCTCGACTCTTTGACCCGTAGCCGACTGCATTAAATTGCCCATTGTTAACGAGTAAGTAACACTTCCTTAGCTTCGTATCTACCCCTAGGATGAAAGCCCTAAACTAAATCGTAGTTATATCACACAATCAATTCGATTTTGAACCAAAGAGCCGAAAACTAAACTTTTACTCAAACTACCACTTAAACACGATATAAATACAATCAAACTATGTAGATACATTCGCAAACACCTAATCTATGAAAGCCCTAAGAATACAGAAGCATTTATTATAAGAATCGATCGAATTGTGTCTGAAAAAGACCCGACACGGTCGCGCTCATCACTGAGCGCGGTCGTGCCTGACCAAGCACAATCGTGCCCCAGGTGTGGCCCGGTCGTGCTTACCGAGCAAACAAGTCTTGATCAAAAAACAAACACTAGACGCGGTCGTGCCAGATACGAGCACGGTCGTGCTCTATGTCCAGAACCTATGAAGTACCTTCTGACTCGACCACGAGCGCGTTTCAGACCACCACGGTCACGCCCGGCAACGAGCGCGGTCGTGCCCTACTTGAGCACGGTCGTGCTCCTTGACCAGAATCAATTATTTTTCTGTTTTAAAGTCTATTTAACATATTTTAGCAAAAAAATTTCAAAATATAATTATAAAAGTTACGTTATAAAATCCCAAGACCCGGGAATCATTTATAAACCAAATCTTTGATTTAGAAATTTAAAACGATTAAATTCCCGATAGTTTCAAAACCGATGAAATCATGAGTTTATATAATCATTTTTATAAAACTATTTATACAAATATATATTTTGATTTAAACAAATATCGTTTATTTAAATAAATATATATCGCTACTAATTTATTATTCCAAAACCAACCCTAAACACACAAACCACCAACGAACCCACTTTGGACACAAAATAACACAAACAGTGACACGTGTTATACCCTCATTCGATAGGTCAAACGTAGCGACCTACAACACGCTTGGTATTTTTGTTGATCTGTGCAAACTACACGCTCCAACACAAGTGAGTTACATAGCCCCTCTTTTACTCTATTTACAAACTTTTGGGGTGGAACATGCGTTCTATTTACTATGTTTACAAACTACACAATATACAATTCCACCCTACAATCATGTGTTACAATTTTGAGCTTTGTGCTTGAGTACTAGGTGTGTAGACCAACATGCAGTTTGCTATTCACGTGCAATCATTAACTATTTTATAGCCTACAGTAAACAATGATAGATCTATTGAGTCTGACAAACCCACCCAGGTAGGGTGACTGTTACTGCCAACACGCGTTTGTTTTGCATGCTAGTTACAAAGGTTTGATTGTACTACCAGGTCACACGATGGTATCTCTCCATAAATGCCTTAATTGCCATGTTTGTATGAATTGTATGCACACGACACTATATTCTATTACATGACACGAAAACCTATGTATTCTCACCAACTTTTTAGTTGACTTTGTTTTTAACCATGTTTCAGGTGACAATGTTTGAAGTATTACAAGCTGCTACATATAGGTTTTGGACCTAGCAATTAATCTAAACTATTTATATTTTGTAATCGCTACATTTGGTTCTTGTATGGTATGAACTTGCTATGTGTAATGAAAATGAATGTTTAAATTATTCAAACTTTAGCAACCATGAGCTATGAACAGTCTGCACAGCTTCACGCCCCGACGTTTTCCGCCGTCGGTTGGGGTGTGACAACAATGCTAGCTACTTGACATTACATTACATAGACATGAGTAGAAACATACTTGCAAACTAGGCATACTTAAACCCTAGTATTACCTTAGTACAATATGTAAAAACTCTAGTTATACCTATTTAATTCATTAGATATATACATGAGTAGTGCAACTATATAAACTAGGGCATTCATGACACCATACATATTTACAAATTGTCAAGAGATACACCATTACACTAGATATGGATTCACATGAAAAACATATTTATAAACTTTGTTTTGTAAAGCTCATGAAGGAGAGTAACCATTTATAAAAATCTTGAACATTTAGAACCTCAAATTTTGTAAACACTAACATTTGAAACACCTACATCTACCTAAATCGATTTCTATATAAAAACAACTAACAATTCAATTATAATGGGACATCTACCTATAAAACTAATACTTGTGTAGGCCTTCATTTAATTAAATTATAATGGGTAATATACACACACACAAATCTGTTCATATAAACCCATGACCATCACACTTAACAACTTTTATAAAAACTAAATCAAACTTTATAAAAACCCAACTTGATTTTATAAAACTTGACTAACAAATCCTAATCATGACACCTTTCATTGGAAAGGGCCACACTTCACCAAATCCCACCAACACATCTTCTACTCATGACTACACTAGCCTACACATCTCTCTCTCTCTCGCTCTCTTCTTGTTCGGACTCTCTTTCTTATTGTTCAGACCGAGCACACACCATATGTTATTTTTGATGAAAAAGAGTCTTGGAGCTGGGCCAAAACAATAAGCAAAGGGTTACATACAACAACCCGGATTCGATTTTGACGAGGTCTTCGCCCCAGTCGCTCGACTTGAAACAGTTCATTTATTAGTGGCATTAGCCGCTAATAAAGGATGGGAACTTCACCATTTAGATGTGAAATCGACTTTCTTGCACGAAGATCTTAAAGAAGAAGTGTCTGTATCTCAACCAGATGGGTTTGTGAAGACCGGCGAGGAACACAAAGTTTACAAACTATTCAAAGCCTCGTATGGCTTGAGACAAGCCCCGAGGGCATGGAATACCAAGCTTTACGGTATTTTAAAAGATATGAAGTTCCAAAGATGTTCACAAGAGCAAGCGGTATATCGGAGGTTAATCGGTAATGACTTGCTTCTAGTCGGTGTATATGTGGATGACTTATTTGTTATGGGTTCAAATCTCACTGGGATTAGGGAATTTAAACAAGGGATGATGAAGAATTTTGAGATGTCTGATTTGGGTAAACTCACTTATTACCTCGGGATTGAAGTGTCTCAAGTTGGAGACAGAATTATGACCAAGCAAAAGGCGTATGCTCGAAAAATATTAAAGGAAGCCGAAATGCAAAATTCAAATCCGACTTATGTTCCGATGGATCAAAATTCAAGATTCTCAAAATTCAAAGACGAGATTGATGCGGATGCAATCGAGTATCGTAAGGTAGTTGGGAGCCTCAGGTATTTACTACAAACCCGACCCGATCTTGCATACTCGGTTGGGGTGATAAGTCGATACATGGAATGTCCTAAAGAATCTCATGTTGTTGCTATAAAACAAATACTTCGGTATTTGCAAAGTACTTGGGTATGGTATTTCATACGAAAAAGGAAGATGTGACTTAGTTGGCTATAGTGATAGTAGCCACAACATTGACCAAGGTGATGGAAGAAGTACCACGGGGCATGTGTTCTATTTCGGGTCTTCCCCGATTACTTGGTGCTCACAAAAACAGAACACGGTAGCACTTTCATCTTGTGAAACAGAATATATGGCGGAAAGTTCAGCTGCATGCCAAGCGGTTTGGCTTAGAAATCTTCTAAGTGAGTTAACCAGAGAAACACCCCCCAAAGAGTTGTGTTACGGGTGGATAACACATTGGCAATAGAACTCGTGAAGAACCCGGTCTTCCGTGGAAGGACTAAACACATTAAGTCCCGGTATCATTACATTCGGGAATGTGTAGAGCAAGAAGAAGTGGCGGTCGAGCATGTAAGTGGAACTAAACAAAGAGCCGACATTCTAACTAAGGATCTATGGAAGATCAATTTCAAGGAGATGAGAGATATGCTTGGAGTGAAAGATTTTGGTATATCGAGTCCGAAACTACGGGGGTGAATGTTGGTAATTTCGGACTCCAAGTCACAAGTCGGTGAACTTGGGGGACCAATGTTGAAAATTCGGTCATAGTTGGCTATGTTTCCTAATTACATAGTAATTAGATTTGGTAATATCTTGACAACCAAGTTAGGGTTAGTCTATATAAACCAAGTTGGGTTTGTCATTTTAATCAAGTTTTTGAGTTATATTTTTAATTAATACACGTTTTGGGAGTTATCCAATATTTGTTTGTTAATTCGTTCTTGTTTAATATCGATTCTCACTTGAAATAATACATGTTGAATTTAAAAACAAACTCTTTTTATTGGACTTGAATTTCGTCCTTACCTTTAATTTCTTTCATAGTATTCTCCCTTCAATGGTAATTATAAGAGATAACTTTGTTACTAACCATCAATTAAATTGCCCATTATGTATTTCAATTGCCCATTTCTTGTCCGCCTTGAGGACTATCCTCAAGTTACGGAACCGGTCCAAGAAATTTGAGCCATTAAGCTTATATTTGTCCAATATGGATCATAGTGAGTGGTTAGTGGGGATAATTTGGTTTGGGCCATCTACAAAATAAAACTAATTTGGTTTAGTATTTTCGATAAATCTTTATTAGTTAATTAATGACCTTTTGATTTTATCTTATAAAACATAAAATAATTAATATTTAGGATCCATGTTTAACTATACTCGGGCAAGGACATGCACAATACACACATATAGATGTGTAGGTAAGTAACGGTTACTAATTGTATCAACTATACAACTTCTAATCTTTATGGGATCGTTTAGACAAGTACTTGTTATGTTGGCACGTTTAATCCCATCTGTGCCTACTTTAGTCTGTGCTTGGTCTGCACACTTTCCACAAACATCTCTTGGAGTCGTGTGTACCGGCTAGAGACTCTCGGATGTCGTGATACACCTTATCCGATATACCCAAACCAAGACTTGTATTTGAATATGTCATCCAAGTGATCCAAAAAGGGCGACACCTAACTTATCATAATTAAAAGGATTTCTTAAATGTTTTTTTGATTCTCGTGTCAAAACATTTCGCAAAGAATGAATTCATGACGTTTTGTAAAATCTCTATTTTACTTGGTTCTTGCGCTTCCAATTTAATATCCTAATTAAATATACGTCGGTATAAATGCGAAATTAATTTTATGAGTTTCAAATAAACAAAATCTCTATTTTATTTATATGGCAAATTGGTTTTTAATAATTCAAACTATGACTCATTGGCTGATAATAATTCAAACTAACAATTTGGCTGGTGATAATCCCAACTTTCACTTTTGTTGTCAAAGGCAGTCTCAGTAGCATAATCATCATAGATTTACACTTATTTTTGCTCAAAATGACGGTTTTAAATGAAATGGAGAAACGTTCAAGCTAAATCGAGTGTAAATATATGATAATTATGCTACTGGGACTGTCATTGACAATAAAACTGGAAATTTGGATTATCATCGGCCAAACTGTTAGTTTGGATTATTATCAACTAATTAGTCATAGTTTGGATTATTAAAAACCAATTTGCCTATTTATATTCCAAAAACTTATTTTTAATCATAAAATTAACTCTTTAAATTTAAAAACCTTCACGGGATAACTAAAATCCAATTTAATATCGTTTTAGTTTTAAAACCCTGCTTTAAATCTTCTGTTGTTCGTTTTTCAATAAAATTAATTTGTGCATTCGTATCTCATATCAACACACAAAAATACATAAAACAAACAAATAATTGTAAACCCGCGCCATCGGCTTTTGTCCGGTGACTTAAGAGCCAGTTTAAGGCCCCGAAAATGTGATAAGATTTACTTATTTAGGTTAGGGCTGGCATAACATGTCAGACACGACACGATAAGACACGATGACTTGTTATGTTCAACACGAACACGACACGATAACTAATCGTGTCATTTTTTCCATACACGAACACGACCTCTTTAGAAACAGGTCACCTGTTAAGGGACCTGTTTAGAAACATGTGTAGAGAGAGAATAAATATAACATATGTAATGAAAGAAAAAAATGCCAAAACTTCATATTAATTTAAAAATTCGAATCATAACATCCATTATCATAATAAATCATAAACCTTTTTAAAACAAAACCCATAAAAGTCAAATCAAAACATCCATTAAAGATTGTAATACACATCATATTGTAATTAACAGATTCAGTTCATCATATAATAGAATGGAGAATTAGAAGCCATACACACATTGTAATTAACAGATTCGATTCGAACAGTTACCTCTGATTGGAGAGGCCGAAGATGACGAGGATGTGACACCAGCAAAAATTCCAGAATCTAAAACCTAGTTGTTGGGCTAGGCCCAACACAAATCCGAACCCATTTGAGGCCCAAACTTCATAATCTGAATATCAAAGTAGTCAATTGGTTTCGTCTAATGACTCGTTACACAAATTCTAAGAATTTAAGAAAGAATAGACATACGTACGTGATTCAACATTTTAAACGTTTAACGCGTCAAACACCGGTTTATTACCGGATATTCGGCAAGACAATTTAGTAAAATAATGAATTATGGATATCAAGTATTAATATTCATTTGGGAAGACTAATCAGATAAATATACGCGTAGTTCATTTATGCGAACGTTAAACCGCGTCATATATCCGTAAGATTAACGATAGCGGTACGGTTGTAACCGATACATATTATGATACGTCAAATATTATAAATATTTACTTTAATATTATTAGTGAAATAATAAAAGTAAAACTCGAAACATTTTAAAAGAACGAATACGTTAAAAACGCGATACCAAAGTGTACTGGTTCGTATATCAATTGAAGCGGAGACTTCTCGATTTAAATACTTAAATAAATTTTTTAATGACGCTTCACAATTCCAAGTATTCTAAAAATAATAACTCAAGAAATTTTAGTCGTTACGAAAATTTGAACGGATTCGCGTGATCCGCAAACTAGTATTTTATCACAAGAAACCCATACCCTAAACTCTACCTATAAAAGGACAGTATCTCTTATCTCTTTTCATTTTGCCCTAGCACCACACACAAATCACACATAAAGTTACAGAGGAGAGAGAGACCGGGAAGGTGGGGAGGAGGCCGGCAGCACTCGGTGGCTCCTCCCGGCAGCTCGCGGCGGCGCCCCTCATTGGCAAACGAGGACCACCGGCGCCGATGGTGGTGTCAGAGACCAGAAACGAGGACAGTTAGGGCTGTCAGAGGCTCATTAGTCGGACCTTGGCGGCTCCTGGAGGTTGGGGTACTGGATACGAGTTTCCGGCAAGCAACTCCAGCTACACACCTCAGCGGCGACGGTTCTGGTGGTGTTTGGATCCGGACAACGACGAGAACACGGAGCAAGACGGCGGTGTCGGGTTAGGGTTTCTCGTACCAGGTGGAGACGATGGCGATGGGTACATACGGCGGAACGACGGTGGTGATGCTGGATGGTTCAGATCGGCAAGGAGAGGCGGGGGAGGAGTCGTGTGGCGGCCCAGATTCGCTTTTTCGGCGAGACCCGATGTAATCTCCAGAAAATTCCGGCCTCTATTTGAAATTTTCCGGCATTGTAATTTCTTTATTTTGTAGGTACATCTATCCATTGCTATAAATTATCTCATTACTTTTCATATGTATTCATACATACATACATTAAATACAATTATTACAAAATGATAAGTATTCATATAAGGAAATTATATAAGTATTTGTTATTATCCTACTAAATAAATATATATGCTCATTTCTAAAACCATATAAATATATTAACACATATAGTTATTCTTTTATCCAAATGCATTTAACAACAAATTGGATAGAAATCAGAGACAAAAATTCGAATCCAAACCCAATAGTCAATTTTGACTTTCGAGGGTCAAACCTCAAGTGAATTCAGTTCAATCTAGCAAGTTCGTGTATAATCAATTGATTAGAATCGTGCACATGATTATATCAACAGTCACGAGTAAATTAATGGACTAATTACGACCGATTTCAATGGCCATGAACCCAAACCGTCCTCGTAACCGTCCCTCATTCAATCAGAGTTTAATTCGTGCGTTTGGTATGGAATTGAATCTCACCACTTGATCAATCAGTAACGAAAACCATTTTAGGTAAATTTACTATCACAAGAGTTGCATTGATTCACATATTGAAAGCCCCATGTTTTCTGTTGTTGATCTGCACCTAAACACCATCAATTTCGCGGCTAGGGTTACTTTGGTCGAATGGCAAGGATGATGATGAATTGAGACCTTTGGTTTTAAATTTATAAATCCCTTCTTCATCAAGGTATTCGCCCAGTTCAAACGGTTAAGACGCGAGACTCGTACACGAGAGGTCCCGGGTTCGAAACTCAGAACCTACAACATTTTTTTACACGTTTTCCAGCACCAACCTTTTATAGAAAAATTATTTTTATAAACTATTGGGTTCTCCAATCAATTTTATGAACTTAAAATTTATAAAAGCCATTGTTTTAAATCCCAAATTAATTTTAATAAATCCAATAAATATAATTACAAACTTTTATAATGTTTTATTCATTTGATTTATTTTAAATGTTATAAATTTTGAGTAACCAAAATTGGGATGGTTTATTTAAATAAAACTAATTAAGTGGTTTTACTTATAAATAATAATGTTTATAAATCAAGTTTTAAATAATTATATAAACATTATTAATTCACTTCTCGAGGCTTATAAATAATTATATTTGCAAAGAATAATTATTTAAAAACACCGAGCAATTTATACAAATTCGATTATTTCCATTTAGCATATATTTTTATCTCCTTAATAAAACACTTATTTAAATGGCTTAATTAATTATTTTTACATAAAACAAATTATACAAACCTTTTCCATACCATAATTTATTTATTAATTACTTTTAGAATAAGTATATAAATAAATCCCAAGGTATTATTATTTAAACTTATCTCATTCCATAATTTTATTTATCTCGAGAATAATTATATAAATAAAATTCAAAGCTATGTACTATATAAACCATTTTTTTTATTAATCCATCACTAGTCATAAACATATACTTTCCTACAAGATACGTATACAATCCTGTACCCAATCCTAAAACACTATGAGACCCTAAATCTTAGAACTCCCTTATTTCTATTACACACACAATGAGACGAAATATAATTACCTGTGTAGGTTGACTGTGAGAAATCCTCACGAAGTCTACCTATCATTTACAATTCGTACAACCTACTAGTTTCATTTCAGGTGAGTTCATAGCCCCCTTTCTCTTTACTATTGTTTACAAATACTCGGGGTGGAACATGTTTACTTACCATGCTTACCAAATTTAATACCATTGTTCTCATTCTATTCACTATGTGTTTTATGTCTTAAACTGCTTGGTGACCATTATATGTGTTCATGCTAGTACATTCATTAACCTGCTACCCAGGCCTAAGGTAGTACCTAACATGATCATTTATAGGGGAATCCGATTCCAGTTAACACAAACCTTGGCGGGTTTTGTGTGTAACATATCACTATTTTTCCAAAACACAACCAGTGAGATTGTACTTACCAGTTTTCCATTTACTACAGATTGAATTGTACGCTTGGAACTTTGTATGTTTTCACGTATATGCCATAGTTACGCTTTGAACAGTATTGAATTACAAACACTTTTTACTTAACTTTTGTTAGTGTCAAAACCTATGTTACTTACCAACTACTTGTAGTTGACATTTACTCACATGTTTCAGGTTTAACCAAATATTTGGATTCGGCTTCTCGAGCTACCCAAGATTCATATATTATGGGTCTCGTAACTCATTTTCTAGCTCGAGATATGTCTGTTTCAAGATTCAGCTTCCAGAACTTCCACATCAGCCTCCATCTTTTGCATAGTTTCCGATCCAAACCCTCTACTTCCTCTCTAATGCTTCCAAAACACGTACTTAGCATCCAAAAACCTACAAATCATAAACACATGCAAAGTAAACGCGTTCCATGCTAAATCACACATAAAAACGTATAGTTAAGCATCATAAACACCCAACGAACACCTACTCATCACATCCCCACACTTGAGTTTTGCTTGCCCTCAAGCAAAGTCTTTTGCTTCAAATCCACATTTCAAAATCTCAAACAATTGTTTTAACTAAACATAAGCTAAGGTCCAAGGTCATGCAAAATTCATAAGAATTATACTCTCAACAGATTTACAATCCAACAAACCATCGATGAATTTTTAAACAAAAGGAAATATTGGAACGCGCTTAACTCATATCTAGTTATGGCTTTGCATGCAAACACCCCTCACAATCAATCACTCCCCTTGGTTTCATATCTGGACTAGCGATGATGTGCTAGTATTTTTCACTCAAACCCAAACAATGAACCACATTATCATAAGCTTGCATATTGATCACATCTCCTCCTACTAACACAACTAACATGCACAAATCAAAAGGTCTTTTAAGGGTTGTAATGTAGGCTAGGGTTATGGGCATGGATAGTGATTTTTTAAAGTGGCTATAGGTAAGTGGAATTCAACTAATGAAGTTACAAATCAATCTAAAACTTTCAAATCTCTACTATGAGTATAAATGACCCATCAACACTAAAGTTCTTATTTTTTTCAAACTATCAAATGAAACTTGGGTTAAACTGACCCAATAACATCTTTTATTGTAGCTCAAACTAATACTCAAAACCTTTGGGCAAATGTTGACCCAATACTATTTTTGTATTTCTTTTTCATTCATTTTTTTTTCTTTTTTTTTCTTTTTCTTTTTTTTTTATCTCAATTGCAACCGCAACTACAACAATCTAAGTTAATTGAATTCCAACTCACGGGTTTAAAAAGAAAAGGCTAAAAATGTGAATGGGCTAATGTTATGGGTTTTGTCAACAGAAAAGGTATAGGCTCAGAATGGGCATCTAGTGGATATTAACGGGTAAGGGTATAAAAATGGCTAAAAATAAAAACGGTTTCTCCTAATGCCTTTATCATTTTTGTGCAATCAATTGGTTCAAGGTCTCAACATGTATCAACACTATGCAAGTTCTAAAATGTGAAACAAAGTGGCCAACCACTCAAATAAGCAAATATATATATATATATATATATATATATATATATATATCATTTTGGCTCAAAATCTCACAAAAACGGTGGGAATAGGTTACTGACATGTGCATGCGAACCATTACCTTCAATTTTGTTACTCCCGAATTCAACATTTCCAATTTTTTTTTTCATTTGTTGGAAAGATTTAATCAAGTACTTAGTGAATTAACCATGACCAAAGACCTCTACCAAACACTTTGTAAAACAATTATCAAAAAAATTGTATGGTTTCCAAGATTTCCCACATCCCCACACTTGAACCTTACATTGTCCCAATGTAAATAGTTATGAAATATAAAAGTGCGGTTAGTGGGTGCCAAAACACCCAATACCCAATATCTCTAAATATCCAACTCAAAGTTTCCTATAACCATAAGCATCCACCCAACACAATCAACCGAGTTTCAAACAAAAAACACACAAAAATAAACAAAAACAAAATAGTTCAATCAAAACAACATAAATATGAGAAAGAGTACATGAACCTGATTAGAGGCGATCATAGAGTGCCTGAACCACCACCAAAAATGGACTCGTAAGTCTTCCATGAGTCTTCCCCACACTTGAGTGTTGCTATGGTGACGAAACTAAAACACACAACACAAAACAAAACAAAGACAAAATAAAGACAATCACAAGCCGGGTTGCCTCCCGGTTAGCGCTAAGTTTATTTTCCTCAGCCCGACATTACCTCATGTGTCTCTCATGATGGTCGCAATGAACACTTACCGACCACATTGCAAACAAAAGCCCGATACCTTATGTGTCCCCTCCAAACTCGTGCTCTCAAAATCTGCTTATAAACTGATGCAATGCCTGACAATCTAACGCCACATTTGCCCACCGGATTTCCAATGTGTGCCCGGTAGTTGACGAGTCGTGTCCAATCCTGCCTAATTGTGATCGACATGTCAGGTAAATCGATGCGGGCTTTCTTTCTACTAGACTGCCCAATGTCCTGTAGTCCCACCTTCCTAATATTTATCCTCGGACCCTCATCCCCAACTTTATTGGCTGGAGTAATTAATACGGGAGGAGGGTCAGAATGAACCATCAATATCTCAGATTTCTCATGAGGTGCTATGTCATTGACCGAGTCTAAACATTCAATTATATGTTCTGAAAGATCCACAACCTCTTCTTCCTTATCATCATCATTGTCATCATCCACGACTAGTGCACTCGTTAATTCTTCAGTAATTGAAGGCATTGGTGTGGTATTATTCTCCACAACCGCATCTCCAATTTGTGAAGACATCCACAGTTGTTTTGCCTGAGAATGTTCGTTAACTGAAAGGCCTCGCTCTCCCCTTCGCCTTCCAGTGCATAAAAGATTATATTTGTAACTTAACAACTCTAAGCGATATTGCTTCGAATGATGAAGTTGCGCCAACTCTCGATCGACTCGAGATAAACAATATTGTACTCGACGCTTCTCACAATCTTCATATTGATAAGGGATTCGACGCCACCAGACTTTCCCACATAATTTCAGAAAATATGGACAATCATTGTTCCGATGAGATGTGCTCCTACAATGAAAGCATTCACTAAAGTCTATATTCATGGTGAGATCAACATGCTTGAAATTCTATAATACATGAACAAGCGGTGAAGTCCTCCCTGATGAACGGGTACGCATGCACTATTCTGTCACCTGCATACACAAACAAACACCACGCGTAACACAAAAATAGAAGAATATTAACAAAACAAGAAACAAGTAGTCACAAAAGTCAACTAAAATAAAACACCAAGCGCACACACTCCCCGGCAACGGCGCCAAAATTTGATCGGTGTCGAAGGGACCGGTCAAAGATAAAGAATTAGAGTGTCCTAATCACCTTAAACTAGTTAGGGTAAGAAGGGTGTCGAACCACGAAGAGTTTGTGGTCGGTGCTTAACTTCAATTGACAAAGTGATTTATGAAGTTGTAATGGGTCTTTCTGACCAAACACAAACAATGGTTTAGGTGAAACTTATCAAACTCAACAAACAAGGATTATCAAGTAACAATTATGATCAATAGTAATCAAGTACCAAACAAACGATTTATATTGTAACAATAATTAAAAATGAATCACGCCCGGGTTTCAAGTTCACAAGTAATTAGGGATTATCACACCAACATATGAGTTCAAGCAATTAAATGGTTATCCAAATCAAATTGACCAAATCTAACCAAGAACATCAACATTCATACATCATCGGCAAATAGTGTAAGACAATATTCACGAATGAAATCGAGACAAATGTATGCAATATAGAATTAGATTAATCAATAGATTCAACACAAATCAAAGTTCATAGCAATTATCATCTAACGGGGTCAATGGTGCAAGAATTTATCGACTCCCGTGAGTTCATAACCATACTAAACACAAAGATTCAAGTATTTCAAACCAAACGATTACAAGAATTGTTTCTCAAAGCTAGCACATGATAAAACCCTAACAACTTACAAACAATCCACCCGGGAATGATTACCGGTGGATTAGTCGCTCATGGTTGTGGAATTCATCTTCGATTCTTCGATGATTCGATATCAATCTTCACAATCGATCTTGGAATGGTGTTTCCTAGCCTCCAATCCTCCCAAAATCGCCCAAGAACTGATGTCAAAAAGAGCATTTCGAATTTGGGGAAGAAACCCCCAATTAAACACTGAAAATCGGCTGTTTCACTAAAAATCCACGTCTGAAACGTAACCAGCGTAAGCTTACGCTGGGGGCGTAAGCTTACTCCGTCGAGCTGAAGCTTCTGTTCAGAAAATGTTACCGGCGTAAGCTTACGCTCCTAGGGCGTAAGCTTACGCCCCTAGTGTAATTTTTTAACCAAATATTTGGATTCGGCTTCTCGAGCTACCCAAGATTCATATATTATGGGTCTCGTAACTCATTTTCTAGCTCGAGATATGTCTGTTTCAAGATTCAGCTTCCAGAACTTCCACATCAGCCTCCATCTTTTGCATAGTTTCCGATCCAAACCCTCTACTTCCTCTCTAATGCTTCCAAAACACGTACTTAGCATCTAAACACCTACAAATCATAAACACATGCAAAGTAAACGCGTTCCATGCTAAATCACACATAAAAACGTATAGTTAAGCATCATAAACACCCAACGAACACCTACACATCATCTGCTGGACTGAAATCGGTGAATCACAAATCACTGGTCCTGAACTTTTTCAAGAGACTTCCGACAAGATAATGTTAATCCGAGACAACCTTCTGGTAGCAAGAAGTCGGCAAAAGAGCTATGCCGACAAACGTCGAAAACCCTAGAATTTCAAGTTGGCGATGTAGTTCTTCTCAAGGTATCCCCTTGGAAAGGCGTAGTTCGTTTTGGAAAGAAAGGGAAACTTGCGCCAAGATTCGTGGGTCCTTTTAAAATCCTTGAGCGGATTGGGAAGGTAGCCTACAAATTGGATCTACCTGAAGGACTCAGCAACGTTCATCCGACATTTCATGTCTCGAACCTAAAGAAATTCTTAGCTGACGAGAATCTTCACATACCACTTGACGAGTTTCACATTGACGAAACAATGCACTTCGTGGAGAAACCCCTGGAAATCATGGACCGAGAAGTTAAGCAACTCAAACGTAGTCGCATTCCAATTGTTAAGGTTCGGTGGGAATCCAAGCGTGGCCCTGAGTTCACTTGGGAACGTGAGGATCAAATGAAATCCAAATACCCACATCTGTTTCCATGACCCTTTTCCTAATGAATTTCGGGACGAAATTTCCTAAAGTAGGGGAGACTGTAATCTCCAGGAAATTCTGGCCTCTATTTGAACTTTTTCGGCATTGTAATTTCTTTATTTTGTAGGTACATCTATCCATTGCAATAAATTATCTCATTACTTTTCATATGTATTCATACATGCATACATTAAATACAATTATTACAAAATGATAAGTATTCATATAAGGAAATTATATAAGTATTTGTTATTATCCTACTAAATAAATATATACGCTCATTTCTAAAACCATATAAATATATTAACACATATAGTTATTCTTTTATCCAAATGCATTTAACAACTAATTGGATAGAAATCAGAGACAAAAATTCAAATCCAAACCCAATCGTCAATTTTGACTTTCGAGGGTCAAACCTCAAGTGAATTCAGTTCAATCTAGCAAGTTCGTGTGTAATCAATTGATTAGAATCGTGCACATGATTATATCAACAGTCACAAGTAAATTAATGGACTAATTATGACCGATTTCAATGGCCATGAACCCAAACCGTCCTCGTAACCGTCCCTCATTCAATCAGAGTTTAATTCGTGCGTTTGGTATGGAATTGAATCTCACTACTTGATCAATCAGTAACGAAACACTTGTTGCAAACCCCCTACACTCATAAAATCGATTTACCTCGACCCTAGAACTCGTTTGGAACTGAAGAACACGATCACATAGGCCATAGTCGAACACCACCAAACTATAACCATTTCAGGTAAATTTACTATCACAAGACTTGCATTGATTCACATATTGAAAGCCCCATGTTTTCTGTTGTTGATCTGCACCTAAACACCATCAATTTCGGGGCTAGGGTTAGTTTGGTTGAATGGCAAGGATGATGATGAATCGAGACCTTTGGTTTTAAATTTATAAATCCCTTCTTCATCAAGGCATTCGCCCAGTTCAAACGGTTAAGACGCGAGACTTGTACACGAGAGGTCCCGGGTTCGAAACTCAGAACCTACAACATTTTTTTTACACGTTTTCCAGCACCAACCTTTTATAGAAAAATTATTTTTATAAACTATTGGGTTCTCCAATCAGTTTTATGAACTTAAAATTTATAAAAGCCATTGTTTTAAATCCCAAATTAATTTTAATAAATCCAATAAATATAATTACAAACTTTTATAATGTTTTATTCATTTGATTTATTTTAAATGTTATAAATTTTGAATAACCAAAATTGGGATGGTTTATTTAAATAAAACTAATTAAGTGGTTTTACTTATAAATAATAATGTTTATAAATCAAGTTTTAAATAATTATATAAACATTATTAATTCACTTCTCGAGGCTTATAAATAATTATATTGACAAAGAATAATTATTTAAAAACACCGAGCAATTTATACAAATTCGATTATTTCCATTTAGCATTTATTTTTATCTCCTTCATAAAACACTTATTTAAATGGCTTAATTAATTATTTTTACATAAAACAAATTATTTAAACCTTTTTCATACCATAATTTATTTATTAATTACTTTTAGAATAAGTATATAAATAAATCCCAAGGTATTATTATTTAAACTTATCTCATTCCATAATTTTATTTATCTCGAGAATAATTATATAAATAAAATTCAAAGCTATGTACTATATAAACCATTTTTTTTATTAATCCATCACTAGTCATAAACATATACTTTCCTACAAGATATGTATACAATCTCGTACCCAATCCTAAAACACTATATTCTGAATCTTAGAACTCCCTTATTTCTATTAGACACACAATGAGACGAAATACAATTACCTGTGTAGGTTGACTGTGAGAAATCCTCACGAAGTCTACCTATCATTTACAATTCGTACAACCTACTACTTTCATTTCAGGTGAGTTCATAGCCCCCTTTCTCTTTACTATTGTTTACAAATACTCGGGGTGGAACATGTTTACTTACCATGCTTACCAAATTTAATACCATTGTTCTTATGCTATTCACTATGTGCTTTAAGTCTTAAATTGCTTGGTGACCATTACACGTGTTCATGCTAGTACATTCATTAACCTGCTACTCAGGCCTAAGGTAGTACCTAACATGATCATTTATAGGGGAATCCGATTCCAGTTAACACAAACCTTGGCGGGTTTTGTGTGTAACATATCACTATTTTTCCAAAACACAACCAGTGAGATTGTACTTACCAGTTTTTCATTTACTACGGATTGAATTGTACGCTTGGAACTTTGTATGTTTTCACGTATATGCCATAGTTACGCTTTGAACAGTATTGAATTACAAACACTTTTTACTTAACTTTTGTTAGTGTCAAAACCTATGTTACTTACCAACTACTTGTAGTTGACATTTACTCACATGTTTCAGGTGCAACCATTTGAGGACCCTACCTACTCATCTAGGACTTGGACCTAGTTTAATTTAAATTATGTTATGTTTTGAACGTTTCGTTTTCCATTCCCTATGAAACGGATGATTTTAAGTTGATGAATAAAAATTGTCATTTAATAATAGATGATCATGTGCTTATGAACAACCGTATCAGCCCCAGCGTTTAATCCGCCGCCGGCCGGGGTGTGACACCCGATTTTTCGGCAGCCACTTTAGGGTTCCGATGAACTCCGGTGAGTTATTTTCCCGTCTTTGTGTTATTCCCGAACATAGATCTACGCATTTTCGGTAATAATAGCTCTTGTTTTGTTGTTTGAATGTGTCGTACGATGACACCCGACATGTCGGCAAGTCCTAAACAAGCAGATATGGTTTTATATGGTATTTGGGTGTCCCGATCTACAAATCTTTTGAGGTTAGTTATGAAGTAGTAGGATAATTTGAAAGATTTTCGTTTACCGTTTAGATCTGTTGGCCTACGTTATGGGTTTAGTAATATTTGGTGGTCGGGTTTCATTCCCGTGTATAAATGATGTATTTTTGGACAAGATACAACATCCCGAACCACGGTCAAACGTGGTCAAACTTGGTCAACACGAGTCGACGGGTTTCACGTATACGAACCAGATGAATGGGAAGGTATAAAACTCGCGCTAAAACGATTTATAATTGTTTACGTGACGGTTGAACGCGCGTGTGCGGTTAAGTTGTGTCGAGTTTACAAGACTCACTAACGGAAATTATAATAATACTAATAATATAAATATTAACTTAGCGGCTAATATTAACTAGAGGTAAATACGTATATTCCATCGAAAGGGTTTCGTTTCAGCTAATATATATATATATATATATAAATATTATCAAACGATAAAATAAATATGATCGCGAACGCGTAACTGGCTAAACATAAACCTTTAGTACGACTGACGAATTATTCGAACGACTATTAATATTATTACGTAAACTTGAGAAACAAGTTATATTATATTCGTGGCGCGAAACGATTCATACAACATAATACATCTAGGATGATTTTAAATCTTAAGTATTCGGTATAAACGTATGTGTGTGTGTATATATATACCTAATTGATGTGTCATTGATTGGGATGTAAATACATAACCGGACCGACTAAACGAGAGTTGACAAATAACGTGAATCCGTAAAATATATTTTTGTATATATGAAAATGTGCTCGTTTATGAATCCTTACGCTTTATACGAAACCAAACAATTATTTTATAAAACGATATATAGGTCCGAACACAAATACATTCATGATAAACACATATATTATCATTACATGAAATCGGGCGATTATTTGTTAAACATAAAATTCGGATTCAAAATATAAATACGAATATATAACATGTATATTTATATATACAAATAATAAAAGGGATATATACATATATACTTTACATGGACCCTAACGTTATTACAAAATACATTACTATACGAATATATTTTTAGCTTCTAAAAGTATACCCCTCTATAAATATTTTTCATACTAATTTAAATATATTATAAAATCTCGACACGGTTTTTATCAAAACACTGTACGAACAAGGATTACTATTACTAATTGTAAGTGCTTATGATTATACACGAGTACGTACATGACGAACCCACTTCTTGAACATGACTAGTAAACGTATTTGAGTTGGGAATTCTGACTCCATTTATATGATTGTTACTACCGATCCTTAAACGAATATCACAAACAAATCAATAACACCGATGTGAATCAACAGAACTCGACTGCACGCGTGATAACCTGACACAAGCTGGATTTATTGCATAATACTAGGGTTAGTTCATAAATCTCATTAAGTACCTACTGGTATCATAGGATTCGATTAGGACACTATACCGTTACCATCATATCATGTGGACATTGGAATTCATCGCTATTAGAAGGAAATTAGTGCTCTTGATACATCATCAGGTGAGTTTCACGGCCCATCTTTACTTTTAAATGTTTTAGAAATATCGGGGGAGAAACATACTTACTTCACACGTTTGAAAACATGAAACATCATTGATTGATACATTTGAGGTTAGCCTACGTTACGTAATTTATAACCATTAGCTATAGGTTAGCCTGAGGCCCTATGAATAGTACTATTGGGACTGACACACACCGGTCATGGTTAGTCGCGCTAACCAACGGTCCACATGATCGAATGGCCGCATAGTGTCTACACACGGGTTCGTTTGGTACGAGCAAGGGGCAAAAACAAGTGTTTGGGTTTGGTTATACCTCATGTAGGAATATATATTCGTATTCCTAGCTAGTTTACGAATGGGCACACATTGCTTGTTTTGTTTATCATATACATTGAAACGTTTTCGTGCAGATGGATCTACCGGTCGTTTACACACAAATGGTTTGGTCATTCGTTTACATGCAAATGTTTTTATCAGTGTTTTCAAGGGAAACAATTTCATGTTATGGCTATGTACATGTACCAATGTTTTCAGGAAAAACAACTTATTCTATGAATATGACGTCATTACATGTTTCAGTTGGAAAACGACTCAATTTATGACTATGAAGTCATCACATGTTTTCGAGAAAAACGATTTCATATTTTGGTCACATATATACCATCAATGTTTTCAAGGCAAACCACTTTACACTGAGACAAGTAAACCTGTGAATTCACCAACCTTTGTGTTGATATTTCAAGTATGTTTTTTAGGTAACACATAACTATGACACGGTTGGAATAGGATAACCTTTCGGATTAAAACCCTAGAAGTCGAAGACGCATGATCGTCAAACCTCAAGCCTATTTTGACCTATATGGATTTTAGGTCAATGTACTAGTTTATATTAATATTTGTAATGGTGTTCAACACTTAGAGATCTTTACTTTAGCTTTCGCTGTTGTGTAATGTTACCAATCGTTGCAACCTTAATTTATTTGTTTATTCATTAAGTAAATGAATTTGGAGGTGTGATAGAGGACGATGGAGAAGGGGTGAGCTGGTGACCGGTGAGGACTAACGAGGACGATGGAGAAGGGGTGAGCCGCTGACTGGTGAGGACTGACGAGGACGATGGAGAAGAGGTGAGGACGACCGACGGCAGTGTAAAAAATTAGGTCAAAAGGATAAAGATGGAGCGATGGACTGATTACTGATATGCGTATGCCTATGTCTGATGCAAATCGCAAGGCTCTAAGTGTTTGGGCTTGGGCTTGGGATGAGTAAATAGGATGCTAATTGTTAAGTGTTAAGTGTTAACATGTCCCGAACGGGTCTTAACAGGTTAACATGTCTTTAACCTGTTTAGACACGAATTTAACATGTCCCTAACGTGTCGACCTGTTTAAGACATGAAACCTGTTAAGGTCAAACACGGGACATGTTAAATACGTGAAATGTCGTGTTAACAGATTCGTGTCAAAAATTACCACCCCTAATTTAGGTGCTTTTTATCTTTTTATTTATTTATTTTGAACGACAAATATACTCTACTTTTAAATTACACTAAATAATTTATCTAATGTCTGAGTTTGATCCGAACACCTGTAATCTACCGGCTAAGCTAATCTTATAGGCGCTCTTTAGTAACCGCTTTCCATGAAACATGACGTAATAAGACAAGCAACCACGAACTTTAATGAACACGTGCCAAGCACGTAAGACAGGACACACTTTGATTACTTCTTTATATCTAAAAAGATACGACGCATTTTAATAATAAAAAGGGATGGGCTTGTTTTTTTTTAATATTAACTATCATTATATTTTATCTTAAAAACCATTTGGTATAAATATCGGTTATAAAAAAAATATATTTTAAAACACATTTAATATATGAGTGTTTATTGTAATGAATCTTGATCGGACCGACTAAACCGAAAACAGAAAGCCTGAGACTGAAAGAACCAAGGACTGATATAATCTATTTCAACATCAATTTGATTCGAATTAAAAACTTATTCGATCCCAACCAAAAATAGACTAAATTAACCACTAATTTATGAAATCATCCGAAATGAGGATTGGATGAAAGTGTTTATAAAACCGTACTAAATCAAATTTAGTTTGAGATCGTTTGATCCGCGCCTAATTCAGTACATAAAGTTAGAAGAATCATATATTAACAAAGAAATATTAAATACTGAGCTATGAGAATCATATAAACATATTTATATATTGTTATGACTATGATACATATATTGTTATACATGTAATCGTTTACTTTACTGTACTCTCTCATTATATTTGACAAGCATCACGTATAAATGCATTACGATATAAAAGCAGCCGAAAGATATTGAAACTTCAAAGGTGTTAAATGTTAATCATGTTTTTTAAGTGTGTAGTTAATTCCATTTTTTTAAAGGCAAATTTCATTTTATTCCCGTGGGAGTGAGACTTGAACTCATGACCTACTCAAACCTTGTTGTTACTAGATGATTTTCATCCATCACTGGGCCACCAACCCCAACGGTGTGTAGTTAATTCCTAATTAGTTCATCCTATAGTTAATTAAAGTTAGATGATCGCAAATAATAATAAAGAATATATATGGACATCTTTATATTTCTTTTCTCGACCTTTTATTTTCTTTTCCTTTTTCTGCCATTATGCTTTCTAAAAGCCTAAAGACGATGCATGGGTTCTCTAAAGGCAAGTGCATGCACGCTATAGAATCTTACTAAATAAATTATTTGTATTATTATTAAGTAATTAAGTTTCTTTTAATATATATTTTATCCGAAAAATATAAATGATTAAACATTTTTCTTATACCTAATTTTCTGAATTCATCGTCTAAGCTTGAGCTTGACTCTTTTAATTTATAAGAAATGGGACTCAACTTGTTTCGAGCTCTATAGCTAATGCTTGAGCTTGCATCGTTAATAAATTTTCAGTTTCGAGCCCAACTCGTTAATAAATTTGTATTCTAAACGAGATAACAAGATACATTTTTTTCCAATTGAGTCATTAAAAATGACTTTGTGTCCTATTTTAGCCATCGATAACTAGTTGACGGTTCAAAATGATAACGTGACGGTTGGCAGGAGAAGTTGTTGTTGCTTCTCATAACGGTGTTGAGGTGGTCGATGAATGTTCATCAAGATGAATCGGTGGCTACCTTAGGTGGTTTGGTGAAACGCTTGTGGCATAAGCAGATTAACCAAGTGTTGGTGCATCGGGATCTTTAGATAAGGGGCGGAAACTACTTGAGAATCTGAGGAATAGACTTTACTTTATCTGATTATACAATGAATCACAAAATTATCATATGTTTTATTTAAAAATAAAAATGAAAGACTTGTTATTTTAAGAAAAAACCATTTTCCCATTATTCACAAACTTTATTACCCTTTTAATGGCTGAGAATATTATAAATACTAAACCGACTAGCAAGTGACTAGCCTGTCGGGAAAGAAAACTTACATATACAAAATAGGATTGTGCAACCACTTGTTTCACAAAATCATACTATATTATTCCTATTGGAAAACCAAAAATGAGAATAGCTAACTATATTATCAAAAATCGTCTCATTCGTTGCATGTTATTTTGAAAAATAAGATTATTTATGTATCGGCATATAACCCACCAAATCACCAAAAATACTGAATCAATCACCACTTTCCTAGAAGACTTCATCCGTAATGAGTGGACCCAATCCATTAAAACTCTCGGCTTTTTAGAGACCGACATAGAGATATTGAGCCATTTACCAACCAAAGCCCACGTTCTCTTGGCCAAGATGCACTCCCTAATCAAATGATCAATAGTCTCCACTTTGTTAGAACAAAAAGGGCAGAGTAAAGAGAGAACATCCAAACCTTTTCCGTCCAAGTTCACTCGAGTAGAAAGCCTATTCAGGAGGACCCTCAAAGCAAGTATATGTTCCATCGGGTAGAAACTTTGGACCAAGGAAGAACATGCTGATCAATATAAACCCGAATTTTTTCACAGTAAATTCTACTTCATCGTCCAAATACTAAACCCACTTATCTAGGATCCCTGACAAAGATACTTGATTTAACACATTCATAAACAAACTTAATTGAGAACCTTCAGTCTCTCCTCTAATAGGAGGCCTCTATTTCCAAACCCAATCACCAATACACCTTCGATCATTTACCCGGAATGTCTAACAAAGATAATTGATTTAATACAGTGGCGGATCTAGGAAAAAAATCCAGGGGTATCTAAAATTTCGTTTAGGGGTATCTGGATACATAAAACGGTAAAAAAAAAAAAAAATTCCCGCTGCGCGTCGAAAATTCCCACCACGCGTCGAAAGTTGAGGCACATACATCCGCCCCTGATTTAACACATGCAGAAACAAACTCAATTGAGAAACTTCAAACGCCCCAATTTCCGTACCCAATCACAACTTTATTACTAAAATCACAAAATGTAATAACTAATATGATAAAGAACTCATATGTTCAATGGCATTCGTCTCCTACATCGTCTTCAATATAAGATTAATGTAATATAAAATTAATTAAAAAAAGTAGAAACAACCGAACTACTAGCTCCAATCGTTATTCGCCACGTGTCATGACGCCACCTTACGGAAAAAGCGTTAGTGCACAAAGGTGCATGAAATGAGAATACTGAAAAGCGGTAGCACCACCACACTGCAACTACAAGCATCCTTTCCTGACGTCTCCGTCGCGTCGGAGCGACAACGAAGACGCCATGGAATTCCTTAAGCGAATCTGCCCTAGCTCTCCTCACGTAAGCAACATATCACTCCTTACGTTTAATTTTTAGAATTTATCGCCTGTAGCTTGTATCATGACGGTTTTGAGTAGCGAGTAAATCGGAATTTATTATTTTAGATGAAGAACTTGTTAATAGACATAACTCATCTATGAATTTGCAGTATTTTGAACATATTCAGAAGGTAAGTTATCGAAATATTGTTTACTTGAAGTAACTTCATAGTCAATTCGGCTTAATTTCCAGAATTATGAGGTTATGACGCCTTCGTTCCCAAATAAGGAGCTGCGATTATAATCAGTTCGTCTGAAATAGTTCTGTAATTTTTCAATTTCAAGTTCTCAACAACCTTATTGTATATGTTTATTGAGGATTTCGTAAACTCTCATCGGAAATTTTGGAATGTCAATTTAGAGTTGCATTTGGTTTTTTTAACGGCAATTCGTAGATTTTCTAGGATAAATACATCACAACCTCCACTCTGCATGATTTGAACCCCCGCCTTTGGTTGCGGGGTACACCACTTAACCACCGGGATGTCCCCTGGGAACAACAAAGTTGCATTTGTTGACATGGTTCAATAATGTAATAGAATCTAATTAGATTTGTTGACATACACCTACACCACCTTTTGTGTGTGTACGTTTGAGGGTGGAATTCGTGGTGCAACAATTTTCATAAAATCTAATTGTTTTGTTAGCTTCCACCATTATAATCCATATTTTCTCTCATTTGATGGATAACTTGTATGGAAATGCAATTGAATAACTTCTGTTATTATTACACTTTTATGGATCACAAACAAATCACTTGATTACTGAATTTAGTTTGAAGCATTAATTTTTCCCTTAAGTGATCTTTCTGAATATATTCTAACTCTGTTTCTTTGAACAGATATGGGATGGAAATGGAATATCAAGATGCTTTAATGATATATATCCTTTCTCTTATGGAGTTTTCTGTTGTTCAATAAAAAAATAATAATAATAACTACACACACAAAGTGTTATCTTATTACACCTCATTGATTGTACTTTCTTAACAGGATTCACTGTTCTAGGTTTTGGAGCAAGTATAATAACGATTGTCATAATTGTTGTGCTTGCAATTACCGAAAGGACTACCAGAGGACGTAGAAAGGTAACTAGTAATTGTTGTTTTTTAAGTAAATCAGAGGAAGCGATATGATGTACGCATGTCATTTTTCAACTAGTGTCTATGGTTGGATTATAGATGAAATCTATCTTGGTGGTTATTGCTTATATTTTTTTCCCCGATTTGTGCTTTACTAATGTGCACTGCAGATATACCTCTATGAGAAGGTGTTCTTGCTCCTTTTACCTGTAATTGGGGCATGCATGGCATGCTTTGATATAGTCATGCTTTTTAGTAACACAAGAAGGGGTCATCCTGCTTTATATCATGAGTGGCTCCTTAGATGCTCTCAACTCTTAGTTTGGGTAAGACTTTTATTAATGAATTTAATTCTTAATATAGCTGTGAAATTTTCTGATTTTAATTCTTTTGGTGCATACTACAGGCTACCATACTTCTTGTCTCAAGGTTTGATTGCTGGTTATTTGTCTTATCAAATCGGGTATTATGTTTTTGGTGGATCATGAAACTGTTCTTAGGGATCCCAATCCTGCAAGTAACCTTTTCTTCTATGGGGGTATTTACTTTTATCTTCATATATGAAGCAACAACATTCTTCATTGTTTTAGCTTATTTACACATCAGAAAATGAAATCCATGAAATAAAAATAGAGAGAAGCACTTTATATTATTAACTTGAAAGCCTTTTTTCTTTACTTTTTTGCTCATGTGGCATGTGAAATACTTTCAACGTTTTCTCCTTTATGTAGTTCCTCCTTCAAATTCATATTGGTTGTCATAGAAGCTTGAATAAGAATAACCTTAACTTTCTTCATTTACTTCCATTTTATCTATTTGGATTGTTGGTAATATTAGGCTTTGTAATTGTCAAAAACTGATCAAACAAGAATCTTACAATTAAATCTTAATTCTTTAGAAAGATATCAGTTAAATTACGATTTTGTTCTGCAGGTTTTTTGCTGCATTAATGAGAGCTTAATAATATTAGTGGATGTGCTGTTTGGTATCCTTGTTAATGTTATCCGAATGAAGCAGGCATCTCGCAGGAACAGGTAACTCATCCCATAAGTTTTGTAGTTTCTGGTTATCAGCTAGATGCACAGAATAATTTGTAGTTATAAATTCCCCCTATTTAAAGTTTAAATTCACATAAACCGATAACACATGCTTGTAACGGTAGTAAGATACTAAATATGCTGCAAAAATAATGAGCCAGCTACTAATTTAAATTGTATTATAGACAGGAAGTAGAGTTGCATACTTCTCTAAGCACAATTTTAAAAGTTAATTTGTCCGGAACTCATATAGAAAATATTATCATTCCTAAACCGAAACTTGATTCTTACTTTTGTCATATTTATAATCTTCTTTTAATTTTTTACCCAACAACCCTGTAGTTCACTGGAAGAGTCACTGATATCCTGTGAAATGGGTATGGATGACCATTTTCGATCAATTCCTGTACGTATTATTTTACTTCTTAATCTTAATCTTAATATGTAATGTTTTACGGCAGCGTTTACTTGTATCAATGATAACATTACCTCATTACTCACTATTTTGAAATAAGCTAACTTATGTGTCGTTTTCACTTGTTTATCAAAGGGAGTTCTTGCTAGCTTTTGGAATTTAATGACATTCAAATCTATAAATTCTGTAATGGAACATGGTGCAAAGAAACAGCTTGACTTTGATGATTTGCTTCAACTACCAATTGACATGGATCCTTTATTCTGTCATGATTCTTTGCTTAACTGTTGGGAAGATCAAACAAGACATGATTGCTCTCATCCTTCTTTGTTTTGGACAATTTGTTATGCATACGGATGGCCATATATGTGTTTAGGCCTGTTAAAGGTACTATTGGCTCCTAACTAATTTCTAGATTACAGAAAAGAAAAAAGAAAAACAAAGAAAAGTTAAAAGAGAAAAATAAGGGGATATTGTATAGTTAAGACACCCAAATAGAGGTGCATAAACGGGCGAAAGCCCGAACCCAGTCCTAGGCCCGGCCCAGGAACTCCCAAAAAGCCCAAGTAGAGGTGTCGTTTGCAAACAGGCCACCCAAGTAGAGTTGCATAAACGGGTATTTTTGGCATTTCACAAGTTCGAGGGTTAAATACAATTTCAAGGGTAACAATGGTCATTTTACAAGAAACACGAATTTTTGTCTGGGAACTGCCAAAATGAATCATGAATGGCCTACTAAGAATGTTTATACATGAGAGTTAAACCTTGTAATATGATTGTATTAGAATGTGATTGTATGTTTAGGGTTTACATAAAGAGGTGTTTATATAGAACACCATATTACAAATCTAGTCCCTATACTATATCACTTAGTCTAATATTCCCCCGCAAACTAAGCTCGGGAGAGATTTAGGTTGAAAATATAAAAACATAAAACTAAAACTAAGCTCAAAGGCACTGTAGCACGGTACTGTAGCGGCGGCAGTAAATTTTTAGGGTTGGATCAAAAGACATCAGCGGAGGTTTGTTGTGGTGGTGGGTAGGGCGGCGGCGGCGGCCGGCCGCCCCTCCGGCGGTGTTTTTCGGTGATTGAGCTCTAGCTCTGATACCAAGTTAAACCTTGTAATATGATTGTATTAGAATGTGATTGTATGTTTAGGGTTTACATAAAGAGGTGTTTATATAGAACATCATATTACAAATCTAGTCCCTATACTATATCACTTAGTCTAATAATGAGTAGCCTGTTTGAAAACAAAGCCATTCTTGGGTGGCCTAACTATACAAATCCCAAAAAGCAAAAAGTTAAGTAAAAACTTAATATCAGTGTAGTAGTAGACTTATAATGTTATTTCTCTTCTGTCTCATACTCTATAAATTCAGGTACTAAATGATTGCCTTGGTTTTGCTGGACCCTTGCTTCTTAATATGCTGATTAAGTATCTTCAAGAAGGTCAATTTCTATCTTTGTTTCTCTTTTTGCTTTGTACAAGGGTAATGTTTAGTTCATCTTATAATAAGACATATGACGATTGATATTATAATGTTTTTTCTCTCCTTTTCCATTCATCATTTATCTGTACAGACCTGTAGGCCGGCAGGTTCGAACACATCATGCCTAAATTCATGTTTTTCATCTTTGGATTAACCACTGATGATTATACATCTCCTTTCTGCAATCTAACATATTTAAATTAGATATGTGACTAATGTTGAGTTTAAGAATACTATGACTCCTTGACACTTCCAAAAATGGAAATTACACTTTCATTTTGCTTTTAACACCATGTGAACTACCTCCATTGATCATTGATGTTCCCATTAATAAACATATTTTTTTTACTACAAACAGGATCTGGGAATTTTGATGGCTATCTCCTCGCCATTTCCCTTGGATTGACTTCCATTTTGAAGTAAGTCTTATGCTTTTACTGTGGTACTACATTGTAAAATGTATTGCTTGGGGCATGGTGTGTCTCATTTTAAACATGTGTGCATATATTGCTTCGAACTTACCAAAATCATTTCAGATACTCACTAATGGAAACTCATGTTCTATTCCCTTTTTGTTCATCTCTGTACCTTTTGTCATTAACAATGAAAGTTATGAATGAAATCTTGATGATATTGTACTGTATATAAACTTCTCACTATTATAATGCTAGTTATTTTCTGATGTTTCAGATCTTTTCTTGATACTCAATATACATTTCGGCTTTCCAAATTAAAGTTGAAGCTACGTTCTAGTCTTATGACCGTTATATTTCGAAAGGTGAATTATTCTGGTTTGTTTCTTGGTTTATGGTTACACACACACACACACACACACACACATATATATATATATATATACATATGGAGACGTTCTTTTGAGAACCAACATTATGTTAAGAACCGTGAGAACCACATTAACTCTTGCACTATTTATTATATAAATTGACTAGAATTCATGTAGATTTCAATATGTTTAAGGTTTGGTTTTAAAAAACATAGTATTTATAGTCGTTTGTTTAAATGCATATATGCACAAATGCATGCATATATGCATACTTTTATACTTTTAAAAAAATCAAGAGAGAGGAGATAAACTAAAACTATGAGTGGGAAGAGATAAATAAAACATTGTTGTTCAATTTTACTTTTTCCACTGAAGTGATATGTACACGTTTTGTACGGTTCTTTCGGTTCTCAACATATGATTGGTTCTCAAAAGAACATGCCCCTATATGTTTAGTAAAGTTAAATGGTACTATCTTTTGATAGTAGTTTCACTCATTCATGAATTAACCAGTCATATAGTAAGATGGTTATAAACAAAAGCCAAAATGAAAGCTAAGAAAGTTTATATGATATTATATTTTATTACAGTTGGACATTATATGTAATAGAACAACTATGCAGTATTTTCTTAAGAGAATGCAAGGTAACAACCAAGCCGTGTTCTTTACTTCTCACATAACTCATTGCATTTTTCAGAGCAATAATACATTAAGATATGTAAAAGATTCTCTTGCTAATTTGGATTCTATAGAAGATCATTTACAGATCAAATGAACATTTAAGATGATCATATGCTTATTGTAGGCGATCGGCCTACCTTGTACAGCTTTTATTTGTGTATAGCATCACATTGTTAGCAATCCAATAATACATGTTGAATTTAAAAACATACTCTTTTTATTGGACTTGAATTTCGTCCTTACCTTTTACTTCTTTCATAGTATTCTCCCTTCAATGCTAATTATGAGAGATAACTTTGTTACTAACCATCAATTAAGTTGCCCATTATGTATTTCAGTGTCTCCATGTTAGCCTGGCAAATAAAACACAATTTTCCGAGGGGGAAATCCAAACATTCATGTCTGTGGATGCTGATAGGACCGTAAATATGTGCAACAGTTTTCATGACATGTGGAGGTCTTTATCTATATCTTTCACATATCTTCATAATACATAAGGCCCATCAAATGTATAATAAAGTAATAATTTAAGAAGTGTTTTGATTTGTACTGATTCTATCATCTAAAACGTTTTTTGTACCTTTCAGCTTGCCATTACAAATTGGAATCGCCCTTTATTTGCTTTATACACAAGTTCAGTTTGCTTTTGTTGCTGGAATCACAATAACTATTTTGTTGATACCAGGTAGAATGTCTTTTCACCTGTGTCCTTACATAATACAGTAAGTAGAGGTAGCAAAATGGCGGGTAGAAAAGGGGCGATGTCGGGTTGACCCAGGATATTCATTTGTCCATACTTTTAATAATTAGTATGAGTTTAATTGATTTAAAAATATATTCTTTTTGAACTAAGTTATAGCCATTAAAAGTACCTTATGGGCAACTTTCAGCCCGTTCTCTTTTTTAGCTGATTTTTTTTTAATTTACCATTAGAAATAGAATATAACCCAACCCGAACCATTCATAAGCAAATGGGTCAAAATTGCTACCTCTAAAGGTAACCGTACCTCTGTATGGCATTTTAACTTCAATTTTATTCATGTAAAATATTTTCACGTGTCATTATAAACCTGATTTCTTTGCTGTTAGAAAGATGCACCTATTGTCTATTGATGCTTCTAATTGAGAATCATCAGAATATTTGTTTTATACTTTTTTTACATTTCATACTTCTTTGATGTATGATATCTCTGTAGTTCATTAGTGATCCTGATAAAGCTCTAATTATTTGATAAAAAAATGTGTACAGTAAATAAATGGATTGCTGAACTGATTGCAAGTGCCACCAAAAACATGATGGAGCAAAAGGACGAAAGGTGTGTGCACCGTAATTTACTTTTCTATTACAAACAGTTGTTTCTTGAGAAAATCATATCTAGAAGTTTCAGTGATGGAGTTTGCTTTCAATTATAAGTACAAATGATAAACTGTAAAAATTCTACAGGGTTAGACGGACCGGAGAATTATTGACATATATTCGCACTTTGAAAATGTATGGTTGGGAGCTTCTTTTTACTAGTTGGTTGATGAAGACAAGATCCTTGGAAGTCAAATATTTATCGGTAACAATTACTCTCTACAAAACTATATAATGGATAGAGGTAGCAGTTTTGACCCATATATTTATGAACGGGTCGATTTGGGTTATGTTTTATTTCCGGCCAGTTAAACGGGAAAAATAATCATTAGTCCAAATTGAAACGCTGTCCTAAATCATTTTACTCAAAAGTTATATTATTTTTGAATTTATAATTATTTATGAGAAAGTCAAATTTATTGTACAAAAGTGTTTTGGATCAACCCAACCTGACCGTACAAAAATACCCATTTCGAGTCAAACCGGTTTTGGCAAATTATACAACCGGCCCGACCCGGCCCAGTCATGTTGCTACCCTCAATGTTTGACATCCTAATGCAATTATTCTTACTGCCTGCCATCTTTTTTATAGACAAGAAAGTATCTAGATGCATGGTGTGTTTTCTTTTGGGCAACAACACCAACTCTTTTTTCTTTATTCACATTTGGACTCTATGTAGTTATGGGAAATCAACTAGATGCAGCAACGGTATAATAAGCATTGTTTTCAATGCATAGAGTTCCATGTGGTTTTCTTATTTACTCTACTTTTGCAGGTTTTTACTTGTCTTGCTCTGTTTAACAATTTGATTTCCCCGTTAAACTCGTTCCCATGGGTCATTAATGGGTTGATCGATGTGAGTTGTTTATATACCCTTAAACAGCTTCAAGATAAAAAATTTCAATGAACTGAAAATATATTTACTTTTTGTTAAAATTTATCCACAGGCAGTCATATCTACCAGGCGGCTGAGCAAGTTTCTCTCATGTGTTGAACATGAATCATCATCTTGCTCCAGAGAACTTTTTAATTTTACAGCTGAAGAAATGGATATTGTGATTAAAGATGCTTGTTGTGCATGGTCAATTGATGAGGAAGTCAAGGAGCTGATTCTGGATCATGTCAATCTTACCATTCCAAAGGGTTCTCTGGTTGCAGTTATTGGAGAGGTCAAACCTTTACTTAGCATTCCTCATTATTCATGGAAAAACTAGCGGGTTGTGTAACCGGACATACTAGGTTTGAATCAAGTGAGTAAATATGAGGATGTGTCAAAATGGATCGGGTCAGATCGACCCACTAACAATCTTTTGTCTATTTTATTCATGTTTTTTAAATAACTAGTTTACTAATATGAGTATAAAAACTATTATAATAATGATCCAAATTTATTTTAACAAAAATGATTTGGAAGGTTATAAACGATTAATTAAGTCATGGGCTACTTTCACTTGTTTGGCCTGTTTCCCTTTTAGTTAAGTTTTTTAATTTTACCTGATTGAACGGTTAGCATAAATAAAGCCCAATTAGCCCGTTTTCACTTAAACGGGTTGAAATTATCACCTGACTTACTCTCTGGCTTTTAGTCATATTTACTTAAATATTTGTGCATGTTTAATGTCCTATGTGGAAGATGCTTCAATTGGTACATAAGGAATATATTAAGGGAAAAAAAATCATGATATACGCATCCCGCTTTATACAATAGCTCATAGATGTTGTAGTTACTATAATATCGTGTTACAAGTTATCAGTGAAACATAATGAAATGCATGTTTGCAGGTTGGTTCAGGTAAATCATCCTTGTTGAATTCTATCCTGGGAGAAATGAAGCTTATCAAGGGATCTATATGTTCAAGAGGATCTGTTGCCTATGTCCCACAGGTTGAAATAACTTAGACTAAATATGTAAATTTCAAACTTCTTTTTCAATCACACTTTCAAATTTAAACTTGCCTTTATTTGGAGCTGTAGATTCCTTGGATTCTCTCTGGCACCATCCGGGATAATGTCATATTCGGAAAGGACTATGATCCGATAAGGTACTTCAGTTTCAAGATGCTATTGTTCGGATAGTTTGATCACTAATGTAATGGGTAAATATGGGTTCAGGTCAAAAGTGGTAGTTTTCTAGTACGGGTTGAGTCAGGCTGGTTTGACCCAAAACGCTTTCTTTACAGTTTTCTTTAACTTCTTATAAGTAATTAGGCTGTCAGATGTGATAACTATCGTTTTAATAATCTACATTTTCGAATAAAACGATTTAGGAGGTTTATGCATTAAAAAAACAGTGTGGACACAATCTGTTTGAGCCATTTCCTTTTAAGCTAATTTTTTAATTTTATTTTATCTGTTTGACTTGTAAGAGATAAAACATAGCAAATCAAATCCATAAGGAAGTGACCAAATTGCCACAATTGAACTTGGTAATTGTATTGTATATAAAGACTTGAAATAGATTACAATATATAGTCATCTTGAAGAGAAGTCAAGAGACAATAGAAAGTTGAAAAGACCTACATTAAACAATACATTTAGAGACATAAAACCTAGTAGTAAATGAGAGGTTATGAAAGATGAGAAGTCTTATGACAAACAATATTGACTAATACTCCCCCTCAAGCTAAGGCCGGGAAGTGACCTGTAGCTTGGACCGTAAGCGGGGGCGGTTTAGGTTGAAATGTAAAAACATAAAAACTTTAAAGGATAGAGGGTCTTCATCTTCTCCTTGTTTCGCCAATTTTCGTCGTCTTAAAGTTTCACCGTCATCTAGTGTCGCCGTCAGCTACTTTCGCCTGTTGTTAGTTTCGGCGGCATCATCAACTGTCTCCAGTTTATGGGGTTTGTTCCCTTGTTCTTTATTCTCCCCTGAATGTTGCAACCCTCGCAAGAGATGGGGCCGAAAAGCTTTGTGGCTACCACGAGGTGCAAGTCACCGGAAAAACGGCCACACTTGTATGGTGGCGGCGACGGCGTCAAGGGTCACAAAAGCAGGTTGTATATGCTAATCCTAGAGGCGGGGAGGAGCTGCGGTGGCGTACCTGTGGTGGAAGCAACAACTTGGAGGCGGTGGAGTTAGGGTTTCGTGAGTGCCGGCGGCTGGATCTGGGGTTTAGGGTTGGGCGGCGGCAGCGCTGGAGCAGGTGGTGGTTAACGACGGCGGTAGAAGGACGGTAGTGGCTGTTTAGTGTGGTGGGCGGCTAGAGTTCCGTCATAGGTGTAGATGGTGGTGGTGATGTTGTTGTAGTTTTGTATGGCGGCAGAAGAGGTAGTAGAAGAGAAGACTGAGCACAGTTGGTTGTGGTGGTGGTGGGCAGAGCGGCGGCGGCCGGCCGCCCCTTCAGCGATGTCTCCAGCGATTGTCTTCCTTAGCTCTGATACCAAGTTGAACTTGGTAATTGTATTGTATATAAAAGACTTGAAATATATTACAGTATATAGTCATCTTGAAGAGAAGTATATAATCATCTTGAAGAGAAGTCAAGAGACAATAGAAAGATGAAAAGACATACATTAAACAATACATTTAGAGACATAAAACCTAGTAGTAATTGAGAGGTTATGAAAGATGAGAAGTCTTATGACAAACAATCTTGACTAATAGCCACCTCTGGCTCTACCATCCATCATTTGAAGTGCAATTAAACCTCTTTTATGTTTTAGTTTATAAACAGGAGAGCAAAAGATATGTGAAAACCTCAATGGAATTTGAGAGAGTGAATCCTGTGTTTTGTAGTTGAATATACTGAAACAACAGAAATACATGAAGTCAATGAAATACAATGTCAACTAACTGAACATAAACTGAAAACTAACTGGAACTGCTGATGTGGCAGTGGGAGTATTCTCAACATGCCTGTATTTGGTACTAACACATGGAACTATTTTCTTTGTACAGATACTCTGCTGTCCTAGAAGCATGCGCCCTAGACACAGATATTTCACTTACTGTTGGAGGTGATATGGCTTATATTGGAGAGAAAGGGGTAAACATGTCAGGCGGTCAAAGAGCCCGTTTAGCCCTTGCCAGGTGTCACTATGTAAATGATTCCTTTTGCAAATAGCATTTGATGATAATATGCAAAAGGGTATTTTCTTATTTGTCCTCCATGAGAATTCTTACATTTATGGGAAAATGAACAGGGCTGTTTACCATGGATCTGACTTAATCATGCTGGATGATGTCCTTAGTGCCGTTGATGCACAAGTGGCTTCTTGGATTTTATCAAATGCTATCCTTAGCCCTCTTATGGGTCAGAAAACACGCATTCTTTGCACACATAATATTCAGGTAATGACTGTATGTCCTTGCTTAGAGGTGGTGATTTCGACCCATTTACTATGAACAGGTCAATTCGGTTTTTTTTCTTCAACAAGTCACACGGATAAATTAAATAAAAAGTTAGGTTAATAGGAAACGTCGTAAATCTTATGGGTAAAATCCGTCCAAAGTGTATATATAATTCATAAAACCTCCTGAATTACTTTATTCAAAGAACATTAATAATGATTGAAATAATATAATTTCAATCCATTTACTTATGAACACGTCAATTCTAGTTTTTTTATCTATAGAGGCTTAAACAGGTAAATAAAAAGTTACCTTCAAAGGAAACAAACAAGTTGAATGTGTCTTATAGGTTGAAAGCCTGTCCTTAGTCTATTTTTAAGGCATGAAACCTCCTACATGGCTAAATAATTTTATCCTAAATATTTGATTATGATTGATATAATCATCATATTTGACACTGATTATTTATAAACACATGACAAAAAGTGTTCTTGGTCAACACGACCCATTTCAACCCAAACCAAAAGGTTACCGTTTTTTACTAAAACTCATTTTTACATGTTACCCGACAGCCAATTTTACCACCTCTACTAACAACGTTTTACACTTTGCAGGCAGTATATGCTGCAGATATGGTTGTTATAATGGACAAAGGACAAGTGAAATGGGTGGGAAGTCCAACCAGCTGTTCCAATTCGTCATACGCATCTTTTGTTAGACCTGAAGAACTTAATACCTCTTCTGAGGCTAAAGGACAAGTAGAAACTGGAGATATTTCTACGGGAGTCCAAGAGGGTGACGTGGCAGAGAGTGAAGTTATAAATATTATGGACCCCACTGATGACATCATCAGGGCTGAAGAGAGGAAAGAAGGCAGAGTTGAAACAGCTGTGTACATGTGAGTCCATGTTCTAGAAATGATCATTTTGTGGAGACAAGTAGAGGTGACAATATGGGCTGGGTACCTTGTCAAAATGGGTTTGGGTTGTAACGCTTAATTATCTAGTATGGGTTGAAACAGGGCTGGGTCAGGTTGGGTTGACTCGCAAAAACTTTTTGTGCTCATTTCTTTGTGTTATTTAAAATTTAAAAAACCAATGTTATTACAATAATAATCTTACTCTTCTTATAGAACAGTTTAGGAGACCGTATGCATTAAAAAATAGACTTTTGGGCAACTTTGAAACCAGTTGGCCCATTGCCCTTAAACTAAATTTTTCAATGTGACCCGTTTGAGATAACAAACAACCCAAATCGACCCATTTATAAGTAAATTGATTGAAATTGCCACTTTTGATTTAAGGAGTGAATTTTCTAACCATCGTTCTTGTGAAAATGCATAAAAGAAAATACTACGTTTTGCAAGGATGAGATAATTCGGATAAAAGTGCCAGTTATAACTTTTTTTTCTCAATTAGCATTTTCAAGGGGCCAATGCTTTTTGCAACAAAAAGCCTAGCAAGATGGTTGAACGGGTCAAAAATCCAGGAGAAAAGGGATATCCTGTTTATATGAAGTTCTAAGACTTACCAATAGAGGTGGCACCATGGACGGGTTGGGTAAACGAGTCAAAATTGGTTTGGGTCAAAACGGGTAGTTGGCGCTGATCAAAATGGGTTGTCTGGTTGGGATATCTTGCAAACATTTCTTTTTCCCTTTTTTATAAATGTTGAAATTGTTAGTGTGCAAAATGTTATTATTCAAACTATCCATTATAAAAATAACTTCATTTTTTCGATTAAGTAGGATTTAGGATGTTTTTATGAATTTGAATACACTTATGATCATTTTCAACCCGTTCGCCCATTTGACCATCTTTCTTTTTGGTAAGGGTTATTTTGCGAAAACCCCACGCACTTTCACTGAAAAGGCGGTTAAGTCCTTCAACTTTTTCCGTGGTTGATTCAGTCCTCGAAGTTCTTTTTTCTTATTCAAAAGTATATGGTTTTTTCTCACAACTTGTTGTGTAGGTAACGTTTGTGGACATGGCATTTGTTATCCTTCTTTTCTTTGTTATTTAAAAAACTTTACGTACTTTCACTTTATATGCGGTTAAGTCACTAAACAAATAGCAAAACGATTGCACCGGTAAAATATGTACTTTTGAATGAGAGAAAAAAAAACTCGGAGGACCGAATCAATCATGAAAAGAGTCGAGGGACTTAACCGCTTTTCCTTTGAAAGTACGTAGGTTTGTTTGGAAATAGCTCTTTTATTAAATCCTTTAACTTAACCCATTTGACTAGTTAGGGACAAGACAAAAACCCTTATCGACCAATTTGTAGGTAATTGGGTCAATACGGTAATTGACCAAGCTTCAATTTCTTGCTTCTTGTATTTCAATATTCAACTGAACAGTACTTTCTCATATCATGCAGGAATTATGCTGCATTTTCTGGTTGGTATATAGCAGCCATAACATGCCTATCAGCACTTCTAATGCAAGCTTCCAGGAATGGAAATGATTTGTGGCTGTCTTATTGGGTTGATACAGCCGCATTTGAAGACCATCCAACATCTTTTTATTTGGTAGTTATAGTGGTGTTATATTCTCAAACATAATTTAAGCAAATTTAGTGAATGGGGGTGGGTCAAAATTACTAGCAGGAAAAAGTTCTAGGAAATTAACTTCTTTTCCTAAACCTTCAAAGGAATCTTATGCTGCAATTAATCTAGAGGTTGAAAAACGGGTGGGTTCAGTAACGGGTCAAAAAGAGACGGTTCATGTTGACCTGAAATACGGCTTTTATTTCCATATCCATGGGTCAAACTTGGGTTTTGTTTCCTATGTCTATATATTTAGTTGTTTTGATCATTAATCAACGATTGAACATAATCTTTCAGTATTTTTCAAGTTTTCACACCATGTAAAATATTTATTCTATATGAGGCTGCAGATGAATAATTACCTGACTTGAAAAAGAAGATTTACCACTTTTAATTGACACTGCAGGTTATACTCTGTATCTTTTGTGCAGCAAATTCCTTTTTTACTCTAGTTAGGGCATTCTCATTTGCATATGGAGGCTTGCGTGCAGCAATTCAGGTGCACAATAACCTATTGAAAAAGCTTGTTGATGCACCAATTGCCTTTTTTGACCAGACCCCAAGTGGAAGAATACTTAACAGGTAGCATAAATTCTAGAGGGGGAAATGTGTCATTTCTTGTACGGGTTGAAATGGGCCAGGCCAGGTGGAGTTGACCCGAAACACATTTTGTCCTTTTTTTTTTATAAATAATTTGTCTTAAATATGATTACAAGATATGCTATTACAATAATAATAATTTTTTTTTTGAATAAATTGATTTAGTAAGTTGCATGTGTAAAAACACACTTTGGGAGAGTTCGACCCACTTGACCCCTTTTCTGATGGTTGATTTTCCCATTTGACCCGTTGTATATAAAACTTAAACTGAATTGACCCGTTCACAGGTCGAAATTGCCACCTCTACTAAAATTCCTTTGATAAGATCAGTTGCACCTTTTTAAGTGTACATGTTGATTGTTTTTGTAGGTTGTCTTCAGATCTCTACACAATTGATGATTCTCTGCCATTCATTCTCAATATTCTCCTTGCCAATTTTGTTGGCCTCTTAGGGATTGCTATAATTTTGTCTTTTGTTCAGGTAATCGCTTAATGAAATAGAGTCATGGTTACATTTACATTAGTACTTTTAGTTCTAATTGTTATTAACATTGGTCATTATTCATTTTTGTGTGTAGGTCATGTTCTTGCTTCTTATTCTCCCGTTTTGGTATGTCTACAGCAAAGTGCAGGTACATAAAAAGTAACTCTTATCAATATATTTCTCTCATAACAAACAAATAAACATACCCAGCAAAATCTCACTCATAGCAGAGCTATTTGTAGAGTCTGGGGAGGGTGGGACGGAGACAAACCTTACCTCTACCCCCGGCTCCGAAATTTTTTTTTTTTCTTTTTCTTTTTCTTTTTTGACGTGTATAGTTTACGGTATAGTATAGAAATCCAGGTAATATAAAATGTGCCTAATACAGGTAATATAATTCTCATAAAATTGCTTAAAAGAAAAAGATTTGGCCCGTTAGTTATGAATGGATCGATTTAATGGGTCATATTAAAAAAAAGCTAAAAGGGGATGGGTTAAACAGGTTGAAAGTCGCCCAGCTCCTGAATGGTTTAATTCAAATATTTAGATTATTATTGTATATTATTGTTTCTGTAGTTATAGTTTACGTATTATTTTTTTATAAAAATAAACAAAACCCGACCGATCATTCCAACCCATACTAAAATGACCAGTTTAAACTAAAAATGACAAGAAGAGCAACTCCTAAATCCTAATGTCTAATACACACACACTCTTCCCGTGAGGCAATAGTAACACTTAGTGCTAAATATAGGATTATTCAGTTTTACTACAGGTCAACATCACGTGAATTGAGAAGGCTGGACAGCGTATCACGATCACCCTAATGTCTAATACACACACACTCTTCCCGTGAGGCAATAGTAACACTTAGTGCTAAATATAGGATTATTCAGTTTTACTACAGGTCAACATCACGTGAATTGAGAAGGCTGGACAGCGTATCACGATCACCCATATATGCATCATTCTCAGAGATACTTGATGGATCATCAACTATCCGCGCTTTTAAATCCGAGGTGAAAGTGTTGCCTTAAAATTTGGTTTTATACAAAGTTTTATCAGGCTAACTGCATAGAAGGTAATTAGGTAACCAACTTATTTTAGGCTAGGAAATCTATCAAAGTTTCAAAATTTTCAATTTAAGGTAGTTACCTAAGAAAACCAATTTTCAGGTGCCACATCAGCAAAAAGTCAGCATGGTCAAAAGTTAAGGACACGTTAGCTACAGCGTTATCATTTTTACACGTTATCGGTCATGTTACGTCAAAATGAATTTTTTAGAAATTAGAATCGGTTACCTTAAATCAAATTTTTTGATACCTTGATGATTGTTTTTGGCATAAAAAAAAGCTTGTTACCCAAAATACAAATAGGAACAAAGTTGGTTACTTTTCAGGGCAATTAGCCCGAATTTTACCTAAGGGTGTTGATGCATACGTTATAACTTAAAATTCATGGCATAAGTAAATGCCTTTCTTACTTTAGCTTTGCTTGAATGACAAGTGACAGTTCCTATGAATCTATGATCAGTTCCAGTAAAAGAAAATCATGGCACTAAGTAATGCTCTTCATCTGCACACAGGGCTTTTTCTTGTCTAGATTCGTTGACCATGTCAAAATGTATCAGAAAACTTCTTATTCGGAGATAATAGCAAGCCTGTGGCTGTCGTTACGCCTACAAGTATTCCTCTTAAACTTGTAGCCAATATTGCTTTTTAAACAAATGTTGGAAGCTTATATCTTAAAGTGCATATGTGGATTGTAAATCTTTATTCCTTATTATGTTTATTTTAAGACACTTAAAAATATCAGTAATTACTAATTAATGTATGGCCTCAGTTCTTAGCAGCCTTTGTTGTATCCTATATTGCGGTGATGGCGGTTGTTGGAGCTCATGGACATCTTCCAATCAATCTAGGTACCCCAGGGCTGGTAAGTCCCTCAATTTCCTCAGTACTACACACCATTTAAAGAAGTTACCAGAGGAGGGAAAATTAGGCCCATTTACTTACAAATGGGTCGTTTGGGTTGGTTATATCTCAAACGGATCAAATCAAAAAATTTAGCTGAAAGGAGAATGGGTCAAATGGGTGGAAAGTCGCCCAAAGTCTATTCTTGATGACTTCCTTGATCAATTTTTTTACAAGTAATAATATTGTAATAATATTGTTTTTGTAGTCATAATTAACGTATTAATTATCTGTTAGAAGGTTAAGAAATTGATAAAGAATGTTTGTGGGTCAGCCAACCCGACCTGACCCGCTCGCTTTGCCCCATACCAAAACGACCCGTTTTGACCCAAATTAAAATAGGAATTGGTATCGTTCTTTTCTTCTTCAATGAAATAAGAGATTACAACCAAATATATTTTATAAAAAACTAATTACACTTTGGTACCCTAGACAATATTAAACTTAACTATCTATAACCGACATAGTCTAATATTCCCCCGCAAGTTCAGGGCGGTTAGCAATCTGCAACTTGGATCGTAGAAATTCAAACTTCTGAGATGACAAGGGCTTTGTAAAGATATCAGCAATTTGGTCGTCTGTAGAGATGAACTTGACATATAGTTTTCCATGAGTAACTTGTTCCCGAACAAAGTGATAGTTAACTTCAACGTGTTTGGTGTGAGCATGAAAGACCGGATTAGCTGTGAGATATGTTGTGCCAAGATTATCGCCCCAAAGTGTTGGTGCCGGGCTATCCAATCCAAGTTCACGAAGAAGAGACTTCAACCAAATCAACTCTGCAACAGAATCTGCAATGGCCTTATACTCAGACTCTGTTGAAGATCGAGAGACAGTTCTCTGTTTGCGAGCACACCATGAAATAAGGTTCGAGCCTAAGTAGATAGCATGTCCCCCCGTGGATCGACGATCGAACGGGCAACCAGCTCAGTCAGAGTCAGAGAAGGCTTGAAGCTGAAAGCCCGTATTGTGACGAATCTATAAGCCCAAATTGAGCGTGCCCTTGAGATAACGTAAGATGCGTTTGACTCCGGCCCAATGGTTTTCAGTAGGAGCATGCATGAACTAGCAGACTTTATTAACTGCAAATGCAATGTCAGGACGAGAAAGAGTAGCATACTGAAGAGCCCCGACCGTCTGCCTATAGCGAGTGGGATCATCGAGAAATGGGCTATCATCCGGTGATAACACATGAGAAGTACTCATGGGAGTAGAGGTTGGTTTGCAATCTGCAAGACCAGCTCGATGTAAGATCTCTCGAACATATTTCCGTTGTGAAAGAACCAAGTCAGAACCCCGATGGACAACCTCAACCCCCAAAAAATAATGTAGCTGCCCCATATCTTTAAGTGCAATGAGAGAATTGAGCCGTTCAATAATGGTGGCTACAACAGTAGAGTTGTTACCAGTGATGATGATGTCATCAACATATACCAGAAGATAGACAAGAGAGCCCGAATAGTTGAGGATGAAAAGTGAAGGGTCTGTCTTAGACCCAGAAAACCCCAACTGATCAAGGGCATTGGACAATTTGGTGAACCAGGCACGAGGAGCCTGTTTGAGCCCATATGGTGATTTGTTCAATAAGCAGACATGATCAGGTTTGGTTGGATCAATAAAACCAGGGGGTTGGCGCATGTAGATAGTTTCCTCAAGATCACCATGGAGAAAAGCGGTCTGAATATCCAACTGTCTGAGAGGCCATTTATTTGTGACGGCCAGAGATAAGACAGTGCGAATAGTGGCATGCTTGATTACTGGGTTGAAAGTCTCATGATAATCCACACCATGTTGTTGATGAAAACCCTTAGCAACAAGACGGGCTTTGTACCTGCTAATCTTGCCATGTTCATCCGTTTTTAACCTGTAAATCCATTTACAATCAACAACATTAGCATTAGGGACAGGGGCACAAGAGTCCACGTGTCATTCCTATGAAGCGCAGCCAACTCTTCAGCCATAGCTTGGCGCCATTCTATAGACTTGTTAGCAACGGTAAAGCTGGTAGGTTCAAGAGGTAGATGTGGGGAAGCGGTGGCAGTATAAGTGGCTGGGTTATATCGGTCAGGTTGTTTAGGGTTAGGGCGAAGGTTAGAGGGTCGAGGCCGAGGGGCTGGTGGTGGTTGATGGATATTCTCGGGTGGAGGGGCATCGGGGGTAGGTGATGTAGGCGGAACAGGTGGTGATGGTGGGGATTGTGGAGATGATTGAGGAGGTGATGGTGGTGGTGTTGGTGGAGGCGATTGTGGAGGTTCGGGTGGGAAACCAGGTGGTGGATTAGGAAAAATAGAGATGTAAGGTGGAGCGGATGGTGGTGGGGAAGGAATATTGGGTGAAGGCTGATAAGGAAAGACATGTTCGTTGAAGCGAACATGTCGAGCAATGTAAATCCGTTCATTGGAAGGATCAAAGCATCGATAACCATGGTGAGCGGGGCTGTAACCGAGGAAAATACAAGGAGTTGAACGGAACTCAATTTTGTGACGGTTGTACGGACGAAGATAAGGAAAGCATTGACAGCCAAAAACTCGTAGAAACGAGTAATCAGGTTTTCGTTTGAAAATATGTTCAAAGGGAGATTTGTTTGAGGAGACACGAGAGTGGAGCCAGTTGATCTTTGGTATTATTGTATTGTGTATTGTATTGAATAAAGGAAGATTACAAGAACTATAAATAGAGTACAAAGATACACATTAGTCCCTCTAATATACTATATGTATTTTATTGTCTAATAATATACAACTGTCTAATAGTCCCCCTCAAGCTAAGCCCGGGAAGTGAGCTGAAGCTTGTCCCGTAGGATCACGAATCTTTCTGATGGTAAAGGCTTGGTAAAAATATCAGCGATTTGATCGTGTGTAGAGATAAATTGAACAGAGAGTTTTCCTTGAGCGACCTTTTCTCGGACAAAATGAAAGTCGACTTCTACATGCTTTGTGCGAGCTCGGAAAACGGGATTTGCTGATAAGTATGTGGCACCAAGATTATCACACCATAAGACTGGAGCAGACTTGACTGGAATGCTGAGTTCACGTAGAAGTGCTTCAAGCCAAGTAAGCTCAGCAACTGTGTCGGCTAAGGCTTTGTATTCGGATTCGGTTGAAGACCGAGATACGGTCCGTTGTTTTCTCGCTGACCAAGAGACAAGATTATTCCCAAGATAAATGGCAAAACCCCCAGTGGATCGACGGTTATCGGGACAACCAGCCCAGTCAGCATCTGAGTAGGCAGTGATAGGTCGATAGTGAGCGTCTGTATAAGCATGTAACGTAGAACCCGAAGCTCGTTTGAAGAAAAGACCATGATCTAACGTGCCCTGAAGATATCTGAGAATGCGTTTGACCGCAGACCAATGATTGTCGGTGGGCGAATGCATAAACTGACATACTTTGTTAACAGCAAAAGCGATGTCCGGCCGGGTGAGAGTGAGATATTGGAGAGCCCCAACAATTTGTCGATATCGAACCGGGTTGTCAAAAAGTTGACTGTCGCCGTGGAGCACGGCGAAGAAACGGGTTTGGATTGCGAGAGACCTACCTTGCTTAAAATTTCCAATATGTACTTTTTCTGAGAAAGTAGTAGATTTGACTCTTTGGAGGTAACTTCAATTCCCAAGAAGTAAGTGAGAGGGCCCAGATCTTGCAATGCAAAAGTCATGCTCAAGTGTTTAACCACCGTGTCTATGGCAGCCTGATTGTTGCCGGTTAAAATGATGTCATCAACATACACGAGCATATATAAAAGAGTGCCTGCAGAGGAGTAAATAAAGAGTGACGGGTCAGTATTGGATCCCTTGAACCCCAGATTCTGAAGAGCCCCAGATAATCGTTGGAACCATGCTCGAGGTGCTTGTTTTAAGCCATATAATGATTTGTGTAATAGGCATAAGTGGTTTGGTTTGGCAGGATCAATAAAGCCAGGGGGTTGGCGTAGATAAACAGTCTCATGTAAATTCCCATTTAAAAAGGCATTATGAACATCCAACTGCCGTAGAGACCAACCCTGGGTAACGGCCAAGGAAAGAACCACTCGAATGGTGGTGGCCTTTACAACGGGACTGAAGGTTTCATGATAGTCAACACCAGCTTGTTGGTTAAAACCTTTAGCAACGAGACGAGCTTTGTATCTCGTGATAGCACCATTTTGATCCCGTTTGATCCTGTAAACCCATTTGCAATCAACTACATTTGCATTTGAAACCGATGGGACTAAGGTCCAAGTACCATTTTTCATGAGAGCATTGTATTCTGCAGTCATGGCTTCCCGCCATTGAGGACTCTTGTTAGCAACAGTGAAGGTTGTGGGCTCGGTTTGGGTGGATTGTTTAGTGGTAGTGTAGGCTGATGGATTATAGGGCATGGTTTGGGGAGGATTTTGGCGAAGGTTGGCTGGACGGTTGCGGGTAGGAGGTGGTGGAGTGGATGATTGAGTGTGGGTTGTTTGAGTGGGAATAGGCTGTTGGGGACTGGTTGCAACGAAAATGGGTTGTTTGTTGCGGCGATGATAGGTTTGAAAAGGAGAGGTAGGCTGTTGAGGGATAGGGGTGAGGTCCGGAGACGAAGTGGATGGTTGCGGTTGGGGAGGGACAGGTGGTTGGGCTGAGGTGGATGTGGATGATGGGTCGGAGGCGGGAGGTATAGGAAATGATGAAACATAAGGATCAAGTGTAGAGGAGAGAGGTGTGAGAGGAGGTGGTTGAGAGAAGGGGAAAAGATGTTCGTTGAAACGTACATGTCGTGCAATGTAGAGACGATTGGTTTTGGGATCAAGACAGCGGTAACCATGATGAGAGGTACTATACCCAAGGAAGACACATGGGAAGGAACGAAAATCCATTTTGTGGTTGTTGTAAGGACGCAAGTGAGGATAGCATTGACAACCAAACACACGTAAGAAGGAGGGATCAGGTGAGTGATGAAAGATGTGTTCAAAGGGAGAGACTTTTGAGGCGGTACGAGAGGGCATCCGATTAATGAGATATACCGCCGTGTCAAAGGCAAAATGCCAAAAATGTTGAGGTACACCTAATTGAGCGAGAAGGGTGAGGCCAGTTTCGACAACATGTCGATGGCGTCTCTCAACAAACCCATTTTGTTCACTGGTGTGAGGACATGAGAGACGATGAATGATGCCGAGTGAAGAGAAGAAGGAGGAGAGAGGTCGAAATTCCCCACCCCAATCTGTTTGGACAGATTTTAATTTTGTTTGAAATTGTCTCTCAACCATAGCATGAAAGTTTTTAAAGATAATGCATACATCAGATTTGTGTTTTAATGGGTAAATCCACATATAACGAGTAAAATGATCAACACAAAGTAAAAAGTAAGTGTCACCATTGAAAGATTTAACAGGTGCTGGCCCCCAAACATCACAAAATATTAAATCCAAGACATTGTTACTTTTAAAAGTGGAAGAAAACAAATGAAGTTTTGAGGATTTCCCCATGTGACAAGAAGTACAAGAGGTACTCAAACTTTTATCACTAACAGGAAGTGAAAATTTTAAAATCATTGACTTCAAAAGATCAGGATGTGGATGCCCGAGTCTTCGATGCCATGTATCAGCAGATGCACGAACAGCAGAAAAAGCAACTTTGCGAAGAGGATGAAGCGATGGAAGATGGATGGAGTAGAGCCCGTTGTCACTTGGACCCGTGAGGAGGGTATTGCGTGTAAGCGTGTCCTTCACAGCAAAAAAAGTGGAGTGAAATTCAAAGAAAACATTATTATCAAGACAAAATTTCTGAACAGAAAGAAGGTTTCTTTTAATTTGCGGAACGTGAAGTATATTGGATATTGAAAAGGTTTTTGTGGGAGAGTGAAGTGAAGTGGAACCGATGTGTAAAATAGGTAAACCCTCACCGTTGCCAACATGAAGAGAGTCCTCACCGTAATAAGGTTCTGAATTATCAAGGCTGTGGAGATCTGAAGCAACATGGCTGTTGGAGCCAGTGTCGGGCAGCCATGCGTTTGAAGATTGCGAGCGATGATCAGCATAGTTAGCAGTGGGCTGCCGTGACCTTGATGTGTTGGGGTCACGGTTGGGGCAATGAGACGGTATGTGCGCGATTCCACACCTATTACAAGTACCATGAATCATATGCTGATTAGTTGCCCAACTAAATGTACCTCGGTTGCCTCCATTATTGTTATTGAAAGAACGAAAGCTGCTCCGGCCACCACGACCACGGTTGGAATAGTTGCGACCTCGACCACGAGAGGCAAACATGGCTTGCGGTTGAGGAGATTGTGACTGGACAGTAAGGCCCACTGAGGACAGCAGTTGTTGAAGTGCAGTAAGGGTGTCATTAGGTATGGAAGAAGTGGCAGCAAGTGGCTGTCCAGTGGTGGTGGCGGTGAAGGCTTGTGGAGAAGCCATTGCAGGTTTCTTAACCATGTAATCATGATCCGAGATAAGACCATATAATTCAGCAAATGCAGTAGGAAATTGACGGGCTAAGATGGTGGCTTTCAAACTGTTGTACTCTTCACGAAGACCAGTTAACACATGCATGACAAGATCCTTTTCCTTAACAGGTTCTCCAATGTTTGCCAAAGAATCAGCATACGCTTGTGCACGTGTGAGGTAGGAAGTGACAGCTTCATCGTCTGCCATCTGGATGCGTTGCAACTGCTGTTTGAGGGTGTATTCCCGAGAAGACGTATTGGGGGCAAAGGCTCTTTCCAAGGCTAGCCATAATTCACGAGAAGAAGTGCCTTGAACATGTTGAAAAGCACCTTCAGAGATTGTAGAAAGAAGCAGCATACGCACATGAGCATCGTTGGAAACCCAAGTTTCATGATTGGGATTTTGCTGGATGGTGGGATCGTTGCTTTTGTCAGCAGGGGGAATTGTGATAGTGGGATTGGGACAAGGAATAGATCCATCAATATAACCAAAAAGGCGATTGGTTACAAGAAAAAGGCTGCATCATAGTCTTCCAATAACCATAGTTGGTGGAAGAAAGGGTAAAACCAAACTTGTGAGAGTTGTGATTGGTCTTCTCGGCTGTTGTGAAAGGAGCAAGCAACGCCATTGATTTGGTGGTTGATAAGGGAGATCTGCTGTTGTTGTGGTGGCCGATCGGAAAAGGGAAAAAAAAAAATAGGGTGGCGGCTGATTAGGGTTTGCAGAGAACTAGCTCTGATACCAAGTTGATCTTTGGTATTATTGTATTGTGTATTGTATTGAATAAAGGAAGATTACAAGAACTATAAATAGAGTACAAAGATACACATTAGTCCCTCTAATATACTATATGTATTTTATTGTCTAATAATATACAACTGTCTAATAGAGCCGATTGATTAAGTATACGGCTGTTTCAAAGGCAAAGTGCCAGAAGCGTTGAGGAAGGTTGGATTGAGCCAAGAGAGTGAGTCCAGTTTCTACAACATGACGATAACGGCGTTCAACGAAACCATTTTGCTCACTGGTGTGAGGACAAATCCGTCTATGGATGATGCCAAGGTTGCGACAAAGATTGGTGAGAGGCCGAAATTCCCCACCCCAGTCGGATTGGATACATTTTAACTTGGTGTTAAATTGGCGTTCAACCATGGTAATAAAGTTTGTTAAATGGTATAAACATCCGATTTTTTATTCAAAGGATAAATCCACATATAACGGGTACAATGGTCAACACATAAAAGAAAATAACCGTGACCATCAAGAGATGGTGTGGGAGAAGGGCCCCAAACATCACAATAAACAAGATCCAAAATATTATTACTACGAAAAGTAGAATCAGGTAAAGACAACTTTGAGGATTTTCCCAATTGGCAAGAAGAACACAAGTTATTTGATAATTTGCCCGAAACAGGTAAAGAACAAACCCTGTTTGAAGAAGCTTTGACGGCAGTGAAGGCAACCTTAGGCAGAGACTTGAGTTGCGGAAGACGAATGGAGTACAAACCCTGTTCACTGGGGCCCGTGAGGAGTGTAGTGTGTGTAGACTCGTCCTTCACAACAAAAAAGGAAGAGTGAAATTCAAAGAAAACATTGTTGTCAATGCAAAATTTTTGAATGGATAAAAGGTTTTGTTTTAGTTCAGGAACATGGAGAATGTCAGATAAGGTAAAAGTTTTGTTTGGTGAGTATATTTTGGACGAACCAATGTGAAAAATGGGTACAGAATTACCGTTACCAACAAGTAAAGAATCGTTACCATAATAGGCGTCAGAGTTGTCCACGCTAGATAGGTCTGGAGTGGCATGATGAAGTGCACCAGTATCAGGTTTCCAAGCAGTTCCAAAAGATGAGCCAGCCTCTGAGTGTGTGGCAAAATTGGCCTGTGGTGTAGGATGAGACTGGTTCTGCTGATTTGGGCACTAAGAAGGGAGATGACCTATTCCACATCTGTTACAATGGCCATAAACCGTGTTTTGGGTTGAAGCCCAAGAAAACTGCCGTGTGCCACTGTTATCCCGAGGACGATTGTTGAAGCCACCACGTGAGTTGCCACGAGAGAAACCGCGAGATCCCCGACCACCTCGGTTATTATTGAAAAACCGAGAACCATAGTATGCTTGAGGTCGTGGGGAAGAAATAGGGTTTAGTTGATAACCCAATTGAGAGGCCATAAGTTGAATGTTTTGAAGTTGCTGCTGAAGCTGATCAAGATTCGGTTGTGGGGCCGAGGATGCAACAGCCGTGAGTGGCTGTGGTGTTAGAGCAACATTGGCCACGAAATCTTATGGAGTGGTGGCCAAGATTTTTGTAATAACATAGTCATGATCGCTCAAAAGGCCATGTAGTTTATGAAAACAAACAGGAGGTGAACGAGCCAGTAAATTAGCCTTAAGACCATTGTATTCCATTCGAAGCCCTGCAAGAGTTAGCATTACTAAATCCTTGTCCTTCATTGGTTCTCCAATATTAGCAAGAGCAGTGACATATTCTTGAGCCCTGCTAAGGTAATCAGCTGGTTTTTCATCACCTTTCATGGTGATTCTAAGAAGTTGATTTTTTAGAGTAAACTCATGAGAGGATGTAACAGGCGCATATGCTCGTTCAAGGGACAACCATACCTCACGTGATGTTTTGCCCTGAATATGTTGATAGGAATCTTCAGACACGGTAGAGATGATAAGCATACGAATATGAGCATCGTTTGAGATCCACGGGGTGTAGCTTGGATTGTCGGTAGTTACAGATTCGTTGGTGACTTTCTGTTCAGGGCACGGTATTGTTCCATCAACATAACCAACGAGATTATGAGAGGTGAGAAACGATTCAATCATAGAGCGCCAATAGCCATAGTTGGTAGGTTTGAGACTGAAGGAAAATTTATGAGAGTTGTGAACAGTTTTCTCCTGATGTGAAAAAGGGATCATCGCTGCCATGAAATTTGATGTTGGTTTAGCCGGAAGTTGCGTCGGTAGCCGGAATAATTGTTGAATCGGCTGAAGGTTTGAATGGCAGATTAGGGTTGGAGAAGGAGGATCGATAATTCAGGGATTTGATTAGGCTCTGATACCAAATTAAAATAGGAATTGGTATCGTTCTTTTCTTCTTCAATGAAATAAGAGATTACAACCAAATATATACGTAAAAAACTAATTACACTTTGGTACCCTAGACAATATTAAACTTAACTATCTATAACCGACATAGTCTAATAACCCATGACCCAACTCACCTAACCCGCCAATCTAGACACTTCTAGAAGTTATTGTAGTCATAGTTTTTTAAATTAATGCGACAACTTTCTTATGTTTACCAGAAACAACATGATTTTAACATCACAAACTTTGTAAACAGGTAGGTTTAGCCCTTTCCTATGCAGCACCAGTTGTATCATTGTTGGGGAGTTTTTTGACAAGTTTCACAGAGACAGAGAAGGAATTAGTCTCAATTGAGAGGGTTCTTCAGGTCTGAAGAGAACTGCTTTTGCTTGTTAATATTTACTATCATAATTTTTTAGCAGTTACGATTACAAATTGAACATGTGATTGCATTCATTACAGTACATGGATATCCCTCAAGAAGAACTTCAAGGACACCAAATTTCAGATGCAAATTGGCCATTTAAAGGGCAGATTGAATTCCATCATGTAACACTCAGATATATGCCATCATTGCCTCCTGCATTTCGTGATCTTAGTTTTACAGTTGCTGGAGGAACACAGGTCGGTTAATCTAGTAACATAACTGTCATTTTTATGTACTCCTATGTATTTACAGTTCTATGACTATTATTGTATGTTTGTGATTATTGATCCTAAGTAGAGGTGGCAACATGGGTGGGACGGTTATTCAATGTGGGTTCAGGTCAAAACGTGCAATTTAGTACTGGTATTCAATATGGGTTCGGGTCAAAAACTATATTATCACAATAATAATCGTTGTGTTAGATACAATTACAAAAAAAGTATATTATTACTATAATAATCTAAATTTTTTAATAAAATGGATTAGGAGGTTGTATGCGTTAAATACACTCTCAGTGTGTTTCAACCAGTTCTCTTTTTAGCCAGCTTTTATTTATTTGACCCGTTCGATTTAGAAGTAACTCTGAGATTACAGAATCTGTCACTTACAGTCCTGAGATTACTGTGGTTTCTGATCAGGTAGGAATTGTTGGGAGGACAGGTGCTGGCAAATCAAGCATCTTGAATGCTTTATTCCGCCTCAACCCGATATGTGCAGGACATATCATAGTTGATGGCATAAACATAGCAGACATTTCTCTAAGAGATCTTAGGTCGCGTTTTGCTGTTGTTCCTCAGACTCCATTTCTTTTCAAAGGAACTTTAAGGTAGAATCAGACACATTCAAGTAGATGTTGAAAGATGAACCAGTTGGGCAGGTTGGGTAACGGGTCATAATGGGTTCTTGTTGAAACGGGTCATGTCTTAATATGCAAGTTGAAACCGGTCGCATTAGGTTGGGTTGACTAGCAGACAACTATTTGTCTATTTTCTAAACCTTTTTTTATAAATAAACATCGAGTTAACTATGATTACAAGAATGGAGGTGAACTGCACACACCACTTTTAGCCATACACCACCAAGTTACTTCCCACAATTTTACTCTTCACCAATTAATTATTTTCTTTTATCATTACGAAGGGTAAAATGGTCAAAACATAATATTTAGTAGTGTATGACTAAAAGAGGTGGGTGTACAAATCACCCCCCTTACAAAGGCAGCATTATTGAAAATAATCTAAATGTTCGAATAAAAAGGATTTAGAAGGTTGTTTACATTAAAATACTTTCAATATGTTTGACCCGTTCCCGTTCAACTAACATTTTTATCTGACGTATTTGATATAAAAGACAACTGAAATTGACCCATGCAATTGTCATCTCTACATTCTGTTTTATCATTTGGAAATAACAAAATATTTACATTTTCTTGAATATTAACTCAATGTTTGATATAAATATCAAGGGACAACCTAGACCCCTTTAACTTATATGAAGACTTGAAAATCTGGAAAGCTCTAGAGAAATGTCATATTGAGGAGGAGGTCCGGGCTGCAGGGGGACTAGATATGCAAATAAAAGAGTCAGGAACTTCATTTTCAGTTGGCCAACGGCAACTCCTTTGCCTTGCACGCGCCTTTCTCAAGTCCACTATGGTTAGAACAATTCATTTTCCCGTTGTAGAGGTGGCAAATGGAAGGGTTTGGTAACAAGTCAACGTTGTTGACCAGAAACTTTTTGTCTAAAATGTTATTACACTTTTATTAAGAGATGATTTCATACAATATCCTCATAGAAGTTCAAACTTTCATAGTCATATTTACCTTTTCAAAACGCTAGAATTATCATTTTTGCTCATTCCATAGTAAATAAAATAAAATTAGTTACTTATAAATGAAGATAGGATTAAGCTCTCAGATGATTTTACAGAATATCATTTTACTTATAACTGTTCCACGAAATAAATGATGATAGGACTTGTTAGCATAATAAGTTGTTATGGACCCTGTTATGGGCCTTAGCCCAGGCCCAGTTATCTTTCTATTAAATGTTGCTTTCTTCTTCATTTGTAAGCTAATCTTCATTTGAGTAATAGTGAGCCTCCATATTTTCTCTGTCATGTTCATTTGTTAACATGGTATCAGAGCCAACTCGATTCATGCTTGATTGAAGATCTTTGTTGTCGCTTCCGCTCAGTTGTTAGTTCGTCCGTTGTTTGGTTTGTTCGTTGTTGAAGGGTTGTTTCGTTCGTTGTCACTTCTGCTCAATTCGTTGACTCGTGAGGTATCAAAGTTACAGATTTCGTTTTATTTGAACTGACTTGTGTATTTGGAAGAGCTTCTGGACAGATTGACAGGTTTGGACCTCGTTTCTGTCCCGTTTTTTGAAGTTTGCGGTTTGTTCATGAATTTTGCGGTCTCCAAGTTTGCGGTTACCAAGTTTGCAGTAATTTAATTTTGCGGTTATTCGAAGTTTGCGGTTCTTCAAAGTTTGCGGTTCTTCGAAGTTTGCGGTAATCGAAGTTTGCGGTTACCTCAAGTTTGCGGTTAATTTGAAGTTTGCGGTTAATTGAAGTTTGCGGTAATTCTGCTGTCGTTCGGTTTTGATAATATGGCTGGGAAAGATGACTATCTTCAGTCTATTAGTACTCGTATGGATGGTAAAAACTACACCTACTGGAGTTACGTAATGAAAAACTTTCTTCGAGGGAAAAATATGTGGGGTTATGTCACAGGTACTAAGGGAAATCCTACTGATAAATCTAAGGCTGCTGAATATGCCTTAGCTCTCGATACATGGGAAACAGATAACTCTAAAGTTATAACTTGGATCAACAACTCTGTAGGTCAGTCCATTGGTATTCAATTGGCCAAATATGATACAGCTAAGCAGGTTTGAGATCATTTGGAAAAGCTGAATAGTCAGTCTAACTTTGCCAAGCAGTACCAGTTGGAGTTTGATATCCGTGCTCTTCAACAGAATGAGATGAGTATTCAAGACTTCTATGGAGCTATGTCGGATTTATGGGATCAATTGGCACTTACGGAATCTGCAGCACTGAAGGTGTTTAAACCTTATATTGATCGAAGGGAGGAACAACGTTTGGTACAATTTTTAATGGCATTTCGTTCAGATTTTGAAGGACCGCGTGGAACGATTCTTCATCGTTCCCCTCTTCCAACAGTTGATTCGGTTGTTCACAAGTTGATTGCAGAGGAAACTCGGTTAAAATCTCAGGTTGATAAAGGTCCTAAAGTAACTACTACTCCAGCTGTGTTTGTCGTTCCCCCTAATCAGCCTAGACAAGGTGCTAAGGTTGCATTTGATGAATGTGCATTCTGCAAAGGGAAAAATCATTAGAAGTCTCAATGTCCATTATTACTTAGCAGAAGGAATTCTAACTTGCAGAAGCCTCCACAACAGAACAGATCAGGTGGACAATTTCCGTCTCGCACGTCCACTTCTGCTGGTTCATCTGGTCCATCTTCATGGACATTTAAACCTCCTCATGACCATCACCAGTATCCACTAAGGGTGGTTCACGTTATTATGTTTCCTTTATTGATAATTACACTCGTTATACCTGGGTGTACCTTATGAAACGTAGATCTTAGTTCTTTGACATTTATAAAACATTTAGGGCTTATGTTCAAACACAGCATTCGGCTGTGAAAAAGTGCTTCAGGTGTGACTTAGGGGGTGAATACACCTCTAATGATTTTACTCAGTTGCTTGCATCAGATGGTACCATACACCAATCGTCTTGTACTGACACCCCTCAACAGAATGGTTTTGCTGAAAGGAAACATCGTCATCTTATGGAAACTGCTCGTTCATTCCTTTTATCTGTTGAAGTACCTAGTGTCTTTTGGGAAGAAGCACTTCTAACCGCCCAACATGTGATTAATAGGATCCCTACTTCTCACAATGATGGGATGTCTCCATTTGAAAGTCTTTTCGGTGAACGCCCAGATTATGGTGAATTACGGGTTTTTGGATGTACTTGCTTTGCTCTCCGTCCTCATGTTGAACGAGACAAATTGACAAATAATTCAGCCTTATGTGTTTTCTTAGGCTATGCCAGTGGTCCCAAAGGATATGGAACGGGACAAAAAGGATACCGTTGTTTTGATCCTATAAGTCAGAAGTTATATGTATCAAGACATGTTACTTTTCTTGAACATATTCCATTCTATTCGATTCCAGCTAAGTCCCATGATGTAACAAAGTCAGATCTTCAGAATATTGATCCTTTTGCTAGCAACATTGATGTCCCAACCTCTAATGTTCCCGTTTCGTCTGTTGATCCTAATATGCCTGCTCCAGATACCTCTGTTGCACATGATGTGCCAGTTCATGAACCTTCCACGTCATCTGGCACCAATGTTGATTCTCCTCCACCTCCGAGAAAGTCTACTCGTGCATGCAAGTCTACTCAATTACCAGACTTTGCATACTCTGCATATTCTGCTTCGTTTAGTTCATTTATTGCGGTCATTCATCATCTGTCTGAACCAGAATCATATAGAGAGGCTGTCTCTGACCCTCTATGGCAAAATGCTATGGCTGAAGAGCTCACTGCTCTTCATCAGACTCACACCTGGGATTTGGTTCCTCTACCACCAGGTAAACATAAGGTTGGTTGTCGTTGGGTGTATAAGATTAAGACAAAGTCTGATGGCTCTGTTGAACGGTACAAGGCCAGACTTGTGGCAAAAGGATATTCGCAAACGTATGGTATGGATTATGAGGAGACCTTTTCCCCTGTGGCAAAAATGACAACAGTTCGTACTTTAATTGTTGTTGCGTCCGTTCGACAATGGAAGATCTGTCAAGTGGATGTCAAAAATACTTTTCTGAATGGTGATCTTCATGAGGAGGTTTACATGACTCCACCCCCGAGAATAGCTTATCAGCCCGGTGAAGTCTGTCGGCTTTGAAAAGCTCTATATGGACTCAAACAGGCCCCTCGTGCCTGGTTTGAAAAATTCTCTACAGTCATCACTTCCCTTGGCTTTCACCCTAGCAATCATGATTCGGCATTATTTGTTCGATGTACGAATGCTGGACGCATTCTCTTGTCTTTATATGTGGATGACATGATTATTACAGGCGATGATTATGATGCCATTGAATCCTTGAAACGTGACTTGGCCCATTGTTTTGCTATGAAAAATTTGGGATTATTACGATATTTTTTGGGGATTGAGGTAGCTCAATCTAAAAAGGGATATCTTCTCTCTCAGACGAAGTGTATTTCTGATCTGTTTCAACGTGTAAGACTTTCTGATAACAGAATTGCAGACACTCCTCTTGAAACCAATGCACGTTACTCTCCCACTGATGGTGTTCCTCTATCTGATCCGAGCCTATATCGTACCATTGTAGGCAGTTTGGTTTATCTTATAGTTACTCGTCCTGATATCGCTCATGCTGTTCATGTGGTTAGACAGTTTGTTACCGCTCCTACTTCTGTTCACTGGGGAGCTGTTCTTCGTATTTTGAGATATCTTCGTGGCACTCAGTTTCAAAGTCTTTTATTCCCTTCTACGTCTTCACTGGAATTGCGTGCCTATAGTGATGCTGATTGGGATAGTGATCCCAATGATCGTAAATCCACTACTGGTTTCTGTATTTTCCTTGGTGGTTCCCTAATCTCATGGAAAAGCAAGAAACAAGACGTTGTCTCTAGGTCCTCCACCGAGGCTGAATATCATGCTATGGCTGTGACTACATGTGAAATTGTTTGGTTACGATGGCTCCTGGCAGATATGGGGGTTGTTGTTTCCTCGCCTACCCCATTACATTGTGATAATCAAAGTGCTATGCAGATCGCCAAGAACTGTGTCTTTCATGAACGAACAAAACACATTGAGATAGATTGTCATTTTGCTCGTCATCATCTTCAGCTCGGGACCATCTCACTTCCTTTTGTTCCATCAGCCTTGCAGATTGCATATATTTTTACCAAGGCTCAATCGGCATCTCGGTTTCGTTTTTTGTGTGACAAACTCTCAATGTTTATTTCTATTGCATTGTGAGTTTGAGGGGGGATGTTAGTATAATAAGTTGTTATGGGCCCTGTTATGGGCCTTAGCCCAGGCCCAATAATCTTTCTATTTAATGTTACTTTCTTCTTCATTTGTAAGCTAATCTTCATTTGAGTAATACTGAGCCTCCATCTTTTCTCTGTCATGTTCATTTGTTAACAGGACTAAACTCTCAGATGATTCACAATAATAGCATTGTTTGCTTATTTGTTTGTTTGGTAAAACAAACTAGTTATTGTATTTACTATGGAACGGGTAAATATGATAATTTTAGTTTTTTAAAGGTGAAAATGATATTATGAAATTTAGAAAATATATATATATGAATGAAATTAATCTCATATATAAATAATTAGCGTAATAAATACAATTACTAAAACTATAGCATTGCAATAGTTTTTGCATAGTGATTTAGGAGGTTATATGCATTAAAATACACTATGGGGATTTTCGACCCTTTTAACATGTTTGACCCATTTCACCCGCTTCCTTTTTAGCTAATTATCTTGATTTGGCCCATTTGTCACAGTAGAGATAAAAATAGACCCATTCATTCATAAGTAAACGGGTCAAAACTGTCACCTCTTAGTCTTTTGCTTGTGTCTATTATTCTAAGTCTCTAGTGATGTTACATGATGTAGGTATTATGTTTGGATGAATGTACAGCAAATATAGATACTCAAACTGCTTCAAAACTTAAGGATGCAATATCTAGTGAATGCAGAGGCTTGACGGTTATCACAATTGCTCACCGTATCTCCACAATTCTACATACGGACAAAGTTCTCGTTCTTGATCAAGGAGTCTTGGTATGTTCATTAAATCGGCTCGCTCTTCTTTTATTTTGTTTCTTTAACCCTAACTGCATTTTGACATTGAACATAGTAATAAGTAGAGGTGGCAAAATGGACCTGCCTAAGCGGTTAAAACATGTTTTTAATATTGACCAAAAACACTTGCTTTTCCAAGTGTCTAAATTTATTTTGTAAATTATCAGTGTCATATATGAAAATAAATTATGTTATTTAAAAAATTATCAAACTTTTTGATTAATATGAAGAAATAGATTTTATTAGGCTAGTAAACGATCACCGAACGTTCAGTGAACAGTTCGTGAACCGTTTGACGGGAAGTTCGTTTATGTTCGTTCATTTAATAAACGAACAAACATGAACACAAATTTTTGTTCATTTAATTAAACGAACGAACATGAACACATGTCTCGTTCGTTCATTTACGTTCGTGAACATTTGTTTATGTCCGTTCATTTACGTTCGTTTATGTTCGTTCATTTACGTTCACTTATGTTCGTTTGTTTACGTTCGTTTAAATATTCATTCAAATTTATTTATGACTAATATTAATTTAAAATTAATTTGATTTTTCATATTTTAAAACTCTTAAGCCTAATATAAAATCAATTTGATATCTTTATTTAGTTTTGAAATGTTGGATGTCAGGATAGTGATATTTTAAAATTTAATTTGAATATTCACGTTTACTTTTAGTTGGTGTTCGTTTATATTCATTTATGTTCGTTCGTTTATGTTCGTGAACCGTTCATTTAGAATATTAGTGAACGAACATAAACAAACACGAACACGTTCATTTTCTTAATGAATCCGTTCGTTTAAGTGTTCGTATTCGTTCATTTGTTCGGTTAAAGTTAAACGAACGAACACAAACAAGCCCCCCTTCGTGTTCGTTTACAGGTCTAGATTTTATGCACTAAAATAAGCTTGGGAAACTTTTGATCCGTTTGACTAAAATAGTTTTTATTTTACCCTTTTGATCCGTATGAGATGGAAATTGTCATCTCTTTTGTTTAGGATGCGTAGATACAATATTATTGGTTGGCAAGTTATGTAAATATTTAGGGTTCATAGCTATATTAAGGAAAAACTCATAATAATTGTACATGGACAAGCTTTAAATAATAGGGATGCTAAATAGTCCTTGTTCACATGAAAATCGTGTTAGACACATGAACCCGAACAAACACAAATTTGCAGGTTGACATGAACACGACTCATTTAATCTGAAAAAAAAGTTATTTCATTTTCTACATATTAATATTCTAAAATTACAAATTCGAAAACAAAAAAATGTGTATGAAACGATTATGCTTAAAGTATAAACCTCATCTTTACCTTAAAATAATATAAAAATAAACAAGCCAACCCGCTAATCTGTTAGGTTGATCTGAACCCGATCTTTTTAGCTAATTCTGTTCGCTGGTTTCTTATATTTGGGTTATAAAAATACGTTATTTTTGGCATGGTGCAGGTGGAGCAAGGAAACCCTCAGATTCTGGTCAAGGACGAGGCTTCCAGATTTTGGACCTTTGCTAAAGCATCCTCAATGTAGTGCCACCAGTCAATACTACGCTTCCTTCTTGTTGTGGTACATTAAATGTGTGTGTTTTATATATAGTTTCGTGGTTAGAAAAAAAAAAACTTGTTTATAAGATTAGTGTGCCATTGAAAGTTGTTGAATTTATAAATAAATTTCAAACAAAAAAGAGTATAACCGTCGCCCTATTCAAGGGCGAACCCATGGGCAGTGTTTTCACAACCAGGCCGGTCTTCGAATCGGTCGTCTTATCATTTCACTCGGTTGAACCGGTATCGAGAACCGGATGATGTCATAAATAATTTAAAAATTAAACATAAAAATATACAATGAAATTTAAATAAATTTTAATAATATATTATTTTTTTGTGGATTTATAATATTAATAAAGTATGAAGCCTTAAATAAATAAAATATGGAGTTTAAAGTAGTAAAAAGATCATTAAATAGTATTTTGGAAGGAAAAAAACAAAATAATTTTTTTTTGAAATATAGTCTGACCGGTTCAAATGAAAGTAGTTCAAATAAACACAACTGGACCAATTATGTGTTCGATTTTCAGTCTGGTCCGGTTATAAAAACATTGTGCATGAGTTTTGGAGAGAAGAAATACACCGACTCAAATTTAGCTCATTAGTGTAATAAGTTCCACTTTTTAACACACCCCTTTATAAAATACACTAGGCCTCTCTTAGCCCCTACTCAAATGTTTTTTTCTTCTAGGATTTTATAAAAAGGTTTTTATTAACGTGTTAAATAGTATAGGAGGTTATGAGTCAATTGTTAGGAAGTGTGACGGTTGTAACCGTAAATTGTCATTGTAATACGGTTCGTTTATGTAATATCCGAGATTTTCCCCGTCATATTTTTCCTAATCCTTCCACGTATCAAAAATTTAAGTCTTGAAAACTTGCTTAAAATCTATTTCTTTTATTATTTATAAACATTAAATTGTTTGATAAATATATATATTTGGGGTATGTATATGTATATATATGTGAACTTAAGATTTACAAAAATATATATATATATATAAATACATGTAAGAAAATATTCTTTAAAAACTTTATAAAGTTTACAATCATCATTATTATAAATAATATAATAAACTTATTTTATCTTGAGACTTATAAAACTAATAAATTATAAAAATTATAAAATAATAAAACCTTTGAAACTTTAGAGGGATTTATAAAAAAAATAAAACATGTTTATTTTTATAAAAGTCCAGGGACTGAAACTGTCAAACTCTGAAACTGTTTTAAACTAAAACTATATTTTTAAACTTAACAGTTAACCCCTGAAACAACAGGGACATGTTTTGCCATTCCACTAAACACCTGAGACCCAAACCGGTCCCGAATTCGAAACCCCCCAGTCCCGGTTTTCCCTCAATTTCACTCGAACTCGCGTTTCCGGCCAGTTTCACTGAACCTCGAGCATCGGCTTGCGCATGCGACCCTTATCTAACAACATTCAATGTTTGATTCCATCGATAACCATGCGTGATTTCGTATTTGATCCGCCATTACTCAACCGTAAAACCCCCAACGGTTCAAGCCTTTAAGACTGAAATCGACTATAAATACCCACTCAAACACCTCAGCGACATCACACCACAACTACTCAAACCCTCAATTCGTCAGGATCGAACCTGCATTGCCGTTTGAAGCTCGCGACAGCCGAAGGCAAGGCCAAGCTCGTTCTCACCCATTTCGATATCATTTCAGGTAATTCAAATGGCCATTCTACTCGAAATCTTGCATAGATCAGAAGCCCTATGTTTAATTTGATGAACAAGGGGCTAATCGATGTGCATTTACGAATTCTTGATCTAGGGTTCATACGGGGATTTGGGGTTGGTTTGAGGTTCTGTTTAAAAAATTTCTTTTTCAAGTTTTAAGCTAATAAGGCAGTGGTTGGGATGGTTTAAGCGTGTGTGCGTCTAGGAACCGGGCAACCCGGGTTCGAATCCGGTTAGCCCAGTTTTGCTCTTTTCATTTTTTTAGCCTTTTAAACAACCTTTAAATCTTGTAATTATTTTTATAAATTCTGTTAAACTTATATAAACTTAAAAACGATTTTTATTTACACTTTTTGCATTTCAGAAACATTTTATTTATTTAAACCTAATTGAAACTTATAAATTTTAATCTTTAAAATTAGTTTTAAAATACTTGAAAGCTATAAAAATACTCCTAACTTTTAAAAAAAAAACTTATATATTATCTTAGAGTAATATGAACTTATGAACTTGTGTATTCTTACAAAACTTATATTTAAGTAAAGGCTTATTTATTTAATTGATTTGAAACAGGAAAATAAATATACTCTACCTAAAACCAAAATACTTGTAAACTTATGAAATAAATAAACTTTATAATTATTTAACTCAAGACTTATTTATTTATTCAAATTAGAACAAGAAAATGAATATGTTTTATTTATTTATAAGTTTCATAAAACTTAAATGGAAGCTTTAATTTAAAACATTTATAAAATTATAAATGTAAAATACTTATAAATTTATAAGTATTTATTGTTACTTAAACTACATTTTTAAACATTATTTATTTAATCTTATAACTACAACTTTCAAACATCATTTATTTACAAGTCAATACTTTAATAAATCTTGTACGACTTATAGTGATTATTTTAAATGAGATAATTATTCTTGTAGATAGTAAATTATTTACTCTTTGAATAATTTCTAATAACCCTTAACTATTATTTATTCTTTAAATGTTATTAATAATCCTTAATAATTACCTATTCTTTAAATACTTATAATTTATTCTTACAATAATTATTGGTAAACTTTAATAATTATCCATACTTTAAATAATTATTATAAATCTTTAATAATTATTTAGTTTTTCATTTAATTATTACTTCAACTTCATTTACGAATATTTAGAAAACTATTTGGATTATTATTATAAGACTTCTAAATAATTATTTTAATGATTATTCTAATCTACAAACTTATGAAACTTTGATATTCAAGTCTTGTGACATTCATTCAAAACATTTATTATAAAGTTGGGTTAAACTTGATTTAAACTTCATAAACACAATCAACCCCATTGGAACCCTAGCCAAATCCTGAAATCTTAGAACCTTTGTCTTAGACTTATGGAAATAAACTTGAAACTTTAGACTTATATTCTTAGGCTTATTGTGAGGATATTCTCCCTCAAAGTCTTGCAAACTTACTCCTATTCGGATACTCTTCATCATCCAAGTGAGTATACTTAGCCCCTTTTTCCTTTTATGCTTTTGGGGTGAAACATGTTCACAATTCTTAAACTTATACAATTCTTATACAACTATGACTACGTGTTTATTCTTATGTTAAACTTGAGACTTGTATGCTTAGATTAAACTTAAAACTAGCACATTCATTAGCTTTGATCTAGCCGATAGTAACAATGATAGATCTATTGCATTTGACCAATCCACCTTGATTGATTGACCCCTTCGGGGGGAGCCCTTGGTGTTTGTTACTACATTAAACTTTAAACTTGAGACTTATAAGGGTAACCTGCGGGTTATGCCTAAACTTGGTTGGAGGGTTGATGTGCATAATGTTTAAGATACTTGTTCTCATACTTACATTAAAGAATGCATATATCATAGTGAATTGTAATTCTTTTCAAATACTTGTTAAACTGTGTCAAAACCTTTGTATCTCACCAACTATTTTGTAGTTGACAGATTCTTTCACATGTTTCAGGTACTACAACATGAGACTTTACTGTGATCACATAGGATGCTTGGACCTAGAATGCTTAATCAATTAGACTTGTATTCTTGTTATGTATTTGATTTATTCTTTGTATTGGAACCTTGAAGTTATTTAATAAAATTATTTAAACCTTAATAGTCAACCTTGTGCTATTGAACAACCGCGTCCGCCCGACGTATAATCCGCCGTCGGTTGGGGTGTGACAGATTGGTATCAGAGCCTTGGTTATAGGGAATTAGGTTATTAGACACATGACCTAGACTATAACTTAGGAGACCCAAACATGAGTTATCTCATGTCCCTTACTAGGAATTCTCTCCTCATTCTATTCTTAAATCTTATACGTGAACGCTCGGAGATTCTACGATTCTACTTACCTACGTACTACAAGAGGCTACTACATCGAGGACACGTTCTTAGGCTTCAAGCCTAATCCACCACTAAACTCTCGTCAAGAATATTTAAGTTCTAGATAATGTGTGAGAACTTGTGCGGACCGGAAGGGTGGATACTTGTATTCTGGGAAACTCTGTCAAGGAAAGCATTTCGTATAAATCCAAATCAACCGTTGGACCCGTATGTTTTCCTGGGAATTCTTGGGATGAGTATCCACTTATAGGAATGCACGACTTTTCTAAACATTAGTGAGCTCAAATTTCTCTTGATATGTCAAAGTACTCACTTAGTGATATGCACTAAATGAGTGCTATCTCAAATGCTATAAACTTCATAAATTCATGATTCAAAAACTTTCCTCTGTAGCCTTTACTCTATGATCCTTATGTTTCGTCTCTTCAAGAATAATCACATGACAGCATGCTTACTCGTCATGACCTGAAGGAGTTACCTTCAAGGAGAAATTCTTACAAGATTATACTTAAAAACTGCATACATAAACTTATATTCATAGATACTACCCAATAAACTTCGTGATCGTTGTAATACAACCCTTAAAACTATGTATTACTCTACACATTCTTCTACAAAACTTCACTATTTTATAAATATGACACCTAAGAGGTAACCCTTGTATTTTTACCTTACCTCCTTAGCACTTAACCAAGCTTCATTTAATAACTAACTCAAAACTTTCGTTACACTTTTATACATCTCAAAGTTTTCATACGTCCTTAAACTTCATGATCCTTGAAATAACAGCCCATTAAAAACTATGTATTGTCCTACAAGTCCTTTTACAAACTTCATTGTTTTATAAACTTGACACTTAAGGGGAAACCCTTGTGTTTTCATTTTATCACTCAAAACTTCATTTGATGATTTACTCAAACTATGTCACACTTTTACATCTCAAAACTTTCATACGAATTTAAAAACTTACGCATCGCCGTTTCTTGTAAACAAAACTTAACGTCTTTTAAAATATAAAGTACATTAACAAAGAAATTCGTAACCTAAGTAATTTCCTTGTAGAGGAAGAAGAACAAACAAGCTCCACGTTTAAAGACTCTAAGCCCACAATGAACCCTGACATAGCACCATAAACCCAAACATCGGTGACAACAACTGAGAGAAGTTGTAGGCCCATGAGGAAGTTCTGGCTAGGGAAATAGGGTACTTAAGTGAGTCCTTGTGACCACCCCTTTCTTCCGGGAATCTTCCTCGTTAGCCCATCAACTTCCAATTAAAACTATTTTTGAAAACATTACTGTGATAACTTAGTATTATGTATAAAAACTTTTGAATATATTTGATCAACTTACTTACAACCTTTTCTTTCTACTCTTGCTAGGTAATGGACTCCCACTCACACTCTTCACCAGTGTATCGTCCAAGAGGAGAGTCCGACCGCGAAGAGAGTAGCGAGTCACCGGTGTACCAACCAAGTCCCTACCCTAATGCTAGGGCAAGAGCTGAGCTCAACACCAATTGGACCAGAAACCCTAGGACATCACCACCGAGGAATCCCTATCAACCACCTCATCTTCACCACCGGTTATCATCACCACCAAGGGACCCGTACCTAGCACCTACCCCTACCCTAAGGGCTAGGCATGCCGGAGTACCTGCCGTGGCAATGGGGATCCCGGTGCCTAACATTCCTAGGTTTTTGGAAATCAAAGAATTTACGAGGAGGGAGATGGAGCATAGGGCTCGGCACGACCTGTTAAACCAAAGGATCAACGACCTGGCCGATCAAATCTGGATCCAGGAAGAAAAGATTGTAACTTTGGAAGAAGACAGAGAAATCCTCGAACACCGCACCGAGACCACTAGGGCAGAGGCTAGGTTTGCCATCCGAGTAACCCTAGCAGTACTTGTGGTAGTACTAATCTGTTTCTTGGTGGAGAGCTACTTAAGACGTGCATGAAGCCTCCATTTCTATTAAATTTTAAATTTTGTCTTATGTAAGGGCTAGAAACCCAAATTTTGAAACATCTAATGAAAGTTATTTTAAAATTTCATCTTGTTATCACTTGTTAATTTGACACTTCTTTCATCATTACAAACTTAACCCTCTCACCCAAACACTTCCGTCAAGAGCAGCCCGCATTAGTATTAGAGATAATGAACAACGTAGCATTAAACTATAAAAAAAACCCTAAATGGCACGTATACTTGAAGAATAAACCTTGAATGAACCTTCTGATTCGTAAGCACTCTTTTAAAACAACTCGGCTTACGAATCACTGTCGTAATCAACTATGATCCTTACTCTTATATAGACTTCACACTTATAAACTTGACCAACTTTTCGTTTGACAATCATACAAACCTTTTCATAAGTCTTACTTATACTATTTATCAATGTCTAACTCGTCGTTTTTGAACATCGTAATAAAAGAAAACTATACTTTCTATTATGAACCAAGATAAAACATTTGTAAACACACTATCATAAACCTTATCGAAACTTTTCCCGTTACCCTATGCTTGGAGACTTTCCTCATTCAACTCTTATCACGTAAAAGACTTATTATAAATTGCAACGGGAACTAAAAGCTTAAATACACGTTGCTAAAACATTAAACTTCGTATACACAATTATGAGGTCAGAGACTTTTGAGTCATGTAAGACTTGTATAAATACTCAATCCCGTGTTCTTAAAACTAAACATGATCAATAAAGGATCATGTAAAGCTTAATACTGAAACTTGAAACTCAACTGACTTATCCTATTTTCAAACTTATACTTGGATTCTTAGTCTTGAAAACTCTGTGTGTCCATCTTAACCAAACCCTATAAGACTTGATAAACATACATTCCATATATACGAGAAAACTCCACTCTTGATACTAGACACTAGCTGGAAGGAGGACATTACTCTCTTTAGCATAGTACATCCCCTGACTCCTATCTAAAGCAAACATCAGGATCCACTAATCTTCTGGACAACTCGAATCTTCTGTGAGAAAGCGTATAACGGTTAATCCTGTTCCAAACGCTGTCCCATACCTCTCTTAAACACTAGAGTATTTAGATAACCGCTTTATACTCAAAACGTAATCGTATACTTCTATACACTGAAGCTAAACTAAAAGACTTTAAACTACTCCATGGTTGGCGTATTCTTGTTCAAACATGATGAACGTACGAGACTTTAAGCTACTCCATGTTTGACGTATGCTTGTTCAAACCCGATGGACGTATAAGACTTTAAGCTACTCCATGTTTGACGTATGCTTGTTCAAACATGATGAACGTATGAGACTTTAAACTACTCCATGTTTGACGTATGCTTGTTCAAACATGATGAATGTATAAGACTTTTAAACTACTCAAGGTTTGATGTATTCTTGATCAGACACGAGGAAAGTGTAAAGACTTTAAACTACTCAATGATTGAAGTATTCTTAATCAATCACGAGGAAACTTTGAAACTCTAAATCTTATCACATTCTTCTCTCTTTAATCATTGAATGACGTTTCTCTCTAAGGGACGCGTTAATCAATGATCACCCTTACGTGGAAACTTTAGTCGTGAGTTAAACAAATTCTTGTACTCTTCCTTGATCCACACACTAACAGAAAGACCTATACGGACTATGCGACGATTTAAATGCTTGCGGGTGCACACGTAAGTATGAAAAATCAGCGTATAGGAAGACATAGTAAACTCTGTCGTGTGCCATGATCTAGGATCTATCGTAAAAGGTAGCCACGAAACTCAGGTACCGTAAGAAATCCTTAGACGTATTAGTCTACAAACTCAAATCATTACATTATCATCAAATCCATCCTGGGGGATGCACCTCACTTTAAATCCAGAATGGAAGTTCATCAGTTATTCTCTCAAATGCATTTCTGAAAACGAATCTTCATGTATTTCAATAAAACTACATGCTTCTTAAGGGAACTCTTGGCAACCATATGCTTTGAAAACTTAGAAACTTGAGCGTAACCTTATCCCTATCCTTACAACTCTTTTAAAAATCTAAACGTAACCCAGGGTTTTCTTGGGAACGTAAGGCATTTTTATCATTTTCTTTGGGCGTATCATAGACTTAAATCCTAATCTAAACCCTTTTACTTTAACTTCAGGATGAAATTTCCTAAAGTAGGGGAGACTGTAATATCCGAGATTTTCCCCGTCATATTTTTCCTAATCCTTCCACGTATAAAAAATTTAAGTCTTGAAAACTTGCTTAAAATCTATTTATTTTATTATTTATAAACATTAAATTGTTTGATAAATATATATATTTGGGGTATGTATATGTATATATATGTGAACTTAAGATTTACAAAAAAAATATATATATATATATATAAATACATGTAAGAAATTATTCTTTAAAAACTTTATAAAGTTTACAATCATCATTATTATAAATAATATAATAAACTTATTTTATCTTGAGACTTATAAAACTAATAAATTATAAAAATTATAAAATAATAAAACCTTTGAAACTTTAGAGGGATTTATAAAAAAATAAAACATGTTTATTTTTATAAAATTCCAGGGACTGAAACTGTCAAACTCTGAAACTGTTTTAAACTAAAACGATATTTTTAGACTTAACAGTTAACCCCTGAAACAACAGGGACTGTTTTGCCATTCCACTAAACACCCGAGACCCAAACCGGTCCCGAATTCGAAACCCCCCAGTCCCGGTTTTCCCTAAATTTCACTTGAACTCGCGTTTCCGGCCAGGTTCACTGAACCTCGAGCATCGGCTCGCGCATGCGACCCTTACCTAACAACATTCAACGTTTGATTCCATCGATAACCATGCGCGATTTCGTATTTGATCCGCCATTACTCAACCGTAAAACCCCCAACGGTTCAAGCCTTTAAGACTGAAATCGACTATAAATACCCACTCAAACACCTCAGCGACATCACACCACAACTACTCAAACCCTCAATTCGTCAGGATCGAACCTGCATTGCCGTTTGAAGCTCGCGACAGCCGAAGGCAAGGCCAAGCTCGTTCTCACCCATTTCGATATCATTTCAGGTAATTCAAATGGCCATTCAACTCGAAATCTTGCATAGATCAGAAGCCCTATGTTTAATTTGATGAACAAGGGGCTAATCGATGTGCATTTACGAATTCTTGATCTAGGGTTCATACGGGGATTTGGGGTTGGTTTGGGGTTCTGTTTAAGAAATTTCTTTTTCATATTTTAAGCTAATAAGGCAGTGGTTGGAATGGTTTAAGCGTGTGTGCGTCTGGGAACCGGGTAACCCGGGTTCGAATCCGGTTAGCCCAGTTTTGCTCTTTTCATTTTTTTAGCCTTTTAAACAACCTTTAAATCTTGTAATTATTTTTATAAATTATGTTAAACTTATATAAACTTAAAAACGATTTTTATTTACACTTTTTGCATTTCAGAAACATTTTATTTATTTAAACCTAATTGAAACTTATAAATTTTAATCTTTAAAATTAGTTTTAAAATACTTGAAAGCTATAAAAATACTCCTAACTTAAAAAAAAAACTTATATATTATCTTAGAGTAATATGAACTTATGAACTTTTGTATTCTTACAAAACTTATATTTAAGTAAAAGCTTATTTATTTAATTGATTTGAAACAGGAAAATAAATATACTCTACCTAAAACCAAAATACTTGTAAACTTATGAAATAAATAAACTTTATATTTATTTAACTCAAGACTTATTTATTTATTCAAATTAGAACAAGAAAATAAATATATTTTATTTATTTATAAGTTTCATAAAACTTAAATAAAAGCTTTAATTTAAAACATTTATAAAATTATAAATGTAAAATACATATAAATTTATAAGTATTTATTGTTACTTAAACTACATTTTTAAACATTATTTATTTAATCTTATAACTACAACTTTCAAACATCATTTATTTACAAGTCAATACTTTAATAAATCTTGTACGACTTATAGTGATTATTCTAAATGAGATAATTATTCTTGTAGATAGTAAATTATTTACTCTTTGAATAATTTCTAATAACACTTAACCATTATTTATTCTTTAACCGTTATTAATAATCCTTAATAATTACCTATTCTTTAAATACTTATAATTTATTCTTACAATAATTATTGGTAAACTTTAATAATTATCCATACTTTAAATAATTACTATAAATCTTTAATAATTATTTAGTCTTTCATTTAATTATTACTTCAACTTCATTTACGAATATTTAGAAAACTATTTGGATTATTATTATAAGACTTCTAAATAATTATTTTAATGATTATTCTAATCTATAAACTTATGAAACTTTGATATTCAAGTCTTGTGACATTCATTCAAAACCTTTATTATAAAGTTGGGTTAAACTTGATTTAAACTTCATAAACACAATCAACCCCATTGGAACCCTAGCCAAATCCTGAAATCTTAGAACCTTTGTCTTAGACTTATGGAAATAAACTTGAAACTTTAGACTTATATTCTTAGGCTTATTGTGAGGATATTCTCCCTCAAAGTCTTGCAAACTTACTCCTATTCGGATACTCTTCATCATCCAAGTGAGTATACTTAGCCCCTTTTTCCTTTTATGCTTTTGGGGTGAAACATGTTCACAATTCTTAAACTTATACAATTCTTATACAACTATGACTACGTGTTTATTCTTATGTTAAACTTGAGACTTGTATGCTTAGATTAAACTTAAAACTAGCACATTCATTAGCTTTGATCAAGCCGATAATAACAATGATAGATCTATTGCATTTGACCAATCCACCTTGATTGATTGACCCCTTCGGGGGGGAGCCCTTGGTGTTTGTTACTACATTAAACTTTAAACTTGAGACTTATAAGGGTAACCTGCGGGTTATGCCTAAACTTGGTTGGAGGGTTGATGTGCACAATGTTTAAGATACTTGTTCTCATACTTACATTAAAGAATGCATATATCATAGTGAATTGTAATTCTTTTCAAATACTTGTTAAACTGTGTCAAAACCTTTGTATCTCACCAACTATTTTGTAGTTGACAGATTCTTTCACATGTTTCAGGTACTACAACATGAGACTTTACTGTGATCACATAGGATGCTTGGACCTAGAATGCTTAATCAATTAGACTTGTATTCTTGTTATGTATTTGATTTATTCTTTGTATTGGAACCTTGAAGTTATTTAATAAAATTATTTAAACCTTAATAGTCAACCTTGTGCTATTGAACAACCGCGTCCGCCCCGACGTATAATCCGCCGTCGGTTGGGGTGTGACAGTTTAAATAAACGAACATGAAACAGAATGAGGAATAGATGAATTTGAGTTGAAACTCCCTATCTCTCAAAATCGATCGTAACACGTTTTGATTCCTAGTGTTGAAATTTCTGAATCTACCACTCGTTCTTAACATTTTGTTAGTGTTTGGATTTGTTCTCTCTTTATACTCATTTTGCCATCTCTACACGCAATAACTCCCCGAAGATTCGCGAATATGATTTTCCTATTTTACAAGTTATATTTCTACTTAGAAAAATATTTGTAGTCGCACGTTAATCATTGATGTAGGATGGATACATGTCATATATGGAAGAAATGTCAAAATCAAGGGGACACATGTATAAGAGGATAAAAAGAGTTGAAAATGATATGAAGGTGGGTGTTGGGAGGTGGTTATTGGTGAGCAAAAGGATAATGGGAATTATTGTGTTTGCATTGGTGGCACCATGCCCATCTTTAGTTCAATTATTTCATAAATTATTAGTCAATGAAGAGGGTTCAAATGTGTTAATAAGTTTTATTATTAACATTCTAATTCATATTACACTATACTCTAAAGCGACATTACCGTTTTAGTGTCGTGACAAACCCAATCATTTATGATTGAACAACATCGTTTGAAGTATTGAGGTATTATCGTATCCGATATCGGTAGTATTTTTTTGTGTCGTAAGTTTTAGCGAGCGACGTTACTATTTTGGTGCTGTGACAAACCCAACCGTTTATGAGCGCGCGTTTTTAAATTTTTTTTTTTAATCAGATTTTTTTTACATAAAACATTTTTAGTTGGGAATCAAACACATAATTGACTTTGGCTTGGTGGTTGCGCCGACTGCTTGGAGTTCACTCACACCCACCCCATTCACACGGGTTCGAACCTTGGGTGTGGGGATTATTTTTTAGTATTTTTTTTATTTTTTTTATTCGATTTTCCCAAGCTTTTTATTAAGCTTATATTTTTGTTTTTTCTTTCATAATTTAATTTTTACTTTACAAACCTTAACACGCCCGTTTTATCATCATTACCGCAAGTTAGTACTCCGTCGCGGAGAGCGGGAATTCCCCCTAGTTTGATACAAAATGATAGAGTAGCTTTATTATAATATTAACCAGGTAGTGTCATCAAACAAGATTCCATTTTAATTTCAAATTTTATAAGATTAAAATATTACAAAAAACAAGTCAGAGGTTACGGCAAACAATTACTTCAATTAGTTCTCTTATTAAAATATTTAAACAATACATAATTATCAATTATCTCAATTAGAACCGACAACTTTTCCCCCAAACTTTGATCAGATGGTAAAACTCACCACTCTATTTTGTAAAGTTTAACTTTGACATTCTTAAGTTTTTCAAGTTTCGAGTTTACCTTCTTAGTATATGTAATCTAATTTTTCTTCAATAACTTTCGCGCTTATTTGTTTTTTTTGTTGACGTCCCGGTGTAAATTTTGTTAAAAATGGACTCGTATTCAAAATAGAGTACTTTTTTACTTTTTAGGTATTATGGGTTATGTCGACTTACAACCGTGAAGAATGAGACCGGTACCGACTGAAAAACATCGATACAGTTATGTAACTGTCTTTTATCTATGTTTCGACCTCCACAACCGAGTCGCCGTAATTTCATACGTTGTTTTTGTGCTTAGCCACGTTAATGTGACCGCCTCAACCGTTTAAAGTCCGCCTCCCGCCGCGGAGCGTGAAGCAAAATTTATTTAACCACATTTCTTTTTGTGCTTAACCACATTCATGTCACCGCCTCAACCGTTTAAGATCCGGTTCCCGTCACGAAGCGCGGGGTACAATTTCTAGTTTCTATGAAAATGCATATTCAAATTTCATACACACTCTAATTTTAGTGACCTTCAACTCGATTGCTTTAGTGGCGTGCAATTAATGACATTCACATTTACCCTATATTTAGATTTGAGGTCTTAATTAAATTCGACACTACTTTCCATTCATTAAAATATGGATCAACTTTAGAATTCACTTCTTATTCCTTATGTTTAGAGATTCACTATTTATTTCTATATCTATTTCTTATATTTTTTTGTGAATGACTGTGAATGAAAGAAAAAGAAAAAATAAGAAAATATATTATTTAATTAAATAGTGATAAATATGAGAAATGATATGTGAGAGTTTTTAAAAAATGAATAATTTGTAGTGATAAATTTGAGTTTTAATTAAATTATAGGGATGTGAATGAGGAAGCTATTGTGAATGTTCTTAGTCGACAACCCCGGTGTAGAAAACCACAACTTGTTTAGAGCATTCACATCAGCTTAGTCGACAACCCCGGGAAAAAGATGTTGTCCACCATCCGACCGCCACCACACAGCAGACGGTAGCCACTACTGTGATGAGCCCGACACGCAGACAACATTCTGATCCCGAACTCTATTGGTTGCACTAAAGCCCCTTTTGAATTGCTTTCACCTTGTTGGCTGTTTCACGAAGACACAGAGCAGTGAAGCATGGTGCTTTTTGGCTTTTCTTGCGGAAGTTTTTAAAGTTCAGGGGGGTGTGGTACTTTTGGTTCTTCATTGCTCGCAAGAATGGTACTGTACTAATTTTTCTTTCGTGATGAAGGTTTCAACTGAGTTCCAAATTTATCTAATCTCTTCATAATTTTGAAAGTCTTGTGGGGCGAAATTCTCTTCAAATGGGGCGAAATTCTCATATGGGTACTCTCAATTGAAAGTCTTGTGATGAATGCACTCCAGGTGTTTGATGAAATGCCAATACTATTTTTTTTGTATTTACACCCAAATTCCACGCTTCAACTCCAGGCGTGACTCCTGTCGCCTCTTTTTATGACACCCCCTTCTTCGTCTTCAAATGGCCCATTGCCATGTCCATTTCGTAAGTTTCATTGTTGCCCGGATGGTGAAGGGGGAAATAAGGGGATTTCTCAGTTGATCTCTCATCTTAAGAGGTTGCACCTTCCTAGCGATGAACGTAGAAGTGTGTTGTGAGAGGCTATTGTCACGGACCAGGGGTTGTTTATGGCGGTAGAGGGTACTTTAAAGGTTTTAGGTCAATGGATGTGTGGGATTTGTATGAGTTTACATGCCATTAGTCGTGCCTGCCATCACCCTGATGGTATTGTCCGTTTTACTGATCGTGATAATGACATGGATGGACACATTGTCGGTATTGTGAAGCCTTCTATCTGTGTGGATGAGACCAATATACAGGAGTCGTTTATTTTGGATGTTGTTCTCCTTGATCGTGTCTTTAAAGCGCCTATTGTTACTGTCAAGAGCATTCCTCATAGTTGTCGTTTGGCTTTCTCTCAAGCGTTGAAGACCGCTCTCTGCAAGGTGGTTGCCCAACCGGGATCCATTGAAGCATGGGTTAGGTTGTTCCTTCTTCCTCGTTGCACTTTGCAAGTGTTTAGACCACAAAATAGGTAAGAAAGCAGGTCTGGGAATAGGAGGGCCTTGCAACAACGTTCAATCCTGAGTTCTTTAGCCACTTGGGGGAAAGAGGATGGTATTGCCATGTTAGTTAAAAATATATTTAATAGTTCTAGTTTGGAATCTTTTGGCCCAGGAGGCATTGATAATCATAAGGAGGGAGCTGTGGGCAATACCAACATCAGGCAGTGTCTTCGTAAGGTTGCAGATGGCCATTTTACAGCGGCAGTGAAGGTGTTATGCTCGTCTGGTGTTGCTCCATACAATGGCGATACCATACAAGCTTTAGAGGCTAAACACCCGCACAGGCAACCTCCATCTATGCCAAGTGAAATATACTCCGAGCCTCCTCTTGTTGCGGAGGTTGATAGTGTCCTTGGTTGCATTAAATCGTTTCCTAAGGGAACTTCGTGTGGGAAAGACGGCTTGCGAGCACAACACATTTTGGATGCTTTATGTGGAGACGGGTCTGCAGTTGCCACTGATCTTTTAACTACTATCACCGCAGTGGTCAATTTGTGGTTAGGGGGGAGATGCCCATCGAGTTTATCCGGTTTTGTTGCGTCTGCTCCTCTTACACCGCTCTTAAAACCCGACAACGGGACCCGACCTATTGCAGTGGGTACTATATGGAGGCGGTTGGTGTCCAAGGTTGCTATGAAGGGTGTCGGTAAAGAGATGGCCAAGTACCTTAATGATTATCAGTTTGGGGTTGGTGTGTCGGGTGGCGCCGAGGCCATATTACATAGCGTCAACCGGGTATTGAATGAACGTCACACGGATGGGTCTCTGGCCATGCTTACAGTAGATTTTTCTAATGCATTTAATCTGGTGGATAGATCAGCCTTACCTCGCGAGGTCTGGATGAGGTGCCCGTCTATTTCTTTGTGGGTAGAATTCCTATATGGGCAACCAGCTAGATTGTATCTTAGAGACGAGTACATTTGGTCCACCACCGAGGTTCAACAAGGAGACCCATTGGGACCACTTCTTTTCGCTCTTGTTTTGCACCCCCTTGTTCATCAAATTAGAGACAATTGCAAGCTTCTTCTTCATGCTTGGTATCTTGATGATGGGACTGTCATTGGAAATTCAGAAGAGGTGGCTAGAGTGTTAGACATTATTAAGGTGGTGGGTCCTACCTTGGGTCTTGAACTGAATATTAAGAAAACTGAGTTATTTTGGCCTTCATGTGATGGTAGCAAGTTTCATGATGGTTTATTCCCTGTGGACATTGGGAGGCCGTTATCCGGGGTAAAACTTCTTGGGGGGGCTGTCAGCAGAGATGCAAATTTTATTAGTGGGTTAGCTAAGAAGAGAGCTACTAACGCTGTTAATTTGATGCGTCTTCTTCCAAAACTTCGTGACCCGCAGAGTGAGCTACTCTTGCTTCGATCTTGTATGGGTATTGCCAAACTTTTCTTTGGCTTGAGGACGTGCCAACCCGTACACATGGAGGAGGCAGCGCTGTTATTTGACGAAGGAATGTGTGGGGCGATTGAGGACATAGTTGTTTGTGGAGGTCCTTTCTTTGGAGACTTCCAATGGCGACTTGCTTCCCTACCGATTAGGTTTGGGGGTTTGGGGTTGTATTCCGCTGTAGAGGCTTCATCTTATGCCTTTGTAGCCTCGAGGGCCCAATCTTGGGCGTTACAGGACCACATCTTACGAGACAGCGGCATATGTGGTATGGATTCTGATTATGATTGTGATTTGGCTTGTCTTCGTGATACGATTTCAAGCTTTGACTTCAGCGGTTTCACTAATAAGGACACCGCCCCCCCTAAAGCACAACATGCATTGGCGAGTGCCCTTTTTAGTAAAATCGTCCGTGAAATGGAAGTCCAGTTTGAAATGACTGTTAGACAAAGAGCTGTTTTTGAGTGTCTACGAGCACCACATGCTCAAGATTACCTTCTCGTGATCCCTATAGATGGGCTAGGCCAACATATGTCGCCGATGGAGTATCGTACTATCCTTAAGTATCACCTCATGATTCCACTATACCCGGTTGACGAGTTATGCCCTGTTTGCCGTAAGGCGTGTTTAGACTCCTATGGGGAGCATGCGGTTCATTGTAGAGAGCTCCCGGGGTTCAAGTACCGACACGACTTGGTTAGGGATGTTCTTTTTGACATATTTAGGCGTGTCGGGGTTTCTACTATAAAAGAGGCACCAGTGAATTTCTTGACGGACCCATTGGAAGGAAGATCAACACTTAGACCCGCTGACATTTTGGTCTTTGGGTGGATAGGTGGGAAACATGCGTGTGTAGATCTAACAGGGGTCTCCCCTCTGGTGGGCTTGGGAGCTAGTGCTTTCACGGTGAGTCAGACTGCTCTAAAAGCAGCTTCGAGCAAAGTGACCAAACACGAGAAAGCGTGTCTTGACAACCAACACGTGTTTATACCATTTGCTTTTGACACTTTTGGTTTCCTTGCACCAGAGGTCGTGGAGTTACTTAACCGAGTACAGCGGGTCATACATAGTAATGTTATGACCCCAAGATCTGTAGATGTAGTTTTTAAAAGACTTGGTTTTGCTATTCAAAAAGGGTTGGCGGCGCAGCTTGTTGCCCGTTTGCCTTCTATCTCTATGTAATTTCCCTTTGAGAGTTGTGTTTAATCCAATATTGATTAAATTTCAAAAAAAATATAACCTTTTTTCATAGTTTTCTTTAAATTTGTTTTAACCTCCCACATCTCATTTTCTATGTCACTTGCAAACACTTATTTTATTATTTTTTCTCTTTCCTATACACTTACAAAAAATATAGAGATTAATGAAAATGGATTTCTATATTTAGACAATCTCTATTTACTAAACTCTAAAATTAATGGTTGAGATATAGATACTAATGGAGGTGTAAATATGATAAATTTCTAAATAATAGAGATGAAGATGACCTATGTGAATGCCTTTACAAACATGTCTAGCGTGAGTTATATTATCTCAAATAGCAATTCATCCATCTTTTAAAAATATCATCTTCTCAAGTAATCCATTATTTTTCACAAACATTCTTCCATTTTCCATATCATCGTTACAACTTAGAATTATTTTTCATAACCAAATTATTTATTACAAAAACCTATTTAGATTTTAATATCATATAATTAAATTTAATAAATTACATTTAAATATTACATGATTAAAATTTAAAAATAAAAAGTTATAATACAATCAAAATATATATATATATATATATTATAATTAGAAGGAAAATTGTAAAATTTAGAATTCAACATTACATAAATTAGAACATTATATAACAGAAATATTACATAATTTGTCAAAAACATAATTAAGTTTGTAATCTTAAATTTTACAAAGTTTATAAAAGTCCACACGTTGATAATTATGCAACCTATGTTTATAATTACGCAAGCTATTTTACAATTACGTATATGTAATTTGATATAATACATGTAATTCACGTATATGTAACACAAGTTACGTATATGAACACAAGTTACGTGTTTTAAAAAAATGAATTTTTAAAATGCTAGATTTTATGGTGTAATTTTTTTTAAAAAAATAATGTTGTATAAAAAAGTTATACGTGTTTTAAAAAAATGGGAGAACTTAAAAAAAGTCAACCAAGGTAGGCTATTCCAATTTTACACTTTGAGATTCTTTTCACGCTTAAAACCAAACACCTTTGATCTTAACCCTTGATTTCCTAGATCAATTATCTATATTCATTCGTACCTTCGCACGATAAGATTCCTTTGTGTTTAAAACTCTCTCTAAATATACACACACACACAAATACATACATATATAAAGACACACACAATATTTTTTAGCACATATATTTATAAAAAAAAATATTTTTCCTCATGATTCAGTTTATTCGAATCAACTCAAATTCAAATCATTTTTTTAATTTGAATTTAGTTATAATTTACTTTTAAAAATCGAAATTCAAATAACCAGAACTAGGTGTGATGCCCGCGTTACTCGACGGGGTACTAAAACAAAACGTTAAATGAACCAAAAAAGGAAAAAAAATGCTGCCAAACGAAAAAGTAAAAAAAATTCCACCCCCAGGGATCGAACTGTCACACCCCGGCCGACGGCGGATTATATGTCGGGCCTGACGCGGTTGTTCATAAGCACATGATTGACTATTAAATGCGTTACTATAATTATTCATCAAAATTAAATATTAGTTACAAAGGAAAATTGAAACATATAGTTCATAACATAACAAAATTTAAATTATTTATTGCTAGGTACATAGCCCTAAGTGCTCAAACATGGTCCTCAAACAGGTGCATCTGAAATATGTAAGTAACTGTCAACTACAAGTAGTTGGTGAGAAACATAGGTTTTGACACCAAACAAAGTTGATTAAAGTTTACAATTCAATATGTTCAAAGCAAGTCTAAAGCATACATGTGAAAACATACAAGGTTCCAAATCGTACAATCAAGCCATGTAAATGTATGCACAATCCCCCAGATTGCGTGAAGTTCCAAAATGTATACACAAAACCCGCCAAGGTTTTGTGTTAAGTAATTAATCGGATTCCCGTATAAATAATCATAAAAGGTACTACCTTAGGCTTGCCACACAAGTTAATGATTGTACTAAACATGAACACACGCATGGTCACCAAGAAGTTTAAGACATGAAGCACCAAGACTTTAGCATAAGAACATAGGTAATTGAATTGCGTAGGTAAAGTATGTAGACATGTTCGACCCCGAGTATTTGTAAACAAGTAAAGTAAAAAAGGAGCTATGAAACTCACATGTAATGAAGCTAGAAATGATAGGAATTGATAATGATGGATAGGCCTCGTAAGGATTTCTCACAATCAACCTATATGGATAATTGTATTCCAACTTAATGTATGTTTAATAGAAATAAGAAAATTCTGATATTTTAGGGTTTTCATAGGGTTTGGGGTTAGATATGGTATTGTGTATATTTTGTCAGAAAAATATATGTTCATGACAAGTATTGAAATAATAACAAAAATAGTTTATAAAATTAATTAGAATCAATTAAAATTTCTAGTAAATATGTTTTGAATTTATTTATGTAATTATTCTAAAATAAGTAAATCATAGAATAGATAAAGGTTTAAATATTAATACGCTTGGATTTATTTATATAATTATTCAAAAAAATAAAAATAAATTACGGAATGAAAAAGGTTTAGATAATTTATTCTATGTAAATAAAACAGCTAATTAAGCTATTTAAATAATCTATTTATTTAAATGAATTATAAAAGAGGTATTAATTAAATATAAATGTTAAATTAATTGAATTTTGTATCACCGTTTATCTAAAATGAATATTTAAGTATTTTCATAGATTTAAAATGTTTAAATAGTGTGGGTTAATAATGTTTTAAACAATTAATTAAAATTGGTTTACAAACATTATTATTTTATAAATGAAACCTCATAATTAGATTTGTATAAATAAATCATATATATTGTTTATTTAGGGGTTTATAATGTGTTTTTAATAAAATAAAATAGATAAAATATTATTTTATACATTATGTTTTTTTATAAAGATCACAGAATATATTTATTAAATTTACAAAAATTTAATTAGAGTTTTACAACGTTAATTTTATGTGTATAATCCCAAATACCGGCCACCGGGACTCTAACCCGCGTCGAGCCCGGGCTACACACCATGCGCGCACTTAACCAAAGACCAGGGCTTATGCCTTGGTCTTAACCTGATGTGCTTAATCTAAATAGAACAATTCCAAGTTCATCTCCTTCCCCAAATGAACCCGTAACCCTAGCCCCCAAATTGACCCGCTTATGCAACCCGATCGACTCTAAATATATAGGTATTTCATTCCCTGGATCGAGACGAGTTTATGGGTGCAAGTATTACCTGAAATGAACACGTAGAGGATGAGAACGACTCGACGAAACATGTTCGTGTTCTTCGACTAGATTGGGTGTTACAGAGGTGTTTTCAGAAGCAATTAAGGGTAGGAGGAGCTTTAAATGAGTGTCTTCCATGACTGGGAGTGCATATTTATACACAATTCATGCGGGAATGGACCGATCGATTAAATGTGTTTCAATGGGGTTTCGATTACGAGTTACCCATTGTAATGATCATCAAAGTTCAATTAAACTCAAGGATTAATCGTTTAGGTGTCCTAAACATAATGACATTAACGATTTTGCACGAAAATATCTCAGAGACGAGTTCGAGATAAAGGTTTCGAAAACCGGTTATTGCGGACTCGAACCCGACTGAGTGTGTGGGGAAAAGGTTTCCAAAATTTGAAAATCAGTCCCTGAAGTTTCATGTTTTATTATTTCATATATAAACCTTGTTTTAAATTGGAATTAGGGTTTCAGGAATTACAATTTAAACCCTGAACTTTTATAAAATGAAAAATTATTAAATTTATAAGTTTTTTTATAAAATCACATAAGTCTTAATATTATATTTAAATGCTACAAACATAAAAATATAATTTTTGCAAAATAAAATGGTTTCATTTCTATTAAAATTATTTACTTTGTAAATAATTAATATAGCTTTTATAAACTCAAATTTTATTTATAGAACTTCTAGTTTAGTTTTTATAGATTTGTACATATATATATATATATATATATATATATATATATAGGCTTAGAAATAACTTAATATATATGTATTTATTTCTTAGAACTTTAAACAATTATTTATATAATCCCTTATTTAGATATGTGTTATTTTTGAATTGAAATAATGGTACTCAATGAATGTATGTATGTATGCTCATGTAATGAAATGGATAAATATGATAACTTTTATTGAAATGGATAGATGCAAGTCATATAATAATGAAATTACAAGTACCGGAATAGTAAAAATAAAGGCCGAAAATTCCTTAGGATTACACGAACCCGGGTTGATGGGTCCAATAGGGTTTTTGGGTGCGCGCTCATGACCAAGCCAACCAAGTCTCATTTGTGTTAAGTTTTGAAACAGTATTCTTTTAACGTAAAGATATTTCGTTTTAAAAAAATCTGCCAATCAAAAACTTACACGTGGCCTTGCCACCAACATCAACCAATAAGAAGTTGTTATTGTACTGTACATAGCGTTTTGTTTTAGTATAGGGTAAGTAATAAACTCCTTTCACCAATTAGAGGTGATGATGGAATTTTAAAATATAAATAACCAAATTAATACAATAATTGATCAAAACTACTTTAGATATAACTGAAACTATAAAAACCAACATATAACCAACGATTATACATCAATATCTACGCAATCCCATCAATGCATTGAATAATTTGGCCTAACATAATTAATCCTTAGCTTTAATAAAGTGAAAAAGCAAGTCGTGGAGTGGTTCACATATCATATATGATTAGTAGAAGACGTGATATTAAGTTAATTACATATTCATATTTGTGTTATATAATATATATTGTAACTCGATACTAGAGGCAATGCGTTTAAATCACGAGAATAATTATTTTTTAGTATATTTATATGTTAGTGTTCCTGTTAGACAAGTTTGTACATACATAGCTATGAAATACGTGAAATTAAGTCCGAATTCAAATTTCAAATTCGAACCGATTTCAAATTCAGTCCGAATTCAAATTTCAAATTCGATTCGATTTTTTCGAATCAAGCTAGAATTCGAGTTTAAAATTTTAAATAAACATATTCAATTAAGTCAAGTAACTCGAAATTCAATTGGTTTTAACACCCCTAATTTAATCCATATATTTATATTGCTTGTGAAAATAAACTCCATTGATTATGATACTTGAAAGATTTTCATTGGTTGGTTGTCGATAATTCAATGAAACAAACCAAACCATATTCCGATTGAGACATCCCTGAAAATGGCCCACAACAACCAATCTCCACCTGACAAACCGCACGCCGCCGGCCCCCACCACAGCCGATCTCCACCTATTTCCTGATCCACACCCCACACCAATTCATTCCCAAGCAACCCATTTCTCTGAACCCACTAAAAATGGACGATCCGGTAGAAGATTGCCGGTCCGGCGCCGGAAACCGCCACATAATCCTTGGCAAGTATGAGATGGGAAGGTTGTTGGGCCAAGGAACGTTTGCCAAAGTATACCATGCAAGAGACCTCCTCACAGCGGAGAGCGTCGCGGTTAAAGTGATTAAAACGGAGCAGGTATGGAAACAAACACTACTAAACTACTGAGCATCACCGACAGAGGACTTCCTTAATAATCCGTCAATGATAGTCATTACTGTCCTTCAGACATACTACCATGCATGAGACTTTCATCTCACACACCTCCAAACAGTTCCATCGAACTGAACATGATTGTATGTGTAATAGCATTTATTATACCAGGAATATCAATAAATCCGATTATTGTAATTCCCTAGTATACCTTTTTTTAAGTTTCTATGGTATATTTCTAAATATTGCCTGATTACTCTGGGGCATTTACATTTATTGTTTTTGTGAACAAAGTAGCTAAATAATTCCAACGTGTTAAATAATACAAATATTATATAACTATTCGATTTTTCATTACAGGCTTTAGAATTTATAATTTCATATCATTACTGACGGATTTCGATGGTACTTTTTTTACTCAAAACCGAGCAGGTACGGAAGCAAGGTTTGATGGAACAAATCACCCGCGAAATCGCGGTCATGAGGCTCGTGCGGCACCCGAACGTCGTTCAACTAAAGGAAGTGATGGCTACAAAGTCGAAAATCTTTCTAGTAATGGAATACGTTAAAGGCGGCGAATTATTCACCAAAATCGCAAAAGGACGATTGAAAGAAAATTTAGCCAGAAAATATTTTCATCAATTAATCAGCGCCGTCGATTACTGCCACAGCCGCGGCGTCTACCACCGCGATCTGAAGCCGGAGAATCTTCTTTTGGACGAAAACGAAGATTTGAAAGTTTCCGATTTCGGATTGTCTGCATTGCCGGAGCAGCTACGGAACGACGGACTGCTTCATACGCAGTGTGGTACGCCGGCGTATATTTCGCCGGAAGTTCTCCGGAAAAAAGGATATGATGGCTCAAAGGCGGACACGTGGTCTTGTGGTGTGATTTTGTATGCTTTGCTTGCTGGATGTCTTCCTTTTAGAGAAGATAATTTGATGCATATGTATAAGAAGATTTTTAAAGCGGAGTATGAGTTTCCGCCGTGGTTTTCCGGCGATGCACGACGGTTGATTTCGAAATTACTGGTGGCTGATCCGTCGCAGCGGATTACAATTCCGGCAGTCATGCGGTCTCCGTGGTTCTCCAGAGGACTCAAAACTAGCGATGGAGGTGCACTGATTTTCCCTCGGTTTTTTTATTAATTAAAAATTAGTTTGAAAATTGGACAAATTGTTTTATTTTAAGTCGAATTTTAGCTTTTTATTTAGTATTTTAAAATGGAAAAACTTCCTATAACAATAACTAATTTTTAATTTGTTTCTTTTTAATCACTTAATTTTTTTTTATTCACTCAAGTTTTGCTTGTTGCTCCAATCTTACGTAATTGTCAGGTTAACATGTTACTTTTTTTTATTTCATTTTATGGATACTCTGAAAACATTGATTACTGTTTTTGAATTTTATTTTCACTATATCCATACAATGAAATTTAAAATAAAAGTAACACGTAACCTGCTAATTACATAAGATTGGAATAACATGTAAAACTTAAACAACTTTAATGAGATAAAAAAATTTAAATGACTAAAATAGAAAGATAGAAAACTTATTCTATAAAATTATCCCCTTTTAAATTCACGTTTTAAAGGGTACAGTTTTAAAAAATTACAAAGTTTAAAATTTTTATATTAACGAAGTTTGGAAAATAAATCCATGGATTTCAAAAATTTTGTGGATCGGGTTCGAGTAAAAAAATAAAATGAGAAAAAAAAAATAGTTCGCCACTAAATTATGTGGGTCGGGTTCAAGTTGTTGACCTGAAATTTCGCATTTAAATTGTTGGAATATTAAAAGAAGTAAAATATTTATTTAATTATTTTTAATGTGATTTTATAAATTTGTAGAGTTCAAGGTTTTGGGTAAAATAAAAAAATTTCAACACGTCGTCGTGGGAGATAACGATATAAAAAGATTATAAGTGTCACTCTTTAAGAATTTTTTTTGTAAATCAATGTTATAAGGTTTTCATAAGATAAATAACTCATAAAAAATAAGTATCTGATATTACATAACATATAAAAAATTTACCAGTGTCATGTGACATCAATGTTTACTATACGAGTATGCCCTTGGTCATATCATGTATGGGTTAAACTTGAATCTTGTTCAGGCTATATACATTGATATGTGTTAAACTCCGGGTCATGTTCAGATTGATTGTTATTTTCGGGTTCAGGAGGATCATTAGCCTGAATTGTCACATAATCATAATTTAACTCAAAATTTCATCAATGCTTTGCAGGTTTTCTAGCTCCGATTCTACTTAAAACCCCTAGTCTGGTTGACATGACCGAAAAAGTTGATGAAACAAGTGACTCTGAAAAGCCGATGCGAAGGTCAAAATCGTCTCCACGGTTCTACAATGCATTCGAATTCATCTCCTCCATGTCATCCGGCTTTGACCTATCCAACATGTTCGAGTCCAACCAAAAATCAGAATCCTTATTTACATCTAAATTTTGTGCATCAATGATCATGAATAAGCTCGAATCAATAGCTAAAAAGTTGAACTTCAAGATCTTATATTCAAACCAGAACGAGTACAAGTTGAAGATGGAGGGTATATCGGAGGGGCGGAAAGGGAAGTTGTTGGTAACGACGGAGGTTTTTGAGGTGGCACCCGAGGTTGCGGTGGTGGAGTTCTCCAAGACCGCGGGAGACACACTCGAGTACAAGAAATTTGAAGAGGATGTTAGACCGGGGCTACAAGACATTGTTTGGAGTTGGCAAGGTGAGAATAGTAGTTGACACAAGAACATATTTAGAACTTTGTAGTAGGCTCCACTCATAACCGTTTGTACTAAGATACTATAAATGGTTACACTTAACATATATATGTTTTTAACTTTAGTCTTAAATTAATTTATGTAACCACTATTATTAGAAGAAAATACTAGTAAAATAAAATGTAATACCCGTGTGATATTATTTAGTGCATACTCATCATTGTAATTGTAATAAAATAAAATAAAATCTATACATACTAATAAATAAAAGTTTTGGTGAGTTATTTTTTTCGCCTTTCTCTCCTATTAATTGCACAAACTTTCTTTAATAGTCTTTCTAATAAGTTTTTTGTGGAAAAGTAATTAATATCTATATCTATACTATATAATAAAGGAAAACCATGGGGACACGTGTCACTCTCTAGTTACTCCTCATCTTTTTTTTTATCGCATCTCTCTTCTATTAAATACTATGTTATAATCCCGTGTATTACACGGGTTAAATAAATATAATATTATATAATTATTAATAAAAAATTACGTTTTTAAAAACTCGTGTATTATACGAGTTGAATAAAATATAATGTAGTTTGTTAACACATACACTTGTCAAAATATTTCTACTTTAACATGACAATTTTTTTTATGTAATTGATAAATGGTAATCCATATTAAATTCATTTGTTTAATGATATAATAACAATCCATAATTAAATAAAAATTGTCCATAATTAGATTGCTATTAAATATTTAAAAATATTTTTCTTTTAATATAATATTTAATATGAGAGAGAGATGGAAAAATTATTTAAAAATGCACCGAAAGGTGACACGTGTCCCATAATTTTACCCTTTTATTAAGTAGTATAGATTAATTTTTTTGTTTCTCTTTCCTATTAAATAATAATATTAAATAATAATTTTTATATTAATAAATAAAATTGTATGTACACGTGTCATTTTCTAGTTCATTTGTATCATTTTTTCCCGCCTCTCTCTCATATTAAAAAAAATGATATTAAAAGAATTTATTTTAAAATTTTTAATATAAATCTAATTACGGATACTTATTATTTAATTATAAATAGTTCAGCCGATATAATATACTAGTTTATTCAACCCGTGTATAACACGGATTTTTAAATATAAGAAATTTTTATTACTAAGTATTTAACATTTTATTTATTCAACCCGTGTAATACACGAGATTTTAACTTAGTTCTATAATAAAAATAAAGATGAAACAAAAACAAAATATAAAATATAATAACACGTCTAAAATACATATATACTAGAATTGGTAAGATAAGAAACAAAAATAGAAAAAGATGACGGGTCCCATTTCGTGATGTGTTATTGGGTTGTATGATAGAATGACAGTCCCCAACTTACTTGTTTAGTTGTTTTCTACAAGTGACCCCCTAGAGTGGCATATTAAGAATATAGTTAATTACTAGAACAAATATTTATTTTATTATAAATAACATGTGGACGAATTAAAGAAGTTGTTTGTTGCTTCAACGGTGATGATGTTGAGTTTAGCGGTTTAATCTTTTATAGACAACAGATTTATCACATCTGTCAGTTTCTGTAAAATTATACGCAAAGAAGTTTCTTTTTATGGAAATTAGTCTTTTATTTATAATTGTTCTTTTTTCATATTTTTTTATAAGAAAAAATTAATTCTCTACAAAGTCATACCACGTATATAACTTTATACGGCTCGTATAATGTGACTAATCATATACGCAGCATGAAGTTATATGGTCCGTATGACATTGCAGACATGACACCTTAATTGTTTATATGATTAGCCAACCTTCACAAGTCCGTTTGGTTAACCACGAACCAACACCACACGTCGTCCGCTATTGCCCCTCGATCGTACAATGGGTTTATTTAACAAAATCGTAAATGAGTATACTGATACAGTGATACCTGCTAGAAAACCTATGAACTAGTGAATAATGTGTGAGGGGATTAAGTGGGCCTACTAAGTATACACCACCCTCCTCACGCTATACTACTCGTATAGCCCAAAAATCAAACCGACAACGTCAGTCACATCCACTTTGCCCAATACAGCCGCATTATGTCCCATATTGACCAATACGACAAATATTGTGTCTCATATAGAGAGTGGTGTACAGATAGCATGGGGTGGTGTATGAATAAATATCTCCTTAGATATATGATATAGTTTTATAAAGATTATTAACACTTGTCTTGTCCGAGGCCCATTATCATCCCTAATCTCACATGCCAATAACGATAAGAAACAAAAATAGAAGTTTGAGTGTTTGACAGGCCACAACCTACTTGTTTTCTCCTCACAAGTGACCCCTCCTAATCGAGTGGCACGTTAAGAATAAAATTAATTAATAGAATAAATTGTGATTTTTCTTCTTTAAAAATTTATTAATGATAAATATTATGTGGAAAAATTAAAGAAGTGATGTGTAGGTTCAACGTTAATGATGTTAAGTCTTGGAAGGGATCCAATATCTTTCAAAGTGTTTTTATTTTTACTTTTAAGTTCCCTCAAATCATTTTTACATTACATTATCTTCTTCTTTAAACTTTCAAATTTTTTTCTATTTAACCCGTAATACTTTTAGTAATAATTTTATCCTAAACTTTTATTGATTATTTTCGTATTTATACTTGTTACTTTCTTTAGTGCGTTAAGATGTTATATAACTTTTTTTTATTTTTTTAGAAAATCGAATTATATTAAAAGAGACGTATATTCGTTTTTGTAGTATTGCTAGCTTCTCTGAAATTTTACATGGCGAAGCAAAATTTTGGCTCACCGGAACAAAGAACAACATCACACATGCACGTATCATAATTGTTGAAATATAATTCAATTAGCTTCTTCCATCCTTTTTGTTCTAATTTTGTGTTTCTCTTTTTTGTTGAGGGGCTGTGATGTTATTCCCAAATATTGGAGGGTCAAGAAGATATTTTTCTTTTATTGGAGCAGCCCTAAATTGCAGCCATCTTCGCTGTCTTCCTGCTGTCTCTTTGCTGTGAAATCCTCTCAAGATGGAAATGATCATCTTCCTTTTTTCTCCCCTGCAATCACGTTCTAAAGCCCCCTATATAAGGAGTTGATGGCTGCTCAAGGAAGACACACAAAAAGATCTTGTCTTCTGTCTTTGTCTTTGTCTTTGTCTACAACCAGTTGAGTTTTGGTCTGCATATTTTTCGTCCCGTGATTCAGCAAATCGGGCTGACTAATGTTTAGATGATCTCTTGTTGATCATCTTGTCTGTCTATTTTGTCTTGCTACTTCCTGAATAGTTATCTCATTAGAGTTGGTTTAAAGTTGTGATTTTGTTCATCATCTTCTTGTTTCTGTTTCTGTTTCTGTTTGAGTTGATATCATGTATTTTAACATGGTATCAGAGCACTAGGCTCGTGTGGGTTGTTCCTCTCCTGCTGTGTTCATCGATTTGGGGTAGGGTTATTACTCATCGCTTGCTAGGGTTTTAAAATCCTAAAGTTCATCCGCTGCCGTTCATCTGTTGGGTCTCGTGACTGGTTCAAGGGTCGTTGGCCTTCAAACCCTAACAGTTTGTCTATTGTTTAGTTGTTAGGCTGAAACCAAAGCCTGATTCGCTGCTGTGACATCTCTGTGCATTCACGGTTCTGTCTTCCTTGAACATTCGTCTTGGCAAGGTCTCTTGGAGTCCTGAAACGAAAGTGAAGGTTCAGGTGGTTAATTATTCTGGTCTTCCCTTACATACTGGTTCATATATCACTGTAAGTCTTCTAATCTTCACTGCCTGCTGGAGTACTTTGTAAGTCCTCCCTTTCCCTCTGGTTTTGTTTGTGCATCATACTTGTTGCATTTTTTGGTGGTTATATTCTGCTGAATTGATTTGTGCGTCACCATTTGTGTGTGTGCCTAAGTGTGGTTTGGTTTTTTATCTGGTCATTTTTTAACTGGTGTCTTAGCTTTGCTGCTCGTTTCTTTAAAAATGACTGGATCTGAGACTATGGCTAATAAAGATAAGAATAAGGAAACTTTGATAAGTGATCTTGATTTTGGTAACCCTCTCTATTTGCACCCTAGTGATACTGCTAATGTGTCCATTGTTAGTATAAAGTTAACAGGAACTGAAAATTATGTGATTTGGTCTAATGCTATGCGTCTTGCTCTACAAGCAAAAAACAAAATAGGGTTTATAGACAAAACGTGTGAGAGACCGGTTAATGAAACATTAGCTCATCAATGGGATAGATGTAACTCAATTGTTTTATCTTGGATTCTAAATTCTATATCTGAAGAGTTATACCAAGGTCAAATTTTTTCAAAAAATCCTGCTGACGTGTGGACTGAACTAAAAGAAACATATAACAAACTGGATGGATCGGTGATTTGTAATCTGCATCATAAAATTAATTCGGTGTCTCAATCTGGTTTACCTGTGTCTGAGTACTATCACAAGTTAAATTCCATGTGGCGTCAGTTTGATGCATTAGTTAAATTGCCTGTTTGTTCTTGTGCTGCTTCAAAAGAATTCACAGAATTTTCCAACTTAATTAAATTAATGCAATTCTTAATGGGTTTGGATGACACATATCAATCTATAAGGTCTAATTTGTTAATGAGAGATCCTTTACCAACTGTTAAAAATGCTTTTGCAATAATTTCTCAAGAAGAATCTCATAGGGGAATCACCTCTAATGGTAAATCATCTACTGTTGCCTTCAATTCTAAATTTTCTGAAAATAAAAGGAAAGTTGGGAGAAATCCAAACTTAAAGTGTACCCATTGTAACATGATTGGGCATACGGTCGATAGATGTTATGAACTTGTTGGGTATCCACCTGTTTTTAAAAAGAAACAATCTGATTCAAAGCCAACTGGTCAGTTTTTTTAAAGTTAATAATAATGGGCAAAATTATTCAAAAAACTCAGTGAATCAAAATAATTCTAGTGTCATGAATGCTAATTCTGATTTTCCTTTTACCACTAATCAAATTACAAAGTTGTTGGCCCTAGTTAATGAGAATACTGCACCAAAACAAGCAAGGTCGAATATGGCAGGTGGGTTTCAAATGAATTGGTTCTCTTCTTCTAGTGTGTCTAATATTGTAGAGGGTCATGGTTGGATAGTAGATTCAGGTGCTAATCAACACATGACAATGTCTGATAATAATTTAATTAATGTTGTTGATATGTCTGAGTTTAATATGAGGGTCAAACATCCTAATGGTTCTTCTGCAAAAGTAACAAAAATTGGTGATGTAAAGTTGAATGATAATATAATATTGTTTGATGTGTTGGTTATACCTGAATATAGTGTGAACCTTTTGTCTGTTAACAAGTTGCTTAGGGATAGCAAGTTTTCTGCCTTGTTTGATGAATTTAAATGTTATATTCAGGATTTGAAGTCAAAGAATGTTCTGATGATTGGTAATGAAGTAGATGGTTTATATTTGGTTGAGGATAAGTCTAGGCCATTCAAGGTGTGTAATAGTAGTGTCTCAAATGAAAGTCTTAAGAATCTGTGGCATTCTAGGTTAGGTCACCCGTCTGATCAAGTATTAAATGTGCTGAAATATACTTTAAATCTAAATTTATCTGATCTTTCTTCTGATCCTTGCGAGGTTTGCCATAGATCTAAACAAACCAGAAACCCATTTCCTTTGAGTGACCACAAATCAAAAGAAGTGGGTGAATTAGTTCATTTAGACCTATGGGGACCATACAAGGTTCCCAGTAGGGAAGGATACAAATATTTTCTAACTATTGTTGATGATTTTTCAAGATCTGTATGGGTGTTTATGTTAAAATACAAAGATGAAGTATTAAATAATGTTAAATCATTTTATAATTTGTTAAAAAATCAATTCAACAAAAATGTAAAGATTTTTAGAAGTGATAACGGAACTGAATTTGTCAATAACAGTTTTGTGTCATTTGTAAATGAAAATGGTATACTTCATCAGACATCGTGTTCTTATACTCCACAACAAAATGGAATAGTAGAACGCAAACACCGACACCTATTGAATGTCGCAAGAGCCTTAATGTTTCAAGGAGGTATTCCTCTTAATATGTGGTGTGAATGTGTCTTGACTGCCACTTATTTGATCAACAGGACTCCCTCATCTGTTTTGCTTGGAAAATCACCTTATGAAATTATGTATGGAATTAAACCTTCTCTAAACCACCTTAGAAGTTTTGGATGTCTCTGTTTTTCAACAATTTTAAATAATCATAATAAATTTCATAGTAGGGCAGAAAAATGTGTTTTTCTAGGATATTCAAATCAAAAGAAAGGGTATAAATTATGGAGTTTGGATAATAAACTTGTTTTTTTTTCAAGGGATGTAAAGTTTTATGAAACAATCTTTCCATTTAAATCCAATTCTGATCATATAAATTTACAATCGGTTTCTGAAATAAATCATTTGAATTTCTTTGATTTGGAAAATAGTTTTAATTCCGAGACTTCTAAGAATGGTTCTATACCCTATGATGATGAGAAGGAGATTGATAGTAATAATTTACAGTGTGATGACAACAGTAATGAGTCGCCGGTTGACTTCAGAAATATCACCGAGAACCTGGCAAATTCAGATACTACTTCGGGTTCAGATACTACCTCAGGTCTCGGTGAATCTTCGGGTGTCAACGGTGGTGGCCAAACTATTGTAACACCTGTGAATGAAAATGAAATAAATAATACTCCTCCTGAGGGTCGGTCTCATGATTCAAGTGAACAAATTGATGCTAGGAAGTCTACTAGAAAGTCTAACATGCCTAGAAAATTTACTGATTATGTGGTAGAAGGGAAGGTAAAGTATGGGGTTGAAAAGGTGGTTAATTATTCAAGGCTGTCACATGACAATCTTTGCTTTATAAGTAAACTTGATAAAAGTTTTGAACCTAAAACATTTAAAGAAGCTGTTAAAAATCCAAATTGGGTGGTAGCCATGAATGAAGAAATGGAGGCGTTAAATAGAAATGGTACTTGGATTTTGTCTGATCTTCCTCCCGGTAGAAAACCGATAGGATGTAAATGGATTTATAAAATTAAATATAAATCAAATGGTCAAATTGATAGGTTCAAGGCAAGACTGGTTGCCAAGGGTTATAGTCAACGGGAGGGAATAGATTTCGATGAGACATTCTCTCCTGTAGTTAAAATGGTCACTGTACGATGCTTGATAAGTTTGGTTGTTAGTAAGGGTTGGAATCTTTATCAATTAGATGTTAATAATGCTTTTCTGTATGGAAATTTAACGGAAGAAGTCTATATGTCATTGCCCGAGGGTTATTTTTCTGCTAATGAAACAAAAGTGTGCAAGTTGGTAAAGTCTTTATATGGTCTAAAGCAAGCTCCAAGAAAATGGTATGAAAAATTGTCCAGTACCTTGTTAGAAATAGGGTTCGTGCAAAGTGTCAGTGATTATTCTTTGTTTGTTAAATCGGATTCAAAAATGTTTACTGCTCTCCTGGTATATGTTGATGATATTGTAATAACCGGGAGTGATACAAATGAAATCAAGTCTATTAAGTCTTTCCTGAACTCTAAATTTTTAATTAAAGATCTTGGATTGCTAAAGTTTTTCTTGGGTATTGAAGTGTTACAAGACCAGTCTGGTTTATTTTTGTCTCAAAGGAAATATTGTCTTGACTTATTGTCTGAATTTGGAATGTTAGGATCAAAACCAATTGCCACCCCTCTTGAACAAAATGCAGTGGTTTATAACAAGGATAATGCTTTACCTAGAGATGATTTGATAGAAAATATAACCGAGTATCAAAAGTTGGTTGGAAAGTTAATTTATATTACCTTAACAAGACCTGACCTGTCATATGTGGTTCATTTGTTGAGTTAATATATGCATTGTCCTTTAAAATCACACTTGCAGCTTGCATTTCGTGTTCTCAGATATCTCAAACAATCTCCTGGTAAGGGCTTGTCTTTTACAAAGGGTAATACCTCTGATTTATATTGCTATGTGGATTCTGATTGGGCAAAATGTAAGTTAAATCGGAGGTCTGTTTCTGGCTTTTCTATATTCTAGGGTGGTAACTTAGTTTGCTGGAAAAGTAAAAAGCAATCTGTAGTATCCCGTTCAACAGCAGAAGCTGAATACAGAGCTCTTTGTAACGTTACATGTGAAGTTATGTGGCTTCTAAATGTGTTAAATGAGTTAAAGGTTGACATAAATTTACCAGTAAAACTATTTTGTGACAATTCAGCTGCATTATCAATATCTGCTAATCCTGTGTTTCATGATAGGACTAAACATTTTGAAATTGACTTGCATTTTATTCGTGAAAAAATACAAGCAGGTATAGTTAAAACTGAAAAAGTTGACTCAGCATCACAAATTGCTGATATCTTTACTAAGGGTCTGGGTGCTGAGCAACACAATTTTTTGTGTAAAGAACTGGGACTTATAGACATGTTTTCTACTTGAATTATGGGGGGATGTTGAAATATAATTCAATTAGCTTCCTCCATCCTTTTTGTTCTAATTTTGTGTTTCTCTTTTTTGTTGAGGGGCTGTGATGTTATTCCCAAATATTGGAGGGTCAAGAAGATATTTTTCTTTTATTGGAGCAGCCCTAAATTGCAGCCATCTTCGCTGTCTTCCTGCTGTCTCTTTGCTGTGAAATCCTCTCAAGATGGAAATGATCATCTTCCTTTTTTCTCCCCTGCAATCACGTTCTAAAGCCCCCTATATAAGGAGTTGATGGCTGCTCAAGGAAGACACACAAAAAGATCTCGTCTTCTGTCTTTGTCTTTGTCTACAACCAGTTGAGTTTTGGTCTGCATATTTTTCGTCCCGTGATTCAGCAAATCGGGCCGACTAATGTTTAGATGATCTCTTGTTGATCATCTTGTCTGTCTATTTTGTCTTGCTACTTCCTGAATAGTTATCTCATTAGAGTTGGTTTAAAGTTGTGATTTTGTTCATCATCTTCTTGTTTCTGTTTCTGTTTCTGTTTGAGTTGATATCATGTATTTTAACAATAATGTAATGCATGGTCGTTGAAGATAAAAGAAATACAATCAGTGTCTAGTCAGATAATGAAAGTAGTCTTCAAGTACTTGTTAGAAATAGATGCTTTGAAGTATTCAACCAAAGCGTTCAAAGTAAGTGATGAAAAGTCTGGTTATATTTGATTGAGAATATTTGGTGAATGGATTAGATAAATATTTATCTATGATAACCATGCAATTTTTTTATATGTTTGTCTTTCATCTCTAGTAAACAAAACATATTATTTGCATAAAATGTATGGAATAAATATTTTCGATCTTTATATATATATATATATTTAGAGAGTATTATGTGTGTATATATATGTGTGTGTTTTTATAGAAATAAACCTACAAACTATAGGTATTATTTGTTTAAATAGGTATTGAGAATATTTGGCTAATGGGGTTGGTGGTCCATTGGTAATGGAAAATCCTCTAGAACGTCAATGTTTAAGAAGGTTATGGGTTCAAGTCCCACTCCTGCAAAAATAAAGAAATTTAGCTTTCAAAAAAAAATTGTTTAATCGAAATATTATACATTTCCGATCAAATATATTCATACAAACTACAAAGAGTATATTCCCCAATAAATTCCCCTCATAAATCTCAACAAATGAACACCATCAAAATAATTCATACTTCTACTAAATTCCACAAATGGACCCTCCATTTTTATTTTTTCTAGAAATTTCAATAACTCACAAAACCTAAATCAAACAAACTCACAATCGGGTTGCTTTTTAAGACTATCCGTAACACTAAGGTGAAGGTGAATGATTTTCTGTGTCACGTAGGCGTCACGTACACAGTGGCTTCCCTTATCCTCACGGCTTCCCTCATCCAGGTGTGTAACGGTGGGGTGAGGATGACCAGTTTTGTAATAATTAACTAATTATTGTTTTTTCTAATTTAATTAATTTAATAAACTAATACTAAAAATATTTAATAATAAAAAACAACATAATATTAAAAAAACACCATAAAAACATAAAAATAAAATAAAAACAAACAACCTAGAACAAAAAAAAAATACAAACTACATATTATATTTTTCTTCGATTTCTTTCTTCAACTTAAGGAATTTTTCGCGCTCCTCGCAGACCAAATGATCGATGTTCATGAAATAAAGTTTCATATCGGTAGCCTTTTGTTTTGCCTCCTTTATTTTGATCTTCCTCTCAGATAACTCTTTGAACTTGGCCATCCGGTCGGATATAGCTTCTAAACTTTGCTTGTACTCGTTGGTTTGGGTTGATGACGATGATGCGACTCGTTTTTCTTTGTCCCTTCCGATAGGGTGGGGGGCTTCTTCCGGAAACTCTAACTCATCGCCCGACTCATTAAGGTTAATAATACGTCTCTCCGAATTAGAGTGGCTAACGTCATTGCCGGATGACGTTTTTGATCGTTTAGACAATGATTGTCTCATTAACGAGACATGTTCAAACTTCGTACACTTTCTCAATAATTTCTAAAATGGACCCATTTTAAACACCGTCCCATTATTATCTTCTTTATACGCTTCTAGCGCTTCTTGAAAGATATCAAGGTCACTTTGACTACTCCGGCGGTTGTTTAATTTGTTTTTGTAGTTTTCAAAAAACTTGTCAACCTTCAACCGGATATCCCTCCACTTGCTGGATACCATGTCCTTCGTACGGTATCCGCCTTTTCCTATTGCATCACAAAATTGTTCATATATTTTTTTCCAAAAAATTCCGGCTTGCTGGAAAACAACCCGCAAAGTTCTGGCGGTTAAGGTGTGAACCCGGAGGAGGCCTCGTCTGACGTTTATTCTAAGCAACGAGTAAGGCTTCCAGATTTGAACGAGCCACTAAGCAATCCCGAGTTCCTACACGGTGAACCCTCTTACCAAACACAACCCACTGACGACTTCGTATACGGTGAAGTCTCTTACCCGACACAACACACGGACGACTTCGTACACGCGGGTGAACAATTTTACCCGCCACAACACACCGACTACTTCGTATACGCGGGGGAACAATCTTACCCGACACAAGACACCGACGACTACGCATATGCGGTTGAACAATCTTACCCGACACAAAACACCGACGACCTAGTATACGCGGGTGAATTATCTTACCTGACACAACAAAGCGACGGCTTCGTATACGCGGGGAACAAACCGGCTAACAAGTCCGAAGACGAGGAACAAACTCATTCAACCGTGTTGTATAAAACTGAACAGGTTTAATGTTACTATGTATATATACCTACATCTAGTTTGTTGTTTATTAACTGTCACCATACTGTCGTTGCAGAATTTTCAGTCTCGTGAACACTTGGTGGATTGGGTTGTCCGCAGGGGACGTGATAATGGTTACGTCATTGTCACCCTACGATCTAGGAGAAAAGGCAATGACCCGTCAGCACCGGTTATCAAGGTGTGGCTTGTGTGTGACCGACATGGCGAACGTACGTCTACGGCCACAATTAGACGTGTTGGTAGCAAGAAAATAGGTTATCCCTTTAAATTGGAAGAAATATATGACGAAAACACTGGTCATTGGAAGTTAACTGTGACAGATGGTAGTCATAACTACGATCCTAGTCTACATCTTGAGGCGCACGCGTTTGCCCGGAAACTGTCTTAGTCGGAACAACTTCTTGTGGCGAAGTTGTATCCACAAGACATGCCACCACGTAACATTCTTGCAACCATACGGGAGCAAAAACCTGAGAATAGGTGTATTAAAAAGGACATTTATAATTTGATACAAAAGATAAAGAACGAAACGAGAGTCGGTGAAACTCTAATGTAGGTTCTGGAGCACCTTCTTTCTTCTAAAGACTACATCTACTATACTTGGGAGGATCCCACCACAAATGTCGTGGAGGATGTATTTTTTGTTCATCAGAAATCGTACGAGATGTGGCGGGCGTTCCCGCACGTGTTAATGATCGACGCGACGTACAAAACAAACATGTTTAGGCTTCCATTTGTCCAAGTTGTCAGTGTGATCTCCACACACCAGTCGTTCTGCGCCGCTCATGCATTTATATTTAAAGAACTAGAGGAAAACTTCATCCGGGTGCTACAGCAAATCAAAGGTATGTTGCAAAAGTGTATGGAGCCGCGTGTGATAGTAACAGACAGAGACAAAGCTCTTATGAACGCGTGTGATAAAATATTCTCAAACACTTCCAAGTACCTATGCAGGTGGCACATACATGAGAATATCTCAAAACATTGCAAGGCATCGTTCACAGACGAAGATTAGGCAAAATTCAAGTACTCATGGTCGGTGTTGTGTGAGTCTTCCACGCTAGATGTGTACCAGTACAGCTTCAGCCGACTCTACGAACGACTGTATTTAGCTAGACGAAGAAGTAAGTTTTTACTTTTACCTTATACATATTGTTTATAATTTAAAATATTTTATTACGATTTACATTATACATATTATTTTTCCAAAATTTATAGACTATGTGACCAAAAATTTGTTGGACCCGTATAAAGAAAAGTTTGTATCAGCCTGGTACAACAGAAATCTCAATTTTGGTCAATGTACAACGAACCGAGTCGAGAGCCAGCATTCACTACTCAAGAGCTATCTTAGAAAATCTAACAGCTCGCTGGATAGACTTGTTGGGTTTGTTGATGAAATTGTTACAGACCAGTATGTACAATTACAGCGTGGGTTTGGGACAAGCTTGATAAGAAAAATGGACAACCACACAGCTATTGTATTGTTTGATAACTTACACGGTAAAGTTTCACATAAAGCTCTAGATTTGCTAGAAAATGAGTGGTATAAGTTATCAACTTTACGAAAACAAAAGGCATTGTGTGGTTGCCATCTTTTTAGTAGTTGTGGGTTGCCGTGTGTTTGTTGTCTAACAAAGATCGAAGCTACAGATCATAAATACCACCTTTTAAGATTTAGCATGCTTTTTTCTAATTCCAAAATGTTCTGAATATGTCGTTTTAATACAGGTGGCAGAATCCCGTTAGATGCGGTGGACGTATTCCGGAGGAAGCTCGATTTAAAACCGTCGTTTGTCAAGCATGAAAATGTAGACGTGGATAAAGTACTTGGTCTTGTGAGAAACAAAATTATGTCACAACCCGATCAAGAAAAAAAAGTCTGTTTTCGAGAATCGCAGGGGTGGTCTTTCCCGGCAAAACTAATAAGAAAGCGCCTGTGGTACAAGAAGATACTCGCGGTCGTCCAACGTTGAAAAAGCAACAACAAAGGAAATAGGATCTCGCGAGAAACAGCTTGTTCAAAGAATCACAACAAAGCATATTTGAACCTGCGAGACATAGCTCATATACTCCGTCACAGGACTCTCGACACCGTCGTTCAACGATTAGTAAAGGAAAGCAACCAAAACCTGATAACGGGTTTCCATTGATGATGGGGGAGGATGCAGTTAACAATATAAATTTTTTTAAGCATTCCATACCATCTCTAGTTCATCCATATGTTTCACATATACAGGATGTAATGCCCGACGGTAACTGTGGTTTTCGATCAGTAGCTGTGGGATTAGGGTTTAATGAAAGTAAGTGGCTTTTCGTTTGCCAACAGCTTCTCCAGGAGATGGACGGTAAAGAAGATTGGTGGAGACCTGTATTCGACAGAGTCGCCTTTCAAGGGTATGATAAGCTACGTCTCACTATAGATTGGCAGAATGTGAAAGCCGCACCCGTTAGCCGTTGGATGTGGATGCCATACACATGACTCTTAATTGCTCAAAGATTTGGCGTGATTGTTCACCTACTAAGCATCAACGGTAAGCAAACCTTCTTCCCATTATGGTACGGTCCTAACCTTCACGCTCAACATCAAATCGTATCTTTCGTTCATGTCAACAATGCTCATTTCATCCACGTCAAGTTAGACGGTGATTATCCAATGCCCGTACCTAATGCTCTGTGGACTTTGCACCGAAATGATGTTGCAGCAGAATGGGAAAATGTATACAGCGATCGTTTCGAACGGTTTAAGAAGATAATGGCAACTAATACGCAGGACTATACGCAATATGTCACGAATGTTGGATAATGTAATTTTATAATACTTATTTTAATAAAACAATTTGTTATTAAAGATCATTTTGTTATTATTATTTTTTATAATTTTTATTTATGAAAATCATAGTAAAGAAACATTTTGTTATTATTATTATTTTGTTTTATTATTTATATTAAAAAAAACATTAAACGCCACGTATAGTACAATACGTGGCGTATAGCTTTTAAAGGGAGGGAAACCCTGGAAATTTTTGACCTAATACGTTGCGTATAGAACCATACGTACCGTATAGAATTCCAAAGTTCATGGTCTATATGCTACGTATTGGTCTATACGAAGCGTATAGATCTAAGATACACTCTGAAGTTCCATCGTAGAGGACCAAACGCACCCCCAATCTTACACTAAAACCTTATACGAAGCCAAAGCGGGATTCTTGATCAAAACCTACCAAATCCTCTATTCTACGCTTAAAGGTAAGTCATCTACATTACTGATCGATATTATAGCATTTAATTAGATTATAACCCGTTCAAATTGCCTAGAGTTACCTTTTTAAAAACTGAAAATGATGAACTATACGCAACGTATAGACCTATACATGGCGTATAGTTCATCTGAGGAAGATGATGAAACCATACGCCATGTATAAGCTTATACGTTGCGTATGGCTTGGATTCCCGGTAACAGACCTGCGTATGGTCTTCAGATGCCGCGTATGGCTTGGGTTGCCCGGTAACAGGCACGCGTATGGCTTGGGTAGGCCTCGTATGGCTTGAATTCCCAGTAACAAGCTATACGCCACGTATTAAGCTATACGTGGCGTATAGCTTTAATTTATTTTAATACATTTTAATTTATTTTTAATTTATTAATATATTAAAAAAGTAATTTATTTTAAATTTATATTATTTTATTAAAATACATTTTAATATTATTTTTAAAATATTAGAATAATAATCTAGTTTTAAATTATATTTTTATATTAAAAAGTAATTTATTTTTAATTTATATTATTTTCATATATGGCGGATCACGATTATGACATTGATATGGTCGAGTTAGATGATCTTGCGCACTACCCGTATTTGCATTTTGCTCCCGACTCGGACGCTTTTGGCCGATGCCAGAAGCTACGAGAGGTGAGGATGGGGCTGGGGACGTCGGTTGACTGTGAGCTTCTTGGGGAGGTCCAGGAGGCAGAGCGTGCCAGGGGCATCATCGGCGAGGACACTCCATGGGACCGTCTGTTTGATCTTGCATACACAGAGACATACCGAGAGATCGTCGTCGAGTTTCTTTCGACGTTCGTGTATTCAGAGGAGGGGGGTGGCGCCTTTAGAGGGGGAGGAGCAGGGAGAGGACCCGCTACAGGTCTCATTTCGTATTTTTGGGCACATTTACCGTCTGACCCTCCGTCAGTGGGCCGTCGTGACGGGCTTGTATTTCGAGCCCGAGACGGTCACGCCACTTTACGCCGAGGCGGTGACGGAGGTGGACAAGGAGGATCTCCTTGTTTTTTGGGGTTTGATTTTAGATAGCCCTTGGTTGGGTACCAAGGGTAGGGTCTCGGGGATTAGAGACCCCCTATATAGATATTTGCACCGGCTTATTTCGACGTCGATCGCACCGCGTTAGAAAAGTCGTGAGTGGTGCACTGATAGAGACTTCTTCTTTCTCTATTGCCTCCTTACCGGCACTCGGTGCTCCCTGTTTACATGCCTAGTGCTTTATTTTGCATCTGCCTATATGAGACAGAAGCGTGGGCTTTTGTATGGCGGCGCTTTCATCACTCATATCATGCGTGTTCTTACACTATGGCATGATCACGAGCATGAGATGTTAGCGCCCATCCCCCATGTCCGATTAGACCGACGCACGGCCAGCGGCATGCGCGTCACGCACCGATTCCCGGGCCTTGGTCTTCGGTTCGTAGGGGCCGTCCAGGACCAGGTTTGGGTCCCGGTGCCGTTGCCGCCGATGCATAGACAGGGGGACCCCCCCATCCCTGACCCGGTATAGGGTGTGCCGCAGCAGCACGTTGAGCACGTTCACGACCAGCTGCCTCAGCATCCCCGACACGCACGTCGGTCTGTTAGGCTGGATAGGGCCACCCAGGCATTGTTTGACGGACTTGTGGCCGACTCCCGACGACAGGCTCGTCATAGCGAGCTGATGGAGGACCTCATGATGTGGGCGGTTGGTTGCCTGGTGGAGTTGTCACGAGCCTCCGGGATCGAGCCATCACCAATACCTCCGCCACGTCAGTATCCGGGCGACCCCAATCCGGATGCGGGCGGGGCAGGTCAGTATGAGGGAGGGGCAGGTCATGACGACGGTGGGGCGGGTCAGACTTAGTTGGTTTTATTTGTATTTTTTGTATTTCCTGTTGTATATGTAAAAACATTTGGTTGTATATATTTAATTTTTTGATTTAATGTATATAATGTTATGGTTGTTTGTTTGTTTGTAATGATATATTATAAACGTAAAAAAATAATTAATGTTTAAAAAAGATAAAATACATATATAAAAATTATATAAATAAAAAGATAAAAAAATTATATAAATAAAAAAAATATAACAATTATATAAATTAAAAAAAATTAAAATATTATATAAATTAAAAATAAACATAAAAATTATATAAATTAAATAAAATACCAAACTTATTAAAAAAAGATAAATATAACATAAATTAAAAAAAATAATCCTATATGTGGTGTATAGACCAATATGCCACGTATAGACTTCTTAAACCCAAAATCTGCCAAGTTTGGAAGCAAAAGTATAACCCGTGACTCATACGCGTCGTATAGTGAAATACGTCACATATGAGTCCTAGCCGCCAGACAGGGAATGACACGTGGCATTCCCTGTTGGAAGACTAAACCCAATACGCCTCGTATTGGTGTATACGAGGGCTTGGTCTATACGACATTTTATAGGGTTACGACGTGTTCAATTAGTAATATTTTGTGTCCCATTAGAATTCTCCGAAATAAAAGTAAGAAAACCCTTGACATATGTTACTTTCACTAGAACTTTCAAGATGTCAATGATGGCACATTCTCAAATAATATGATGCTATTTAACCAAACTTTTGCCTCATTTGGTAATTCATCTCCGTCACAAGCTTTTGACATATAAAGAAACTAACTAAAAATAAATAACTATTAATGTGCTTTTTATTATTATAAATTTAAATAAATGACTCATCAGTTATATTATGTATATATTCTTATGGCTATATGAATGACAAAATTTTGTATTTTAATATAAACTAGCAGTTGTCAACAAACGAAATATGTCTTTTAAAAAAAAAAAAAAAAAATTAACCACTCAACGTCACGTGACACGACGACCCAATCACATTGAACTAGTGTTTCTAAGGGGTTGCATTTTAAATAAGATATATAATTATTAAAAAAATATGATAAAAAGAAACGAAAAAGAAAAAAACAAAGTAGTCAAGTTTTCTTACAACTAACTTTTTTTGGAATGCAAGACAAGCTTGTTTAGATTGTATTATTCTTTTGAAATTGTCATATAAAAATATAACAATCTAGTATCAAGACCGCAACATACACGTCAATATTTTAAGATCACGGTCTAGCCGTGGAGACCGTGAACCCACCATCGCAACGTTCACCCCATAATCCATTCCTCAATTCCCAAGCTTGGTGCTGTGTTGTGAACACCATAAAAAACCTGATCTCGAGGTTGAAGACTCAGGGGTCACCCTCCCTCTGTCATGATGATGAAATCAGTAAAAACCATGATAGATCTAACGTATGTACGGATGTATTTTGGGTATGAAGTATGAGAGATAAGTATAGTGAGAGATCGTATAAAGGCCATAGAAATAGGAAGGTCCTCTAAAAATGCGGGATCACGTTCCCCTTTATAGGGGAGAGGGCTAACCCTAATGAGCCGAGTTAGGTTGGCCGGAGCCATCCGAACACGACCAAATACAAGGGTACCCTTAATAAGAATTAAAACTTATGTATATGGAGAGTAAAAAATAGTCGTTAAACTAAAGACAATGTGTCAATAGTGACAAGCATCGTATAGATGGTAAATGATTGCACAATTGATTCATAAAAATATTTTTGGAATATGATTTTTGAAAATTGCTTCTAGAGTGGTTTTGATATTTATATGTTTTAGTTCAACATTATCATCATTGTCATTTGAATTCAGTTTTTGTTATGCGCTGCAATTGGGCACTTGTTCTTTTAACGACTTTAACTGATAAAGTAGAAATATATTTTAAAGTGACTTTTTTAAACCCCTACCCTCTTCGGGAGAAGCTCGGGTGCTACTGTGAGTCAGGCATGTCTTTCTCTATGGGTTGTAACCGCATCGGACTCGAAGCCGGGACCTCCTCAAGAAGAAACCACCATGTGTTTTTTGAACGGCAACACCTAGATATTCTAAGATAATTGGGTTTCCCCGGGGCAACACCTAGAACATCCAGGGCAGCCCATCCCAGGAGGAACCCCCAACTGGGTAAACCCCCTGACCTGGACACAGACCCTTTTTTTGCTGTGCTCAGGATTCGAATCCAAGACCTACACTATGAGAAGTCTTGGGGCTACCATTGCACTAAATGGACAACGGTAGAAACCACCATGTGAAAAACTCCTTGACCACCAGGGCAGAACCCCAATTGCTATAAAGTAGAAATATATGAAGTGATCATGAATAGCTTGTTTTTATAACATACACATTCGTTGAACACATGAATATAATTAGACCTGGCAATCTTGACCCAAGTAAGGGAAATGAGTTGGTTTGGATAAATAATTTTTTGTATTTTGGGTTAAATTAGGCAACACCATAACACAGAATAGGTTGAAATGAGTAACAGCTTAACACATTTTGGGTCAAGATGGGTCGCCTAAAAACTATGTAAATTTAGAATGGGTTCAAACGGGTAACAACGGGTCAATGGCATGTTTGGCGAGAAAATCACTTAAGATTACCACCAACACTACCACCCACTGCCTCTTGCACCACCACGACGCCACCATCACCGACAACCGTCGCGGCAACGCCACCACCAGTCGCGGAAAAAATATAGCAGGTTTTTTTACCTTTCTTTTGTAAGACAACTCATTTCAACCCAACCATCTTTTGGTTACAACCAATTCTGATCCGAAGCAAATTGATACTTTTTTTACAAAAGACCCGTTTTAACCCAAACTCATTTTGGTCATAACATGTTCTGACCCGAACCCGTTATGCCATGTTACCCAACCCGTCCATTTTACGACGCTTAAATATAATGAAGTCAGATAAAAATAATAAAAACACATTCATGTCCTACACCTAGTGGTGCACAAATCGGTTTTTTAACCCAAACCGGTTCAACCCGACCCGAACCGGTTTGGTCAACGAAAAGTCAAAACCGGTTTGGATCCAAACCGGTTCGGGTTAAACCGGTTTTAGTAATGAGAAATGTCAAACCGGTTAGGGTTGGTTTTAAACCGGTTTGCCCTTTAAACAGGTTTTTATTAAAAAAAAATATTCAAATAAATTTTAAATTTTTAATATTAAATCCAAAAAAAATATAGCAACATTAATACTTAAAGTTCAACGTTTATTAATATTTGAAAAGTTCAAAAATTAAAAAACATGACAAGATAAATTTATAAAATTGTAAAACATTATTTGCCACGTTTTGGGATCAAACGCGATTGTACGCTTCATCATTTGCCACATTTTGGGATCAACCCAATGCGCGGTAACGCAAAGGTACGAATCGGGTATACCATGTGGAGCCGACCAAACATCGGTGGTTAAGTTTACACCGGTTTCCAAGTTTTCAAAACCCAAATTTAATTCTTTTTTTGCTTTTTTCCACATTTTTATACAATCTCGTCTAAAGGTTGTGCGACTTACTTGATTATAACGTGGTTGGAGTGTCTCTTGAATCATTCTTGTCAAGCGCGGATTGTCAAAGTGGTTGAACGACAATCCTTCTTGAATCACTAACCTCGCCATTCGATCTTGAACATTATTTGGATCAAAGTTCCAAATTCCTCCTTCGCTTGTCATCGAGGCTTGACCTTCACTTGGAATTCCCTTCAAGGACGGACAAGATTTTTTCATATGCGTTTTCAAACTAGTGTTTGAATCTTTCCCCAAAAACGCACCACACATCTTGCACCGAGCACGTTCCTTCCCGTTTGACAACAAACATAGATTGTAATTGCACCAAATTGCCGGATTTCTCGTTGTTGCTCGAATTTCCACAACGGTAACTTCGTTTGAGGAACCACCAACACCAAAACTTGCCATGTTTTTTTTTTAGAGTTTAGAGAGCGTTTTTGACGGGTTTAAAGAGCGGTTTTAGAGATTATAGAGTGTAAAGAGATGTGTGATCAACCCTAAACACCCCCCACCTATTTATAGTGTTTTAAGGGTGCAAATGGAGCCAAAAAATGGCTAAAATCGACCCCAACGGCTCTTTTTTTGCCTAGCTCGAAAACCGTTTTAAACCGGTTTATCAAACCGGTTTGTTTGAACCGGTCTCTAACCCGATCTCATCCAGAAAGCATCAAACCGGTTTCAAACCGGCGGTTTTGGGGTAACCCGAACCGGTTTGGTCCAAACCGATTTAACCCAAACCGGTTTGCCGGTTTAGACCGGGTTAAAAAAAAAACCGGTTTTTTTGTGCACCTCTACCTACACCTAATTGTAATCACGAATTATTTAGCCAACATAGTCAGTTAGTCACAGTTTTGGGCGAAGATTGATGTTCGAAGACGTTTTGGACGATACCAGTTTCTCTTTTAGTTTCAGTCTCGATGACATCAAGCCCATTTTTATTTCAGCCCAATTAAATTGATTGCATTTGAAATTAGCTTGCAAGTTGCAACCCACAATACATATCCAATAAAATTTTTAAAGACCCTACAAATTAAAGTGGTAATCAACATTTTGTAAAATTAAAATAAGAGTAAACTATTATTATTTTCATTCATGTGGTTTAGTAATTTTTGTCGGTTTCATCTAAAAAGTTTATTTTTCTCCTGTGTATTCTTGTGGTTTACAAAACTTGTCATTTTTATCCATATTTTAACGAGGGGTATTTAGGACTTTTTTTTTATATATTTCTTTATTTTATCAATATTTTAAACTCTTAATTATTCCTCATCCTCATAAACCCTTATTTTAAAGTTTAAACCCATACATATTACTTTTAACTTTTTCATGGTTTTTGGTGTGAGTTTTGTCTATAGCGTGACTTATCCCAACATACATGTACTTTTCACTAAGGATCTGTTTGGTATGAAATAATATAATAAATGAGGAAATGGAATGGATTAGGAAAAGAAATGGATTATTACCATTTCATTGTCTTGTTTGATTACCCTATAAGAATGAAATGAATCATTACTTCGTGATATTTGGTAGACAGGAAAATATTTTATGAAAAATAAATTATTTTTAACTAAAAAAATTATATTATGGGTCGGTCATGGGTCGTGTCATGGGACGGGCCATGGTTCGGGTCATGGGACATGTCATGGTCATGGGTCAGGGCATGTGTCGGGTCATGGGTCGGGTGTGACACCCAGTAATTCAGGTAAAATATCCATATTACATACATGCACGTTCAAAACATATATTTCCTGAAGTTTATTTTGACTAAGTAAAGTCAAGGAGTCTAGCAAAGAAACTTATATCAAAATAGTAATCTTTATGAATTACTAGGAAAATAAGCAGTAATAACCCGCAAGGTACGGTCGTTGGTGATTAACAAAAATGTTATTCTAGTAAAAGTCTAGGGAGACGCTTTAACATAAAAACATAAATATTGGTGACTAAACATTTATAAAAAGTTTATTTATAAATAATTGTTACGTGGCTCTATGTTATTTTATGTGTACACACGTGTTATATAGTTAAAGTGATAACTATGACGGGTTAACTAGTAAATTATGGAGACTAGTCAAACCACACCAAAACATATAAGTTATGTGATCGTTAAAAGTGTTACACCGAGCATTAGATCACGGGATCGACTACCGGGAATACGCTACCTAAAATATGTCTAACTAAACATCTATAAACTAACTAGAAGTAGAACAAGACCCAACCCCCCCACCCCATACCCTATCTCGGCCGAATTGTAAGGTGGGGCCACCCACCATGACTACTTCACTCACTTCCCCATCCCTTGTGTCATACCCCATGCTCATTCAAGTGTAAGACAAGCAAATGGTCAAATCAATCACATTTCCCATACTTTGCAATGAGTAGGATGACACCAACACTCCACCCTCACCATCTCTTCCATATAATCGATGCATGCATACACACTTGCACACTTTACACTTAGAAAATCCAAGAATCAAGTCTCTAAGGGTGTAGCTAGGAGATTAAAGAGCCAAGGAAGCCTTGGAGTCGAGTTTTGTAGCAACACAAGCATCTAGCACCTTCTACTTGTTGTCTCCACCTAGCTTGTCTAGTGGTATGAACTCGACACCACAACTTGTTCTTGTCTTTATTTTTAGTTTAAAAGCTCGTTGTTCATCCTAATAATCAATTAGATTTGAAAAACTAAAGGGTTTTATAAGTTTAACTTTATTATGTTTAAAAACTAGATTTCTATATAAAAAGATGCATGTGGTTCGAAAATAGGCTTATATGCATAGATTATTGATTTGAAATATTGGTGAGATATTTGTTATTTTGATTTCATGATACTAAGTTATGAGTTAAACTAAAAGATTTGTGTAAATGTATAAAAAAAAGGGATTGAAATTGTAGAAACATACGGGTATGCATATTATTGATTCTATTAACTTGAAATGGTAAAAAAAATACTTGGATAAGTGAACAATACATATATAAATATATATGGGCTGAAAATTGTGTGAATATGTGTAGGATTTGTTGTTTGATTATTTTATGACAAATTGTTGTTGTTTAGTCACATGATGACGGGATGTAAGGTATAAATTGTGGGAAGGTATAATAATGGGTGAAAAATGAGACTCATACATATATATATATATATATATATATATATATATATATATATATATGGATCGAGACATATATATATGTATGCAGGTGATGTAGTTATTAACACGGGAATATTTGATGAAGAAAGTAAAGTAAAAATGTATAAAGTTTATTAACTTAGAAGATTTTTGTATGAAATCATATGTTAATATAAAGAGATCAAAATGAATATACATGTTCATGAATTGTAGATATTAAATTGGAAAATGGTTAAGAGTATGAAGGCATGTATGAAAATCGAGATAAGCGTATCTATATGTGTTTAAAATCTTATTAACATGGAAATAAATAAAGGTATGTATGAGTATATATATTATTACTAGTTGAAAAGGTTACAAATATACTTACATGCATATATGAAGTTGAAAACTTATATATATATATATATATAAGTGGATGATGATAAATTGCTAGACTTAGAGAAGATTTGCTATGTGTATGTATACATGTATGTATTGTTGTCAAGTTGGTAAATTAGAGACATGATAGAGGGTATGATCATGAAACACATTTAAATAAATGTGGACTTAATAAACATACTTGTGTGAAGATATTTGTAAGAAAATATAAATACATGACAAGATAATAAATGTCATTCGGAACGAGAAATTGTATTGACCGTGTTAACATAATTGATAAGCACGTAGGATAATAAACATGCATGATTATACTTGAATGATATTTGTGGTTTTAAATAATTATTGATAGGAAATAATTATATGTGTTTATACATGGACTATAATATAAATATATTATAAGACGTTGCAAAAATAATATTTATTTTTGACGAACGTAACAAGTCACCAATATAGAAATATAATATTTTCTTGGAAAATAAGTAAAGCGTCTAGACTGGAATAATAATCACCAACGAGTCATCATGAGAAATCAATGTTTTAAATAAACAAAGTCGAACTTAACGGGAATAGTTAAGTCGGGTGAACAACTTGCGTTTAAGACGGGTAGTCTTAACGGGTATAGTATCCTTGTGTAATTAGGTTACGGATAAGCGGGTCTGCTTTATTTAAAGAATTGCTAGCACATACTTATATCGAGGTAAGTTTCACTAACCCCCTTTTTCTAAGTTTTTGAAATGTTTTGGGGTGGAAACATACTTGTAAAAGAATTTTGTATGTAAATGAATGAACTAATGATCTGACCGTATGTGTGTATTGAGGGAAAAATAAAGCGCTTAAAGTCCTCTGAATAAATTAGTAACCATTAGCTATGGACTTAGCCCGGGATTATATGAATAGTACTGTTGGGGTGACGCCTCCGGACATGGTTAGTCGCGCTAACCAGGGGTCCAAATGGCCAAATGATCGCATATTATCTTACTCGCAGAAAGGCGAGGGGAGGCACTAAATTGTTGGGGTTCGGTTACGGTCTCGTACATTACATACATTTTTGTATTCCTTGCAAGTTTACAAATGGGGTCAATTGATCGGATTAGTATTCGGATTCATTGGTAATACATACAAAGAGTTTTGATCGGAAAATGATCAGGTTTAAACATTGGGTTTATGATAACTCTTTATAATAACTTGTGAACTCACCAACCTCGTGTTGACATTTTTAAGTATGTTTTCAGGAAATTGAACGTGGTCATCAGGTTAGAAATGTAAGTTACATGCATGCACGTGGATACGGCTTTTGGGAGGATTTCTCTTGTATAACTCATGGTCTTGAGTCATATTTGCGAAATCTTAAACTTTTGTAAACTCAAGTTAATATTTTGTGATGTAAATATTTTAAACTCGATTATGTATCCAATTACATGTATGTGTTTGCGGTAATCATATGCTTTGGAAACCAGTGAATGTTACGCCTCGCGTTTCCGCCTTGGCGGGGTGTGACAGAACTTGGTATCAGAGCCATTGATTATAGCGAACTAGGAGTCTAAAAAGGAACCTAGTCTATAATTTGAATGACTCACTAAAACGTTTTCATTGTATAAGCATTGCATAACCGGTCATCATGTCATATGGATATTGTAGTCACGCCATGTCACACACTAACCCCACTTAAACTCTATAGTTAGGAAACGTCTTACACTAAAATGGCGGAATCCACCGGAGAGACCATGCCCAGAGGACCAAGGATCGACGTATCATACTGGGAATGGCTTTGCCAAGTAGTTCAAATGTGGAGGGTGGAGGAGGACCTTCCTGCGACATGCGACTTTGTCGGATTAACATGCGAATCACAACCGGTACCGCTCACCGGGGAGTGCGCAGAATGCACCATCCTTCTACTTGTGTCCCGAAGCAGTAAGCAGGGGATAGAGATTGATCTCATGGAAAGGGATGTGAAATCCATCCGAAGGGACTTGGTAACTCTTCCAACTTTAGTGGAAAATGTTAATGGGATAGTGGAGGATCAGAGATTAATCGACCAGTCTCTTCAGCATGCATCTAGTCACATGATGGAGTTCGAGAAGAGATTGGAGGAGATGGAGAGGAGGACCACCGCAACCGAACGGAGGGCAGAGGTAGCCGAGCAGAGGGCGATAGATGCTGAACTCCGGGCTACTCTAGCTGAGGCACGTGTGGAGCAGATGCTGACCTAAGCTACCGTTCCGACAGGAACGCTTTCCTATTTCTAGACCTATTACGGGCGGGTTGTGCCTATAACACATTATGTAGTTTAAAACTTTGGTACTGATGTGGTCATGTGAACCCATCCCTTTTGTATCCTTGTCTTTTGGAACAATGTACTATGTATGTTTTAACTATGTATGTGATGGTTTATGTTGTGATGATGGTTGTTTACGTTTGATGTTGTTGTATCCTTATGTCATGTTCTATCATTATTATTATATAATGTTGTTTCTTTTTAAATGTTATGTTAGAAAGAACGTCATGGCACCTAAGCGAAGGACACCACGTGACACTACTGGTGACAACAACGAGACGATTTCCCCAAACGTGGAACAATTCATAGCACAGCGAGTAGCTGCCGCCATGGAGCAGTATGAAGCAAATCAAAATAGTGGCGGAGGAAACGACAGCGGTACCGACGGAGGAGGTGCAGGAGGTAGCGGTACAGCCGGAGGTTCTGGAGGTTCCAGAGGTAATACAATAAATAAGCCGTAACACATAGTCATGATCCGAATTAATAACGTTATGACCTGTGATTCTACAGATGCTCCAAATAGTAAGTGCACCTACAAGGCCTTCCTATCTTGCAACCCCCGCAGTTTCAATGGCACCGAGGGTGCAGTAGGTCTAATGAGATGGATAGAAAAGATGGAGTCGGTGATTGATATTAGTGAATGCACCGCTGACTGCATGGTGAAGTATTCTACATGCACGCTCACTGATAAAGCTTTAACTTGGTGGAATACTCAAATGAAGACTTTGGGGAGAGACAGTGTATCAATTGTCTTGGGAAGACTTGAAAAATATGATGATTGAGAAATATTGTCCTTGAAACGAATTGCAAAAGATTGAAACTGAGATGTGGAACCTACAGATGATAGGAGATGATGTGGTGCGGTACACCGACCGTTTCAATGAATTGGCGATTCTAGTACCGCATATGGTCACACCAGAACATAAGCGCGTTGAGAGGTATCTGTGGGGCCTTGCGCCTCAAATTCGTAGCATGGTAACATCATCTAATCCAATAGATGCCAAGAGTGCTACAAATTTAGCATTCAAGCTAAGGGATGATGCGGTACGTAATGAATTGTTTGTGAGGAAGGAGAACGAGGAAGGTAGATCTGGGGAGAAAAGGAAATGGATGGGAAATTCAAGTAACAAATCTGGAAAACAAGGGTTTAAGAAACAAGGAACTGTGAAGGCTTTTGCAGCCAACACAATGGAAAGGAAGGAGTATGATAGTGGCCTACCGAGGTGCGGAAATCATCACACCGGTGAATGTATCAAATGTGGAAAGTGCGATAGGTTTGGCCACACCACACAAGCTTGTCTAGTTAACAACCGAATGGGGAAATTTAAACCGGGATGTTTCATATGTGGTGACCTGAAGCACTTCAAGAAGGATTGTCCCAAGTGGAAGAATTAGACGAACGCTCAGGAACATGGGAGGGCATTTGTGATGGGTGCAAGGGACGCACGCCAGGACCCGAACATCGTCACTGGTACGTTCCCGATAAATAATCACTATGCCTCTGTACTTTTTTATTCGGGTGCGGATATGAGCTTTGTGTCGAATGATTTTAAATCCTTACTCGGTATTAAGGCCAACAAACTAGATCAAAGTTATACAATTGAATTAGCAAATGGGAAATTAATAGAAACCGGAGAGGTCATTAGGGGTTGTACTTTATGTTTAGAAAACCATACATTCAGTATAGACCTTCTACCCGTCGAACTAGGGAGTTTTGATATTGTTATTGGCATGGATTGGTTATCAAAGAATCGTGCTGAGATCGTATGCTTCGAGAAGATTGTACGTATCCCACTACCAAGCGGAGAAATTCTTTCAATTCAAGGCGAAAGGTGTAGAATGATGTTAAAGACGATAAACTGCATGAAAGCTCATAAGTATCTACGCAAGGGTTATTGTGCATTCCTGGCTCACATCGTCGAGAAGAAACCCGAGGAACGTCGACTCGATGATATACCAATCGTAAGGGATTACTCTGAAGTATTTCCCGAGGACTTACCAGGATTACCACCATCAAGACAGGTCGAGTTCCGGATCGACCTAGTACCAGGAGCCGCACCAGTTGCACGATCTCCGTATCGTCTAGCCCCTTCCGAGATGCAGGAACTGTCGAGCCAACTACAAGAATTACTTGACAAAGGTTTCATAAGACCGGGTTTCTCACCATGGGGAGCTCCGGTCCTGTTTGTAAAGAAAAAGGATGGAACCTTTAGAATGTGCATTGATTACCCGGAATTAAACAAACTGACAATCAAAAATCGGTATCCTCTTCCTCGAATAGACGACTTGTTTGATCAACTTCAAGGTTCCAGTTTCTATCTAAAATTGATCTACGATCAGGGTATCATCAACTGAAAATTCAGGAAGAAGATATACCAAAAACGGCTTTTAGGACTCGTTATGGTCACTACGAGTTCCTAGTTATGCCATTTGGCTTGACTAATGCGCCGACCATTTTCATGGATCTCATGAACCGCGTGTGCAAGCCATACTTGGATAAATTCGTGATTGTGTTTATCGATGACATATTAATATATTCACGAACCAAGGAGGAACATGAACATCATTTGAAATTAATATTGGAACTACTCAGGAATGAGAAGCTTTATGCCAAATTCTCTAAGTGTGAGTTTTGGATCCGAGAGGTTCACTTTCTCGGACACGTCATCAATAAGAAGGGTATTCACGTAGACCCAACCAAGATTGAAGCTATCAAAAACTGGGAAGCACCAAGAACTTCGAATGAGGTGCGTCAATTTCTGGTTTTGGCAGGTTATTACATGCGATTTGTCGAGAATTTTTCAAAGATAGCCTTGTCTTTGACCACGTTAACTCAGAAGGACAAAAAGTTTGATTGAACTGATAAACAAGAATCAGCTTTTCAATTGTTGAAGCAGAAGCTTTGCAGTGCACCAATCCTATCCCTTCCCAAAGGAACTGACATTTTCATCGTGTACTGCGACGCATCACACCAAGGTCTGGGATGTGTGTTGATGCAGAGAGAAAAAGTCATAGCGTATGCATCCAGGCATCTGAAAGTCCATGAGAAAAACTATACGACTCACGATCTGGAATTGGGTGCTGTCGTGTTTGCATTCAAGATTTGGAGACATTACTTATACGGTACAAAATGTACTATCTTTACAGACCACAAGAGTCTCCAGCACATCTTTAATCAGAAAGAACTCAACATGAGGCAACGTCGTTGGGTAGAGCTACTGAATGATTACGACTGTGATATCAAGTATCACCCTGGTAAGGCAAACGTCGTAGCAGATGCCTTGAGTCGTAAGGAATGGGTTAAAACTCTCCGTGTTCGTGCCCTAGGATTGACAATTCATACGAGTCTCACGACTCAAATCCGGATGGCACAACAAGAGGCAATCAAAGAAGAAAACATTTAGAATGAAGCTTTACGGGGAATGATAAAGCAGTTGGAACCAAAGTCAGATAATACTTTATACTTCATGAATAGAATTTGGGTGCCACGTTTTGGTAACTTACGGGAGTTGGTTATGGACGAAGCCCACAAGTCCAGGTACTCCATTCACCCAGGTTCGGATAAAATGTATAAGGATCTGAAAGAACTCTACTGGTGGCCAAACATGAAAGGAGAAATTGCTATTTATGTCAGTAAATGCCTGACATGTTCAAAGGTAAAGGCAGAACATCAGAAACCGTCAGGATTGTTACAACAACCCGGGATACCTCAATGGAAATGGGAACAGATTTCCATGGATTTCATTACAAAGTTACCCAAGACTTCGAGCGGGTATGACACTATATGGGTAATCGTCGATCGTTTGACAAAATCAGCTCATTTTCTGCCCATCAAAGAGACGGTTAAAACCGAGGAAATTGTGGCTAGGCATGGAGTGCCAATTTCTATTATCTCTGATAGAGACAGCAGATTCGTGTCTAGAATCTGGAAATCATTACAAGAAGCCATGGGCATACGTCTTGACATGAGCATGGCATATCACCCGCAAACAGATGGTCAAAGTGAAAGGACCATTCAAACTTTAGAGGATATGCTCTGTGCGTGTGCAATTGATTTCCGTGGAAATTGGGATACTCATTTGCCGCTGGCTGAGTTTTCATACAATAACAGTTACCACACCAGCATCAAAGCCGCTCCATTTGAGGCTTTGTATGGTCGAAAATGTCGTTCACCGCTATGTTGGGCAGAAGTTGGCGACAAGCATTTAACCGGTCCTGAGGTTATTTAGGAGACTACTGACAAGATCAGAGACCGTCTAAAGGCCGCCCGTGACAGGCAAAAGAGTTACGCGGATAACAGACGAAGACCATTAGAATTCCAAGTTGGGGACCATGTCATGTTGAAGGTCTCACCTTGGAAAGGAGTTGCAAGATTTGGCAACCGTGGCAAGCTTAACCCTAGGTACGTTGGACCATTTGAAATATTGGCTAGGGTTGGCCCTGTAGCATACAAGCTCAAGTTTCCACAAGAACTAAGCAATGTACATGATACGTTTCATGTGTCAAATCTCAAGAAGTGCTTATCAGACGACACATTAATTATATCGCCTGATGAGATTCACATAGATAACAAGCTGCACTTCGTTGAGGAACCCATTGAAGTCTCAGATTGGAAGGTTCAGAAAACAAGGCGTAGCCGGGTTAAATTGGTTAAGGTACGTTGGAATTCAAAGCGCGGCCCCGAGTATACGTGGGAGCGGGAAGATAAAATAAAAGCCAAGTATCCGTCCTTGTTCACGAACACTCCAAGTCAAGATGACAAGAACTGAATTTCGGGACGAAATTCTCTTTAACATGGGGGAGAATGTGACACCCAGTAATTCAGGTAAATATCCATATTACATAAATGCACGTTCAAAACATATATTTCCTGAAGTTTTATTTTGACTAAGTAAAGTCAAGGAGTCTAGTAAAGAAACTTATATCAAAATAGTAATCTTTATGAATTACTAGGAAAATAAGCAGTAATAACCCGCAAGGTACGGTCGTTGGTGATTAACAAAAAATGTTATTCTAGTAAAAGTCTAGGGAGACGCTTTAACATAAAAACATAAATATTGGTGACTAAACATTTATAAAAAGTTTATTTATAAATAATTGTTACGTGGCTTTATGTTATTTTATGTGTACACACGTGTTATATAGTTAAAGTGATAACTATGACGGGTTAACTAGTAAATTATGGAGACTAGTCAAACCACACCAAAACATATAAGTTATGTGATCGTTAAAAGTGTTACACCGAGCATTAGATCACGGGATCGACTATCGGGAATACGCTACCTAAAATATGCCTAACTAAACATCTATAAACTAACTAGAAGTAGAACAAGACCCACCCCCCCACCCCATACCCTATCTCGGCCGAATTGTAAGGTGGGGCCACCCACCATGACTACTTCACTCACTTCCCCATCCCTTGTGTCATACCCCATGCTCATTCAAGTGTAAGACAAGCAAATGGTCAAATCAATCACATTCCCCATACTTTGCAATGAGTAGGATGACACCAACACTCCACCCTCACCATCTCTTCCATATAATCGATACATGCATACACACTTGCACACTTTACAGTTAGAAAATCCAAGAATCAATTCTCTAAGGGTGTAGCTAGGAGATTAAAGAGCCAAGGAAGCCTTAGAGTCGAGTTTTGTAGCAACACAAGCATCTAGCACCTTCTACTTGTTGTCTCCACCTAGCTTGTCTAGTGGTATGAACTCGACACCACAACTTGTTCTTGTCTTTATTTTTAGTTTAAAAGCTCGTTGTTTATCCTAATAATCAAATAGATTTGAAAAACTAAAGGGTTTTATAAGTTTAACTTTATTATGTTTAAAAACTAGATTTCTATATAAAAAGATGCATGTGGTTCGAAAATAGGCTTATATGCATAGATTATTGATTTGAAATATTGGTGAGATATTTGTTATTTTGATTTCATGATACTAAGTTCTGAGTTAAACTAAAAGATTTGTGTAAATGTATAAAAAAAAGGATTGAAATTGTAGAAACATACGGGTATGCATATTATTGATTCTATTAACTTGAAATGGTAAAAAAAATACTTGGATAAGTGAAAAATACATATATAAATATATATGGGCCGAAAATTGTGTGAATATGTGTAGGATTTGTTGTTTGATTATTTTATGACAAATTGTTGTTGTTTAGTCACATGATGACGGGATGTAAGGTATAAATTGTGGGAAGGTATAATAATGGGTGAAAAATGAGACTCATACATATATATATATATATATATATATGGATCGAGACATATATATATATGTATGCATGTGATGTAGTTATTAACACGAGAATATTTGATGAAGAAAGTAAAGTAAAAATGTATAAAGTTTACTAACTTGGAAGATTTTTGTATGAAATCATATGTTAATATAAAGAGATCAAAATGAATATACATGTTCATGAATTGCAGATATTAAATTGGAAAATGGTTAAGAGTATGAAGGCATGTATGAAAATCGAGATAAGCGTATCTATATGTGTTTAAAATCTTATTAACATGGAAATAAATAAAGGTATGTATGAGTATATATATTATTATTAGTTGAAAAGGTTACAAATATACTTACATGCATACATGAAGTCGAAAACTTATATATATATATATATAAGTGGATGATGATAAATTGCTAGACTTAGAGAAGATTTGCTATGTGTATGTATACATGTATGTATTGTTGTCAAGTTGGTAAATTAGAGACATGATAGAGGGTATGATCATGAAACACATTTAAATAAATGTGGACTTAATAAACATACTTGTGTGAAGATATTTGTAAGAAAATATAGATACATGACAAGATAATAAATGTCGTTCGGAACGAGAAATTGTATTGACCGTGTTAACATGATTGATAAGCACGTAGGATAATAAACATGCATGATTATACTTGAATGATATTTGTGGTTTTAAATAATTATTGATAGGAAATAATTATATGTGTTTATACATGGACTATAATATAAATATATTATAAGACGTTGCAAAAACAATATTTATTTTTGACGAACGTAACAAGTCACCAATATAGAAATATAATATTTTCTTGGAAAATAAGTAAAGCGTCTAGACTGGAATAATAATCACCAACGAGTCGTCATGAGAAATCAATGTTTTAAATAAACAAAGTCTAACTTAACAGGATAGTTAAGTCAGGTGAACAACTTGCGTTTAAAACGAGTAGTCTTAACGGATATAGTATCCTTGTGTAATTAGGATACGGATAAGCGGGTCTGCTTTATTTAAAGAATTGCTAGCACATACTTATATCGAGGTGAGTTTCACTAACCCCCTTTTTCTAGGTTTTTGAAATGTTTTGGGGTGGAAACATACTTGTAAAAGAATTTTGTATGTAAATGAATGAACTAATGATCTGACCGTATGTGTGTATTGAGGAAAAAATAAAGCGCTTAAAGTCCTCTGAATAAATTAGTAACCATTAGCTATGGACTTAGCCCGGGATTATATGAATAGTACTATTGGGGGTGACGCCTCCGGTCATTGTTAGTCGCGCTAACCAGGGGTCCAAATGATCAAATGATCGCATATTATCTTACTCACAGAAAGGCGAGGGGAGGCACTAAATTGTTGGGGTTTGGTTACGGTCTCGTACATTACATACATTTTTGTATTCCTTGCAAGTTTACAAATGGGGTCAATTGATCGGATTAGTATTCGAATACTTTGGTAATACATACAAAGAGTTTTGATCGGAAAATGATCAGGTTTAAACATTGGGTTTATGATAACTCTTTATAATAACTTGTGAACTCACCAACCTCGTGTTGACATTTTGAAGTATGTTTTCAGGAAATTGAACGTGGTCATCAGGTTAGCAATGTAGGTTACATGCATGCACGTGGATACGACTTTTGGGAGGATTTCTCTTGTATAACTCATGGTCTTGAGTCATATTTGCGAAATCTTAAACTTTTGTAAACTCAAGTTAATATTTTGTGATGTAAATATTTTAAACTCGATTATGTATCCAATTACATGTATGTGTTTGCGGTAATCATATGCTTTGGAAACCAGTGAATGTTATGCCTCGCGTTTCCTCCTTGGCGGGGTGTGACATCGGGGCATGGTTCGGGTCATGGGACGACTCATGGGTAGGTAATGGGTCGGTCATGGGTCGAGTCATGGTCCGGGCCATGGGTCGGATTATTAATTAAACAAAATCTTTTCTTTCGTTCATTCCTTGAAGGAATGAAGAGAAAACACCTATCCCCCGAGGAATGAAAATCACTAGAAGAGAAATAATCACATTTCTTATGTAATAGTTCATTTCATTCCTATGTGATTAACAAACATATTTTTTTTCATTCCACCGCAATGACCTATTGCATTCCACCATATATTCATGCATACTACCTAAGGGTTTTTATATATAATAGTAATTTAATTAAATAAGATTATTTTTTATCATCGAATTATTAAAGATATTTTTTTGTGATTTATTAAGTCATTTAGTTTTAAAATATGATGTTTTACAACATTCCAAATGTACCGTTGCGATGTGTTTATTTTTAACTACGTTTTGATATAAATTTCATTCAAAAACGAGTTTTCATGATATTGTACAAGTCATCAAAGCGCGTACGCACAAGCCGTCGAAACTGCTTTAAGGTTTTATTTTATTACAACCTTTAAAATATTGCTATTATATATATATATATATTGCTATTCTATTACAACATTTAAAATATGATGTTTTATTAAATTCCAGGTTTGTCGTTTCGACATATTTATTTTTATCATCGTTTCAACGTGAATTTATTTCGCAGGGTTAATACTAGTGTACAGATCGTCGAAACTGAGTCTTATAAATTTTAGCACCCTCGACGTTAACTAATTAAACTACATTTAGGTGTATTAAAATTGAACAGATCACCCACGCCACGAGCACCTTTGTACCCCCATTTTCGGTGAGACCTAAATCAAGTAACGAACCCTCGATAAATTTCATCTATTAAAAGATGCTCAGTTTTGTGTATACGAAAACCTTGATTTGTAACTTCGGGAGAGACCAAATCAAACTCAAAATTGAATGAATCAAGAACGAATCACTAAGCATAAAAGAAAATAAACATCAAGGCTTAACCCCTAGTTTACTCGCATAAATTATTGTCAAAGGGTGGAAAGCTTCTACAAGGAATCGTGTTGAACTTGAACTTGAGCTCAAGCTCTTATGAATTAAACGAGTCGAGCTCAAGCTTAGGCAAACTCGGACTCAACCTCAACTTGTTTACACCCGTAGTAGACACACAAAGAGACAGCAAGATCATACCCTTGTACAAATAAAAAGTAAAAAGAGCATCCTTGTACAAAGCGTGTGAGTTTGTTGAGAACTTAAAACATAACAGGTTTTATAGAACTCTTCAAGATACAATAAAATCTAGAGACAATCCACGAAAAAGTTCAAACTATTGACATCTTCGAAATTGCTTTCGTTTCTCTACATGTGACCATTTAAATTTTTATTTATTTATTTTTAGGTTTTTATTTAAAATATAATTTTATTTTTCCTTTTATCTTTTAATATATAATTTTAAAGTAATTAAAAACTTAAATTTCACATCAAAAGTTGTAAAAAATAGTTTTTAAGGTGTAATTGTGTAAATTATATACTCAGTAGAATCCGGAGTAACCAAACAGACCCTCATATTTTTCATTTGACAGCTAGCACCCTAAAGTTCCATATTGACAGCTTAATGTTCCTCAACTTTGTTATTATCATTTTTTTACACTAAAACACACAACATACTAACATTAAGACTTGTTTTAAATGCAATCAAGTTGAATTGTAATATGTTTCAGCAAGTTCATTCTTTGTTACTTCACTTTTTATCTCTTTGTAAGTAGGGTTTTATAGCGCATTTGATTCATCTGGTTTCGTATGTTTCTTCTTGTTTGTTAAGTGTAATTTCTATCTCTGACTTTTAAAAAAGTGTGTAATTGGTAGCCTATAATGTTTGGAATATGTTAAGTGTAATTTCTATCTCTGACATGTAGGCTGGAATGTAGAGGAGATGAATCGTTGTTTGGAACATGTTGTGTCCTTCCCTATTCGAGCTTATGCACGCACTCAACCGACAGTTAGTCAATAATAAACGAAAGTAACGGTGGTAAAGAAAAAAGTTTTGTGCTGCTTCGCATGCCTTATCTACAGCTACCAATTATATTATATTACCATCTTAAAAAAATATGATGATTCGAGTAAAAATATATTCTTTGTGTCTACTAAATTTACACAATGGGTCTACTTTGAGTCTATTCTAATTATATAATGGTTTATTGTTATAAAACTTAACAGGACCAAATGGGCAAGACCACCACCTACTAGTCGCCGCCGCATCACCACGGTCTTCACCTTTCACACAATCGCCGCTAATAGAATTGATATGGATCCAAAATCGATTTCCTTCTCACAAGATTCATGTGATGTATATATAATTACAATATTAACATATTACTACCCTGAGCTATACAATAATGACATCTACGATACCCTAGTCTAATAGCCGCCCCACCTCGGCCGTCGGCGCGGCTTCCACCGCCACCGATAGCCGCCATCATCACCACCCGTCATAAAAGCAAATATAGCGGGTGAAATAGGTTTTCTTTTCTATAACGACCATTTCAAGATGAGGATTTTAGTTAGAACCCGCTATGGCCCAAACTAAAGTGACTTTTTTAAATAGGCATGTTTTGAACTGTTTGACTCGAACCTGTTTCAACCGGTTACCTAGCCCCACTCGACCGCCCTTTTTCCAGGCTTACTCTTGCCCCATCAAAAGGATGCCATTCGTTGGCACACATTTAGGGGGTACACATTCAAAATCGGCTAAAAATACATCGATAAAACTTAACCCTCATCTTTGAAAAAGGGGTCCCGCCCCATTCGACAAAATATTAGGTATTCCATGGCAAACTTCTAATACTTACACATCCTGACATCCTAGCATGATTTAGTTAGCCTATAAAACTGGTTGTCTTGCAAATGAGTCCATGTTACCTTTAGACTCCAAGATATTGTCATTTAGATTCTTTTTAACAAGATGGAGTACTCTCACACATCTTTCAGCTTCTTCAAACCGTTCTTGTGCAGCCATGAGCTCGACACATCTCTCTCTCAGATCCATCTGCGCATCTTTTTTTAACTAAAACGGTGTTTGCTTTTGTTTCCATAAGTAGACTGCATTTCTTACTCGCTTCCTTCCTTTTGTGAATGGCTTCCAAGTGAGTTCGAAGCCATGACACATCAATGTTGGCTGCCTCTGTAGCCAACAACTGTTGCTTTATTTCATCCATTTTCTCGAGATCATCGTTGGTTTGAATTCGACTAACAACTTCACAAATGATCCCAAGGAAAGACGATCTCATAGAAGTGGGTTTGAATACACATTCAGCTGCAATGTCATCGTGTTTCTTGAAAATGGTTTTCGGATTTTTGATTAAAAAGTCGACACTTGACAAGTTCGCCTGCGGGGCTGTCTTCTTCCCCAAGAACTCTAGATCCGTGCATAAAGATCTAATCTCGTCAAGATCCGAACTTTTTACGTTCAAAACGTTTGCTTTTCACTCTAGATGCTAGATCTATGTTTATTTTGAAGTTTCATATGTAAAAGTGTCGACTTTTTAATCAAAACCCGAAAACCCCAAAATAGCTAAAAACTCAGATCTAGATCAAGTCGTTACTTGTTTCGAACTTCTGAGTCGGAGGTTCTGCTCATGAGTAGTAGAGGAACAAGATGCTAGCTTCTCGGGTCGATCCTTGTACTTTCTCTCTCTAAACTTTTGCAAATGAGAGAAATATGGAGGTTTAGGCCTTTTTATAGGGAAGGAATCCCCCCCCTCAAGTTCACCACCCTCGTAAGTTCGCCCGGCCCAGCCCATGAGCGTTGTTCGTTCCGTTTCTCTTGTGTTAAAACTCGTTTATTCTTTATGTCTTATTTCAGGATGTTACATTTAAACTCTATAATTTCACATTTTAGGAAATTCTTACATTTAATTTCATTTGTTAAAACTTTATTTTAGGGAAACCAGTTATGGTGTCCCACTCTGTCTTTGTCATTCATTTTTCTTTTTATTATCATGACGCAAACTAGCACTTGAATGATATCATGATAACATAGTTGAACCATTGTCTAAGGACAAGGTCCCACTGTGCTTGCACAAAGCAAGACTACTCTGTTTTGCTTGCACAAGGCAGGACTCCTCTGTTTTGCTTGCACAAGGCAGGACTCCTCTGTTTGCTTGCACAAGGCAGGACTCCTCTGTTTGCTTGCACAAGGCAGGACTCCTCTGTTTTGCTTGCACAAAGCAAGACTCCTCTGTTTTGCTTGCACAAGGCAAGACTCCTTTTTTTGTTTGTTACGAAAACAAGACTCTTCTGTTTGCTTGTACAAGACTCCTCTGTTCTTTCTTTACCATAACATAACTACAGATTCACTCTGTCAATCACATAAACATTCACATTATCACATAATACAGACAATTAGCACACATTATCACATAAGTAAATAATATGGTATCTGTCACATTCATCCGGTACCAAAGTACCGTTATCTGTAACACCCCAATTTTCACAAAAAAGTGTTAGAGGGACTAGAATAGTATTTACACCAAACCTTAAGGGTTAGAAAAATATAAATGCCAAAGTCCAAGGATCAAAAGTGCAGCCGGTGGCGGACCGCTACCGGCAAGCACAGCGGTCTACTACGTGTGGAAGAAGGCAGCAATGATGAGCTGGCATGAGTCAGCTAACTAGCGGGTGAAAACAGACGCATGAAAACCCTATCACGGACTGTCAGGAAGGTCCTAGCGGTCCGCCACACTGCAAATTGGTTAACGGTCCGCTAACCCAGGACATAGCGGTTTGCTACGTTGTCACACCCCGCCAAGGCGGAAACGCGAGGTGTCACACTTTAGTTCATAGCACAAGGTATAAAGACATTACTAAGGCATCACAAAATTTATTAATTTCATAATTGATGTTCAACACTTGTTAAAATAGACAAACAAACAATCCCAAAAACATTGTTCAAATTATTAACTAAGTCCAAGAGCTTTCCTATGTGATCCTTCATCTTTTAGTTATTATTTTCTGAAACATGTAAAGTAAAATGGGTCAACATAAAGTTGGTGAGAGACATAGGTTTTATAAGTTATAAAGATAAATTGCCATAAAAGATATAAAACAAATTCAGTACAAGTTCAAACAAGTGTGCAAGCATATCAACACCAAATTTATTGCAATCAACCCTTAATGTTATATGCATCCACAATCCCAAAGATTGTGCCGTTGAAATGTTATTGCATCCACAATCCCAAAGATTGTGCCGTTGTTATATCGATTTCCCCTATATGGCCATACTAGTACTACCTTAGGCTTGTAAACAAGTTAACGATTGCAACGTTATTATAGTGTTCAAATATCAAGCACATAATTGAAATTACTTGTTTAAGAATCTGTGTTGATAAAAAAAAAGGTTATGTTATCAAGACATATGTATACATGTTTCACCCCAAAAGTAAAAGCAAAATGGGGCTATGAATCTCACCTTGAATAGTAAAGGGTTAATCTTGTAACTTGTAGTAATGAGAATTAAGGATGCCCTAAGTTAAATAAGATATGTCATTATAATGAAGAACGGTCTAAGAGAAATAACAATGATTTTAGGATTTTGGGATTTTGGGTTTTGGAATGAACGGGTGATCGAGGATACTAATAGAGTGTGTAATTGATGTTTTATAATTTTTGTTTATAAAAGGAAATTAGGTGTCAATAATAAGTATTATATGTAATTATATATTAATATACTAAATATCAATATTTCCATTATTAAAACGAAGTCAAAGGTGATTAAATTAGGTTATTAAATAAATTAGTCATTACTTTGAAATATTATAATTATAAGATAATAATATTCATAAGGATAAATTTTGAAATAAATCAATTAGCTACGCGAAATGTAATTTTACTAGTTATGAAAAATCCAATTTAGCTAATTATTTAATAATATTATAATATTTATGAAAGTAATAATAATATGATAAATACACTAATAAAAACAATTATTAAAATTTATGCTAATAAAATCGTACTAATAATATGTCGTTTTAAAGGTTTGGGATATATATATATATATAATCCTTTCGTTTAATAAAATTCATGACGTTATAACAAACGATCATTTTATAATTTTAAAAGTTATATATAAGATAATAAGGTTTATGATAATACAATATCGTTTGTCATGTTTTTGAAATACATAGTGGTAATGAAATAATACGCACCTAAAATAATGATGCTCGTATTCCATTCGTGATATTCAAAATACTTTTTATTTAAAAAGATATTAACTATAAAACTCTTGAAAGTTTATAGAAAAAGGAAATGGGTTTTTAACCATAACATAATGATAATAGTTTACTTACAAAATATATATATATATATATATATATATATATCATAAAATTTATAAAATAAAGCATATTAAATAAATGTCAAAATTATATGTATGTGTTTTGTTATAATTAATTATAAATATGAAATTTTAAACCCTTTATTTCTCTTTATAATAATACATAAGTTTATTTATATATATACATATATGTATACATGTGTGTGTGTGTGCGTGTAAGAGTGAATAGGTATAAATATGAAATTTTAAACCCTTTATTTCTCTTTATGATAATACATAAGTTTATTTATATATATACATATATGTATATATGTGTGTGTGCGTGTAAGAGTGAATAGAGGCAAAACAAAAAGAATAAAATGCAGCAGGGGCCAGGTCTAGAACCCGCGACCTCCTGTTTGATTTTGAAGTGGTTTAACCATCAGGCTGAAGCTCCATATTGATTAAATTTTCCGAATTAGAAATATATAAAATCAAGTTTCCTGCTTTCTTTCCCCCCAAACCATACAGACGTGAAACCAAACCCTACCCCCAAACATCTTTCGATTTCGATCTGATACAAACGAAAGATGCGTGATTAACAGAAAGGAGGGTTACCTGATATTATTTATCGAAGAAAATCACTAGCCGTTTCCGGTGCAACCTCTGCCTGTTCTTGGCCGACCAAGGCTTGTGACTTTGGTTTGAGGACGCATCAGGGTATTAATAGGGTGTTAGACACCGACACGGAATGCGTTTATGGCTCAGATTGATAGGAATTACGGCCCGATTATTGCCTTGATTGAGCTGCGTATAACCACTTTCCAAAAAGGGTTTCATTGCATTTAAATCAGTCGGGATTTTTAAATAAAATAACAAATATATTGCCCCCATTTGGTCGTGATTCAGTTGGGACAAGATTGATTCCGGATTTGCAGGGATTGAGCAACGATTCGCTTGGTTTGACTTTTGCAAGTTAAACTTGATCTTAAATTGCTTCCATGGTTCAAAAAGAAGGGAAGGGGTTCAAAGGCTAAGTGGGGGTTCAAACATAGTAAAAGGGTTCAAGTCTCAATCTTTTTATCTAATCTGTTAAATGGCAACTTATACCTTTTTATTTCATTATTATTATTTGTCTTTTATAAAAATAACACCTCAATTTATAAGATTTAAGTTTATAATCAATTTATTTATTTTAACAATATATATATATATATATAAAGAAAATATGAAATAAAGTTTTTAAAAGAATTTAAAACTCCGAGTCGTCATACGTTTGTAACATAATAATTGGTATGGCACGATGCACACGTATGTTATAACGAGAAATGTCATGTCACAAACGTTATTATAGTACAAAATGAAATATTACATGTAAAAGTCATGGATGTTACATACGTGCGCGCTAAGTAAAATAAGCCAACCATTGGGGCGGTAGCAGTCCGCTACCCACCCCTTTAGCGGTCCGCTACGGTGTTTCCAGCCTATAAATAGAAGTGTTGTGAGCTCGTTTTTAAGCATTCACACACACACAAACACCATCCTAAACACACACTTAAGACCTGGAAGTCAGTTCCAATCCTGGTACGCGTTCGGAAGTCTGGCTTCCCGCTTTTCGTCCGCAATAAGCCATAGATAGTTCTGAGGTAAGGTTCTGACTAGTTTCTAACGACTTGGTTATAACCACTAAGCTAGGTACGTGTGTCTAAGTAATGTTGTAATAACCTAGGGCTTTGAGCCAAGTACTTGTGCTATTATAAGCCGAGTAAAGATATTGTAGGAAAGAAAGGAACGCTAGATGTGAGTTCTATGATGCCCACTTTTAAATGTTTTAAATGTTTTGGGCAATGTATGCATGCTATGAAAGACTTTACATGAATACTATATGCCCTTGATTTAAATACTTTGGGTTGGTATCCATGTGGTTGCAAGAGGTTACGGTAAGAAATGGGTCTAAATCCTAAAACCGTGTAACAAATTCACGAAGTATGAAAGGGGTGGTGGGTATGCCGCGGGTACACCTTATATATAAACTTCTTTGATAACTCGAGGAGAAACCTTTACAAGATTTTAGGGTAAGGACTAGTTTTGGGTTAGTATCCATGTGGTTACAAGAGGTTATGGTAAGAAACAAGTCTAAGTCCTAAAACCATGTAACATAGTATTCACGGAAAATCAACTAGGTGGTGGGTACGCCGCTGGTACACCCTATATATAAACTTCTTTGATACATTGGGGAGAAACCTTTACAAAGGTTTAGGATAAGGACTAGTTTTGGGAAGAGGATTTGAAAGGAAAGATGTTTTTGACATGATTTTCCATAGCAAAGATTTTGGAAAGAAAATTGTTTTGACAAGTAAAATGTTTTAGAACTTTGTCATGGTTTACCATGGTGAGTAACACATAAATGAGTCTTGGTTTGAAGTACCTTGACTAGAAAGATGTCTTGGAATTTATTGTCTTGACATAGAAAGAATGTTTTGACCGTGACAGTCTGTAAGGAAAGATTTTACCATGTCTGGCCAAATGCCACATAATATCTTGCAACTTATGGACAGTGATTGCTATATCCTTGTTAGGGACGAATTGGAACAGGACAGCTACATTCCTTTGTGGGATGTAGTGGTGTGTACAAAGGTAAGATTAAGTGGTGATAACCGCTTAGAGGTTAACGTGACCTCAGAAAAGATAAGTTATGCAAAAATAAATATTATGTTTGGGCAAGGAGTTAATGTGACGTTTTTGAAAACGTGTCATATAATCCATTTATACTTGAGACAAAGGTTAAGAAACATTTTGACTAAAACTTAGAACTCACCGGCGTAAGCTAATGCACTTGAGCATCTGTGTCAGGAAAGAATGTAGCTTCTTTTAGTAGGGGCAAGGAGCAAGAATAGAAGCATTACGAGCAGCTGTCTAGCATTGGATATAAGACTGGCATAGATGTAGATGATAATATGTACTTCTGTTTCGAATGTATTTAAACAAGTTTTGAAATCAAATAAAGATTTTTTTAAAACTTCTGTTGTGTAAGATCTCTGTATACTATATGTTCATGAGTAAATCCAGCACGTGACGGGCATCTCGGGCCGAGCCGGGATGTGGAAGCCACATTATCTCTATTCATCTATTCTTCCTCTGTAACCGTTCTTCCTTTAAAACATGCATTTCAAAGATTCTATCTGTTTACTCCGTCTTTGTTTTCATTTTACATTTATAAAAGTATATTTTATAAAATGTAACTTGTCTTTCTAATTTTTTTCATTAAATACATAATTCTTGTTAAGTAATGCATATCAGCCCAAAAACATAAGAAAATGGTAACCGAAACTCACATGTAGTAACTTAACTATTAGGGTCGGTTTATGACTGTATAAGTAGATTAAGTGAACTTAGGATCTAAGGCAAGTTCACATATTAAGTAATTGCTCATTATTCCCCCCCCCCCCCGGGGAGAACTTAAGTTCTCGTATCCTAGTATTCATGCGTGAATCTTAGGTACTCGCACAAGGGTATGCTTGCGCATACTTTCAGTATTCGCTCATTCTTGTGTATGTGTGTACCAGGAGTATTCGCACGAATACTTGGTGCGAGTACTCCTAGTATCCGTAAAAATCATGCATGCGTATACCTCAAAGATCACGCACGAGTACTCCTTGCGAGTATGTTCTTCCTTTTACGAAACCCTAACTTTATGCATGGGTTAGATCTGGACTGTAATGACATCAAGATTTGAACTTTAATCGTTCAATAAATACGTCTAGTACCCAGAAAGCCAGATCTATGGTTTTTATGCTATTACACACGTAAAAATCTCATCTTTTGGATTAAAACCCTCTTAAACTCAAAACCCCACTTTTTTTTACGAAAATAGAAGACTTTCAGTAGTTTCTTACCTCAAAACAGTGAAATGTTGCTTGTATCTTCTTCCTTTGTTGATCTTCGATAGAAAAGAAGCAAGAAAAAAAAAACGTGAAGCCCGCTTCTTCTTTCTTTCTTCTATCTAACCGGAATCCTCTCTCTCTCTCTAGGTGTAGTATGCACAAACTTGAAAGATGGAAAATGAGAGGAGTGGGTGGCGGCTAGGTATTGGGGGGAGGGGGTATTTCCTTTTTCAATTTTTAACCATTTTGCTCAAATAACTTTGTTTCATGTATTTCATGTGAAAAATCACGAAGGATGAAATTCTAGGTTGTTACATGTAAAAATTTAATTTGTTTGAGATTTTATTAAAAAAAAATTGGTTTTGGTTTGTTAGTGTGAATCCTGACAATTGATTTTGGTTTGAATATGTCCATTTGGTATTATTACATTCATATTTTCCCAAGCAACATTTTATGAATTAAGTAAATTGGAGATCCTGTTCTTGATTTGAAAAAATATGTACATGGCCAATTTCTATTTGATTATATTGGAATGAATTGAAAGTTTTGATTTGAATAAGGTAATTTTCTATTTTTATTAAACCTATTGATGTTACATCACTTGAAACTTTCATTGGATTTCTTGATATGTTAAAAGATCATGAACTAATCATGTTGAACAAAAAGGAATCCAATGAAAAGAGTTTAAGAATATGGTAGATTGGTTTTATGGATCATGTAAGTCTTGGGTTGGATAGACCTATACTTATATGTTGAACAGGGGGGGGGGATTAGGCCTGTTTGCAAAAATAACAAGTGGCAAGACATCGCAACAAAGATGGTGCTACCGTATCATGTGGGTGTGAATCTAAGAATTGTTTACATGTAGTTCTTGGATTTGATTGATTATTTTTACAAAAGGGAAAAGGAAGATCGTGCTAACAAAGAGCTTGAAGAGAGTCTTAGGAACACAAGGGTAAATGAAGTATGAACTGATAATGGGTCAACCGAAGGAGAAATGGACGGGTCACCTATATCTAAGAAGAGAAGGGTCCAAGCAATCAGAGATTTTCCGCCAATGTGTTCGGGTTTGAAAATTTCACTATTTCAGGTACAAAAGTAAGGGCTGCTACTCCAGAATCTGAACCAGAAGAGGATGATGCCTACTATGAAGATCAAGCAGTCTTGGACGTAGGAATGGTTGGATCAGATTTGATAGGCAGTGATGCATTTACTACAATTCAGGTTGAAAAAGCTGCAAAACCAGCAACATAGAATCTGCAGAATCAGAAGATGTGAAGGCTGTTACCGAGGAATCCGAAGAACATAGTGGAGGAAAATCTATTCAAAGACGAACAAAATGAGTCGTCGAAGAAGACAACCGAAGAGCGTGTCGGAGACCATGATCGAAGATGGTGACAGAATTCTTTAATTTTTTAATTATTTTGATAAATTACATAAATAGTCCTCAAAATATTAAATTAATTAGTCCCTTTATTTATATAAAAAGACTAAAATGCGTTTCAACTTAACAACAATATTTTAACGGTGTTAGAAAAATAGAGTTAATTGAAACCAAAATGAAACTATTGGTGGTGTGGTGCGATTGAATCCACCGACCAAAAAGGTTTGATTTGTTACCATCGATTGAAGCCACGGGTCATCAACCGCCGATAAGCTTCGTTCTTTGCCCATTCTCGTCTTCTGAACAGTCAGAAGGCCTCGAGAGTTTTGAACTTTTGATATTGTCATTGAGGTTTGTTAAGGGAAGGCTACTAATCGAATTGATGGTTGGTGATAAAGAGAGCTTATGGAACAGAAGCAAACGAGGGAATCAATTTCAATCACATAGACAATTCCACCATGAATAACCAGTCCTATGACCTCATAATTCAAGAGTTAATGTAATCTTGATTGTAAAATATTTTAAATAAATATTTCTTCTTTCTCAAGCATGAAAACCATGACTCCAGCTATGAGTCCAATGCGAGCCAACGCAGAAGAAAGAAAGAAATACCGGCACAAAACGCAAGATCCAGTTAAGACTCAAAAGCTTTGTTGAATACCAAACCCCCAACCAATCAAGACAATGAATGACAAAGTTAATATGATAGTAAATGACAAAAATCAAAAACTGTTTTCTAAAATAAGTCTAAGATTTATAAAAATATATTTTTTTATAAAACAAAAGTCATTTCCTAAAAATAGTTTGTAAAATTTGGCTAAGTTTTTATAAAACTAAAAATATTTATAAATTAATGTCAAGAATTAATTTGAATTTTAATTTTGAATGGGGAGAATCTTTGTTAAAAAGAATTATCCCAACATTCTTTAATCTTGAAAACACAAGAGTATTTAAAATAGTAAAAATAAATTTTATAAATGGAAAGCATCTAATTCACTTTACAATTTACAAAAGTAAATCTTTCTAATCTTGTGTAACAAGGTTTTTGTATAATATGATAAAAAGATTTGAATTTGAAAATGAGTTGTTGGAATCTTACACAAGAGGAAATGATCCAACATGTTTTTATCTTGAAAACATTAACACACTTGAAATTGATGAAGTCAAAAGTAAAACGGGAAAGAATCTTTGATGTTATTGATTTTACAAAAGTAAATCTTGTCAATCTTGTGTTAAATCTTACCAAACAAGTATAGAGTCAAAACAATCTTTTGGTAAAGTTAAAAATCAGGTTTAAATAAGTGGAATTTATTTTGGAGTGTAAAATTGAACAAGCTCCAACGTTCAAAATATTAACAAAAAAAGCATCAAGAACACCCGCGGTAGATAGCCTGTTGACTGCGGATCGCCCACGGTTGATGGTCGGTAGACCGCAGACTGGTATGACAGGATGACTTTTTGGTTTTGATTTTTGCTTATAAATTATGTAAGACCCCAGACCAGGCACCCTACAGTTGGGTCACATCACTGGGCATTCTCTTTAAAACACTTAACTTTCATTTAAAACATACAACGGGAGTCTTTCTCAAAATAGTAATTATCTTTTAAGTTCATTAACGTTCTTAACTTTACCTTACGAATGCGTGCACACCAATCCGAGTAGCACCGCTCCCAAGCCAAGATACTTCGTCACATGAACCCACCTGCAAAACAATCTAACGTACATACAAAGTCAACTACGCTGAGTGAGTTCTAATAGTTTATTTTAAGTAGAAACCATCTCCTCACAAATATCATTTATATAAACTCGGGACGTCCCGGTCCTTTATAAAACGATTTGTCGTTTATTAACATACAGGTAACCCACCTTACCGATCCATCCCCATAAGGGTCCACCACCCAAGACTCACCCCATACCCAAAACCCAGTAAGTCTCACCGATATGGTTCGACCTTACTACATTACTATCTCATAATCTACCACACATATCAACCCGAAGTCCGGTTAAAATGACCAACCCCTAAACACCTACCTAACAAGCCTTAACCAAGACTCTCACAAGGTCAACTGACACAACCGTCGTAAACACGACATCATCATCCCGATACAACGGTCAATCTAATACTCAAAACCACAGCAATATCATCTCAACATAATGAATATCAATCAACGCTTGCATGCAATTAAAACACACATACATGCACACAACAATTACCATCGAAGGATTTCACCGGTTTTGTCACAGCTACCCTCGTCAGGGTTATCCCCGTTGGGATATTCACATCACCTCCGAGAACCCCCCTTTTGGGTTTCAATATTGCCCTCACAGGGCCCCGTCACATAACACAGTGACACACTCGTCATCTATGATGACTACCCAGCCATCCACATGGTGACAACACCCGAAGGACCGACTCCTTCCCACCACTGTTGACCGTATACACGGACAAAAATGCAAGCACACAAACAACACGTTACACACCCATGATACTACCTGGACATGTACTACGACTCACCATCCTTACACGGTTCACTTACGCACATAGCTAAACACATACTCGAGACATATCCTCATAACGTCTAGACATAACATCTGACTTATCCCAAAAGTCATCACCCGACACCCCAGTGTCATACCGACATCTAATCCACGCATCCAAAGGACACCACTTAAACCCTTAGCCTCGTTATTGAATGTTTTAGTTTATAAACTCATCGAGTTAAACCCAAAACTCGTAACACGTTAATATTAAAGAGGGGATTAGAAACTCACCGGTTACGGAGATCCAAGCTCTGCTCTGCAACTGTCCTCTTGCTCAAATCACGAACCTGTCAAACGTATGATCACATGATCAAACACGTTCTAAACTTACGTCAAATAATGTATAATTATAATAGATTCCGACACTCGTTTCCTCTGCTTGTCCATCCGATTCACCGAACCTTTTTCTCCACACGTACACGTATCGGATCATCCTTGACCCGTTAGGAATTCAAATATCCAACCCAGGTTCCCATGCACAAATGTGGCTCGCCATGCAAACCCTAACCTCCTCATGTAAACCCTAACCACACAAAACAATTCCTTAACCCCGCGATACATATGTAGTCGAGCCGTTTTCCTCTCATGCATGCATGCCATGCGCGGTAAAACCCTAACCACGTGAGACGTATGAACTCGTGCCGAATCCCCATTGCATGCACACCTCAGCCGACCACCATCATCAACCTCATCACGTCTTCGGCTGTGGGCATGAAACCCAAATCCTAATCAGGTTTTCCAAACCAAAAACACAACCTAAATGCGTATACAAACGTAAAAGAGGATTACCCTGGCTAAACGTGAAGTTCTCCACTTGAAATCGTCGTGAAACTACCTTCTTCGGTCTCCTCTGATCGTCCATCCTCCCCTCTCTCTCGTTACCTTCTGTCGCGCACACCTAGGGTCCAAATGGCCCTAGGGTTTGAGTTTAAGTGGTTTCTAAACCACTAGAACTTACCTTCGGGTCCTCCCATTTCCATCTCGTGCGCTTTGATCCTAAACTGAAAGAAAACTGCTCCCCACTTCCTTTAAATCCACCGACCTACACATTGCGTGCTAAACTTTGCTAGCCCATCTGTTTAATAGAGATTCAGGTCGCTCTCTGACCCGAACCGTAGGTTTTTGAATTTTCGGGACGTTACAAATTAAGACCTTTTCCAAGCTTTACACACACCCCTTTTGCTCTAAACACTTTCAAATACTTATCAAATATATATTTCTCTCATTCCTATCATATTATCATATCATTTGAAAACATCAAAGATCAAAGATCAAGTTAGGATCAAAGAGCAAAAAAGAAGAGTTGTGCTTTAACTTTCATTATCTTTATTCTTGTGTTGTATTATTGTGGTAGCTTATTAGCACATCTTGATAGATATTTGTAAGGCACTCATTACACCTGTGTGTGAGTTAGTTGATATAATTATTATCTTGATATAGTGTATGATTGGGTTGAGTGACACTATCTTAACATAGTGTTGAGTTGTGACGATTGACACTATCTTGACATAGTGTTTGAGTTGTGAGGATTTGCACTATATTGACATAGTGTATAGTTGTGTGAGAGTGTAAAGACCATTATTGTGATATACGGAGTTGAAGAAGGTGATCACTACCTTTATCTAGTGAGATGTTATACAAGGTGATCACTACCTTTGATTAATGAAACACTTGGTGTACCGGGGATCTATTACGTTCAAGAGAAACGTTTAGTGGAGCAACTCTCGATTGGAGAATCGATAAGAGGACGTAGAGTGAGTTAGTTAACAACTTATCATCCACTTGAAACTCTATAAATCGATTTTGTGTTTCTATCCCTAAACTCTTTAATACTTCTCTATTTATTTATTTATTAACACATAATAACAACTGTTCTTTCATACTTGTTTTTAATAACAAATTAAAAAAGAAATTTTTAAGAAAACCTATTCACCCCCTTTAGTTTTGTACATAGTAGATTTAGGATAAAGAGTAGTTATTTCCATGGGTAGTTATTTTCACCATGTTTACTATTGTTTCCCTTCTATTCATTTATGTTTGTAAGCCTTAAAAAGGCCATGAGTTTATGAATGAATATGAATGAAAAATATAGAAAATTGCTTCAAAAGAGTGTCTTGTTCTTCTTTATATTTATCGGGAGATTGACCATCTCCAATCAGTTTTTATCACCGATGATTAGCATTTTCTATATGAGCATTTATTGCTATACCTTTTTAGGAATTAAATGATGATGGTGAAAGAACTCATATACTTCAAGGGGAACCCTTGAAGTTGTTTTACACGTATATTATATCGAATTATGTATATACGTTCACCTCTCTTCTAAACTAAACTATGATTTACTTTTCTTTGATTCATTTATATGAGCCCTCTGTTAGTCTTTCAAGCTCGTTTCAGCGAAACAACATATCTAAACGGGCTAACATTAAAAATAAAAGTATTTTAAAAGTTATGAGCTGAACACATGAAATTAAAAACAGAACTATTTTAAAAGTTACAAATCAAACACATGTCAGAATTATGTCGAAATGCTAATTTTTTTTTTCCGTTTTCATTGAGCTTCTATAAATAACTAAGTTATTAAATATAATTAAAAAAACTATACTATTAATATAATCGCACTTTTGATTCTACAATTCATTATTCTTGGTAAGGCCATCCGTAGTGACAATGTGAAACCGGGCGTGATCCTACGTGGATCGGGAGTGGGGCGCGGAACACCACCTCCCTAGAGTGTGAATGTGGGCACAGGGGGCGGTGTGCGTGTTATGTATATATTTGTTTGTAGATGGTGAAACCACTACACGTCTTAATGATTTGGTTTATTAATTGCCTCATGTTGATGTGACGGTGACGTGACATATGTGAATATGAAACCACTGTGAATGCCGTGACAAGTAACAAGTAACAAAACTTTAAAGTTGATTTAGTAAATGGTTGAAATGAAATTCATAAGAAAACGAAAATATAACGGGTCAACCACGTCTAGAAATGAAAAATCATTATAAAATGAAAAATCCCAGTCAGCACTCCAGCTGTACCAGATCATCCACGTGGAGAAACGCTATTCGCTGATACCATGCAACCAACGTGGCATCGCCATTGAAGAAACTTCAAAATTCAAACTACAGACAACAAATCTCAATTCCAAATCGAATCGCTGGGGGACACAAACACACACACACACACACACACACACACGCTCGCTCTCTAGCTTTCGTTTTCTCTCTGTCTATACGCCGCTGGAGGCCGGATCTCCCGCCGGAGGCTCCGACCTGAGAAAATATTCAGCCGTGGCTCCTCCGTCAGGGCAACAGCAACAGAGCAACAACAGCAACCTCACTCGAAGACGAACCGCTCCGTCTAATTCGCCGTCGTCACGTCCGTCGGCTCCGACTCGGATCATTTACAGAGAGACGCTTGGCGGTTCATCGGAATCGGATCTAGATTTACCGTTCTGGCAGCGGACTTGGTTCATTGGACTTTTACTGTTGATGGCGGTTTCTTTCTTCGGTCTCGCTATATTTCTTTTTCTAACCCTAGACTCGGATTACACCTCGACTCATGCCTACGCTGCCACTTCCGAAGGCGTTGAGGTAATTGGCTGATTGTAAGATCTGGTATTGTTTTTAATTTTTTATCTTATGCTGTCGTTGAAGTTTATTGATTTGTTTGGACGCTCTAACATCAACAGGTTGAAATCTGCCCTCGATTACTAGTTTTTGTTTCAAATTTGGTGTGAATTATGGAGTATTTTAAGCGAAATTCGATAAACTTTGCTAGACCTTTTTAGACAAATAATTAGCATATAAGAACGCTGGTGTTAACTATTTAACTAAATCCGCAGAATTATAATTAGCAAAGTTATATGGTTGACCTCAAAACTCCAAGTCATGACTCATGACTAGTTCTATTCATTCAATCTGTCAGTTTTTTGATTAATCCGGACACTAAGAAGTAAGAAGACTTGATTCTTTGGATGTGTGGACAGTTTGTGGATGAACAGACTCCTTTGTATTCATGAAGAGAGAAAAAAATGTGATCTCTCAAGGTCAAATGGGCTACATTTTGTTAGGCCTTTGAAGTTCTTGAGAAAGATGTGATAACTACATGAAATTTGTTGTGAAGCTAGAAGTAGAAATTAGAAAAGAAAAATGACAAACTTTGTAACAAATTTTAGGGATTTTATTAGATTTGAAACGCAAGAATCCTGAATGGGTTAGATTTACTTGCTATTTTGGGTTGGGAGCGTGTAATTTTGATATTCCTAAGTAATATGATCTTGTAACATATAGAATTGTGGAAATTATTGCTTTACACGTGTGTATGTTGATATCATTTTGGTAAAGTAGCAAAGTGAGACTATTGTAGTGTTACTCACTTACTCTATTAGGGTTTAGCTTGATTGGTACGTATTTTACCTAATATGATATTAACTACTGAGATATACACTTTTGTTGGTTTTCATTTTGATTTTAAGTTGTTTCTTGGTCCTTCTTTTAAAGAAAGAACTCTTTAGGATTTTATGATCGGAAAATAGATCAATACTCTCCCAGTTACCCAATATGGGTTAGCACTATATATTCAAAGTTATTCAATTCATACAGAAAAGGCCTGCGTAAGAAACTTTATCCTGTTGGTGTTAGTCTTTTAGAACATAGAAGCTAGTAAACGGTCGAGTAAACTGTTAGAAGTATCCAGAATTCTTCTTTAATTCTTTTTAAGTACATTTTTGGATGTTATATATTTTTCATTTTATGCTCATTTCTTGCAACTTTATATATGTTCCAGATTACTTATGGGTCGGTAATCAAGCTGATGCATGAAAAGACAAGATTTCGACTGCACTCGCACGATGTGCCATATGGATCAGGCAGTGGTCAGCAATCTGTTACAAGTTTTCCTAATGTAGATGATGCCAATAGTTATTGGGTATGTTAATGATTATACCCTATTTGATGTGTTTGAAACTTTGAATGACATAACTAAGTTTTATTATATAATTGTTGTGTGGTTATTCTAAGTTTTTCTTCAAATTGAAATCTTACAAAACTAGATTGTGAGGCCTATGCCTGAGACGTCAGCAAAACAGGGAGATAATATAAAAGGTGGAAGCATTATTCGATTGCAACACATGAAAACCAGGAGATGGCTTCATAGCCACTTGCATGCTTCACCAATATCAGGCAATCTAGAGGTTTGTTGATTGGCCTTTTGCTCTTTTTTTTCCAAATAACATGCAGTTGTACTTAATGCATATCGTTGCCTGATGTATAAATTAATCAAATCATCTTCCAATAATCAAAATTTAATTCGTATAATTCTTACCATGTGTCATTTGGATCCATCGTTTTATACTCCAACGTGTATATATCATTTTATAACAATACGTATACGTTACATGTATCTTTTTCAAAGACTTCATTAACAATGATTATGTAATTATATAAATATAATAGCTTAGCTGTGTATAATCTGTTTAAAATGTAAGCAAGTGTGGTTTGTGTAGGTGAGTTGCTTTGGAGATGATGGTAATTCAGATACAGGAGATTACTGGAGGTGAGAGCTATTATGATCATTTTACTTATATTTTCTCTCAAGTTTATGATTCAAAACTGTTCAGGATTAAAAAAACCTTTTTTAAGACTCGCGCTAATCTTATTGAGATTATTGGTTGATTTTACTATGATACCCTTAGACTTGAAATTGAGGGAAGTGGAAAAACGTGGAGACAAGATCAGAGAATAAGACTTCACCATGTCGATACGAGCGGATATCTACACAGCCATGATAAGAAATACAGCCGCATTGCTGGCGGTCAACAAGAGGTTAGAGTCGATCCCATTTACTTATAAACATGTCGATTTGGGTTTTGTTATATCTTTAACGGGTCTAACGGGTAAAATTACCAAACTAGCCTACATTGTGATTTCATTACATGAACCCTATTGTTAATGCATAAATCATCCTAGATCTTTTTATCGAAAAAGAACTAGATTATTATTTAATATATTTCTTGTGATCATATCCCACACACCAACTAGTGTTCGTGACAAACCCAACCCGTCTCATTTTGACCCGCACAAGAAATTTCACATTTGACTTGTTATCTGACCCGTTCATTTTACCACTTCTAATCGACTCTCAAATGTCTCAAAATCTCGAACTTACATTTCTGTAGGTTTGTGGAGTGAGGGAGAAACGTGCGGACAATGTTTGGTTAGCCGTGGAGGGCGTCTATCTACCAGTCTCTGAAAGCAAATGAACGAATCGTGATTTAATGTAACTCAGTAACTTTTCTAGATCTTGCATTAGTTTTATATGGTATTGTTCACATATTATGGTTAGGTTTTATCAAGTGAAATAAAACACTTTAAACTAAGTCATACAATACACAAGCTTTTGGGGGCTTTTGAGATATCTATTGTTCCATGAGAAGTGGTTTTCTTGTTGGTTTGTGTTTTACTAGCATAAAATGTAACTTTATCAAGAGTCTTTATAAAAGGATAAATCTTTTATATTGATTTTGTATATTTTGTTGATAAAATAAAAATTTCGTCTTAAGAGGTTTGAAATCAGGTGACCATTTCAAACTATTTCAAGCATTTAAAGTGTAGGGTGAGTATTTTGTTTTTAATCTATTGATACTTCTGAAATTTTGTTTACTATAAAAGTAATTATTGTGAAAAACTTTTAAAAAAAGTTTAGGGTAAAAAGATTTGTCCGAAAAAGAAAAAGATGATGTATGATAGTTTAGATGAGACGGGTGTAGTCGATTCATGCCAAGAGTCGTCAACAATCCGAGTCATCACCGTTTTTGCAGGAGTTTGGGGCGTTGAAGGCGTTAAACACCGCGTCTGAGGGGGCGTGATGGGGCTAACGCCCAAAGGGGTGAAGGGAGCTGGGCGTTAAAACTTTTCTCCAACATGGCTCCAACGTGGTGGTGTAGGCGTGATGGTCGCCAGCCCACTGTACTCGGTCTGATAATTAGATGGACTATTTTATATTTATTTCTTTGATCTTCAACCAAAAGTTTTATTATATTTTTTTTAAATCAACAGACAAAAGATCACTGATAACATTTTTTTTTATCTTGATAGGGGTTACTCTAAGTAAGGTAGAATTTATTTTTATAAATCCTCCTTAATCTTGACAGAGTATCACCGCTGACACTCACAGCCACAATGTAAGTTTTCAAATAGATAATACAATAAACCTCATAAAATACTTGTTCTTTTGCTAATCTAATGGTTACTTATGAATGATTTAGAAATTTATAGTTCTAGAGCATCCCCATTAAGGCTCTTCAAAAACACCAAAAAAACACGTGCCACATCATCAGTTCTCTCTCATCCCTCACATGATCCGTTTTTAGGCGTCCCTAGGGACGGATGAGTTCATCCCTCCTCCCTCTCTCTTCCATTGATCCACATAAACTTCAACTCGCCTAAAAGCGTTCAAATACGTCCCATTGGAGGTGCTCTTAATGCACCAGAGGATGACATATGTGTGGGTCGAGTTGTGAATCTTCTATGCTCTGGTTTGTAGCATCTTTTTGGTTGTTCTGAATAATAGATATGTCGTTTTTTTTTGTCTCGCCTCATACACAAATTTTTTTTTTATCTTTAAAAACATCGAGATAAAGCATCTAAGAAAAATAGTTTTTTACTGTGCCAAAATATGTTTGAACTTAAAAAAATCTTTTAGAATAGTTTCATAAGTCAAGAAATAATGCACGTAGGATGTTTTCCTAATTTGTTTAAACTTTTCATGTTTTAGTCTTAATTCTTTAAGGAAGAACGAGTCATGCTGGGATAATCTTTAAATCAAATTTTTTTAGTCAAATCTTGATTGGAACATTCTTTTATAATGCTTAAATTACTTTATATAACTTTTTAAAGAAAGTGATAACAAAGCTTTATAAAAGTGATTATATACCCAATCTAAGCACATATCACTTATCTTTAACTTGTTGTGGCTATTATACTACCTGATGATGTGTGAGCTTGATATTGACTATGACAAAAATAAACACAAAAACATACATCCACCATTCTTCTTCTGCTGTCAAGTCATCAGCTTTCGACTGGTTTTCTTCTTTTATCAAGTCATCAGCTTTCGATTAGCTGAAGATAGACCTTTAAAGGTGAAGATTAGGGTTGTTCATGAACCGAACCAAACCGAACCGAGCCGATCGACTCGTTTACAACCGAGCAGAAAATCGAACGAGCATTATCCGAGCATTAAATTTTCCGAGTGAGCGGCGAGCGATTTGGGTAGCCCTACTGTGTAGTGTGCCCTTCGAATTGTAGAGCCGCAAAAGCTGCTCGTCGCTCGGTGCCGCTGATCGTGAGCTGCAAAGGCTGATCGGCTGACCAAGAGGGAGAGACGATTTGAGACTTGAAAGCAAAGCCGCAAAGGCTGCTCGTGCGGGCGACGTCCGATTAGGGTTAGAGAATTTAGGCAGAGACGATTTGAGACTTGAATTTAGGAGAAGGCTCTGAGCGTGAACTAGTGAAGTAACGTAATTACTAAAGTGGTTTTTTTCTCTTTAGGTTTTAAGTTGGGCTATTCTTGACCCACTATAAGAAGTTTCATAATGGATTGGAACAAAAGAGTTATTGATAAACGTATAACATATTAATTCACTAATTATATATATATATATATATATATATATATATATATAAATTTGTAAGAGCATGTTTTGGTGACAGACACTCTGAATCAAGATCAAGCTTTTGTTATTTATTTTTCAGTCCTGCCTGTATTAGTACTTGTTGTATTTGTCTTTGTTTATCGAGTTGTAATCTCTGAACTTGTAACCTTTGTATGTTTTGGTTGTACTAAGCAAATACGCATGGAAGTGCTCCTACGTATTTGTTAAGTACAAATGGTCATGTGCACTTGAACAAGTACGCATAAGGGATGGTCATGCGTACTTGTCAAGTATACATGGACTAAGTTCTATAAATAGCTTGGTCTTGTTTCATTTCTAAGCAGATGTAACCACAATCATAAGTACGCACGAGTCAGTTCTGTAACAGTCCAGAAGTCATTTCCTTGTGTCTGTACTTGTGCTTGAAACACCTTGTTATAATAGAACGTGCATTTATAGTACGAGCTTGTGTTGTTTGTCATGTTTACATTTGTCGTTGTATCTTGTTCCACCTAGTCATGGGAATTACACACCTGGTGACTAAGGCTACATACTCACACGATCACGATCCGATACACCCACCCGAAGGGACCTACAAGTGGTATCAGAGCCTTTGCTCTTGTTTCCGAGTGTTGTGAGCATGTTAGGAACACTTTCCGACAAAATGTTGTTCTGAATACATCTGTATTTGTGATTCTCAGAGTCTTGTTCCACACACTTGTTCATATTAGAAAAATCCATACATCCATCCTTGTGTTGTTGTTTGGATAATCTATTCACCAACAGCTGATTAGGATCACGAATATGAGGTGTTTTCTATACCACATTGTTCATACCTAACAACCTGTTAAATTCATCATTTGATCAGACAAGTGGATACACTTGTTCAAAAAGTGACCCAACATTCTGATCCCTGCGTACTTATCATCCTTATTACGCACTTATTCTTCATGCGTACTTAGACAAGTACGCAAGACCATCCCTAGTACGTAGTTGTTCATGCGCACTTATATGTACGCAAGACCATTGCTTTGCATACATACTTAAACAAATACGCAAGACCAAACTAATATACTTCAGTTGTTGTGAATTTTTGAAAAGTCTTGCACAATGACAAACCTCCAGAATCACAGTAGTATGCTAAATTACGACAATGAAATAGGTACTCCACAGAAGCCTCCAAAGTTATTGAATGTAAACGATTATTCCAACTGGAAAGCACGTTTTGAACAATACGTTTCTTACACAGATTCGAACATGTGGATACCTATTTTAGAAGGATATAAACATCCGACCCATGAATTCCTTGGCGAAAACAAACCCAAACCTATGTCTAGGCTTGATATAGAAGAGAAGAAAGCCTATGATCTAGAAAAGAAGGCACATGGTTCCTTAACCATGGCATTGACACGTGACTTGTTTCATAGCTTTAGAGGTTATGACACGCCAAAAGATCTATGGAGAGCCTTACAGAAAAGGTTCGAAGGGAACAATGATGTGAAAAAGAGCAAGATGGAACTATTGAGAAAACAGTATGAATGTTTTAGATATTTGGAAAATGAGTCCATTGACGAACTCATCTCCAGATTCTATCATCTTAAGACTGAACTTAAGTCTTATGATTTGAAATATCTCGAAAGTGAACTTGTTGAAAACTTTCTCGATGCATTACCACCAAAGTTCGACATGTACACAACCCTACTAAGAGAAAACTCTAAGTTTTACGATATGACCATTGATGAAGCAATTGGCAAAGTTCAGGCACATGACATGAACTTAAGAAAGAAAGAAACCACTAGCAGGACGCTAGTTCAAGAACCGTCAATGTACTTTGGAACTTCTTCCATAGCAAAAACCTCTGGCTCTGGAATTGCTTTATTCTCAGGAAATCATACTCAGGAGGAAGAAAATTCTAACGGTTGTGGTAGTCATACTTGTTTTGCTGCTTCAGGATCAAGTTCATTTCATCAGCAGTCATCAAAGAACATTTCGTCCGGTAATCAAAGTGCGATTGCCAAAATTGCAGAAGATCATGTTGCACTATTTTCTTCCTACATAGGAGAACTTCATAGGTGGAAAACTTACTGATCCCGAAACTATTGAAGAAGATTTCAATCAAGTGGATCTAGATGACATGGAAGACATGGACATACAATGGAATATGGCCATGATCCTGAGAAGGGCAAAACGTTTCTTGAATAGAACCGGTAGAAAGTTTATCGGTGGGCATTCAAATGCGAAATTTGGGTTCGACAAATCAAAGGCAAAATGCTACAAATGACTGAATTATGGCCATTTTGCTAGAGAATGCCAAAAAGATAAAGCACCAGCCTCAGGCTTCACTTGACCAAGTCCAAGTAGCAATCAGAATTTCAACAATCAAAACTTAAACAACATCTGTAGTCAAAATCAGGGAGCATCATCCAATGCTGTAACAACCCCAAATTTAGGGCCTGATTTTTTTTTACGTGCTATCTATTTTGATACTTGAACTATTGGATAGCAAACTCGAACACTTTGGGCTACCATTTAGAACCCAATAAACACATTGTGCTTACCCAACTGAACTAGGCCTATTGGCCTTCGCCCAACTGTAGATAAACAGGCTCTGCCCATTAACGGCCCAACTAAAGGCCTAGTATGCGAACCCAGTCCAAAACAAACTAATAAACCTTTGTTTGACGGATCGTTACATGATTCGATATAACTCATAATAATTATGAACTAAACCGTTTACGCGGAGAATTTTACAAAACAAATACTTAAATTATATATGTTGCCATGACATATAATTATAGGGATTATAAAATAATGATAAATTACAGCGCGTGAAACGTTTAATTTGAGCATAAGCGGATAGACACGCGATACAGGAGCGTCATCCGACTATTTTAGAACTTCACGATTAAGTAGATAAATTAAATCATTATTTATATTTATTTGTTAGAATTATTAATAATAGTACTTAAATGGAGCGCGAGACGTTTATTTAAGCGAACGCGTATGAGATACGCGATATCGACGCATACCGGCTTGCACAGTAGTCGGAAAAGAAATCTAACGAAATAAATATTTAAATTACACTTATTACTTTGTCTTATTATTATATGAATTTTAGAATTAAAATTTTGAATTTAGATAACTTAACGGAGACTCAAATGAACACGCGATGGTTCTAATCCGGTATCATATACACACTGCTGGACTTCTAGAACCCTTAAACTTTTATTTACTTATTTTAATTTATTAATTTTTATGTATTTACCAACAGTGTTATATACAAATCCTACAATATCCTATTGAATCTAGCCTAAATGCTTAAAATCTTTTGAACATCTGATAAAAGATTTAGTGACATCAAATCTTTATATTACCAAGAAATCCCTGCCATTACGAATGACTAGAAAAATCTGATTAAATCTCCCATAAACCAAGAAATTGATTTTATTATTATTATTTTATATATATATTTTTTTCATCAGTTCACTCCTTTGTTGAAACTCTCTTTACCATTCTCCTTATTGAAAAATACACACACAAAGTCAGAATATCTTCTTTCACCAGAGAGAGAGGTTGGGAGCCGGTATCCGGCAAGCCCACGACGAAGCTCCGGCGATGGCGAGCCGACATGCCTCTCCATCTCCCCTTCCTGACCAAACCCTTATAATCTTCTTGCATCCCCACTATCCCATCATTTCTTAACAAACCTACACACACATATGGGTGTGAAATGAGAGAAAGTTAGAGAGAAGGAGAGCCACGAGAGAGAGAGAGAGAGAGAGAGAGAGGGGGGGAGGAGCCTCCTGCTCCGGCCACCCCTCACAGCGACGGCACAACAACATCACCACCTTCACCTCATCCCCTCCTCCTTCTCCGACGCAAGCGGCAACAGAGAAAAAGGAAAAAAATCTTAGAGAGAGAGAGAGATTACGGGACCAAGATGGAAGAGGATAGCCCCCCCTTCTCCAGCGGATCCGGCGGTGTTGATGGCAGGCTGGAGTGGAAGATGGCGGCGACAGCGGGGTGCCGATCACGCGCCCTATCCCGTTTTTCCGGCGAAGGAACTAGGGTTCCGGCCAAAATCGGCTTTCCGGCCGTCTTCGTCTTTCCGGTGACCCCATGATAGATTCCGATGAACCTTTATTTTTGTAAGTCCCTTTTTCTTTTTCTCGTATTTTCGAGTGTAGATCTACACATTTATTGGTGTTGTCTTTCTTGTTAACATTCTGACGAGACTTCTCCGGCTAGACGGGTGTTTTGGTGGTTGGGTTTCCATTCTCGTGTGTTAAAATAGAGTTTTGACAGGTTATGGTGCGGACGGGATGTCACCCGGATAGACAGGGCAACTCGGGTCGTTCCCGACAGTCCGGGGTTTAAGTCAACTCAGGTCAAACCTGGTCAATACGGGTCAAAGACGGTCAACGGCAGAAACGACGAGCAAGGAAACGACACGGATGCGAAACATGTCGTCAAACGAGCAGATTCGTGTCTGAGTAGTGAGGTATAAACGCCCGTTAAAATTGTATTTATTTTTGTAATTTGTAAAGTTGTAAACGTGTGTAATAGTTAGTTGAGCTAAACCGACTCGATCCCGACCACTCGGGATTTAGATGTAAAATCGAACCTCGTTCGTGTATTTGTAATAACTGGGTCTCCGTCTGAACAAAGAGAAAATATAAAATCTATATATATGCACATATATATACATTTAATTATAAATTCAAAATATTACATAGGTATATAAATATACATGTCTATACACTTATATAATTATTTATAAACCAAAATTTATAAAAACCGAATATATAAACATAAGTATATACATTTAGTTATAGAAATTAAACGCTTTACTTAGAAATATAATTGTATACATACACTTATAAAATATATAATTTGGTTACACTAAAATTATAAAAACCGTGATAAATACAATTATATAAGCGGAATAATGGATATAAATTAAAAACGGGTATGTATAAAATACACGAAACTTATAACGACATATATAATATATATAAAGATAGTAATGCACGAACACTTGTTTTATATGAGATAACTATAATATATAAATATAAGAATTGCTATTATTATATGTATATTTATTAATACCTTGGTATTGTATTGCTATTATTATCATTTATTATTATTATTATTATTTTTATTAACAACATTACTTTTATTAGTTATTATAGTTATTAACAATAAGGTTAATTATTGTTATTGTTACTATTTTTATGTAGATATTAGTAATATAAATTATTATTTGAAATTAAGTAATACTCTTACAAAAGTTGTTAGTAAAAATGTTATGTTCATCATTAGTATTATTATTATAAAAAAAATATGTTTATATTGAAACCTTACAAATTGATATCTTCTTTACATAAAATGTTATACTTTTGATTAATGATATTACTATTATTAATTTTATAATTATTAAAGATGTATACTTATTACCGTTACTTTTATTAGTTATTACTATAATAATTATTATTATCGTTAACATTATTTTTAACATAATATTATAACTATTAACTTTATGTAAATATATATCTTTACCTTTATTAATGTTATTAGCATTGTTATTACTACTATTATTATTATTATTTTCAACTACTAAAACCTAAATTATGTTTTACCCTAATATGAAATATTTTTATTAATATTAGTACTACTATTTGTTTACACGAACTATATATTTTAAGGGATATCACTGTTTTATTGCTTACTATTATTATTATTATTATTATACAACATTTACTTTTTATTACATAGTAAAATTGTTATACTTATGCTTATAGTTGCTACTAGCTAAAACGTATTTAAATATGTATAACATTATTTCACTTACATATACATACATGCTTACTTAATCATATTATTAGCGAATGAAAACGATATTTGATATAATACTTTATACATATCTTATGTATATTTATACATACAAACATTTTATAAACTTCAAATATTTACTTTCGATACAAATATATTTTTATGTGGCGTCATGTAAATACAAGTTTAGGCATTTTACCAGAAACTTGCAAACCAATCCCTATAACTAGGTTTAATACATACGATATATAACATACATATATATTGGTGAAATCTTTCATACTTATATACAATATACTTTGATTATTATTTTCAAAACAAATATAACTAATCAAATATATTTATTTTTATACACATATACGTCATGTAAATAGTATTTAGTAATACTTTATTTGAATCAAACAATTATTATAATCTTTAGTATTACTTTGATTTAGGTCGAAACATCATTTAACTACTCCTAATAGAACATATACACAAGTGTTACCATTATATATGAATGCTAAGTCAAACCAACACTTTTATAGTACAACTATTAGAATAATAAATGAAGGTTTACAACCCGAGACTTTTACTAAAACGACACAACACTTTAATGAATCGGTCGAGCTCAACCACACGGTTCATGACATTACTCTAGTACAATACACTAATGTCACCATTATAATTAGGATTTGTTTTGACAACTGCACACGATAGCAAGCTCGCAACTTTAGCACATTATTTGGCATATACAAGATTACCAGGTGAGTTCATGTGTTTTTCCCCCTCTTTTACTTAAAACTTTTGGGGTGATTACATGCTTCTATTTTGGTTACATACTTGGTGTATTAATTAAATAAGGCCATTTTTAGCTGTCATAACGAATCCCCGAACTTTAGCACACAATCATTAACTCCTTTGGAGCCAGCGAATATATGGGTAGTACTATCTGGTGAAACCCCCGCACACCATGGGCCCGACGTAACCGGGACAACCTCCCATGGGATGATAATCATATGATGATGATAAATATCTTGTGACATATATTCGTTTAACAGTTTTGAACTTATGTTGGCAGGCATGAGTAATTAGACCTATAACAATAAGGGGTATGGGTTAGGGGAATATTATTATTTCTAGATGTCCACAGGTTGTGGGTACAGGGTTGATTGTGAACTTGTTTAATTTTACCCCATACATATTTGGATACTCAATATAAATTATCTATTATTCAAACTCGTGAACTCACAAACTTTTTAGTTGACACAATATTTTTAAGCATGTATTCAGGTACCATTCTCGAGTTTGGAAATTAGCAACCTAGACATGAGCTTGCTTGAAGATAGACGATTCTTTAGAAGACTTATGTCGAGCCATAGAGTCAACCCGAGAAAGCTTTGATGAGAAGATAGAATCCATCGTTTCATTATATTTTTAGTTAGTGTTTAGTTGATATGAACCTTTGTAAATGTATAATTTGACTTAGTTGGACCAATGACATTTATAAATTATATGTCCGTTATTTCCGCTGTGCTTTGTTTTGGTATTCGATCGTTACGCCTAGCCCCCTCGTCGGGTTGTGACAAATGCACTAGTAGCTCAACAAGATGACAGCTATGACTGGGGAGTTCATTTGGAAGACACCATTGTCTCACAAAATCATATAGGGTTAATGGCAGAAATTGTTGAAATAATGAAAGCTGAAGGAAGGGAAGCGGCTGCTGCTGATCAACAGGAATCTGCATTTGCACTAATGGCAATCGGGGAGGCATCCAGTTCGTCAAATGAGGTAGATTCTAATTCTTTTATTGTTTTTTTCTTGTACTAACTGTTTAAACTTAAAAAACGAAAATAATAGAATTCATGATCAACTCGAACCTCCGCGTAGAGCAACTCTAAGCTACAAGGAAAATGAAAAACATTTTAACGATTCTATTGAAAATCTCAGAAAAGATAAACAAGAACTTTCAATTAAAATCAGCGAACAACAATTTCATTTAGACGTTGCCTACAGAAAATTAGAGAAAAAGAATGTCGAAATTGCCAAACTACAGAATGAAATACTGAAGTTAAGTGGCAAAATTGAGAAATTCTCGTTTCGTGGTAGAACATTTCGAATCCGTTGTCCGACAAGTGAATGGCAAAGGTTTAGGTACTAATGACATTCCACCACCGGTTAACGGAAAATTTGTCAATGGACAGTAGACACTGATTTGTCCTTTTTGGATGAATCTTCTGGTAAGGACAATTCATCATATGATAAAGAATTTTATTCTGATAAATATTTCGACGACAACAAAGTCGAAGGTGTTGTCTCAGAGGAATTGCTTGATGAACCTAAAATAAACAAAAACATTGTCAGTAACCGTGACAATTGCATTTTAACAGAGCCTGACTTGATTGAATCAAATGATAAATTGAAAATGATGCTTTATGGAGGTTTCAAAACCATAAAGCAAACTAAGAAAGAAACATTTGCTAACAAATTGGGAAAGAATTTTCAAGAAAACATTGATAAATATTTTACTCCCAAGAATCAATCAACATCAGGTCAAGCACAACCTCCGGTTCATCAAACCGGTCCTAATACTCATCAGAATAAACCATCAAAATCTAAAAGCAATGAGCCCTACAGAAGAAATTTTAAAGAAAGAAGAAATTGTTTTCACTATGGTACATCCGGTCACATTCTTGTAAATTGTCAATATAAGAATCAGGAGAAACAGCCGGTTGTCCCACAACAGGCTGTATCTCCGAAGACTCCATTAGTAAAACAATTCAAAAATCAACTTCCAAAACAACCAACCAAGCATATGGTTAAGCCAAGAAATGTGGCTACACCATCTGCTAAAAATGGAATAAGAGACCTGCTGTTCCTTGTGTATCTATCCTTGGTAGTACACAACCTTGTAAGAAGCATGTGGTGAAACTCTCAAGACCAAAGAGAAGGAGACGGAATAAGATATTAAGAAAACTTGAACAGGTAGCTAGCTTTCGACCAAGTGAATCTTCTTCTAGTTCACCTGTTATTGACAAAAGAAAGCCTACTGTTCAAAGAAAACAAGTTTGGAGAAAGAAAGTCAATATTTCTCAAATCTCTAATCCTGACTCTCCAAAAGAATCACCCATTTTTGTCCGTCATGATTGCGAGCTAATAGAAGTTATTTATTTTGAGAAAAATGGATGACCCAAGACCACAATGGATTGGGTCTCCAAATCTAACTAATTTCTGTTGAGTCGTACAGGGACATCCAAAGGGATCTATAACAAACAGTTGGTATGTTGATAGTGGATGCTCCTGGCTCATGACAGGCAACATGGCCCTTCTTCAAGAAGTTAAATCATTCAGAGGCGGCTATGTAGCCTTTGCAGAAGAAAAATGAGGAAATATAACTTGTCAAGGCGTGGTTTCTAATGGTAGTAACAGTTTCGACAAAGTCAACTATTGCGAGAAGCTTAAGCATAACTTGTTGAGTGTTTCTCAAATGTGCGACAAGGAGTATTCGGTTATGTTTGATAAGTCTTAATGTTTGGTTCTCAAGCCTGGTTTCATGGTTCCTTAAGAGTGGATTTTGATGCGTGCACCAAGAACAAACGACACTTATCAGAACGATATGAGTGTGGCAACAACCACCTCATCAGTTGTTATCTGTTTACTTACTAAAGCAACAGAAATAGACTCAATCTTATGGCATAGGAAACTCGGACACATTTCTTATAGAAAAATGAATTATCCTGTCCAAAACGGTTTGGTAACCGGGATTCCTAAGTTGAGATTTGCCGTTGCAGATGTTTGTATGCCTTGTAAAAAGGGCAAATAACAACGGAAATCTCACAAGCCAAAGATACAAAACTCCATTAATACCCCTTTGGAGCTCCTACATATGAATTTTTTTGGGCCCATAAGTATCAGGAGTATTGGTGGTAAGTCATACTGTTTGGTAGTAACTAATGACTACTCACATTTTTCTTGGGTGCATTTTTTAGGTACTAAAGATGAGACTGCTGAAATTCTTCAATACCTAATTCTAAGTTTGGAATCTATATGCAAGCTGAAGGTTAGAAAAATAAGGAGTGATAACGGCACAGAGTTCAAAAACAACATGATGGAGCTTTTCTGTCTCAAGAAGGGTATTCGTCATGAATTCAGTGCTCCGTACACGCCTCAGCAGAATGGAGTTGCAGAAAGGAAGAACATAACTTTGATTGAAACTGTCACACCCCCAAATTCCACTAACGGAGTTTTACCGTTTGGAAGGTGACCCACCAGGATCTCAGTCATTAGTTACATCAAACGACACTATATGGGACTTAAAAGTCATAACATAAATGCTCAGAGTTAATGCGGAAGCGTAAACGTTAATATAAAATCAAAAGTAATTACACGCAACAAGCGTCAATCAATATAAATAAGTAAACTGTTAAACATGTTTGAAATGAATGATATGACAGTAGGAATCCATGCATGTCCTAAGTGTGCAACCTGTGCCAAAGCGACCTGAGAAACATGTAAGAAAAAGTGTCAACACGAGGTTGGTGAGTTCACAGGTTTCAAGTTTACAGTAAGAGAGTGTTTGCCAGATTATGTACATTCAATATGCATATCTATAGGTAGCTAGCCTATGTTCATGTCTTACTAAAGCGCTCGCAACCGAAGCTGACTGTTTGTGTTTGTATGCCTCCTGCCAGGTCTATCTACTCTGGCAAATGTGAGTAGGCTAACATTTCACCCGTTCAACCTCCAATCGAGTTAGCGCGACTAACGCGGGTGGGGCTTGTCAAACCCTGTAGTACTACTAAACATTACCTCGCTAAGATCCATATTAACGGTTCGATGTATGATGAGGACTTTCTGTGATAGTGTGTCACGCTTAGCCTCAACAGTAATAACATATGAATTACAATAATCTAAAATAGCTGTGTCATGATTTCTCCCCCAACGGGAGAAACATGTAAAATAATGTTTGTCTGCGTACCTGTTTCTGCCCCACGGGGAAAACAAGTAAAAGTATGATAGTTTGTGTACATGTTTGTTTCTCCTCAACAGGAAAACAAGTAAAATATGTTTGTGTGTAAGCATGTTTCTCCCCCAATAGAAAATCAAGTAAAAAGGGGCCGTGAAACTCACCTGCGTTGCGTAGTAGGTAGTCTCACAAAAGTATGAGATTTGAAATCTCAAGTGTTAGCCTGCACGGCTTACGTATGCCCTAGAATTATAACCACGTAAGTTAGGGACACATTGGGATTTGTGACGACGACACGGAAGATTGAACTTTCTAAAGAAACGCTCCAATGATCAAGAGTAGACGAACATGTCTACAGGAATACGAATCTCTAAGTTAAATAATTAGAACGATTACGATACGCGACGAAAGACAATAATTAATAAATATATTCAATCGTCTTCGTCATTAAGTAATGATTTAGAAAAATAATATTATTATATTATTTTTAAACTCGCATAGTTAATACGATAACTATTTATGTGGCAAAATAATAATATATTATCTTTATTCGAGAATATAATTACGGGTAAACAATATAAATATTTATATTATCTATAGCTTTGAAACGTTGCAAAAATGTTTATAATACGGAGGAAGTAATATATAAAATGTATTATTTAATTTGTGTCACGCTACAAAAATAATATGAATATATTATTTTATAAATGAATTTTAATAATAACTACGGGTTGCAAGACCAAACCCGAGCTTACGGGTATTTTTTAGTATCAAAACATATTTAGATATCATTATACTAATAATGAGAACGTTTTATATTAAAATTAATGCAAAAAAATGGTTTAAAAATAAAACTGGGTGGAGGGGACTCGAACCCGGGTCTCCTCCCCAACAGCCATGTGTTTTAACCAACTCGCCCGCTAGGGTCATCGCACACAGATTCGAGTAAAAATGTTTGTAACACACAAGAATACCGTGTTCTTCCCTTTGGTCGCGATCCGAATCCGATTTCCATCCCAAAACCATCGAATTCGATCGCGATTAGGCACAAGGACGTAGGGGTTTTGTTATTCAAGGTATTGCGAACATGTGGTAGTTTTTAATTACAAAATCAACATGTTTATGTTTGCTTAATTTCTGATTCAAAAGTCGAACCCTAGAATAAGAACACGAATTCGAATCTGATCCAGTCCGATATTAAAACTCATTGGAATCATAGGGCTTTTACTCATATGAACATTTAGAATCTGTTCATAGGTTTTAATTTGATTGAGATGGTATCTAGGATCAAAAGCCCCAAAACATTTTTATAACGAACCCTAGTTTACAGATTATGATTAAATCGATGTTATACATTTAATTTAGCATAAGGCTTTCACTTTACAGAGGATTGTGAATCTACTTGTGTAAATTAATTGAATTGTAAACGTGTCTAGATTAGGGTTCGATTAGATCGCTTTGCGATGAACCCTAGTTAACTTTTCTTGATCGATTTGATGATATAAGCCCCAATAATCATAGGGTTTTCAATCTAGGAATGAAAACGAAGCTATAGGTGTAAGAAATTACCAACATGATGAATGAATTGATGACAATCGAGTAAATGTAGGTTTCGAATTCGGTGAGTTAATATCCGGCGACACAGACTCTGTCTCCGATCAAATTGGTGTAGGAAACAGACTCTAAGGGATGCGACTAGGATGTGTGAGTGTTCAATTTTTGCGAACTATGATCGATGTAATCGAATTTGATGGGTTAATGACGAGGGGTCGACGGTTACGGGTTCTAGTATTAAATTCGTACTCATTAACCATCGAAAACGTATGGAAACGATCCATTGATGATCGATATCATCAATACAATGATTAACAGCCGTGAATTCGAGTAGTCATTTCAGTTTCGGGTTTGATTTGGATCAATTGAAGGTTGGGTTTGACTTTGGAACGTCAACAGAAGCTTAAACTTATGATTTTGACTTTTTAGGGTCAACAACTTTAGTTTAGGTAAATTACAGCTTTAGTCCCTGTAGTTTGAGTTTGAGTTAACCGGGTTACTAGATAACTGGATTTGGATTAACGGAACAAACAGAAAATTGACGGATGTCACAGAAACTACAAGGACGATGCTATCAGATGCCAAGCTTCCATTCAAATGCTGGGCGGAAGCCGTTATTACAGCTTCTCACGTTTTGAATAGAGTTCTGGTGGTGAAAAGACACAACAAAACATGTTATGAGCTGACCAATAATCGACCTCCCAATCTTGACTACCTAATCCCATTTGGTAGTCCATGTTCATTATTGTTACAATATAAAGATCGTTAATCAAAATTTCATGCAAAAGCGATGGAAGGCATCTTCTTAGGATATGTTGCCAATTCACCATGCAAGAGAGTGTACAATATTGAACATCGTTCTGTCGAAGAATGGTTGAAAGTGGACTGTAGTAAACACAGCACTCCACCAGAACCAACAGGTCTAACTTGGGGATTCGATTATGATTCTCTCTTTAAGTCTTTCAACTTTCCTGGTCTATCTGCTGAAGATGCTGCAAATTTGTATCAATACTATAGTGGCAGCGACGACTCAGATTTTTCAACATGAACAACGGTACCTATTCCTACTCCTAATGTTGCGTCTACATCTGTGACGCATGATAGTGACACTGAAGAGGATACTAATGGTGAAGGAAACGATGCTCGAGTTGATCCTAACACTTGTGTAGGAAATGAAGCTCCAGTTGATCCAATCAACATAGAATCTTCTTCTAATATACAAGATTTGGGGGAGTTAAGCACGAACCTTGAAACAAATATCCAAGAACCCACTGTACCAGAGACGAGAATTCATAGGAATTATCCAATCGACAACATCATTGGAGATCCTAATGCCGGTGTTCAAACTCGTCACAGAACTGTTACTGAAAATACAAGTCTTTATGCTGAGATTCTCAACAAAGGAATCTCATTTGATAGCTGTAAAGAGGATTTTCAGATACCTGAAAGGGAAACCCCAATTGGGTCTGTGGTACTCCAAGCAGCAGTCTTTTGATCTCAAAGCCTATACCGATTCTGATTATGGTGGTTGCAACCTCGATAGAAAGTCAAGTTCGGGTGGATGTCAGTTCTTAGGAGACAGGTTGGTCTCCTAGCAGTGTAAAGAGCAGTCAACAGTTTCTATCTCAACATGTGAAGCAGAGTACATTGCTATCGCAAGTTGCTGTTCTCAGATATTGTGGATTTAACAACAATTGAGAGACTACGGCCTAAACTACACTGGAACTCCATTGTTCATTGACAACAATGCCACCATGTCCATCACAAACAACCCGGTGAAACACTCCAAAACAAAACATATTGAAATTCGTCACCACTTTATCCGTGATTGTGCTGAAAAGCACTTAATTAAACTTGTAAAAGTTCACACGGACAATAATTTTGCCGAATTTTTCACCAAAGCATTTGATCGTACACGTTTTGAACATCTTCTCAACATGATAGGAATGTTCAATCCGGAATGAAAATCATTTTTCTAAACAAAATCGTTTCTTGGAAGTTACATTTATTTTATTTTAACATTTAAAATTTAGTTTATTTTCTGTTAAAAACTTTTAAGAAAATCCAAACAAAATATAAAACTTTCAAAAATTTCAATGTCATTTGAGGACAAGAGGAATTTATTGCACATCAGGTAGTGATCTAAATTTCTTAGACTACACAATTGTGAAATGATTGCTTCATGACTAATTAAACTGCTTATAAATTATCATTTAATTTGAATTGCCAGTAGGCTAGAAGCATTTATTAAATCATTAGTAGTGTGAAAATCTAAATATATCTGCTGCAACTGTGATTTGAACCCATGTTATGATGCGTGTGTGTGTAAAAGAGAAATTAAAAGATCATTATCAGAAATAGAATATAAGATTTTGGCTAGTATTATCTTTTGAGACCAGTTCGGGTTATGTCTTTATCACAAATTTTCGGTTCACGTCACTGCCCATACTCACAAGTATGCAATATGAAGTTGTGCCAAGATATGTCCTGACAACAACCGTCAAGCATATACTACCCCCTTGGATCACATCTATTCCATTGAAGACATCGAGATAATAGTTGGATCTCATTACCTGATTCTTCGAATTCCATATCTATTAGCCTGAATCATTACAAAATATTCACTGAAGATAAACCTCACGAACCAAGACAAATGAATCACTCGATTCTGAATCTTATGATTCTTGATAATCCTTATGGATTCTGCTTGATTTTTATGTGCTAAACGGTGTAACTTCAACCTGGAGATTCAGATAATCCTTGTGAAAATGTTAGATGTCTTGAGATAATGCAGTTACTTTCTGTTAACATAACCATGGGGTACACATTGTAGAACTTTAAATGGTACCGTAGCTCACATAAATTTGATCTAAGAAAGCTTCTAGTTTCAAATCATATAATACTGAAAATTTGAATTAACATGATTAGTATTTCAAGTTGACTCCAAGTAAGTAAGTCATGATATGATCTCAATTTCTTTGAAATTTATCACTTTTTGCTATATGATCTAGCCTGATATGATCCTCTACTCATGACTTGACCAAAAAGACGTTCACTGTAAGTATTCAATTATTCTGTATCTTGTTCATTCACTTAAGAAAAACAATAAAAAGATTTTTAGAAAAAGACAAAAAGATTTCTTGCAAAGTTATTTTCATAACTTCCAGAAACATGATAGTTAAACAATAATTGAACATATCTATCATGTTCATCTCAAAATACTTCGTAAACAAAGATTTGAGTTAGAGTTTGAAAGAGTGTTAAGTCATGCGTACTTAATCAAGTGCGCATAACTTAACCCATGCGTACTTGCAAGTACACATGACTTAATTTATGTGCACTTGTTAAGTACGCATGAGGAAATCCATGCCCACTTAGACAAGTACGCATGAGCTGAATGGCGGGGTATATATAACGGCAATCAACATTTACTCCACATTCAAACTCTCTTTCACTTTCAAACGTCGACTTGCACATTCACCTCGAAAATTTGTGTGTTCCTAAACCGTTTTTCATCACTTTTTCAGTTATAACATCATCTAAGGATCATTTGGTGAGAATCTAGACCAATTCCATCCGTTCAATCATACAAAATTGAGTGATTTTGTGTTCTTGAGCGTAGGGTTTTTGATGACCAAATTTTTGGAATTTTTAAGTGTTTGCATGTAAAATTGAGCATCAGGATAAGTTTCTAGTCATCAATCTTACTCGTTTTACACTAAAATCATCCTTTCAAAGTGCAAATTTGGATTCTTAATCTTGGTTTTGACCCTAAAGTTGCGTCAGCCCCTGTCCAATCAAAAGGAAGTCGAATGTTATTGATACGGATGTTAAAAACGAGTCACATTGACTTCCTATGCCATTTTCGACACCCAGAGGACAGGATTTACGAACTTTAGACGATGAATTGATGATTTCAGACTTATACAAAACTTGACTTAACGATGAACATGCGTACTTACAAGTACGCATGAACGATTTTGTTCATGCGTACTTGATAAGTACGCATGACAAACTTTGTCTATGCGTACTTACCTAAGTACGCATGAGTCAGTTTTGTGAAAATTTTCTAAGTCTCAAAATCTTATTCAAATGTCCTGACTAATTAATGATATATTATTGAACGTTAAACTATTCTAATCTTGTTTTATTTTGTTTATTACAGATATGGCACGAATACCATTCACGGACGAATTCAATCTGTTAGCACTTACTGAACCCGAGTGGAAGGGGGCAACTCTGAATTATCAAGAAATAGTTACATTCTTGAATAGGTCAAATATATCATATGCAATCTCTACAAATCCAGTAGTCTCACGTCCTTATCTTGAACAATTCTGGGACACATCGGAACTAGATTGTCGACAAACTCCAAATGTGATTACCGCTACTGTGGCAAATCAGCGAATAGCAATCTCGGAAGAGACAATCAGGCAAGTGATGCAATTTCATGACCAAGCCACAGATCGACCACTTATCCAGAGTATGTTATCGACGGGTGTTGGAGGCAAAGGATGGGATACGTTGGAAGGGTTGAGTATCCGTCATACAAAAAGATGTGGCTATTGGATCAATGGAGATATTTTGCACATATGATGATTATGTGCATTTCAGCCCGCAAGGCAGGGAAGGACGCAATGGGGCATGACTTGGCCTCTGCCATGGTTTGTTTATCTTTGAACAGAGGCTATAGCTTTTCACGTTATCTGTACAAGTCAATTGATGTGCTTGAAATTACACATCTTTATTGCACAAAAATTCGCCTATTTTATGATCAATTCCTGGTTATTCCCCAAGTTTAGACACTTATTTGCTTCATTTTCAGCTTTACAGGTTTTTCGGGAGCTAAGTGGATAAAGTAGGAGATTCCAGGAGTTTTCAAGGAAAATTAGGTTTTCTGAGTTGGAGGAACGGTCGCGCCCCTACCTGGCACAACCGCGCCCACCTAGGCATGGTCGCGCCCCGCATTGGCACGACGGCGCCAGCCTAGGCACGGTCACGCCCAGAATTGGCACGGCTTCGCCAGCATCAGAATCCGAGCACAACCGTGCTCTTGCTTCCCCACGGTCGCGTGTAAACCCGTGAGTCTGAAAGCCGTACTTCCTCGTAGAAAGAGAGCCGATGGGAGAAGCAAATCGATCAACCCTACTGTCACACGATCGCGCCAAAAGAAGGCACGGTCGTGCCCAGTGCCCTGGCACGGTCGTGCCTCCTTGATTTTATACATATCGGAAGTTTTCCCACAGCATTCAGTCTAGAGACCTGGAGAGTTGGAGCCCTGAGCACTGTTTTGTGCTCCGAATTTCCTTGTTTCTAGCCACATTTCAAGCTTCTAGGAAGGACTACAACATCAAGAGGATCACCATACATCATCATCATCATCATCATCATCTAGCTTGGGGAAGTTGGTTTGATTCTTGGCATTTCTTTATGTGTCTTGTAACTTTTCCTTGCTTTGTTCTTGTTCTTATGCTCACCATGAGCTAACTCTTGATATCACTTTGGTTTAGATGAAGTTTAGTAACGTTTGACAACATTTATGGATTTTTGGCATAGTTTATGTTAATGTTATAACAATGGCATGATTATTCTTCAATGATATTGTGTATTTTGGAGTTGATATTGTTTGCAAGACTTGTATATGTGTAGACTTTGTATGTTTGGAAACCCATGGTTTATGCATGTATTCATTGATTAGTGTATGTATGTATGCTAGTTTATGGCTTTTGACTAGGAATGGTGGATGAAGTCTTGTTATGGTTGAAAACTCTTGAATGTGCATCATTGTGCTTGTGTTTGGAAAGACAAAGTGCTTTTTATGGTGTGTCATATTTTGTATTATGTTTATCTAGGACTTGCTGACGCAATCTTCTAATTTATGTAATCTTGATATGAACATTGCATGTTGAGGAAGTGCATGTTATTGTTTACTTTAATCAACTTGAGGTGGGTTATGTGTTGATTCGTGTAATATTTCCAACTAGTTGTTGAGTTAGCCAACCTTGACAGGAAGCTAGTTCAATCTTTATTAAACATTGACGTATTCATAACATGTGACCTTCATTGTATGATTTTAGGTGGTTAGTTTGTATAATTCATTCTAGCTTTCCGAATAGGCATTTGATTAGATGTCTTTGACGAGAATTTAGTCAACATATGTTTCGTGTATTTGCCATGTATCCATAGTTGTTGTTGGGTGTTTACTAAATGGATTCGAGACCGAAGTGATATTCCTTCCTTGATTGTTTGACTTGTGTTCTTAGTTTAGTTTTATATTCTTGCGTATTAGTTTAATCAAAAATCAACTTAAACATATTTTACCCATACTTGATTGAATTTTAGTCCCGATTTATTATCGCATTCCACCGTGTCCACGGATTGATATCCGGTCCTTACCTTTACTATATTGCCATTCGACGGGTACACTACCCGATGTGTGTGTGATTAGTCTTTGGTGAAAACCCTTTATAAAACTAATTGTGTAAAAATCTTTATTAAAATATATATAATTACATCACATCATCAATCCTGGATCAAATCAATGCAGCCCCAAGATTTAGGTTTCTATTATATCCCCGTTTTATCCAATTGCTAATCAATCATTGCTTGCCAAACCTTCCACCAATCGGACAGCGGCTACAAGTAAAACGTATAGATAAAAGAGTCTTTGTACAATTCTTGAATGCAGGAACTGAGGAGCCAATCCCGGTTCACACACCCTTCTTGGTCATTTGATAAATGAAGCTTATGTTGCTCCTGAAGGTGAAAGATGGTACAGTGCTAATTCAGAGCCTGAGTTAAGTGAACATTCGGATGAAGAGGAGGTTGGACATGATGATGATGATGATGATAGTGATGTTGATGATAGTGATAATGGTGATAGTGATGATGATGATGATAGTGATAATGGTGATAGTGATGATGGTGATAGTGGTGATGGAAGTAGTGGCGATGATGGTCACGGTGCAGACGGTAGTGACTCCGAAAGAACCATAACCGAATCTACTGATTCAGATACCACACTGGATCAAAGGCACCTAAGGAAAAACATTCAGGAATCCCTTCATGAATCCTCAGCTAAATGTAAAAGTAAAGCAAGTTTAGATACTGAATTCCAACTTGGAGATAAAAGTTCTGAAAGTGAAACTGAAGCAGCACACATGGTCGAAAGGAGGAAGAAATTCAGAAGTGATTGTCCGTGGCATGAAGTGATGGAGGAAATTAATGCACGGGTACGAGCACAGCGGACTCCAGAACAACCAACACAACTTTATAGCAGAAGAAGGCGAAGGACAATCATACCGATTATTGTTCCTACAAGTCAAGAAACTACTCAATCAATCGTCTTTCTTCCTGCTACAACAATCCAACTCACAGCTGCAAATCTCCAACCTATAATGGCCGAGTCCATTATAGTCTCCACAACAATGGCAACCACAACAACCGCAACAAAAACCCTACCAGTGACTGCCACAGCTGGTACCTTACCACCTATAACTCACTCCTTTGAGTTCGGTGATATGGGCCATCATTTTGATTTGTCTGAGTTATTTGCCGATACCATACATGAACCCGGTGAAACTTCTACCGTCAGGGAAGTGGATCCAAGAGATGCAAGGATCGCAGCCTTAGAATCTCAAGTAGCAACTCAGCAAACCCAGATCAATTTGCTAGTTGATTCAAACACAAGGCTTACACAACAATGGCAAAGTATGGAAGAGCAAATGAAATCCTTCTTTGAACTCCAAACCATTCAATACAAGCTCAATGATATTTTCTTTGCTACCAGGAAGGCATTGGAAACCCAACTATTAATCCAGAGGGGTGAACATCAGATCATGGTTGACTTGGTTGGCAAATAAATAAACCAGCTTGCGTCTCAGGGGGGGACAAGCAAAAAAGCTGAGGAAGAAGCTTGCCACCACATTGACCTTACAAAAGAAAAGGATCAAGACCAGGATCCTAATGCCGATCCTTCATGTGCTGTTGGCGGTGAGACGCAAGCTACTTTGGCTACACCACAAGTAACTCCTATGGCACAGGGAGAGTCTACACCAAGAGAAGGTGGTGGTGGAGGTGACAAAGGAAAAACACCTGCTGAGGTTTTGGAAGAGTTATCTGCAAGCCCAGATTTGAACAACGAAGTCATGATTGGGGCTTTCGCAGAATTAGAAGAAGGAGAGATTGATTCTGGTGACGACTGGGATGAAAGTGGTGCTGATGTGGTGATTGAATTCCCGAAAGGTGATGGTGAGGGGATTTATGAATTAGAAGATGGGGAGATCTTTGAAGCACCCACAATTCAAGAACCAGCTGAGACTGAGGTTCCCATTATTGATGTGATAGAAACAACAACTGAAGTTCCCCAAACCAACCCAACTATGAAGCATGTACGAGCAATAGCTCCTGGAGGAGAGTGCCTCAGGGGTTGTTTAAAGAACCAAAAGAGGCACCGTGGTACAAATCACAGTACACAGAAAAATATGGTGCTACTGGAATGATTCTATCTGTAAGATTTGAAGATGACAAGGGTTTATTTTCTATAAAACGATCAGGCGGGGTGCAATACCTAAAGCCAACTACAGAAGCCTTCAACTCCTTACCCAAATATGATTTGATCAACTTAGCTAACCGAGAACTCTGTGGCGATACATCACATGCGGTAGCTAGAGGTGTTTGGGAGTCTTATAGAGAGAAGGACGGTCAGGGAAGTTTGAGATCTTTCAGCCTCAGGTACTGAGGCGTGTCAAAGACAAATCAATGATTCATCATGTGACACGTAAATTGTTAAAACGACTTGTCTACAAACCTGTACTGTGTGAGACTCACATATCACTGAGGAAAATCCCTCAGGATGTGTTGGGAAACATGTGGTACGGGTATGTCAACCCAGTAACCAGTGAGGCGGTGATGATTGAGAAGATGAGCTTGCAGGAGATTGTCAGGGTGTTTGATGAAATCGTGTTCATCAATTTTCTGTGAAGGACTTAGAAGTGTTGTTGGACAAGTATTGTCTACATACAGATGAGTGGACCAAGCTCCTTGCCACCCGTTACAACAAAGTTGTTAAATTCTTCTATGACTACAAGTCAAAGCTCGGTGGGTGGAGTCAAGAGGGAAGCTCATGAGAAGACTGAAGACATCCAGAGGTGTTGTCAATGGGGAGTCTGTAAAAGCATGTTTTGGTGACAGGCACTCTGGATCAAGATCAAGCTTTTGTTATTTATTTTTCAGTCCTGTCTGTATTAGTACTTGTTGTATTTTTCTTTGTTTATCGATTTGTAATCTCTGAACGTGTAACCTTTGTATGTTTTGGTTGTACTAAGCAAATACGCATGGAAGTGCTCCTCCGTATTTGTTAAGTACAAATGGTCATGCGCACTTGAACAAGTACGCATGAAGGATGGTCATGCGTACTTGTCAAGTACGCATGGACCAAGTTCTATAAATAGCTTGGTTTTGTTTCATTTCTAAGCAGATGTAACCACAATCATAAGTATGCACGAGTCAGTTCTGTAACAGTCCAGAAGTCATTTCCTTGTGTCTGTACTTGTGCTTGAAACACCTCGTTATAATAGAACGTGTATTTATAGTACGAGCTTGTGTTGTTTGTCATGTTTACATTTGTCGTTGTATCTTGTTCCACCTAGTCACGGGAATTCCGCACCTGGTGACTAAGGCTACATACTCACACGATCACGATCCGATACACCCACCCGGAGGGACCTACAAAATTAAAAATTAATTCGAGCCAAACCGAACGAGCAACAAGCGAGCGTACCTTTGCTCGTGCTCGGCTCGTTTACAAACTGAGCTGAAATCGAACGAGCATTTTTCGAACGAGTTTCGAGCGTCGAGCATTTTGGACAGCCCTAGTGAAGATAGACTTTTAAGGTTGAACCGTACATCCACCTCTTTCTAGCTAACCAAGTTTGTTTGAGCTTTATAAGACTTTCCTTAAGCTATTAAAACGACGAACCCGGTGCTTGACTTAGCCCCCGTAGTTGCGTAGGTTCCGGGGAGGGGCTGAGTCGCTTCGCGATCTGATGTACGTAGCCTTAATTTGTGCAAGAGGCTGTTTCCACAGCTTGAACTCATAGCCTCAAAGTCACAAAGCAACAACCTTACCAGTTGCTCCAAGACCCACCCTCAAGTAGAGGTGCACAAACCGGTTTTTTTTTTTATCCGGTTCCGTCAGACTTGGTCACAACCGGTCATATTGGAACCGGTTCTGGATCGGATCCGGTTAAGGGAGTGGAGAGTTGGAACCTATTGGGACCGGACCGGATATATGGAACCGGAACGGACAAAAAAAACCGGTTCCACCGGAATTTTTTTTTTTTAAAAAAGGTCTGAAATTATTTGAACAACCAACTTTAAATTAGACCTTAAAGTTTATATTAAATATCACATGACCTTTACGATAACAAAGGTCTGTTCAATACAGAATCAATTTTAAGTAGAGAAATGCTAGAAACATATAAACATTTGTACGTTTATTTTAACTATGATACATAATGCAGTTATGTAGTGGTTTACCCTGCACTCTTTCTAACTCCTATTATATCTGCTACTATATCTATCAAGCACTATGTACAAATGCATTATACTGTACTCTAGGTTCACTACTTAAAACTGGTTCTGTGTTATATGCACCCTATGATAACAAATGCAAATTGTTTAAATGAAGATACCTGCTTCCGAGCCCGAGATCTTGCAGCTGATTCTCTGTTCTTAATCATTCTTCTCCGCCTTCTCTCCACCACTTTCTCTAAAGTCCCACTGCTTTTCCGCGCGCATAATTCGCCTTCACCAAACGCGTAAAACGGGGGCGATGGAGTCGAATCCAGATTACTTTTCGGAATCAAATTCCGTGGAGAGTTTATAGAAATACCCCCAATTGTTTTAATGTTTATCACTCCATTCTCTATGTCACTAGCTTGAACCACACTAGTCTTAACTGGGTGCTCAAATTTACCAATTTTAGCCCCTGGGCTAGCCAGTTAACCGGTCAACGGTGCTGTGAAGTCCAAGGCAGCTTGTTTGGGAAAAATGGGCTGTGGTTGTGGTTTTGGTTTTTTTTCGGATCCGGATCCGTCAAACTTGGTCAACAACCGGACACATTGGAACCGGTTCCGGATCGGATCCGGTTAAGGGAGTGGAGAGTTGGAACCTATTGGGACCGGACCGGATATATGGAACAGGAACGGACAAAAAAAAACCGGTTCCACCGGATTTTTTTTTTTTTTTTAAATCTTTTTTTTTTAAATTAACAAAGATACACTATAAAATACATGTTTTTTTTATATATTTTTTAAGTGATTTAACAATAGTTCGTATAAAAAAATTACAAAAACATAATTGAATCACAAAATATATATTATTTATTATGACTCGTTATTCGTTGTCTACTCGACTTAGTCTTCGTAACATCGGTTTTTAATCTTTTTCGCTTGAGATACGTTGGGCTTTATCATAAGCTTGTTCTTCGTCAGAAAGTGGATTCGCCGCCCCTTGTTCTACTTCGAAATCGTGTATTTCTTGTTCAATGTCAAGCTCGCCTTCTAGTTTTGCAACATGTTGTACACGTTCGGCGGTATCCAAATGGTCCTTCAAGCAAATACACATCTCCATAGATTCCGGTGTAAGCCTCGTTCTTCGAATATATAAAACCCTACCACTAAGAGAAAAAGCAGATTCCGAAGCTACCATGGAAGCTTGGACGGTTAGTAGGTCACGGGTCGTTGTGGCTAGAACGGGATATTGGGATTCCCTTCCTTGCCACTAACTCAAGATATCAAAGTTTTCAAACTCTTCGGATCTTAGAGTTGAAATAAAGTCGGTTGCTTGATATCTCCCAAGCTCGCTACTTGGTGTGCTTCCACGAGCTCGTTTAGTATTTTCGTTTCTTAAAGTGTTAAATAAATTTAACATCGGTTTCCTTGAACTACTAGAACTTGAACCTAAAGCCATTGATTCACGTATGTTTGATGGATCACCACTTCCACCATATTTGCGTAAATAATAATCAAACATATTATTAAAAGCCGAATTGAAGTCCCTTATTGCCTTTGATCCAAAATTTGGGTCTTCCTCTAACATATTTAAATCGTCCGATATTGATCCAATTAATGTTTCAACATCGGTTACATTAATCGTTGGGTTTAAGGCGGCCAATCATGTAACAACGGCCGGCATTTTCGAAAAATATTTTTTTAAATTTAGCTTTCATAGGTGTTACCATTTTTTCAAAAATAGTGCCGTGATATTCAAACTCTTTTAATTTATTACATATTAAGTATAATTGTTGAAGTATTAGCGAAAACGTGGGATAATAAACTCCCGATAAACATGTAGTTGCATTTTTAAAAACCTCAAGCAAATTAGTTAGTTTCTCGATCATATCCCAACTTATATTATCAATTTTTTGTGAACAACGTTTCTTTTGGACAAGTTCATCATGAAAATGTTTTAAAGTAACTCTTTGCATTAAGGCCGATTCAAACATTTTCTATGTCGAGTTCCATCTAGTAGGTACGTCCCAATTTGGACCTAAAAAGATGGAATCCGTTTGTTGGCACAAGTTTCTATAGTTTATATATCTTTTTTTGCTTGTGCTAAAAACTTCCCGTAACATCACTTTAAAATTTTCTTTCACTTCTCTTATTTCTTGGACATTTAGACCGTTTTGCACAACCAAGTTAATGATGTGTTCAACACATCGACTATGAAAAAAAACACCGTTACAAGACGGTTCATATTTTATTTTTAATTTTTCCACATCGTTTGTGTTATTTGAAGCATTATCAAAAGATACTGAAAATATTTTTTGTTGAATTTTATAAGTTTGAATTACCGAGTCTAAAATATAAAATAAGTTTTCACCGGTATGTGGATATCCAAAATAATCAAACGCAATCGAACGCTTCATCATTTGCCACGACTCGAGTTGAACCCAATGTGCGGTAACGCACAGGTACAATTCGGGTAAACCATGTGGAGCAGACCAAACGTCCGTTGTTAAGTTAATGCCGATATTTAAATTTTCAAAACCTAAAATTAATTCTTTTTTAGCTCTTTTCCACATTTTTAAACAATCTCTTCTCAAAGTAGAACGACTTACATTTGTGTAACTCGGTTGAAGCGTCTCTTGTATCATCCTCGTCAAGCGCGGATTATCAAAGTGATTAAAAGGCAATCCTTCTTGAATGACGAAATGTATCATTCTCTCACGAACCCTCTCGACATTGTATTGCCAAACTCCTTCATCCCTACCAATTTGAGTTTGATCTTCACCTTGAGTGTGTTTTGCGTGACTACCAATATGTTACCTCAAACTGCTATTTCACGCAGCACCCAAAATTTTACCACAACGTTTGCAACGAGCCTTTTGCGAACCGTTCGACATTTCGCATAAATCGAAATAAGCCCGTATCTCTTGGTTTCGGGAGCAAGGAAGTACTCTCACCACCGTGGCATCGCTAGTAGAACCACCAACCGAATTTTGAGTGCTTGCGGAAGCGGAAGTGGAATCCATGAGAGCGTTTTTTTTGCGTATAAGTGGGCTTTTTTTGTGTTTTAAGAGCGTTTTTGAATTTTGAGAGCTAGAATGTTGTTGTGAACTAACTCATACCCCCAATACCTATTTATACTTAGTTTCAAGTCTCAAACACGAAAAAAATATAAAAAACGGCCATATAACGGCTATATAGCCGTTTTTTTTGCCCCAACGGCTAGAACCAGTTATAACCGGTTCCAAAATGTCCGAAAAAAACCGGTCCCAAAATGTCCGATTTTTGTCCGATTTTTATCCGGTTCACAAAAAACCCACGAACCGGTTCTGGATCCGCCGGTTCTGAAAATGTCCGGACCGGTTCCAAAATGTCCGGTTCTAGCCGGATCCGGTTTTGGATAATCCTTCAGCTCGGATTCGGATCCTTTGTGCACCTCTACCCTCAAGCAGCAACCTTAACTGTTAAAGTTTATAATTCAATCACATGTGAAGGAATGTTAAATTCCTTGATAGGATTTGATAAAATGTTTTCCAACTTCAATTCCACCAAAACCCAAACAAACACAATTATTGACCAAAAAATTATCAAATCCTATTTCAACTCTTTTTAATTACACCAACCAAACGAGACCTTAAGATTTAGCCATAAACAATCTTTTTATTCATAACTTGTGTCTTCAAAACCTAATTTTTTTTATACATGTTCTTAGTCTATGAAATCTTTTAGACTATGATTTGTGTGATACATACTTATACATCTACCATCTTTCTACTGTCCTGATTTTTTAATACTCGTTAAAACCTTGTAAACAATTGTTGATAATAAAAATATGAAAATAACACAAGTAATTTCAATTAATCATATTTTTTTAACATTAACAGTAAATAAATGGTTGCAATTATATATATTAAAAAATAAATTGTTATTTTGATATGTTATTTATAATCAAATTTAATGCAATTGACAAAAATTCTGTTTAAGCCAAGTCATGCCATTGACCATTCTAATTTCAAGAGAACTTAGAAGTTGACAATTTTGAGACCCAAAACAAAAAACTCAAATAATTAAAATCTAGTAAAGTTTGACAAGAGTTCTCACTCAAACAACCTTCGCCCTTACAAAATTCAGGAACTGACAAAACATGATGACACAATAACATAAATTTAGTGAGATTTCACATAGTCCTGGACAATGTGAAGCCCTTCACTTTCCTCACCATAATCCTGAAATATTTACAAAATTTTATTTATCTAAGAAAACTGGTACATCAAAAAAATGCACAAGAATTAATTTAAAACTATATCAGATTTTATGTTTTGAAAAATGAAATTATACCTTCACAACAAGGCATGAACAACCAACAACCTTCCTCGCCTTGCCTTCGGAGTCGATCTTGCACAACTGTATTATTCAAGTTCAGTAAAACCACCAAAAAGAGTCAAATGGGTTCACGTCAAAAAGGGTAACTTTCAAATAAGGTCAAATGAGTTGGGTTGAGCCGACCCACAAACAATTTTTAGCAATTTAAGAGGTTTTTATGCTTAAAAGTGGATTTTAATGAATTTCAAAACGATTGGCAAACTTCCTTTGATGCAACCTATTTATACGTAAATAGATCAAAATTGTCAACTTCTAAAGTTATTATGAAAATTATGCTTAGAAAAAGTCAACCTTGAAACGGGAATAGGTCAAACAAGTCGTCCAAAATCTAATTTAAATGCTGCAGCATCTTGAAATTGTTTATTCAAGAATCTGGATTATCATTTGTAGTCAAGATACTGTATTAATTATTTATAGAAAAGAAACAAAAAGTGTTTGGGGGTTAACCCAACCCAATCCGTTTCTACAAGTACTAAAAATGATATGTTACCAAGATTTCCCAATTGATCAATCTTGGTTAACTCTAATTATAAAGATGTAAATGCTTAAGAAAAGTTCGATAAAATTATATGTAACAAGAGACTTACACCAGCCCACTCGCCAAGGGTCTTTGCACTAGGAACAGTTACCAAGCTCACATTATGGTCAGCACAAAGAGCTTTGACCAATTTTTGATAATCAGGCTGGTTACAATCTTCAGCCAACACACAAAGTAGAGCAGCATGTTTTTCAATCACTTTTGCAGCCTCATGAAGTCCACGGATAAGACCACCATGAGCAAGCGATTTTTTTAACACAAGCTGCAAAGCTGTCATGATGTCCATTGGCTCACCAAGAGCAGGAGCAGGTGCCTCGACAGGAACAACACCCTCTTCACTGCAGGACCAAAGAGTTCATGTAAATTGAAGTGTGGCGTTTCAGACCAGGGCCGGGTTTATGTGTTTGTAACAACCAACCAAACAGGACCCCACTTAGTTGAACCCTAACCTCGACATGTGTATGACCCATGTAACCCAATTAACTGAACAAGTTGATGGGTTAAATGGGTTGTACACAGATTGGTCAAATCAACATATGATAAACGGGTTGGGTAGCTGATTTATAACTTATAACTTTTTAATTTCTAGTTTTAAACGAATTGACGTCTCAAAAATAAATTTGACCAGGCCAACGCGAACCCAAACCATAGATTAAATATGTTAGGTCACCTTGTTTACAATCTAAAACTGTTTAACCAATCCAAACCGGTTGTTTTCATGTCAGATTTTCATTTCATAAATAGAGTGACAAAAAAAGTAAATTCCTCCAAAAGAAACTTTATTAGAACAACAAAGCAAAAGTACAACAATAGAATCCACAAAAGTGCCCGCTGCGTTTTTAAAAGCTACAATTTATTCAATGGAAAACACTTACCAAAGTGCCATAACAAAACTAACCATTTAAAATATAATAGTATATTGTATAAGTTAAAACTCAAAAAGTACCAGCTACAATAATGCATAAAAGTAACTTACGCGGCCATGTTTTTGGTTGATAAGATCTTCGACTCTAACTGTCCAAAAAGAAACCAAATTTCAGGCAAAGAAATACTATGGACAAAAAATAACAACTCGTATGCAACTAAAATAAATCATGCGACATTAAACACCAACACTTTCCTTTTATTTACCGAAGGCTCAAAGCTTTAGCAATTTAGTATGCCATATCCTTTGCATTAAAAAACTTATGTACACAATACTTTACAAGCAACAGCAAAAAAAAATTGTGAATAATTTTCTTTCAGCACTCTTAGAAACTGCTAAGAACATAAACAAGATACATGTAAAAGTCCACAAAAAGAGATTTAAGTTGATACATTTCCTTCCACTTGCTGATTAAAATCAATCTTTTTCCTCCATTCCTTTTGGTTCACACAAAATTTACACCAGAATATCAAACAACTACTCTTTATTTGGTTATTCTTTGCGGAAAAAAACAGTTAAAACAAATTTTGATTCATTAATCTAAATTCCTATCTCCCTAATACTTCATCAGAACCAAATTCCAACCTAAATTAAGCCCGGTAACTACTTTAACACACATTTCAAAGTTCTGCACGCTTTTCATTTCTTCAAAAACTGCGTAATGACTGTACATATAATCCAATCACGAACTCAAAACAAACTTAACGCCATTATCAAAAGAAAACAAACATTTTCTCTAGTTTCTCCATACATATAGATCGGTACATCAAAAGTACATAACAATCAACCGTTTTCAAATCCTTATTCAATCAGTTCTGAAAATAATCGAAATCGCTCTCAGAGAAGACGATAGATTCAAACAATGACAACTAAAATCAAATTATTAGGTTATAACAACAATAACAAAATCAGAAGAAACATCGCAGTAATTCAGTTCGATTTTGTGAATAAATGTGTATAATATGAGCTAATGGAGCAGATTCAGAAGAGATGTAGAGATCTAAAGAGAGATGAATACCTGCTGCTGCTGCAAAATCGAAGAAACGAAGAACTAGTCGGCTCCGCCTGCGGAAGTTTGAGAGATTATAAAGGGTGTGGAATCTTAAACCCTAATTCTATCTGAACTTTGTTAATTTTACGTTTTAGCCCTTAGACTTCTTTTTCTTCAGGTTTTCCCCTTGTATTTTCTATTATTTGCAAATTTTTCATGGTAATGTTAGCGTGCTTATTCGACCTTGAGGATCACCTCGGCAAGGATGTTTATAAACCGTTGAAGCTGTTTAAAATTGAAGCAAGTTGGTTGGTTTGACCGGTTTAAGATTGATTGGGTTTGGTTTTTTGGTTTCCTTGTTTATCGGTGATGGTTTGAACTATTTGTCATTTTATGAAACTATAGAGAATCATTTGAGCTAAAAGTTTGCATAAACCGATTGAAACTTAACATCCTACACATAAGGATTTAAAGAAACTAAATTTTTGTAGAGAATAAATATATAAAAAAAATAAAATTTCCCAAAACTGTAGTGAGTGATACGGCTACTTTTGTTATTTCTTTTAAATATATAAAAATAAAAATAAAAGAACGATTTTTTTTTTCAATTTTATGCTTATTGATTGAAAAGAGAAAGCTAAAAGAATTTGTTAGGCAAATTAAATACATATGATCAAAGGTTTACATGGGTAAACTAAGTAGGAATAACACGGATTAGTTCAGTTCGGTTATTTTCTTAAACACTTCTGTCACTAAAAAATCATAACTTAGGTTATGGTTAAATCGGTTGTTGCTTAGTTTATTCTTTTTCCAATTAAATCTGCTAACCGAAATTTAGAAATTGTGACCATTTTTTATTCGGTTAAATTATTTTTTATTATAAATTTTAAAAAGAGTACATAATAAAATCTCTAAAGATATATAATTGTATATATAAATAAGGTTTTTAAATTGATTTTATTACAATTTTTAATGTTTATTATAACATGTGTTTTTCTCCTCTCTCTCTTTATGTAGACCATATCAATATCATGGACACAAGGGAAGGCCCCCCTGAGCACAAATAAGAGCCCAAAATTCCCCAATTCCTTCCCCTTCGAATTTCGAAACCCTAATTTAGACTCCGTCCCCTGATGATCAGATCTACATCGCAAAGGTTTGCAATTCCGTCAATAAATTCTGTTCATCTCCTTCACCTCACTCCAATTTCATATATTTCAAATCACTTCACGCTGATAACATCTATTGACCGTATATTTTGCAGATCTGCATCGACTCGCAATCGGTACCATTAAATTCCACACACGTTCCGTTTCTCCACACAATTCCGATAAAAACCTGACGATTTGTTATGAGAAATGTCGCTTTTATCAAAAGGCGATTTAATTCAAATTCGCGAGGTGTGGAATGACAATCTCGAGGAAGAATTCGCATTAATCAGAGGCCTCGTCGATGACTTCCCCTACATCGCAATGGACACCGAGTTTCCAGGAATCGTTCTTCGTCCGGTCGGTAATTTCAAAAACAGTAATGATTATCATTACCAGACGTTGAAAGATAACGTCGATATGCTTAAATTGATCCAGTTAGGGTTAACTTTTTCTGATGATGAAGGAAACCTACCTACATGTGGTACGGATAAGTACTGCATCTGGCAATTCAATTTCCGTGAGTTTAATGTGAATGATGATGTGTTTGCAAATGATTCCGTTGAGCTTTTGAAACAGAGCGGTATCGATTTCAAAAAGAACAACGAAAACGGAATCGACGCAAAGAAATTCGGTGAGTTGTTGATTTCATCAGGGATTGTGTTGAATGACTGTGTGTTTTGGGTTACTTTTCACAGTGGGTATGATTTTGGTTATCTGTTGAAGGTGTTGACTTGTCAAAACCTGCCTGATACACAATCTGGATTCTTTAGTTTGATAAATATATATTTTCCCACCATTTTTGATATTAAGCATTTGATGAAGTTCTGCAATAGTCTTCATGGTGGGTTGAATAAGTTAGCTGAGTTATTGGAAGTTGAGAGGATTGGTGTTTGCCATCAAGCTGGTTCGGATAGTCTGCTGACCGCGTGTACTTTCAGAAAGTTGAAAGAGAATTTCTTCAGCGGGTCGTTGGAGAAGTATGCTGGAGTCTTGTATGGTTTGGGCGTCGAGAATTGATGATAATGGTAGAGGAAATAAGAACGGTTTGTGGAAAAAGATGTTGAAATGTTGGTGTTGTTCGCGATATATTCATGGTTTCCATATTTTTTTTTATGATTTATAATAAAAAGATGCAGCTGGTATTTGGTAGTTTGTTGTTTATATTCGGGTACGGTTTCATGATGTTTAAACATCTTTGAGGTGTTTGGGATTGCTCGTTTAAACGACTTATCTGATTTTGAGTGTTTGGACGAAGAAAAGTATATGTTAATCTGTTTGTTCTTCATAAGTGGTTTGAGATTGTTTTAAACCGGTTATTGTTGGTTGATTCAAAGTTACAAAGTTTACCCTTAAAGTGAAATAAACGATTTTCAATATGTTGATTTTTGTTAAACCGTCCATCAATTGGTAATAAGTATTCTTTTGACATTCATACAAACCTAATCTTTGTTTCTCTTAGGCCGTGCTAGACGTACCTCACCTAAATTTTTACTTAATATACCGCGTTGTCACATCAGTCTTTCTATCTTTTCAAACCTCAAATACGGTCGTTTATGAGGTCGAATACGGGTGCATACAAAGGCTTATGGGCATATAAGCATCAATTTAAAAAAAAATCAATCAAATCAACAGAGGGAATACATTTGGCAAACTCGTTTTCTTTTTGGTGTTTGGTGATTGTGACAGTAGACGGTGGTAGGTTAGTGGTGGCGGCCGATAGATGGTGGATGAGTCAGGGTGGTGGTAGATGATGTTTTCCAATTCGAAACTGGGTTTAAAAGTCACCGATCGACATTAACTACCCGTTTTTTGAATTTATATAAAGAAAAGAAAATTAAAAGGTAACCAAATGCGCTATCAATGAACAATAACCTCCGCACCACTAAAACCGACAAATCCTCGAGCCAAACTAGGATGTAGGGGTGTTCATCGGTTAATTCGGTTAGGGAATTTTTTAGTCGTAACAAAAAAAAAAACCAAACCGAACCGAATTAACCGTTCGGTTCGGTTATAACCGAATTTAGTTGAACTGGATTTTTTGTCCGAATTTAAAATCGATTCTTGGGTAGTCGTCAACTGGATGTAGACGGAAAAGAAGAAAGAACGATCTAGTAATTTACGATTGTATGGATGTAGATGGAAAAGAATAATAAGAAATCTAGGCCTCAATTCAGACCTTTGGATTCTCGAACGTCGATTGATGACTTGATGGATAATGGATTGAATAAATGATGAGTCAAATGAATATAGGCTTATAAACGAAATGGGCTAATATAAAATTATAAAACTAGACTAAACAAGGGTTAAAAAATCTAGGCTTATAGTTTAATCAGTTAAATTCAATTAATTCGGTAATAACCGACTTCATAATTTGTCTAACAGATTAACCGAATTACCAATTCGGTTACGGTTAAAACCTAACCAAATTCAAATTCGGTTGGTTTTTTTCGGTTTCGGTCCGGTTCGGTTATTCGGTTTTTATGCACACCCATACTGGGATGGGTTATGTCCGGTTCAGTTCTCTTTTCATGGTTTGAAGAAGCTTCTGTTATCAGTCCGGTCTAGAACTGGATAGTTTTATTTCATTTTACTGAAATGCCATCGTTTAGGTAAGAACAATAGTCTTGATCACTTGAATGACTAGCCCAAAAAGGGTTTTTTTTTTTTGCTGAGATGACAAATATTAGTGCCTTCCTAATATATTGATTATATTATAGTATAAAACATATTTCAAGCAAGCCCTAATGCCAGTAAGTGGCCACAACAATGGGCATATTAGACAAGTGGCCATGACATGATAGAGTGACTGCTGAATGCAGTAAGGGTGATGGGGCACCCTACTCGGATGAAACGAGTAGGAAAGATGGTAATCGAGTAAAGAGGATACACCACCCCCAATGGATCGGGTAAGCGCGAGTAGGGAGGCTTGAGTAGATGGAACAAGTAAATTTACTCGGTGATCTCACTCTCTCTACTCTCTCACTTCTAGTGGACCCCACCACTATCACACACATCTCTCATATTTAAATGAATGTTTTTTTTAATTTCATTTATATTAAGAAAGAAGGACGATTACAATGAAAATGAATTGATTCAGATTGTATTTATTTGATAACATGTAGAACGGGTTAAGCAAGGCAAAAGTCATCTAACATCTAAGTCAAATGCTTATAACGTCCTAAATCATTTTATTTTAAAGTTGTATTATTACTTTTATAATATAGTTTTCAATCATACTTGATATATATATATATTTACAAAACATTTAAATTTGGATAGAGAAGTGTTGATGGGTCGACCCAACCAAACCCCACTTGTTTTGACCTGAACCAATTTTGACCCATCAACCAACGCACCAGTACCACTTGTTTTGCCACCTCTAATCAAATCAAACATAATTGACGACAATTAAGTTCCTTGCCATCCTAGAATGAATTGTCCAATACAATAGAGGTGGCCAGATGGGCTGGTAGGGTAATGGGTCCAAACAGGTCAATTTTAGTACTGTCGAATCAGACGAGTTCAGGTTGGGTTGACCCAAATCAGTTTCTAAAGTTTTGTTTGAATATATTCATGTATTCATACTTTACTCCATGATTCTGCAGATGCCTTGGTGTACATGGCAGGGCAAGCACCAAGCATGCAAATTTCGTAAGTCCCTACTTGTCATTTAACAATTTTTGTTTATTTATTTTCATTTAATATGTTTTGCATAACCTGAGAAGTGAAGCCAACATACAGTTAGAGCACCGAAATTGAACTTTCTCTAGCATTATTAATCTTTTTCTCTAGCATTATTAATCCTATGTAGCTGTTTTTTTCCAATGCCAAATGGATATTGGACTAAAAATTTACATTAATCCTAAGTGCACAGGTGGTTATGTTAGTTCTAAGTTATGCCACTCATTGAATGATATTAATACTGGCGATAATTTAAATTCATATAAAAATATTTTTCAATAATCCACATATTGATTTTATTAGCATTTTACTACATATACTCCAATTTTTATATATATATTTAATTCTAATTTAAACGGTTGTGTTGTTTGTTTTGTATGCGTTTATAATTGCAAGTAGAGACGGAGTAAAGCTATTAATATTAGATAGAGATCATAAACTTACAAACAAAACATCAAATGTTGTATACGAATAAATATTTAGAGATTTATAAATTATAAGAAATATTTACATATTTATGTGTTTCGGACAAGCAGTGATGATAATTAGCCCAGAGTTGTTGTCTTTGTTGTTGCGAACAGTTTGGATGTTTGGTTTGAACAATTTGAATGTTTGGTTTGGACTATTTGGATGATGTTTGTGTGTTTCGGACAACTTTAGGATTCAGATATTAATTTTTATGTTTCGGACCGTTTGTATGATATTTGTGTGTTTTGAATGGTTTAGTTGTTTGTATATCCAGATTTATGTTTTTATATATTTTATATTTCTGGAAATATTTGCAAAATTAAAAATTAAAAAAAAAAAACAAAAAAAGCCTATACCGACAACATGTCGTCGGCATAGGTGATTTTTAAAAATTATTAAAAAAGCCTATACCGACGACAAAAAAGGGCTTTTCCCGACGACATGTCGTCTGGATAGGTTTAAAACCTATACCGATGACATGTCGTCGGTATAGATTTTAATTTATAACTTTTTAAATTAACCCTGTCCCGACGACATGTCGTCGGTATAGGTCAAGTCACCCTATCCCGACGACATGTCGTCGGTATAGGGTGAGGTTTTTTCGTCCCGATAGGTTGTTACTGTTGTAGTGACTTTTTCATTTCTCATTGTTTTTTGTATTCTACCCATGTAGTACATGAGTTTTTAACCTAGTATATATATTATAAATATTTTGACCAAAATTTTGAAAGTTGGAAACGTTTTCAAATTGGTTTTCTCTTCTTCCAACTATTCGTTTATCTCCCACAAACCGGGCTCCTTTTCGTCAAATCTTAGAAATTGCATAGTGGTTGCTAGGTGGTGACCGAGGAAGTTTGGTAGGTGATGACTGACGAGTTACTGTAGACCAAAAATGATATATAATTAAGTTTAGCAACTTTATTCAGGATTTCGCATCACTGTCGTTAACCCCTAAGTAGTAAGGATCAGCCAATCGACATACGTCATGTTATATCACGTCATTTTTACCCTAAACTAATTTAAACACAAGGGATGAGAACTCCTAACTATCCTAGCATTTTTTTTAAATAAATTTTTAAAGACATAATTTCATTCACCTTTTTTTTAAAATAAACTTTAAAAACGTATTTAAAAAAATAAAATACATTAAATTTAAAATTAAAATTAACGAAAAAAATAAAACATAAAAGTTATAACTTATATAAAAAAATATACATAACTTATGTTAAAAAACAAGTTTAAAATAAAATAAATAATAAAGAATTAATAATAACCAAAGTCTATTAAGTTATATATAAAGAATTAATATTAATAATCTATATATATAATAAACAAAGGTTTTAGTGGGACATTTGTCACTCTCCTATGCAATGTTTTCAGGACCGGACCTGACGTCGAACCGGTCTCCTTACCGGTCCACTGTCGAACCGGTCGGACCGGATTTAAGAACAATTTATCTTGATGACCATTTAATGACATTTTAAATAATCTAATTATTTTACCGTATATATTTTTTTATATAACACCACCCCTAAAATTCCAAATTCAATTGCAAGTTCAACAATCCTCACCTCCTGTCCTTTAAAATCCCACCCAACAGCTTCCCGTCTCCCACTACTAAAAAAATTGAGCATTTACCACCGTTAATAACGGTCGCAAAATTAGCAATCGATTTGTCACCCATCAGGTGGCAAAAACATTTTGGGCTTTTTAACCTCCTCCGCCACTTTCAGTACGTCCGCACTACAAAAAAAAAAGTGTGGTATCGAGTATTGACCTAAATGCTTACTACACCTCCTTCCCATGTATATCATCCAAGCGTAAGTCAACGACGATCGAGCTACCAACGATGATATCCGCCATTTCCCCAACCAACCGATCGAGCAATCAACGACGATGAAAAACCCTAACCTTCACAATCCATCGCTACCTTCAATTGATTCAGGTACTGATTTAGGTCGCATCCATCCATACATACAACATACTTTCTGTATCGATCCTCGCTACCTTCACAATCCATCGCCACCTTCAATTGATTCATGTATTGATTTAGTCTCTTTTATTTGATTAATGCTGAGCTATATGTCGAATTAATTTTACTTTGACCTAGTTTAGTTTTAGGTTAATAAGATTGTAGAGATGATTTGTGTTTCGTTTTGTGAATTAACGATACTTTATGATCAAATGCGTCATTGTTTGGTTTCAAAATCGATGTATTCCTATCTAGATTCAACTATTCAGACAATAACGAGATTGCTTATTTTAAATGGTTTGTTTATATAATTTTGATGCTGCTTAATTGTAACTTCTGGTTAGTAGGTGTTTGGATAAGTTCTCAGATTCTAGGGCTTATTGACATTCTAACCAATCTATAGTATGTTAATTTGTTAGTGTCCCTATGAATTACTTTCTATGGCTTTATCATTTTCTTTTCGTTAAATTTCAGTAGCAACATCATCAGCTAGCCTTCAATCTCATATTAATTGAATTATATTAAGTATGGAGTTCTAAATCATAAAAAAGGTTGTTTGATTTGGAGGTCTTGTTAACTTTTATGTTAATTAGCCTTTCTGAATTTGTTCAAATTGGAGGGTTTTCTGTGGACGAGTCTAAGCTAACATTTAGTTCAATTAGGTTAATGCTGAGTTATAATGATATTAAAATGCTCTATAATTGGTTATATAATATCGACGGTTGATCCTCCCGCATATGGAATTGCGACTTGTAAATAGACCTTTCTCTACCGCCTACTAAAACAATTTACTATATATATAGGGTATATACATGAAGTGGGAGCCAGATATTGACTTGAAGGGGATTTAGCACTGAGATTAATTCTTTCGAAAAGCATATATTTAAATCTGTTTTGAAATTTTGACAGGCAATGTGCTATGGCCACATGTTTATCTTTGTAACATCAGGATGTTTAATTTTCTTATACTGTTATGTTTTTTCATTGTGTTTCCTTTTCGTTGCAAATCAGTAACAATGAGTGCTACGAATGCATAGATTGTTTGCATCTTTATACTCTTTGTTTGCATCTTTATACTCACTTCTACTTGTTTGGGCCTTTTCACAACTTTTGGTTTATTAACTAATATTTCTTTATCCAGGCCTGCAGGGCTTGATTTTTTTTCCTTCACACTGTTGTCTAATATTATATATATCTAGATCATTTTTGTTAATTTCTTTATGACTTGTTTCTTCATCTGTAATGATTTCTCCAAATATGAAAGGATTGTTTCTCCAAAGATTGATGATGAGAGTCTGAGACTGATGGAGAGACAGGTCGTACCAAACAGATTTCATCTGTTCCTATATATCTCAGTATTTATTCTCCTAATGGTGAGATATGTTATGTTTTTATGACCATAAATTATCTTTTCTGCAGCTCTTGGTTATAACAAATTACTAATTTATTTCTCATATTTGACAGTTGTGAATTTGACCCTGATTGACCTCCCTGGTCTTACGAAAGTAGCTGTTGGTGAGTTTACATCATCCATTTTGCTATTTCTGGTATCATTTATGTGATCAAAATCTCTCGTGAATTGGATCCAAAAGGTAATATATTGTAAACACATACAATTTGAGAAGGGGTTAACAGTGTTTTACCCCTTCTTATGCATTGTGTACAACTGGGTAATGCTTTGCCAATCAAAATATGATTAGTCTTTTTCCTTTCAAAGTTGTGTCATCTATTTCTTTACCGTCTGTGCTCCACATTTTGGATCTATGCTCTATTCTTCCTCTTACCATGTTATACGATCTGTTTCTTTTTCTTATATGGATCATTGTCTCCTGTTTACTTTTGCAGAATGGGTCTCTCCTGATCTTGAAGATTACTTTTGTAATTTTTTCGTTTTTGTTATATGTTTTCCTTTCTATTTTCGATTTCGTTTTCTTCCTTTCTGCTTATTTTCAAGTGTATGTTTCGGTTTATTAGGGTTTTGGTATTTGAAAATATGTAAAAAAAATAATCTGTTAGTGGTTTTCTTTTGGTGTAGCTGTGTTTTTTCTATTAGTATTGCTGTTACCCTATGCTTATTTTTGTTCTTTAAGTTTATATATTTTTAGGGAAGCATTCTATATTAGGCTATGTGGATAGGTTTTACATGTATTTGTTTTCATTGTTAGTGTGCTTTGAGTTCAAGTTTGAGTATCTATGTAAACTGAAAAGGGCTGGGATGTGTCCACTTTAATCTTTTGCTAAGTGATAGAAGATGTCTGACTATTGCACAGCTATTGCAGAAAAACCCAAGACAAAACTCAGTAAGTTTACCACACTTATTCTAGACATATTCTATAAACAAAACAGCTATCAGTTCACCTGCTTTGCATCTATAGTAGACTTCATAGAGAGAAGAGCGTGGTATTACAAAGGTTGTGTACGATGTAACCCTAGAAAAACCAGTTGGATCCATGTCTTCTCCAAGGTCAGGTCTGAGATCCAGAAGCTTTTCAGATCTGTTAAAGTCGAACTGCTGCACGTCCGGTACAACTCCGGCAGTTACGGTCGGAACTTTGACGACGGCAGCACCAAATTTCTGTGGAAGGCTTGCATTTTAGCGGTGGTTGTTCGTTCTCCGGCCTGGCAATGAGTTCCGGTTCGACCACACGCTACAACCGGGTTTCCGGTCCGACCGCCGGGTCGCTGCAAGACCGTTTCAACACACACAGCCGGACCGACCAAGCCTCCGGTTCCCGGTTCGACCGACTGGCTCGGTCCGGGTTTCACAACACTGCTCCTATGCATCTTCGTCATTTTTTTCCCGCCTCTCTCCTATTAATTATACAAATTTTCTTTAATTATTTTTTTAATAACTTTTTGCTTTCCGCGTCTCTCCCCTATTAAATAATAATTATTTCTATAATTATTTTTATAAAACTTTTTTCATTTAAAAAAACAGGCTTGTTCATAAAACATTTTTAGAAATTGAATATTTTTTCATTCTTTTTATAAAACATTTATAAAAATAACTATATAACGTTTCTAAAATTTGTATTAAAAAACTATGTAATATGTCATAAATATATAATATGTAAATTTTTTTTACTAAATGTATAACATTGTATTTATTCAATCCGTGTGACACACGTGGTTTTTAACCTAGCTAATAATAAATAAAGTTTTTTTTTACATATTTCCCATATTAAACTTCTAAATTACATAGATCTCATATCCCTAACTTTAATTACATATTTTTCCAATTAACTTAAAATTAACCAATTGTCTGTCACAAATATTTAGAAAGGGGTTATATATAAGTAGTAATTTAATTTGTTTATTAATGGTAATAAAATAAGTTATTTTAAATGAATTGGATAAATATGATATAGGTTTTAGAAAGGGAAAATATGTAATTAAATTTTAGGGTTCGGTAAATATGTAATAAAACAACTTGAAAAGGGGATACATATAAATGTCTCATAAAAAAAACCCTACCGACCCTAATTGATCACCTTCTTCAACCTTTGTAACCTATCTTTTTCAACAATCGAATGAGGACCACCGTAAATCACATTCAAGCACCATCCTGATATTTAAAAATCCTAGAAAATTCGAAGGGGGAGAACTAAGTAGTAAAAATCTAAATTACTAAAGTCAAAATTCAACCCATGCACCTGCTTCTCCCTCACATGTTCACGGCTTTATGAACCCGACAATACACCCCGACCCACAACCTGTGAGGGTTGCAGCGGTGTTGCCGTGAAACCGACTCAACCTAAGCGTCAAACCCGAGTCCACCCCACCACCCTTAGTGTATGTACTAGGTCGGGTCGTAGAAATTAAGTAAAACTAATCAAAGTTTTAATAATAATATATACTTTAGAATTACAAATAAACAATATTTTTATTTAATTTATGCTAACAACCTAAATAAAATAACATTAAAATACGTCTTCTCATTGTCCGAATCAAACAAATGTATAAGAGCATTCTTATTAGCTTTCTTATCTTCATCTCTATAATTACACTAAAAATCACTATATTTTCTCTCTTTTTCAATTAAATAATATTTTTTTATACTTTTATCATTACCTTTTCTCTCTACTCCACTCACAACCACTTTAAAAAAATATTAAAAAATTAATAGAGGTGAACAATCTATTGACAAATATACAGATGAACATTAACATTTTCTCTCTCCTCCACTCACAACCAATTTAAACCACTCCCTAAAATATACAGAACCCACACACAAACATATACCGAACCTGTTGTGAATACTCTAATACAATTATATTATAAAGATTGAAAGTAAACTTTAATTCATATAGAGATTGAAAATATTATAAATTATACCCTTTGATTTTCATGGCTCTCTCTTAACCAATGTTTTCAGAATCGGCCCGGACAGTGAACTGGTCGTTTTATTGGTTTCTTGGCCAGACCGGATTTAAAAACCGGATAAGTTATAAATAATTTAATATTAATATAATATGAAAAACATTCTATAAATTCATTTAAACCAGATATAATATTATGGTTCAAAAACTAATACATATATTAAATTAAATAAGATCATTAATTATTATATTACTAATTAATCATACAACTGTACTTTTTGGAAAAAGATTACAAGCAAGATTTCTTGGAAATAGGTATGATTATTACTCTCTTTCTCAAGCTTGTGAAGCCCATTGATAACTAGTATCTCAACAAAAACATGGGAAGAGTGAAGGAATCGTTGAACAAGGTTGAAGATATGAGTTGATCTGGCATCATCGCTCGTTACGACCATTGTTCACAGGTCCATTGATCGGGTGTCGAAGGCTAATAAAAATATAGTTAAAAACTGATGCTTAGCTACTTTAGACTGTAGTACGGAAAGTAAGGTTGTTGAATTCACAGGGAATTCGTGGAGAATGCTATTCACTGATTACTTGTTAACTATATAGAAAACTAACTCAAGCTTTGAAGAGTGATTATGAAAACGATTGCAAAAGCAACGAACTTTAATCAAGTAGTAAGTTATTAAAAGAAAAAGGATCGCTCCCGGGTTCAGATTACACACGTTAGTGATAGACTTAGTAGATACTTGTTGAACTTCACACAGACATGAATTGTAAGACACCAGTAATTGATAAATAGATAAACACCCAGAAATTTTACTGTGCTCATTTACGATTAAACAACCGAATAACTGACACAAGATGAATCTTAGTTAGTTAGCTACCAATTTCAGAACATAAGACTTAATGAGTTCAATGGTTTACGATTATAAAACCGAATAACTGATGAAAACACCAAATCCCAATAACTAAATTGTTCAATCAATACCGGAAAACAATATAATGCAATTAACCAAACGATTAAATCACAACTCTAATCCAGCAAAGTATAAACCCATAAAAAGTCACCAAATGAAAGTAATCCTACACCCGGGAACAACCACGGGTGATTTAGCTACGCATAAACGACATTGTACCTTCAAAACTTGTTTCAGTATTGCAAAACATTAACTACTTGAAAAGAAAGATTTAAGAACCCTCAAGATCGTCCTTGGTCGTCCAAGAAGCTCCCAAGAATGAATCATGCGGCTGCTAGGGTTTAGGGTTGCATATATGGCTAGAAATCTCAAAAATCCTTAATTTCTCTCTTAAGAGCGTAGACTACGCCAGCAGGGGCGTAGACTACGCTCATACATTATCATCTACGCCCTTTTCACCTGTGCTATGCTCTTCAAACGCTCAACATCAAACACATTACAGCGTAGGCTATGCTGGGATCTTTTTCCTCAAGTCCAACTTCATATCAAGACCTCTTGCCTCTTCTTGAACATTTCACCTTCTAATTCCTTAAGCATGTTTCACCCCAATCTCCTGCAATCACAAACATACTCAAAGTAAACGTATTCACAGATTATTCAACAAAGTATCACGAATTTATGCACAAAAACTCATATCCAAACACATACACATCATCCACCGCCGGTCACAGCCCCCGTCTATCACCACCACCGGCGACCACAGCGACCTTAAATCTGTCATAATCGCTCGCATATCCTCTTCTTTTCTTATGGTCCCTTTGCAGCTCATAGATCCAACATCCTCTGCTACCATTCACTCATTGTTCCGGTCCGATCATGAAAACATTTCTTAAAAGAGATAATATATATATATATATATATATATATATATATATATATATATTAGCCAACGGTCTGTCTGGTCCGACCACCGGTTTTTCGGTCCGACCGCCAGGTCGTTACAGGACCGTTTCAACATACATAACTGGACCTCACAGAGGTCCGACCAACCGGTCCGGTCCGAGTTTCAAAACACTGCTCTTATCTCCATTGGATTGGGATTCTGTTCAAAATAGAAATTAAAGTAAATTTAGTTTTAGTGTATATGGTTGGACCAAAATAACTATTTTAGTCTAATAGTTTAAATTTTACTTTTTTAGTCCAACAGTTTTATTTCTGCGTTAATTACGTTCAACTGATTAAAACCATTAGAGTTCTTCTGTTAACTTATTACCAATCGACCAAAAAACCATTACCCATGTTTTTAAATAAAAATAAAATAAAAACTTACGAATAAACCCACCACACCTAACCTGAAATAGCGGGTTCTTTTGCATTAAAATAAAATAAAAACTTATTGATCAAAATACCATTCAAGGCGTAGCGGGTTCTTTTGCACTAACCTTTTTCCAAATATTCATCCAATTAATAATACAACAATTTGGAATGTCGACGACACTTTCATCACATGTGATTTCATTGGTCCAGACAATTTATCTTATTTTGTTTATTAACAACTAGGTTAGAAACTCGTGTATTACACGAGGTTGGATCAATAAAGTATTAAATAGTTTTTAATAAACGAAAAAAATAATGGAATAGTTGAGAAAAGAAATATTAAATAAATGAAATATTCATAAAGTAAATATTAATAAAGATAATAAATAGTCGAGAAACAGTAAGCCGAAATTTTTTAAATCAGTTACTTATCTATTAGGTATAACTTGGCTCAAAGAAAAATAAGCGGGATGCAGATCAATTGTTGAACCACAAGGGGGAGGTCAAGTGTTCGACCCCTTCCCTTCATCTTTTTCTTACCAACTAATGGGTTGTTTTCTGCGATGTGGGAGTACCGGTTTTTTAATAAAATTTTAATGTAAAAAAATAACTTTAGCCGATGAGCTGTAGAAATTTTTTTTTTTACTCTACGTTTTCTGCCCTTATACTATATATAATATACACTTTTGTCACACACCGCCGAAGGCGGAAACACGGAGTGGGACCGATATATCGCATTGAACACAAGTACAAGGGAAACTAAAAGGAAAGTTGTGCATTACATTGAACCATACTACATGCCTATAACGAAAGTACAAATACATGAAAATCCCGAATCAATACAAAGTGTCTAAAATGCCTGACTACAACCAAAGATACACAATAATAGTTTTTCCCAAAAGCAAGCCGTTTAAAGCCTGTGATCCCCATAACTGTTTACCTGAAAAACATGTTTCGAAAACGGGTCAACTATAAAAATAGTTGGTGAGTACGCAGGTTTTGCGTCTTGATAAAAAAGTAAGTAAATAAATTTTAAAATGTAATAGTAACCATCCGCAGATGTTTAAGTACACGTGTTAAGATATAATTACCCTGAGCCACAATCAAAACCGTCAGACTAGTTGTTGCCTTGTATCCAGGTGTCGAATATGAACACCTAATATGGCTAATTATATGCCCAAATGAAACTACAAATGTGGTTGGCGCGACTAACCCTGGGCGGGGGTGTCAACCCAAATAGTACTATCTATAATTCTCATCGGCTATACAAGCTAATTAATTGTGTTAAAGTGGGGACTTAATACATTAATTGGTAAACCCAGGTAATAACGTGTAGTGTGTGAAACAATTTTTCCCCAGTAAATTAGTAAAAATTAAAAAGTGGGGCCGTGAAACTCACCTGAGTGCGCTAATACAAAAAGTACGGTTAACTGAAGATACCACAAATATGATGCCCTAACCGAGTCCTACTAACCAAGTAGACACGAAACAAGCATTTAGGACACCTAACGTGTGTGAATAATTCAACAAAACAAAAGTGGCTATGCAGTCGGTTGCATACCCAAAACCCGTGCATACCCGTACGAACTGTTAGAAATTGTAAAACCGGCTTTTATATAAATTCGTGACCTTAAAACCTTAAGTTTTAGATTTTAATAAAGAACATCAGTAGTTATAAAATAATATATGATAAAACCTCAAGTCATGGTTTGGTTTGATCGCAGTTACGCTCGTAAAGTCCGGTTTATGGTTTGAAAATCCGATTCGTCCGAAATTAGGGTTTTAGTGTGATTTTAGCACCCAACTAAAAAGTCCAAATTTATGTTTTTAATATGATCATACTTCTATCCAAAATCCCCTAAAACTTTTATAAAAGACAATTTTATACAAAAATTTTTAAAAATAGTAACTTTTTATAAAGTTTTAATGGACTAAAATTCTAAAATCATACTTAGACATAAAATTAATGCTTTAAACTTTTATCAATGTATCATATATGTGAAATATAATTTCTGACAAAATTTCATAAGTTTTCAATATCCAGATTATTTATTATGAATATATTATTGTTAAAATTTAACAAATTCGAGAAAAATAGTTAGACTTGTTCAATCTTTACCAAATTTTTACCGGGTTAGTTGTAGGTCCATATGAGGTTTCATTCCAAGTTTCAAGTCAAGAAGTTGTCCTGAAGTATATGATCCCAAATTCAATCTTTAAAACTTCATAAATACTAAACACCTACTTAGACACCTCCAATTTTCACAAAATTTGGACACGAGTCATGTTTTCTCATATACTAACAACTATCCAAATTCCATATTTTTATAACACTAAAAGGTATTTTTCCAAATTTTCATGTATTAAACTTGTAGGAATTGTAATAAATAATTCATAAAGAGTTTGATCACAAAAATTTCCAGTTCTTCATTTTAAAACATATAATTTAGTTTAAAAATAAATTCGGAAGCTAAATCATACTTTGAAAATTCAGCACCAAGAACATTCGTGTTCTTAGTTTCACTATTTGAATGATTTCACAAAAACAAGTTATACCTTAAGATGAAAGGAGGATGATGATGTTATAAGTGCTTAAACTCTCTGGAATTCTTGTTATAACAACCTACAATCAAAGATGGTTCATAACAACAACAAATCAAAATCTTCTTGAATCTAAAGATGAACACCATGAAGAACACATGGTGTTTTTGAGTTTTTCATAATTTTTCTGAAAAATCAGCCCCAAATAACTCATCATGGAGGTGTAAAAACTAAAATCATCCATGAATCATTGTTCAAAAACATGATAAAAAGCTTAAAAACAACTTTCAAGAATCAAAAATCCATAAAAATCCAAAATCAAAGTGAGTGTTCTTGATGAACAAAAATCATCAAATGCATGGAATAGAAACATGTTAAAACCATTAAAACTACCTTGAAAACTCTTCAAAATATCTGGAAATAGCTAGAACACAAAATCAAAAACCCAAATTGCATGAGATTTCTTGAAATGCTTGGAAGAGAGAGAGAAGGGGGATTGGGGGTCTTTGGACGAAAATGAGGGGAAGAGGAAGAGGGAAATGGGGTGGAGGGTTGGGTATATATAGTGGGATGTGAAGTCTTATGTTTTAAAAGACAAATTTTAAAAAAATATACTCACTTTTTATAAAATTACATCCCTAAACACTTTAATAAATAAGTTTATCCAAACATAAAAATCTAGTATCCAAAATAATGAATTTTGAAAAATTTTAAAACATAAAAACTCAAAAAAAAAAATTTAAAAGTTTTACCGGGTATTTACCGGAAGAACCACCTGTGATCGTTAGTTTAATCAAGAATCACAAAAGTTATCACATATAAATATTATAAAACATATTTCTCAACTAAATTTAAATATAAAAATTAATTTCAAGAAATTAAATTTTACCGTTTAATTAACGCGTTCACGATATACGCGGTGTATGCACTTAACAGGGTTTTCTAGTTCGGACATTAGTGTCGTCTAAGGCAATGTTCCTAAAGTTCCTAGAAACACTTAAAATATGTAAAACAGTAATATTTAAAAATATAAACGTATAAAAAGTCAAGAAACTGTAAGGACCTGAAAAACCGCGGTTGTCATATTATCCCCTAGTTGAAAGGAATTTTGTCCCGAAATTCAACTGGTGTACAATTGACAAATTCTTTCTTGAAATTTGTTTCAAGTACGAAAGTCCAGATGGATCTAGTTTCCTGGATAGGCGGGGGTTTGACAAACCGGGAATATAGAATCACCGAGTTGAATAACATGAAAGGGAGATCCTTCGAAATCTCCAATGGATCCAAAGATCACTTATTTATGGATTTAATTAAAAAGTACACCGGTAGCGTAATCAGAAAATTAAAGAATCTGCCAAAGGATAGATATACTGTAGATACAAAGTTGGTGTGAATCAAGAATAATATCGTGATATAAAATTTCGATGATTTAGTATTCTTTTACTAGCATAGGAAAGTACCATCCTTTTACTAGCATAGAAAATCCTTAACAGGAGAGGTGCTATAAAAGTTCAAAGAGTCGGTAGACTTTAGCACATCACATTGTGAATAAAAACGTGTCATATCGACAACCAATACTCTAAGTTATGAAAAATGATCATATCATGTACTTAGAACTCAAATAGATAACACCTCGAAGAATGAGCTTGTCATCAATTCGAACTTCCTCATGTGGTATGAATATAGATTTGACGGCTAAACTCTTTCGAGTAGGTTAACATGATAAATATCGGAAACGTCATGAAGTCGCTGAGGTAGTTTCAGCTTATACACCATCGGACCGAATCTAACAATGATTTCATACGGTCCAAAGTATCTTAAGTTAAGCTTACATCTCTTTCCAAATCAAATTATACCATTCGAGGGTGATACCTTAAAAAGTACTTGCAACCGATTTGAATTTCCAGAGGTTTTCTCCGAACACCAGCATAACTCTACGGTTGGCCTCCGACAACCTTATGTTTGACTTCCGGACAAGTCTAAATGATTATCACCAACTTCAGTCCAACGAAGAGGTGATCGCTATTTATGTTTGGACAAAGCTTCGAATGGTGTACAATCATTGCTAGTGTGATAACCGATGTTGTAAGGAAATTTGATTAATGGTAAATGAGCGTCCCAATTACCACCAAAGTCTACCACACAGCCCGAATCGTATCATACAAGGCCAGAATGAGTTGTTCACTTTGACCGTTAGTTTGAGGAAGGTAATCAGTGCTCAAGTCTAAACGCGTTCTCAAAGCTTTCTATAGTGTCTACCGAAAACGAGATGTAAAAATACTATCCCTAACGGGGATAATAGAAACAGGCACTCCATGACTTGCTATAACTTAACCGATATACAGTCGAGCTAATTCCTCCATCTTGGAGTTATTTCGGATTGGCTAGAAACGTGCAAATTTCATTAATAGGCCAACTATGGCTCAAAACCAAATCATGACCGCCAAACGTTCTGGGTCACTTAAAATGAAATCGCTTGAAATTTGTTCTCACTTCCATCGTGGAATCTCGGGTTGTTGTACCTAGTGATTACTAGTAATAGTAGTTACTAATCAAAAGTTTGTACATTGTTGCATCATAGGGTGATACAAGATCCGTAAAGGTCGATACGTAAGGATTCTGAAAATTGAAATATCAAGTGGACGAGGTTTACACTCCTTGTACTCAAATGAAAGAGTGTTGGTTAGTCATTAGAGAATGACTATATAACAAGTAGTCCAAGCGTAAAGCTTTACAAAGCAAGTATAATGAGTACGAGTATGATGGTGCCAAACTTAAGTCGTGAAACCGAGGATTAACAAACAATGGAGGTTATACTAGGATTCTATTGAGATAATTTGCTAGGAGTCAAATTTACTCAATCCTATCAAGTGTTATAGGAAACGAGTCATCCTAAAAAAAAAATAGATGTCAACGATGACCCGGTGTTATGTTATCTCATCACAAAGCATTGGAGTTCGGTACTAACTCGTGTGTTAGTCTCGATATAATTTAACCATGTTTGGTGATTTTCCACCAAAGGTTCATATACGTATTGACGAAAGTTAGCAATAGGTTATATGAAAATCAAGTAACCACAAGATCTAGATAGGGAAAGTGATTAAAAATCCAGAATGTTTTAATCAAGTAAATAAGTTAAAAAAACCAGGTGTCAGTTCAATATTCGGACATTGAATTGACTACCATGCATCGAATTTGGTTAACGGTCAGAAATGGAATTTTGAAATATAATAAGGAGTCTATATCAAAAGACGATATAATCATCACATTGAGTCGTTTAAATTTGATAGGATAACATTTGACGTCAACATTATCCCTTATGTGGATTGAAATGATTCGAAGGTAATCCGCAATTCATCTAGATGAGGAAGTAAACATTCACGTCGTGGAGATAATCTCATAACAATAGTGTCTCCTGAAATTGATTCTGAGCTTGCTAACCATTAAGTTGGTAGACTTTGAAGTAACATCATTGTTAATTTAGCCTGGGCTTGACTCTCATTAAGTAGGCGTAAGAAAAATAGAAGAGGATCAGGTAAAACTGTAGGATTTTGCCAAATGCGAGGACATCATGCTCCTAGATCTCTTAAAAGCAATGCATGGATATTCCAATTGGATCTTGAAAAATAGTGTATATAAAATTAAAAGAAATTTGAGGAATCGAAAGTAATTTATGTGTAGACCTTCAAGAGCGCAGAGTCGACTATGGTTCGTCCTTGTTTTCCCATTAAAGTTGGTTGGAATAGATCATAAGGTTTCAGAGTTTGTCGTTAGATGTAGCGTTGAAAAGGGTCGAATTGATTATCTGGCAATAAGTGGTAGTACAGTAGGCCTGTAACTTCCTTGGCATTGGAAAGGTATTATTACGACTTACCAACACGTGTTTCACTCATATCAATCATAGTCTTAAAGTCCCTTGCACATGGTTTAAGCCATAAAGTTGAGGAATTGAGTGTTTAAATGTCATATTTTCGTATTCCCTCAGAGTACGTGTTAAGAAGTCATTTCTTAACAGTAGATGGTTAAAGGATTTCTAATTATTGGAGACTGAGAGTAAGGCATGCAAACATGTTTCTACTTAGTTAGAAATCAGGGAGTTAATCAATATAATGATCTTTGAGGGAGTGTAAGTACAAAAGGATATAGGATTATCCTATTCGGATCTTTATAGACAGTGGGTTTGTTTGAGGCAACCCATGATTATACCCCTTACATAAGAATAGGAAATAATGAAATTAGCAGGAGTATACATAATTGGAACAAGTTTAAGATTTTTGTATGTCGGACTCATGTTTGTCTAACAATGTTCATTATGAGATTTCTTTGAATTTTTTTTGACATAAGCATGGTTTACTGATTACAGGAAAATATCTGAGTTTATGATGTAATGAATGTCAGATGTTGGTAGGACAGCCCCGTTTGACATTTATTTTGGAAAGTCTGATTACCTACCAATCTCAAGTCAGGTTTGCACAATACCCTAAGGGTGTTGCGTGAAGGGAATCAAGATTTGTTGTACCATATTACAAAAGTGAGTGAAGAGCACTTGAATGGAAATTTCAGGTAAATACGATGCAGATTAATTGGAATATTTTTGCAGAACTACTAATGACGGTTTAGCATCCGGAAAAGAAATCAGATCATAGTGAGTCGATGGGAAAAATTACATAGTAGGTGTTATTGTGATAGCCATGCTATTCCTTTAGCATAAGGTACAATTTGGTTATTGGAGTTTGTTACCAACTGAAATATCAACAATTAGTTCAGGAAGATAAGAATTCGGGTTATGATCACTAAATGAACAGTAAAAATGTTAAGGATCAAAATAAAGAGTTGTTCGAGAGATTGTGTTGAAAGGTTGTATTGTCTAGGAAAAAGGAGTTTAGCGTGCTTTAAAGAATTTCGCCATCCTGTTTCGCTCTGAAGTTTTATTTTCAAAATATTTTCAGGTAACGAATAAAATATGATGAAAATGGGGATTCGGGCAGACATAAGATCTAACCCAAGAAAAGTGAAAAGGATAACTTATACGTAGAATTCTCAGACCTCGTATAAAGGAAATCCTAAAGAAAAGAAAAGTAGATAAGACCGGGGGATTGATCAACCCTAGATAGTACTATTTTCGGTGGCTTAAACTTGTCTATAAGAGACAAGAGATGTATTTGATTTCAAACTCTGTTTTGTAATAAAAAAATAAAAAGGGTATTTAAATCCCTGTGTTTATAAAGTAAATTCAAGACTTTTGTTTTCCAACTGGGTTTTGATATTTACAATTACAACCCTTGAGGTTGAAAGAATGTTAAACCGATCCTTTTGAAAAGACTTCCGTTGTATTTAAAAAAACTCTGAAATCAAAGGTGATACCAATCGAGCTCGCACGCGTCCAGGGGGTGCCTGGGGCGGGATGTGACAGTAATGCCATCAAAAACTGTACCAAACGTTGTTCCTCCCTTCTAGAAATATAGGGTTTAAATACCTTCAGTGCTGCGGATTCCGTAAGTGCCAATTGATCCCATAAATCCGACATAGCTCCATAGAAGTCTTGAATGCTCATCTCATTCTGTTGAAGAGCACGGATATCAAATTCCAACTGATACTGCTTGACAAAATTAGACTGAGTATACAGCCTTTCCAAATGATCACAAACTTCCTTAGCTGTATCATACTTAGCCAACTGAATACCAATGGACTGATTTACAGAGTTGTTGATCCAAGTGATAACTTTAGAGTTATCCGTTTCCCATGTATCGAGAGCTAATGCATGCTCAACAGCCTTAGACTTATCAGTAGGATTTCCCTTAGTACCTGTGACATAACCCCACATATTTTTCACTCGAAGAAAGTTTTTAATCACGTAACTCCAATAGACGTAGTTTTTACCATGTAGGCGAGTACTAATGGACTGAAGAAAGTCATCTTTACCAACCATTTTATCAATGGTTGAAACAAAAATATATAATCAAATACCCAATACCAAGTACAATCAAGAACAATAGCAATCCAATATCAAATACAAACCATGTAGTAGAAGCAAATACAGACGAAAAATATGAACCCCAATACCAAGTTTGGTGTTTTCCTCTAAATAAATAAGTTTGATATCACAAAGCAAATACCCAATACCAAGTTTGGTAATACACAAATTTTTAATCTTCTGTTGTCACGGGAAGAATGGATAACAAACCAATTGTGATAATGGAGAATAGGTGGCGGCGGCGGAAGAAAAATTCAAGTCACCACAAACAAATCAAATCACCTTTTCTCATTGTTTCGTCGATTGTGATTCTCTGGTTAGAAACCACCGTTAACAATCCTTTATCTTTAAAAATCACGCAGACCGTACTTTATGAAAACAATTTGTAACAAGTTACATCCTTTAAGCTAATTCCGTTTGTTTTTGTCATTAAGTCAGTTCATGTGAGATCCATATGAGGAGCAATTTCGTAATCTTATACCCTTTCTCTCCTCCCATCAAAGCATTCAGTTTTGTTTTTTTTATAAATAATCTCAATGTAAGGTTCGTATAACGAATAAAGTTATTTACATAAATTCCTAATAAACTCATTTAGCAATTTCGGTGGGGAACTTGGTTTCTTCTATGAAACACAAACATTTGGATAGAGGAATTGGTAACCCACCAGCGATTATTACCTGTGGTAGCAGGTTCGATCCCTGTTCCTCCAACTATTTTTTTGTTTTGTGTTTACCTTTTTTTTTATATATTTTTTCCTATTAAATTACTTTTTTCTAAATTCTTATACAACGTTCGGGACATGATAATTTTTGTAAATATGTTTCAGTCTCCATAAACAATCCGCCGTAACTTCATACGTTTCTTTTAATCGTACCGGCCCACCGTAACGCACATACGTTTCTTTTAATCATAGCGCGGGTACCGTAAAAAATGAGACCGACTAAAAAACATCGGTTCCGTTGTATAAATGTCTTTTATAATGTTTACGTTGCAACGTTAATTTTATACGTTTATTTTTGTGATTAACCACGTTAATGTCGCCGCCTCAACCATTTAACGTCCGTCTCCCGCCGCGAAGCGCGGGACTACGTTTCTCGTTAAATATAAAATTCTAAAATAAAGATATGCTCAAGATATGGTTTAGTCATTGTTGGTTCATCTCCCCGAAGACATCATTCACTCTAAAAACATAACCTCTATTATAGAAACAAGTACCGTCTCCGATCTTCTATATCCCCTCTTCATCGTCATCTTTTATCTTCCCATCCAAAAAAAAAACCACGCCAGATCCAAGCTCCGTTGCATCTACAGTCTGTTTGTAACTATTATGTCCGATCACCGAGCTCCTTCTCCGAATTCTGCAACTTCAGGGCACCTTCTCCGAGCTCTGCAACTTGCCGACAACGTTGCACATCGAACCTAAATTTGGGCCCCTCGTGAAACCGAGCCCTGTGCGGTTGCCCACCCCACACCCCACAAGGGTCGACCTTGAAAGGGTATAAAATTATGAAATTGCCCCTGACATAGATCTCACGTGAACTGATTTAACGACAAAAATAAACGTGAGTTAGCTTAAAGGACCTAAATTGTTACAAATTGTTTACATAAAGGACGGTCAACGTGATTTTTAAAAATAAAGGATGTTTGGTGTAAGCATATACAAACCTAAAGAACGTTTCTATAATTCTCTCTAGTTTTTATAAGAAGTCCAAAGGTAATATAAAATATAAGAATACATAAGATAATCACGAGGATGATACTAATTTTCATCATTTGATATAATAGTTTTATATTTGCTCAACAGCTAAAGGGATTATTATCTAATGTAACGTAGAAATCGGGTATCAAAACTAGATTTTCTGAGAGTCGTGATTAATACTTTCAGATTAAAACAATTCAACGGTTTCCTCGAATTTTCTAACCGGATAAAACTTATAAAATTTGAAGATGCATATGTGTGTAAGTATGATTTTTGAACCAAAGATAATCACCAAAGACACCAAGAATCACGCCGCAAGGGGGCGGTGTTCCATCTAAATCACGGCGTGATTTAACCTTTCACATCGGATCACGGCGTGAAAACCATTGGTATACCGGATGACCTAAAAGTCAAAATTATCTAGCATCTGTGACTATCTCCTGTAGGTAAACAGTGATTCCCGACCCCCACTAAGGGGCGTTGCCCCCTTGGAACAACCATTGCTTAGGGGCTTTGCACTAAAATAACCAACATGTAATTGACAACGCGTTTTTAGTGTAAAATATATTCTATTTAGAGTTAAAGAAAATCGGGTTTTAAATTTATAAATTAAAATGATAAATACTTCAACTAAACACACACGCAATAGACAAGTGTACATATCGCAACGTAGTATAGTCTGGGTAAGAACCAAGTATCGAACCATGGACACAAATTCCTTACTCAACCCTCGCTATTGTCTGACAAGAATAATAAGTTGGAAAATAGATTTTGTTTAAAAGACAGTAAAATTACTAGTACTAACCCTTACGATTGGGGAGTTAGTAGTTCGTAACGGAACAGTGGATACGGTCGCCCAACTGTTCCTAATAATTCTCGGGATCCTAATGGGGTCTCAAGTCCGCCGGCTGTCCCGTGATTTATTATTCGGACTAAAATTATCCTTTGACTGACGTACGTCATGTCTTGTAACTTCTTTCGGAAAGTCGGAATGCGCAACTTCCTCCAAAGGTACTTTATGAACGCTCGGACCTAACAAATTATATTCTTAAAATAGTTAATAAATATAACTTTCATTCTCAAGATGAAGCCCCATGGCTCCCGCTAGAAGTCCGCTAGAAACCCTAGTTTGCTATTTATAGACTGAGATTTTGGTGATGCACGGCCGTGCAATGGGATGTACGGTCGTGCAAAACACTCATTTCTTGAACGTGAGGGAATCTGGCAGAGTTGGAGGGGAGCAAACTAGGGTTTGCACGGCCGTGCAAGGAAAAAATGCTCCCTATTGACTTTTTTATTTTCAGCTTTGACTTCCTGGCCTAACTTCGTCCAATTGAGTTCCAAATGTTGATTTCTCCTTGATTTTGAGTGATTTCCATATGTTTTTGTAATCCAAGGATAATTATCTTGTTGTAACACAATTAAATAGATTAAGTATCAATTCTTATCATTTTGTCTATAATTGTGCTTAATATGAGAATAATTGTGCATGTAAAACATGTATAAATGATGGTACATCAATAATCCAATCACATTTCGATAACAATAATGAGAAGAAAAAGTACAAAAATCAGCAAAAACTAACAATAATCGAAACATTTGTAAAAATAGAGATTCTATTTTTTTAACAACAATTTTTTTCACCTAAATATTGAAGGAGTTAATCTTGATTTTAAGAAAGAAAGATGAGTCGGTTTAGAAGAACATGAAAGTTGAAGGGGTGATTCAGAAATAGGTAATTAATTATTATTTAATTAATTGTTTGAATATATAGATAAAGTTATTTTATGTTTATCTATTAGCTTGTTGGGGTTAGTTTAGGATTACAATTCAGTATTTGAGTAGAATTAGTATGGTTTATTTATTACAAACAAATGGTTAAGGTCTATCTAATTTGTAAGTCAAGAATTTTATAATACAAGAAAGAGTTGATCTTGGTTGAGATCAAATTTTGTGTTCATGTTTTTGAGCCTGATTTCCAAGAAATTGGTATCAGAGCTTGATGTTTACGATTTTGAGAGTCATTTTTTGAGAGGAGGAATAGCCTTTTGGCTGAGTACATTAGTAGGAAGAAGTTTTGTGTAATCGAAAGAAAGAATTAAAAGAACCAAGTGATTTTTTGGATGGTGGAATAAAAGAAGAATTGGAGGCGGCGAAGCATTGCCGAAAAAATCAAGAAGAGTGAAACGAAGAGATTGAGTAGCACACAAGCAGGTGAAAGAAACTTGTGGCTGACTGAGATCGAAAGAAAATTAAAAAAGTTGAAACAAGTAAGGAAGCATCTGAAAATTTGTGATTAAGAATTAAAGCAATCTAGCATGTCATTTATTGAAGCATCTAGACAAGCACCTCAAGAAATCAAGTAGAGATCCATGTTTTGACGAGTGTATGTGTTAACAGGTTATATTATATTCCACGGATTTATTCAACCTGTGTAAAACACGGGTTTTTAAAAAATAAATTTTTATTACTTAATATATAATATTATATTTATTCAACCCGTGTAATACACGGGATTTTAACCTAGTTTATTATAAATAGATGGCTAGAGTCCATGTAATTTGTAAGTCAAGAGATTTATAATACAAGAAAAAGTCGATCTTGGTTGAGACCAAATTTTGTATTCATGTTTTTAGGCCTGATTTTCAACTAATACCATCTAAGATTGTACTTACAAGGACTTGAACCCACACCACAAAAAATAAAAAATAGAGATTCTATTACAATCACGAAGTCAAACATAACAGTCACAAACACTACAAAGAAGCTGAAATTATCTAATTTTAATTTAAACGATTACTCTATTTTGATTCGAATCTGTATTGATAACTAAATCGTAAGATTAACTTAATATTTCTTCCTTTTTGAGATTGATCGTATGAAATGGCAATAATAATTGGTTGACTTTGAAACTTGATTAATTGTCATCACATTTAAAGTCAAAGATTAGGTAACTCTCTTATGGTAACTATATTACGCTTGGAATTTGAACTGTCAAAATATTGTTTATTTGGGCATTTTGTTTTATAGGCATTGGGGATCTCACTAACTAATTCCTCAAATGTGTGTAATGATTTAACTAAAACAAATTAAAAAGGAGTGTGATTTGTCATGGTGTGATTGGCTAAAAAAAGTTAATCACGACCTCTAGCTCGTTATGCTGGTGGCGCCCAGCTCAATCACGCCCCATGGCGGCGACCACATAGTGGCGTTTAATGCCTTAGGGCTGCTTATGTGGACTTGGCGCCCAAGGAATGACGCCCACTACACCCAGACTAATACTACTATATGTATTATTATGTCCAACCTATATATAATTATTAATACCATACATGTTTGTATATGATTGGTCAATCAAAATCATTAATCTACCTTCTAAACGTGGAAAAATAGACTAGTTTCTAACAACCATTTGACAAATTTTGCTATGTAATTAACCATCAAAAGTATCTAAAATCTTACAAATTATTGAACAAATTACAATAATCCGGAAATCGTCGTTACATATATTGGCATAGTATGTAGGGATGTAAGGACATAGAAAGTGTGTGATTTATTTTTTGGATAGACGTGTGAGAGGTATGTAGAAGAGTAAAAAATATGAGTGGAGATGTATCTACAATGAATTACTACAATAATCCATTTTTTCTAATAATTATTACACATAATTTTTTTTTATAATAAAACGTGATTACTATTAGGTGCAGTTTCTTATTAATTCTAAAAGAAAAAAAAAATATGTTGTGTAATAAAACTATTCATTTCTTTTTAAAGCTACTAGGATCAAATCATATATTATAAAGTAATATATTTTGTACTCTCAAAAAAAATTATAGAGGACATTAAGGCAAACTCATTTCTTTGGCTGAAGAACAGGCAAAAAAACTCATCAATCGAATGGTCCTCTTGTGTAATGTATTTGACATTTAAGCTACTTATGTTTTTGTTATGTAACTGTGTGCTCTAGCTTCTATGAGAATATAGAAAAAGACGTTGGTGATAGAGATAAAGAAGAAGCTTGATTTCATTATTGATACAGTGCCATATAAATACATGATATACAAGAGCAATTTTAGGAGTAAATACATATTGACATATATAACATATTTGAATGTAAATGGGATGGATTCGAGATAGCTGTCATAAGCCTGTCATAGCTGTCATCCTTGATTGTAGGGATTGCAGTCATTCCTTAATATTCCCCCGCAAGGTGGACGATCCTAAGGTGAGACCAATCTTGGACAAAAGAAGATGAAAACGTTGGCGTAGTAATGGTTTGGTAAGAACATCGGCCAACTGGTCGTCACCCGAAATATGTGTGACTCGCAAGGATCTTGCTTGAACCTTTTCACGTACAAAATGAAAATCCAAAGCTAAATGCTTCATACGAGAGTGAAAAACTGGATTTGCTGAATATGTAGTGGCACTTAGATTGTCACAATAAATGGTGGGAATAATGGATGAGTGGAAGCCAAGCTCAGTGAGGAGCGAGGTGAGCCACTGTACTTCGGTGGTTGTAGAAGCTACTGCCCTGAATTCCGCTTCCGTGGAGCTTCGGGCTAAGGTACTTTGACGTTTAGAGCTCCAAGAAATAGGGTTTGCACCAAGATATACAACATAACCGGTGGTACTTCTGTAATTGTCTTTGTCTCCGGCCCAATCCTCGTCTGTGAAAGCATGGAGTTGTATTGGTGACTTGTGGCGAAGTAAAATACCATGCTGCAGACTACCGTGTAAGTAGCGTAAGAGACGTTTTAAGGCTGCCCAATGATGAGAGGTTGGGGCATGCATGAACAGAGATAATCTGTTAATCGTGAATGCCACATCGGGTCTAGTAAGTGACAAGTATTGTAAAGCACCTACAATGGTCCGATATTCTGTCGGGTTGGGGTGAGGGTCACCACCATGTAATGTTAGCGGTTCAGAAGATGTGATCGGTGTGGAAGTTGGCTTGCAATCACTCATATTAGCTTTATGAAGGATGTCTGTGATATACTTTCTTTGTGAAAGAAGAATACCATGGGGATGAGGAAGAACTTCAATTCCGAGAAAGTAGGAGAGGGGGCCAAGGTCTTTTAACGAGAATTTGGCAGACAAAATATTGATGAAACGAGAAATTAGAGTAGTGGATGGACTTGTAATAATTATGTCATCGACATAAACAAGGATAAATATCGGTGAAGTTCCAACAGTGAGAGTAAAAAGAGAAGTGTCGGAGACCGTAGGCTTGAATCCATGTGAGATTAGATAGGATTTGAGTTCGTCATACCAAGCTTGAGAGGCTTGTCGAAGGCCATATATCGCCTTATTTAATTTGCAAACGTGGTTGGGAAAGGATGGATTTGTGAAGCCTGGAGGTTGGGCCATAAAAACCTCTTCATTTAATGTCCCTTGAAGAAATGCGTTATTGATGTCAAGTTGACGTAGTGACCAACCTTGGGAGACGGCCAAAGAGAGAACAAGACGGAGGGTAGCCGGTTTAAGGACTGGACTAAAAGTTTCAACGTAATCAATACCGGGGCGTTGGGTGAAACCTTTGGCCACCAAACGAGCTTTTAACCGGTCAACGGAACCATCGGGTTTGTATTTTGTGCGGTAGACCCACTTGCATCCGACTAGGTTGGGAGCAAGAGTGGATGGAACAAGAGTCCAGGTGTTATTACGTTCGAGGGCGTCAAACTCGTCTTGCATGGCGCGACGCCAAGACGGGTGTTTTAAAGCATGAGTGATAGTTGGTGGTTCAGTGGGGATCGAAGGGCTGTTGGTGTAGAGAAGAAAATCTTGATTGTGATATCGAGAGTTGGGTTTGGGGTTGGATCGAGTGGTGGGTTTTGGAAGGGAGGTAGAAGGAGGGGAAGGTGATGATGTTATGGATTCAGTAGCAATAGGGTGGGAAGATGAATTAGTTGGAGGGAAATTAGAATTTATGGGTGGGGTAGGGGATTGAATGTTATTAGAATGCATGGATTGAAACGTAAGGGATAAGGGGGTGATAGGAGTATTACCAGGAGTGGAGAAGGTAGTGTTTGGAGTGGAAACAGAAGGAATGGATGGGGTAGATGTTGTAGTGGGTGCGGAAGCATTTTGTGTGTGGGAGGGAATGAGTGTGGTAATTGGTAGTTGAATGGGGACCCAATCATTTAGATTGATGGAAGATGTATGGTTGGTATTTGTGAGTTGTGGGAAGGGAAATTCATGCTCCACAAAATTGACATGTCTGGAGGAGTAAATTTTGTATGTCATTGGATCAAGTGAGTAGTACGCGCTTTGAGTTGGGGAGTAGCCAACAAAAATGCATGGGGTAGATCTAGAGTGTAATTTATGAGGAGAGTACGGTCGAAGCCACGGATAGCATAGACAACCGAAACTACGTAGTTTGATGTAATTAGGGGGTTGTTGGAACAATTTATGGAATGGGGATTGGTTATTTAGTGTAGGTGTGGGCATGCGATTAATGAGGTAGGCCGCTGTGGTAAAGGCAAAAGGCCAGAAGGTCACGGGTAGTTTAGCATGGGATAAGAGTGTTAAACCGGTTTCCACAATATGTCGATGACGGCGTTCGGCATATCCATTGTGTTCCGGTGTGTGGGGTGGGGAAGTGAGGTGAGAGATGCCACAAGCAGTTAAGTGAGGTCTTAGTTTGATATATTCACCTCCGTTGTCGGAAAATAATTGCTTGATTTTCCGGGTAAAATAGTTTTCAACTAGACGTTGGAATCTAGTGAATGTGGAAAGGGAATCGGATTTGCGTTTTAATGGATAAAGCCATATATATTTTGTAAAGTGATCGACAAATATAATGTAATACTTGTGATTATCAAAAGATGTTACCGGTGAACACCATACATCCGAGAAAATTAAATCGAGTGGAGCTTGAGAAGAAAGAGATGAATCCGAAAATGGCAAACGATGGATTTTATTAATATGACATGAGTTACAATTGTCAATAAAACTTGAAGGAAAAGAAACAATAGAAGATAAAAGTTTGAAAACTTTAGTGTGTGGGTGTCCAAGACGATGATGCCAAGTGATAGAGTCGGTTCGTTGCACGGTGAAGACCGATGGTGGAGATAATGACGAGGAGCGTAGCTCATACATCCCTTTTGTTGCCTTGCCCCGAAGGATTTGCAGTTTTGAAGCACGGTCCTTTAAGACAAAAATAGAAGAGTAAAATTTCATAACAAGATAGTTATCAGAACATAACTTAGAGATAGATATAATATTTTTAGAAATGGAAGGAACACATAAGACGTGTTGAAGTATAAGTGGGGTATTAGGAGTTTTAATGACAAGATAACCAATATGAGTGATTTTGAGACACGAACCATCACCGATGACAAGTTCCTCCGTTCCATCATATGGGGCGTGAAGGGAGAGGTTATTCAAGTCATTAGTAACATGGTGAGAAGCCCCGCTATCAAAAAGCCAATTTGTGGTGGTTCCTTCCTTCGTGTCCATCATGTGAACTTGTGCATTTCTAGCTTGTGAGCCACGGTAAAGACGAGGAATAGAGATCATCGGATGTGCCTTCTTAAAGTTGGAGCAGTTAGAAAGAGAGTGACCCCTTTCTTGACACCATTGGCATTTGCCAAGGTAAGGTTTTGACCCGCTTGACTGTGGTGGTGTAGGGAGTAAACCAGGGGCTGAGATGCCTTGTCTGTGTTGAAAAGATGAGTGATATCCTTGTTTGGTCGTCCAAGGCTTACCGGTTTGTCTCTGTTGGGTATAGAAGACGGATGCCGGTTGATGTATTCCATGGGCTGAAGTTTGCTGTAACAAGGCTAGCTCATGATTAATGAGTTTTTCATGTAACTCATTAAAGGAAATGGTAGAGTCTCTAGCATGAATTGCATCTAGGATGGGTTTGTAACTCGTTTGATCAAGGCCATTCATGATAACGTCAATCACATCCTCATCGTCCATCTTTTTGCCTAGGATGGCCAGTTCATCCACGATGGTTTTGATATCTTGCATATACTCGGTGATTGATTGGGTTGGTGTTTTGGAGAGTTGTTTGAGTCGATATTTCAACTGCTTGATGTGACCACGGCTAGGGGAAGCATAGGTTTTAGCCAGAATTTGCCAAGCTTCAAACGAGGAAGAGGCTCCCATGATGAGGGGTACGATCGGTGGTGACAAGCTACCGACTAAAGCTCCGAAAAGAAGTTTATCCTGACGGAACCATTGGGAGAAATGTTTGTTAGGAACTGTTGTTCCGTCTTCAGTGATGGTGGGTTTGGGTGCAAGATGAGATCCATCTATGAACTTGAACAGGTCGAGCCCGTATAGTAGCGCTTCAACCTGCGTTTTCCAGGACAAATAGTTTGAAGCAGTGAGCTTGAGGGTGGCTGGTAGTGTGACAACCGTGAGATCTTTCATGGAAGGGTTGATCATTAGGGAAGAGGTTTCTGTCATGTTTTGTGGTGGTGTGTTTGGGCGTGATTTGATGGGAGATGGAGAACGAGATGTGTGGGTTGAGGATGGTTGAGAGCCTTGCTCTGATACCATATGAGAATATAGAAAAAGACGTTGGTGATAGAGATAAAGAAGAAGCTTGATTTCATTATTGATACAGTGCCATATAAATACATGATATACAAGAGCAATTTTAGGAGTAAATACATATTGACATATATAACATATTTGAATGTAAATGGGATGGATTCGAGATAGCTGTCATAAGCCTGTCATAGCTGTCATCCTTGATTGTAGGGATTGCAGTCATTCCTTAATAGCTTCTTGCTGGTAGCGTCTTTTAATAATAATACTTCCGTTCAAAAATGTATTTTTTACTTCACATCTTCTTAACATATATTGCGACATCATTTTATTAAGACATGTCTGTTTCACACTTGATTTCTGAGTGATGCATGGTTGCGAAACTAAACTCTCTAGGATGAATTTCAAAACCATGAAACAATCTTCTCAAGGAGGATGCCATTCACACTTACAAAGTTTTCAAGTTTCAAAGTAAAACATGAAACCTATTACAACATTAATTACAACTTTATATTTTCATCACCTAGAAATCAATACCTATGCAACCTTTGATCAATTTACTCAAGAGGCGAAAATATGCAATCCTCCACGATAGGTTAACTATCAATGGACCCACTATCATCCAAAATCCAGTAACACATCCAAGGATTATGCTAATAATCAACCCCCAATCCGCTCCATAGTCTTTGTTTTGGTCCCCTACTGTATTAGTTGGTACTTCAAATGGTACACAACCATCGGTTTGTATTAGTGGAGCTCCACAAAGTTTGTTGCCCAAGAAGCTGGACTCACTCAAACTCTGAATCTGAGTACTTGTTGGAATTCTTCCTATCAAATTGTTGTAGGACACATTGAGGCTACTCAAAAAGTTCAACCTTGACAAGCTCATGGGAAGTTTCCCATAAAGCTCGTTTGCTGACAAATCAAAAGATATAAGTGCTTTCATGTCTCCGATCTTCTCCGGGATCCTCCCACTCAGTTGATTTCTTGATAAATTCAACGATTGTAACTCAGTGAGGGAAGTTAGCTCATCGGGAATGTGCCCAACTAGATTGTTATCAGAAAGGTCTAACAACATCACTAATGGAAGAATAGTGTTATATGTGTCCTCTCGTCCCTTAGTCACCAGTGAATCACCAACAATAGCAACAAATGACGCAAGGCCAACAGAGAAAAAAAATTGAACATCTAAGTTGGTTTCTTTCCCGGAAAGGACACTAAAGTTATTGAAGCATATTGGAATATTTCCACACAAGTTATTATGAGAGAGATCCAAGATTTGAGTATGTGAGAGATAACAAAGCTCGTGAGGAATATTTCCATCAAAATTGTTGTGCCTAAGGTTCAGAATTATCAAAAAGGTGAGTTTTGTTCCAATCCATGCTGGAATACTTCCAGCAAGTTCATTTCTTCCAAGTTGAAGGATCTTTAAATATGACAAGTTCATTAGAGAATAAGGCAAGCTTCCTGATATCTTGTTCCCCTGCATGTTCAAAAACCGTAGGTAAGGAAGAGAACTCAATGTTCTTGGAATCTCTCCAGACAAATTATTGTTCTCCAAGTTTAACAATACTAAACTCGGCCACTTCCCCCAACACTCTGGAATGACACCAGAAAAATGATTATTTCCCAATTTAAGATCTCGTATTTCTTTTACACCATTGGAACACAACAGATAATGCAATGATCCCCGTAACTCATTAGAGTTCAACACAAGCACTTCAAGTGTTGGTGGGATACCCAACAACGTTAATGTTCCTTGGATATGATTTTCTGACATATCCAAGTAAGATAGACCGGGGAATGATCCCATAAATGAGTCAGGTATGTGTGCATATATGTGTGTGTTGCTTATGTCCAGATGTCTTAAATACCTCTGAAATTGAACCCATAAGGGAAATTGAGGTCCCAAATCCCAAGAGTTCAAATGCAAGAACTTCATTTGGAATGGAGGAATCCAGTTTGCAACTTGTAGCCTTAAGGTTAAGTTGTTGCATGTTCCATCAAGATAATTCAAGTTAACTAGTTTGGCAAAGTGAGTTTCCGTGACAACACCCGTCAGCAAATTGTAAGAAAAATCTAAAGTATTCAACTTTGAAAGTTGACCAAGACTATTAGGAAGGCTGCCATTGAGTCGGTTATCTGAAATATATAACTGCTTTAATGATGAAAATCGTCCAACCAAAGATGGAATAGGACCGGAAAGTCGTGAGCTGCTTATGGATAATGACTCCAAGTGAGGTGATTTGCAATCAGAAAAACTTTCAAGAAGGTTTGTTAACCTAATAGTACCAAAATAGTTACCAGACAAATTGATATCTCTCAAATCACAAAGGTTACCCAATGACTTAGGTATTTTCTTGGTGAGTTGATTGTATGAAAGATCAAGGCTAAGAAGAGAGGTTAAGTTGTGAAGGGAATCGAGAAGTAAACTTGAAACACCACAAGAACTCATATCTAATGAGATGAGATTACTACTAGACAACTCTTTTAATACTATTGGAGAATTCATGAAATCATACCCATAAATGTGAAGAAACTTAAGAGAAGTCAAGTTACGGAAGCTATAAATACTCTTAGGAATAATGCCATGAATACTACACCCACTTAAATCTAGTGAAACTAGATTGGTTACACTGAATATCCATGATGGCATTGAACTATTAAAATCGTTAAAAGAAAGATCAAGAAAGGAAAGTGATGTGAGATTAAGACCAAGAACATGAGGATGTATATTTGGGAGTTTACAATTAGACAAATGTAGTTGGACCAAAGAATGTAATGTGTTAATCACCTCGCTCCACTTGGTTACTTTACTTAGGTCTACGCCACTCATGTCTAGATGATGCAACCAACGAAGACCTGACAACCATTGCATATTCCACATGATTGGTTTTTTTCTAACCAAACCAGTATGAAAACTTCCAAGAGCAAGGACTCTTAACTCTGAAAGATTCCCCAATTGAGGAGGGATAATTCCACCAAAGTTGGAACTTGAGAGGTTAAGATACCTCAGGTTTTTAAGAGAACCAATGAAATTAGGAACTTGGATCCCTCCAAAATCATTGCAGCTCAAGTCTAGATGTTTGAGTTGCTTCAGGTTCAACAAGGACGGACTTATACCCCCTTTCAACCTCTGCTTTAAGGCTTCTTCGTATTCTTTCGGGGTGCCAGGATCTAGAAAGTCACAATGATCATGAGGTCCACGAAGATGAATCCGATGGACATGACCGGTAGAATTATCACAAGTAATCCCTACCCATTTGCAACAGTCTCTCTCTTCCCCAACCCAAGACGTAAGTCGATGCGCTTCATCAATGAGGCCACGCTTGAACCGAACTAGTGCTTGTCTCTCACCATCCATGCATAATACATGATCAGAGTTTTCATTAGACAAGCAGAAACGAAACAAGGCTAATACAACAAGTAAGTATAAATGACAAGATGAGAAATAAGCACTCATATTGATTGATTATAAAGAGAATAACAGTCTCCCCATTATAAAGACATGGGAATCTAATTAAAACTCAAATATTTGTATTTTAAGTATATTTTAAATTTCTTTGACTTCTTGGTTTAAACATAAAGTAAACTCTGAAATAGTCCAAGTAAACTCTGAAATAGTGTATATATGTTTGCAAAGTCGGTGTTTCACTTTCACATGCTCCTAGATAGCGAGCCTATCTATAGTATCTAATAACTTGTCGACTCCGTATTCATTTTTTTTTCCGTCTCTTTTTTATTAAATACATCTTTATCTTTTAATAATAATATATTTTAAAAGAAAATATTAATTATACTAATAACACATTTATTTTAAATTAACTCTTTTTATTATAAACTTTAATCTAATTATGTAACTTTTTTTTCCAATCAAATAGTAAATAAAAGTCAAATTAAATTAAATAGTAATTAACATATTTTCAAAACCCAATTATATATTAATTTTTATATATTCTGAATTTTGTTTTCTATCTATAGTATATATATATATATATAATACATTTTTTCACATGTAAAATATATACATAAAAATTTAAGAATTTTATGTATTGATATTTTTCACTCCGTGTGTAGACACGAATTCTAAGCTATTAAAGTATAAACTAGTATATTAACACTAAATATACATATATCATAAATTATATAAATAACATATTAATTTATTATTTCATGTGTAAAGTTAAAGTTACCAGGGTATTTTTGGAAGTGACAACCGCATCAAAAAGTATCCAAACTTTATACATGTTATTGTATATAGCAAACTTCAAACTTTCCCTATTATTATGTGAAAGTTTTCAAAGCTTAACTTTCAAATATATATATATATATATATATAGGGGACGTATCAAATGAAAACCCTTGCTTATTATGAAAACTCTTAAACTCAATGTGAGCCATACATTATTTTCTTATTATTTTAATTTGTGGATGTCATTAAATCTAGGTTTTTTTCTTTTTAAAATACCCCAAAAGGGTAAATCAGTAAATGTACAAAAGCACTCTTTCTCTCTCTCTCCATATCAATAATCAGAATCAAAACACAAAACATAAGAACAATTTCAAGAACTTGTTTAAGCATGTGTAAAATTATAAACTCAAATAAATATGAGTAAAAACCTATATACACAAATCAGAAACACAAAAATTACATCCAAATACTCAAATACACATGTGTAATTATCTTTATTAAGATCTATTAAACATGTGTAAAAATCAAATACACATGTGTAATAATGAAATAAGCATGCATAAAACTGAACCTCAAGTTCATAAAACCCAACTTCTTCTTCAGGTCCGCAACTAAATATATGAGCACTTTCAGTTCTACAACTCCGATCTTTCAAATCTGGCAAAATTCAACCAACTAAATATAAAAAAAAAACACATCTTGCAACCAAACAAAAAATACTTGTGTAAATCCAATGAAATACACGTGTGTAAATTTGGTTTACACATGTGTAAATTCGGTTTACACCTGTGTAAATTCGGTTTACACATCAGTAAATAACCTCAGAACCCAATTCAATGCTCAAGAACTGCTGGAATATTTTAGAACTGAATGATTTCTCAACAGTAGCAAAACATGATAAAAGACATGATACAATAAAAAAGGTAGAACTGATTACCTTTAAACAAATCAATATAAATTAGGATTTCAAGAAATTAAAAGTTTTTTCTTTAAAAGTCAAAGACAGACAATGAAAGAAACAGATTCAGATTACCCTGTTCATGTAGCGTTTTAGGGTTTGTATAAAAGGGGCTTTTCTGATGAAGAGGAGGAAAAACATGTGCACAGATCTGATGCCTCAAATCGTTTACAGGTCTGAAATACACGTGTGTAAATTCGGTTTACACATGTGTAAATTCGGTTTCAAAGAACAAAAATGTTCATAAAAACGAGATCTGAAAATCTAAAATCGAAGAACAAAAATGTTCATAACAACCAAATCATCAAAAAGGGGAGAGATAACTGACCTTAATCCAGTGAGAACGACGGCCCAAGGTCTCGCCGCCACCTCTGGTTCACCTAAACGCCAAAAAAATTGAGCGACCACCACCAGACGCCAAGCGAGTGCAGATCTGACAACCTAAAAAAAAATCAAGCGAGTGCAGATCTAACAACCCAAAAAAATCGAGCGACCACCGATTTCATCCTTTTCAATTGCTGTACACATGTCACTTACCCGATTACAAATTCAAAATTGCAGAAAAAAGGTGGAAATCTAGGCCTTGGAACTGACGGCGTCTTCCACCGTTGAACGGCATCAACGCTGCCGCACTTGCTCTTCCGATCTGGTTCTTCCATGTCTGGCTCTTGGAGAGGATGAGCAGTGTAGGAATGAAGATGAAGACCAGCGAGTGTAGATTTCGAGTCTTGTTCTTCCAGATCTGATGAGAGCGTAGATGTAGAGAGAGAGATGGGAAGGGGGAAGCTGCTGTATTGGATTGATATAGACAGATTTAGGGTTTTAAAAGAGGGGCAAAAAGTCACAAATACCCTTTTTAGGATTAAAAAACCATAAATTAAATAAATGGAATGTGTGGTCCAGATAGAGTTTAAGGGTTTTCACAACAACTCAGGGTTTACAAATGATACGTCCCCTTATATATATATATATATATATATATATATATATATATATATATATATATATATATATATATATAATTTAAGGATAGGATATAATGAAAACTCTGTGTTACATATGTAAAAGCGTAAAACGTAGGTAAATTATTTTTTGTTTTTCGGGATAGCTTCTATATTTAATTTCTTCACTTTTGGTAAAAAAAAATAAAAAAAGCACCAAATGGATTTTTTTATTATTTTTTTTACGTATGTAACATTTTGACGTCTGATGTAAAAATGCTGATTTTTTTTTAATTTTTCAACATTTAAAAAAAAGTACTCGGTGTTTTTTTTTCTGGTGATGAAAATACATATAAAACCGCCCTAAAAAAAGTTACATATGAGTTTTCATGGTTTTTTCGTCTCAAGTGGGTTTCATTTTATACTTTCCATATATACATATAGGGTAAAGATCCATTGTTAACCCACTGTTATTATGTTAACCCAATTAACTCCGTCAAAATCAATCCAAATCATTATTTTTTTAATAATATTATTACAGCAAGACAACGTCATGTTCGTTTTTATATTTTTATAAATTCGCAAGGGTAAGGGGAGTTTACACCGGTGTAAAGATTTGCTAAAAACATAAAAAATAGATCTTTCAGCAAAAAAATTACATCGGTGTAAACTCCTTACACTTGGGAATTTTCGAAGATGCAAAAAAGAACATGACTTGTTGTGGTGTAATAATGTTATTAAAAAAATGTTTTGAAATGATTTTGGCGAAGTTATTTGGGTTAATACAATAACAACGGATCATTAAAAGATCCGTATAATATATATTGTAAGGCCTCAAACCCGAGAGACCTCACTTGTTGGATTTACTAATAAACATAATTATCAAACACTAAACTTTAATTAAAACATTCAAACATAGCGGAAGGGTACAATCATTCAATTACATAACAACGGAAGTCTTAACATTTAAAACGAAAACATTGTCTTAACACATAGCCAAATAATCAGGATGTCAGTCTTGTGCCATGTAGTCTTCACACCTTTGCCCGTTCTTTCCTTTTACTACTTGAAGTGTATATACTAAAAGTCAGCTAATGCTGGTGAGTTCTAGTTTAAATCAAGTAGGTATAAACATCATTTCCTTATCATTTCTTTATAAGTATTCTCCTTATTATTGAAAAACGTTAGGAAATGAATAGTAAATTTTTTTTTGAGGCTATAGCGGACGCCGTTGCCATTGAGGTACCCTTATTATTGAAAAACATTAGGAAGACGCTGTTACCAATGAGGTACCCTTATTATTGAAAAACATTAGAAAATGAATAGTAATTTTTTTAGGCTATAGCGGACGCTGTTACCATTGAGGTACCCTTATTATTGAAAAACATTAGGAAATGAATAGTAATTTTTTTTGAGGCTATAGCGGACGCCGTTACCATTGAGGTACCGTGAAATATCGAATAGATTATGAGCGAATATCATTTTCTAATGATTTCGTTTTTCTGTAATAACTTTCACTTGTTAACTTTTTTTTAAAAACGGATTTTGTGGCTGTCTATCGGTATGCGCTTCTACGGTTTTTGACGATCTGCGTTACGCGGAGAAAAAAAGACCAAACTCCCGCCGCGAAGCGCGGGGGGGAAAAACTAGTATATATATATACACATTAACATTTCACTTGCCTTCATATAACATTCATTGGTGGGTACATATGTGTGTATATACATATATATATATATATATATATATATATATATATATACCTTTGCATTCTTTGAACATTCATTGGTCTTACACATAAGGGTGATCAGCCCACCATTGATTAAGTAAGTTACAAAGACAGACGTTCCGTTCTACCAAAGTAGTCTGTCATATTATTACCGTCCGGCAAACCTTTAGTTGTCCGTCATTCTTTATCATCCGGCAAACCTTTTGCCGTCTGTCATAGCCGCCCTACCGTCGTAGTCCGGAATTCGCCCGTTTGCCCTAAGGCAACCGTTTCCCATACGAACTATTTATGTAGTCGTGCTTCGATTAACGGCCTCCGTCTACCATAGTAGTCCGTATTTAGTCTACCTTTCTAGACTTTCATCTGCATAATAGTCGTATGGTCGTCCGTCTACCGAAGTAGCCGTCATTATCGTACCGTCCTACCGAAGTAGTCTGTATTTCCGTCCATAACGTTTTGTACATTCATAGCATGTAATATATATATAAATATAAGGCAAGATTTTATTCATATACGTGATGTCATTCACTTCATTCTTTGTTCATCATTTACTTTCATATAACACGTATGGTCATATTAGCATTCATAACATTCATTCATTGCATGTATACACTTCGGACCCAAAACATTTACACGTAACACTTAGGGGGCATATAGAACTCACCTGATAAACGGGTTCCTGAAGTATAATAGCTGGTCAGCGAGCGTCACTATGGTCACACACAATTTGTATAATCAAGTCATACAAGATAAAATAATGAACCTAAACGACACTAGTCGTTTCTACATTTAAGGTTTAGCGAAGTTAGGTAAGTTGGCCATCTTTGGCTTAAGCGAACATGGCAAGTTCGCTACATGGATCTTAGGCGAAGATGTGATAAGTTCGCCATCTTTGAGCTTAAGTGAACATGGTAAGTTCGCCATATTGAACTAGGCGAAGATGTGATAAGTTCGCTACATTGGTGCTAAGCGAACATGGTAGGTTCGCCGCTTTGGCATTAGGCGAACATGCTATAGCGAAGATGTTAAGTTTGCCCATATTCAGCGAACATAGGCTAAGTTCGCTTAAAAACGGTTCCAGGAGAACATATTAAGTTCGCATGCGCGATCTTCTTCCCCACGAGAAACCCTAGATCTGCATGTTGATTTCAGATCATCCAAGACCCAAACTTTTTACGTTCAAACTGTTGGTTTATTGATTGTGAAGCTAGATCTATACTTATAACATCATTTAATGTGTAAAAATGTATTCTTTTTAGTTAAATTCCATGTTAAACCCAAGAACCCTAAATAGGAACAAAAACTCAGATTTGAACGAGGTTATTACCTGGATTTGCTTCCTTCTCATTGCTAAACGTTCCAGACACGATGACCGAGAATCCTTGAGCTTTTGAGGTGAAACCGACACTTTCTCTCACTAGGTTCTCTCTCTCTCTCTCTCTATAGACTTGCGAAATCAAAGGTGAAATGAGGAGGTGGAGCTGGTCATATTCCTTATATACCTGGGCTCCCATTGGCCCATTGGAGCCAAGCCCAAGCCCGTTCTTTTTCCTTTTATTTTTCATTCAAACCTCGATTTAATTTCAACCTCATTTCATTTATTCGACTTATTAATTTGGGATGTTACAAGTCTACCCTCCTTACAGAGGTTTTCGTCCTTGAAACATGTTACAAGTTAAACAATTTCGGGTACAGTTCCTTCATCTCGTCCTCCTTTTCCCATGTAGCTTGTAACACCCCAACCTGGTTAGGGTTGACGTGTCACTTATACAGTATTCAGAAATTCAATTGGCTTTATCTCGTCCTCCATAAATGATAAAAGCATTACATTAATTGAAAAAAATAATATAAAACTTTACAATTTTATTAAATAAAACTTTTCATCTTTATTCTCTCGGGTCCTCTCGCCAAAGATTCCCAATAAGCCCTGCAACCTAACGTACATAACAGGAAAAATGTACGCCTGAGTAAACTTGGCTTTACTCAGTGGGACAACAACTATACAATAAATAAAATCTTAACAATATATCCATCAGACAAATACATACATATACATTCATTAAACACATTCGATGAGTCACATAACGATAGTTCACATTCGATTAGTCACATAACACATTCAATAGTTCAATGCGCACAAAGCGGCATTTCAATAGGTCAATGCGCACGAAGTGACATTTCAATAGTTCGATGCTTTCGAGGGGCCATATTTAGTAATTCAGTGCTTTTAAGGGACCATATTCAGTAATTCAGTGCTTTCGAGGGACCATATTCAGTAATTCAATACGCACGAAGGGTCATCTTCAATAGTTCAATGTTTACGAAGGGTCATTAGTTCAATGCGCACAAAGCGTCATATTCAATAGTTCAATGCTTATAAACAATATATCTATCTATATATATATAATACACATAAGCACGTAATAACGAATTTAGATCCCAACAACGGAGTGTTGGAAACTAAATTCGTACACATAAGTTGTTATAAAGTCCGTACCTTAATAACGATAAACGGTAACCGGAATTAAACCCTTTGTGCGCGAAATAAACGATACGGGAGCATACAATTTTAGCATAACTTAGATTTAAAAATCCCATTGGTGTCCGTGCACAAAGTTTTAAAAGAGTTTGGTAATTAAAATATTTATACTCTTTCGTTTTGGAAAACTCATGACTTTAAAATAACAATTGTATAAAAAAACTATATTTTTCAATTAATTCTATGAACATAAAATAAACAAAGAATTTATAAAATCTTGGAGCTTGACTTTTAGAAAAGAAAAGGATTCGTTAAAACTTATTTATTATAAACGCATTATTATATATATATATAATGTATAAATATGTTGGTGTGAATGTGTGTAAAAGTTCAAAACAGAAGTAAAAAAGGTAACGAAAGGGCTGGCTGGGTTAGAACCCGTGACCCTATCCTTGTATGCTAAATGCTTTGACCATTGGTCTAATGTTTCATATTGGTTTAAATATAGAAAACCAAAACTTTTAACATTGGTTATGAGTTCTCCCAAAACATAAAACACAAACAGCGACCGTAACCCTCCAACCCCAAAATCCGAACAGACAAGGAAGATACGATCTAGAGGGAGGAAGAATTACCTGTCGTTGATAATCGAAGAACAAACCCAGATCGTTGCCGATTGTTGTGCTGAATCCCGACTTAGCTTCTTGCTGAATGCAACCGGGGGAGAGAAAAAAAAAGGCTTGGCGATTTGGTTTTGAAACGCGCAACGGGGTATTAATAGGGTGTTAAACACCGACACTGAATGCGTTTACGGCTTAGGATTTGGACGATATTTCAGGGATTTCTTGATTTGTGGGTATTGAAACCCACGACCGCAAATTTCAATTCGGTCCTAATAAGTGTTGATTTCTCAATCAATCAACGGATTTATCATTCCTTTACAATCGCAAATAGGTTGGAGTCAGTTTGGGAGGATTTAAATTCCGGATTTGCAGGGATTTGAAGAGATTTGGACGCAAGTTTGACTTTTGAAATTCAACTTGATCTTAAATTGGTTCCGGGGTTCAAAAAAAAGAAGGGAAGGTGTTCAAGATGAAGTTTAAACATTTTGAGGGGGTTCAAACATATAACGGGTGAGGGGTTCAATTTCTTTTAAAAAAAAATTACTTAATAACTTAATTTATTTTTGATCTCTTTTTAAAGCAAACTAAATCTCTTTTAAATTTTATTTAAATCTCATTAGTCATATACATATTTGGGGATTTAAATTATCATTTAAAAATTTTAAAATAAATCGGTTTATTACAATATACCACCTTTAAAAATAATTTTGTCCCCGAAATCGCACAATAAAACATTTCTCAAAAATTCGTGGTGTTACATAGCTTCTGATCCTTTCATATGTTTCCATTGTACTTTGACTAGAAAAATTGATTTGTTGTGTAATCGTTTCTCAGCTCGGTCAAGAATAGCTATCGGTTCCTCTACATAGTTCAAACTTTTATCCACCTCGATGTCGTCATAAGGTATGTGAGCTGTGTCGTTAGCTAAGCACTTGTGTAAGTGCGACACGTGGAATGTCGGGTGAATTCCACTAAGCTCTTCGGGTAGCTCCAGTCGGTAAGCTACTTCACCGACTCTTGCTAAAATCTTGAAAGGTTCGACAAATCTCGAACTTAGTTTGCTTCATTTCCGGAACCAGATGATTCCTTCCACGGTGACACTTTCAATAGTACTATGTCTCCCACTTGAAATTCTAAATCCCTTCGTCTTTTGTCTGCATATGATTTCTGTCTGTCTTTAGCGGCCTTCATGCAAGCTTTGATCTGCTCAAATTTCTCGGAAGTAACTTTGACCACTTCGACACTCGCAAAGTCTTTCTGTCCAATTTCCCCCAACAAACCGGGGTTCTACATCTCCTTCCGTATATCATCTCAAATGGCGGCATGTCGATGGTTGAGTGATAGCTGTTGTTATATGAAAACTCTACTAACGGCAAATGGCTATCCCAGCTCCCACCAAAATCAATGATATAGGCCCGGAGCATGTCCTCCAAGGTCTGAATGGTTCTTTCGGATTGACCATCGGTTTGAGAGTGGTAAGGGGTGCTGATGTTTAACCTAGTACCCATTGTTTCATTGAATCTCATCCAAAACCTTGATGCGAATCGAGTGTCCCTGTCGGACACAATTGTTAATGGCATACCGTGTCTACTTACTATCTCATTGATGAATAACTCTGCTAACTTCTCGGACGATAAAGTCTCACGTATCGGTAAGAAGTGAGCACTTTTCGTCAAACGGTCAACGATCACCCAAATGGTATCATTGCTCTTAGCTGTTCGCGGTAGCTTGGTAATGAAGTCCATTGTGATCTCCTCCTACTTCCATTCGGGTATTGGCAAAGGTTTCCTTTTACCACATGGTTTCTGGTGCTTGACCTTAACTAGTGAACAGGTCAGGCACTTGCTTACATATTTGGTCACATCCTTCTTCATACCGGGCCACAGGTATTCTTTCTTCAAGTACTGATACATTTTGTTTGTCCCGGGGTGGATAGAGTAGCGAGACTTATGGGCCTCATTAAGGATTTTGGCTCGAAGCTCACCAATCTTGGGTATCCACATCCGATCAAACCGGGTTCGTACTCCGTACGCATTAGTTCCCAGCTTGGCTTGTTGACCTACCATTCTTTCCCTTTCAAGTTTCTTTCTAACAGAGCCTCTTCTTGTACTTTTGATATTTCATTCATCAGGTCCGGTGTTATAATCAACTGACATGCCTTAATCCGAATAGGAGTCGGGTTTTCTTTTCTACTTAAGGCGTCAGCCAACACGTTTGCCTTGCGTGGATGGTATAATATTTCGCAGTCGTAATCCTTCAGTAGTTCTAGCCACCTTCTTCGTCTCATGTTCAACTCCTTCTGCTCGAAAAAGTACTCCAGTCTCTTATGATCGGAGTAAATGGTACACTTAACCCCGTACAAGTAATGCCTCCAAACCTTTAAGGCGAAAACTACCGCCGCCAACTCTAGATCGTGAATCGGGTAGTTAACTTCGTGAACCTTTAACTGTCATGAGACGTAAACGATTACCTTTCCTCGTTGCATCAGAACATAACCCAAACGCTGACCCGAAGCGTCAGAGTAAACTACCAAGTCTTCGTTTCCCTCAGGCAAGGTCAAGACTGGAGCTTAGGTTAGTCGTGTGTTTAATTCTTTAAACGCGTTGTTTTCGAATGGTCCCCATTCAAACTTTATCTCTTTACGCATTAACTTCGTCAGTGGCGAGGCTATCCTCGAGAAATCCTGGATGAACCTCCGATAATAACCTACCAATCCTAGAAAACTTCGTATCTCTGTCGGTGTTTTCGGGACGTTCCATTCCTTCACTGTTACGATCTTTGCAGGGTCTACCATAATGTCGTTCGGGTTTATAACATGAACTAGGAATTGGACTTCCTTAAGCCAGAGCGCGCATTTGGAAAATTTTGCGTATAACTTTTCTTGCTTCAAAACTTCCAATACTTTTCTTAGGTGACAATAGTGATCACCTTCCTTCTTTGAATAGATGAGAATGTCATCTATAAAGACTATCACCGACCGGTTCAACATTGGTCGGCATACTCTGTTCAATAAATCCATAAACGCTTCATGGGCATTGGTTATTCCGAAGGACATCACGAGGAATTCGAAATGCCCATAGCGTGTGCGAAACGCTGTTTTCGACGTCTTCCTCCCTTACTTTCAATTGATGGTACCCCAATCTAAGATCGATTTTTGAAAACGAGCTTAAGCCTTGTAATTGGTCAAAAAGATCGCCTATTCTCGGTAGCGGGTATTTGTTCTTAACCGTTCGTTTGTTCAGTTCACGGTAGTCGATGTACATACACATGCTTCCGTCCTTCTTCTTTACAAATAGTACCGGAGCATCCCATGATGAGATGCTCGGCCTAATGAATCCCTTCTCAGCGAGTTTTTCTAGTTGAGACATCAACTCTTTCATTTATGACGGCGCAAATAGGTAGGGTGCTTTGGCAACCGGCTGAGGTCCTGGCAGTAAGTCAACTTGAAATTCTATTTTTCGATCGGGTGGCACGCAAGGTAGGTTCTCAGGGAACACTTCTGGAAAGTTGCACACCACGATTACATATTTGAGTTCTTTCGTTTTCATTCTATCATCAATAATATACGCCAGATAAGCCTCGCATCCGCGCCTCAGATAGCTCTCGGCCTTAATCATTGAGATGACGTTCGGCACCGTATAATTTTTCATCCCGTGTGTAGACACGGGGTTCTAAGTTATATATATATATATATATATATATATATATATAATGAGAGAAACGGTTATTGACCAATTCTTTTAATGGAGATTGACAGTGATAGTTGATGGTAATGGTTTAGGGGTTCTTTGTAATTAAATAACTAAACATAATACTTTAATAATAATCAGTTTAGTATTAAAAAAGTAACTACTTTAAAATAATATGTTTAAGATACTATCAGCCAATTTAGGATAATTACTCGTGTGGAATATAATAATTTTGATGATAATTAGTGTAAGGAGGCTGTAAAAGAATCGAGCTAATAGGTACTCGAGATTGGCTTGTTAAGATCTTGAATTGGGCTGAGCTTAAACAGGTTAGAGCTTATAAGACGAGTTCTAGCCCGAGCTTCACATGTCGAGTTCGACAGACTCGCGTTTTATTTATACGACTTATATTTAATATATTATATATATATTTATATAATAATTGTTATTATATATAAAATTATGGTAAAATACTTTAATAATATATATATTATGTTAATTATATACAAAACGTTTAATTATATGTATATATAAATAATTAAATAATTAGTAAGTAATAAACGAGCCGAGTTCAAGCTTGAAAAATTACTTAGGACTTCTGAGCCGAACTCAAGTTTTGAAAATGAAACTCTAAACGAGTCGAACTCGGGCTCAGGTTCAATTCAGCTCTACAAAACTCCTCCAAAGATTTTGACTCCAAAGATTTTGAAAGACTTCGAGTTCTGGAAGGATATTTCCTCTAAAGTAAAAATTTAAAATGTCTTTTTTTTTTGGAAAACTTCACCCAATGGTAACCAAGTTTTCTAAGTGTTTCATTTAAGTTGTTCAAAGTTTTTTTGTCCCTCTAAAATCACTCAACTTTCAATAAGTGTTCCAATCCTATGTAATATTTTTATAAATATTTAATTTTTTAAAATTGAATGAGGCAAATGAAATATATATGAATATCAGTTATCGATAAATGAAATTTCTATTCCAATTAACTTAAAATAGTAGGTAATAACCGTTTTGACAAAAAATTAACCAATCTACTTAAGTGATCAAACTTTGTTTATGAGATAGTGTGCTTGAAAGAATCGTGAATAAAATATAAAGGAAAGCTGTAAACGACACGAGTGTTTACGAGGAAAGCCCTTGATCCTTCAGGATCTCCGGCATAAAACCTCGGGAGCCGACTAAACGTCGGGCTGCCTTGTGTTCTTTAATAAATCGATGAAAAAAGTACAATGAGAGCAACTAGTGATCAAATACTAGGTGTTACAGAGTTATTTTCGAGTGTTGAATACTGTTAAGTGTGATTGTGTGTGTTTCCTATTCGATCAAGTTGCTGGATAAATACAAAAAAGGAATAACAAACTATCTGAGAATCCCGGAGCTTTTCTAGGTCTTCAAATATGACCGTTGTAGACTCTTTCCCGCATCTTTCACACGTTTTTCCTAACTCCCTGACCGATTATTCAGGGATGAGGTTGACTCCACACGTTCTACCTGCGAATAAATCAAGATGGGAGAATGATACAACGGTTAACGTTATAAATGTTAAGGATCCCGAAACCTGTCAGGATACTGAAGACTGCCAGAGACTCAGGATCCCTAGTCATAAAAATAACCCCTAACAATTGTCCCCAAATTTAACAGTTGTCAGCTTTATCGACATCTGTAAAATCTTAAAATTCAAACGGTCAATTGATGATAAGGTTTCGATAGGACTCTTCTCGAGTTCCTATGCGAAATGACCATTACTTCTGCAGGATATAATCATAATCCTTCACGCTTCTCTCATTTAGATCTTCTCAAAGCTAACAGGTAAAGATTTTTTACTTCCATCTTCGTCTCTTTCCTTACAAGTATTTGCATAATTCTGAATTATCCGGCTCTTTATAGGAATCCCGAAGTATGATTCACAATCAGCTTTGTCTAGTAAGAAAAAAGAAAGTTTTATCTATATGTTAGTTAAACGTATATTTAGGAGTCTAACCCATTATCCTGTAGCAGGTGCTCGTAGGTCAAGCTCTCGATTTTCCCTCGACGATGTTGATAACACGGTCTCTGAAAGCAAAGCCATCAAAAAAGAAAAGACTCAGCCTGTTACCGAAGCTCCCAAACCTGATGATCCTACTTTACGCCCCAAGATCACCGTTGCCAAAAAGAGAAAGCTCTGTGATGCCACCGGTGTAACTATTTACGAAGGCCTGGACTATGTTGATGCCTACAAGAAGCTTCATGTCCTCAGTCATCTGGTAACATACTTTCAGTATCTTGGATTATGAACTTTTTCTGCTTTGGAGATCCCAGTTTGGGATAGACAATTTCAACTCTTGACTGATGGTCCGTGATTCGGGTGAATGGGTTCAGCTTTTGGATGAAGCCTGAATTACTAATTTTTCTGCACTCTCAGTATTAGTAAATAACTTATGACTATGTGCCATGATTGTTATGTGTTTGATATGTTTTTGACATATTTTTAGAAAATAAGGATCCTTAGGCAGTTAAGCCTTATGATACATGCAAAATAGATTTAGGTATCTTTTTGGGATACCAGATCCTTTATGAACATCTGTAGATAACTTCATAGGTTTAAACTTCGGTTTAAGAAAACATACATTGTTTCTGATAAATAGTTTGAAAAAAATACCAGTACAAGCATACCATGACTTAGTCATCAAATATTTCGAGTCTACCCAAAATTGAAAATTAATAAGTAGTTTTCAATAAATACCTTCATCGAGAATCATGTTGGATAGATATACATACCAGATAACGATAGGGAGTCCAAACAGACTCAAAGTATGATAACCTTTAGTTGTCCCCTTGTGTATAGCTGTCAAACAAATTGTTTTCTTAGTAATTGTACCTTAGGATTCTCAAGGGTGTCCCTAATCCGCTTGAGTGTCAGAATCTTGAGTTATTAACTTGGGACATGCCAACGTAGTGGGTTGTACCGGTAGTGACATGTAAATGCCAATAACCTTTGGTTAACATGTCAATGTTAAACTGCTTGGGTCATGCCAGGCTGTATAACACGTCCGTGTTACTCCATTGATAATATTCGTAAGGTCCAACATATAGCCAACAATGATGAAATTATCAGCCACTGTTACATGGACTGGTCGCACCACCTCGAACTATACTTGTATATCATGCGCTCCTGGCGAGGTGTAGAAACCCAATCTACTTAGAAAGGCGAAAGCCGTTTAAACCTTTGAAGGGATTTTGAATACCTTAGACTTAGGAGAGATGGCCAATCTCTGTCTTATGTCAGGATCCATGAGGATTCTTACTGTAAAACATGAAACCTTGGTGAAGGTGGGTGTTAGCCTGGCTAACACCCCTCCGACGCTCAAGTCAATATCTTTATAAAGGAGTAATAAAAACGAAAATAATTGAGAAGAGAAGTCATACCAGTTTAAGTTAGAATTTAAGCTCTAACTTATATAAAATAGGCTTTGAGATGGATAACATTCCAGGATCTTGGCAGAATATCTCCTTCTATAGTAGCCAACCAATATGCACCCTTGCCTGCTTCTGAGTCGATCAAGTATGGGCCTGCAATAGACTTTCTATATAATATATTGTGCAATATTATAAAACAAGATACCCTTATTCGAAAAGCCTTGTGATTCTTTTCACCATTTGGGATCTCACCATCCTGCAAATATTTTTTAATGGATAAAATCCAGGATCCTTGACTAGGTTCAAGATTCCAAATACATGCTTCTTCTTCAGTGTTAGATACTTCATTTATATTCTCAATTGTTGTGTAATATTGAAAATTTTGAATTCCACAGATAATTGCTTAACTATTGTGAGATATATGGCTAACCTCTCACCCTTTACTGCATACGAGCCATTAAAATGGTTAGCAATTAATAGTGAATCTACATATACCTGGAGATACCTGATCTTGAGATCCCTGGCTAATTGTATTCCTGCTATCAGCGCCTCATATTCCGCTTCGTTATTGGTTGCCTGGAACTCACAGCCTATAGATTGGGGTATTATGTCCCCTTGTGGCGATTTCAGTATGATGCCTAGACCTGTTCCTCTAACATTTGATGCACCGTCAGTGAATAAAGTCCATTTATACTTGGATTCTTCTAATTGTTGAACTTCAACGTCTACTTCATGTTGAATGTCACTACTGAAATCAGCCACAAAGTCCGTAAGTGCTTGAGACTTTATTGCTGTTATAGGTTCATATACTAGATCGTACGCACTGAGTTTGACCGACCACTTAGCCATTCTTCCTGACATCTCTGGTTTTATAGTATACGGGATGTTGTTGTCCTTCATGATCCTTGACTAAGACATCACTTACAGCATTTTCGGATACCACCAAATACAGGGATAATGGTTCACCATCCTCTGGCTTCATTAGAAGAGGTGCTGATAACATGTATCCAGGGTCTCCCCCGTCGATGTAGATTGGTAGCTTTATTTCACCAACTGTGCTCTTGACCTCTCCACTGAATCCTACCAAGACCGAGGATTTTGAGATGATTTCGGAATCAGGGATCCCCATCCTCTTCAGGACTTCTAATTGTATGATGTTCACTGAGCTTCCTCCATCAATCAGGATCCGGCGGATGAAGTGATTGGCTATATACATAGTGATTACCAAGTCGTCATGGTGAGGATCATGTACATCGTCTATGTCCCTTTTTTCAAAAGAGATTACTTTCTTTCGGTTAAGGTGGATGTTTTGGTAGGCCTGTCCTTTTTCTCTATCTTTGCTTCCTTAGCGTTTATCTTTGCTACAGAATAAGAAGTACCACATATATTAGACCTACCAGATATGAAACTTATTACCTTGACATCCTTAGGTGGGGATGTCGCTCGTCTTGGGTAGCATCAGGATTCTGATTCTTTTCTTTCTTTCTTCCCAAGAGTTCCTTCAGGTGGCCTTTGCTAAGAAGATAGCTTATTTATTTTCAAAGGGCAATACAATCCTCAGTCTCGTGCCCGAAGTCTTCATGATAGGCACACCATTTAGATTTGTCCTTCTATCCGGATGCTTTGTCAGTTTTCCTAGGCCATCTGACCTTGTCCCCAAGATCCTGCATAGCATACATGAGTCCTGAAACATCAACAGAAAAACAATAGTCAATCAGTTTAGGATAATTTTCTTCTTCCTCATCGCCCTTCACAACGTCAAACCTGTGATTGTCAGCTCTCGAGTAAGGCTTTGTTCTATGAAGCTTGATACATGAGTCCTGCATCAATCCTTTTCTGGATCTTTTTGTCATCTTCGAGTCTTATGAACCTCAGAGCCCGATTCCTGACTTCGTCTAAGTTTCTGCAAGGATTCATTACGAGATCTTCGTAGAAGGGGGAGTCCTTTATCAATCCCATCTTGAAAGCTTGAACTGTCGTAGCAATGTCAAGGTTCGGGATATCCAAGGATTCCCGGCCAAACTCACTTACATAATCCCTAAGGGACTCGTCAGCATTTTGGGTTACTCTATACAAGTCACTAGTTAGTCTTTCAAAGGTTCTGCTGCAAGAAAACTGGTTGTTAAATAAATTAATTAAATGAGCAAACGAAGTAATAAAATAGGGAGGAACATTTAATAGCCATTTCAAGGCAGATCCTGTAAAGGTTGATCCGAAGCCTTTGCATAGACAAGCCTCTTTCAGATCCAGAGGGATAGGATTGATCTCCATTCTCTCTTTATATTGAGCGACATGCTCTTCGGGATCGGTAGTTCCATCATATAACTTCATGTTGGGAGTCTGGAAGCGTTTCGGGATCTCTACATCGTATATCGGGGGAACGAATATGGAGATCCTGTGACTGGCTGAGGATGCTTCCGGTATTGGTTCTACCACACCTGGTACACTGGAGATCATATCCTTCAGCTTTTTCAACTCCTTGGCCATGACTAGATTGATCCCTGTATCCTGTATAAGTTCGTTAGCGTTTAAAAATTGATTGAAACTGTTACCAATGTGAGGATCCCGCGATGAGGATCCTGGGGTGATTCTAAGATTCTGGTTTGCAGTGATTCCAACAGCTGGAGTCGGGCCAACTGTAGTGGTTCCGTTCTGCATGGGGATAAAGTCTCCCTAATGGATTCCTGAGGATACCGAATAATTAAAGTCCAGGATCCTTGGTTGTAGCGGGGTTATCACTTCCACTGGTTTCTTCGATTCTTTGACTTTTTCAAGCTCTCTGAACAACATCAGGTTAGTCTTTTTCTGTTGTTCCATCTGTTGCTTCACTTCTGAGAATAGATCGAGGATATCATTGTTCAAAATGATCACAGGTGCACCAGCAGGTATTCCGGATCCCGAAAAACCCGCAGAAGTAGTTTTCTTCGGCTGATTAACACTCTTTTGAAATGGAGGAGGAGGAATAGGGTGGTTTAACCCAGAGCTTGAAGATGGAGCAGAAACATAAACATTTTTGGATTGGGACATTTTTGAAATCAGTTTTTAGAAAAAATGATTGAACGCAAACTTTAGTAAAGATTTAAAAATGAAAAGCACCACTTGCCCCACGGTGGGCGCCAAATTGTTTTGACAAAAAATTAACAAAGCTAATTAAGTGATCAAACTTTGTTTGTGAGGTAATGTGTTTGAAAGAATCGTGAATAAAATATAAAAGAAAGCTGTAAACGACACGAGTGTTTACGAGGAAAGCCCTTGATCCTTCAGGATCTCCGGCATAAAACCTCGGGAGCCGACTAAACGTCGGGCTGCCTTGTGTTCTTTAATAAGTCAATGAAAAAAGTACAATGAAAGCAACTAGTGATCAAATACCAAGTGTTACAGAGTTATTTTCGAGTGTTGAATACTGCTAAGTGTGATTGTGTGTTTCCTATTCGATTAAGTTGCTAGATAAATACTATCCGAGAATCCCGGAGCTTTTCTAGGTCTTCAGATATGACCGTTGTAGACTCTTTCCCGCATCTTTCACACGTTTTTCCTAACTCCCTGACCGATTCTTCAGGGATGAGGTTGACTCCACACGTTCTACCTGCGAATAAATCAAGATGGGAGAAGGATATAACGGTTAACGTTATAAATGTTAAGGATCCCGAAACCTGTCAGGATACTGAAGACTAAGGATCCCGAAACCTGTCAGGATACTGAAGACTGCTAGAGACTCAGGATCCCTAGTCATAAAAATGACCTCTAACAAAAACAAAGAAAAAAATTCACTAAATAAAAAACAAGTTTCAAAATTGTTATATTTAAGTCGAATTGGAAAAAAAGTAGTTGCTAAATAGTAAACAAGATTCATATATGTTCCATTTATCTCATTCAATGTTAAAAAAATTATAAAAATATTAAATAGGATTGGAACACCTACTAAATGTTGAGTGACTTTAGAGGGACAAAAAAACTTTGAATGACTTAAATGAAACATTTAGAAAACTTGGTTACTATTTTTTAAAGTTACCCTTTTTATTAAAAAAACAATTTTTTTTATAGAATTACACACCCAATTATCAAAGAACTAACCGGGGAAAACCCAAAAATTAAAAGGTTTAACATACCTTAAGTTTAAAGAGACTATGAATTTACGAACTTACTCCAAAATCATTGTATCAAAAGTCTAGATGCATCGGTTCTGAAGACAAGACAAGTAATGAATTTGGACTAATGGCCATCGGCAAGATTAGTCCAAGTAAACTCACTACTCCATGTGGAAAAACATTGAACACAATCAATCTAATTCTTTTTTGGAATAGAAGAGGAGTCGATTTATGTGGACATAAATGAGATCGTTGCATGACTAAATCAGCCAAACTGTCCATCAATAATTACATATCGTCGAATACAATTTCATTTAATAGCGAGTGAGTGACCATTCAAGTTAACTTTTAAGTATTCATCACATCTAAAATGTCCAGCGTTAAAGAATAGATAGAACTAGTTGGTTCCCCCGCGCTTCGCGGCGGGACGTATCCACATATAACGAAAAAAAGAGTTAAAGAAGCTTGTATAAACGAACACTCGTGCCTCGGCGCGAAAGTCTGGTCGTTTTTCGTCAAAGCCTTGCGACAGGAGTTTGATCGTTATCGGTTCGGGCCGTCGAAAACCATAAAAGCGAATAGTGATAATGTTCGCTCATAATAGGTTCGCGTCGTCACGGTACCATAACAGGAACGGAAATCGCTATAGGCTACGATAGAAAAAAAATCAATTTTGAAAACAACTCCGTCTTAAAAAAATTATATCAGAACGTTAACAAAAAAAATAAAAACTGCCGTGCAATCCGTTTAGAAAAAAGTAAACGAACGAAAGAAATTATAGAAAAACGAAATTAATACATAATTAAATAGGTTAAAAACGTAATTTATATATAGTAAAAGAGGTGAAAAAAAAATCAGTTAATATTGATTGAATTAGGGTACCTTGTCAAAAATAATTTACGGGTTTTTTCAATAGTTTCTTTTATTAGTGAATAAGATACAAATTTTGAAAAGATTTGATTAAGATATTGTATTGATTGAATATAACAAAATTGAGTTTGACTTCATTTGCAGATTTGATTTGTGTTAAAATTATTTAGTGTAAAGTGTCATTTTCGTCCATATGGTTTGACCATTTTAGTCAGTTTCATCCAAAAAGTTTTTTTTTAGTTTTTTCGTCCCCTGACTTTCAAAATCTAGTTATTTTCATCCAACTGACTAACTTCGTTTACATTTTAACGTTAAATCAATGGTCGGTTTGAACTTCATAGGTTAAAATCTAACTAAATTACCCCTGATTTAACCAAAACTGCCTCTGATTTAACGTTAAAATGTAAACGGAGTTAGTCAGTTGGATGAAAATGACTAGATTTTGAAAAGTCAGGGACAAAAAGTTAAATTTTTTTTTTGGATTAAACTGGTTAAAATGGCCAAAACACTGGGACGAAATTGACACTTTACTCAATTATTTATTACCGTAATTAACTAACATAGTGATTCTAAAACTTATAGTAATTTTTCCAAAAATACTAAAAATAAGCAAATATTAGGGGATTTTAACAAAATTGTCATGTTTTAAATTTCAATTTTTTTTATATTTTGTAAATTTCAAAATATTTCTAAAAATTACTTACCTCTTATGTCAAGTGCTCTCACTTACCTTCAAGTGCAGCTATAATCTTAAGAATGTAGTGAAAAATGTTGCAATATGTAGCATGGCATCTTACAATCTTTGTGTGCATAAGATTTTGTCACATAAGATTTTGTCTCAGGGGTATACTCAAAAGGATTAGTTTATTTCTCCCATGGGGCAGTGCTTTCTCTAAACACATAGCTTTTTCGCATTTCAATACAAACTTGTAAGGATTTGTAAACATCTGCCTCATCATCATATGGTGTCTCTGCAATAAGGATAGTCTCTGCAATAAGGATCTTTGATAAATGTGAGTGGATGAAAAACCTTAGGAGCCCTCTAAATATAGAAAGATACTATTTAACCCTATATTATTTTTTATTTTATTTTTATAAGTGGATGAAAAAGAAAAAGTAATAATTTAAAAAAAAAATATATTATTTAATTGAATAAGGATAGATATGAGAAACCTGATGTGAGAGGTTTTAAAAGGTTTTTTAAATTTTATAGCTAAATGTGTTTTTTAGTTAAGTTATAGGGATGAAGATGGAGAGACTGATGTAAATGCTTAGTTGCTCCACTCTCAGATTTCTATACTATAATCAGAGTTTTTTCCTAAAATGGTGTACTTAAAAAACTTATTTAGCTATTGGTGTAGTTTGAAAAATATTTGTCAAAATGAGTGTTTTAGTAATAAATGTAAGGATTTTTTGTTTTCTCACTCATAATCTCATTGGCTAGCTTTAATTCTTGTAATTATTGTTTTCTTAATGATTTGTTTGTAAAAAAATTTAACTTGTGTTTTTGTATAAAAAAAAAACGTTTTTAAAGATAGTAGTGCTGGTAAGTAGAGGTGCACAAATCGTTTTTTTTAACCAAACCGGTTCAATCCGAACCGAACCGAACCGAACCGAACCGATTTGACTCAAAACCGGTTCAGTTCAAACCGGTTTACAACCCAGAAAAACCCAAACACCCTAAACCGGTTAGGGTCGGTTCAAGACTGGTTTGACCTTTAAACCGGTTTTTTATTTAAAAAATCGAAAAAATTCAATAAAATTCAATATAATTTAAAAAAATAAAAAAAAATATATATAACAAATATAAAACATATAGTTCAACGTTTATTGATATTTAGGAAGTTCAGAAATTACAAAACATTGCAAGATAAAATTAGAAAATTGAAAAACATTACAAGTGACAATATATATTTTTATTTTTTGGACTTTTTATTGATTATTCTTGTACGTCATCTTCGGAACCGGAGCTTCGTAGCCTTACACGTTGTATTTTTGGACTTTTGAGAGTTTAGAGAGCGGTTTTAAAGATTTGAGAGTGTAGAGAGAGGTGTGATTAAACCTAAACACCCCACCTATTTATAGTGTTTATGAGGTGCAAATGAAGCCAAAAAGCCTCCCAACGGCTATAAAGCCGTTAATCAACGACTCTTTTTTAAACATCGCAAAAACCGGTTTAACTGAACCGTCCTTGCCCCCCAAAGCGATAAACCGGTTTTAAACCGCCGGGTTGAAACGGGTTGTAATCGGTTTGGACAAAACCGGTTTGTCTTGAACCGGTTTTTGGGTTTGGACCGGCTTACCGGTTTTCGGGTTTGGACCGGCTTGATTTTTCAAACCGGTTTTTTTGCTCACCGGTACTGGTAAGGATTATATTTAAGATAAGTTAATTGCATTAAGTTTTATATCTGTAGTAATGTTTAAAAAAACGTTAATTTCTTTTTTTATCTCAAAAAAATTTGTATCTCTAGTATAAAAATTAAAAATTATATTTAAGAAAAGTTAATTTCATTAAGATATTAATATATTAGAAACGATTTTTAAATAGAAACATTTTTTCAAAAGAACTAAAAAAAGATTTAAAAAAACTTTTCAAGAAATTAAGACGATCTTATAAAGATTTAAAAAGTTACTTTTTTTTCAAATAATTCTTTTTAAAACATTTAAAAAATTTTGTAAGAAAAATAATTAAAGCAATGGACAATTCATAAATTAATTACGTTTACTGAATTAAGTTCTTTTAGAAAAAAAAAACTTATATGGAATACAACTTCTCCATTTATATAAGATTAATAATAATTAGTAGTTTTATCCAATAATATTAGGAGTGAGAAAATCATGTTGTATAAAAACATCTATTTTAGTAAATATTTTTCAAACTACACTTATTTGATAAATAAGTTTTGTAAGTACATCATTTTAGAAAAAAAAACTCCAATAATCATAGAATCTAATATCAACAAACTCGACTTACATTTTTAACACGTGGCAGCTACACAGCAACTCTCACCTTATTTTTCCCGCCCAATACCCTTTTTACAAAAAAAAAAAGTCACACGCGGATCTATACATTCGACCCGCTTGATAAATGGTCTGACCCATATCTCAAATTAAACAAAAAAATATGAGTTCTTCCTCTTCTCTCAGCGCAAACCTCAAACCCTAATCAACTAATGCTCTATCGAATCTGTCTGTATGATCTGCCTTCGATCTCAACAGGTTTGTAATTTTTCTTGATTCTCTCCCTTTGTCAACATGTTTCTTATTTACGTAACCCACTGCCCTATTTGTTCGAATGTTGAAATCTAGGTTATTGTTTTTTAGGAACTGTTAATAATCAAGAAATCCTAATTCGTTTTTTCAAGAAATCTCCCTAATCAAGCTCTTCGACTTCATCATTCACTATGCAGAACTCGATTTCTTCTTGATGCTATTGTTCCAGGTAACTAGATTTCTTCCATAAATCTTTTCTCTATTTATGTTCTTGATTATATCGTCCATTTCTCTTTCGTAGAAGCGGATCCCTTTTCTTTCAGTCAGGTCCGATCTAAATTCTCTAATCGAGGAATAAGTGTGTTTGAGGATCTCTGTTCTACAGTCTCAAATCGAACGTTATTCGACACGTCTTTTCACTTTTATCAAATCATACTCGTGTAATGTTGATTATCAAAAACCATAATTTCAATTGACGAATCTTTAATCTGTTTTGTTTGACTTAAATTTGGCTTCTTATTCTGTTTAATCTGTTTTGTTTGACTTGGATTTGGCTTCCTATTATGTTTAACCCAAATTCTCTTTGATCTGTTTTGGACCAAAACCCTAATTTCATTTGACCAATAACATCAGGTTTTGAAAAAAATATTTGGGTGTTTGGATTTTAGTATATTAGTCGGTTAACTTTCTGTGTTCAGCATCTTATCTGCAACTGGACCTCCAAAATTAATGTTTAATCTGTTTTGTTTCACTTCAATTTGTGTTCTTATTCTGTTTAGACTATCTTATTAGTATGTGTTTGGATTTTATCTTTGTGTATTGGCTTTGATTAATTATCAATCCCTATAATTACTGATTTGTCTCCGTCTATATGAATTAGAGCAGTTACATAATATTTTTAGTAATTATGTTTTGGCTAATGCCAATATACAGTTAACAGTTATACAAAATGGTACAATGAAGTTAAAAGAATCCAAAATGACATTATTTGTAGGCTTAATAATGCGCATTATGTCATCATCTTTGGTCATTAGTAGGATTTTGTTGTTCATATGGGAATTTAGTAGTACATTCATCAAAGGAATATTATAGAAGTAGAAAATAATCAATTTTGAGTGTTTGACTATAACCAATTTTGATTAATATTAGCTCCTACGATAAGGTATTTAAAGTGTAATGATGGTTGAACATGTTAAATGGTATTATGATAGATGACGTTTGCATACTTGGAATTTTAAGGGTATTTATACTTCTTTTCTGTCGTTTCCTTCAAATCATTTGGGAGACTCTAGTCCCCAGTTGTTTCAGATTCAATAACTTCTTTTAGTTGAAGTATGTCGTTTAGAAATACCTTTGATTCTTGATTTTCTTAATTAAGTTTGGTTTCGCTGCAGATTGATCTCTAGACGAATTCTGTACAGATTTCTTCTGCATTTCGGTGTTAATGTGAGTTATAATATACTTGAATACATTTTCTTTGTTAACGTATATTTTTGTCTAATTGGTTTCTACAGAAGCTTTTTAAAGAATGGATTATACGCTCATATTAATATCTACTTTATTTTTGGTTTTGCAATTTATTCTTTAGTTGTATGTCACTTCAGTATCTTTCTTAACAATGGATTATACCTACTTACCGAAATAAGATTAATACTCAATTCACAGATCTTTTCTTCTTTTAAGGATTTAGTTTGAAGTTACAATTATGGTTTCAGTTTTAAACAGGTTCATAAAAACAATCACATTGGACTCTATTTTATATAACTTTTCAATGAAACAGGTTTTGTTAATTGCTTAACCTATGAGATGTAACACACTCTCTCCATCTGTTATAAAAATTTGGTTTGAAGTTACAATTATGGTTTCTATTTTAAACTGGTTATGATTCTAAAGCAATTAGGCTTGCTCATTATAGATGTCTGTTTTATGGTTCGGTGACATAGATTTTTGTCTAATTGATTTGTTCAAAATCTTATTTAACAATGGATTATACAGTTTATAGTGCTGTCAGATTAGTGCAGTTTTTAAGCATTATATAGCTGTCAAAAAATGTTGATTTATGCAGTTTATTGCTGTCAAATTAGTGCAGTTTTTATGCACTATATAGCTGCCAAAACAATGCAGATTTGTGCAGTTTATTGTTGTTAAGTTAGTGCAGTTTTTATGCACATGTAGCTACCAAAACAGTGAAGATTTATGGAGATGCGATCATATTGACATGTTTTTAGAAGCTTTGACAGAATTTGAAGTTTCTTTTTGTTGTGCTTACAGGTAACATTTATTACATTTGATGGTTGATACTATTACTATCATAACTGCATATTGTCATAATTACCATGTCAGCTTTCGTTGCCCTAATTTGACAAAGCCTGTAACAGTTTATTTTATTTCTTTTTAGGCTATGATTATCGTTGCTTGAAATGGTCATACAAACCCAACCTCAATCCTTGATTCTAATACTTCCGAAAAGTGTATTGACCGACTTTATAAATACTTGAATACTGAAGCTGGGTCAAGGTATGTTTAATTTCTCCACATATTTTACAAGTTACTGTATTTAAAGCAAAAATAGTTAACTGAAGGGCTTTGTAGTTGTTTTGGATTTGGTACTGAATTGGAAGGCAAGGTGATATGTAAAATATAATTTAATTAATAAGAACAATGTATCCATCATCAATATTGAAATGAAATTAATCGTATTGATTTGGGTTCATAACCGGAGGCTTCCCGGTAGAATTTTATGCCAGTTCCCACTGTTTCTCCTTAACTTTTTGAACAATCTAATCATTGTGGGTACTGTAAAATAAGAGATTTCATATATAAAAGATTTCATATATCATGTGTATCTTACTTCTTCTTCAGTTTGCAATTCAAAGATCAATTTTTATGTCATGTATAAAAGATTTCATATATCATCATATAACAAAAATAAAGATTTGAAAGATTTCATATATCATCACTTTCTGTAAACCACTTCCATGTCTATATAATTTTTTTTTGAAAATATAACAAAAATAAAGATTGTACTAAAACTTTATTACTCATGGAAGAAAAAAAAACCCAAATCCCAAACCTCTAAAATCAAACCTGCAAACATGGAAGAAATAAAAAAAACCCTAATTAAATTCACAAAACGAAACAGATATCTCCGGCTTCTTGTACCACTATTAGATCGACAAATCATAAATTAACCGAATAATAAACATAAACATTAGAAATAAACAAATTTCTTGATATTACCTTGATGGATCAGATAAACATAGTGAGGGTATGCCGAAAACCATGGATACTTTGATAGTCTTGTGCCGTCGTGACAAAAGTGTTCGTACGCGCAGAAAAATCCGTGGTGGTCAATAGAGAGCTAGACAAAAAAGCAACAAGACGACTCATGGAAGCCAACTGAATCTAACCAGCCCTCCAAGCGGTCCTAGCCACGTCACTCCTTGTCGTATCGACCTTACAGCATCCCATCTCGGGGGGGCTACCCCAGACATGACCGTCTGAGGACAGCTTTGGTACATCACAGCCGGGGTACTCATGATTACAAAGCCCGGGGATGGGAGCCCACAGACCCCATCGCACCGTTAACAAAAACACCCTATGAAACGATTATTACACTAAGACAATTTAATTAATTTTTTACAATTGACTTAAAAGGTTAGTTTCCTCACCTCTCTCTAAAAAGTTAGATGGCCGGTGTGCTACTATGAAATTTGTGTAATAGTTAAATGCACATGTGAAATGCAGAAGTGTAACAAAGTAGATTTCAAACCAAAAAACGGAAGTGTAACAATTCCTTTACGCTGTGTTCCTGAGTCTCATTTAAGGAGAGAAAAGAAGGGAAAAGAAAGGAAGATAAAGGAAACCTTGTTCTAGAGTCTTTTTTTTAAGGGGGAAAAGAAAGGAAATGGGAGGAAGTGTGTTTCAGAGATTTTTTTATGGAGGGAAATGAATGGAAAACAAGGCTTATCTCTATCCTCCTAAATTGGAAAGATTTGGAGAGAAAAGAATCATTTCTTTTCTTTTCTTCCCTTTAGTAAACTCGGGAACACATCGTTAAACAGTGAGGGGCTTTTTCTTGAACCATCGTAATCCAAAATCTCTCGATCGATCGACTTAAAATACAGATTAACCATCACTAGTTCAATAATTTAGAGATTTAAATCAAAAAATAACCTCAAAATAGTTGCTCAAAATCGCACCCAAATACTTCAAATCGAACCTTTGGTTTCTCAGTTTAATCTCTCTTGACGTTGGCCACTTGTTCTTGTTTTGATCTGCTGTTCTCTTTCTTACCAGGAAATCATGCCCAACAACTCCCGGCTTGACTCGTTTACGTCGAGGATATTTAGACAATTATTGTATGTTCATGCTACACGTCTTGCTTATCTCGGTCCTTGTTTTTAAGCGTCTTGCCCCTAGGCTCAAAACTCAGCTAGGCCTTTTATGCTTTGAGTGTGCCTTGCATCTTCGACAACTATGTTCATAACTATACAAGACCATCTTAATTATTACATTAAGCTAACTTTCTTTCTTTAAATGGATTATAATAAATCTTCATTAGTAGATTTTTTTTAACAATAATTCATAGATTTTCTAGAATAAATACACCACAACCTGAACCGGGTAGGACCCAACCTTTTTGTTGTAGGGTATACCACTTAACCACTAGGATGTCCACAGGACATGTTCATCAATAAATCATAATTAGAATGGATTACTTTCTGTTTAAATCAAGTTATAGTAACATTGAATGCAACCTATACAAGATAACATAATGTTCCAAAACATGGCTATTATTTAAATTTTGATTGGATAACTTTTGAAACCTCCAAACATGGTTTTTTTTAAACAAAACAATGGTTCTAGCGAATTGAGATATGTGGTCTCAATTTTATTGTATTTTTGTTACTTTTATCTCACGCGTATTGTAGTCTTTGTACAACCCACGTATGTAAGGCTCCAAACCCGGGAGGCCTCACGTATTGGATTTACTCAACAACACATAGCACTTAAACATAAAACATTCATTAAGACAGCGGAAACGATTTACCCGAAGATCAGCGTCTGGCATCCTGTTTATGTTTTGTTTTAGTTTGATGTTGTTTTAAGACAAAACTCTCGTCGCCAAGCCAAGCATCCATCTACAGCCACCTACACTTAACTGATATGCATACTAAAAATCAGCAACGCTGACTGAGTTCTAACGTTTACTTTAAATCAATTATATAAAAAATTTGCTAATACATACATACTGCCCTTAAGGCAAAACTTTACATACTTTACTTTTCAAATCAATTTATAACATATAATAACCCGTTAATTCCTTTTTACACTGTACTGCCCTCATGGCTACTACCATGAACCGACAAGTACCTGGTCAATGCCCTCATGGTTACAACCATGAACCGACACTACCGCTTAATCGTCAATTCACTTGTCACTACTGCACCGCCCTCATGGCTACTACCATGAACCGACACTACCGCTAAGGGGAGTTGCGTGTTTCTCCCGAGCAACTGCCTTCACTCATCCCAGTTGAACAACCGTTAGCGAACCATAAAGGTTCTTACTAATGGGTAACATCTGTCCCAAGGACCTTTACAAGCTGGTACACATTCTCGAAGGAAAACTGTTCACTTTACCATTCATAAAACTTTCTGTAAATCTTGTTCATAACTTTCACATATAATATGCCTTTGTTTATGTATATAAAATATAGTAAACACTAGCCATAAAATATAGTTATGCTTTAATAAAACATAGCTTAACACATATATCATGCATTTGTTTATGTATATTAAAAATATAGTAAACGTTTGCCATAAAGATATATCTTGCTTTACTGAAACATACTAGCACATATATTATGCCTTTGTTTATGTATATAAAAATATAGTAAACGCTTGCCAATAATATAGCTACACTTTACTCAAAACGTACATTTGCCTCTTTTAAACTTTACACTAGAACATAGCTTTTCACTTTTGTTTATAACATATAAAATATGATAAACACTTTATACTAAGTATGCACACCACCCCTAAAGCAGGCAAAAAGGGGATTAGAACTCATCTGGTATCTTAGATGGAATGGTTTACTAGAATCTCACACAATCTGAACAATCATAACAGTTCGACACATATCAGACTCAACCCGACATTAAACGGTTCCATTATTCTGACCAGGCGAACTTAAGACAAGTTCGCCTCTAAAGGATTCAGCGAAGCAGTTTTGCTAGACGGCACCTGGCGAACTTATCAAGTGAATTTAATAACTTTGTTAGCTATCAGCTAGCGAACTTGCTAAGCGAACATATCGAGTTGTAGCTTCATGGCCTGGCGAACTTAGGATCCAGCGAACTTGCCAAGGGAACTTGTCAAGTTCGCTACCTCAAGGCCCGGCGAACTTATCTTCCCCACTCAAACCCTAACTTGAATGAACATGGCGGCTAAGGTCTGATTTCATCAAGACTCGAACTGTTTACGTCTAAAACGTTCGTTTTCCAACCATGAGTCTAGATCTATACTTTGTTTCCATTTTTAAATGTAAAAGCCCATCATTTACTCGATTTTTCTTCAAAACCCAACATAAAATAAAAACTCAGATCTGAAAGAGATCTTTACCTAAAATCGCTCCCCGACTGCTGCTAAACACTCTAGAGACTCTTGCCCACGACCCTTGAAGCTCAAATCCGAAAACCGGGACTTTCTCTCTCTAGGCTCTCTCTTACTTTCTCTCTCCAGAAATCCAAAAATGGTGATGGAATGAGGGTTTGGGGCTGGTCTTGAGGCTTATAAGGGCTCAAACCCTTGCCCCTTTCGGCCCATACACCCCAACCCAAGGCCGGTTCCATTTTTCTTATTTAAGTTTTTAATTCTCGTGAACTCATTCGTGCTTTAAAACTCAAGATGTTACAATGTAAGACAATTGTTAGATAGAAAAAATACCTCAACTAAAGGAGAAAAAAAGAACTGTCGTTTTTGCAAAAGAAACAAGTAATTTTCAACCAAAAAGTGTGACACATCATCTTAAACTCTTTCACTACCATTCTAATACTAATCAGTTTAGCCTTTTTGCTCCTCATGCTAAAAATATGTTGGAAAGTCGAATAAAAAACCCGAAATACCCTCCAGCCCTTGGGACCATATCCGGTCAACTCTTCGAACTTCGAAACCTTCCATGACTACCTAGCCAGCATAGCCCAGAAACACCATGGTTGCAAGTTTTTTGCCCCTGATCTAAGTGATTTATACATGACGCTAGAGATTTCGAATACATCCTTGAAACGAATTGTGATTAACTACACGAAAGGCATGTATAACCAAGGCATAATAACATACTTGTTTGGACATTGGATCTTTGCTGTTGATGGCACTAAGTGGAAGCAGTAGACAAAACTTGCAAGTTTTGAGTTCTCAACAATGTTTTCAGAAAAGAATGCTGCAAAATTGGTTGGAATTATTTCTCAGTTCGCTATGGTCAACAAAGTCTTTGATGTACAAGTTGACTACAATATCCACTCAAAGTTAGTTTTTATGTTGCAAAATGATTCTTGTAATTTTATGGAATTGCCAAAAGTCTATAGTTTTAGAAATTATGGGTAAACACTCAAAACCTTGAACAGTTTGTGATCAGAGAGCTGAAAGAGAGACGAGGGTAGACCGCAGATGATCCAAACCTTCTTTCGAGAAGCAAAACGAGGGCGGGAGAATGGTTGTTATATACTTTGAACACGGGCCATTGTGGGGCTAGCCCACTTGACAGAGGTACATGTTGAAAATTAATAATTCCTTAATCCATGTGTCGGGTCAAACTTTAGAGTGTCTGATGTAAAGTGTATAAAGTCAAAGGGTTAGTGTGTGAAGAATGAAGTTTATAACCGAAACAGTTAGTTAATTTCGGTTATGACAGTTATATGACAGTTATGGTAGTTAGATTAGAAAGGATGTGACTGTTGGAACAGTCACGATGGTTCGTTTGTGAACCTATATAAACGAAGTCAGTGTATGTAAACATTTAGCAGATTCAATATACAGAAAATTTGTGTACGTGAGTTTTATTCATTTGTGAGATTTTGATTCAAAAGGCCAACAGTACATGCCTCTTAGGGGGAGGTCCTAGGTTCAAATCGGGGGAATGAAGTAGTTTAGAACTATTGGTGTTAAGTAAAGTAGGAGTAACATTTGCCGTTCAAAAAAATATATATACTTTGAACACGGACTTAAGACTCGTTTCATTATGCCTCTCCAGCTTACACTTGTTCCAGCTTTAGTCCTTCACAAATTATCACTTCCCATCCTCCAGCTTTCATTCTTAAACCTTGTCACCTACAAAACCATAAACATATTTCAAGTATAGATCTCAGTAGAAAAAGTATTATTCAATAAGATTGAAACATTATATATTTCAACAAAAACCTGCATCACATGTTGTTGCTTCAATATTGGTGCTTCTTCTTTTAGGAGCATGTGTCATTTGTTGTAGTTCTTGAGATAGAAGTTCATCTGGATCAATCCTTTTTCTATATCCAACAATTCTAAGACCTTTCAACAAAGAAATGCTATGGGGAAGGTGACTTATCGAAGTACTAATTAGATTTAACTTTTCCAAACATCCTAAATGTCCCAGGTTCTCGGGCAATTTCTTAAGTTTAGAACATGCAGAAAGGTCAAGCTCTTTGAGATGTTTTAACTTACAAATGCTGGATGGAATCTCTCTTATCTTGCTGAATCTTAGACTTACTTTATTCAATGATTCTATTTGGCCAAAATCCTCGGATAACTTACGAACTTCAGAACCCTCTAGAATGAGAGTTTTAAGATGTTTCAACTTACAAATGCTGCTCGGAATCTCTCTTATTTTGCAATATTTTAGATTTAACTCTTCCAAAGATTCCAACTTGCCAAGATCCTCAGGTAACTTGTCAAGAACTATACAATTTGAGAGAAAGAGAGTTTTCAAATGTTTCAACATACAAATGCTAGTTGGGAGAAGCTTTACTTTCGAATAAGTTAAATCTAGTTTTTCTAAACATTCCAATTGACCAATGTCCTCGGGCAATTCCTCTATGCCGCATTTTTCAAGGTCGAGAACTCTTAAATGTTGTAAACTACAAATGCTTCCTGGAAGACTTTTAAGTTTTCCACAACAAAGGAGAGATAGATAAACAAGCTTATGAAGATTTCCAATTGATGAAGGTAGGTTTTCTATATCATTACCACCAAAATAAAACAGTTGCAAACTACTGTTGGGGTGGCTCGAGATTATGTCTGGGAACTCCTTCAAATGTAACCAACTTAGATTAAGAACCCTAAGTAATTCCAACTCCTTGATAAATGAAACTGATTTCAAACTCTTACAATGAGCTAGGTCTAGGTACACAAGCTCTTTTAAACATCCATCAGGCACATGAAGTTCTACCAAATCATAACAACGTTGAAGATCTAAGGTCTCAAGATTTGGAGTCAACCCAAGGTCAAGGGTCTTCAACTTAGAACTACGGAGTTCAATGGATTTGAGCTTCTTCAGAACCTATTGTGAGATCAAAAAGAAGGTAAATATTGCAATAATTGATAAATAATTCATACAAAATAACCAACCGATCATCCTACCTCTCCCCCTACCCAAAGTTGTTCAATTTTGCTATCAAACATTTCAAGAGCAACGAGATTATTTGCTCGAAAGGTTTTGGGTAAACAATAGTGAGGGTAGTGGTGCCAATTCAAATATCGTAATGCATTTGGGAAGTACTGACTAACTTCATCAATCTTTAGAACGTCATCACAATCCTTATCGTTACCTCCATAATATATGATAAGGCATCTAAGATTCTTCATGTTTCCAATCCGTTTCAAAACAATCTTAGGGGTGAGTTTTATACTTATACATCTTGTCGCTTCAGAATCCTGTAATTAAAGAATAGTTCACAAGTAAAGAAATTCTATTTGTTTGATCTTTGTATTACAAGTAAACTTACCAAGTCACTATCCAATATATCTTCAATTTCCTCCTGAATCCATAATCTGCTATGTTTGTTGGGTTTGCGTGGGTGCAAACGGCGTACGATATTCTTGCCCATTTCTTCTATATGGTCATGCATGCTCAAGTAAACATCAACATGATTCTCATTAAAAGTTATGAGAGATTTTTGCTCAAGAACTCTTAAACCAATTCTAGCATGAAATCCACAACTTTCAAGCATTTTTATTGCTTTGTTTTTCTCCGACCCCTTGAGTAAGCATGCAACATCTAGGAATATTTCCTCATAATCATCATCCAGACTTGCATAGCTTGATTCCAAACTTTCAAGAGTTTCCTTCAACGGTATTGTTTTAAGTCTTGCTAATGTATCCATCCATTCACATTTGTCTTTACCACACATAAATGAACCCAAAACTTTGATTGTCAAGGGAAGACCAGCAGCATACCTTACAACTTCGCGTGATTCCATTTCAAACTCTTGAAGTGGAATATCTTTCCCAAATGCGTGCCTACTAAAGAGGCAAACTGCTTCCTCATTCGATAATAGATTGACATCATGAATCCATTTCACTCCATGTGCTGTCAACACTTGTGCATCTCTTGTTGTTATGATAATTCTACTTCCGAGCTTGAACCAATTAAGATCACCAGCTAATGCCTCAAGCTGGTTCAGATGATCCACATCATCTAAAACCACAAGAACCTTTCTACCACACAACTTAGTTTTCATCATGATTTTCCCGTCATGGACACTACTAATGTTGTTGTCTTGACCATTTAGCAAATCTGAAAGGATCTTTCTTTGCAATGACAATAAACCAGACACTTTTGAAACTTCACTGACATTCTCAACAAAGCTTTTAGCTTCAAAGTGAACTGATAATCTATCATAAGCAGCTCCAGCTAAAGTTGTCTTCCCAGCACCTCCCATCCCCTTGATCCCTATCATTCGAACATCATTCGAAGCGATATCTAAAGACTTTTGAAGATCTTGTAGCCTGGGTTTCATGCCTGCTAATTTATCATCAACGTTCACATTAATGACTCGTAACTCAAGTGAAATCCGCTCAACAATTAAGTTGATAACTTTGGCTTCATGCCTGTAAATTATAGAAGATTCAATTAGCTTACTCAAGAATCCACAAATAATTCATGATGCATCGTTTGACAAGACTCGAGCTTTCCTTGATAATAATCAAGATACTAAAAAAAGAATATTGCAGAGAAATGATGAAGGAATTACCCATCAGCAGTGTTCTTCAAATCCCACCCAGACAAATTGGCTGCTTCTGTCAGAGCCTCTCTCCATTTCCCTGTCTCTTTGTTGGTATGTTCTGCAAGGGCTTCTCCAATTGACCCATGTTGATTGCGAACTACAGAGGGATCCACATTATAGAAAACAGGGTAAGCAATCTGCTCGATCGACTTTTGGCACTCCATAATCTTCACGAGCTCGTTTAAGCACCAAGACGAAGATGCATATTTCTTTGAGAAAACTATGATGAAGAACTTCGAGTCTCCAATGGATTTAAAAAGCTGGTCGTTGATGCTTTTTCCTTTTTCGAGTCTCTCGTCATCCTTGAAAGTGTGAATACCTTGTTTTCGAAGAGCATCATAAAGGTGATCAACAAAGTTCTTACGTGTGTCTTCACCACTAAAGCTCAAAAACACATCATACTGATAGCTCTCCTTATTCAAGGAAGTTGAAGAAGACGCCATTGAAGGTATGCTTTCCTGGTCCTATCAAATCAAATCTTTTCTGGGCAAATGTTTTTTGATGATGACTGCAAAGAAACAAGGATTAAGCTGTTAACCACACATTACAGCTTAATTACCAGAGTTAATAAAGTGCTATTATAAGCATAAAATGGGCCTAGATTTATATTATATATTTCTATGATATCAACATAAGGAGCTAGAAATGTCGACTTAAAATTATTTTTTCTACATCCAATTTTGGAGGTGTTTATATATTACACTAAGATAATTTAGTTACAACAAAATGATTGTATTTTGAATAGTTAGATACTTTTACGGTTAACTTTAAATGTTAGTTTGGCTGCAACAAGCACCTAACGTGTCTCTTAAAGGTAAGATGATGTGCTTGCTACTATGAAATTTGTGTAATAGTTGTATCAATACAATAAGAACACAAGAGAAATGTACAAGTTTGACTTTCTCAAAGTCAAAACCATTGCACTTAGTTATAAAATGGTGACCTTGGGACCTAATGATATGTGAATCTGATTTCAAATGATGCCTTTGACAGTCTGATATATGACATTCAATCAAGTGCTTGATCAGATTTAAAACCGATATTTGACTTTCTTGGACAAGTCAAAATGAAGTAGTAAACAATGTTTTCAGAACCGGACCGAACCAGCCGGTCGGACCGGGAACCGGTCCAGTTGTATGTAGTTGAACCGCTTTCATTTGAACCGGTCGGACCGGATTTCAATTTTTTTTCTTTTTTGTTTCAAAATCTCAGTTTCTTATTAATTTAGTATTTCAAGTTGCATATTTTATTTATTTAAGCCTTCATATGACATTAAAATTGAAAATTCACATAAAAAAATGTTTTATATTTTGCATCATACATATTTTTAATTTTTATATTATTTATGACGTCATCCAGTTTTAAAATCCGGTTCGACCGGTGAACCTTAAAGGCGGTCGGTTCGCTGTCCGGTCCGTTTCTAAAAACATTGGTAGTAAACTTCAAACCATAGCTTTGATTTCAAATCTTTGACATACAATGCATCTTATGGCTTATAGAAATTCGAACAAATATATATTCTCAATCAAGATTCTTAAAAAAATATGAATCTTCAAAATATATGCATTGGAGATTTAAAAAATGCTTTAATCCGGCTTGAAAAGGTTTTAACATAACCATGGAAGTGTGACAAAGTAGATTTCAAAACAAAAAACGGAAGTGTAACAATTCCCTGAAAGTGAGGGGTTTTTCTTGAACAAAAATAGGTGAGGGACTAAAGTTGCCAATTTTAGAAATTTTGGTCAAACCCGATTAACTTCAGTTTTGCCAATTTCAATCATTTTAGCAGACGAATAGACGATTCAATACTAAAATCAAGTTGCGAACTAAATAATAACAAGATTTCAAAGATCATAGAATTTGAATCAAGAAAATCACCACCGTAACAGTGGCGGCGGTCAAAATCAGTGGCGTTTGAACCACCATAATCCAAAATATACCAATCAATAGACTTAAAATACAGATAAACCATCAATTCTTCAACAATTTAAAGATTCAAGCCAAGAAATAACCTCAAAATAGTTGCTCCAAATACTCCAAGCCTTCGGTTTTGTTTGGAGAGTTGATTGAAACTTGACTTGTTAAGTCTATATAATGTCGACGATATACTAGAAAACAATAACTATTTTATCCTTTTTTTATACACATGCAATATGACAAACCAATCACACGACCCAACGATATAAGAATCTCTCAATTATGATACGACAAAAGATTCCATTAAAAAACTATTATGTAAACTTTAAACTTCTCAATTTTTCATCACCTTTTTCAAAATCTCATGCTCATTAAAAGAAAAATATAAGTGGCAGCGTGATCAAAGGCTTTCTTAAACTTGTGTCGGATAAGGCTTTGATTTTATGGGCATCATCCCTATGTTACGCGTGCACAATATGTTCAGGGTCGGCCCCAAGAATCCTTGAAATATTTTGGGCCCTGGGCGTATAAAAAAAAGAGAGCCCCTAAAATATAAACTCAATAATCTTATATAAAAAAACCATAATATAATCTCTATTTTTTCTTAAATTTAAAAATATGTTTAGGCCTTTTAATTTTTATGTGGGTTTAATTACAACTTGAGCCTTTTTTTTAAACAATTCGGGCCACATGTGTAAGTAATGGACTAATGGGATTGGGTTTAAAACAAAAATATATAGATTTTTTTGTATATATATATATATATATATATATATATATATATATAATACAAAAAAATTTAAAAACTTCGAGCCCTTGAGGAGATCGGGCCCTGGACGGTCGTCCTCCCCGCCCCCTAAGGGCCGGCCTTGAATATGTTCAGCCTGATGAAAATTGTGGATTTCGATCAATAGTTGTTTGTCTCGGTTATGACGAAGATAATGGGCGTGGATTCGAAGACAACTTATGGATGAGCTAAACAACTTTATTAGGTTCACATTGTTGCGTTTCGTGTTAGGGTTTCTGATACGTCCCATGCCCAAGGGTCCGAACCGTGCATGCAAAATCCATTCACCGAAGAACCCATGCAGTTAAGGCCCAAACGAGTTGTCAAATTACCAGCTAAATTGCTTGATTGAAGGAGAAGCTTTTATTTTAGGCAATCTTTTTTTATGGTTTGCATTTCATGGTTGAGTTTATTTCTTTGACTTTTTATAATTTTTGTAGATTTGCACATCTTTCTAATTTTTTGTATTTAAACTTCCGTTGTGGGTTTTGAGAAGCATGAAATTGAAGTTCTAAGTTTTCCTCTCTTTTAATCTTAATTCTTCTTAGGAGTGGGTATCACCAGATTAGAGAGGATACAAACGACATCCATAAGACGGCGTTCCGCACGACCGATGGTCACTACGAATTTCTCGTTATGCCATTCGGATTGTCGAATGCACCATCCACTTTTCAAGCTGCCATTAATGATATTTTTCGCCAGGTTTTACGTCGATACGTTTTGGTATTTTTTGACGATATATTGGTGTATAGCAAGTCTCCATTGCAACATATTAAACATCTTCAACAGGTTTTCCAAACCCTCTCTTCACACCAATTTTATGCCAAATTATCTAAATGTGTGTTTGGAGTCACAGATGTTGCGTATCTCGGGCAAGTAATTTCAAAAGCGGGCGTTTCAACCGATCCAGAAAAGATATCGGCTATCTAAAAGTGGCCTCGACCACTATCGCAAACAGCCCTACGGGGATTTTTGGGCCTTACTGGGTATTACCGGCGTTTCGTGAAACATTATGCACATATTGCTAACCCCCTTACAGATTTGCTACAAGGCAATCAGAAGTTTGTATGGACCGATGAGGCACAACAAGCATTTGAAAAATTGAAGCAAGCCATGACTTCACTTCCTATCTTAACCCTACCCAATTTTTCCTTGGTTTTTGATGTTACTACAGATGCTTCGGACTATGGAATTGGAGCCGTATTATCCCAGCAGGACAAACCCATAGCATTCTTTAGTAAAAAGCTAAACTCCAAAATGAAGGCTGCTTCAACCTGTATTCGTGAGTTGTTCGCTATCACAGAAGCAATCAAGCGATGGAGACATTACTTACTGGGTCGACGGTTCCGTGTTTTTACGGATCATCACAGCCTCCGTCACCTTTTAATGCAAGTTATTCATACACCAGAACACCACAAATGGGCTAGAAAACTCCTCAGTTATGATTTTGAGGTTTACTATAAACCCGGGAAAGAAAATAAGGTGGCCAATGTCTTGAGCCGAATCGAAGAGCTACAATTTCTCACACTGTCTGTCCCGTATTTTCCTTGGTTGCACGAAATAAGAGACCACTACACTTCCAATGAAGAGGGCCGCAATTTCATAAGGCGCATATCAGATTTTCCTGAGCAACATTCATCTCTAAGGATACACGATGGGTTGGTTTACCAAAATGATAAGCTTCTTATACCCAACCTCCCATCCTTACGCATGAAGTTGTTGCAAATGTTCCATTCTAGCACCTTGGGGGGTCATTCAGGAATCACAGGTATTATAAAAAGAATTAATGCCTCTTTTGCATGGTCTAAACTCAGACAAGAAGTCACCTCTTTTATTAAAGTTTGTATGGTGTGTCAACAAACAAAGTACTCGACACAAAAACCATATGGCCTACTTCAGCCCCTACCAATTCCGAATCAAGTTTGGGAAGAGATATCAATGGATTTTATCACAAATTTACCCCCATCCAATGGTAAAACAACCATTTGGGTAATTGTTGATCGCTTGTCCAAGTTTGCCCATTTTATAGCTCTTCCATCACATTACACATCCCATTCATTAGCCAAAATCTTCCTTGATCAAGTTTATAAGCTCCATGGCCTTCCCAAATCAATCCTTTCGGATAGAGACCCAATTTTCCTTAGCAAGTTTTGGACGGAAAAGTTTAAATCGTTGGGTACGACACTCTTATATTCAAACGCATAACATCCACAAATGGATGGCCAGACGGAGGTCGTTAATAGGACATTAGAAGGTTATTTACGTTGTTTCACATGTGATGAACCCGCTATTGGGCAAACTATTTATACCTTGCTAAGTTCTGGTACAACACCACCCATCATAGCGCCATAGATATGACGCCTTTCCAAGCGCTGTACGGCCGACCACAGCCTTCCTTACCAAGCTATACCATGCATGGTTCTCATCCAATGTCTCTTGATGACACCTTGGCCGAACATGATAGGGTATTGGGTCTTCTTAAAGTGACTCTCTAGAAAACACATCAAAGGATGACGGAACAGGCTAACAAGCATCGCCAAGACAAAGAATTTGTTGTTGGTGATTTTGTATTGCTCCACCTTCAACAGTACTGGCAAAAATCCGTCGCCAACAGGGGCATTGAGAAACTAAGTCGTCGCTAATATGGGCCTTTCAAAATACTTGAACGAATAGGCAAAGTCGCATTTCGTTTAGAGCTTCCTGACGATGCCCGTATCTACCCCGTTTTCCATGTTTCTCTACTCCGAGGCTGTTACGGAGAAGACAACCGGGACCTTATCCTATTGCCACCAGACCTACTATCCCCGGCCCAAGCAGAGACAACCGCCATCCTTGAGAACAAGGCGGTTTCTGAAGTGCGGGCGATTGATACGTCCCATGCCCAAGGGTCCGACCCGTCCATGCAAAATCCGTTCACCGAAGAACCCATGCAGTTAAGGCCCAAACGAGTTATCAAATTGCCAGCTAAATTGCTTGATTGAAGGAGAAGATTTTGTTAAGAGATTGAAGGAGAAGCTTTTATTTTAGGCAATCTTTATTTATGGTTTGCATTTCATAGTTGAGTTTATTTCTTTGACTTTTTATAATTTTTGTAGATTTTCACATCTTCTTGATTTTTTGTATTTAAACTTCCGTTGTGGGTTTTGAGAAGCATGAAATTGAAGTTCTAAGTTTTCCTCTCTTCTAATCTTAATTCTTCTTGGGAGATTACGGTTCGTCTCGAATAGAACCATATCAGTTTCAAAACTCTTTTAAGACACGCAACGAAAAAACAAGCACGAACCGATCTAGGTCAAACCCTAGATCGCCCCACCAGGAGTCTAGATGCAAACCAAATATTCAATAATCATCCATAGGAGGTTTTAGGGTTATACCTTTCGCGAGTAGGAGACAAAAAACAAAATGTTACACCACGTGACAACAACCCGGTCGCTAGATCCGGCTACACGAACTAAACAGCAACTTGTAATACACCTGTACAAACCCGGATCATTATCCGTCTTGTCTCTCCAAAGCTTTGGAATCCAAAACGAAACTCTATTCCTTTATCCCGATCACCCGGTGTCACCACCTATGAAAACAGGGATAAGATTCACCTAACGATACCAGTGGTACACGACGGTCCCTAGCGGTTCACGGAGACAACCCGGAAACCGGATCTCCCAGCGACGGCTTTAGAATGGCGTAAAGGGGAGGGATGACAGAAAGGAATGGCGGCGGCGCCGGCCCGGAAACCGGGTCTCCCAATGACGGCTTTAGAATGGTACAAAAGGGAGGGACGGCAGAAAGGAATGGCGGCGGAGACGTTGGGCCAGCGGTGGGTGTGGCGGCGGCGCAAGGAAAGGAAGGGAGGGAGGAATTAGGGTTTGACGTTTAGCCTCCAAGTTCTAGTTATATGTCTCCTTAATTCCGCTACAACTTTGTATTTATAGGCTTTGAGTAACTTAATCCCCAAGTTTAGGCTTTTTGTAACACCCAAAAATTTCAAAAATTTTCCACCAAATTTTAACTTTCAACGCACGCGGAAATAGGTCCCAATTAAAACTCTTGACAAAACAACACTTATTAATTTCAACAAAATGACAACGACAATGTTGTTTTAAAGAAACCGACTGACATGTTAAAACAACAACAAGTTTCAACCTCCAAAAGATAAATTATAACAAGTTTAATGAACCCCAAAGGAGTTCTAACTCCAACCATTAATAACCATAAATCGCACGAGAATCCAATCTGACACGAAGCGTGACCCGAGACTTCAAACCGGAGCTTTTCATACATAAGAACACCCAAACAATTCACCATTAGTAATGATAATCAACCATTAGGGCTACCACCAAGTTAACACCTTAACCTTGGCTCAAAAACATTTCCACTTTTTACCAACGCAAATCAAAGGAATTTCAGTTCAATTTGCGTTGGCTACAGATCTGGAAGAGTAATATGCGCTGTCTGCAAATCAACAAAGCCAATTTTCAAATTCCTCACGTCGATGCACCCCAAATTCGTATATTATGGCTTTCGTGGTTCATTTTCTAGCCCGAGATGTACCTATTAGAAGTTTTGGGCTTTTACCGACAACATGTAACAACACCCTTACATGTCTAATCCCGACCCGTTTGCACCCCATTGCTAGTAAATGGTATTTTAACTTGTTTTAACACCAAACAAGAATCCCCCCACCCATTTAACCCCTCTTGATCGACTTACAACATCATGGTATTGGTTCCACACCCGCTTTACCCAAACTCCCCTTTTTGACCCGTTTGCACTTTTGTGCATATGGTCACCCCCTATAACTTGCATACCACATATTCAAGTTATCCCCATTGATTTTTCTACACTCATTAGTTATTTACAATGATTTAAACAACCAATTGTACACCAATAACACCCCATAAGGATTCTTATGAATCCTTATCACCCAAACACCCACCCTTTCTAAGTTAAACTTTATTCACCAATGTTTGTGAAGTCCAAGACTCCAATCCCCAACTACATTCATGTTACACCCATGTATGTCACCAAGTTATATGCATATTTTGTCTATGCATATTTCGCCAATTACATACATATATTCCACCTGTGTATGTCACCAAGATATATGCACATTTCGCCTATGCATTTTCACCAATTACATACATATATTCCACCTATGTATGTCACCAAGTTATACGCATATTTCGCCTATGCATATTTCGCAAATTACATACATATATTCCACCTATGTATGTTATCATTTTAATTCGTTAATCCTTTACATCATTTAAGTTAACGACTCAAGTTACTACTTATGAAAATGAGGTTCTTAGACCCCATCACCCAAACACCCGCCCTTCGAGCATATTTTCACCATATGCACATACGTCGAATTCAACATAATATAAACACATAATTGCAATCAAGACCACCCTATGATTCAAGGATGTGCTCATACTATCTCCTATATTAACCACATTACACTGATTTATAACAACACATAATCACATATAACATATGTATTCCACATATAGTCCAAGTTCTGTGCTAACCACACTATCATTACTAATTAAGTGCAGAGCACTTACCTTAAGTTAGAGATCATTCCACTTGCTCTTCCAAGTTAGATTCTTTACCACTTGATCACCTATACAACCCATTTATAATCAGTAATCCATTGATCACCAATTAACACCCAACACACCTTTATGATCTAAAGATCAAGACCCTAATTTAGTTTGATTAACATAACCTTAATCAAACCCCTAACACCTGAATATCACCTTTCAACCTAAATGACCCGGTTGACCTAATAAAGTCAAACTCCCCATTTCACCAATTTACCATTTTCAATTAAAGTCTAACACCTACCCTAGACCTGATGGATTACACCCATTCTAAACTTGATTATTTACACCTTAAACAAGTTTTAACCTCCATACATAATCATTCACCCATTTTGACCCGTTAAGGTTTTCACCCAATTTCCACAATTTCATATAATTTGTGAATCACCAATTCAATTGAGTTTTATACTTAAAAATGTGTTTATATTACACCATAAACACTTACCAATACTCAATTAATCAATCCAACACCTCAATTGCAAAAACCCCCCAATTTGGACCTCACGAACCCTAATTTTCAAAATCCCCAATTGGTGAAATTAACATGGATTGATGAAACCCCTAGATTTAGTTATGCTAGATAATCAATCCTAATCAACATTTAATCCACCACAACTCTAAATTTCTGTCCATTAGGGTTTATCCACCCAAACCCATCAAGAACAAGATTCATGGAGGATTTTCATAGATTAAAACACTTACTTGATGTTTAGGAAGGATTATGCAAGGCAAAACTTCCAATTCAAGCATGCAATTTACTAATTTTGAGCTTGATCCCCTCTCCTCCTTTTCTCTTTGAAGAAAACGCAAACACACATTATTAAAATTGAGATTGTGTGAATTACACAACAGCCCCCTCTAATTGCAATATTGATTCCTCCACCCAAAACTAGGTAATTCCATCATTTAAATAACACCCTCTAATTATCTTTTATTTATTTTCACCCCCTATAATATAAATAGTATATTATAGGATAAAACCCGAAAGTTGGTTTGTTACAATTTTAAGTTACAGATTAATCATCGTGATTATCTAACAATCACAATTAACCCAAACACTTTATATATTTATAAATACAATTAATTAACTTTTATAAATAATTATATCTGATATATATATATATATATAACTTAATTATTCCGTAATTCCAAATTACAATCTCTCGTTCGTCATTGATTATCCAGGATAATCTTACATGATTATTTTATAAATAATCATTTGCCTTTCTGATGTATTGCAAAATACATCCGTTTTACTGTCTATTTTATTCCCACTTTGTGTTTGTTTTGCGTCGGTTTTCTTCTATAACTGCTCGTACTTAATATTTCTATATATTTTGGTTGTTAGGTCACAAAGGAAGCGGATATGATTGAAAACGAAGAAGAACGAGTTTCCGGTTCGTGCGAGAGGGCTGTGGATAAAAAGAAAGAAAGTTTCTGGATTTTTAACCCCGTCGCGCTACGCGACAGGTCGTGGAATTTCGTCGCGCTACGCGAGGAATGCAAAATGACAGAATTGCCCTTTTAATGATTGTCCGACTGTTTTGTCTTTTCTGGGACCCTCGCGCTACGCGAGGATGAATCAAGATCCCGTCGCGCTACGCGACGGGTGGTTTTTCACAGAAACCTCTTTTTAAGCCAAAAATTAGAAAACCCTAAAGGGGAGAGACCACCTTGTGACGTCAAAAGACGAAAAGGAGGAACATTCTAGCCTCAAGAAGGTGATTGTGGACTAAAATCGAAGGAGGAGAAGTGGATATTGATCAAGAACAAGCGTTGGGATCGAAGAATTGAAGCCGGATTCACCTCGGGTTACATATTTTTGATTCGTTCTTGTTTTCTTGTCAATTCTAACAGGATGAACAGCCTAGTTACTTATTGTTTTATAATTTTGAACATGTTTCTTGGCTAGATTCTTGTTGTCTACCTAGGTTTAGATGATTGCACATGTTTAACATTGGTTTTTGTTGGTTTTTGGAACTTTTGAATGTGAAGAACTCATGATGTAACAAACTTGGTTTTGATCATTGGATGTGTATGCGTATTTAGTATTATCAATTGAATGATTTTTTCAGTCCTCATGTGCTTTGATGAATGTCTTTCATATAATAGGTGCATGCTAGATCAATTGCCGTGTGTTTTTGATTATTGGATGGTTTGCTAGACGTAGTATTCCATAGGAATGAAATTCGTGAATTGGTAAATCTAAATATTCAACCAATCTTAATAGCTGTGAGGTGAGAGATTGTCGGTTTATCTCGTGTGTCTGATCGCTAGTTTAGAATCTTTGTGAGAAGGTCTGTCTAGTTCGTCGTTCGCATCTTGTTTACTGAGTCCATTAGGAAATTCTTAGTTATCCCTTGCACTTAGGTGTATTAAGACTTTCGCGCTGTGAGGTAGATTGTCTAGCGGATACTTCTTGAGTAGACTGGATGACCTGTGAGGGGAACCCATCCGGCCGGTGGTTTAACGACTTTTAGGTCTCTTAGTTGACAATCCTTGAGAATGGTCGAGGGTGCTCTGGGTTCCCTTTGAGTTTAGTATTTTAAGATCCCGGTATCACATCAGTTCCATTACCGATAGAACCTTCATCAGACACGTGTAGGATTCGGGCCTAGGTAGTGCTTTCACCCTATCTGTTTTCGTTCCGTAGTTATTCTCACGCTAGTTTGTTTGTCCTCGTCTTTTCCTTTATTTTCTATAGTTTATTTCTCTCTTAAATAAAAGAAACCCCCCTTTTTGTAATTAGTTATCCTGCATCTGAGTCAGTATTTCGCTGTACATACAGTGTCCGTAGGTTCGATACTCGGTCTTATCTACCTATTCTGCAAACGATCGGTACACTTGCCGTATTGTGCGCGTTAGTTTAGGTTTGTCCGTTTTATTATAAATATTAGAACTTGTAGGTTTTTGCGTATAGTTCGTAGCACACCAAGTTTTTGGCGCCGTTCCCGGGGACACTTGGCAATAGCGAAATTTACTTTGATTTTAGGATTTGTGTATACTTTCTTTTATTTGGGTGTTTTAGATTAGGTTGTATTTATTTATTTTTCTCTTTATTTTTATGTATTATTATTTTTTAAAGAAGAGGAAGATGTGGTGCGAGAATTATGGTGGACCCCATTGGACGCAACAATGTGAGCATTTTTATTCATATGGGTATTCTGCGCACCGGTACGATGAGAGATATCAGGAGGATGATGCGTTGGCGAGATCGTTCCATTTGATGGAGCTGATGGAAAAGGAAGCGAGAGCCGAAGACATCAAATGGAGAGCTGAGATGGATCTTCTGACAAGTCAGATTGAAGCACTTAAACTTGCAATGGCTACATCTATGAAGCAGATAGATGATCCTGTGATTGATGATTCATTAGAGCCGGAGACGAGAACGGACAGCGGGGTTTTTGCTATTTCCGATAGTTCTTCCCAAGTCCTACCTCCGGCTCGGCATATATTTGATTTTGAGGATCCGGATGTAGAAGAACACATCCAAGCTTATTTGAGGCACGATCTGCAGGCGGACAGACCAGCTGATGTGGAGAGAGTCGTCATTTTTGCTGTAGAGGATACACTTGTTCCGAGTGTAGATGAGGCTGTAGTTGCTCACTTCCGAGCGCAGGAGGAGAGTCTTCACATCCCATCAGCAGAAGAAGTCAGGCAGATTGATTGGAGTGCCCGGTTTGCTGAGATGGAGGCCCGGTGGGCAGAGGAAGGTGAAGTATTCGACACACCAGGACCAGGGACGTTAATGGACGAGTCAGTCCCACCTCTGGTTCAGCAGGATGTCCCAATTCAGCCGATTTCCGCATTGTGGGTCGATTCTGATGATGAGTTGGAGTTTTCATCTGATCCCGTGACCACAGAGCATCCTAATGATCAGATTGATGAGGAAAGTGAGAAGGCCAGGATAGAGGATGACATGACGAAGGAGGAGGAGCATGTACTATCCTGGGAGTTTGAGTTTGGTGACGAGTTGGTTGGTTTTACAACTCAAGAGGCTGATGAGGTGTTTGACCCTGTTGGTGACATTACTACTCTCGAGACATTACTTTATGGAGAGCCAGCAGCGGTTATCGAGCAGTCACCAAACCGAGAGGATGAAGAAGAAGTGATGGAGATGGAGCGACCACTTCTTGTTGAGGATGAGCAAACCCCAAGTGTGGGGATTGCTGATGATGATAGCCAGCTCGTGGATGACGACGATGATTATGGATCGCCACCCAGATCCAACGTGCCATGGGATAGGGTGAGAGAGCGCCTGGACCGGCGCATTTCAAGGACACAAACCTGGTCGATTAGAGGCCCTGCAGTTGTTCCAGACTGCAGAGACGACCATGCTCCTCATTACATGCATGACATACAGTTCGGTCCAGGAAAATTCAAGTCTTGGTGGCCCGACTCGAGTCTGTTTCGAGTCTTCTGGGGCTTGGTTGTTGGATTCTTCCCGTCCATCGACAAGAGAATGAGATTGAGTAAAAATGATGGGAAGAGGATTAAGGAGAGGCCTCCTGATTGAGTTTACTTGCGAGGCACGAGTCTGGCTGAAGCCTCTTCTGTAAACTTAGCGCTACTCGGAGGCAACCCAGATTTTTGCTTTAGTTATTTATTTGCTTTATTTTAGCTGTCATTGTGTTTGTTGCTTCTCCTGTTCTGTGATTCGTCCTCATTATTATGGCTGCTTGTATTTTGTACATTATCTGTTTAGTTTAGTTTTATTTTTATTCTATTATTTGTGTCAGTGTTATGCTGCTCGGGGTTATGCTGCTCGGGTTTTGCTTGTTTTTATTTTGCAGGTTTGGTTTTTCATAACCCGTACTCAATCTCCATTCGGGTTGTGGAAAACCAGTTACATATCATTGGAGTACTCGGTTTGCAGGTTTTGTGTTTTGATGTTTGCATGCAGGGATTATAATTGATTTTTGGAAGAGCTTTTAGCAGCAGAATGCGGGTCCCCAGGTATGTTTGTTTTTACCAAATGGTGGTTGGAAGGTTTGGGAAATAAGGGTGAGAAATTTGACTAAGTGTTGGAAAATTTCAAAACTTTCTGTCAAATTCCACCCCTCGCGCTACGCGACGCTTTGCTCGTCCCCCGTCGCGATACGCGAAAAAAAAAATTAGCAGCGAGAACACAACGAGAGCGAAGTGTGGGGATGCTGAATCCTCAACAAGGCTTTGGGAGCTGCTGCATGCTTGGAGCATATTGACCCGCCAAAATACCAGCTAAGTCTTTCCCATTTTCTTTTACTTTTCCCAGTTTTTGTTTTTGAGTCGTGTTTCCATTCCTGCATTGAGGAAAATGAAAGTTTAAGTGTGGGGATGGGACACTGTCGTTTAGTTTTGTTTTTTTTCGTTTAGAGTGTGTTTTTTTTTTATTTGAAAAAAAAAATTGAAATTGTTCCTGAATTGATTGTGAATTTATGAGAAAAATAATTTAGCAGTTCGTTGATTATCATTTAATTGAAACTTGTGGGAAGGAAATCATAGCAAACTTGTGATGTGTTGGTAGGTCTAGTTAGCTAGCAAGCCCTTGAAAAATTTAATTAAGAATAATATTAACTTGTGGTTTCTACATTCCTTTAGGCCGATAGTGTAATTCCAACCAGTAGGGTGCGGTAGGTAAAGTCCTGATTTGCTCGAATCTTGTGTCTATAGAATCTCTAGTTTATTTCCCCCTTTTCCTCTGTTCTGCGATGGCAGAGACCTGGGAAAGGAGCGCGTCGCCCTGTTGCTATAGACGCATAACGGGTTCACGCTGCTGATCAAAATTAAAAGATGCCCAAAAAGCTATAAGCTTGATAAAAAATAAATAAATAAATAAATAAATAATAATAAATAAATATGGGCCAGCTGTAAATTATTGCAAGTGATCTGATGGAAAAAAACATAAGAGTATTTTATATTCACGAGTTAATTCGTTAAAATAGCTTATCATAACTAATCCTTGCCAAGCCCGAAAGTTGGTAGCTTAGTGCCAAGAGGATGTGGGTCACGGTTAATTGGGTAAATATATAAAATATTTTTGGCTTGTTTAGTTTTCTAGATTTAAAATGGACCAGTATACCAGCAATCACGGTTTCTATGTCGGTATTTCCCCTTGTTGATATGAAATGATTTAATTCGAGCTCGCTAATCTTTGATCTCTTTATTCTAATCTTTTTCAGGGACGAAAAAGAGTTAAGTGTGTGGATGTGTTGTATTGCAAAATACATCCGTTTTACTGTCTATTTTATTCCCACTTTGTGTTTGTTTTGCGTCGGTTTTCTTCTATAACTGCTCGTACTTAATATTTCTATATATTTTGGTTGTTAGGTCACAAAGGAAGCGGATATGATTGAAAACGAAGAAGAACGAGTTTCCGGTTCGTGCGAGAGGGCTGTGGATAAAAAGAAAGAAAGTTTCTGGATTTTTAACCCCGTCGCGCTACGCGACAGGTCGTGGAATTTCGTCGCGCTACGCGAGGAATGCAAAATGACAGAATTGCCCTTTTAATGATTGTCCAACTGTTTTGTCTTTTCTGGGACCCTCGCGCTACGCGAGGATGAATCAAGATCCCGTCGCGTGTCGCGCTACGCGACGGGCGGTTTTTCGCATAAACCTCTTTTTAAGCCAAAAATTAGAAAACCCTAAAGGGGAGAGACCACCTTGGGACGGCAAAAGAAGAAAAGGAGGAACATTCTAGCCTCAAGAAGGTGATTGTGGACTAAAATCGGAGGAGGAGAAGTGGATATTGATCAAGAACAAGCGTTGGGATCGAAGAATTGAAGCCGGATTCACCTCGGGTTACATATTTTTGATTCGTTCTTGTTTTCTTGTCAATTCTAACATGATGAACAGCCTAGTTACTTATTGTTTTATAATTTTGAACATGTTTCTTGGCTAGATTCTTGTTGTCTACCTAGGTTTAGATGATTGCACATGTTTAACATTGGTTTTTGTTGGTTTTTGGAACTTTTGAATGTGAAGAACTCATGATGTAACAAACTTGGTTTTGATCATTGGATGTGTATGCGTATTTAGTATTATCAATTGAATGATTTTTTCAGTCCTCATGTGCTTTGATGAATGTCTTTCATATAATAGGTGCATGCTAGATCAATTGCCGTGTGTTTTTGATTATTGGATGATTTGCTAGACGTAGTATTCCATAGGAATGAAATTCGTGAATTGGTAAATCTAAATATTCAACCAATCTTAATAGCTGTGAGGTGAGAGATTGTCGGTTTATCTCGTGTGTCTGATCGCTAGTTTAGAATCTTTGTGAGAAGGTTTGTCTAGTTCGTCGTTCGCATCTTGTTTACCGAGTCCATTAGGAAATTCTTAGTTATCCCTTGCACTTAGGTGTATTGAGACTTTCACGCTGTGAGGTAGATTGTCTAGCGGATACTTCTTGAGTAGACTGGATGACCTGTGAGGGGAACCCGTCCAGCCGGTGGTTTAACGGCTTTTAGGTCTCTTAGTTGACAATCCTTGAGAAGGGTCGAGGATGCTCTAGGTTCCCTTTGAGTTTAGTATTTTAAGATCCCGGTATCACATCAGTTCCATTACCGATAGAACCTTCGTCAGACACGTGTAGGATTCGGGCCTAGGTAGTGCTTTCACCCTATCTGTTTTCGTTCCGTAGTTATTCTCACGCTAGTTTGTTTGTCCTCGTCTTTTCCTTTATTTTCTATAGTATATTTCTCTCTTAAATAAAAGAAACCCCCCTTTTTGTAATTAGTTATCCTGCATCTGAGTCAGTATTTCGCTGTACATACAGTGTCCGTAGGTTCGATACTCGGTCTTATCTATCTATTCTGCAAACGATCGGTACACTTGCCGTATTGTGCGCGTTAGTTTAGGTTTGTCCGTTTTATTATAAATATTAGAACTTGTAGGTTTTTGCGTATAGTTCGTAGCACACCAAGTTTTTGGCGCCGTTCCCGGGGACACTTGGCAATAGCGAAATTTACTTTGATTTTAGGATTTGTGTATACTTTCTTTTATTTGGGTGTTTTAGATTAAGTTGTATTTATTTATTTTTCTCTTTATTTTTATTTATTATTATTTTTTAAAGAAGAGGAAGATGTGGTGCGAGAATTGTGGTGGACCCCATTGGACGCAACAATGTCAGCATTTTTATTCATATGGGTATTCTGCGCACCGGTACGATGAGAGATATCAGGAGGATGATGCGTTGGCGAGATTGTACCATTTGATGGAGCTGATGGAAAAGGAAGCGAGAGCCGAAGACATCAAATGGAGAGCTGAGATGGATCTTCTGACAAGTCAGATTGAAGCACTTAAACTTGCAATGGCTACATCTATGAAGCAGATAGAGGATCCTGTGATTGATGATTCATTAGAGCCGGAGACGAGAACGGACAGCGGAGTTTTTGCTATTTTCGATTGTTCTTCCCAAGTCCCACCTCCGGCTCGGCATATATTTGATTTTGAGGATCCGGATGTAGAAGAACACATCCAAGCTTATTTGAGGCACGATCTGCAGGCGGACAGACCAGCTGATGTGGAAAGAGTCGTCATTTTTGCTGTAGAGGATACACTTGTTCCGAGTGTAGATGAGGCTGTAGTTGCTCACTTCCGAGCGCAGGAGGAGAGTCTTCACATCCCATCAGCAGAAGAAGTCAGGCAGATTGATTGGAGTGCCCGGTTTGCTGAGATGGAGGCCCGGTGGGCAGAGGAAGGTGAAGTATTCGACACACCAGGACCAGAGACGTTAATGGACGAGTCAGTCCCATCTCTGGTTCAGCAGGATGTCCCAATTCAGCCGATTTCCGCATTGTGGGCCGATTCTGATGATGAGTTGGAGTTTTCATCTGATCCCGTGACCACAGAGCATCCTAATGAGTTACCACTCCATTTTGAGTTACCACTCCATTTTGATCCTTATTTAACTTGTAATGTGTTACCACTCCATTTTGATCCTTCTTTAACTCTGGTTCAGCAGGATGTCCCAAGTCAATACCCGGTTGTTGCCGAAATCCCTTTGCCATAAGATGGGCTTTGTAATGAGTTACCACTCCATTTTGATCCTTCTTTAACTTGTACACATACTTATAATCAATAACATTAGCATCAGAAGTGGGAGTCACCAATGACCAAGGGCCATTTTTAACTATAGCTGAAAACTCCTCGGCCATGGCATGACATCACTTCAGGTGTTAATTTGCAATGGTAAAGGAAGTGGGCTTAGTTGTAGGAGGAGAGGAAATTGACACATGAATAGCATAAGTGTTGGATATATGATGTCCGATCGTTAATTAAGTCAACGTTACTAACGAGGTACGATCCAAAGAGTTACACTTTGGGCAACGAGCAAATATATAATATTTAATTGTTAAGTATTATATCTCACGAAACACGGTTTTACTAATCGACGAGTAAATATTTAGTGAAATATTTTTTGATGGTTGCGTTGATTAATTATTTAGAGAAATAATTAATTATAGAGGATTTGAATGTTTAAATGTTAAACATCATATATATATATATATATATATATATATATATATATTTTACTAATCATTTGTAATTAGTAAAGTATGAGGGTTAAAAGTAATTAATTATTAATTACTAGGAATAAAATGTTAATTTTCAAGGGTGTGGTTTGTAACTAAGAGGATTATAAATATAACTTTAATTCACAAACCCTACCACTCCTACCCTCAAAAAAGCCGCCACCCCTCTCCTCCCTGCGTAACCGTCGTCGGCCACCACCCACTGCCCCCTCGCCACCGCCGAACGCCTTGAGCCGGAACCCGCCACCGTCGCCGCTTGCCGTCGCTTTTGCTATGTTCCATTGTGCGCATACGTGTGACGTTTTTGCTGCAGGTTTCGTGTACGTGTCATCTAGCGTGACTCTCGTTGATCAAAGGCGTTCTGATTTGGTTATCGTTGAAGGTATAATCATTGAACACCCTATGGCTGAGTTTTAATTTTATTGTCTTTGCGCGTGTAATCGGATCACCGTCCGGGATCCAGATCTGATCTGATATCGTACTCTAAATCTCTTTCGCTAAAATATATCTGATTTATTTATTTAAAAGAGTTTAAATATTATTTGTTTTAAAAGTTAAAACTGTTACGATGATTCCCAACAATAAGGATTATAAGGAGCATAAGGTTTGGGATTTTGATGAAGATTTGGAGGACGAGTACGAGGATATGGAAGAGGAAGAGGAGCAGAATGAGATTGTGAAATGGCTGAGTTTGAGGAGTGAGGTGAAGGAACGGAGTTGTGAGGAGTGAGGTGAGAGGGGTTGTAGCCAAGAAAGATACAAGGGGTAGAGCGGAAGTCCATCTTGTGACGGTTGTATGGTCGAAGATGAGGGAAGCATTGACATACAAAGACTCGAAGAAAGGAGAAATCCGAAGAGCGGTTGAATAAGTGCTTGAAAGGTGAAATACGAGAAGTGGTTCGAGATGGCATATGATTAATTAGATAGACATCAGTATTAAAGGCAAAATGCAAGACGCGTTGAGGAGCGGAAGACTGGGCCAGAAGAGTGAGGCCAGTTTCAACAACGTGATGATGTCGACGTTCAACTATACCATTTTGTTCGCTGGTATGAGGGCACGATAATTTCTGAATAATGCCAAAGGAGGTGAAGAAGGATGTCAATGGATGAAACTCACCACCCCAATATGTTTCAACATGTTTGACATTAGTGTTAAACTGTCGTTCAACCATTGAAACAAAATTTTTGAAGGTAGAAAAGACATACGATTTTTTATCAACACTAAGGGAAATATCCACATATGACGAGAATAATGATCAACACATAACATAAAGTAACGATGACCATCAAAATACAATACATGTGTATGGCCCCAAACATCATAATAAATTAAGTCAAGAACGGTTGAACTATGAAGTAGCATTAGGTAATGATAGTTTTGATGATTAGCCAAAATAGAAAACAAATTAATTTTCAATGGCGAGCCAACTAATTTTCAAGAGGCTAAGAATGAAAAACATTGGAGAAAATCCATGGAAAGTGAAATAGCATTGATTGAAAAAAAAAAGACATGGGGATTAGTTGAACCGCCACCCAACGTGAAGCCGATCGGGTTAAAGTGGGTGTTTAAAGTCAAAAGGGATGAGACCGGGGCGGTAACAAAGCACAAAGCACGACTTGTTGCAAAAGGGTATGTTCAAAAATATGGGATTGCTTTCAAAGAAGTTTTCGCACTTGTAGACAGAATGGAAACCGTGAGACTGTTACTCGCATTAGCAGAAAACCGAGGATGGGATGTACACCATTTAGATATGAAATTTGCCTTCCTTCACGGGGAGCTAAAGGAGGAGGTATACGTTCACCAACCATACGGGTTAATAAAAAAATATCAAGAACATAAAGTGTACAATTAAGTTGGTTAAAGCATTGTGTGGCCTACGCCAAGCTCCAAGGGTGTGGAACAATAAACTTGGCATGTCACTAAAAGAGCTCGGTTTTTCCCTATGTAAGCAAGAGCAAGTTGTTTACAAAAGAGTTTCAAACCAACGGCTCTTACTTGTTAATGTTTATGTAGACGATTTGATTGTGACAGGTACTAGTGTGCAAGAAATAGCAAACTTCAAGAAGCGGATGGAGTCTTGTTTTGAGATGAGTGATCTCGGGTTGTTACACTACTACCTTGGTATCGAGGTTAAGCAAAGCAGTTAGGGAATCACGTTAAAGCAAAGCGGGTATGCAACAAAGATCCTAAAAGAAGCTAGCTTTTGGAAATTTAACTCCACTCAGTTTCCAATGGATCTAGGGTTGAATTTGTCAAAGAAAGATGAAGGTCCCGAAGCCGATTGTCACACCCCGCTCCAGGCACCCCCTGGACGTGTGCGAGCCCGATTGGTGTCATATTTGAACTTTGATTTCAGAGTTTTTATAAATACTGCGGAAGTCTTTTTCAAAAGTATCTTTTCAACATTCTTTCAACCTCAAGGGTTTTATTTGTAAATATCAAAACTCAGTTGGAAGACAAAAGTCTTATATTTACTTTATAAACATAGGGATTTAAATACCGTTTTCATTTTGATTACAAAACAGAGTTTGAAATCAAATACATCTATAGCCACTGGAAATAGTACTATCCAAGGTTGATCAATCCCCTGGTCCTATCTCCTTTTGTTTAGGATTTTCTATACACGAGGCCTGAGAATCCAAACGTGCAAGTTATCCTTTTCATAGGTCAGATCTAATGTCTTCCTCTCACATTTCTTTTCTTGGGTCAGATATGATGTCTGTCCATACCCCCATTCTTATTTCAATTTATTCATTTCCTGAAAACATTTTGAAAATAAAACGTCAGCGTGAACGCCGATGAATACAATTATCGTGAGAGTAAAATCATTTGGCACAAACAAGTATTAATTTCATAATCACAACTTTATGTTCAATCCACACATTCAGCTGGCCCGTCCTATTCGATCGCACCACATTATACACTGTCGTCGTGTCTTATAACAATGGACAGGTTTGCCTTCGAAGTTGTTATAAGACAAGCACCGGCCGAAGTCCGGGAATTTCACCCGAGACCCGTGTATCCCTTGCAAGTTTTACGCATACCTATGGCCTGAATGCTTTATCCGTAGAAGAACGTTGAGCATTATTCCCTTAACCTTTATTTGGCTATTTTCGTAAATAAAATGTTTGACACAAGTTTTCATAGAGATAAAGTATTCACCTTGATTTATAGGAATGAGCCTCTAAATTGAAAGCTTATAGACTATCTTCTTGACTTGATTTTTCTAGCGTCTTGATCTTTGTATGAGCGTTTCTTCCTACACCGAGCACTACAACGAGCGGGAGTCGAACCGGGATCGTCGGGAATGAGCTAAGGGGTATCTGGAATTATTTTTGTGTGTGGAGATCGATTTGTTCCTATAAATTTCTAAAATTCTTTTCTTCAAGTGCTTGTATTAGCAAAGCATACCGAGTTTCAACTTCAGCTTTCTCTCGTTTCAATTCAGTTATTATGTTTAGCAACATTCGTTCCCTTTCACTTCCCGATGCATTCTCGTTTATATGAGGAGCAAATATGGGAATCGTTTCATAGTATGGAATGTAAGATATATTAGAGTCAGCACGTTCTTCTTTTTCAGGATTATTTTCATAAGGTATATCAACATATCCCTCATGAAAATTTTGAGAATACAATGGGGGTGACATTATAACTTCCAGCGGTAGGAGCAGAATCAAAACTTGTAGAAGGATTATAGGGAACACTAGGGTTTCCTATTTCACCGAGGCTTCTAAAAGTTGAACTTTCAGTTTCCTCGTTATTTTATATAGTTGTTTCATTGGTTTATCGTTCATGATAACTAGCTGGAGCAAATTTATGAATAAAGCTAAGACCCTTGCCTTTTCCGACCATTCTGAAAAATAAACAAAACGATATTTTATTATTATAGAAAATATATTACAAAATACAACAAAAACGATTTTAATCTTTCATACGCTCTTTTCCAAGAGTCATCAAGTCCTCTCCATATTCGTATACTTGTTTCTCATAAAATTTGGTTCTTGCTTTGTCCATTATCTTCTTTCTTGTTACTTCGTCCGTTTGGCGCAACAAACGGTCTAAACATTCAATAGGTGAAGAGGGCATACTTTCTGCATAACCATATTTAGGAGGGGGCTTACGAAGTCCCATCATAATTTCATTATAAACATTTTGTTATTCCGGAGGAGCTTGGAAATACTCTTTGAAAGGGCTATGGGTCGTATAAAACATAAGTTTTAGAATTATAAGATTGATAGTCGAAACTATTTGAAATAGGATTATTGAACGCATAGTCTTCCGGATTTTCAAAAGCAGGTTCATTTTAGTGAGATTACTCAGATGGATCCTCTTCTGTTGGATTATTCTTCTGGATATAACTTGATTCAGCTTTATTGTTTCCTTGCAGTTGTTGGTTATTTGTATTCTAGTTGCTGAAGTTAGAACCAACCTCCATCCATTGACTAGAAGAGTTATAAGATTGAGGGTGGTATTCAGGGGAGTTGTTATTAGGGATAATGGCAAATGGATCATCATTATAGTAGGGCGAATAGATAGGGTTCATTTGAGATCCTAAAGGATGATACTCAGGTGATTCTTGTTTAATTGGATGATTGTGGTCAGAATAAACAGGTACAGAATTATCTCAAGACATCTACAATCTTAAAATATTAGTACCTATCTTATTTTTAGTCAAGACATAGATACTAAAGCTAGTATCCTTAGCTTAACTAAATCTCTACAAGGGTTGTTATCTTTCCAGAGTAGTACCTCCAACAGATATGTTCCCAGGTAAGAGCGACAGGTCTAGGAGAGATTTATATACTGCTATTTCCTTAGACAGAACACTTCCGTTTGTCAGATAACTACATACCGGAAAAAAGGTTACCTTGTTTTCTTATCTTAAGTTTTAAGTAATAGATAAACTTATGGTTAAAGCCTAGATACCAGATCGAAGTATCTAATTCGCTAAAACCTGTGGCTCTGATACCAACCTGTCACACCCCGCCCCAAGCACCCCCTAGACGTGTGCGAGCCCGATTGGTATCATCTTTGAACTTTGATTTCAGAGTTTTTATAAACACAGTGGAAGTCTTTTTCAAAATGATCGTTTCAACATTCTTTCAACCTTAAGGGTTGTATTTGTAAATATCAAAACTCAGTAGGAAGACAAAAGTCTTATATTTACTTTATAAACATAGGGATTTAAATACCCTTTTTATTTTGATTACAAAACAGAGTTTAAAATCAAATACTTCTATAGCCACCGAAAATAGTACTATCTAGGGTTGATCAATCTCCTGGTCCTATCTCCTTTTGTTTAGGATTTTCTATACACGAGGCCTAAGAATCCAACGTGTAAGTTATCCTTTTCATAGGTCAGATCTGATGTCTGCCTCTCACATTTCTTTTCTTGGATCAGATCTGATGTCTGCCCATACCCCCATTCTTATTTCAACTTATTCATTTCCTAAAAACATTTTGAAAATAAAACATCAGCACGAACACCGGTAAATACAATTATCTTGACAGTAAAATCATTTGGCACAAAAAAATATTAATTTCATAATCACAACTTTATGTTCAATCCACACATTTAGCAGCCCCTTCATGTTCGATCGCACCACAGTATACACTGGCGTCATGTCTTATAACAATAGACAGGTTTGCCTCCGAAGTTGTTATAAGACAAGCACCGGCCGCAGTCCGGGAATTTCACCCGAGACCCGTGTATCCCTTACAAGTTTTACGCATACCATTGGCCTGAATGCTTTGTTCGTAGAAGAAAGTTGATCATTATTTCCTTAACCTTTATTTGGCCATTTTCGTAAATAAAATGTTTGAAATAAGTTTTCAGAGAGATAAAGTATTCACCTTGATTTATAGGAATGATCCTCTAAATTGAAAGCTTACAGACTATCTTCTTGACTCGATTTTTCTAGCGTCTTGACCTTTCTACGAGAGTTTCTTCCTACACCGGGCACTACAACGAGCGGGAGTCAAACCGGGATCGTCGGGAATGAGCTAAGGGGTCTCTGGAATGATTTTTATGTGTGGAGATCGGTTTGAATGTGAGTAAAATGAATGAGCTCGACCATCTATTTATAGGGCAACTTCTGGACCCGTGACGGACCGTTACGGGTGGTGATGGACCGTCACTAGATTAGGGTTCACGAGTCATCAGACACGTGTCACACGCTAGTCGAATTATGGAGTTACTGACCATTACCAGGCGTGAGAGTCTGTTACAGAGTGATACGTGGCGCACCAGGGTGAATTTAGGGCTGTGACAGACCGTTACCAGGCGTGACGGTTCGTTATAGGGTTTCCACGCATCAGAATTCAATCCTTAGTCACCAGACACCTGGCGCGTCATCAGGGTTCGCGTGCCCAACCCGTAACGGACCGTTACCGTCCGTTATCGTCCGTGACGGTCCGTTACCTTCCGTGACGGTTCGTTACCGTTGATTTTTCATGATTTTTACTTTTTAAACCTTGATCTATAGGTTATTTACACTTGTAGACCTTGTGGTTTATATCTTTAGTCAAATCTTGGACATTTTTGTGGCAGGTGTTACATCCTCCCCAACTTGTTTTAATCTTGTCCTCAAGATCATTTGAACAAGTGAGGATATTTCTTTTTCATTTCAGATTCCAGTTCCCACGTGTACTCAGGTCCACGTCTGTAGTTCCAATTTACTTTCACAATCATCAGTTTCTTTCTTTTTAATCTCTTTTCCTGCCTGTCCTCGATTTGTAGAGGTTGCTCCACGAATCTTAATTTTTCATCTACCTCTACGTCTTGTACCAGATATTCATCAGCCAAACACTTGCGTAGATTTGACACATGGAATACATCGTGTACTCCATTCATTTCTTCTGGTAATTCGAGTTAATAGGCCACTGACCCAACTCTTTTCAAGATTTTGAACGGTCCTACGAATCTAGGACTTAATTTTCCTTTATTTCCAAATCTTACAACGCCTTTTCATTGTGAAACTTTTAACAGAACGTTATCACCGACGTTGAATTTTAACGGCTTTCGCCTCTTATCAGCATAACTCTTTTGACGATCACGAGCCGCTTTCAATCTATCTTTAATTTGAGTAACTTTCTCAGTCGTTTCTAGGACTATTTCAGGTCCGGATAACTGATTTTCTCCTATTTCGGACCAACAGATCGGAGTTTGACATTTACAACCGTATAAGGCTTCAAAAGGAGCGGCCTGTATACTCGTATGATAGCTATTATTGTTGGAGATTTTATTAGAGGTAAGTGGTCATCCCAGCTTCCTCCAAGATCAATAACACAAGCCCTTAACACGTCTTCAAGGGTTTGAATGGTTCTTTCACTCTGCTCGTCCGTTTGAGGATGGTAGGCAGTGCTAAGATTCAATTTTGTACCTAGAGCTTTTTGGAAACTTTGCCAGAATCGAGAAGTAAATCTACTATCTCTATCTGACACAGTAGATAGTTGCACACCGTGTAATGATACGATTTCATTAACGTACAATTGTGCTAGCTTATCCATGCTGGACGTTTCTTTCATGGGAAGAAAATGAGCAGACTTAGTAAGTCTATCAACAATAACCCAGATTGTATCATTCCCACGACTGGTTCGGGGAAGTTTAGTAATGAAATCCATGGTTATCATCTCCCATTTCCAGACAGGAATTTCAAGTTGCTGTAACAAGCTAGACAGCTTTTGATGTTCAACTTTAACTTGAGAACAGGTTAAACATTTTGCAACATAGATAGCGATACGTTTCTTCATTCCTATCCACCAATAATTGGCTTTTAGGTTTTTGTACATTTTATCGCTTCCAGGATGCATGGTGTATTTGGATTTGTGGGTTTTTTCAAGAATTTCTTCACGTACGTTTCCATAGATAGGAACCTAAATTCTTTTATTCATTCTAAGAATTCCATCATTACCTTTGACCAATTGGTCGATCATTCCTCCCAATCCTTCCTTCTCAAGGTTGGGTTCTTGTAAAGCAAGTTTCTGAGATTCCTTAATACGTGTGATAAGATCGATTTGGAGATCGAGTCTTAAAGCACGAACTCGTTTAGGTTTCTCATGTTCTTTTCTACTCAAGGCGTCAGCTACAACATTAGCTTTGCCTTCATGATAACAGATTTCACAATCATAATCATTCAGGACTTCCAACCAACGCCTTTGCCTAATATTTAGTTCTTTTTGAATGAATATATACTTTAGGCTTTTATGATCGGTGAATATGGTGAATTTGACTCCATATAGATAGTGCCTCTATAATTTCAGTGCGAAGATTATGGCGCCCAATTCTAAATCATGAGTCGTATATTTCTTTTCATGAGTTTTCAATTGACGGGAAGCATAATCAATAACTTTGCTTCCTTGCATTAGCACACAACCAAAGCCGATGTGTGAAGCATCACAGTATACTAAAAAGCCTTCATTTCCATCTAGCAAGGCCAGTATGAGTGCTTGTGTCAGTTTTTGTTTCAGAGTTTTAAAAGCTTCAGATTGTTTAGGACCCCATTCATACTTAACTGACTTACGAGTCAAAGAAGTTAATGGAACTGCAATTTTGGAGAAATCTTGGATAAATCTCCAATAGTAACCAGCCAAACCAAGAAAACTACGAATTTCGGTTGGAGATTTTGGGATTTCCCATTTGGATATAGCCTCAATTTTGACTGCGTCAACTTGGATACCATCAACGTAATTGAATTGTCCAAGGAACTAAACTTCTGATAACCAGAATTCGCATTTTGAGAATTTAGCATAAAGCTTTTCGTTTCTCAAGAGTTCAAGCAAGATTTTCAAATGATTAGCATGATCTTCCTTACTTTGGAGTAGATAAGAATATTGTCAATGAATACGATAATGAATTTATCCAAGTAAGGTTTACAAACTCGATTCATCATATCCATGAAAGCTGCTGGTGCATTAGTAAGTCCAAACAACATTACCGTGAACACATTTTAACCATACCGAGTTTTGGGAAGGCAGTTTTGGGAATATCTTCTTCTTGGACTTTCAATTGATGATAGCCAGAACAAAGGTCGATATTTGAAAAGCATCGAGCTCCCTGGAGTTGATCAAAGAGATCATCGATTCTGGGGAGTGGATAACGGTTCTTAAGCGTGACTTTATTCAGCTCACGATAATCAATGCACATGCGCATTGAACCGTCTTTCTTCTTAACGAACAAAACTGGAGCTCCCCAAGGCAACGAGCTTGGTCTTATGAATCCTTTTTTCGAGTAATTCATCCAGCTGTTTCTTTAATTCTGCCATCTCCGTTGGAGCTAATCTGTATGGGGCTTTGCCAATTGGTGTCGTACCGGGTACTAGATTAATTCTGAATTCCACTTCTCTTTCAGGTGGAATTCCAGGTAGTTAATCAAGAAAAACATCAGGAAACTCAGCTACAACCGACACATCTTTGATCCTCTTTCTAGTGTCGGTGGTTACAGATACGAGGTATGCTAAGCATCCTTTTCGTAAATACTTTATGGCTTTTAACATAGAAATTATTCCAACGGAGTTGGATAATTTATCGTCGTGTATAGTCAAGATATTGCCTTTTGAACAAAGTTCTATAGCTTTCTTATCACATAGGGTACGGGCTTGGTTAGAGGCTAACCAATCCATTCCTAGAACAATGTCAAAACCTGCCAAAATCATTGGCAACAGTTGTGCAGGAATAACATGTCCTGATAGTGTGATATTACAATCGTTTAAGATTTCAGAGATTTGGACTAGGTCACCGCTGGCAGTCTCTACCACGTATTTCTTGTCTAATTTAGGTAGAGTTTTATTTAATAGTCTACAGAATTTATGATCTATAAAACTTTGGTTTGCACCAGAGTCAAACAAAACTCAAGCGTAAATATCATTGACAATAAATGTACCAGTAATGACATCGGGCATACTTGCTGCTTCAAGAGTATGGAGAACGAATGCTCGCACATTCTTCTTTACTCCATCTACAGGTTTTGGACCAGTCCCATCAGGTTTCTTTAGTTTGGGACAACTGATTTTGATGTGGCCGGTTTCACCACACTTAAAACAAGTGATTTGCTTCTTCTTGAAACATTTCTCTGTTTTGTAACTAGACATCTTGCAAAAGTTATAGAAAAGTCCAGTACGACATTGTCCTAAGTGCCTCTTTCTACACTTAGGACATTCTGGAATGGAAGAGTTGTTGTTTCGGGGAGTAAAATTGGATTTCTTTGATCCACTTGGGCCTTGCCCAGATTCCTTCTTCTTCTTTCCTTCCTCCTGGTTTCTAATCAAACTACTGGTTAGTGATGCTCCTAAATCCATAACATCATCAAGATTTTCACAATTTGCGACTTTGACCATGTCACGAATTTCTCCAATCAAACCCCAAATATAACGTTTTATCAGGTTTGATTCAGGGGTAGCAAGATGTGGAACTATTCTAGCATATTCGAGGAGTTTGGTGGAATACTCCTGATGATTTGTTCCTATTATCTTAAGACTTAAGAATTTTCCTTCTATCTGTTCCCTCTCATTCTGGGGAACGTACTTCTTTTCTACTCGGGTTTTGAAAGCACTACAGCCTATTACATAGGTTGTTTCTCTTCCTTTAGCGGCAACAATATTGTTCCACCATTCTAATGCTTGCTATTTGAATAAGCTCGAGGCATAAAGAACCTTGCCTTTTTCAGCACATTTGCTGATAGCCAGCACGGATTCAGTCTTTTCTATCCACCTCAATATGGCAATTCCTCCTTCTTTCCCAGAGAAGTTATATGGTTTGCAGTCCTAAACATCTTGTAAGTACAGCCAACTACTTTTCTCTTCTTTTCTATATGACCATAGTTATTACCCATACTCTTATCTTCAGAAGAGTTATGGTAATATTTTTCTTTCCTAGTCTTCTCAGTCTTATGAGTTGCGGAACTTTCGGGTTTCAAAGTGACTGGTTGAGACTGAGTGATAGTTCAGGTAGGTTGAGAATGGGTAGATTTTAGATTTTATGGTTGTGCAGATAGTCTATCGGCTTGTCTCTTTTCTAACTCAGTAAAGATCACTGGAAGAGAGTCCTTGATCCCTTCCATGATCATTTTCTGGAGATCCTTACGGGAATTAGGATTTTCAGCAGCGTTTTCAATCGCTATTTGTTTCCTTTTTCCTCTCGTGTTTTGATAAGGTCCGGTATTTTTCGACATTCTATAAATAAAATAGGATTGGAATCAAAACAAAACCTTTTTATTGATAAGAGTATATTACAGAAGATGATACATATAGAAATTATTGTTCCTAGAAATTTCTAAAATTCTTTTCTTCAAGTGCTTGTATTAGCAAAGCATTCCGAGTTTCAACTTCAGCTTTCTCTCGTTCCAATTCAGCTATTATGTTTAGCAACATTCGTTCCCTTTCACTTCCCGATGCATTCTCATTTATATGAGGAGCAGGGATGGGAATCGTCTCGTAGTATGGAATGTAAGGTATATTAGAGTCAGCACGTTCTTCTTTTTCAGGATTATTTTCATAAGGTATATCAGCATATCCCTCATGAAAATTTCGGGAATATAATGGGATGACATTATAACTTCCAGCGGTAGGAGCAGAATGAAAACTTATAGAAAGATTATAGGGAACACTAGGGTTTCCTATTTCTCCGAGGCTTCTAAAAGTTGAACTTTCAGTTTCCTCATTATTTTCTATAGTTGTTTCATTGGTTTTTTGTTCATGATAACTAGCTGGAGCAAATTTACGAATAAAGCTAGGACCCTTGCCTTTTCCGACCATTCTGAAAAATAAACAAAACGTTATTTTATTATTATAGAAAATATATTACAAAATACAACAAAAACGATTTTAATCTTTCATAAGCTCTTTTCCAAGAGTCATCAAGTCATCTCCATATTCGCATACTTGTTTCCCATAAAATTTGGTTCTTGCTTTGTCCATTATCTTCTTTCTTGTTACTTCGTACGTTTTGCACAATGAACGGTCTAAACATTCAATAGGTGAAGAGGGCATACTTTCTGCATAACCGTATTTAGGAGGGGGCTTACGAAGTCCCATCATAATTTCATTATAAACATTTTGGTATTCCGGAGGAGCTTGAAAATACTCTTTTAAAGGGCCACCATATGGAGGTTCAGGAAACATATAGGGTTCGTATAAAACAGGAGTTTTAGAATTATAAGATTGATAGTCGAAACTATTTGAAATAGGATTATTGAACGGATAGTCTTCCGGATTTTCAGAAGCAGGTTCATTTTGGTGGGATTCCTCAAATGGATACTCTTCTGTTAGATTATTCTGCTAGATATAACTTGATTCAGCTTCATTGTTTCCTTGCAATTGTTGGTTATTTGTATTCCAGTTGCTAAAGTTAGAACAAGCCTTCATCCATTGACTAGAAGAGTTATAAGATTGAGGGTGGTATTCGGGAGAGTTGTTATTAGGTAGAATGGCAAATGGATCATCGTTATAGTAGGGCGAATAGATAGGGTTCATTTGAGATCCTAAAGGATGATACTCAGGTGATTCTTGTTTAATTGGACGATTGGGGTCATAATAAACGGATACAGAATTATCTCTAGACATCTGCAATTTTAAAATATTAGTACTTATCTTATTTTTGGTCAAGACTTAGATATTAAAGCCAGTATCCTTATCTTAACTAAAGCTCTACACGGGTGGTTATCTTTCCAGAGTAATACCTCCAACAAATATGTTCCCGGGTAAGAGCGACGGGTCTAGGAGATTTATACACCGCTCTTTCCATAGACAGAACACTTCCGTTTGTCAGATAACTACATACCGGTCAGAAGGTTACCTTGTTTTCTTATCTTAATTTTTAAGTAATATATAAACTTATGGTTAAAGCCTAGATACCAGATCCAAGTATCTAATTCGCTAAAACCTGTGGCTCTGATACCAACCTGTCACACCCCGCCTCAGGCGCCCCGTGGACGTGTGCGAGCCCGATTGGTATCATCTTTGAACTTTGATTTCAGAGTTTTTATAAATACAGCGGAAGTCTTTTTCAAAAGGATCGTTTCAACATTCTTTCAACCCCAAGGGTTGTATTTGTAAATATCAAAACTCAGTTGGAAGACAAAAGTCTTATATTTACTATATAAACATAGGAATTTAAATACCCTTTTTAATTTGATTTCAAAACAGAGTTTGAAATCAAATACATCTATAGCCACCGGAAATAGTACTATCTAGGGTTGATCAATCTCCTGGTCATATCTCCTTTTGTTTAGGATTTTCTATACACGAGGACTAAGAATCCAACGTGTAAGTTATCATTTTCATAGGTCAGATCTGATGTCTGCCTCTCACATTTCTTTTCTTGGGTCAGATCTGATGTCTGCCCATACCCCCATTCTTATTCAATTTATTCATTTCCTGAAAACATTTTGAAAATAATACGTCAGCGCGAACGTCGGTGAATACAATTATCTTGACATTAAAATCATTTGGCACAAACAAGTATTAATTTCATAATCACAACTTTATGTTCAATCCACACATTCAGCTGGCCCGTCCTGTTCGATCGCATCACAGTATACACTTGCGTCGTGTCTTATAACAATGGACAGGTTTGCCTCCGAAGTTGTTATAAGACAAGCATCGCCGCAGTCCGGGAATTTCACTCGAGACCCGTGTATCCCTTGCAAGTTTTACGCATACCTATGGCCTGAATACTTTGTTCGTAGAAGAATGTTGAGCATTATTTCCTTAACCTTTATTTGGCCATTTTCGTAAATAAAATGTTTGACACAAGTTTTCAGAGAGATAAAATATTCACCTTGATTTATAGGAATGAGCCTCTAAATTCAAAGCTTATAGACTATTTTCTAGCGTCTTGACCTTTCTACGAGCGTTTCTTCCTACACCGGGCACTACAACAAGCGGGAGTCGAACCGGGATCGTCGGGAATGAGCTAAGGGGTCTCTGGAATATTTTTGTGTGTGGAGATCGGTTTGAATGTGAGAAAAATGAATGAGCTCGACCATCTTTTTATAGGGCAACTTCTGGACCTGTGACATACCGTTACGGGTGGTGACGGTTCGTCACCTGATTAGGGTTCACGAGTCATCAGACACGTGTCACCCTCCGGTCGAATTGTGGTGTGACAGACCGTTACCAAGCGTGACGGTCCGTTACGGAGTGATACGTGGCGCACCAGGGTGAATCTAAGGCTGTGACGGACTGTTACCAGGCTGTGACGGACCATTACCAGGCGTGACGGTCCGTCAGAATTCAATCCTTAGTCACCGGACACGTGGCGCGTCATCAGGGTTCGCGTGCCCAGCCCGTAATGGACCGTTACCGTCCGTGACGGTCCGTTACCGTTGATTTTTCATGATTTCTACTTTTTGAACCTTGATCTATAGGTTATTTACACTTGTAGACCTTGTGGTTTGTACCTTTAGTCAAATCTTGGACATTTTTTGGCAGGTGTTACACCGATCCAATTGGGTATAGGAAGATCATTGGGAGCTTGCGCTATTTGACTCACACGAGACCCGATTTGAGCTATTCAGTCGGGTATGCAAGCCAATTTTCATGGAAACCAATGAAATTTTACGAAGATCTCGATGAAGAAGATTTGGATGAATTGCTTCTTTGGTATGAAGATCTTTGATCGATTTTATAGGTATGAACGAATATTTGCACATCACAAATTTTGATTTCTAGGAATGAAGAATCTTTTGTTTTTTCAATGGAATTCAATCTCCAGATTTTGATTTTTGGTTTGTAAGTCACTAGGAAACATGGTTTTGTTTAATAGAATTGAAGTCCGAGAAAAAGAGAATGATGGATATTTTTGTAATTTTTTACATTCCAATTGAATGTTTAGAACTCCTTCACTAGTAAGGAAAGTTGAATTCCATCACTAGAAGGAAACTTTTACAATTCCAATTCTTTCATAGCCAACCAAACACAATTTTGGATGAAATATTTTTCGATTTCGATTCCAATTCTAATTCTAATGGATTCCATGAACCAAACGGGGCATTGGTTTACCAAATGGAGACATTTTGTTAACATGCCACGGAAAGCATCCGGTGAATAGGTTCACGATGGTCGCGCGTTTAGAGATAATGAAGAAGATGGGTGGGGGTTGAATGTAGGTCCCATGTTTTTAATATTTAATTTGTTTTTGTTTTTATTATTATTTTCTTTTTTGAAAGTGGAGTATTTTGGTCTTTTCATATCCACTTAACATAAAAAGTTAACCTGCATCAACTCTAGGGACCATCAGTACAGCAAGTTAAAAGTTTATTGGGACCAAATCCATAATTTCTCAAAGTTGGGGACCAAATCCGTAATTTGGCCAAACCACAGAGACTATCCGTGTAATTAACTAAAAAAAGAATTATTTACACGGATAGCCCCTGAGGTTTATACGAATTTCACTTATGGCCCAGAGGATTGAGATATTAAAGCTTCAGTACAACAATTTGCATGAACGTAACAAAGATGTTCCGTGAAGCGGATGTCAGTTATCTTTTTTAGTTAAGTACATATGAAATAACTAAAAAACCTCTAATATTAAAAACATAAAACTAAAATTTAAAATAATATCTTAAATTGGTGGGGGCCACCTGACCTCAAATATAACCCCCCCTCTTCTTCCCCTCCCTCCGATCGTTTAGACCACCACCGGAAAGTTGATCTCACTTGTCTAATGACTTACTAGTGCTTAAAATCTTGTTTTTTAGTCGTAGGTGGTGGAGAAAAGTGATGGTGCAGTTACTTTTGACAGTGTTGGTACGATTGGGTAGTTAATGATTGCCGAAAATTGGTCGGAAACTCGTTGGTTTCGTTAGGAGTTGTCGCGTTAGTAAAAGCGTGGCGGGGAGAGGGCTACGAGGTGGGGATACAAGTCGACGCATTTTTTTGGGGGGGTTTCGAGCGGTGATCTGTGGGGTTGGGTCTTGCCGGAAAAGTTGAACACAGGTGGTATGTCGGAGATGGCAGCCACATGACTCTGGCAGTTGGTATTTCAGACGAAAATCGTCATCATCATCAAGTTCGTTCTTCCGACACATAATGTTGCTCGTTTCTTCGACGAGGGGTTAGACATGTTGCAAACTATTAGACTGGACCTATAATTTCCTAATCCGAAATGTCATGAGTGACATCTATGTAAACCATATGAGCTATCCGTCTAATTAATTCTAAAAAAATTTGTTAATATTTAACTTAGCAAAAAAGGTTACAAATAAAATGAAAGAATGACTATGACATGTCAATAGGTAGTACATGACAAGCTAGCACCGATACATGTTAAAAGCAACGATTGGATATTTAAATGTCATAAATCAAGGATCGAATATGGACTTTGAATACAACTTTTTGGGTCTTTAATCGTTGTTATTCATACCATTTTCACTCATTATTTAAAAATTTTAAGAATTATATATAGATACAATACAATTAACATCCAACTTGTTTCCTTATTTATTAATCAGAAAGATGATAATCAAATATTTTTTAATAATATAACTTATGTATTGAAATTACTATATAAAATCTAGTAGAAAAACATGTATAATGACGAAAATACCTAAAATTTTTTTTAAAGCACAAAAATATCATTGTAAAGAGCTGTCAATAAGGAACGATTTAATAAAAAGCACTACCGTGTTTTTATCATCTTTTACGATCTTTCAATATTGTTTTAATAAACGAAACTAAATACCATTTACTAAGTTATAAAATACCTTTAATATATAATAAAAAAATCATAAATCTATATTATATAATAAATAAAGGTTTTTCATGACACGTGTCGCCTCCATATTAATTCTAATCATTTTTTGTCGTCTTTCTCTTATTAAATACACATATATCTTTTAATAATAATAATAATATATTTTTAAAGAAAAAACTAATTATAGTAATAAAACACATTTATTTTAAATTATCCTTTATTATAAGAAACTTTAAAATCTAATTATGTAACTTTTATTTTCAATCAAATAGTAAATGAAAGTCAAATTACATTAAATAATAATTAACGTATTTTCGAAAACCAATTATATATTAATTTTTACATATTTTAAATTTTGTTTTCTATCCTTAGTATATGTAATACATTTTTACACCTATAAAATATATACATAAAGATTTAAGAATTTTATATATTAATATTTTTCAACCCGTGTGTATTACACGGGTTCTAAGCTAGTATAATATATATATATATATATATATATATATATGTACACAGGGGAAGTTTCCGCTAATAAGTGAATTTTCGCTAAAAAACTAGGTCAAACAAACTCCGATTGAACTAATTCTAGCGGCGTTGGAAGAGGCTCGTCGAAATAAAGCCTAGAGCTAAACCCTAAAGTTAAACTCTTAAAGCTAAACCCTAAAGCTAAACCCTAAAAGCTAAACCCAAAAACCTAACCATCCCACCCACCCACCCCAAAAAAAAACCCCACCCCCCCACCCCCCCTAAAAAAAAAAACCTAAACCCAACCCCTTCCACCCCCCCCCCCCCCAAAAAAAAAAAACCTAAACCCCCCACCCCCATCCTCCAAAAACCTCAACGAGCCGGTTTCAACGTCGCTGTGATGAGCTCAATCGGAATTCGTTTGACCCGGTTTCGGTTAAAAAATAAATCATTTATTAGGTTTCTTAGCGAAAATTCACTTTTTATTTGAACCTCCCCTTATATACACATATATATATGCATACAACTAAAATTACTTCACACGTCACTCACTATAATCCATATCTCGTCTCACTTTATGTTTCATATTTACTTCATCTAAGTTGTAAGAGCCTCGTCGATAAGGGCTTTTAAAGCCGTTTGTGACAGATGTGAAGGAGAGAAGGAAGAGATGGTGGCCGATGTGTAGAAGAGAGGAAGGAAAGACATTCATGGGGACGAACACCCTCGAATGGATTCTATAAGAGAGAGAAGAGGGGGGGAGGCGTTCGTAGGCGTCTGTAAGTTTATTTCAGGTTACGTTTACATAGATTCATCCATCTTGGTCTGATACTCTTAAGATTATCTTTTACAATAAAATGTGTACTATTATATTATACATTACAACCTAATAGTAAATGGAACATCTAATCGTACACCCCCCACGTGTTTTTACACAATACGGCGATACTGTGCAAATTTTGACACAATACGGGAAACATATGGTCGTATTGTGCTTTTTTGATATAATACGGACGTATTGTGCTTTTTTTTGACACAATGCGGTCGTATTTTGGAACACGGATGCGACTGATGTTACAGTCTGGACGTTTTATCGGCTTGACTTTTACCTATACGATGTAAGATGGGTGGTGTACGGATAGTAAATGAGAGATAATCAAGAGAAATATACAAAGTGTGATAACTGATAGTTGATTTATTGATTATCGTTCTACTTAATTCTCTCGTTTACAACAAATTATATTAGTTTTTCCTTTTTTATTTCTAAATTACAGTTAATCTCTTTCACTAATCCGGCACGATTAAGATGAAGAAGATGAAAAATCTTGACCAAAAGTTCTGGTTCCAAAGCTTCTCGTCAGACAAATCGGAGTTGACGCCAACGCTGAGTTTTCCGACGAAGATGGAGAACTCGAAGACGAACTGAAGTTACCAGAACGGCTCATCAGTTTCTCCTTCATTCCGTCTTCATCATACGCCTTGTTACCTCCTTTTCCAACCTTACACGAACTTACACTCGCCGGAATTAAGCAATTGCACAATAAACCTAGTTTACGCCGGTAAAATGTCAGGAATCTGAAATCTAATTCGCCGGAATTGAAAATTTGAAGGTAGTCGGTGTGACGGTGACTTACCGATTCTAGCGAGACGATTAATCCAGCTCGGAATAGGATTTCCGGTGAGTCGGATACAAGCATCGTTACAGAAATGATTGCAGTTTCTGGTGAATAGCTCGTACGAATTTCCTCTGTAGTCTCGAGCACGTTCTTCCATGAATCGCCTGATCTCCGTCAGACTCATCTCCGTCCATCCGATCAAGATCTGTTTTCGGAACGTGAATCCTTCGCACTGTTTCGGTTCACCTTCGTAGATTCCGGTCGTCGATTGTTCATGAGATCCAAATGCGTACTCAACTCCGTAAACTGTAATTTTCAAAATTAATCAAATTCTTCTGTTAATTTTCAGATCTATCTGCTTATCAATATTGTCAGAACCAGACCGGACGGGTCGAACCGGACACCGGATTAGTCATAAACAATAAACAAAATTAAAACCAGTTTAAACAAGATATGAATAAAGTATATTTTTTTTGTATGGGGATTTCAATTTTAATAAAATATAAAAACTTAAATAAATAAAATATGAATCCTTAAAAAATACGATTTCGAAGGAAAATAACAAAATAAAAAAATAGAAAAAATTGAAATTCGGTCCGACCACCCAGTCCATTCACCTGGTTCAAACGTAAATAGCTGAAATAGGCATAACTGGACCAGTTTCTAATGCGACCGGCTGGTCTGGTCCGGTTCTAAATACACCGGAGATCAAATAGTACAACATCGAGATCAAACCTTGAACGCCGGAGTGGTAGACACCGAGACCTAGCCAATAAGCGCATCCATTCATGGAGGTGAGATCGTAGACATTCAGGTAAACCGGAACCGATCCAGATTTTCGACATTTTGTTGAATTTCTTCCTCTGCACAGCATGTATATTCTATTGAGATTTGAAACTGATTGGAATTATGGTAGAGAGAGAAGTTTGTTTGAAATTAGAAGATAGGAAGTGATGAGGATGGATGAGGTGAAGGAAGTGAGGAAATGGTTGGTACCACCGGCGAAATATAACTGCCGCATCGTCTACTTTATAGAAAGTGTACTTCAGATTCTAAATTTTGAAGTCTAAATTTCTTAAGAATTAAAAATATAGCACCGACTTTATATAATATTATATTTACCTAATTAAAAATTAAAGGGAAAATAATAAAAATAAACATGTTTTGAGTGTTGACCTATAAAATTTGTAAAATATACATATTTTTTTTTCATTTAAAAATAAACATATCTAAAAAATAACCAATCAGAAAACGTCATATAAGCTAACCTAAAAAAGAGAGAGAACACATCAGGCCACGAAAACAACAAACCTGAAAACGCTACGTAAGCTAACCCGACTAAAATTTTGTTGGCTTCTCCCCAACCTAACTAAAACTTAGCCTCCACACAAAACCAATCTATCAAAAGATGCCACATGTACTTGCCGGCTATAATCTAACTGACTTCTTTTAACCCGACTAAATCTTAGTGGGCACACAAAAAAATGAAAAAAAGTTACGTGGCGGTTTTTTATTGGTTTGTTTTGTGTGGCGGCTAAGTTTTAGCCGGGTTGGGAGAAGTCGGCTAGATTTTAGCTGGGATAGCTTACGTGGCTTGTTTTGTTTGGTTGGTTTTATACACCCATGTGTTTTTTTCCTTTTCGTGCCGGCTAAAATTAAGCCGGATTAACCGGTAAGTTAAGATGGCGATTTTCTAATGGTTCTTTTGGATATGTTTAGTTTTGTAAGGCTAAAAGTCAGTGCTTATTTTATAAAAATAAAACGAGTCAACGTGTACATTTTGATGATTTTAAAGTTAAAAAAATACTAAAATATATATTACTAGTACCTTTTAAATGGTTGGCTAGAAAATTATTGATTACTACATAATTACACTAAATTCTTCAATTAGCTAAAAAAAACAGTTACAAACTAAACAACACACTAATCACACAAATAAACATTTAACCAAACTAATCACAAAGAAAGACATTAGTTATTTGTGCACAATTTTACTCTAACATTCAATTTTTTTTTTAATGAGAATATCCGATCGATATTAAGTATGGGACGATTACAATAAAGTGGCAGGTAAACGGGCAACAAGTTGCGCTGCAACCCCCTTTTGAATAGCAAAACCAATCCTACTAAAAACAAAGTTTTGGGTCTTAGAGGCCGAAATATTACTATGCACGACTCGTTGAACCCTGTTTAGGAATTCCACTGCCTCCGGTGTTAGGAACCCAAAAGTATCAAAAGCAAAAGGGATAAACACGTGTTGGTTCTCTAAACAAGCTTTCTCGTGTTTAGCAACTTTGCCTGATTCCGCCTTTAAAGCAGCATGACCCGCCACAACCCCATTGTCCCTAAGCCCCACAAGAGGGGACACTCCTGTAAGGTCCACACAAGCGTGTTTCCCCCCTGCCCAACCAAACACAAGAATATCAGCCGGCCGTAGAGTAGACCTCCCTTCAAGCGGATCTGTCAGAAAGTTCACGGGAGCCTCTTTTTTAGCAGAAATTTCTGCCCGTTTGAGAACATCACAAAGAACATCCCTAACCAAATTATGCCTGTATTTAAACCCGGGTAACTCTTTGCAATGGACCGCATGCTCGCCAAAAGAATCCAAACAAGCCTTGCGGCAAACTGGGCTCATCAGTCAGAAACAAGGGGATCATTAGCCGATACTTGAGGATTGCCCGGTACTCCACAGCCGACATATGCTGACCTAGTCCTTCAATGGGGATAACTGTTAGAAAATCTTGAGCCCGAGGAGCCCGGAGACATTCAAACACCGCTTTTTGGCGAGGTGATAAATCAAACTTTACTCCCAAATTCTGGCGAGGTGACATTCAAACATTCAATGTACAAATTCTTATTTCTCTATGTATTTTTGTAGTATGGATTCTTTAATCTTTCATCATACAAATATTTTATTGTTTGCTATGAATATGTTGTAGTCTTTGAACATGATTAAAACCTTTTGAATCACATGTCTTCTGAACATTCCTAAACGTTTTTTTTTTGCAATTTGATTCAATATTCTTTGTTCTGCCTAATATTTTGGAATATGGCTATACTAATTTGTTATCACTTGAACTTTGGTACTACTTGGCGTACCACATAAGTTATTATGTCTATACTCATTGTCGTAGATTATATATTTATATGATTATAATCATATGATTGGACGCATAAAGAATGTGAGTAACATGTGTAGGGTAAGACTGCGTGTATCAGATCGTGCTTCGATAGGCTCCTACACAAATGCGGGAGCTAATTAGTCGAGCACCTGGTATTGTTGCGACTCTTACATTATTAGTCAATCTCTATTATCCGATAATTATTTAACTTCCACTCAAACATTACATTCTCAACATTTTAACTTAATCAATTTTATTACGCTTAAACTTGACTTCTTACTTGTAATAAACGTCATAAACTTTTAAAAAAGAAATTTTTGTTGCATTCCATTAGTAAAAGTGTGTTTTGAAATATCAATGTTTATGGAAAAAAGAATTTATTTTTAGATTAAGTCCTGTTTTGTTTTCACTAAACTTAAAACATTTTACTTCATTCGTATAACATACAGAAAATCTTCCAGATGTGTTTACCTTGAAATATATTTTGTTTTTGTAAATTCAGGCACCGGTGCAAGTTTACGAACCGGTAGCTGGATTACAGAAAACCCAGCGAATAGCCTTGGATTAGATCTTCTTCTTCTCCGACGAGCAACTGCACACTAAACAAAACGCGTTAGGGCGTCAGAGGGAGAGGTTACCCCTGTGTCGACCCTCCGGCGTGAGAATAAGTTCTCGAGATAGGATAAAAATGGTGAGGGAGAGAGTAGAGAAATGGAGATAAGGTCATACCTGTTAATGGTGGTTTTTGTCTTTTATTTATACTTGATGAGGTCAAGTGGTGTTTGTTTCAGTCATGTGGGGACCAGTGGGTCCCAAAGTAAGGTCACGCAAAAACATTCTTTGCTTCTATTGGTGGGAGTGCATCCGGCTACTATCAACCTGCCACGTGGCGTAACCGTTTTGATCATGGGTTGTGGGCCTGCTTTGCGGGTCTTGGGCTTTAAAGGTACATTCCCTCTTCGGTTTTCTTATCATATAATATTCATCAAAATTTCCAAACATGTCTTCTAAAACATAATAATGTTCTTAAATAAAATTAACATAATTTGTCTTTCCTAGTAAAGGTTTACATATAAATTTATAGTTTTCTAAGTAATAACTTTCTACAAGAAGCTTTAAACTCAAATATATGCGTTTAAACAATACGGAGAACTTGAAAAAAGTCAACAATGATAGTCTATTCCAATTTTATCTCTCAAGGTCATTTTCACGTTTTAAATAATTGTTGCCGTGACATCTTTTTATCTCAACCCTTGATTATCTTGATCAATGATCCAAAATTCTTCGTAACCTTTGTACGACAAATAATCTTTGTATTTTAACATTTCTCTCTATATATATATATTATAATAATATTGGATTGGTTAACAGTTATAAAACTATTAATAATAAACATAAACTTTTAGAGACATGTTGTGGGAATGACCCTTGGTTTTTGTTTGCATTGTCCCCTTTATATTTCAGATTAAAAATGTAAATAATAATAAGCGTTAATTACACAGATAGTCCCTGTGGTGTGTGAAAAATAACAGATATAGGTACTAAAGATTTCAAGTTGTAAGTATGGGTATTATACTTTCAAATTTGTAACGAGTTTGGGTATTAAGACTAGCTGACGTTAGTTTTTCTGTTAAGTTTTTCAAAAATGATTAAAATACCCTTTAATAAAAATAATTATTAAACATATATATATATATATAATCTATACTATACTATATAATAAATAAAAATTTCTTATGCCACATGTCGCCTCCATATCTTTTCTCACAATTTTTCCCCCTATTTTCTCTCTTATTAAATACACCTATTTTTTTAATAATGATTTATTTTTAAAGAAAGTATTAGTTATACTAATAAAACACATTTGTTTTAAATTATCTCTTATTTTAAGAAACTTTAATTTTATGTAACTTTTTTTAACCAAATAGTTAACGTAAGTCAAATTATATTAAATAGAAATTAATTTATTTTTGAAACACAATTATATATTAATTTTTAAATAATTTTGAACTTTTTTAAAAATATCATTAGCACATATAATACATTTTTCCACTTATAAGATGTACATCAAGATTTAAGAATTTTATTCAACCCGTGTAATGCACGAGTTTTTAAAAATATAAATTTTATTATTATTAAGTATATAACATTATATTTTATCAACATGTGTAATACACGAGATTATAACATAGTAAATTATATATATATATATACACACACACACATAACCGTCCACCACCACCTCCTCTAACCCACCTGAACCCACCTGAACCCACCACCGTCCTCTTGAACCCACCCACCACCGCTAGCCACCACCCCACCATCGTCCTCCTCTAACCACCCCTACCACCGTCCTCCTCTAACCACCCCTACCACCGTCCTCTAACCCACCCACTACCGCGACGGCATATAACAACAATTTAGGGAAACAGATTCCCACCGGCGATTTGCCCAAAAATCGAAGCAAACTACACCACACTAACACCGCTTTGGTTTTTGAAGCGAGCTGCTTTGGTTTACCCCCATCGTAAATCGCTGGTGCATGAGATCTGGTTTTGTTTTTGTTTTCGACTAATTCTTAAGCACCGAGATCTGGACCGGAGATGTTGGACTTGCTTTTCATTCTTCTCATTTTCTGCAACAAATGGAGCCAAGTCGGAGAGGAAAGGGGAACGAGAGGTTCTGCAACCAACGAGCCAACTCCAATCGGCCTCTATTCTAGCACTCCTCATCAGCCCCTAAGAATTCTAATCATTGTAGAGAGACAAAATTTGGAGGTGCGCATGCAAATCGATGGAGAGAAGCTGTAAATCGAACCCCCCCTCTTAGTAGAAGATGGCTTGCCAGAAAACCATCTGCGATGGTGGCAGCTGAGATGGCTTTTAATTGTTTTTATTTATTTTCTTTTAAATTTTGTGTAAATTATAATAGGGGACTACTAATCGCACACGGGAATTGCTATTTGAATCGGGCTCTATACGCATCGTATAGGGCAATACGATCCGGTTAGCCTCCATATTTTCTCATGCCCGGCATCCTCGTACAAAGTGGTCATTCCAACCCCTATACGTATCGTATAGGTCAATACGATCCGGTTTAGGGTACTAGGTACCTTCTGCAACTAGTCATTTATCACATATTTATACGCCGCGTATAGGTCTATACGCGGCGTATAGAGATGTGATGGATGACTAGTTGCAGAAGGTACCACGTGTAGAATCGGTAAATACAAGATGGTTGTATTCCAGTTGAGATTGGCGGAAACAATCACAACTTAAGCAAAGTAAACAAGTAGACAAGAAAAATACTGATAAATGCAATTGTATTAAGCTTCAAGTGTTACAAGATTACAGAGAAAACTCTTAAGCTGAAAAGTACTTTTACAATGAATCTAAGTACTACTTATATAGTAACTTAGAATCAAGAAAGACCCTTGATTCTAAGGATCAGATCTAACACAGACCGTTGATCTTGTATTGAAGCAATTCTACATATACAGACAATAATAATAACTATGCTAGTTAACTTTATTCAAACGTCTTCTAAGGCATCATTGTTTGCATGCTTGGAGAAGAGCGTTGTTGTCTTTTATTGTCTTGTACCAATGAAATTCTTTCTGCGTGGAGTGTGTCAGTGTAGCAGCAGAAAGTTGTCAGTGGAAAGGTTGCTTTATCAAGAACAGTCAGCTGCAACGTTTGATCTTCAGTGGAGATAGCTATCAGCTGCAGCTTTGGAGATCAGCAGCATATGCCTATCAGCTACAGCTTTGGTCTTTAGCAGCATATACCTATCAGCTGCAACTTTGGTCTTCAGCAGATAAGTCCTATCCGCAGCAGATTTGTTCTTCAGCAGAAGAATAAGTATCCGCTGCAGATAAGCTTATCCGCAGTAGTTTGTGGATCAGCAGCAATCTCTGAGGTAAGCAACAATTTTACTTAGAGAATTTTGTAGCCATCAGTCTTTATTTCTACAAACTCCCCCTAGTCTGATGCTACCAAAACTCTCTTACTGCTTTTGTTGCTGAAGCTTTTGCATGTTGCTGACTATTCTTTCAACCTCATATCCTCTCTGGTCCTTGCTGGGATTGTTAAGAGGAAGCTCAGATAGAGTCTTGATGTCTTTGCTTGCCATTTTGAAGATAGCATTGCTTGAACACCTCATCTTCTGTCCTTTAACATCTGTTAGTGTGAATTCATCCTTTTCAGCACTGTAGGACCAGCTGATGAATGGAGAGTGGGATTGGAGAGGTTTGACATCAATGATCTCATCTTTGCTGGGGTTGAAGTAATGTTTTATTACCAGCAATAGATGTCTCCCACCTTCATTCGCAGGCTCATTGGCTTCACCCAGCTCCATCATTCTTCTTAGATCAGAATCTGGAAGCTGTAGTACCTCATCAACAGATGTATAAATTGATCTTTTAACTTCTGTCCTCCCCCTGAAAACTTCAAACCATTGGTCTTGGGAGCTGTATGACCAGATGACTATTTCTCTTGAGTCTTCTGGTTTGGAAGTAGGTTTGTTTTTCTTTTTGGGAGGTTGTTGATGAGTAGGAGCTAGGTGTGAGGATTTGGACTTTGAGGGTGGAGAGGATGGAGGTCTAGGATGGAGAGTGGAAGGTTTTTGGATTGAGGAAGTGTTGGGTGAGGGAGAAAGCTTGGGTTTCTTTGTTTTCCTTTCTTCTTCTTGAATGATTACCCTCTTCTTGGAGCCTTTCTTCCCCAGTCTTTCTTCCTCATCCTTCTTGACTTTAAGGTAGAGGGCTTGCAGGTTCACGAAGTTCATGGGACCTAGCCTCTTTCCACTCTCTCCTCTAGCCTTAAGGAAGTCAATCATGATCTTCCTTTCTTCATGGGATCTTCGGTTAAAGGCAATGGTCTTCTTGGACTTTTGTTTGGCTTTTTTCTTCTTCTTCAGCCTTTTTCTTGTTTGCCAATTGACCCTGATGACCCATGAAGGCTCTATAGATTTCTTTATTTGATAGTTTCTCAAGGTAGTCTGCATCCTCACCTTGAGAAACTAGAGCCTTTACCCACTCCTCTATCATTTCTTTGGCTAGTTCAGAATCAGTTATTCTGAACTTAGCCTCTTCCTTCTTCTTCTTCTCTATCTCTTCTTCTTCTTTGTTGAATTGTTCCTACAGTTGAAGAGCAAGAGCTTCATCTTCTTCAATTTGATAAACTGCGGGAATTTTTACTTTCAGATCATCCGACTGTTTTGCATATAGCTGGATCTGTTGTTCTCTGATGAGAATGACTGTTTTTCTTTCTTGAGCTTTTCTTAGTTCAACCATCTCTTCTTCTTCTTCTTTCCTCTTTTTCTTTCTTCTCCTTCTCAATCCTCTTTTCATCTTCTTTAGTCATGAGTCCCTTCCCCTTGTTTTTATTGGGTGCCTCTGCTTCAGCTTCATGGACCACAACCGCAGATGTAGTAAATGCTGTTGGGATCTCAGCTTCAGCTTCATTGGAAATTTGGGGAATGGACAAGGGAAGGACACTTTCTTCATTTTCCTCCCATTCAAAACCTGTCACTTCTTTCCAACAATCCTTCACCCTTTCCTTTTCTCTTCTCTTGGATTCTTCTTCTGTGGTCATTTTGAATGTTGGTGAAGAAAGGAAGGATAGATCTGAGTCAGAGTCAGTTATTGCAGGTGATTCCTCCTTATTAAGAGAAGCCTTGATGAGTTTGATCATTTCTTGACTTTCTAATGAGTTGATGTTGCAGATGAGTGTTCTGAGCTCAAAGACCTTGTGCAGGAAGTCTGAAGGTAGGAGTAGGATCTCTTTGATGTTGATTGAGAGAGAAGATCCATTGTTTAGGAAGAAGGTGAAATCAGAGGTAGGAGTGCTCACCCATCCTAGCACTTCCCAGTCCCTGACCATTATGTTGTACATGAATCTTCGCCAACAGATAACTTCTTCTTCAGTTAAAGCACTGCTCCTGATTAGGTCAAGTCTTCTGGAGCCAGTCTTTGTTCTGTTGTTGATGAAGATTTAGGATAAGCCACCCTATTTGCTTCTGTTAGTAGTCTTTCAAACCAGGGCATATTATCCTCCATTAAGTCATAGAACCTGCTGATTGCAAGTTCTGCTGAGAGATCTGATGAAGTGTTCACACATTTTGTCAGATACAGATTGAGAACTTGGAAGGCATTAAGAGAGTTCCAGTTTAGATCTTCTACTCCACTAAACTCACATCCAATCCAGAATCTCTCAGCTATTTCATCATACCCCCAAGCTAGAATGGAGTCAAATTCTAGCTTCTTTGAAATTAGGAAGAGTTGGGGGGTAGATGAATGACTTATTATGGCTGCAGCTTCAGGAAGAATGCTGAATGATGGAGGTGTGTTTTCATGGAGAGTTTCTTCTTGTAGCACCTCATCAACAGCTCGGACGACTAACTTCCAATCCTCAGTTACATCTTCCTCTTCATCTACTAAGTCTGGCAAGTCATGGATTTGAACAAAAGCAGGTTTGTATAGGGAACTTTGAAACACAGTCTGCTCTTGTATCCATTCTTCGAGGCTGTCAGCATCATCTTCCTTAGTAACCACCTCCCCCTTTTTGGTTGCATCCGTGAAAAGGGATGTATCTGTTTTAGTTCCCACTTATACAAGAGAGGGAGTAGGCACAGTTGGGCATTGATGGGCTTCATGCATAGAGACTTGGTGTCTTAGTTTGGACACTTCAGCCTCTAGCATTGCCACCCTGGACGTCAATTCCAAGTTATGAAGTTTCAGTTTGTCCTCATCCACAGTTGTGGAATCCTTGGAGCTAGATGGGGCCTTAGGCCTAGCCTCTGCATCCCCATCACCCTTGTTTTCTTGGCGCCTGGGATTCCTCTCAGTAAAGAGTGTTTCACAGGAAACATCCTCACTAGGAGTTGCCATGGTTAGGGTCTTAGCTATGTTATCACTGTCCTCCTGGGCAGTTGATGTACTAGGAGTAGTGATAGCCCTTTCCACATTCACTCTATCAATGCTACCAGAGTGAACCTTCTTGGTTGATGAACCTGGGTTGGGTGCACCAGCAGCCAAGTCAATCAATACCTCTGATATAGTGGCTGTTGGAGAAGGTATATCATCTTGACCAGGTGCCTCTGCACTTAGGTTCAGAGAAGAGAAATAATGGAATGGCTCAGGGGGTTGCTCTATGGATCCGGGATGTGATCCTGATCCTAATAGAGAGGCTTCTAAGGAAGTCTCTCTAGTGTTGTCGCTATCCCTTTTGGTATTCTCATCAGAATGTTGGGATTCTGAATGAGGGCTTAGAGGTTGGGTTTGGGCCTTTGAGACAAGAAGAGAAGGAGTCTTCTTGCTCCTTTTTCTGGTGTATGTCGTTGCAACTGGGGCCCTTTGTTCCAGTTGAACGATAACATCCAAAACATATGTAAGTGATTGTTGTACCTGTGCATCCTTAGTAGTATGCACAGGGGTTCGAATGGTGGAAGTAGATTGTTGTTCAGGATAGGGTGTGGGATCAGTATCAGTTGGGATTGCTGAATTGTCACCCGGGGTACTTTGTATGTTCAGCATTGTAGATAACAATGGAACATTGACCCCTGAGAACTTTTTGGAAACAGTTCTCATACTTTGAAAAATATTATTTTTATGTCCCAACATGATGTAGATTCTTGCAGGTTTTAAGAGTTATTTTAGTTCCTGGTTGAAAACCACCTGCAAGAATCTTGGGTACATAAAAAATTGTTGTTTTGCACCCTCTTGAAGGTTATATCTCAAACCCTCAAATATGAGGTGTGCAAAATACCATGGAAAGCAGAGGTGATAAGTAACCAAAGTTTCATGCATTAAAGGGTGCTATATGTTATATTTATGCAAATTAATATGGGGAATACAAAGATTTTGTGTAGCTATGCATGTGCAGGTGTTGGAAGCTTAATGTACGATTTTAGAAGATATTATACGAGATGAAAGAGTTAGATGGAAGACGAAGGAAACGGGGCAAAAATGCAGGATCCAGCGTAGGCCTACGCCACCTGGCGTAATCCTACGCCGCCCAGCGTAGGCCTACGCCTAACTACTTCCTTCACAGCATGTTTTAGGGAGATGGCATAAGCTTACGCCACCCCAGCGTAAGCTTACACTGGTTACGTTATTTTGACGCGGATTTTCGGGAAACTGCCGATTTTGAGAGTTTAAGTGGGGGTTTCTTCCCCAAAATTCGAAATCATCTTTTTCTACACAGTTCTTGGGCGATTTTGGGTAGTGCGTGGAGGATAGGAAACATATTCTTGAAGATTGGTATCAAGAAATCGAAGAATCGAAGATGAATTCCACAACCATGAGCGGCTAATCCACCGGTAATCATTCCCGGGTGGATTTTTTGTAAGTTTTTAGGGTTTTATCATGTGCTAGTGTTGAGAAACAATTCTTGTAATCGTTTGGTTTGAAATACTTGAATCTTTGTGTTTAGTATGGTTATGAACTCACGGGAGTCGATAAATTCTTGCACCATTGACCCCGTTAGATGATAATTGCTATGAACTTTGATTTGTGTTGAATCTGTTGATTAATCTAATTCTATATTGCATACATTTGTCTCGATTTCATTCATGAATATTGTGTTACACTATTTGCCGATGATGTATGAATGTTGATGTTCTTGGTTAGATTTGGTTAATTTGATTTGGATGACCATTTGATTTTTTGAACTCATATGTTGGTGTGATAATCCCTAATTACTTGTGAACTTGAAACCCGGGTGTGATTCCTTTTTAATTATTGTTACAATCTAAATCGTTAGCGTAAGTCTACGCTGGTTCGACGTAGGCCTACGCCGATTATGATTTGCAAACAGAACCATCAGAGCTTCAGCGTAATGCTACGCCCTCTTAGCGTAAGCCTACGCCGAATAATTTAGCGTAAGGCTACGCTGGTTCAGCGTAGGCCTACGCCGATTATGATTTGCAAACAGAACCATCAGAGCTTCAGCGTAAGGCTACGCCCCCTAAGCGTAAGCTTACGCTGGAACGGGATTTTGTGTGAAAGAGTAGTCCGAAGCAGGTAAGTCCGAAAAAAAATAAAAAAATAAAACTTTTTTTAACCCTTTTTCTCTTCCTTCTTTCTTCATTATCACCTATCTTCTCTCACTTCTCTTCCATATTTTTCTCTAAAAACCTCCATTTATCTTCATCTTCTTCCTTCCTTAATCTACCATCTTTTCATAAAAATCAAAAATTGGTTGAGGATTTTTGCATAACTTTGCAAGAGGAGTAAACCCTACCAAGCGGAATTCGATGAATCAACCATATTTGAGGGACCCGAAATTCTAGGGTTTCGTAATTTTTGGGGCTTTTGTGTGTAGTGGAAGGAATAATCGTCACCCTTTGAGATTTCTTCATCTAAACCCAAAAGGTACGTTTGTATTACAATTCTTGATTATTTGAAGGTATATTTTCAATTAAGAATTGATGTTACATTATAGTTGTGTTGTGTACTTTGGGAGGGATGATTTAAGTTAATTCGTAGATTGAATGATGCCATTGTTGAAGCATTGGAAATAATTGTGTTAGTGACTAATTGAATAAGACTTGATTAAGATTTTGGAAGAAATTTTGAAATTTTAAAACAACATGTAAACTTGTTTTGATGAAAATAGCAGAAATTTTGTTTTCACATGATAAAAAGTTAATATGGAGTGAATTCAATTAGCAATATTAATGAAGAATTGTTACAAGTTTGATTCTTGATGAATTCTTTAATTTATGTGTGCTTGGTGAAATTGTAGGAACAATGGTCAGAACGAAAGAGTCTCACAAGGGTAAAGAAAAAGTGGGTGAGTCATTATCACGGAGTAGGTCAAAGAGGGCACGAAACACTATTGTTCTGCACGAAAGAAGTGAGGAAGAGAGTGCCCATGAATCTGAAGAGGAACTTGGACCCACAATATGGAAGAAACTGGTGAGATTATCATCTTTCCCATATCCGCAGCAGAAGGATTTATATATGGACAAGGTGAAAAACCCGGCTGGTGGATTTGAATCATTATTTGCATGTGAAAACCAGATCCATGAGCCGGATTTCGAGAGATATGAAGTTGTTAACTGTTTTCGACGGCTTGGTTGGGAAGAGAGTCTTGCTTTCCATTATGATGGGATTGATGATGTGTATGGTGAAGCAATTCTGGAGTGGATGGCGACCTTTCAACGAATTGAAGGAAATAACCCGCCCCAAACGACAATTTTGAGGGGTACAGTGAATGGGAAACAAGCAGACCTGTCATTTCAGAATATTGACAAGATTGCCCACTTTGACTCTGGAGCAGAGAATAATGAACCTTATGAAAATATTTCTGATGATAAGTTGAAGGCTCACGTGATCCATGAAATAATGTGGGAAAACATGATAAGAACCCTTTTTTGTGGTGGAAGAAGGTTGTGATATATTCCGGTTAGTTTTGAGAAGAGATATGTTGAAGCCACTTCCCAAGTTGTTATTGATATTTGTAACATTGAACGTGGTCCCGAGAACGGGGGATAAGACCAAGGTGCGTTTTTATGAAATTATGGTTCTACATGCACTATTGGCGGGTTCCCCAGTTATGTCATCTAAACATTTGATCATGTGGAATATTTGGGAATCACGTGAAGAAAGAGAAAGGATGGTTATTCCTCATTGTCGGTTGTTATCAAAGTTCCTTAAATGGGCAAAGGTTTTGCCACGAAGACCGGCGGTGCTAAAAATTAAGCATAAACCTTACACCATAAAATCTTTGCAACAAGGAAGTTGGAGATATGAGTTGACAGCAAGAACTCATGTGTTGACTGATACCACCACTGCTAGGTTTTTAGAGGAATTGAGAAGTGATGTGTCGGAGGAGGAAGAAATAAACTTGGAAGATGAAGATATTGATCCCACAGGACCAAATATAGGGACAAGTGGTGCAGGTTATGGGTTCGAGCACGGATTTGGGTATGGTGCTGATTACAATCAACCCTTCACGGAAGTAATAGAGCAGGCTCGCCCGACAACTTATCCTAATTGGGAGGAGGCCTCGCGTATAATGTTTGATAGGCAAACACAGAATTTGGAGGAAGATAGGAGATTTAGAAGGGGGATGATGTGGGCCCAAGAGGAGGAAATAAACAGGAATTTTAGGGACAACGAAGAAGTGCGCCACTACAATGATTACCATCATGGCGTACCATATTCTTCACATCCAGCCCCTACTGATTGGGAAGCTTTGAATCCTTACGACATGGGTGATACATACCAGCGCTACCCACAGAGTCATCATTCTGAGTGGGTGGCGCCGTACCCGACATCGGATGCAAGTGGGCAAGGCGCGAGTGGAGCGGCTCAAGGAGGTCTGAATAATATGAGAGATATGACTCGATCATTATATGAGTCAGTTTTTGGTCAACCGTTACAGCAGGAGCCATATGATGCTAGGCCAGAAGCATACTGGCCTTACAAGCCAGGCACTGATGATGCCGATGATAATGAGGAGGAAGATGATGATGATGATGAGGAACAGAACAGTCAGGACAGCTCTGCCTGATGTTGTTGAGCATGTCGAACAGGTCCACGTGCTTTTACTTCTTTCTTGCAAAAATTTGAACTATTTTATTAATTGTTTTGGTGTGCTTTGTGTGTTTTAGGTTGTTTTGTTATTTTGTTTTGTGTTTGTTTTGGTGAGAACTTGGGTGATGCTTGGGTTGATGTTTATGGTCTGGAAATTTACTTCTGGAATTTTGGAGGTTGAGTGTTAGATTTGTTTGGCACCCACTAACCGCACTTTTATATTTCATAACTATTACATTGGGACAATGTAAGGTTCAAGTATGGGGATGTGGGAAATCTTAGAAACCATACAAGTTTTTTTGATAATTGTTTTACAAAGTGTTTGGTAGAGGTCTTTGGTCATGGTTAATTCACTAAGTACTTGATTAAGTCTTTCCAACAAATGATAAAAAAAAAATTGGAAATGTTGAATTCGGGAGTAACAAAATTGAAGGTGACGGTTTGCATGCACATGTCGGTAACCTATTTTCCACCGTTTTGTGAGATTTTGAGCCAAATTGATATATATATTCTCTTATTTGAGTGGTTGGCCACTTTGTTTCACATTTTAGAACTTGCATAATGTTGATACATGCTGAGACCTTGAACCAATTGATTGCACAAAAATGATAAAGGCATTAGGAGAAACCTTTTTATTTTTAGCCATTTTTATGCCTTTACCCGTTAATATCCACTAGATGCCCATTCTGAGCCTATACCTTTTCTTTTGACAAAACCCACAACATTAGCCCATTCACCTTTTTAGCCTATTCTTTTTAAACCTGTGAGTTGGAATTCAATTAACTTAGATCGTTGTAGTTGCGGTTGCAATTGCATAAAAAAAATTTTGAATGAAAAAGAAATACAAAAATAGTATTGGGTCAACATTTGCCCGAAGGTTTTGAGTATTAGTTTGAGCTATAATAAAAGATGTTATTGAGTCAGTTTAACTCAAGTTTCATTTGATAGTTGGAAGAAATAAGAACTTTAGTGTTGATGGGGTCATTTATACCCATAGTAGAGATTTGAAAGTTTTAGATTGATTTGTAGTTTCATTAGTTGAATTCCACTCACCTTTAGCCACTTTAAAAATCCTTATCCATACCCGTAACCCTAGCCTACATTACAACCCTTAAAATACCTTTTGATTTGTGCTTTTTAGTTGTGTTAGTAGGTGGAGATTTGATCAATATGCAAGCCTATGATAATGTGGTTCATTGTTTGGTTTCGAGTGAAAAATACTAGCACGTCATCGCTAGTCCACATATGAAGCCGAGTGGAGTGATTGATCGTGAGGGGTGTATGCATGCAAAGCCATAACTGGATGTGAGTTAAGCACGTTCAAGTGTTTCCTTTTGTTTAAAAAGTTATCGATTGTTTGTTGGATTGTAAATCTGTTGAGAGTATAATTCTTACGAATTTTGCATGACTTTGGACCTTAACTTACGTTTAGTGAAAACAATTATTGGAGAATTTGTAATGTGAATTTAAAGCAAAAGACTTTGCTTGAGGGCAAGCACAACTCAAGTGTGGGGATGTGATAAGTAACCAAAGTTTCATGCATTAAAGGGTGCTATATGTTATATTTATGCAAATTAATATAGGGAATACAAAGATTTTGTGTAGCTATGCATGTGCAGGTGTTGGAAGCTTAATGTACGATTTTAGAAGATATTATACGAGATGCAAGAGTTAGATGGAAGACGGAGAAAATGGGGCAAAAATGCAGGATCCAGCGTAGGCCTACGCCACCTGGCGTAATCCTACGCCGCCCAGCGTAGGTCTACGCCTAACTACTTCCTTCACAACATGTTTCAAGGAGATGGCATAAGCTTACGTCACCCCAGCGTAAGCTTACGCTGGTTACGTTATTTTGACGCGGATTTTCGGGAAACTGCCGATTTTGAGAGTTTAAGTGGGGGTTTCTTCCCCAAAATTCGAAATCATCTTTTTCTACACAGTTCTTGGGCGATTTTGGGTAGTGCGTGGAGGATAGGAAACATATTCTTGAAGATTGGTATCAAGAAATTGAAGAATCGAAGATGAATTCCACAACCATGAGCGGCTAATCCACCGGTAATCATTCCCGGGTGGATTGTTTGTAAGTTTTTAGGGTTTTATCATGTGCTAGTGTTGAGAAACAATTCTTGTAATCGTTTGGTTTGAAATACTTGAATCTTTGTGTTTAGTATGGTTATGAACTCACGGGAGTCGAAAAATTCTTGCACCATTGACCCCGTTAGATGATAATTGCTATGAACTTTGATTTGTGTTGAATCTGTTGATTAATCTAATTCTATATTGCATACATTTGTCTCGATTTCATTCGTGAATATTGTGTTACACTATTTACCGATGATGTATGAATGTTGATGTTCTTGGTTAGATTTGGTTAATTTGATTTGGATAACCATTTGATTATTTGAACTCATATGTTGGTGTGATAATCCCTAATTACTTGTGAACTTGAAACCCGGGTGTGATTCCTTTTTAATTATTGTTACAATCTAAATCGTTTGTTTGGTACTTGATTATTATTGGTCATAATTGTTAGTTGATAATCCTTGTTTGTTGAGTTTGATAAGTTTCACCTAAATCATTGTTTGTGTTTGGTCAGAAAGACCCATTGTCACTTCATAAATCACATTGTTAATTGAAGTTAAGCACTGACCACAAACTCTTCGTGGTTCAACACCCTTCTTACCCTAACTAGTTTAAGGTGATTAGGACACTCTAATTCTTTATCTTTGACCGGTCCCTTCGACACCGATCAAGAGGCAAATGTGGAGCTCACTTGATGCCATCCACTCCTCTTCTGAGATATGCATTGGAGAAGAGTGTGGCAGAGATACTTCCAAGGAGGGCCCATCAGCGCCTTCTCGATTGTATACTCATTTTGATTTCCAGTGTACCCTATGGATACAAAGGTCCTCATGTACTCGTCCTTTGAGTATAAGATGGCTGCTCCCTCATCCTGAAGCTTAAGATGTTTTCGGAGGGTAGCTTTAGAGATGATGATGTCCTTGCCATCAACATTGGCTTTTATTTGGGAAATCCCCTGTTCGGTAGAGTAGACGACGGTATTCCAGAAATCCTCCATATGAGGGATATATATGGTAGGGTTGGTTGTGAGGGCAAAATGGATCTTTGATCGGCATAGGAAGTCGATCATATCATCGAATCTTTCAGATTTCTTTCCCTTGGTTAAGTATGCTGTAAGGTTGTGGTACGGGGTGAACTTATCATCAGGGTTATTGATGTTTGTAATTGTTGTTTGATTTTAGAGGGAAGGTTTGAAGGTTTGAGAATATGGAAGGCTTTGAATGTTTTAAGGATGGAAGGCTTTGAATGTGGTGGGGACTTGAGAGAAAGTTATGTGGGTTTAGGGTGAAATTGAATGTGAAGAGGTGGTAAGGAACTTTGATTTGTTCTTATAACGGCAGAGGAGGGAAAAAGCAAAATGACTTGTACAGTACAACCTTATTCACTTTTTACTGTTACAGCTGTAATACACCGAGGCAGTCATGGTGAAGACTGAAGTTAATTTTTACAGCGGGTAAAAGTTAATTTGGACTTAAATTTACCCATCAGCAGCAAACTTGGTTGCTGTGGATGGATAAGCCTGTCCGCTGCAAGCTTGGTTGCTGCGGAAGGTTAAGTCTGTCATCAGCGAACTCAATTGTTGTTGATGGATTCAATGATCTGCAGCAAGGATGTTGCTACTGACAGCCTTAAAGCTATCCATAGGAAAATTGTTCCTGCTGATAACTTAAAGCAGTCAGTGGCAAATCCTTTGCTACTGAAGATTAAACCTGTCAGCAGCTGAAGGACAAAAAATGCTGCTGACTCATAACTTTTATTTACAACAAAAGACAAAACACATTTTAAAATAGAATTTTATAGATAGATTTTAATCAAAGTTCATCATACCAATGGATTCAACTAAATATCTAAATCTAGCTTCATCAAAAGGTTTTGTAAACAAATCAGCATATTGCTCATTTGTATGAACTTTGGTTAAAATAATCCTCTTTTTCTCAGCTTGATCTCTTATGAAATGATACCTGATGTCAATGTGCTTTGTCTTGGAGTGCTGCACTGGATTGTTTGTGATTGATATTGCACTCATGTTGTCAATGTGAATTGGAGTTGCCATGAAAGTCATCCCATAATCCAGCATTTGATTTTGTATCCAGATGACTTGTGCACAGCAACTTGAAGCTGCAATGTATTCTGCTTCAGCTATAGAAGTTGAAACACATGTTTGCTTCTTGCACTGCCATGAAATCAGTCTCCCTCCCAGAAACTGACATCCCCCTGATGTGGACTTTTTGTCCAAGTTGCATCCCCCATAATCACTGTCAGTGTATGCATACAGATTGAACTTGTCATTTTTAGAGTACCAAAGCCCAAGTCTTGGGGCTCCCTTTAGGTATCTAATAATTCTCTTGACAGCTTGAAGATGTGAAACCTTTGGAGCTGCTTGAAATCTTACACAGAGACATACTGCAAACATGATATCTGGCCTTGAGGCAGAGAGATACATGAGAGACCCTATCATTGCACGGTATTGATGTTGATCAGTGTCTTGGCCATCTTTGTCTGGATTCAGCTGATGGTGCACTTGCATAGGGGTTCTTGCAGCAGAGCAGTCAGCCATCTTGAATCTTTCCAAAATGCTCTTTACATATTTGGATTAGCTGATGAAGATTCCATTTGGGACTTGTTTGACTTGTAGACCCAAAAAGAAATTTAGTTCACCCATTGAACTCATTTCAAACTTTGAGTGCATCAGAATCTCAAAGTCTTTGCACAGCTTTTTCCTTGTTGATCCAAAGATGATATCATCAACATAGATTTGAACTAGTAAGATAAGTAGTACTTAGATTCATTGTAGAAGTGCTAGGATGGGTGAGCACTCCTACCTACTTTGAGTGCATCAGAATCTCAAAGTCTATATAAGTAGTACTTAGATTCATTGTAGAAGTGCTAGGATGGGTGAGCACTCCTACCTCTGTCTCAAAGTCTTTGCATAGCTTTTTCCTTGTTGATCCAAAGATGATATCATCAACATAGATTTGAACTAGTAAGATTTCTCCCCCTTCATCTTTGATAAACAAGGTCTGTTCAATAGCACCTCTTCTGAAGTTGTTGCTTAGTAGATATCCTGACAAAGTTTCATACCAGGCTCTTGGTGCTTGATGTAAGCCATACAGAGCTTTGTCTAGTTTGAACACTTGAGTAGGATGTGAAGGATCTACAAAGCCTGGAGGCTGTTTGACGTATACTTCCTCACCAATCTTCCCATACAGAAAGGCACTCTTTACATCCATTTGATAGACAGTGAATTTCTTGGATGCAGCATATGCCAGGAAGATTCTGATGGCCTCCAGCTTGGCAACAGGAGCAAAGACTTCATCATAGTCAATTCCTTCTTCCTGGGTGTAGCCTTGAGCTACAAGTCTGGCTTTGTTCTTGACTAAAATGCCTCTCTCATCTTGCTTGTTCCGGAAAACCCATCGTGTGCCAATAGCATATTGACCTGGTGGAAGATCAACAAGTTTCCAGACATCATGCCTCTTGAATTGCAGCAACTCTTCCTGCATTGCCTCAATCCAGCTGTTGTGTTTCAGTGCTTCATCTATCTTCTTGGGTTCCACCTAAGATAGAAAATATGAAAACAAGCATATATTGGCCTCGTGAGATTTGCTTCTTGTGAGAACTCCTTGGTGGACTTGGCCAACAATATTTTCTTGAGGATGTTCTTTGTGGATCCTCTGTGCTGGTACCACTTCCAGCTGTATCCCTTGCTCCAGATTGCTTTGATTTTGATTAGGGGTCTCTTCATTCATGGTGGAAGAGTCTTCAACATCAGTAGCCACATCAATATTTTCAGCAATAACATCAACAGCATCTACAGCATTTACCGAAAAGTCTTCATCTAAATTTTCAGTTTCAGACAGGCTGCTGCTGGTGACATTGGAGAGTCTTGTTCCGGCTTCACTTGCTTCAATTGCTTCCACAACTGATGGAGGATCAATGGATGGTCTTCACAGTCTGATAGAAGATTTGGGAAAATCCAGTCTGTATTCAATGGATGAAGTGGAGGCAGGTGTTTGTGTAGAGGAAGACTCCATATTGGAGAAGATGAGAGGCTCAAATATTTGGGAGAAGGAGTCTATATCAAAAATCCAGTTTGGGCCTTTTCCCTGCTCACAGACAATGTGTTCTCTACATTCCACATTTGCTGATTCTTCCACAATTCTTGTTCTTGAATTGAATACTCTGTAGGCCTTTGATTGAGAGGAATAGCCCACAAAATATCCTTAATCAGATTTGGCACCAAACTTAGGAAGAACCTAATGTGTGATAAGAATGGTGCATGGACACCCAAAAGGATTTAGAAACCCAATGTAGGGAACTCTTTGAAACCAAAGTTCATAAGGTGTCTTGTTGAGGGGCTTGACGATGAGAACTCTATTTTGCACATAGCAGGCTGTGCTAACTGCTTCTGCCCAGAATGTGAGAGGCAGTTTTGAGTCAGCCGACATAGATCTTGCTGACTCAATTAGAGTTCTGTTTCTCCTTTCAGCAACTCCATTTTGTTGAGGAGTTCTTGGAGCACTGTATTGTCTTTCTATCCCCTTGCTTTCACAGAAACAGTTCAAAGTGTGGTTCTTGAACTCTGTGCCCTGATCACACCTTATAATCTTCACCTTTTGATTGCTTTGATTCTCTACCCTAAGAATGTAGGATTTGAGAATTTCAGCAGTTTCATCTTTAGTTCTCAAGAAGTATACCCATGCGAATCTGGTGTAGTCATCAGTTATCACCAGACAGTATGACTTCTTACCCATTGACATGACATTTGTAGGACCAAAGAGATCCATATGCAGCAGCTGTAGTGGAGTGTCATTTGTATTCAAGGTCTTGGGCTTGTGAGAACTCTTGTGTTGCTTCCCCTTTAAGTAAGCAATGCAGTGGTCTTCTAGCTGGAATTCTTTGTCAGGAAACCCTCTGACAAGATTTTCCTTCACCAGTTTGTTAATAGTTTTGATATTAACATGACTTAATCTCCTGTGCCAGAGAGCTGATTCATCAACTGAGGCTTTTGACAGAAAACATGAAACACTCCTAGATGGAGTGACTTCATTCATGTCCAGTACATAGAGATTTTCTTTTCTCTGAGCAGCTAATAAAATCTTTTCTGGAGGAGGTATGGATAAGCCTGGAGACAGTACGAAGCATTCTTTATCTGTAAAGAGCATCCAATGCTTTTGGTCACAGACCTGGGAAACACTCATGAGATTGAAGTCCAATTCTTTGACATAGTTGACCTTATCAATGCTCATTCTTTCGTTAGACACAGTTCTTTGTCAAGTAATGGATCCTCCCTTTGAGTCACTTCCAAAGGCAACATATCCTCCACTGAAGTGTCTGAAGTTGGAGAGGATGGATCTGTTGCCTGTCATGTGCCTGGAACAACCACTGTCTACCACCCAGGTGTTATTCTTGTGACCTGGCTGTCCCTGAGGCGGTATCTCAGTTGTGTCTACCATAAGAGCTTGGTTGTTGGCAGGCAGATCTTCATACTAGAAGCTCCAGTCGAAGTCAGAATTTCCAACAGTTGCACAAGCTGCATTTTGAACTGGAGGAGTAGCTTGTTGTTGCTGTTGTTGTCTGGGTTGGGCTTGGTGAGATTGTCTTGATTAAGGAGTAGCTGGATTGGCACTTGGTGCCTTGCATTCTCTAGAAAAGTGACCCAATTGGTTACAGTTGTAACATCTTAGTTTGCTTTTATCTAATCCAACTCTGGTGTTGGAGTTGTTGCTTGGAATGGGTCTTTCGGTTCTAGAGTAGAACCTTTTTGCTCTTATAGAGAGCATGGCATACGAGTGATGTATGTCCATTTCTTCTAAGTCATCTGGATGGAAGCATTCCAGATCCTCCTTGATAAAGGACATGTTGCTTGAGTTTTCAAAAACAAAACCAGCAGAGGTTGAGGTTTGAGGAGGAGCTTCTAGGAGAAATGGTGAGGTGTTTGTTTGAGAGGTTGGAGTTTATGGATGGGTGACAATGGGAGGATAGTAGTTACTAGAACAAGGACCTGAGTGGTCAGAGTGGAGGGCAGAGGTGGTGGTGGTGGATGTTGAGGCATTTTGATAGCTTGAGCTTCGTTCTTTTGCCTGAATCATCTCTAGCTCATAGGTTTTCAGCATACCGAAGAGCTCAGTCATTTGGAGAGTCTTCAAATTCTCAGTTCTTCTAATGGACACTGTGTAGAGTGTCCAGCAGCTAGGTAAAGACCTGATGAACTTTTTGAGAATATCTTCATTCTCCAGCTTCACCTTTGAGCACTGCAGCTCACCTATAAGATAAGTAAATTTGTTATATAAAACAGTTAGGGACTCACCTTCCTTCTAGACGAAGTTTTCGTACTGCTGCTTCAGGATGTCCCTTCTGTTTTCTTTGACTTCCTCTGAGCCAGCAAACATCTTCTCAAGAGCCTCCCATAGCTCCTTAGCGGTTTTGTAACCTCTGAAGTTGTGAAAAACTTCATTTGGTAAGCACATTTGAATGGCTCCCAAGGCTTTGAAGTCTACCTCCATTTTCTTGATGTCTTCATCAAAGTACTTGGAGGGTTCTTTGGGAACCAGTGCACCTCCGCAATCAGCAGAGGACACCATGGGTATGTATGGTCCATCTTTAATGGATTTCCACATCCCATATTCCTGATAGCAGAAGAAGCTTTCCATTCTGTTCTTCCACATATCGTAATCTTCCCCAGACACCAGTCTTGGTGGTCTGTTGATGATTCCAATATCTTCAAATCCATTGTTTTGAGCCATTTTGATTTTTAGACAATGAGTGACTTTAGCAAAGAGATAGATAAGAATAGAACCAGAGAATGATTAAACAAATGTGAGTTTGTTTAATCTGTGAGCCAAAGCTCTGATACCACTTGTAGGATCGGTAAATACAAGATGGTTCTATTCCAATTGAGATTGGCGGAAACAATCACAACTTAAGCAAAGTAAACAAGAAGAATACTGATAAATGCAATTTGTATTAAGCTTCAAGTGTTACAAGATTACAGAGAAAACTCTTAAGCTGAAAAGTACTTTTACAATGAATCTAAGTACTACTTATATAGTAACTTAGAATCAAGACAGACCCTTGATTCTAAGGATCAAATCTAACACAGACCGTTGATCTTGTATTGAAGCAATTCTACATATACAGACAATAATAATAACTATGCTAGTTAACTTTATTCAAACGTCTTCTAAGGCATCATTGTTTGCATGCTTGGAGAAGAGCGTTGTTGTCTTTTATTGTATTGTACCAATGACATTCTTTCTGCGTGGAGTGTGTCAGTGTAGCAGCAGAAAGTTGTCAGTGGTAAAGGTTGCTTTATCAAGAGCAGTCAGTTGCAACGTTTGATCTTCAGTGGAGATAGCTATCAGCTGTAGCTTTGGAGATCAACAGCATATGCCTATCAGCTGCAACTTTGGTCTTCAGCAGCATATGCCTATCATCTGCAACTTTGGTCTTCAGCAGATAAGTCCCATCCACAGCAGATTTGTTCTTCAGCAGAAGAACAAGTATCCGCTGCAGATAAGCTTATCCGCAGTAGTTTGTGGATCAGCAGCAATCTCTGAGGTAAGCAGCAATTTTACTTAGAGAATTTTGTAGCCATCAGTCTTTATTTCTACACCACGTACCCTAAACCGGATCGTATTGATCTATACGATGCGTATAGTGGTTGGAATGACCACTTTGTATAGTGCTCAAATTTTGTGTATTTAACCATGCAGAATTCTCATTTGACGTATCGTAAATGAATATCTTTCAAACAATTTCCTTCAAAAAATTATAGCTATGTCTTGGTGGTGGGATGGTAACTACGGTTTTCAGATATATTCTGACGACTCGCTGGAAAACAACCCGCAAAGTTCTGAATTTCAAGATGTGAACCGGGAGGAGGTCTCGTCCGACGTTTATTCTAATCAACGGGTTAGGCTTCTAGATTTGAACAAGTGACTAAGCAATCCCGAGTTCTTCTACGGTGAACCCTCTTACCTTACACAACCCACGGACGACTTCGTGTACGCTGAAGTCTCTTACCCGAGACTACAAACCGACGACTTCGTATACGCGGAGAACAAGCTGGCTAACAACTCTGAAGACGAGCAACAAACCCATCCAACTGTGTCGTATAAAACTGAGCAGGCATAACATTCCTATATATATAAATATACATACAATTTGTTTGTTGTTTAATAACTTTTAGCGTACCATTGTCGTAGAATTTCAAGTCTCGTGAACAGTTGGTGGATTGGGTTGTCCGCAGAGGACGTGAGAATGGTTACGTCATTGTCACCCGACGATCGAGGAGAAAAGGCGACGACCCATCAGAACCGGTTATCAAAGTGCGGCTTGTGTGTGATCGTCACGGCAAACGTAAGTCTGGGAAAATTTCAAAACATTGCAAGGCATCGTTTAAAGATGAAGATTGGGCAAATTTCAAGTATTCGTGGTTGGTATTGTGTGAGTCTCCCACGCCAGAAGTATATCAGTACAACTTCAACTGGCTTTACGAACGGCTGTATGCAGCCAAACGAGGAAGTAAGTTTTGAATATTAAATAATTATTATGGTTTAATTTATTTTCAATATTAAATATTTATTAGGTTTTAAATTATTTTTCCAGGAGTTATTGACTATGTGACCAAAAATTGGTTGGACACATATAAAGAAAAGTTTGTATCGGCCTGGTCCAACAGAAAACTCAATTTTGGTCAACATACAACGAACCGAGTCGAGAGCCAGCATTCACTCCTAAAGAGCTATCTTAGAAATGCTAACAGCTCGCTAGATAGACTTGTTGGGTTTGTTGATAAAATTGTCACAGATCAATATGTACAATTACAGTTTGGCTTTGGAACAAGCCTCATAAGGAAAATGGACAGCCACGTAGCTATTGAAATGTTTGAAATGTCCTAACGTTCACCCTCAACATCAAATTGTATCGATCGTTCACGTCAACAATGCTCATTTCATCCATGTCATGTTAGACAGAGACTCCTGGTCGATAATATTGGTTTAATTTTGATTATTAGCCGTTAAAATAGCGTACAATATGATTTTTCATGATTGAAATCATTGAACTATACGCAGCGTATAGCTCTATACGTGGCGTATAGTTCATATAGGAAGATGATGAAGCCATACGCCACGTATAGGGCTATACGTTGCGTGTAGCTAAAGTTTCTCGATAACTGACCTATGTATGGTCTGGGTTGCCACGTATGGCTTGGTTTGCCTGGAAACTGACCTGCATATGGATTGGGTTGCCTGCGTATGACTTGGTTACCCGGTAACACCCTATACGCCACGTATAAGGCTATACGTGGCGTATAGGTTTAAAAAAAAACTTTTTTAAATTAAAAAAAAACATTTATTATTATTTTAAATTATTTATATTAAAAAATTCTTTTTTATTATAATTAATTTTAAAAGGAAAAAACAATTTATTATTATTTTAAATTATTTATTTATATTAAAAAAACAATTATTTATTATTTTTAAAATTAAAAATAAACAATTTATTACTATTTTAAATTATTTATTTATATTAAAAAAACAATTATTTATTATTTTTAAAACTACAAAAAACAATTTATTATTATTTTAAATTATTTAATTATATTAAAATACAATTTATTATTATTTTAAATTATTTATATTAAAAAAACAATTTTTTATTATAATTAATTTTAAAAAGAAAAAACAATTTATTATTATTTTCATATATGGCGGATCACGAGGACGATATTCATATGGAGGAGTTAGATGATCTCGCGCACTACCCGTATTTGGATTTTCCGCCCGACTCGGAGTGGTTTGGCCGGTGCCAGAAGCTACGGGAGGTGCGGCTGGGGCTGGGGACGGCGATGGACTGGGAGCTTCTTAAGGAGGTCCAGGAGGCGGAGCGGGCTAGGCCATCATAGGCGAGGACACGCCATGGGATCGCCTTTTTGATCTTTCATTCACCGAGACCTACCGAGATGTGGTCGTCGAGTTTCTTTTGACGTTCATCTACTCAGAGGAGGGGCTGGAGCCCCTTCCCGGGGAGGCGCCGGCAGAGGAGCCGGATCGGGTCTCATTCCGTATTTTTGGCCAGCAGTACCGTCTGACCCTCCGTCAGTGGGCCGTAGCGACGGGATTGTACTTCGAGCCCGAGACGGTTTTTCCAGGTTACACCGCGGTGGTGACGGAGGTGGACAAGGAGGAACTCCTTATTTTTTGGGGTTTGATTTCCGATAGCCCTTAATGGACTTGTTGCCGACTCACGGCGACAGGCTCGTCACAGTGACCGCATGAAGGACCTGATGATGTGGACGGTTGGTCGCCTCGTGGATCTGTCACGAGCCACCACCACTACCACCGCCACATCATTATCAAGGCGACCACGTTCAGGTTGAGGGCGGGGCGGGTCAGATTTAGTTGTTTTTATTTGTATTCAATTTGTTTATTCTGTTATGTATGTAAAAACATTTTGATGTGTATATTTAATTTTTTGATGTAATGTATATAATGTTTTAGTTATTTGTTTGGTTGTAATGTTTAATATTTTGTTTGGTTATAATGATAAATTATAAATGTAAAATTATAATAAATGTTTAAAAAAAACAGATAACAAACTTATGTTAACAAAGTTATATAAATTAAATTAAAAAAGATAACAAACTTATATTAACAAAGTTATATAAATTAAATTAAAAAATATAACAAACTTATATTAACAAAGTTATATAAATTAAATTAAAACCTATACGTGGCGTATAGGGCAATACGCCACGTATAGAGGTTCTTAAATTCCAAATCTGCCAACTTTTGAAGCAAAAATATAACCCGTGACCCATACGATGCGTATAGAGCAATACGCCACGTATGGGACCCAGCCGCTAGACAGGGAATGACACGTGACATTCTGTTGTCAGAGACTGAACCCTATACGCCTCGTATTGGACTATACGAGGGCGTATAGGGCGACGGCATGTCCAATTAGCAATATTCCGTGTCCCATTAGAATCTCCGTTATAAAATGGTCCTTGTAATCAAATATAGTTAATTACAAAAATGGTCCATCTTCTTATTAAAGGGCATTTTGGTTATTTTAATAAAACTTAACAGAAAAATTAACGTCAGTTAGTCTTAATACACAATCTCGTTACAAAATTGAAAGTATAATACTCATACTTACAACTTGAAACCTTTAGTAACTATACATGTTACTTTCTACAAATCACATGTACTGTGTGTGTAATTAACTTTAATAATAATAATGATAATAATACATGTAGATGAATTTTTTAGAAAAGAAATTCTTTATTTTAAATTGTTGGAAAAGTATACATATCTATACATTATTAATCATAAACTATTAATCATAAACGACAATTGAATTGAATTCAAAATATGTGCCCTCTATAAGTTATAGTTTGAGTAATTGTCTCTTTTTCTTTAGGTATACAAAAAGAGAGGAACATGGTGTTATAGAGGTCATATGAAAAGTAAATGGATGTCGACCCTTGATAATATTCGCACAAACTTCAAACCAAATATATTACTCGAGTTGATAATATATTTTAGAAAGATTAGGGATATATGTTGAGATGACAATTGTCTGATACCTTTTTTTAGGTTATGGGTAATTGCGTAATGAGAGGGGCCGTTAGGGCCACGTCACCGGCAACACCCACAAGCACACTGCGCCCCTCTTCCTTAAGGAGTGTTAAGGGGCTCAGTGTGACTGCACTCACAGGCGTTGGGCTAAATTGGTTTTAAACCTTCAATCTCTCATCCAATCAAACTTCTCTATATGTTAACCACCACCTTTCTCACACTCATTAAACCATTACATACCTTTAGTGAGTGTGAATGTGAACACCATTGCTGCCTTCGTGACACCACATTTTTTCTCACACTCACTAACCCTACACGTAGCCTTAGTTACGGGTATCTTTGATACACTATCTCGGATATAAAATCATCCACATTATTTACTTATGGTTTTGATGGCGATTTTTAGTGTTGATTTTGTATTTTGTGAATTGTTTATTCTTTTCATAAAATTACATTGTATGTTTTGATCTTCTTCCAACTTTCTTTTACCTTCTCAAACAACGATGATTAAAAGATATTGTTGAATCCTTTGAAAATATTATTGATCATATCTATATCTATACTATATAATAAATAAAGGTTTTTCCATGTCACGTGTCGCCTCCATATTCATTCTCATCATTTTTTTCCCGCATCTCTCTCTTATTAAATACACATATATCTTTTAATAATAATATACTTTCAATCAAATGGTAAATGAAAGTCAAGTTACATTAATAGTAATTAACGTATTTTCGAAATCCAATTATATATTAATTTTTACATATTTTGAATTTTGTTTTCTATCCTTAGTATATATTTAATAAAATTTTACACATGTAAAATATATATATAAAGATTTTAAAAAAATTTATACTGATATTTTTCACCCCGTGTATAGACACGGGCTCCAAACTAGTCTATACTAATAAATAAAGGTTTAAGATGGACACTTGTCACTTTCTCGTGCCTTCTCACATTGGTTTTCTCGCCTCTCTCTCCTAATAAATACGTCTGTATCTTATTAAATAATAATGATATTATAAATATATTATTAAAGAAAAATCTATTACATATAATAAATAAAAATAAGTGAGGGACACGTGTCAATCATTCAGGACATCAGAATCCTTTTTTCCCCGCCTAAACAACCACATATCAGTTTTTTTTCTCGCGGGTCTAATTTCGGGTCCTCATGCGGACCTCAGACCGGGTTATAACCCGTTTACTCAGAATAAGGGGTTATCATTTTTTCCTTTTGCAAACCCTAATACACCATTGTGTAATCGCCGCTCCAGTCTCATCCTCTCCGTCTTCACCTGAAGGCAAGGGCGGAACTATGTAGAAGCTAGGGGTAGCACCCGCTACCCCTCAACTTTTACACGCAGTGAAAAAAAAATTTTACGGTTTTATGTATCCGGTTACCCCTTATGCTACCTCTGAGAAAAAAATTACGTTACCCCTCAAATTTTTTTAAAAGCTAACACTTCATAAAAAGTCCAAAATTTTATAAAAAACCTAATAATTTATAAAAAAATCACTTCATAAAAAGTCCAAAATTTTATAAAAAACCTAATACTTTATAAAAAAAAATCCCCACAGTTTATTAAAGGTTTTGAGGTATTGGGTTTTAATAAAACATTTGGCCTATAGCTAGCCCAAATGTTTTATTAAAACCCAATACCTCAAAGTATCATATACATCACTTTTTAGGTTTTTGTTCATTATTGTTGTTTAGGTTGTGTTTATTCCAATTAAAGTCACATACATCAGATTTGTGTTCATTGATGTTGTTTATGATCATTAATTTCCTATTATATAAAAAAAAGAACTGTTAATTCAGTTTAGGTGTTATTTTGACCATGCCAATTAGCAGTTTGCCTTAGTTTATATAAGTGAATGTGCAAACTATCTCTATGTGTTTTCATTAATACCATTTAGCATCAGCTAGTATGTTGTTTGCTGTTTTGTTTCTACTGATCTGTTTGTGTTTTTGTTTAAGGCAACCATAAGTGATCAAGGAGAAAGACTTGCCCACTTTGTGTTGAAAAGATGGCTTTGACAGATCAGTAGCTGCTATAGCCGGTAGTGATGCGTGTGTTTCTTCTCCGATCTGTGACGCCGTGGAAAAATGCGAACTGCATATTGATAGTGTCACTTTATTCTTAAAGGTTGTGGTATTTTGTTGTGGTTTTTAGAGAAATTTGAGTTGTATGTTGGTCGTTACAAATTAGTCTGTCTAATATTATTACACCAATTATATTAATTCAATAATATATAACTCGATTAAAACGATTTAGGAGGCTTTATGCATCAAAACACCCTTGGACGACTTTTCATCTGTTTGACCGTTTGGCCCGTTTCTTTTTTAGCTAATATTTTTATTTTACATGTTCAACCCATTAGAGGTAAAACTTAGGCCGAACGAAATATCCCTCCAAGTATTAGGGTCGAAATTGTCACCGGTTAGTTTGTAGTTGTTGGCATACATTCAAAATTATCTTCAGTACAAACCCAATGCAGAGTGTTGAAAAGACTTTTCAACTTACAAAAAGCTGACAGAGATTTGTTGTCAAAACCAGAATTTGAAGTTCATGTATAATTTGTCCCCACAGCTTTTTATTAAATAAGAACATTTGATATTTTACTTTCTCACACAAGAAAATATTTAAAGATTTATGATTTTTTATATTTTTTTGAATTATAAATGAAATTTTACTTTGTCCTTATTTAATAAAAAAATGAAATGTTCTGTTATATTTTTTTGTTTATATACTTATTAAGTATAACCCATGTAATACACGGGTACATAACCTAGTACTAATTATATTAAATAAGAATATATAAAAGGAAATCAAAATATAACTGATTAAAAAAAATACTAATTGGTTATATACACACATTTTCACTTGATATATCTCGAGACGATCATAATAGTCTGACAAGTTATGATGTATTTATAAGTTATATCGTTTTCAATATACAACATGTGTAATACACGGGGTTCTAACCTAGTCCCTAATATTTATAGACACAATTATCCTATCTATACTTAATCTTTGATTACAAAATACTTACAAATTGAATTTCGAATATTTACAATATAAGTATAATGTCAATCTAATATACCCCTCGCAGTCGAAACAGGATGTTACCGAATCAGCCGTCGATCCATGTTGTAAGTATGGGGTGGAGAGGCACCCCTAAGCCCAAATATCCATCACAAAAAAATTACTTTTTTAAACCTTCTATCCCTGAATCTTGAGGAGCACAAGAGGGGCACAAGATTTTTCAAACGGGGCATAGAAAAGAAAAGTCAATGATAACAATGAAAACAAAAACTATCCTTTAATTTTGACTTTTTTAAACTAAAAAAAACCTAAAGCTTTAAAAAAACCTAAAGCTTTAAAAAAACCTAAAGCTAATCGAATGCATTACTTTTTATTTGCTAATTATTTGTTTAATTGTTCATACTTTCATTTTTGTTAAATTTTTAATCTTGTAGTCAAACCCTATTTAACTATTACACCATTAATTATTTTTATGTTAATTTTTTGTTTGTAATTGTTAAGTTGTGGAAAGCATATATAATATATAAATAGTGAACATGATGAAAGATTATATTAACTTAAGAATTCAAGCACAAATAAACAAAATCATTAATTAACATTATTTTACTTTTAAGTACTTTAGCATGGTTATGAATAGGGTGATTCATGACTTTGATGGCACATTTATCTAGGTTAACAAGGTTAGTGATTGGTTGAATTAAGTTTGATTGTTGTAACATGAAATTATATTTAATTGTTTAATATTTTTTTATCGCTATTTGTTTTTTATCTGACCTATTTTTTACTGATCCATTTTTTGATTGATTCGCCTTTTGCACCCGTATCAAAAAATCCTGAATTCCCCATTGTGTCAAATGTTGAGACCGGACCGAAAGTCTTCAAATAGAACCCGTGGGAGACCTTTCGTAAAATTAAATTAGGAGGAAACAAGGAATAATAATCAAGTGGCAAGCGTCGTCGCTGCAGCCGCCACAACATTACATGTTGTTGCCGCCCCCACTCAGTCACCATCCACCCGCCATTCTGACTCCTCTTCTCGTCAGGATGAGCGAAACACTCATTTAAACAGTTTTGCATCACCAATGGCATGCAATTCCGTTTCTCATGTCCCCACACTTATTCTCAAAATGGTAAATCCGAATGCAAAATACGTTCCATAAATAACAACATCCTCATTCTTCTTTCTCACTCCTCAGATCCAAATACATTTTGCCATCATGCCCTCCAACATGCTACTTACCTCTTAAACATTCTTCCAAGCAAGCTTCTTAATAACGCCACACCCACCACTCTTCTTGTCCACCATTTTTCATAAACTAGCCCAACGATACACCCCTTTTGTTTTTCTCGTTACTCGTCTAACCATCGGGGGTATTAATGTTTCAACCTCCAAACCCGTAAGATCATTCTATCTCGTCATATAACTTTTTGACGAAACCATATTCCCGTTTTCTAAACCTCAACCTACACCTTCCAAAACATATGACTTTCTCAATCCCGATATCCACCCCTCCTTCTGGACATCATCCGCACCAGAACCCGCCACCCCCTCATCACCACCCACACCGCTATCACCAACTACCCCACCCACACCGCCAACGCCCACATCTCCAGACACCACCATTTCGCTTACCTCCCCTCACCGGTTCCGTGCTACCTTCTCCGCCACCACCACCACAAGTTACCCATTCCCCACCTCAGCGCTCCATGCACACTCGGAGCATGTCGGGTATTTCAAATCCGAAACATCGATTCCATATAGATACCTCTTCCACCATATCTCCCATTCCCATTCCTAACCGAAGCACTCCAAAATCCTGATTGAAAGGGCGTTATGCTCGACGAGTTCCAAGCCCTTATTGATAACGGGACATGGAAATTAGTACCTAAAACACCTAATATGAATATAATATAGAGAATGTGGATTTTTAGACATAAAATAGAATTTTGACAGAACTCTCGAGCGTTACAAAGCTCGTTTAGTTTGTGATGGAATGTCTCAACAGGATGGCATTGATTGCGGGAAAACAATCAGCCGGTAGTCAAACCCGCTAGTTCATACCGACACTGGTAATTAATATAAAACACAAAACATAAAAACGTTGGTTGAATAACGAATAATATGTACACAGTTCATATCGACATTGGGAATGTAATTATATATATTACTACTTTTTATAAGGGTCCAACTATGCTGACACCCAAATCCCTATCTTGACACCCTTTATACATCTCGTTTAGCTCTATACGCCACGTATAAACCTATACGACGCGTATAGGGTACGATGTCCCTTCTGCAAGATGTCTAGACCTATATGTGGGCGTCCAACTTTGAAGGTGCAACAACAAAGGAAAGATAACGCCGTGAGACATAGGTCGTTTATAGAATCCCAACAAAGTAGGATTGAGCCTATGAAACATCGCTCGTATATACCATAACAGGACCAATAAAAATCGAGTTAAGTCATAAATTCTAAGAAGCCCGTCATGCAACGCAGTTGTTCAATGACTTCAAAAGTAAGAGAGCCACGAAATGATTATGGGTTTCCATTAATAGAGCAGAACAAAGAAGTGGACCATATTCCATTTTAAGGATTGGATTCCATCTTTGTTTCACCAGTACATATCACGTATACAAGATGTCTTGATGGTAACCGTTGTTTTCGATCGGTAGATGTGGGCTTAGGGTTTGATGAAAGTAAATGGTTTTTTATTCGGACACAACTTTTATAGGAGATGGACGATCATGAAGAACGACGGGGAGGAATTTTGGACAAAATCGTCCACAGACAGTTACGATGAACTACGTTGCACCATAAATTGGCTGGAGGTGACACCTGCATCCGATGAACATCGGATGTGGATGCCCTACACGGGACTCCTGATTGCTCAAAGATTTGGTGTGATTGTTCACTTGTTAAGAAACGCCGGGAATCAAACATTTTCCCCCCTATGGGTTGGTCCGAATGTTTTGCCTAACCATCAAGTCGTATCAGTTGCACATGTTTACACTAACCATTTCATCATGATTAAGTTAGACAGAGATTATCCGCTACCTATACCGAATGGTCTTTGGAGTTTGCACCGAAGGGATGCTACAGAAGATTGGGAACATATGTACAAGCATCGTATAAGACAGTTTAAGGAGATAATGAATAGTAACAAAGATCAAGAAACACAATACTTAAATCTTTTCTAGCTGATTACAAACAATGAACCTTTAATTACAAAATTTCTTTGATTTTTATTTGTTCGTTATTTTCAGTTCAAATGTGTATCGTATTCACATATATAACAACTGCATACATGTAACTTATTACAAATTGTCATAAAGTTCAAGAAAAATAAAAAAAAACTAATCTATACGCCTCGTATAGCCCTATACGTGGCACATAGTTCAATTTTTAAAATATACACCACATATAGACCTATACGAGGTGTATAGATCATCATATATAGGGAGCTAGGTCAGGAACCATACGCATGCTCACAAAAAACACTCACAAACACACACACACTCTCTCGTATCGATCTATACCACACTCGAGGATTCTCGTTTTACACAGTATAGGTACGTATTCTTCCCTCCCGAACATGATTTTGTACTTTAAATGATTGGATAGGGATCTTGCATGGATTTAACGGGTTGAATTTGGGTTTTTTTTTTAAATGGGGAAGAACTATACGCCACATATAGCCCTATACATTACGTATAATTCTTCTGTTGAAGAAGAAGATCATTGGTTTGGTTGACGTATGACCTATATGCCACCCATTCACGAGACCATACGACACGTGTACGACTACATGTGTTGTATGGTCTTGGGAATCGGTGGCGTATAGGTCATACACAACCCAAACACTTTCGATCCTATAAACCACGTACCAGCCTATACGTGGCGTATAGCTTTATGATTTCTTTTTTTTTTTAATTTATTTTGCACCTGAGCAGCCGCCTCAGCATCCTTGCCATGTCCACCGAGCTGTGAGGCTGCATGCAGCCACACATCCCTTGCTCGAAAGGCTTGCTCAGTAGTTACGGCTTCATACTCGATTGTTTGACCCGACCGAGGACATACTGATGTGGTTGGTTGACCGCGAGATCGATAGGTCACAAGCCGCAGGTATCGAGCCTCCACCACTACCACCGCCATCGCCATGATAGTCTTGGCCCGACAGGTCAGGCTCCTTGCCCGCCATAGTCGTGGTCGTTTGGTTTTTTTTTGTATTTTACATTCAGTTGTATTTTTTGTTATATATGTACAAACTGATGTAATATATATGTACAATTTCGGTTATTTATATCTGTGATGTTTGTTTACAATGTTTAGTTTATTTGGTTGGTTACATATCATACGACAGTTTAGTTTCGATTAATTAATAAAGTTATTATTTTATAAAAATATTTATTTATTTAATGTTAACAAAATTATATCTAAAACCATAAATATTGTATAAAAATGTTGGTATTATTAAAGAAAATTATTATAACAAATTTAATTAACAAAATTATATCTAAAACCATAAATATTGTATAAAAATGTTGATATTATTAAAAATAAATAAAAAATTCTTATACTTGTCGTATAAGCTTATATGAAAACAAAAAATCTGTCAACTTTAGAGAAAAAAATGTCATAGGGTCTATACGCCTTGTACGATGCATATAGACCCGCCGTCAGACAACTTCTAACACCTGCAACTCTGACTTTTAAGGTTTGGGTCAATACACCTCGTATAGCCCTATACGAGACATATGGATGACGGCGGGGTGTTGAATTAAACTGAGTGGATGTCCAAATAACCAAGCCCTTTTATATTCACAATCTGGTATCTATAATATTAAAAATGGTGACGAATCAAACTCATAGATGTCAATGTCAACACAACAAAGATATATTTTGTTGATTCCCAAAATAACCACTTTCGACTAGTGTATATATCATTCTATTTCCAACCAAAATCTCTACAAAATCGTCAAGATTGTACACATTTTTTGCATTTCAGCAATTGTTTATAACCCGTTAAAAGAAATTATTCAAGATCTTGATGTAAGCACCAAGAAATGTCACGTTCCCGATGGCTAGATTACTCGCAATCACGAAAAAATGTACAATGTTAGTTGCTAGATTGTTTTAAATCCGAAAAGGTGAGTTAAAATGGTAACTATACCAGTAAAAAAAGGTTATTTTTCCCTAATTTAACTTTCTATCCAATTGCCTATTCATTTTATCAGCTATAATAATAACAATAATGAGAAGAGTTATTCTTGATTCCGACGTTTGCCCGCTGTGTTCACTTCATTCGGAGACCTCCGAACATCTCTTCACTTCATGTTATTACGCCACTATGCTATGGGGATTCATTAGTAGTTGGTGTAAAACCCCTCCTATATTTGTTTTTTCGGTTCGAGACATTCTGACTATGTCTAAGACTCCCTCAACAGCGACTAACAGGAGTAAATCATTCCAAGTGATTATCTTCGTTGCAGTTTGGTGCCTATGGAAACTTAGAAACAAGGTTGTTTTTAAGGGAAAAAAGGCGTCACTAAATTGGCTATTTAAAGAACTAAAAAGTCTTAGTTTTTCGTGGGCCAAGAATCGGGCCGGTTTCTGGTCAATTGATTGGGTCTCTTGGTGTGTTTTTAATCTTTAATTTTCTTGCAAGTTCTCTGCTTTTTGGCTGTTTTGGGCCGGCTGGTCTCTGTTTTTCCGCCTGTTGCTTTTATTAATACACTTCTGCCTTTCAAAAAAAAAATAATAATAACAATAATATAATTTTTTTATACCTGGGAATTTTTTTCTAGGTTACTCAACATGATGTTGAGTTATTATCGGTGTTTGGTTTTGGGAATCAAAAGAATACCACGAAATGTGGTCCAAAGAAAGATTGTGTAGCATCACATAGGATAATTTTTTGGTATAAAGATGCTCAATCATTACTTGCAATTCAGAATAACCCAAAAAACACTTTTTCCCCACCTTAAATCAAGTATAAAAATTGATATTCTTCTAATTTATATATATTTTTTATAGATTTATTATAAGAAAATGTTATGAACTTTTAACAAATTGTAATGAATTATGATTTTTACCTTTTTATTTAACAAATTTTAATTCTATTACCATTGTATCAGCGTGGGTCGTCACATTAGCAATAAGTATTGCCACGTCAGCAAAAAAACCATCCGTATGGCGGCTGACGTGGCAATAGTTGTGACATCATGCTAACAAATAAGGAGTGTCTTGAGGGAAACATTTGTATTATTGTTGTTGTTATGAGGCTGCTTCTGTATGATGCAATGCAAAATAATGTAGAACGTAAATGGTATGAAAGAATATAGGGATGAGTACGATACCGTACAGGTATCGAAAATTCCGAAACAGATAATGAGTGAAAATAAATATTGAATACGTACCGAAATTGTCGGTTCGGTATCGGGTTTTCCGTATTTTACCGTTTTGGTACCGCTTTGGAGTTTTTTTTACCTAAAAAATTCAAAACATCCGAAAATTATATTAAATACGTCTGTAATCATGAAACCCTAATATCAAAACATTCAAAATCCAAAAGACTGCAATCGCCTTTCAATAAGTTAATTCATTACAACTTTTATCTTAAGTCCAAAAGAAAGTGAATGCTCTTCGTGAACTAATTTATATAAAGGATTATTGGATTTTAATAATCCCACTTTTTACCAATTGGCCGATAATAATCCCAACTGAGAATATTCTTACCACTGGTCCCTACTTTCAAACTATTTTTTTACATTGGACCCCCCGTTAAAAAAACTTAACGCCGTTAGAGTTTATATGACGTGGACATCTGCAAACTGCCGGAAAGTCGAGCCAAGCTAGCAGTGGTCTCGTGGTGGCTTTTGAAATTGGCTCTGGTGGTGTTTAACTGGTCTCGTGGGTCCGGAAAGTCCAAACAGAGAAAACGGTGGTGTTTAACAAGACCAGTTAAACACCACCAAAGCCAATTTCAAAAGCCAACACGAGACCATTGCTAGCTTGGCTCGACTTTCCGGCGGTTTGCAGATGTCCATGTCATATAAACTCTAACGGCGTTAAGTTTTTTTAACGAGGAGTCCAATGTAAAAAAATAGTTTGAAAGTAGGGACCGGTGGTAAGAATATTCTCAGTTGGGATTATTATCAGCCAATTGGTAAAAGGTGGGATTATTAAAATACAATAATCCTTTATATAAAGATTAAAAGGGAACATTTTCTTTTAAGGTGTATTTTGATTTTATTTTTGGGCCAAAATGGGTCGGCCTGAAAGCCGAAACACTTTTTGTCAAGTTTTTAAACTTTTTTGTAAACAACCGGTGTATCAAATATGATTAAGAGAGGAATAATGACCAACATGAAATTACTTCTTTGAAGAAAACATAAATAAATGATTAACGGTAACAAATTTGTTGTTTGACACTAATTAACATTAAAAAAAAAAGAAACAGTCATCAGTCACATGCATCATCGCCCAAAGAGAAAATTACTAGTTATTATTATTTTTAACAGGTTTGAAGAAATTAAAAGGTATCTGAGATCACTCAAGTGTTCGACTTTTTTCATTAAGGTCAATCATATATTGAAACTACTTTATAGGCTACCATTCGTACCAAACCCGGCTAAAAAGCATGACAAAATAATTTAAAATGACAAAGATGCTAGGTGTTTTAGATTAAATCTTTGCTTAACGGTACTATTAGCATTTCAGAAAGTTTTTGGCATACGTGTGAAAGTTCGAAACGGTATTTTTTTTATTTTTGAACAACAACACCTAGATTATCTAGGATAGAATGGACAACACGTAGATAATCCAGGATTTGTCACCTCTGGTACTCGAACCCACAACCTTTGGTTGGGGTGAGGTCACTACTCGAAATGGTTAATTACAAGCTTTCGGCCCCTTATGGCTTCTCACTTTAAACGAATTAGATACAATTTCCTTTGTTTCACGACTACTTTCTTTATGAAAATTCAACGGAGAATCAAAACATAAATCAATAAGTTGTGGATTCTGAATACTGTTACCAACAGTAGTACCACATTGAATAACAAGGTTGTTTGGACCTCAGGATACACCGAATGACCAGTGGCGGAACCAGAACTTTTCAATTGGGGGGTCATTATAGAAACTTTTGTGCGTTTCTTGGCTACGTCATTAAGGGTACTAGGGGCACCCTTCGGGTAGAGGCTACACCGCCATAAGGGTATTGGTTTCGGGTATAAGTACCCGTGAATGATGTGAAAAGTACCCGTGAATGATGTGAAGAGGTAACCGTTAGGGTAGTTAGGGTTGTGCGCTTACCAATTAGGGTATTTTGAGTTGGATTTGGGTAAAAATAATGTGACTATCACTCATTGGTTGGAGTAATTAAGGTATTTGGATACTTAGGGTTGTGACTCTACTACCCAAATCATTTTTATCAATCATTGTACGACAAGTTTAAGATCAATGACTCTCAAACATTTGATTTTCCATATATTAAAACGTTGTTTTGTGAAAAAAAAAATTAAAACTTATCTTAAATAAACTTCAGTGTAGAAAATATATTTGACAAAAAAAAGTAAAATTTCAAGTGGGAAAGTATGATTAAAAATATATCTTGGTTATATATAGTTTAGAAAAAAAAATGAAATAAAAATAAAAGAGAGTAATAGAGTGAAGTAATAAAGTTAAATTAAAACTTAAATATTATTTTATTTAAATTAACTAAACTTATAAATAAAAATACAAAACATATATGGATTTCCTTGAAAATTGACCACACATCCTATTACTGCATTGTCAGAGACTCTATTGGTTGCTTTTAAAAAGGCATTAACTAAACTAAAAAGTAAAAAAACGCATTCTTGTTTTTCTTTATTTACTTCTTCGTCTTCCTTCACAAGAACCACCATGTTTCCGGCTCTGCAATAAGCACCAACCAGAACAAAAAACATAAGTGAAATGATATAAACAAACGTAAATGGACGTAACGCATGTGTTCACGTTCGATTAATTAAATAAACAAAAAATTGTGTTCATGTTCGTTCGTTTTTTAAATGAACGAACTTTTCATCAAACGGTTCATGAATGGTTCACTGAACGTTTGGTTCGTTTACGGGCCTAATCAACATCATCCATAATGGCATCATCATCACTGAAACCAAATTTGCTAAAATGCTCAACTGAAAAATTCCATTCTTTTCTGCACTTAGTTTCAACTGCTTATTTGTTCCAATGTTACTTCCCTTTTTTTGAATTCAGAAAAAAGATGATGATGATGATGATGATGATGATGATAGTCCAGGGCATCCAAATACACACCCATTGTAAGTTAATGTGTACTGCTTGTTACTTTTTGCCAGTGAAATTCTTCGAAATCAACTCATCCAACTAGTTTTATACCCGTCCCGGTACGTGTAGCACAATGTAAGATCCATTATTGATTTTAACCACCAACATCTTGCTAATTATCCATATAAAATCCTTTATTGTAACCTTCGAAAACTACAACTCTTGCTCTAGAAGATTCTTGATTGTGTCCTCCCCTTCGACGACCTTGGAAATTACGACCACTGTCCCTAGGAGATTCTTGATTGTATCCTGCCCCTAAATTTCTCTATTTGAATATACCACTTCAGTTGTACTCCAGCCAAATGTATCGACGACGGCGTCTCACCGGAATATGTATCGACTATGTCGGCCCAAGATCGCCCTACACGTGCAGTTCTTCCAACCCGATGAATATAATCCTGAAATCCCATTTATTAATTCATAAAAAGTCAAAATATATATTATACATACTAATAAATAAAGGTTTTGGGGTGCCACATGTCATTTTCATGTTCATCCTTAACATTTTTTCCCGCCTTTCTCTCTTATTAATGATACAAGTTTCTATTAAAAAAATATATATAATTTTTGTTTCTCGCCTCTCTCTCCTATTAAATAATTATTATTTTATAACTATTTTTATAAAACATTTTTAATTAAAAAAATAGTTTTTTCATAAAACATTTTTATAATTTGAACATTTCTTTTTTATAATTTGAACATTTCTTTCATTCTTTTTATAAAATATTTTTAAAGAATAACTATATAATGTTTCTAAAAATTGTATTAAAAAACTATGTAATACATCATAAATATGTAACATTAGATCTTTATTACTAAGTATATATAACACTGTATTTATTCACCCTATATATACATGGTTTCTAACCTATATTATAATAAATGAATAACTATACTTGATACGTGTCGAATTCTGATGAAATCCAGATTTTTGTTTTTCGTTTTTTCTCTTCTAATAAATAATGATGATGTTACATAACTAAAATATAAGAAAACTTAAATTATATCTTATTTTAAAATACGATTTTATAATTATTAAATATTCATTATTTGTTATTTATAATTATTAAATCTTAATTATTTCGTATTTCACAGATGACTAATAACATCAAATGTACAAATATTGATAGAAAATACTGTTTTATAACAAGTTGTATTTATTCAACACATGTAAAACATGGGCTTTAACCTAGTATTACTTATACATTGAGCATAACAGAGCTAGGTTCATGTGGTTTGATTCATGCTTCCCCTATATTCTCTAACTTGGTTGTAAATTCTAACCGTTTTCACGAATGTGTGATGGTTTTGCAAAAAACCAATAATACCTCATTACAAATGTTCATTTACATAAATTTGCTTTACACCCGATATATGTTTATAACTGCACTGTTTCTTTGTTCAAAAAATTAAGATGAAAACTTGAAATAGAATGAAATTTTAGATTTTACTATGTTTTAAACTTCAACATCATTAAAATAGAGTAAAAAACAATTATTGTTTTGTGAACCCTGAAAACGTCATAATTCAAAACAGTTCATAATGATTTTTTTATTTTCAGTTAACGTAAGTATTATGTCAAACACAAATTATAGTCCAGTTTTCACTTTTTTAAATGTAAGGTTCTAAATAAAACATAAAAACTTTGTTGCCAAAAAAGGCCTTGTCTTTTTATTTTAAAAATGTATTATCAACATAATAATAGTTTTATAATCTATCTTGTATAAATCTTTTTATTGGCCTATAAAGATAGGGAACTAAACCGAGACCTTAAACCAATTAGAGGACATACATACCTGATTTGCAGCATAAGGGTGTTGGGGGCACCTTCGGGTAGCACGCTCGGGTTCAACGGGTAAGGCGGGTACACGAGTGCCAATCATGCGGGTAGGGCTAGCGGGTAGCATTCTCGGGTATATGTACCCGTGTATTTGTGTGTTCCCAAATGTGTGGAGTAAATGTTAGGTTGGTTTAGGATATTAGGGTTGTGTCTCCAACACTTTAGGGTATTAGGGTTGGATTTTGGTAAAAATGAGGTTGCACTCCCTCATTGGGTATTTTCTTAGGGTAGTTTTTTGGGTGAGGGTTATGCCCCCAACACCCTAAGACCTCTTTGGTGTATTGTCAAGAGTGCTCCAATCCCAAATAATGTTTCCAGACACCAAAAAGCCAAATATATCAAGTAAAACACACAAACACCAAAGTATTTTGTAATCGTCTTTCTACTGACAAATTATGAGTTCCAAAAATCAAATTTGAGGTTAGAAACAAAATCCAACAATTGATAAGAAAAGATTTTTGAGAAAAGAATGGTGGAAAACTCCTAATCCGGAACCTGTAACTTCTACTGCATCCTTACTTTAACTTCAGCTAATGTCTCACCCTGATGAATTAGCAGGGAGAATGGTTCCCCAAAGTTCTGAACCTGCTGCACATAGCAATATACGTGTAGATATTAACTATTTAGTATTATTACAATAACGAAAAACGCAATTGCATAATATAAACTAATTTGTAGCCATAAACACAAACCATAAAATAGCATTTTTTCCATTTCATGCATAATGGTTCATTACATCGAGACTTAAAATACATACCACAAAATAGCATTTTTTTTTTCATTTCATGCATAATGGTTCAATTGTTTAAAGAATGGTGTTCGAGTGTTCATCTCTCTGTATTTCTCATTTTCTATTTTTTGGGTTTTGCATATTTCTAATGGAGGGACATGGTCAAACTATAGATGGTTCTGTAGATGGGAGTTGAATGCTTTTTACCTTTGAAGTAAATAATTATTTTATGTCCATCAGAGGCTATGAAGGTGGAGAAGATGTTGAAAATCAAGGAGGAATTTTATTACAAAGAATTTTGTGTAAAAGGCTTGAGACACAGATTGACAAACTGATTGCAGAAAATGAAAGACAACAGAAAGGATTTGAGGATGAAATTGAAAGGACAGCGATAGAAGCACAACAACGTATATCTGAGGCTTAAATTAATTATACATAAGCTTTGGAGATTGGTAGCATCTTATGGTCGCTACATCTTAATGGTTCAAAGCCTTTTAATGATTAAGAGGTAAGAGACCATATAACTTGTGAGGACTTACCATTAAGATGTTATCTCTTAACTATTCAGACTTAAGGTTACCTCTTAACTATTAAGAGACTTTGAACCATTAAGAGGTAGCCTCTTAATGACATTAAGAGGCTCACTGATGTTGATTAATTTATTTCTGAGGTTAGATTTCAAGACATGCATATACTTTTCTATTTTCATTCATGTTTTTCAGTTATGACTCAAAAGTTTTATCCGGTGCTTTGGAGATAATGGACATCCCAGCATTCATATTGAAACATTAATTTTTTTTTTTTGAATTAAGCCACAATAAAGGTCAACCACCCTAACCCTTAAGTCAAATCAAAACATGTATACTTGCTTACATTCATTTTCATTTAGGTTTTCCCTCCATTTATTAGAATGTAATCTAGACTTAGATTATTTCATTATGTATTTTATATGTTTTTGGTCACAAGGCAGAAAACGAAAGTCAAACATGAAAAAAGTCAAAGGCCGTTATTTAGCGGTTATTTACGGTTTTCTGGTACCCCAAATGAATGGGTGTAACAACCTTGTTTGTACCTTTTCATAGGATATAAATATACCCAAAAATGTATAGAAGCGTGGGTCAATTTCGTAATTCAAAATGGTCTTCTTTGACTTTTCATTGCAGACCAGATTATGTACAATTGATCCTTGTTCTTATTCCGATACATATGATTTTACACATATGAATTCGTGATTGAGTGTTCTTGATATCCAACATCTGGTATCAGAGCAAATTCCAGATCGTAGAAGATATCAATCGAACGTTTTCATAAATACAACTGCTGCGCAAATCGAAAAGATCAAGAACACATATCTGCTACACAAATCCGAAATCAAAAACAGAAAATTCTGGGCACGATCAATCAAGGATCAGACACCAAAGAACGAAGAACAACCAAACAGGGTTGTGGTTTGCACGAATTCTGGGCAGGAATCATACAATCATATGAACATATTCAAAATGAATCATCGCTTGAAATAAGAAGGAAGCAAAATACAAATTGAAAGGGCTGCATGCAAAGAACGCATTTTTCAAGGCTTCGTTCAATGGAATTAAAGAAATGGATTCAAGAACTATCGAATTAGAGAATCACGACCAAGAAATCCGCTGCACATATATACAAAATTCGCTAATCAAGAAGGATCATAGAACGACGAAGGATGATTGCGAAATTTGAAAAGGCTGAAAAAGAGGAATCAAACACTAGGATTCGGTTTGCTAACACCAAATTTACAATCAATTGTTTTTCCATATTATTGTGTATATCAATTTTATTTCAATTGCATACATCGGTCCAATTTACTATCCAATTGGAATCAAGGATCTGCCGTAACCGCCAAAACCATGAGGCGAATCTACGTTTATTCAGATGTGAAATCAATTGAAGATACATGATGAACAACCAACACATGGTTGTGATTTGTATGATATATATATATATATACAAACGAAAATCAAGTCATTAAAACAGGGTCCAGTTTCGGCATGGTGAAGAGACGATCAGAAAACAGAAGAATCAAATAGGTTATTTGCAGAATTAGCGACTGGATCAGAAAAGCAAAACGAAAGGATCACACACATCTGGATCGAACACCTTCACCAAAATCTCTAACTTACAGCGACACATTAATGACAGAAACAGCGACAAAATGAAGAATTTTAGCAACAGGATGAAAAAAATTTTTATGACAAAGATAGTGACCAGAACATACGTGTCAACATACCATCATGATAAAGGAAGAGCAGAAAACATTTCAAAAGAGAAAAGGTGCAAAACTACTACAGGTACTTAAAGGAATTTTATTTATTTTCAAAATGAAACCGAGTTATCTATACTCTCATTTTGATGCATTTGAAACCAAATCGAGATTCTGATTGCGATAGCAAGAGTTGATACCCATCATATCAGTATCGCATTGAAGGGTAGAAAACACTACAAAAGGGATAAGGCTGCAACAAATTAGAATCCCTACTGAGACTCTGAATTGATTATTGTACTCACAAATGTACGATACACAATGATTTGATATCCAACAAACTTGGATTAGATATATGAGAAGGAAATGGACCAAAATCGGATCAGGGAGGCTTGATGATTATTTTTAACATCAAATAGGAAATTAACAAGCTTTCTTTTGACGGGTCACACCAGCTTGAACCCGAGATTATCCCTGTACCATCCGTGAGGTGATCAAAACATAAAGATTATTATTATTTGGTTGAAAAGTTACCATGAAAGAAACATTAAGGTATTCGACAATTATGATACGATTAGCTGATGAGAAAGGAGAACTTAAAAATAGTCCATACGATGCGAGGAGTGGAGTTTATGATCGATGGAGGAAGGCTGAAAAGATAGCAGTCATTTGAGATGAGACAAATAAACGATCAAGCAAACGAAAGAAACAAGATGGGTCATCACACCCAGAAATTGGGCATACTCTCCAAGGATTATTGAAGACAAGATTAAAAGATTAATTTATGCTAGATGAATACAATTCTAGCTTAGGGGAGTGTATTAGAATGTAATCTAGACTTAGATTATTTCATTATGTATTTTATATGTTTTTGGTCACAAGGCAGAAAACGAAAGTCAAACATGAAAAAAGTCAAAGGCCGTTATTTAGCGGTTATTTACGGTTTTCTGGTACCCCAAATGAATGGGTGTAACAACCTTGTTTGTACCTTTTCATAGGATATAAATATACCCAAAAATGTATAGAAGCGTGGGTCAATTTCGTAATTCAAAATGGTCTGCTTTGACTTTTCATTGCAGACCAGATTCTGTACAATTGATCCCTTGTTCTTATTCTGATACATATGATTTTACATATATGAATTCTTGATTGAGTTTTCTTGATATCCAACACCATTTTCATATTATATGCAGATTGCTTCTTTTTTTTCTTAAGTTTCCAAATTGGTTGTGTTCTAAATTGAGTATTTAAGATGACTACATTAGATATTGATTTTGGGTTTGATTTGGATTCTGGTAGTTCTTCATACCTGTTCAAGTGATTTTGTTGGTTTTATTGTGGATTCAGTTTTATTGTTGTCATTGGTGGTACAAGAAACCTTCCCTACCAAAAATATGACCACCAAGAAAATGGTGGTGTGGATGGTTCATGGTGAAAAAGTAACCAATAAATAATCTAAAAAAATTAATTAGTAACACTTGAACCAGATTTTTGATTGTCTGTTACTCCATCATTCATGTTTATCATGGTGCTTTCCTTTCAGGTTCTAATATGACATATGATATAACGGTTCAGGAGGTTTTACCCATGTTGAATACACTTTGATGTCTCAATCCGTTTCACCCGTTCAACCTGCTTCCATTTTAGCTAAGTTTGAAAGTCACTCCTTTGACCTATCAGGGAAAGTGTAACCCTGATTGACCCGTTTACTCATGGAACAATAAGAAACGTGTCTCGGTTCTCAACTCATAAGGCAAAAAGTTGATCTTTTTTTATTCTTTGCCTTGCAGATTTTGACGAAAATGCAGAATGTGCTCTTGCCATGTCCCAAAGTGAACCCTTTGTATTCTCTGAGGTGATGTACTGAAAAACATTTTGTGTTTTGTTTTGCAAAACCATGGTTTTGGTTACATAAAAAGTTTAGTTAATAGTTATTTTTTTTTGTTTTGGTTGTGGCAAGCAAGGAAAAACCAGTTGTGTTGTGGAGTGATGTGCTACGAACTATACGCAAAAACCTACAAGTTCTAATATTTGTAATAAAACGGACAAACCTAAACTAACGCGCACAATACGGCAAGTGTACCGATCGTTTGCAGAATAGATAGATAAGACCGAGTATCGAACCTACGGACACTGTATGTACAGCGAAATACTGACTCAGATGCAGGATAACTAATTACAAAAAAGGGGGGTTTCTTTTATTTAAGAGAGAAATAAACTATAGAAAATAAAGGAAAAGACGAGGACAAACAAACTAGCGTGAGAATAACTACGGAACGAAAACAGATAGGGTGAAAGCACTACCTAGGCCCGAATCCTACACGTGTCTGACGAAGGTTCTATCGGTAATGGAACTGATGTGATACCGGGATCTTAAAATACTAAACTCAAAGGGAACCTAGAGCACCCTCGACCCTTCTCAAGGATTGTCAACTAAGAGACCTAAAAGCCGTTAAACCACCGGCTGGACGGGTTCCCCTCACAGGTCATCCAGTCTACTCAAGAAGTATCCGCTAGACAATCTACCTCACAGCGCGAAAGTCTCAATACACCTAAGTGCAAGGGATAACTAAGAATTTCCTATTGGACTCGGTAAACAAGATGTGAACGACGAACTAGACAGACCTTCTCACAAAGATTCTAAACTAGCGATCAGACACACGAGATAAACCGACAGTCTCTCACCTCACAGCTATTAAGATTGGTTGAATATTTAGATTTACCAATTCACGAATTTCATTCCTATGGAATACTACGTCTAGCAAACCATCCAATAATCAAAAACACACGGCAATTGATCTAGCATGCACCTATTATATGAAAGACATTCATCAAAGCACATGAGGACTGAAAAATCATTTAATTGATAATACTAAATACGCATACACATCCAATGATCAAAACCAAGTTTGTTACATCATGAGTTCTTCACATTCAAAAGTTTCAAAAACCAACAAAAACCAATGTTAAACATGTGCAATCATCTTGACCTAGGTAGACAACAAGAATCTAGCCAAGAAACATGTTCAAAATTATAAAACAATAAGTAACTAAGCTGTTCATCATGTTAGAATTGACAAGAAAACAAGAATGAATCAAAAATATGTAACCCGAGGAGAATCCGGCTTCAATTCTTCGATCCCAACGCTTGCTCTTGATCAATATCCACTTCTCCTCCTCCTTTTCGTCTTTTGCCGTCACTTTCCGTCGCCTCCAGCCGCTCCAGGCTCGTTCCCCCTCGTGTCTTCTAATTTTTGGTTTAAAAAGGGGTTTCTGCGAAAAACCACCCGTCGCGTAGCGCGACGGGATCTTGCACACTCCTCGCGTAAACAGTCGGACAATCATTAAAAGGGCAATTCTGACATTTTGCAATCCTCGCGTAGCGCGACGAAATTCCAAAATCTGTCGCGCTACGCCACAGGGGTAAAAATCCAGAAAGTTTCTCTTTTTTTTTCTTATCCACAGCCCTCTCGCACGAACTGGAAACTCGTTCTTCTTCGTTTTCAATCATATTCGCTTCCTTTGTGACCTAACAACCAAAATATATAGAAATATTAAGTACGAGCAGTTATAGAAGAAAACCGACGCAAAACAAACACAAAGTGGGAATAAAATAGACAGTAAAACGGATGTATTTTGCAATACATCACATCCCCACACTTAACTCTTTTTCGTCCCTGAAAAAGATTAGAATAAAGAGATCAAAGATTAGCGAGCCCGAATTAAATCATTTCATATCAACAAGGGGAAATACCGACATAGAAACCGTGATTGCTGGTATACTGGTCCATTTTAAATCTAGGAAACTAAACAAGCCAAAAATATTTTATATATTTACCCAATTAACCGTGACCCACATCCTCTTGGCACTAAGCTACCTACTTTCGGGCTTGGCAAAGATTAGTTATGATAAGCTATTTTAACGAATTAACTCGTGAATATAAAATACTCTTATGTTTTTTCCATCAGATCACTTGCAATAATTTACAGCTGGCCCATATTTATTATTTTATTTATTTATTTATTTTTTTTTTTATCAAGCTTATAGCTTTTTGGGCATCTTTTAATTTTGATCAGCAGCGTGAACCCGTTATGCGTCTATAGCAACAGGGCGACGCGCTCCTTTCCCAGGTCTCTGCCATCACAGAACAGAGGAAAAGGGGGAAATAAACTAGAAATTCTATAGACACAAGATTCGAGCAAATTAGGACTTTACCTACCGCACCCTACTGGTTGGAATTACACTATCGGCCTAAAGGAATGTAGAAACCACAAGTTAATATTATTCTTAATTAAATTTTTCAAGGGTTTGCTAGATAACTAGACCTACCAATACATCACAAGTTTGCTATGATTTCCTTCCCACAAGTTTCAATTAAATGATAATCAACGAACTGCTAAATTATTTTTCTCATAACTTCACAATCAATTCATGAACAATTTCAAATTTTTTTTTTCAAATAAAAAAAAAAAACGCACTTTAAACGAAAAAAAACAAAACTAAACGACAGTGTCTCATCCCCACACTTAAACTTTGCATTGTCCTCAATGTAGGAATGGAAACACGACTCAAAAACAAAAACAGGGAAAAGTAAAAGAAAATGGAAAAGACTTAGCTGGTATTTTGGCGGGTCAATATGCTCCAAGCATGCAGCAGCTCCCAAAGCCTTGTTGAGGATTCAGCATCCCCACACTTCGCTCTCGTTGTGTTCTCGCTGCTAATTTTTTTATTTATTTATTTATTTTTTTTGCGTAGCGCGACGGGGGACGAGCAAAGCGTCGCGTAGCGCGAGGGGTGGAATTTGACAGAAAGTTTCGAAATTTTCCAGCACTTAGTCAAATTTCTCACCCCTTATTTCCCAAACCTTCCAACCACCATTTACAAAAACAAACATACCTGGGGACCCGCATTCTGCTGCTAAAAGCTCTTCCAAAAATCAATTATAATCCCTGCATGCAAACATCAAAACACAAAACCTGCAAACCGGGTACTCCAATGATATGTAACTGGTTTTCCACAACCCGAATGGAGATTGAGTACGGGTTATGAAAAACCAAACCTGCAAAACAAAAACAAGCAAAACCCGAGCAGCATAACACTGACACAAATAATAGAATAAAAATAAAACTAAACTAAACAGATAATGTACAAAATACAAGCAGCCATAATAATGAGGACGAATCACAGAACATGAGAAACAACAAACACAATGACAGCTAAAATAAAGCAAATAAATAACTAAAGCGAAAATCTGGGTTGCCTCCCAGTAGCGCTAAGTTTACAGAAGAGTCTTCAGCCAGACTCGTGCCTCACAAGTAAACTCAATCAGGAGGCCTCTCCTTAATCCTCTTCCCATCATTTTTACTCGATCTCATTCTCTTGTCGATGGACGGGAAGAATCCAACAACCAGGCCCAGAAGACTCGAAACAGACTCGAGTCGGGCCACCAAGACTTGAATTTTCCTGGACCGAACTGTATGCCATGCATGTAATGAGGAGCATGGTCGTCTCTGCAGTCTGGAACAACTGCAGGACCTCTAATTGAACAGGTTTGTGTCCTCGAAATGCGCCGGTCCAGGCGCTCTCTCGCCCCATCCCGTGGCACGTTGGATCTGGATGGCGATCCATAATCATCGTCGTCATCCACGGGCCGGCTATCATCATCAGCGATCCCCACACTTGGGGTTTGCTCATCCTCAACAAGAAGTGGTCGCTTCATCTCCATCACTTCTTCTTCATCCTCTCGGTTTGGTGACTGCTCGATAACCGCTGCTGGCTCTCCATAAAGTAATGTCTCGAGAGTAGTAATGTCACCAACAGGGTCAAACACCTCATCAGCCTCTTGAGTTGTAAAACCAACCAACTCGTCACCAAACTCAAACTCCCAGGATAGTACATGCTCCTCCACCTTCGTCATGTCATCCTCTATCCTGGCTTTCTCACTTTCCTCATCAATCTGATCATTAGGATGCTCTGTGGTCATGGGATCAGATGAAAACTCCAACTCATCATCAGAATCGGCCCACAATGCGGAAATCGGCTGAATTGGGACATCCTGCTGAACCAGAGGTGGGACTGACTCGTCCATTAACGTCTCTGGTCCTGGTGTGTCGAATACTTCACCTTCCTTTTCCCATCGGGCCTCCATCTCAGCAAACCGGGCACTCCAATCAATCTGCCTGACTTCTTCTGCTGATGGGATGTGAAGACTCTCCTCCTGCGCTCGGAAGTGAGCAACTACAGCCTCATCTACACTCGGAACAAGTGTATCCTCTACAGTAAAAATCACGTCTCTCTCCACATCAGCTGGTCTGTCCGCCTGCAGATCGTGCCTCAAATAAGCTTGGATGTGTTCTTCTACATCCGAATCCTCAAAATCAAATATATGCCGAGCCGGAGGTGGGACTTGGGAAGAACTATCGGAAATAGCAAAAACTCCGTTGTCCGTTCTCGTCTCCGGCTCTAATGAATCATCAATCACAGGATCCTCTATCTGCTTCATAGATGTAGCCATTGCAAGTTTAAGAGCTTCAATCTGACTTGTCAGAAGATCCATCTCAGCTCTCCATTTGATGTTTTTGGCTCTCGCTTCCTTCTCCATCAGCTCCATCAAATGGTACGATCTCGCCAACGCATCATCCTCCTAATATCTCTCATCGTACCGGTGCGCAGAATACCCATATGAATAAAAATGCTGACATTGCTGCGTTCAATGGGGTCCACCACAATTCTCGCACCACATCTTCCTCTTCTTTCAAAGTGGGAATAAAATAGACAGTAAAACGGATGTATTTTGCAATACATCATGGAGTATTCATGATCACATCTCCACTTTGGCAACAAATTCTAGAGCTGTATCTAATGGTGGTAAAAGCCTAAAGACCGGTGGGATTGATGATAAACCACCTTGTGAGATCCCTAGATTGAATGTTTATTTGTTTATATGTTTTGATATTGAATTTAGTTGCTTTAATAAACTATTAGCATTATAAACCGTATGGTTGTAGAGTTGGTCATTAGAGTAGTTTGTTTCTTCTATTTCGCCTTTAAATGGCAACATAATGTTAGAGTAAATTCCATGTTCAGAGGTTAGGAAGATTTGGTAAATTCTGTAGAATATAAATTGTGTTGCTTTAATCGACTAGCAGACGTACTATACAATATATTATGATGGGATTGATAAACTAAATGAAAACGAGTATCGCGTTATAAATTGTCTCCGATACCGCATCGCGCGGGTTTTCAACTAGTATGAATATATTCATATAAATATACCAACACATACACATATTTCTATTTTCTTTAAAAGTAACATCACCGAACCATATACCAAACTATAATTCAAAATGCCAATATATATATTTTGAGAAAAAAAAGGAGATTATTATACTGCCATGCTCCACTACCCATAATGATGAGTGTTTCTTTGTTATACTTTCTATAATATCTCAAAAGAATTACCCCATTAACTAAAATAAATAAATATTTAAAACAAAATGTAGTTTGTTTTTGTTAAAATAAAACATTTAATTAAATAATTTTCATTACAAAGTTATTAATAATTAAATCTTTGTCGAAAATTGGTGGGAAATATTGTGGGAAATGCTTTTGTGGGAAAGTTGTCGGAAATCTGTTTTAGTGGGAAAATTGTCGGAAACTTTTGTCGGATTGTGGTGGGAAATATTTTCCCACGACCCTTTTTCCCACAAAGCGTTTTTGGTCGGAAGTTTGTGGGAAACGTCGTTTTCTGACGAATTTATCACAAAAAGCTTTATGAAAAAACTGTTTAATTTGCAGTAGTGTGATATGAATTTGAGAAGCTATAGAACCAAACAATTGACCTTACAAATACCATGTAGTTAGTAGAAACTTACAAATAAATAATTTAAAAAGGTTAAAGTTTGCATTTCTTGAATAAACTATGAACAAACCATTGGTATGTGTGTTAAGCAGTTAGAGTTAGAGGTATGAGGTATGAGTTAACGGGTTAAAATTTGTAGTTGGAATTGTGTTTGATAAAAGCAATTATAGTTTAAAAGTATAAAACAACTTCATTATATCATCTTCCAAAACCTCCCTTTGACAAAGCCAAATGTAAAATCATATGGACCCGGAGATTTCTAACTACCACAGTCCCACACCGCATTTTTCACCTTATCAACGGTGAACTCGAACTCCAGCAAGAAACAGTCTACCGAAGAAAGAGATTTAAAGAATCGACTTCTAGCATTCGGTTTGATCCCAAATACCTGGTAGTAGTTTATGAATCTTTCTAAGTAATTGTCTCGTTGATATCATAAAAGGTAAATGGTTTTCTGTTAATGAGTTCAAACTATTACTCGAGTTACATTTCTTGTTGATAAGCATAAAGCACGAGCTCGAATAATCTCATAGAACCATGTTTTCAAGTACAACTCATAGATTCTTGTTACCAAATAAAGGTAACAAAGTACAAACAAAATCAGAGAATAGATTGAAACTTATGATATCACTTTAAATGAAAGACCTCTCTAAGCGGATGACTAGTAAAATAAAGTTTATGTAAACCTTAAATTATTTTATAAACTATTGACCTTGTTTGAAAAAGATGTATTTGTAACCTGTATAAAATTATCAAAAGCTCAATTTAAACGTACATTAATTATCATTAAATTGATGTGTCTAAGAATTTGTTTGTCTAAAATTAAAGTTCCAAGTTGTTCAATTGACCCCACAAAGCATCTTTTTTTCTTCTTTCATATTTCTTCTTTATTCAGTTATTTGACATGTTTGTTTTATTTGAAGTCACAACACTTACAACTGGACTGTGGATCAACCGTGTTTTTGTGTGCACCATTATTGCTCTTCATATCTATATCTATATTAGTTTTGTTTTGATCTCTTGCCCATATCTATCACAGTGGAAGCAGTGACGGACCCAGGAATTTTTTTTAAGGGTCGATTGACAATAATTAAATATTAATTTTTTTCGGCCTGAGTCGGGTCGGGTCACACAATAAAACGATGAAAACTAACAAAATTATAAACGAATATAATAATATAATCCTAAAAAGTTATTGGGTTAAACTATTAAATGTTCTGTACGAGTTCACTTTTTGAAACAATATCCCTATAATTGTTCTGTACGAGTTCACTTTTTGAAACCGAACCATTACATCATCTATATGAACTTTTTTAATCAACTCTTTTTCAATATAACAAACACAACTATCAACTCTTTTTTCAATAGTTTATTAGGTGGCCTTTTTTTTTTAAAGTTATTGGGTTAAACTATTAAATGTTTGGTTTAAGAGGTTTATAACTAATGGGTTATTGGTCAATTCTTATAGAGTTAAATGTTTTGTTTAGTTGGTTTTTATTTATAAATTTATAATCCTAAAAAATATTTCTTTAAGGTCGGTGTCAAAATTTTATGGGAGTCGCTGTTAAAATTTTATGGGGTTGCTCGGAAATAGACCATATATATAACCAAAAAAAAGAAAATTTATCGGTGTCGGCCGACCCGCCGACACCAATGTAGGTACGCCAATGAGTGGGAGTATGATTGAGTCATGTATTAACAACCGTCTTTTTATGAGCATGCTTCTCTTCAAAACGTAAAGGACATATTATGTAATTTTCTTAGATAAAGAATATAAATTAAAATTTGGTTAATATCTAAAACGAGTAAAATGTAATTTAAAAAAAAAATAGGATTAGTTTTATATCATTACTTAGACACCTCATATGTCAAATCCTTTTTTTTTATTTTATAAACTTTTTACCCGTTACAGGTAGGATTTGTTAATTCTTTAATAATATATAAAAACAGCATATCTCCACAATATTAATTTGGTATTTGTAAGCGACTTTTTTAATATTTTTTCTTAATATCAAAGGATAAATGTGCAGTTTGAACTATAGATCATACACGATAAAGGAACTATAATACCATTTTATTAAACCGATTATTTAAATATTGTTACTTAACTCTAATAAATAAAGTTATATTAACATATAAGATTAGATTCAGGTAAAATGAATTTTAATTGTAAGAAGGGTGAGAAGGAGTTAGAGTCATTAGATTAAATTGTAGAAAATATTTAATGGTTGATATTAAATTGTAGGAGAAAAAGTTGTTGGAATGATATTTTTGTCTTGGAACTTTTGTTGACTTTTTATCAAGTTCCCCCCTCATTTTTAATCGTTCATAAATTTTACATACGACATTATTTTTTTTAAAAAAATTACACCATAAAAACGAACGTTTTTTTATCTTTAAAACGAGTATAGTGTCGTTATAAACAAAAACGATTTTTTTTATGTTTTTCTGCTCATTGTGTAATTAGTCAGATCAATGTGTAATACAAGTTCATTGTGTAATACAAGTTCAATGTATAATACAAGTTTATTGTGTAATACAAGTTCAATGTGTAATACAAGTTCATTGTGTAATACCACGTCTGGTCATTGTGTAATACAAGTTCATTGTGTTATATGTATTTATCATTATGTTTTACGTTTTCCAGCTCATTGTGTAGCTAGTCAGGTCATTGTGTAATACAAGTTCATTGTGTAATACAAGTTCATTGTGTAATACCACGTCTGGTCATTGTGCAATACAAGTTTATTGTCTAATTAGTCAGGTCATTGTGTAATTAGTCAGGTCACTGTGTAATACAAGTTAATTGTGTAATACAAGTTCATTGTGTTATACAAGTTCAATATGTAATACAAGTTCATTGTGTTATATGTATTTATCATTGTGTTTTACGTTTTTCAACTCATTGTGTATTACAAGTTCATCGTGTAATACAAGTTCATTGTGTAATACCACGTCTGGTCATTGTGTAATACAAGTTCATTGTGTAATATAAGTTCATTGTGTAATTAGTCAAGTCATTGTGTAATACAAGTTCATTGTGTTATACAAGTTCAATGTGTAATACAAGTTCGTTGTGTTATATGTATTTATCATTGTGTTTTATGTTTTTCAGCTCATTGTGTAGTTAGTCAGGTCATTGTGTAATACAAGTTCATCGTATAATACCACGTCTGGTCATTGTGTAATATCTGGTCATTGTTTAATACAAGTTCATTGTGTAATTATTCATGTCATTGTGTAATACAAGTTCATTGTGTAATACAAGTTCATTGTGTTATATGTATTTATCATTGTGTTTTACGTTTTCCAGCTCATTGTGTAGTTAGTTAGGTCATTGTGTAATACAAGTTCATTGTGTAATACAAGTTCATTGTGTAATTAGTCAGGTCATTGTGTAATATAAGTTTATTGTGTAATACAAGTTCATTGTGTAATACAAGTTCATTGTGTCAAATATTTTTCATCATTGTGTTATATGTTTTCATCATTGTGTTTTACGTTTTCTAGCTCATTGTGTAATTCGCTAATTATTGTGTAATTCGCTCAAATGTGTCAGGTCATTGTGTAATATGCTCATTGTGTAATATCACTTCATTGTGTAATATCAGGTCTGATCATTGTGTAATATCAGACCTTGTATTACACATTGACCTGGTGTATTACACATTGACCTGGTATATTACACATTGACCATTATGCCCTCCATTTAAAAATAATAAAATAACACATGCCAAGCTTAGAAGCCTTCTTACCCTTCTAATTTTTAAAACCCTTTTTACTATAAACTAACCCTTAATATATATACTTTTAAAAGTTCAATTCCTTTAATTTCTTTTTTGTAATTGATTAAATTCATATAATTATTTTTTAGGTCAAATACATAGAAACATATACATAAATGTTAAGTGGATAAACGTTTACAAAGATGTTCATTCATGAACAACGAGTAAACTACGTGACATAAACACGTATATATTTTGTTTTAACTATGATACTAGCATTACCTTTTATCATATTCTTTTATTTTTAACATTCATTATATATGTCAAACACCAAACATCCTAAACATTTACATTTTTTTGTCAATGCGGTAATCTCTGTTTTATATATTTTAAAATATGGTAAATATTGTTTAAAAGAACTTTTTTAAATAGATAAATTATATAAAAACTTAACCGTATTTTATTTGAAAGTTTTCTATTGACATCTCCTTAATGAATTAAACTTAATATAAAGTCATAATAATAAAATATATATTCGAGTTCAAATTATATTAACCAGATAAACTTAAAAAAAAACAGCCTTTGAAGATAAAAATAAAAGTATATAAACTTATTATTTTTATAAAATAAAAAATAAAAATGGGGCCGGCGAAAAAGATGACCCGGCGCTTATATGTCGCGGATGCCACCAACAAGCTTGACCTTCATCCATGCACTCCTGCTATTTTTTTACTCTCTCTCCCACATTCATATCTTTCAAATTATTTGATTCAAATTCGATTCCTTCAATCGATTTCAACTCAAGATGCTGTGCCGAGGAAGTAATTCAATAAAGTGCCGAAAAGCTGGATCGATTCCGGTGTACCTGAATGTTTACGATCTTACTTCCATGAATGAGTATGCTTACTGGTTCGGTCTCGGCGTTTATCATTCCGGCGTTCAAGGTCAGATCTCGAAGTTGTATTAGTTCATATCATGAATTTAGTTGGATTTTAATAATTCAAACTATGACTGATAATAATCCATAAAGTAATTTGATTGGTGTCAGTCATAACTTTCTTTTTTGTCATCAAGGGTAGTCTTCTAGCATAATTATCATAGTTTTACACTTGTTTTTGCTTAGCAAAATCATCATAGTGTAAATCGAGTGCTAATTTATGATTGTTATGCTACTGAGACTGTATTTGTCAACAAAAGTAAAAGTTAGAACCGAGCCGGACAACGAACCGGTCGTCTTAGAGGTCGTAAATTATATAAAAATTAAAACTATGTATATAGATACAAAATACAAAAATATTTTGTGTTTGATGTGATTTATAATTTTAATGACATATGAAACTTAAATAAATAAAACATGAAACTTTGAATACTAAATTAATTAAAAAATAAGAATTTGAAAGAAAAAAAATAAAAAAAATGGAAATTAGGTCCAACCATTCGGTCCGGTAAGTAACCGGCCGGTTGAAGCGAAAGCGGTTCAAATAGCTATAATCGGACTTGTTCAATGCCGGTTCCCTGTCTAACCGGTTCGACCAGCCGATCCGGTCCGGTTCTTAAAACACTGTCAATAAGTCATAGTTTGGATTATTAAAATTCAATTTTACGAACAATTTATTTGATTATTGTTCGTAATCGTTGTTTTCAGTTCATCGAGTCGAGTACGCTTTCGGATCTCATGAACAGGCGACGACCGGAATTTTCGAAGGCGAACCGAAACAGTGCGAAGGATTTACGTTCCGGAAGCAGATTCTGATCGGATGGACGGCATTGAATCCCGCGGAGGTCAGAAGAGTTATGGACGAGCTTGCTCACGATTACAAAGGAACTTCGTATAACCTAATCACCAGAAACTGTAATCACTTCTGCAACGATGTCTGTCTCCGGCTCACCGGAAATTCTATTCCGAGTTGGATCAATCGTCTAGCTAGAATCGGTAATCAATTAATCCGTCAACCAATTTCCACTAATTTCAACTGATTTCAACTAATTTCAAATTCCTGACATTTTTTCCGGTGATTTTTAGGGTTTTTGTGCAATTGCATAGTTCCGGCGAGTATAAAATCGACTAAAGTTGGAATTGAAGATAATAAAATTTGTAATGAAGCAGAGATTAAGGGGAAATTGAGAAGCCGGTCAAGTAGGTTTACGTCATCTTCGAGTTCTCCGGCGTCTTCGGAAAAGTCGGCGTTTACATCGTCTCCGGTTGGTCGCACCGGAAGCCATGGAAGAAGACTTCTTTCTCCCCGCCCTCCTTATGATTCTTAAGTCTTCTTCTTGTTCTTAATCTGTAATGGTAATTACATGTAGTTTAATTAATATTTGTTTGTTTTAATTTTATTTATTTTTGGAAATTTTATTAATTATCTCAACAAACTAGTGAACTCGAAGTTTCATAGATTGCATAGATTTTAAAAAATAGAAGCTAATTTTTTTTTAATGTTTTATTGGTTTTACTCAAATTTAGGTTTGATTAATCTACACACTTATATAAGTTATAAGTGATGTAAATTTATGAGAAAAAAATTCATAAATTTATATTCCTTTTTAACATAATATAATACCTAATAGGGGACATAAATTTTTTTAGTGGTGTTATTTATCGAAACTGTTCGAGAAATCGGTGTGACTCTTGTATTAGATACGTAAATAAAATATAAAAAATGAGTGTTGAATACTATACGAAATATAGATTTTTTTACGGTGTCACGTGATGATACCAATTTACATAATATAATCTAGATAAAAAAAAATTTAAAAATAGCCATGAAAGTTGTATAAAAAGTTCACGTGTACACTTTATTTTCGTGATAAAAAAACTAAGCGGTAAAAGTAAGTATGCACTTTATATAAAGGGTGTTGTTATAGATATATACAAATCGTGTAACATCAATACGGGTCGTACAACCCAAAAGTCAAACCGACAATGACCAGACATGTCACATCCGACACCCAATACGAGTCCAATAAGGATCTCGTATAGCACCAATACGGGTCGTATAACCCCTATGTGAGTCGTATAAGGGTTTGGGTGTCCAAAAATAATGTTTGAATGTACGTATAACCTGCCCATATATAAATTATAATTTCATATACCTTCCTACAAATATTAAACATACATAATATCATGTTTATAAAAAAGAAATTGTAATATTATATTATACCCATTTTAATATTTATGGCATTTATATTCTTATGAAAATATTTGGGTTATGAAATATTGAGAGATAAGGAAAAAGAGATTTATATAAAGCTATATTATAAATTGTGTTTGATAAAATGAGTAAATTTAAAATTTTAAGTGTTTTGAACTACCATATTTGATATTAACTTCTTGGTTGTATAAATATGATCTTATGCATATAAGGAATTGTCCCTTACGCCACAGGGTTTACACTGTAGAAAGTGACTATGGAGGTGGTCTACGAATGTGGAAATGTGAAATACTACGCCCCTATGGCATGGTCCACGAATGTGGAGATCTCCACGGGTGTGGAAGGTAGAATATGAAGGTTTTTTTAATTTTATTTTTACTTTTTATTCAAATATGGAGTTGTGAAACCATGCCATAGATGTGGAGATGTGTTGAAAATAAATTGAAACTAATGTGCCGCTAATGTGATAGTGTGAAAGGATGTGAAATATAGAACCATGCATGATGGCCTTAGACGCAAAAGAAGATTTTCCACGACCACCATTATGCAAAAGAAGGGTGTGAAATATAGAACCATGCATGATTTTTCTAATTATTTTGTTGTACTTTTATCGAAATTTTATTTATAAGTATAATATAATGTTAAAATGGATAGATTTATGATTTAGGCGTATAAATCGTAACAAATAATGTATATGTTATACTGAATTAGGTGAATCCGCAAAGAACATGAAGGGAGCTTTGGTTGTTAACAACTCAGATTTTTTTAGTTGGTTGGGCCTTCTACAGCTAATTGATTTTTTATATAAGATTATTTTGAATCCTTGAATTTTAAAATATTATAAGTACATTATATTATAATAAAAAGAAAAATAAAAATATATGAAACCCAATACTAAAAAATTCAATGCCAAAATTATTAACAATAAAAATGTTACAATAATTGAGAGGTAATCATGAAACAAACATTATTGTAATCCTTAAAAAGATGAAAAAATGAGTCTTTTAAAGGTGCAAAGTATAACTTTAAATGGTTTAGATTTAACTATTTAAGGATTAGTACTTTTAAGTGTGTTAATTATATTCCTCAATCATTAACGTTCAAATAATCGGAATCATATTTAAATATTAGATAAGGGTGGTGGGAGTGGAAACCGGGTAGAGCTGAACCCGAGCTCGGGTATGCAGGTACACCGCCGCACGGCTAGCGGGTTCAAGCGGGTAGGGTGAGGGGCTTTCCATACCCGATGAAAGAATCAAAAATTCGAACGTTGAACGGCTAAAAGAGCCATTGGAAATTTTTTTTTAATAAATTTAACCTCTATAAGTACATAACCAATTATCCTACTCAATACATAAAAAAATACATTCTTTCTAAATATATCACATACCATTGATATATAAACCATTTTTTTTTGTACCCACCCCACCCAAAATATGGATCGTAAGTTATACTTCCCGTCCGATTCATCAGATGATGCGCTCGACTTCGTGTTCGGCGGCGATAGTATGCAATTTCTATGTGATGTTGTCGCCCAAGCCGAAGAGGAAGACACAACTACATCATCAAGGACATATGTACACCGTGATCGTGAATAGGCTCTACAGAATCTAATAAAGGATTATTTCCTTTACGAAAACCCAACACACGGAGAAGAGAAGTTTCGAGATAGGTTTCGGATGTCGAAGAGGTTATTTTTAAAAATAGTTGGCGATGTAGAAGCTAGGTTTGAATATTTTCAAGATGGTGAAGACGTGAGGAACAAGAAGAGTTTCACGGCGTTACAAAAATGCACGTCGGCGATTAAACAACTCGCAACAGGTAATCCTCCCGACGAATTCGACGACTATTTAAGTATGGCTAGGAGAACCTCAAGTGAATGCCTAGAGTATTTTGTAATGTCATAATTCAGTTATACGGGGCAGAGTTCTTACGTAGACCGACAAGCCACAACATTACACTTTTGTACATCGCACGTGAAGAAAAACATGGCATTCCGGGTATGGTCGGTAGCATCGACTGTACACATTTTATTTGGAGAAATTGTTCGACCAGATTGCGCAGGCAATATATGAGAGACGATCACCAATACCCGACGATCATGTTAGAAGCGGTGGCTTCAAATGTTTGTGGTTTTGGCATGCGTTTTGTGGTACACCCGACTCTAACAACGACATCAATGTTCTTAAACAATTGCCACTTTTTACCAACGAGGAGCTTGGAACCGCACCTAAGTGTCCATTTGAAGTTAATGGTCGACTATACAAACGTGGATACTATCTTACGAACGGGATCTACCCTACTTGGTCTACGTTTGTTAAATCGTTCCCATTTCCAACAATCCGTAAGGAAAAGGCATTCAAGAAGCTGCAAGAGTCGGCAAGAAAGGATGTCGAGCGAGCTTTCGGTGTATTAAAAGCGAAATGGGGTATACTTCGTCGACCAAACCGGCATATTAAGTTGGCGAAGATTAGGAACGAGTTATATACGTGCATGATATTGCATAATATGATCTTAAAAATGACTGAAATGCAATATCACCGATCTACATAAAGGATCCTCCAGTCGAACCAGTTATTGACGATAACATCATTTCGGAGTTGCACGATGTAGCTACACATATTAGACTTCGATTTAATCTTGTGGAACATGTTGCGAGAAACACCCCAAATTTGGACAAAGACGAAAATTAGATGAATTTTTTTTTATTAATTACTTTTTTATGGTCTTTTTATTTATTGTTGTGTATTTTTAATTAATTAATTAATTTTTTAGTTTTTAAATTTGTTTTAATTTAAAAAAAAATGAGGTGGGTTGGAGGGTACTTGGAGGGCACCACTCCAACCATGTAGGGTAGTTTGGGAGGGTAGTTTGTCTAAATGAGGTGGCATATTCTCATTGGTGGGTTTTAGATGGTACTTTTGAGTGGGAGGGTACCACTCCCACCACCCTAACTATGTTAGAATCTCGTGTTTTACACGAGTTTAATAAAGTAAATATTAAATAGTTAGAAACGAAGATTTATAAATTATAAAAGATATATTAAATAGTAAAAACTTTTGGAATTAATAAAGGAAATATTAAATAGTTAGTAATAAAGAAAAAATAAGCAGGAAAAAGATTATTGATGTCACATAGTTGTGACATGTAGCGCAACCAGTTACTTATTTATTAGGTATAGATTTCCACATAATTATAACGCATGACATAACAAGTTACTTATTTATTACGTATAAATTTTAAAAAGTTATATGTTAAAACATGTAAATGAGTCGAATAAATTAAAGACTACATATGACCCGTTCATGAAAACATATTACCTACCGGTTGAGAAAGTCACATTTTACATCAATAACAAATTGCATGTTCATTACTTTAAGTGTAAGTTTAAAATTCGTTATATATGATGCCATTTATGACAAAATCTGTTATATTTTCGTGCAATTTACCCTAATACATAATAGGGACACTTTAAGTGTTTCATGTAAATAAAAAGTTTTACATGAATGTAATGATCTAGGGGATGCCATTTGTTTTGCCAGGTCTTTCCAATGTCGGGGACAGCAGCAAACCACCTTTTTTATTCACAAATGATTGTGATTGTGGAGTTGAGGGTGCTAAGAAATGAATGGTACCCCTCCGTCCCTTACTATTCAAAAAATGACCAGACACCCTCTGCCGAGCTCCACCCTGCCCGCATTTTTTTTGAAGGGCCAAAGAAATGTCTCCACCTGCTGTCAACAGTCTTTGAAAAAGAGAATCTCAGGTTGGAAAATCAAGTTGTTGTCCTCTGGAGGTCGACTAACGCTTATTAAACATGCTCACCACATGTGTGATATATGTATTGAAATAGTGCATTGTCAATAAACACATATTAACACTTTGTAATACTTCAAATATTAATGGTAAAGTGTTAATGAATAAAAAATGAAATAATACTTAGACCCTAGAGAGTATGACTCACCAAGACAACAAATCAAGTGTAGACGAATTCTATACACAGATGAGACTAGATACAGACGACAATAAAAAAAACTCTAACGATTCTACATTTCTACATCAGTGAAAAGACGAAGATCTCTCGAAGACGATAAGTGAGACGACGGAAGCATAAGACTCAGACAAAAACGAACGAAAGATCAAATTTTTTGTTCCCGACTGCAACTCCAGTTTCTATACTCCAGTCTTGTTTAATCTCCAACAACTCTAGTCTCCATAGTTTCAAATATTTACACTTCCAGCCCCTCAACTTTATTAGCCTTATTAACCTATACAAAAATAGGACAAGTTAAATCTACACACATATGTTGCTTTCGGATTACTCCTTATATATTTCAACATGCATATTTATAAAAAAAAAAGAAAAAAAAACCGACAAAATTTGGATCCATCTATAATATCTGGGAATGAATCAGAATCGAAAACATGTTTTGTAACTATAAACACATGAAGTTGTTCCTCTTAGATTGGGACCAAGGGAAAATAATGGTATACAGCAACAGCTTTTTCCAATAACAAGAACAAAACATATGCCGTCACATATATGTTATCCTATTTTCCCCGGTATTATCTTTGTATTATTTGTATAATAACAAGACCGGTTAACATAACATGATTCAATATAAAGTTAAACATGTTAGTGTTTGGGGTAAACGTGTTTAGGTCATAAACAGTGTGACACGTTAATGACAAGATTAAAAGCATGTCTACACGGGTTTAGCCTGCTTAACCTATTTATGATACGCAAAACACATTTAAATTATTGTGCTAAATATGTTAATAGGTAGACACGACATGTTTTATGTCTCATTTATCAGCATGATGTTGTTTTATAGTTTTATAAATAATTAAATATGTTATAATATAATACTGATTGTAATTTTGGTAACTTCTATTTATCGTGTTAATTGTGTGTTATAATTTCTTAATGTAATCATGTTAAACATGTCGTGTTATTAATATTATTGGACTAGTTATATTTAATCATGTTAAATGTGTGTGTATGAACCCACTTATTAAATAGTATTTAAGAAAGTGACATGCTTAGTTAAACTTGTTATGTTAGAGTTTAGCAGTCAAGTTAAATGTGTCGTGTCGAACACGACCCTTTTAACACAACACGACAAGTTTTGTCAGCTCTACTTACATGATTTGGCTAAAAAAAAGTTGCATATGAGTCCATCTGAGCCAACTTAAATTATACAAGTGTCAATTTGAGTATACTTGAATCATTTAACGAGTCAAAAACCTTCTAACTTAAATGGCTACAAATGAGCCAGCAACACTCATGACCATTATTTGTCACTAACATATACACGTCATTGTCGGCACCAACTATGATACCCCGTCACCACCTTCACTGTGTCCTCGTTGTCGCCACCAGCACAGTCGCCGCCACCACTCTTGCCACCTTCACCCATCACCACTAGTCATCATAATAACATAGCGGGTGAACCCATTTCAACCGTAGCCATCTTAGTGAGAATCGGTTTTGACTAGAACAAACTGATAGGTTTTTAATAAGGCTCGTTTTGACCCGAACCAATTTTGCTTAAGCCGTTTTGACCTTTACCCGCACAACTGTTTTGCCAGACAAACATAAGAAAATAATAAGAGTTATAGACTTCAATTCATAACTTTATGTATTGTTTGTCTACCAAAAAGAACACTTTTATTTCTAGGTGTCACTTTTTCTTGTTATTCTGTTTTGCTAGTCCGAAGTAAACATGCCCACTATCTAATCTCCCATCAATTAGGGGCTAAAAGTTGTTTACTTCGATCTTTTGTGTATAAAATAACGAATCAAAGACCATCAAATTTGAACTATTTAATTATGAATATATAGATTTGATTGTTTATTTTATCTCAAATCTATCAATTTGTTAAATTAATAACTTTAGGTAAAAGAAAAGTCAATGTAAACGAATTAAAAGTTGGTCAAAATCTAATTTAAATGCATATGGCCTTTAAAATATTCTATAAATGAATTAAAAATAATAATAATAATAATTCCTCTTAGTCATAACCGTTTAACTTGGTACCTAATACCATGCCCCACAATGAGGGGTCAAGATCTAAACTTGTTAACAAATTTATTAGTGTTTATTCCAAAACTAAGAAGACACTCACCTAAAGTCACAAGGCTTCTAGCTTGCTTAGTTATTTTCACATTGATAACAAAAATGCTAGTTTTGCTTGTTTATGTAACAAAATTGTTAATTTTTTTGTTTATACAACAAAATTGTTATATTTTCTTCTTTATATAGTAAAATAGTGATTTTTCTTTATTTATGTATCAAATCTTATTTTACAATGCATTAGATATACTTGTTTAGGTGTTAAGTTGCGAAAACAATGAATTGAGGACATATTTGACCTGCTTGGACCGGTTTTTTTATCTGAAACCTAATTCGCTTATAAGTTAAATAAAATTTTCTGGGTCATAGTTAACTCTCCACCCATTCTTTTACCCCCTGCGCATGATGAATTACTAACTTATTTAAAACATATGGGGTCAGCAGTAATACATTGTGTATAATAACATAAGATTTGCTATCATCTCTAAGTAAAACTTCATATAAGAAATTCTGAATTACATTACAAGTAATAAGCAACCTTAATAAAGTAAAGTTTTCATTTATTATATTTTAAATACCTTGTTTTAATTTTGAACATGTTTGTCATATAATGTAAAATAAAAATCAATAATGAAAATTATTTCAAAATAGGAAAAATTAAAAAACAAGGCCGGGACCATTTTCAACCTCAAGGAGACAAGGACCTAGAGGTGAACAAAAAAAACCGGAACCGTCCAAGGAACCGGAACCGGTTCTTCACGAAAACCGTTTCTTCAAGAATCAAACTGGAACCGACCCTACCCGTATGGTCTGGATATGTTTCAATATTTCTAGTCAAAACCGGTTCTTAAAATACCCGAAACCGGTTCTACCCAAAACCGGTTCTCTCCAAAACCGGTTCTCTCCCAAACCCGGTTCTCCCAAAACCGGTTCATCCAAAACCGGTTCTAAAACTGGTTCTCTCCCGAAAAACGAAGACAATCTAGTTTTTTTATATAATTTATCTATGTATTATGAGTTTATGTTTTAAACATTTATCTATTTTGTAACATTTTAAGTTTTTAATGTTATTGGACTTTTTAAGTTAGTTATTTATATGTTTAATTAATGTATTTATATGTTTAACTAAGTTTTTCGAATAGTCGGAAATAGGTTCTTGAAATACTCTCCTTGAATTACCGGAACCGGTTCTTGAATACCCGGAACCGGGTACATAGGTCCGGTTTTTCTACCAAGAATCGGCCTGGAACCGGAACTGGTTCTTGAGAACACCCGATTTGTGCACCTCTACAAGGACCTAGCTTTTGACGATGAGTTCAATAGTATGTTAAATCCGTGCTTTCGTTCCGGTCCGTTCTGGTTAGGTTCGAGCTTTGTGTATCGTTGCTCACAACTAGCATATAACAAACACATTCATAATCCATCAATGACTAAAATAAAACATTTGAATCGTTCTTAAGATATCTCTACCTCCTTCGTCTTGCCAGATCTTGATTTCTCAAAATTAGTAAACGAAAATTAGAAGAGGCATTTTACATTTAGCTAATAAGTAATAACCACTCTTATATATTGGGCTGGGGTATTATTGGCCCAAATACATTCGGCCCATTTGATAAATTCTGCCTCAAAATTTCGGCCCATTAGGTAAATACAAATCTCAACTGGGAATCTGGGATGAGCTTTTGTTTGTACATTTGGTTTATATGTTTCTAGTCATATCTATAATATTGTAGTATAAAACATATGGGGTTAATATTAGAGCATGTGTTATACTCACGTGAACGGGGAGGGAGGAGTTGGTCACGTAGAATCACACTCACGCACATGCTACGTCTCCCGTGAGTGAGTGGCCCATGAGCGGTGACTTCGTGTGAGTATACTCACGTTTGTGAGGGCTTGATGAATTTGATTTGTTTGGTATTATTGTTATTCTAATAATATATTTATTAATTATCTAATTTGATTTTTCTCTAATAACTTATGCTTGTTATTTTTTTTACAAAAAAACTATTAAGAGGATAATGAAACCGGTATCCAAGTTGTATTCAAAACAAATTTTAACAAAAATTACTTTTATTACGTAATGTTTAATCATGTTTTTTTTATTATCATGTAATGTTTTTTTTACTATTAATCGGAAGTTTCAATTAATCTTTTATTTATGATTTATTTTTATATAATAAGTAATTGTTTAAAAATAAATTTTTTCATTGGTTAGATTGTATAGGATACTAGGTTATACTTAAAACTATTAAATTTTTACTATCTTAATTCATATTTCATAGTTGACAATTTAAAACCGATTAAATAGGGAAGTGAGATGAGTGAATAATATTGTAACGGTTTAATATACACATGTACGGACACCATGAAAACCTCCAACTTCCTTCCTGGTTTCACTCTCATTCACTCTCTCTCTCCCATTCCTCCATTGTTATAGTACCTCCATGCACTTCACATTCCAATCTCCCATGCGCTCACACATTCAACTCACACACACAGCTCACCACATTCAACAATGGATGGTAATTCAGGCATGAGTTGGGACGAACTCAAGAATGAGAACGTCGATCTCGTATGATCTCTCTCTATAACGCTTTTCAAACCCTACATGTTCAATTGATTACGGTTTGATTAAAACACGACGAATTTGAATCGAGATTTTTGGATGATTTGATTAATCGTTTTTTTATGTTATTTTGCATGAGGATCGATTGATTTCGTAATCTGAAATATTATGTTGATTACTGAAGGAGACTGTTCAATTGATTGACGATTTCATGATTCGTTTTAGGCTAATTGTGGTTTTGTGCTTCTAATTGCTATGATTTGAAAATTTGGTTTTGATTGATGCAGGAAACTGTTCCTGTTGAGGAGGTGTTTGAAACGTTGAAATGTAGTAAAGAGGGATTGACGAGTGAAGAAGGGAACAGGAGGCTTAACATATTTGGCCCTAACAAGCTAGAAGAGAAAAAGGTAGATCAATAAGTGTAAATTATTGTTAATTTATGATATTATTTTGTTAGGCTCAGGCTCATAGAGGTGATGAAATTGTGTTTGATGATATTGGAACAGGAAAGTAAGTTCCTGAAGTTCTTAGGGTTCATGTGGAATCCTTTGTCATGGGTCATGGAGGCTGCTGCAATTATGGCTATTGTCTTGGCTAATGGAGGGGTATTCCTCCTTCTCAAATCGAAAATAATTTGATTATAAATCAGTGTACCATGTGGATCCAATCATACTCGTTCAAATTGTTTAGATCTTCTTTAATTAAAGGGGAATGCTATACGCATACCACTGACATACTATTCACACATCACTGACGTGTCATACGGGCCGTATGACGTGTTGTAATGACACCTCATATGGGCCATAATGTTTCATACAGGCTGTATGAGTTGGTGTTCGCCAAAATCATACGGGCCGTGTGATGTGCCAAACCGAGACTGATGTGGCGGCGCACACCACTTTCAGAGTCATACAACCCGTATGACCATTTTCACACTGTCATACGGCCCGTGTGATGACATTAGCTAGTGTGTTTGTAGTAGAACCCTATTTAAATGATCTAAAATAATTAGGGCTAGAATAGTGTTATAGATGTGCTGTTGTTTGCTCCAGTTATCATAATCATTTTTATGCATATATGTACCTGAATTAGAATACCTAATTGCAGGGAAAGCCTCCAGATTGGCAAGATTTTGTTGGAATCACAACATTGCTGATTATCAACTCCACCATTAGTTTCATAGAGGAAAACAATGCAGGTAATGCTGCAGCAGCTTTAATGGCAGGTCTTGCTCCCAAAACAAAGGTCATAAGGGATGGGAAATGGGATGAACAAGATGCAGCTATTTTGGTACCCGGGGATGTAATTAGTGTCAAATTGGGAGATATTATTCCAGCTGATGCGCGCCTTCTAGAAGGAGATCCACTCAAGATTGATCAATCTGCATTGACTGGTGAATCGTTACCTGTGACCAAGCATCCAGGTGATAGTGTGTATTCGGGCTCAACATGCAAACAAGGTGAAATTGAAGCAGTTGTTATAGCGACCGGGGTGCACACCTTCTTTGGGAAGGCTGCTCACTTAGTTGATAGTACAAATCAAGTTGGCCATTTCCAAAAGGTATCAGTATCACAAAGACTGGGCTTAACATACTTATGAAAGGCGGCCTCTTGAAAAAGCCTAGTCCTAAAGGTTGAAAAGGGGACTGGTATGGGCCCGACGGGTCCTAACCAGGCCCATTCTATTTTCTCAATATTTTAGTTTAATATTCTATATATTATTAAAGATAATGTTTTTAAATTATAATTTCAAGAACTTTTACAAATAACTCAAATTAGTTTTATAAGGCATAAACAAATTTACTTATATATTACATGTAAAAAGGTTATTTAAGTCATGAACAAGTTACATACTGGGCTAAGGGGCCGGGCTTTAGAGCCAGACATTTGGGCCTAATAGGTCCTAGGATTGGGCCTAATGTGGATTACTAGGTTTCAATCAAATGTTAGGACTGATAGCAACTTTCAGGCCTAACCGGGACTAAAGGAACCAAACCTTTTTGGGCTCAGACCCATGCCCGTTTTTTCATACAATCTCATTTGGATTGACTTGTCGTTTTGCTTAACCAGTATTTGGGTAACAGTTTTTGATGTATTGTTTGTTAGGTGTTGACCTCTATTGGTAACTTCTGCATATGCTCCATTGCCATTGGTCTCATAATCGAAATAGTGGTGATGTACCCGATTCAGAAACGAACTTACAGAAACGGAATCGACAATTTACTGGTTCTTCTCATTGGAGGGATCCCAATTGCCATGCCAACTGTTTTGTCAGTCACCATGGCAATCGGGTCCCACAAGTTGTCAGAGCAAGGTGCAATCACCAAGAGAATGACAGCCATTGAAGAAATGGCTGGGATGGATGTTTTGTGTAGTGACAAAACTGGCACTCTCACCCTGAACAAACTCACAGTTGACAAAACTCTCATTGAGGTAAGTTTCTGAATACAGCTGAAAACAAAATTAACCAGGCCGGGCGAGTTAGATAAGAAGTTATTTATTAGCAGTCATTGACCAAAAACACAAGTTAACCGGGCAAACGGGTTGGATAACTTCATCGGTTTGATTTGTATTATTCATTAATACGGGTCAAAACAGTCAGGCCAACCTGCAAACACTTTTTTGTCCTGTTTTTAATTTTTTTTTTATAAATAACTAATTTGTTAAGTATGATTACAAAAATGATCTAAATCTTTGAACAAAAGGATTAGAAGGTTGAATGCAACAAAAATAAATTTTTTAGGCTGTTTAAAAGTTAAGGGGACGAAATTGTGACATCTAATTTAACATGGAACAACTGAAACAAACTCTATTTTTTCTTCAGGTTTTTGCAAAGGATACTGATAAGGATCAAGTGATTCTATTCGGAGCAAGGGCTTCAAGAGTGGAGAATCAAGATGCAATTGATGCTTGTATTGTAGGAATGCTTTCAGATCCTAAGGAGGTAATAGCAACAATAATTATAATAATAACAAAAAGTAACAATATTATCTTACATGAATACTTCTTTTCTTTACGCAGGCACGAGCAGGGATCACTGAGGTACATTTTCTGCCATTCAATCCAGTAGACAAGCGAACAGCAATAACATACATAGATCAAAACGGAAATTGGCACAGAGTGAGCAAGGGTGCACCTGAGCAGGTACAATAACAATCCTCTAGGTTGCAACTACTAAACCTAAGTAGCAACATGGGCGGGTCAGATAACAGGTGAAAACAGATAATTTCTTGGTACCAGTTGTAACGGTCAGATAACAGGTCAAAACAGATAATTCTCATCAGATAACAGGTCTAAACATTTATTCTATAATTTTTTTTTGTAAAGGACCAGGATGTCAGACATGATTATAAAAAATAAACATTCCAAGAGTTTCGACCCATTTGACTTGTTTTCTTTTTAGCTAATTTTTAGTTGACCCGTTAAAGATAACAAACGGCCCGAATCAACCAATTCGTTCCTATATGTACAATGATATCTCCTAATCTCTCAGATTGTGGAGCTATGCAACCAAAAGGATGATGAGAAGAAAAAAGTCTTTTCCATCATAGATAAATTTGCTGAGCGTGGTCTACGGTCTCTTGCTGTTTGCCAACAAGTGAGTTCCTACATTCCTACGTTTCTATATTTCTAGTGTTCCAAATTTTCATCTTTTGTTTTTCTGATGTAGAAATTAATGATTTGGGTGTTTATTAATTATTATACAGACGGTACCCGAGAAAACAAAGGAGAGCTCGGGAAGCCCGTGGGTGTTTGTGGGTTTATTGCCACTATTTGACCCACCAAGGCATGATAGTGCTGAAACCATTCGACGGGCCCTACACCTTGGAGTTAATGTCAAGATGATCACGGGTGATCAGTTAGCCATTGGGAAAGAAACGGGCCGGAGGCTCGGAATGGGAACAAATATGTATCCCTCTTCTTCACTTCTTGGTCAAAACAAAGATTCTGCTATTGCAGATATTCCAATTGAGGAGCTAATTGAGAAGGCTGATGGTTTTGCTGGAGTCTTCCCTGGTAAACGGTTTTTATTCTTGTCAGCTAAGGTTGGTAGAATGGACGGGCTGGGTCGGGTAACGGGCCAAAACATGTTCTTTTTAATGTGAGGCAAAACAGGTTGGGTCGGGTTGGGCAAAACTACACAGTTTTTATTAATTTGTTTTTGAATTTTATGAATAGTTAATGTGTTAAATATGATTATAAATAAGTGGCAATTGGGTAAAAAAAGCAACAACCTTTAACAGTTTTACCAACAATAGTTACACACTGAGAATATTAAACCAACCCATTTGTAGGTAAATGAGTCAGTTGCCACATCTACTATCATCAATCCCCGGTTTTAGCAACTAAAAGCTGAAACTTTTACCACCTATGTAATGCAGAACACAAATACGAGATTGTGAGGAAACTACAAGAGAGAAAGCATATATGTGGAATGACAGGAGATGGTGTGAATGATGCACCCGCATTGAAACGGGCCGATATTGGTATAGCGGTTGATGATGCAACTGATGCAGCCCGTGGTGCATCAGATATTGTGTTAACTGAGCCCGGACTCAGTGTAATTGTAAGTGCAGTTTTGACCAGCCGGGCCATCTTCCAGAGAATGAAAAACTACACCATTTATGCAGTTTCCATCACCATCCGTATTGTGCTTGGGTTCATGCTAATTGCTCTTATTTGGAGATTTGATTTCTCACCTTTTATGGTTTTGATTATTGCAATACTCAATGATGGAACCATTATGACGATATCTAAGGATAAAGTCAAACCGTCACCTTTGCCAGATTCATGGAAGTTAAAAGAAATCTTTGCAACTGGGGTTGTTCTTGGGACATACATGGCTGTAATGACTGTAATTTTCTTCTGGTTAGCAAAAGAATCAGACTTCTTTACGGTAAGATAAATGCGTTATTATTTACATGATTCATAATCAGTATTAGATGTGGCAAGATGGGTGGGTGGGTTGGGCTGAAATGGGTCAAAATGGATTCTGGTTGGTTAGCTTGACCTGACCCATTTGACCTTTTCGCAAAAAAAATGATTTGACCCGCTTGTGACAAAATATAAATAAGTTTACCCATTCACAAGTAATGGGTGGATCTAGCGGGTTGGGTAATGGGACAAATGGGTCAGGTTGAAATGGTTCGGGCTGGCCAGTTCGACCCATTTGACTTTTTTTGCAACCAGAAAAATTATTTGACCTGTTTCAAATAAAACACAATGAGTTGAGAGATTCATAACTGGTCGAGTAGGTTGGGTAACTAGTCAAAACTCCTGTTCGATTTAACCCATTTCCTACTTAGCTAAAAAAATTATTTAACACGTTTAAAATAAAACATAACCCAAATCGGTCCATGAAACACAACCCAAATTGACCAATTAATAAGTGAATGGCAGGTCGAGCGGGTTGAGTAACGGGTCAAAACAGGATTGAATTAAATGGGTCAAACTGAATTCAGGTTGATCTGTTTGACCCATTTGACCCGTTAAAATAAAACATAACCCAAATCGAGCCATGCATAAGTAAATGGGTCAAGCACGTGTACCATTCAGTAGTAACTAACGATATACAATAATGATCGCTCTTTTAGGAGAAATTTGGTGTGAAATCGATTAGAGACAATGAATACGAGCTTATGTCAGCTCTTTACCTCCAAGTCAGCATCATCAGTCAGGCACTCATTTTCGTTACAAGATCAAGAAGCTGGTCTTTCGTTGAACGCCCTGGTTTTTTACTCCTCATTGCCTTTTTTATAGCTCAGCTGGTGAGTTTATTCTCACATAGAGATGGGAAAATTGGCGGGCCGGGCAGGTTACATAACGGGCCAAAATGGTTGATTAAATTTTATGGGTCTAAACAGGCCCGTCCGGCTTGCACCAAAGCACTTTTTTCAAGAAAAAAAATAATTTCCTTTTATAAATAATCGTCAAATACGATTACAAAAATTATACTATTTCAATAAAATAAACATTTTTTAAAATAAAATAAATTGCGTTGTTTTATGCTCTAAAAATACAATTTGGGTGACTTTCTTACGTCAAGGTGGGAAAAAGAACGGGTTAGGCAGGCTGTGTAATGGGTCAGAAAGGGTACTTTTATGTTACGGGTCAAAACATTGTTCCCTTGAGACACCATAAAAATGATGGAGTCAAATATTATTTCAATAATAATTTAAAATTTGCTTGTAAAATGATTTAAGAGGTTCTATGAACTAATAAATACCATTTGGGTGTCTATCGACCCGTTTGACCTGTTTCTTTTTTAGTTAATCTATTCTTATGAACGTTGTTATTTTATGAAGATTGCTACATTAATTGCTGTCTACGCGAACTGGGATTTCGCAAGAGTCCATGGAATCGGCTGGGGTTGGGCTGGTGTGATTTGGATCTATAGCATAATCATCTATTTCCCATTAGATGTGTTCAAATTCATCATCCGTTTCGCCTTAAGTGGCAAGGCTTGGGACAATATGCTCCAGAAAAGGGTAAGCCCGTTTCGTTACTTATATTCATCAACACTAAATGATCATTATATTAATTACTAACACGCACCATTTTTGTAATCTAGACCGCTTTCACCACCAAAAAAGACTATGGACGGGGCGAGAGGGAAGCCCAATGGGCCACGGACCAACGCACATTGCATGGTCTCCAAGCACCAAATGCAAACGACATCTTGAAAGACAAGAGCGACTATAGGGAGTTGTCGGAACTTGCAGAACAAGCAAAGAGGCGTGCAGAGGTTGCTAGGTATGTTAAATGTTATCATTGTTTACTCAATGAAACAAACTACTTAAGTAACTGATTTTCTGAATTTTAGTATGAAACAGGTAAATATGATATTTTTAGTGTTATGAAAGAATAAAACGGAATTAACCATATTTAATACATTTCTTACTATAAACTTAAAAAATGAGTGGACAAAAGATGTTGACGGGTCAGCCCAACCCGTTACATGTTTAGACATGTTACCATATCTCATAACCGCATTATGGTTACAGGTTAAGGGAGCTTCATACACTCAAAGGGCATGTCGAGTCTGTGGTGAAGCTCAAGGGTCTCGATATTGAAACCATCCAACAACACTACACGGTTTAACGTCACCAAGAACACGCATTTTTGGAGAAAAAACATAAAATAAAAAGTTAGGAAAGCATGATTTTGAGAAGGTATGTTTTTCATGGAAGATCATCACCATAACCGAGATGCGGGAATAAGCCGATAAACGAGATCGGGCCGATCCGTAGCGGCAAAAAACAATGTGTTGTTCTCTACTTGAATCTCGTATTCTTTATTCAGTTATAACATTGTATTCGATTTTTCAGTTATTCAATTATTTGGTTCATATATATTCATTGAATATCATTCACACTACTGCTTACCGAGTTGTCCTTGATACCTTCAAGAAGTAACACTAGAGAGGGTCTAATCAACTTTTGGGGACTCAAAAAATAAAAAAAAAAGTTAAGTTTGTTATATTAGCCTACTAGGTTAGAATCATGTGTAATACACGCGTTGAATAAATGTAATGTTACATACTTAGTAATAAAAAAAATTTGTCTTTAAAAACCCGTGTATTACACGAGTTGAATAAAATATTACGTGAAAATTATAATTTCTATTAAGTTAATTTTTAAAACATTTTTTTAGCTGAGTATTTTTTTTTATTTAGCTGATAAATGTTAATTCATATTAAACTTTAGAAACCTGATGTATTACACGGGTTGAATAAATGCAATGTTATATATGTAATAAAGATTTACATATTAGATACTAGCTTAAAACCCATGTATTACATGTGTTGAATAAATATAACTTGTTATAAAATAACAGTTTCTAAGAAGATTTGTATGTTGAATGTCATCAGTTATTGGTGAAATAAAAAATAGTGAAGATTTAGGAAACCCGGTATATTACACATTTAAGAAGATTTACATATTACATATTTGTGAAAAACGTTTATAAAAAGAATTATAGAAATCATAATTATTTAATAGGAGAGAGAGGCGGGAAACAAAATTTTTTAAAAACAATTAAATAAATTTGTATAATTAATAGGAGAGATAGGCGGAAAAAAAAGTTGAGGATGCATGAGAGAGTGGCAAGTGTCATATCAAAACTTTTATTTATTATATACTAGCTTAGAACCCGTGTAATACACACGGGGTGAAAAATATCAATACATAAAATTTTTAAATCTTTATACATGTAGTAAGGATAGAAAACAAAATTCAAAATATGTAAAAATTAATATATAATTGGGTTTCGAAAATACGTTAATTACTATTTAATTTAATTTGACTTTCATTTACTATTTTATTGAAAATAAAAGTTCTATAATTATATTTCAAAGTTTCTTATAATAAGGGATAATTTAAAATAAATGTGTTTTATTAGTATTTTTCTAAAAATATATTATTGTTAAAATATAGTGATTTATTTAATAAGAGAGAGAAACGGGAAAAAATTATGAGAATAAATATGGAAGCGATACGTGTCATGAAAAAACTTTTATTTATTATATAGTATAGATTATAGATTAGGTGTTGGGTCAAAATATTAGTAGTCATATTACTTTGGAAAAATTCTCAAAATATGCTTATATGCTGTGTTTTAAATAAAATTTATTATTATTATGAAAAAAATTAAATATTTAATATTTTCATAAACAAATGTAAATATGAAACTTTAATAATATAAACAAATGTAGATACATTAGATATTTTCTACTCGAATCTCGTATTCTTTATTCAAATTTTCAGTTATTTAACTATTTGAACTCAAATTTATTAATTGAACATCATTCACACTACTATTAACCGGGTTGTGGTTGAGTATGCGAGAAGTAACACTACACAGGGGCAGTGGCGGACCTACCTTGGTGTAGGCGGATCGGCAGACACCGAGCCCCATCAAATTTTGACGCCCATAAAATTTGGACGCCGAGCCCCATCAAATTTTGCCAACTCAATTGGGTCTTTATCTTTTAAGACTCCCGCTTTTATAGTTTTGGATAATCTTTCATGAGATCCTGCCGAACGAGCAGGGAACGACCACGAATTTCATCTTATCACCCTAATCAATGACATAATATTCGTCCTTGTGATAATTTTAGGACAAACTTCCATGGGATCCCGTCGAACGACCACCAATGTCTGTGGTAAATATTTGATTTATAACAATAATATATTTATTAGTTTCACATCTTCTTTTACGGTTTTGATACTGAGATGCAAGTTAGATAAACACTTATATCAAATTTCATAACTAAAATTATTTGTTTTCCAAAAGTTTTCAAACCAAGAGACAAACCTGAGTTGAACATAACTCGCCTCGATTACAAACTTAATATTTTTTAATACAAAGGTTTCATGTTTCAAAATACAAATATGAAACTTATTACATCACAATTCTTTTTTTCAACACTTAGAAGACAACACCCTATACATCACACAAACCACATACCTTGATCGGTTTACTCAAGAGACGGAAATATGCAATCCTCCATGATCTACTCACTATCAATGGTCCCATAATCATCCAAAATCCAGTAAAAATTCCAATCAATATGCTAATAATCAACCCCCAATCTTCTTTTACGTCTGCCTTTTTGTTTCTTATTGCATCACGCGGTACTTCAACTTGTGCACAATCATTTGTTTCAATTAGCGGAGCTCCACAAAGTTTGTTTCCAAAGAAGCTGGACTCATTCAAGCTTTGAATTTGAGTGCTTGTTGGAATTCTTCCTGTCAAGTTGTTGTAGGATACATTAAAGCTACTCAAGAAATTTAACTTTGTCAAACTCGTGGGAAGTTCCCCAGAAAGCATGTTTACTGATAAATCAAAAGATATAAGCTCTTTCATGTCACCAATCTTCTCTGGTATCCTTCCTGACAAATGATTTCTTGATAAATTCAACGAATTTAACTCCCTAAGATACGTTAGTTCACTTGGAATGTGCCCAACGAGGTTGTTACTCGAAAGGTCCAACAGCTTCACTAGTCCAAGAATAGTGCTATAGGTGTCCTCTCGTCCCTTCATCACCAATGAATCACTCGTAATAATTGATTCAGTGCCAAAAGGGGGAGAATACTGATATCCCGACAAAAATCTTATGCCTGAAAGGACACTGATGTTGTTGAAGCATCTTGGAATATTACCGGACAAGTTATTATTAGCAAGATCAAAAATTTGAAGATTTCTAAGATAACAGAGCTCATTAGGAATATTTCCATAAAAATTGTTGGATCTAAGGTTGAGTAATATCAAATAAGTGAGCTTTGTTCCAATCCATGTTGGAATGCTTCCAACAAGTTTATTTTTGCCAAGTTGAAGGATCTTTAAACTTGTCAAGTTCATTAAAGAAGCCGGTAATCTTCCCGAGATCTTGTTACCACGGAGGATCAATATTTGTAGGTGAGATGCAGAACCCAATGTTCTTGGAATCTCACCCGACAAGTTATTATTCTCCATGTTTAAGAATCCCAAATTCGGCCACTTCTCCAAGCACTCTGGAATTACACCTGACAAATAATTATTTCCCAAATTAAGATGCATTGTCTCTTTCACAACACCGGAACACAACAAAGGATGTAATGATCCCCAAAACTCATTAGTGCCTAAGTCAACTGCCTTAATTGTTGCAGGGATGCTCAACAACGCTAACGTTCCTTGGATATGATTATTCGATATGTTTAAGTAGCTTAGCTTGTGGAACGATCCAAAGAATGACTCGGGCATGGGTGATGAAATTTTTGTCTTGCTTATGTCTAACTTCCTCAACTCCTTCTGTGATTGCAACCACAATGGAAACTGAGGTCCTAAAACCCAAGATTTCAAATACAAGTACTCCATAGATGATGGGGGAATCCAGTTTTCAACTTGCAGTCTTAAGGTTAAGTTGTTGCTTGATCCATCTAGATGAATCAAGCTAATTAGATTGGCAAAGTGAGCTTCTGTCACAATACCCGTAAGCAAATTGTGAGAAAACGCTAAATAAATCAAATTTGAAAGTTTGCCGAGGCTAACAGGAAGACTACCATCCAGTTGGTTACGTGAAAGGTCTACGATCGTCAACGATGATAGTCGTCGAATCTTGTCATGAAGACTACCATTTAGTTGGTTACTTGAAAGATCCAATAACTCCAATGATGATAATCGTTCGATTGAGTATGGAATTGGACCGTCAATTTTATTTTTACGAAGATCTAATATCCGCATAAACGATAGTTGTCCTATGGAATGAGGAATTATACCAATTATATAGTTCTCGGACAAGGATAATGACTCCAAGGCAGGTGATTTGCACTCGAAAAAACTTTCAAGAAGATATGTTAAACTGATATTTCCTAAATTATTACATGACATATCAATCTCTCTCAAATTACAAAGGTTTCCAAATGATTTAGGTATTTTCTTAGTGAGTAGATTTGACGACAAGCGAAGGCTAAGAATAGAGGTTAAGTTTTGAAGTGAATCGAGAAGTGAACTTGAAATACCACAATTACTAATATCTAACGAAATCAGATTACTACCAGACAACCCTTTTAATACTAATGAAGAATCCATGAAATAATTCAAAGGGACATGAAGCAACTCAAGAGAAGTCATATTACGAAAGCTATAACTATTGCTAGGAGCAATGCTATAAAACCCACAATAACTTAAATCTAGTGAAACTAGACTAGTTATACTGAATATCCACTGCGGCAAAGAACTAGCAAAACGATTATAAGAAAGATCGAGCAACGAAAGGGATGAGAAGTTAAAACTATGAACATGGGGATATATATTTGAGAGTCCACAATTAGACAGATGTAGTTGAACCAAAGAAGGAAGGGTGCTGATCACCTGAAGCCAATCGGTTGCTTTTCTAAGGTCCATGCCACTCATATCTAGGTGGTGCAACTTTCCAAGACTTGACAACCACCTCATATTCATCATGCTTGTTGGTGTATCATAGTTATAAGTATAACCATATGTTCCAAGACAAAGGACCTGCAGTTCTGAAAGATTCCCTATTTGTGGGGGAATAATTTCACCAAATATGGAATATGAAAGGTTAAGATACCTTAGGTTTTCAAGAGAGCCAATGAATCCAGGAACTTCGATCCCTCCGAAGTTGTTGCAGCTTAAGTCTAGATGCTTGAGTTGCTTCAGGTCCAATAAAGATGAACTTATATCCCCTTTCAACATGCACTTTAGCTTTTCTTCATATTCTTTTTCAGTGTTGTAATAACCAACACAGTAACCGGGAAGATGAATCTGATCAACATGACCTGTAGAATTATCACAAGCAATCCCAACCCACTTACAACACTCCCTGTCTTCAGCAACCCATGAAGCAAGTCGATTTGTTTCATCAACGAGGCCATGCTTGAACCGAAGAAGTGCCTGTCTCTCGTCGTCCATGCAAAGTACATGATCAGTGTTTTCATTAGACAAACAGAAATGAAACAAGGCTGAAACAACGAGTAAGCACAAGTGACAATACAAGAAATAAGAAAAGGATAAACGACTACTCATATTGGTTGATTAGAAACAATCACTCGATTTTAGTTTAGAAGATGAGATGGGAGTTTAATTAATTAAAACTCAAATATTTATATTCCAATAGGATTGGGTTTGAGCATCAAGTAAACGCCGAGTCGACTAAAGGAATGGACAAGAATAATTAGTATCATTTTTTGAACATTTTTGTGGACAAGTTTGTAGCATGAATAAATTAACAAATTAAGATAAAGGTGTGTTGTCCATTCAAAATTATTATCATGTGAGAGATTTTTTTGTTTAATAGTGTCCACACACCCTTTCTTGACGATGATGAGGAGTTGATTTAAGTAAATTATTTGAAGTATTTACGACATTTTAAGACTTAAGTAGTACAAGATTTATTTAATAAAATGAGATCGTTGCGTGAATAAATCAATCAAATTCAATTATCCATCCAAAATTAGTTTCTTGTGGAAAAAAAATTATTTCAGTAATACATCATCATAATCTAATTTAATAAAATGTTTATACTCTATCCATTACGAAATAATTGTACACTCAAAATAACACATAGTTTTAGTGATATACAACCACATTAATGTAAAACAAACACAAGTGAATTCAGGCTCTAATCGACACACGATTCTTGCTCAAGACGAACGAGCGACTCTTTTCTTTATTAACTTGACTCACAAGGAAAAACAAATTGAAAAGAACTTACAATTTGACTCTTACGACTATGGGTTTATATATATACCCTTACACAAGTAATTCAAATCTAAATAGGACTCCTACTTTGATAAACATACGGACTAGATAAACTAATCAACTTATTTCAAATTCAAATAATAAACTAATTATTATTATTATCTTTTAGATCTCCTCCAAGCCACCCCATGAGATCAAACCTATCCACCCTAAGTGTTGCTTATCCATTTAATACTCCCTCTCAACACTTGCATTGACCATTCCAAGGCCTTCACAAAACTTGATCATCTTTTTTCCTTGGTAATGCTTTAGTCAACATATCGGCTAGTTGTTCTTCAGTGTTAACATACTTAAACCCGATCTCACCTTTGAGTACTTTCTCCCGAATGTAATGATAATGTACCTCTACATGCTTTGTCCTTGCATGGAAAGTAGGATTCTCAGCCAACTTATTGACGAGATATTATCCCCGAACAACGTTACTTTATCTTCCACCTCTTGGTTCAACTCTTTCAATAGTTGAGCTAACCATGTGCATTCTTGAGTTGCTGTTGCGGCTGCCCGATACTCGGCCTCCGTTGTTGACAAAGACACTGTCGGTTGTCGTTTACTACACCACGACACTGCTCCTCCTCCGGTCATAAACACATATCCATTGGTCGACCGACGAGTATCTAGATCACGAGCGTAATCAGCATCACAAAAGCCTATCAAACTCACCTTAGACTCCCTCTTAAACATTACACCATTGCTTGGACTAGACTTTATATATCGGAGCACTCTTCTTACTGCATCAAGATGAGGCTTTCATGGTCTTTGCATAAATCTGCTGAGTACTCCTACCACGAATGCTATGTCTGGTCTAGTGAGCGTAAGATAGATTAGGCTGCCTACTATCTTTCGATACATTGCTGCATCTGCTAGTTCTCTTCCCCCCTCTGATTGTAGCTGCAAGTTTTCATCTGCAGCTGTAACAGCAGGTTTACTGCTTGCTAGTCCAAACTTGCTGAGAAGTTCTACAACATACTTCCGTTGATGCAAGATAATACCTCTTGGTTCATATTTCAACTCTAACCCAAGAAAATGATTTAAATGTCCAAGGTCTTTCATGTGAAACCTCACACACAGGTTCTTCTTCAGCTGCTCGATTTCAAGGACCAAATCTCCTGTGATTATTAAGTCATCTACGTATACTAGAACAACATCATCCTTCCTTCCTTTTACTTGAACAAATAAACTCATATCGGCCATAGTAGACACAAACCCATGGTGTTCTAAAAACTCTCCAATCTTCCCAAACCAAGCCCTCGGAGATTGTTTTAACCCGTATAAGGCTTTCTTCAGCTTACATACATGATTCAGGTGTTCTACACTTGCAAAACCACTTGGCTGATCCATGTAAATGACGTGATCAATATCCCCATACAGAAAAGCATTACTCACATCCATTTACCATAGCTCCCAACTTTTACACGCTGCTATGGTAAGTAATACTCGAACTGTGGTGAGTTTTGCTACTGGACTGAAAGTATCTTCATAATCAAGCCCATATTGTTGTGAAAAACCCCAAGCTACTAACCGTGCCTTATACCTTTCCACCGACCCGTCTACCTTTCTTTTGATCTTATAAACCCATTTGCATGATATAGGTTTTACATCCCCCACCTTAGGAACTAATTCCCAAGTTTGATTTTGAACAAGTGCTTCCATCTCTACCTTCATAGCTTCTTCCCACTGCCTTTGTTTTCTTGCTTGTTCAAATGTCTCTGGTTCTGTTTCCACCTTTTCTTCTAGGGTTGCTATATTAGCATATTTTGGATTTGGTTTCTTTACTCGATCAGATCGTCTAACAGTGGGCTCTTCGGCTCTGCTACCTTCTGGTCTTTGCTCACTCATACCTGTCCGCCATGAGCTGTTCCTTGGTGTGGGTGTTGATGTTCCTTCACCTGTCTCGTTCTCTTGGGTTTCCTCATCTATGCCCTCCTCATCAATAGTGAGATTAACCACATTATCAAGTTCTTCTTTCGGAATTTCAGTGTCTGGTAATGCCTCATGATTTGTGGACCACCATGACGATGCCTCGTCAAAAATCACACTCCTTGATACGTAACACTTTCTGGTTATAGGGTCACAACAACGCCATTCCTTCCTTTCCTTGTCATACCCAACAAAGATGGACCTAACTGCTTTCTTCTCCAGATTATGCCTCTGATTTCCAGGGATGAATACGTAGCATACACACCCCAATACTCGTAGGTAGCCTACATTAGGTTTTATCTGGAATAGCTTTTCAAACGGCGATGTATACTACATGTTCTGTTGGGGAATACGGTTACTTGCGTATGTCGCCGTCTTCATTGATTCTGCCTAGAACCGTCTAGGAACATTTTTACTATGGATCATACTACCTGAAAGTTTTGTTAGATTCCGGTTCTTTCTTTCCGACACTCCATTCTGTTGAGGAGTGTTCGGATACGTAAACTGCCTTCGGATTTTGCATTCCCTCAAGTAGTCGTTGAATTCTTTGGAGGTGTATTCTCCTCCATTGTCTGACCTGAGCCATTCTAACGTATGATTCGTTTCTTCTTCAACATCTCCTTTAAACTCCTTGAATTTGCTAAATGCTTCGGACTTTTGTTTCATAAAACAAACCCAAAGGTACCTGGAGAAGTCATCAATGAACGTAATCATGTAACGTTTTCCTGATATTGAGATCTGTTTTACAGGGCCGAACACATCGGTATGCACTAGCTCCAATGGCTTCTTAGCTCGGTGACTAGAACTTTCAAACGACAGTTAGTGTGCTTTGCCATATTGGCATCCGACACATACCACGTCTTTTCTGATCTCAAGATTTGGTAAGCCGGCAACAAGATTTCTCTTGATCAATAATTCCAGTTTATCGTATCCCACATGGCCGAGCCTTTCACGCCATACATCGATATTCTAGTTCGTTTTAGTTTTATCAACATATGTTGTTCCCACGGACATCACATACATTGATTCATACCTTTTTCCTTGTAGGACGACCTTCGACGTTGTTTGGAATTCTTCAGACACTTTCACATCAGATGGTCCAAAAAGAACATACCTCCCTCATTCAGTGATCTGAGGTACCGATAGCAAGTTCTTTTTCATGTCGGGTACATGATACACATTGTCGAGAACAAACTCCTGATGTTTGCTGGGGTGGAACCGGAATTCTCTGACATGTGCTATGTCATGTTTTGAGTTATCGGCAATTACCACAACCCTATTTCCATTATACTTGACTGGGTTTCTTAGTCTTTCCTTCTCGCCCGTCATGTGATTCGTACAGCCTGAGTCCACTATCCACTATCCAATCTCTTAGTTCGTTTTCTTTTACTTCTGTTGATGTTGCAAGAGCATGAACTACTTCCTCTCTTGTATAGTGTGCTTCGGCATCCCAAGGTTGTTCTTCTTGAATAGTAGCGGTGTTTCCTTCTTCTGGCTTCTTTGTAGGGCAGTTCTTAGCCATGTGACCATGTTGACCACAGTTATAACATTTGTACGGGAATTTCTTCCCTTGATTTCGGTTTTTCTTGTCACCTGCATCTGCACTTTCAGTATCCCGGATGTTCTTATGATACTCAGGTTTCTTGTTCCGATCGTTGTAGCTCTTATAGCCTTTGTTTGATCAAAACTTCCCTTTACTTCGTTCGGCATATAAGGCTGAATCTTCTTTCTTTTCTGTTTCTGAAATTTTCGTCCCAGCCACCTATTTGGCTAGGGCTTCCTGGACTGCCAGAATGTTTTCAAACTCAACCAGGGGTGGTTGGACTTACCATCCTTGGATCGCTGCTACAAACGTTCTAAATTTGGGTTTTAAACCGTGAATTAGAATTCTCTTCATTCTCGCGTCACCGATCCTTGCTTGAGGGTCTAGCTCTCCAATCTCTTTACATAGAGATTTCACCTTGTGGAAGTATTGAGGGATCGCTAGATCCCTTTGGGTAATTGACAACAGTTTATTCTCCAATAGTTGTAGTTTAGCGTCGTTTTTCTTGGAGAACAAAGCTGCTAGAGTCTCCCAGGCCTCTTTTGGTGTTGCGAGATCACGGATGTGATCCAACAACTCTTCTTCGACGGTAGTCTTTAGTACAAACATGGCTTTTCATGTTTTTACCCTCCACTTGTTGATTACCCCATTAACATCGTTTCTTGGGAGGACAGTGTCTCCTCCTTGAACAACCTCCCACAAGTCCTGGCCCTACAGATACGAACTCATGCAGGTGGACCAGATGTTGTCGTTTGATACGTGTAACTTCTTCACGCCACCAACAAGATGGAAGTCGGCCATGCTTGTGCTTGTATCTTTCTTCCCATCAGCTGCTTGGTTATTGGATCAGATTTGGGGCTCTGATACCACTTGTAAAACAAACACAACTGAATTCAGGCTCTAATTGACACACGATTCTTGCTCAAGACTGATCGAGGGGTAAAAACCCGAGCGTTAAATGATACAAATATATGGGTTTTAATGTGTTTTGTGTGTTTATACCATTTGAATTGATTAACTACAAGAACTTGTGGTTTTGTAGGTAAATCACACAAACCGAAGGTGTTAAGGCAAGTAGGAACGCAGGTTACAGGAATCGGAACGAAGAAACGAAGAAGTGAAAAAGGGCTGGCAGTAACTTACGGCCAGGCCACAGTAACTTACGGTGGCCGTAAGTTACGGTGAATCGAGCGTAACTTACGGTGGACAGGGGAGAAAAATGGACCGTAAACCAGAACCTAAAGACCGTAAGCTAGAAATTAGTTAAGGCTCACCGTAACTTACGGTTACAGCACCGTAACTTACGGCTCCTATGCCACAAAAGTCAATCCGCCGCCCCCCACTTGCTCCCACTTGATATATCATCTATCACCTTATCTTTTATACATTATCTCGGGCCAAGGAACTCGTTTTTAGAAGAAGAGAAAAAGAAGGAAGCTTGCAAGAGAAGAAGAGCCACCAAAATCATCATCCAACACCATGAAATCCTTTGATTTGAAGAAGATGGAGACCACATTGGAAGAAATGAGAGGCTAAATCCTTGATGGTTCTCCTAGGTAATGGGTTTGTTAATCTTGCTTGTATTTCTTGATTTGTAACTGATTGTGGGATTAGATTATAAACCATTTAAGTTTTATCTAATTCAATATGATGTGTTTGCTAGAAATCTGATTATGTTATGTGTTGTGATTAAACCTGTTAAGATTAATCCGTCATATATATGTTATTGGATTGTTTGTTGTGATAATCAAAAACCTGTTAAGTTTTGTTTGCAACACTGGTTAGATTCATCATTTGTAAATCTCCATTTAAGAGATTCCCACTAAGTTATTATCTGAAATGCTTGTGATTGGCAAACCCGGATCCGAAAGAGAACCATTGCTTTCTTTAATATTTTACAAAATCCGATTTTTAAGTATTGTGACAATTTATTATGCGCAACTCTGATAATAGATTAACGCTAGATCACGATTCCCTTGGATCGACCCCTTACTACCGCTGTCTACTTAAGAAGTGATTAAGGGTTTATAAATTACTTTTTGACCGAACCGACGACATTCGATCAAAAATGGCGCCGTTGCCGGGGACTCGGTGCATTTAGTGTTAATCTTTGATTTGTATTTCACTGTTTTCAAAAAAAATTTTCCAAGTTGATTTCTTAGTTATTTTTCATCCTTATTGTTCGGATTTACGTGTACGTTGTTGTTTTTGTCATTGCAGGTTAATTACAGGTTGATGCATCACACCCGTCGATCGGGAAAGACATCGCCTCTTATTTTCAATCCAGAAATTGAAAGAACTGCACGACATAATCGTGCCAATCAACGATCACTCAGAAAACCAACAACAAATTAAAAAATGGAACCCAACAATCCAAACACTCCCGTAAATCCAAATGTGACATCTCATGTCGCAACCACCAGTATCCCACCACAACCACCACCTGTACCGCCAATACCACCACCATTCAACCAACCACCAACACAACCTCCTCCACTACAACCAAATCCACCTTTTCTGCCCAATCCAAATTACCAATATCCATCGGTATTTGACGAAGGGGAACCGAACATGAACTATGATCCCCCACCCTTCGCAACTAACCAGCATGCCTATTATCAAAGAACCAGAGCTCACACAGATGACTGGAATGATGATTATAACGGCAGCGAGAGCTATGAAGAATATTCAGATGGATATATGGACGAAGAGGGTCCTGACCCACATTATGGGGGAAATCAGAGAGCTTATCATAGACGAGTCAGACATGGTCGACAGGGGCCAAGAATGTACAACGGGGGTACCACATATGGGCGCTCCAAATCCTCCACTTCGGGAACCTCGAGCCGGATTTTATGCAGATGGAGTACCGAGAAGAAATTATCATTGGCCAGCTCAAGGTGTTACCACCCATTTCAGACCCATGGTCGCTCAAAGTACTTCACCTATTGTTCCACCCAATCAGGATGGAAGGACATTTGAGGTAAGACCTCAGTATTTGGGTTATTTACCCACATTTTATGGCAAGCCAAACGAAGAGCCATATCTACATCTTGCTGAGTTTGAAAACATCTGTGGAACAATTGGAGGACACGGATTCTCCCTTGATGAAGTTAAATTGATGATGTTCCAGTTTACTCTGAAAGATCGGGCAAAACAATGGTTTCTCACATTGCCCGCAGGAAGTATTAGAACTTGGGAACAAATGCAGCAGGTCTTTTTGGAAGAATATTATACAATGAATCGAACAACAGAAGCTCGAGAAGCCATCCGAGCTTTCCAACAACACATGGGTGAACCTTTTCATGAAGCATTCACACGCTTCAAAGACTTGTTAAGAAGATGTCCACATCATGGCATCCCAAAATGGGAACTGATTAAAGCATTCTACGATGGACTACTTCCCGAGGATGTTAGGGAAGTAAACTCTACAAGCAATGGCATGTTCTTAACAAACCATGAAGATGTTGATTGGGAATTCTTGGAGAGAATGAGCGTGATTTCTAAAAGATTAGCTTCTAACAGGAAAACCAGGGGAGTGTCGGCTAAAGTTGTTGATTTAGAAGCCGAAAAGCGAATCAAGAGTTTAGAAAGGCAGGTAGCTCAGTTAACTGTAGGCAGGAGCGATGAAGCAAAAGCTGTAAATTCATTTCCCATTTGTTCTGCTTGTGGTGATTTGGGGCATTCGGATCTAGAATGCCCGGGAGATTCAAATAGAACTGCTGAGGTAAATCAGGTTTATGGTGATAGAAGACCGTTTGACATGAACTCAAATACTTATCACCCAGGTTTGAGGAACCACCCAAATTTCAGATACGGTAATGCCTCCAACCAGATGAATCCCAACTTTCAAGCACCAATTCAAGGGCAACAACAACAAAACAACCCCCAGCCTTATCAAAATCGTCAACAGGGTTGTAACCAAGGGTACAATCAAGGCTACAATCAAGCTGGTTATAACCGAGGACCTCAAAGAAACTTCAACAACCAACAAGGTGTTTCTTCTTCCAACAATGAAGCATCAAAGACGGATGCCATTTTCGAAATGCTAAAAGAACTGAAGAAGGACAATGATGAAATGAAGAAGAATTTTGAGGAGATCAGAAAGAACAATCAGGTGAGGGACAAAATCCATGAAGCTCTATCCAGACAAGTAGGTCAATTGGCTGAAGAGATAGCAAACGGAAGGCGAGACCCGGGAAAGCTGCCTAGTGATACAAGAAGGAACCCGAGTCATCCGTCCTCAAGTTTTCAACAGACATCCAATCCCTCAGTAAATCAGATAACAATCCTCCGATCAGGTAAAACTTATGATAATAATGTTAGTACACCACCACAGGGACGAGATGGTGAGGTGGAAGACTTAACGGGTCGGGAGGATAGTGATAGTGAGTCAGAAGTTGAAATTTTTGAAAAACCCGTTACCAAGAAAAAGGTAACTTTTCAAAATAAACCTGAAATTTTGGAAAATGATATGGAGGGTAATACCATTCCTTTTCCACAAGCTTTATTGAAATCAACATCAGGTTCAAAGGGTAATAAACGGGGGCCTCAACAAGAGGAAATCTGGGAAGTCTTTAAACAAGTTAAAATCAACATTCCTCTGATTGATGCCATCAAACAAATTCCGGCTTACGCCAAATATATGAAAGAAATGTGCACCCAGAAACGGCATAACAAAGTCCCAAAGAAAATTGATTTAACCGGACAAGTTAGTGCCGTTTTGTCGGGTGAAATCCCACCAAAAATGGAAGATCCAGGAACGCCTGTTATTTCTGTACAAGTAGGTGATTTTGAAATCAACAGGGCGTTATTGGATCTCGGGGCGAGTGTTAGCATTCTTCCAGGGAGCTTATATGATCAATATGATTTTGGACCTTTAAAGAAAGCCGATACTACTGTAGTATTGGCTGATTTGACAACAAAGCTCCCTAGGGGAATTGTGGAAGATGTGATAGTGCGGGTAGAGAATTTCTATTATCCCGTAGACTTTTTGGTTCTTGATCATGTATCGGCTGGTTCTTCAAAACAACCAATGGTCATCCTTGGAAGACCATTTTTAGCTACAGCCAATGCAGTGATCGATTGCAGAACTGGGATAGTAGATCTGGCATTTGGAAATCGCAAGTTGAGATTAAATGTATTTTCCCATGCTCCTAACTCTCCGTTCAACAGTGACTGCTTTATGGTAGACATTGTTGAAGGGTGCCCACCTCATGAAAATGAGGAGGTCGCCACGGAGACGTGCTTTATGTGTGACAGGAACAGGTATGATCTGGAGAGGGAACTTGCAGAAGAAGAGAAAGAGATGGAGGTGATGGCCATGCAGGAGGGAAGACCTACTTGGACACATCAAGTGGAGAAGCTTCCCGAGCACATTGATACCCAGTTGAAGCCATCTTTGGAATCACCTCCACAAGTGGAGTTGAAGGAGTTACCAAGCCATCTAAAGTATGCTTTTGTGGGAGAAAACAAAACTCTCCCTGTTATTATTGCTTCTAACTTGTCACAGGAACAGGAGCATGCTTTAATGGAAGTGTTGATGGAGCACAGAGCCGCCATTGGATGGAGTATCGCCGATCTCAAGGGCATAAGTCCATCTATTTGCATGCACAAGATCATTACTGAAGAAGGAGTCAAGCCAGTGAGAGATGTGCAAAGGAGATTGAACCCGAACATGCGGGAAGTTGTAAAAAAAGAAGTTCTTAAGTGGTTAGATGCCGGGATTATCTATCCCATTTCAGATAGCTCATGGGTGAGCCCGACTCAGACAGTTCCAAAGAAGTCGGGCATTCAAATCGTCAAAGGTAAGGACGGTGAAGAAGTTGCCACTCGGCCGGTAACCGGGTGGAGGATTTGTATAGATTACAGGAAGTTAAATGATGCAACTTCGAAGGACCATTTCCCTCTGCCTTTCATGGATCAGATTATTGAAAAGCTGGCAGGTCAGAAATTTTATTGTTTTCTAGATGGTTACTCAGGATATAATCAGGTAGCCATTCATCCGGATGATCAGCATAAGACCACATTTACGTGTCCGTATGGCACATTTGCATTTAGGCGAATGCCATTCGGATTGTGTAATGCCCCGGCCACCTTCCAAAGGTGCATGATGAGTATCTTTTCTGATATGATCGGGGAGTCTTTAGAGATCTTCATGGATGACTTTTCTATATTTGGTACATCATTTGATTTATGTTTAGAACAATTGACAAAGGTTTTAAAAAGATGTATCGAATCAAATCTGGTTTTGAGCTGGGAGAAGAGCCATTTCATGGTTCAAGAGGGTGTTGTATTGGGACATGTTATCTCGGGGCGGGGTATTGAAGTCGATCATGCTAAAATTAAAGTTATTTCTACTTTACCCCCACCCGTTAACGTTAAAGGTATTCGTTCCTTTCTTGGACATGCCGGTTTTTACAGAAGGTTTATAAAAGGATTTTCAAGTATAACCAAACCATTGTGTAACCTTCTGTTAAAAGATGTCCCGTTTGTGTTTGATGAAGCATGTGTAAAATCGTTTGAATTATTAAAACAAAAGCTGGTAGAAGCTCCCATTTTACAATCACCAAATTGGTCACTACCTTTTGAAATAATGTGTGACGCCAGTGATTTTGCAATTGGGGCTGTTTTGGGACAACGGGTGGAAAAGAGACCCGTTGTGATTTATTATGCAAGTAAGACTCTCTCGGAAGCTCAAATGAATTACACTACAACCGAGAAAGAATTACTTGCTGTTGTATATGCTTTAGACAAGTTTAGATCCTATATTTGGGGTAGCAAGGTTGTTGTGTATTCTGACCACAGTGCTATCAGGTATTTGATGAACAAAAAGGATGCTAAACCAAGACTAATCAGATGGATTTTGTTGCTGCAGGAATTTAATTTGGAAATTCGCGACAAGAAAGGATGTGAGAATGTGGTGGCCGATCATTTATCAAGGATCCAACCGACTGAGAAAGACACCACCCCTGAAATCAACGAACAATTCCCAGATGAACACCTTATGTCTGTCTCCACCAGTCCATGGTACGCTCATATTGCTAATTATCTTGTGACAGGTACAATGCCGGACGAATGGAACAAAAGGAAGAAGCAGCAGTTTAAAGCAAAGGCAAAGTACTACATTTGGGATGAACCGGACCTCTTCAAAGTAGGAGCAGATCAGATCATTAGAAGATGTATACCGGATGAAGAAATCCATTGTGTACTGGAGATGGCTCATACCTCAGCATGTGGAGGGCATTTCAGTGGCCAGAAAACGGGTTATAAAATCCTATCTTGTGGTTTGTTTTGGCCAACATTGTTTAGAGACTCATACAGGTTTGCTAAGAACTGTGCAAGATGCCAACAAATGGGTAGTATAGCTAAAAGAGATCAAATGCCATTACGACCCATTCTTGTTGTTGACATCTTTGACGTTTGGGGCATTGATTTCATGGGCCCCTTCCCGAATTCTTGTGGAAACCTTTACATTTTGGTGGCGGTAGATTATGTATCGAAATGGATTGAAGCAATCGCCACCAAAACAAACGACCATAGCGTTGTGTGTAAGTTTGTCCAATCAAACATATTTTCCAGGTTTGGTATCCCCCGTGTGATCATAAGTGATGGGGGATCGCATTTTAAAAATTTTCACTTTGGCAAACTTCTTAAACGCTATGGCGTAGATCATCGGATTGCAACACCGTATCATCCACAAACGTGTGGACAGGTTGAAGTTTCTAATAGGCAGATAAAAGAAATTTTACAAAAAGCGGTAAGACCAGATCGAAAGGATTGGTCAAATAAATTAAACGATGCATTATGGGCTTACCGAACTGCTTATAAAACGCCTATCGGAACTACACCTTATCGGTTGGTCTACGGTAAAGGTTGTCACTTGCCTGTAGAAATTGCACACAGGGCCCTTTGGGCTATCAAAACTGCTAATATGGATTACGAGTGTGCAGGTAAACAGAGGCAGCTAGCATTGGGTGAACTTGAAGAAATCAGAGACGAAGCTTATGAAACAGCATCAGCATACAAAGACAAGATGAAGAAAGTGCATGATGCTAAGCTTCGATTGAAGAAGTTTGAGCCTGGCCAGAAAGTATGGTTATACAACTCGCGATTCAAGTTATTCCCCGGTAAGCTAAAAAGCAAATGGACAGGTCCATATTCGATTATCCGGGTAGGCGAGTTTGGAGAAGTCGAAATCGAGGACTTCGATGATCATTTGAGGCAAACTGTGAACGGACATCGCCTAAAACCATATCTAGAGGCGAATGATATCAATGGAGTCGACAAGCAGTCTGAATGCCTTTTTGTGGAAACGGTTGTGTATGACCCAGTTTAGAGAGTCGAGGGGACTACGTCTGGCTGAAGACGTGTAAACTTAGCGCTTTTTGGGAGGCAACCCAAATGGAAGTAAAATTCCGGATTTTTGATAGCGTGTGCAACACCCAAGTGTGGGGAAGCTTTTGAAAGGTCAAACACGTGATTTTTTGTAGAGATGGTAGAAAGAAGAATTCAGTGATCTTGACCCGTTCATACTCAATATCCATTTAGACGTGGCCGATTGAATCCAACTTTCTCAAGCATCTCGGATTTTTGGCTGGTGTTTTGAAGCTGCGACAGAAATGCTATACAGTCACAAACACCACGCGACGGAGCTTGGAACTTCGATTAATGAAAGAAACCCGGTTAGTTTGTTCCAACTTATGCTTTACCTTTTGTCGATAGTCGTTTAGTCACTTGTTGATCTACATTGAGGGCAATGTAATTCTCAAGTGTGGGGAGGGAGACTAGCGTCTATCTGTTGTCTATCTGTGTGTATATAGTTCATATATAATAGAGAAAAATCTGAAAATTTTGAAAAATTTTGTGTTACAAGGGTGAAAACAAGCAAAAACGTCCTCAAGATTAAACAACCGAAAGCGGATTTTCCAATTCAATACATAATTCCTTACTTGACAAACAGATATAGGTCCTTAATCATCCTTGTCTCTTGTAGCATTGGGATAGTATTGTGACAAGTGTTTTTGAAGAAAACGGATAGAAATGCCTAACAAAAGTTAGCATGCTTTAGATAGTCACATACACTGCATGTCGGTAACCCTATTACTCCGTGTGAGATTTTGAAGCCCCATTCAACTAGATGGTTAGATCACATATAGATGAATTCATTTGTTGAGTGTGACTATTATGTGTTGATTGTGGTAGAACTTGTTTTGGTTGATTCGTGCTGAAACTTAGTATGATGTGTGAAACAGAAATGAGAAGGCATTAGGACACCCAATTATCCCGTATTAACCCTAATTATCAAAAGAATTTTCCCTTAGTTGCCCATTTTGAGCCTACAATTCTCCTTTTCATTTCTAAACCCGAAAACCGAGCATCAAAGACATATTTTTCTGAAAGTGAGAATCCAATAGTTTTGTTACAAATATAGCTGTGATAAATCTCTATATATATATATATATGATAAAAAAAAAGATAAAAATAAAAAATAAAAAAAATAAAAAAGAGAAAAATCATTGAAAAAAGTCAAAAATAGAATGAAAAGAACAAACGGGTCAAAATGATTCGTGTATTCAAGATTTGATATAGAATGCTATCAATTGGATTTCTCATATTGTTAAAGCCACTAAATAAAGCCTAATCCCTACCTTTAGCCAAAGCCTAAAACCGAAAAAGTCCTTTGATCTGTGAACTATTCTGCAGCAGTGGAGGTATGATCGCTTTACAAGCTTATGCTTACATGATAACACATCTGGTCTTGAGTGAATACACTAGTACATTTTCTACTAGTTCAGATATAGCCGAGAGGAGAGTATCATTGTGAGGGGTATGCTGTGTTTGTGCAAGTTTAAAGCATGGTAGGTTTAGTTAGGCAGGTCTTGATTTGGCATATAATTAACTGTCTTGTCATTATCAAACCCGACTGTGATCATTTGTAGGACTTGGATGACTTTGGATCTTAATTCTAAAAGTTGATATGGATGTTGAGGTGTTTTGTTAAAAATTTGTTTATTAACTTTGAAATGGTTTGCTTGTGGACAAGCAAAAGACAAGTGTGGGGATGTGATCGAGGGGTAAAAACCCGAGCGTTAAATGATACAAATATATGGGTTTTAATGTGTTTTGTGTGTTTATACCATTTGAATTGATTAACTACAAGAACTTGTGGTTTTGTAGGTAAATCACACAAACCGAAGGTGTTAAGGCAAGTAGGAACGCAGGTTACAGGAATCGGAACGAAGAAACGAAGAAGTGAAAAAGGGCTGGCAGTAACTTACGGCCAGGCCACAGTAACTTACGGTGGCCGTAAGTTACGGTGAATCGAGCGTAACTTACGGTGGACAGGGGAGAAAAATGGACCGTAAACCAGAACCTAAAGACCGTAAGCTAGAAATTAGTTAAGGCTCACCGTAACTTACGGTTACAGCACCGTAACTTACGGCTCCTATGCCACAAAAGTCAATCCGCCGCCCCCCACTTGCTCCCACTTGATATATCATCTATCACCTTATCTTTTATACATTATCTCGGGCCAAGGAACTCGTTTTTAGAAGAAGAGAAAAAGAAGGAAGCTTGCAAGAGAAGAAGAGCCACCAAAATCATCATCCAACACCATGAAATCCTTTGATTTGAAGAAGATGGAGACCACATTGGAAGAAATGAGAGGCTAAATCCTTGATGGTTCTCCTAGGTAATGGGTTTGTTAATCTTGCTTGTATTTCTTGATTTGTAACTGATTGTGGGATTAGATTATAAACCATTTAAGTTTTATCTAATTCAATATGATGTGTTTGCTAGAAATCTGATTATGTTATGTGTTGTGATTAAACCTGTTAAGATTAATCCGTCATATATATGTTATTGGATTGTTTGTTGTGATAATCAAAAACCTGTTAAGTTTTGTTTGCAACACTGGTTAGATTCATCATTTGTAAATCTCCATTTAAGAGATTCCCACTAAGTTATTATCTGAAATGCTTGTGATTGGCAAACCCGGATCCGAAAGAGAACCATTGCTTTCTTTAATATTTTACAAAATCCGATTTTTAAGTATTGTGACAATTTATTATGCGCAACTCTGATAATAGATTAACGCTAGATCACGATTCCCTTGGATCGACCCCTTACTACCGCTGTCTACTTAAGAAGTGATTAAGGGTTTATAAATTACTTTTTGACCGAACCGACGACATTCGATCAAAGACGAACGAGCGACTCTTTTCTTTATTAACTTGACTCACAAGGAAAAACAAACTTGAAAGAACTTACAATTTGACTCTTACGACTATGGGTTTATATATATACCCTTACACAAGTAATTCAAATCTAAATAGGACTCCTACTTTGATAAACTAACGGACTAGATAAACTAATCAACTTATTTCAAATTCAAATAATAAACTAATTATTATTACTCCAAGCCACCCCATGAGGTCAAACCTATCCACCCTAAGTGTTGCTTATCCGTTTAATAATTAATATGTCTCGCTTATAGACTATATTGTTACATCACAACTATGTAATTAGACTTTAGAAGGAAAGACTTGCAACTAAAAAATTTTGTCAGTTTGGAGTCATTTTTCTAGCTCGCCCAAGACACCTAAATCCTCAGTTCCGGACCTGAATCATTCATGTATTATTCTCTAGCTTTGTTGAGTTGAGTAATTTCATTGAAACACATATGTAATTAGACTTTAGAAGGAAAGACTTGCAACTAAAAATGAAATGATGTGCTTACTCTTCTTTGTCAATAGTGAAATCTTGATAAACAATTTTGTATAATGTTCAACTCTGTTTTGCATTCACTTTCTGTGAGAAGATGGTGCAAGGAACGCCATCATCGTTCCCAGGTATGATGGTTTAGGGTTATCGATGTTCTGTTCCGATATTAGGGTAAAAGCATTTGACAAGAAACGCAGAGAAGATGGAAAAAAAGCATTCTAGAAGAAACGCAGAAAAGATGGTGTTATGGCACCAATTTAGCCTTATTTTTTATTGAATTATTCGTAACGCAGAAAATATGGTGTTATCACACTCTTCGCCTACAAAATGCACATCTGTTGAGTTCCTATTAGAGCCTAAACAAGATCAACAAATTGATGAGGATAACTCTTCGAAACATGAGACTCCTTTGGTATGCTTTTATACACACACACAAATCCATATACTGTTCCATTTTTATGTGATTAATAGACCAGCGTGAAGGTGGAGAGGTGGCAGTCCATTTAAATACTCTTAAAATAGTTGTCAGATTCTTTTTAACGGCAACACCTAGATTTTATAGGATAATTGAGTTTCCTATGGGACACCTAGAACATTCAGGGCAGCCTACCACAGAAGGAACCCCTAATTTGGTAAACCCCTGATCTGACCACAAATCCTTTTTTTGTTGTGGCCCGGATTCGATCAGTTGTCAGATGATGCCGCACAAGGCACCAGAAAGGAATTCATGAATGTAATAATTTGAATATTTAGTGTTATGGTGTTTTGTTATGCAAGTCAATATTTTCATGTCAGACTTATGTTTTTTTTTACTTTAATTCGTATAAAAAAATGAATGATTTTGTAATTATCACACATCAATTCCAAGATTCTTTGTGGTTCCTAGAGACATGGAAGAGATTGATAATTATGTCAAGACTAGGTACAACAATGTATGTTTGTTACCGAAAATGGTAAGTTTTCGCGTGTTTTGTTGGTGGTAAGTTATAACATTGTTAATAACTTTTGAGTTTTTTTTTCAAGTTAATCATCACCAATTGTGCAGGATGTACCAGTAGAAGAGATTTTGAATGACGTCAAGCGAATTGAATTCCACTAGGCATACCTTGCTTCTTTAGCTGAAGCCATAAGGTGAGCTTGGTATACTATGACTTTTAAGCCAAACAGACTAATTTTTGTCCTAAAAATTGATGTTAAGTCATATAGTCAGAGCAAATTAACTTTGACTAACATGACTTTGATAGAAACTACATATAGAAATGTAATGCTATTAGTTTTCTACCATTTTTGGATACACCAATTAATTTATTTGTTGTTGATTTTCGGCAATTTCTGTCGATTTTTATTGGTTTGTTGATGTTTGCAGGACACGAGAGTTTCGTGAGTGCGAAATTGCAGTATGAATGTTTTTTCGTGTGGTTCAGGTTGAGTTTGAATATGGTGGATCATTAGCCAACCACTACAAATTCTTGCTGCAAGTGGTACAAGCAGTAGCTGCAGCTATCAGTGCAGACCAAGTTGTAGTTGGAATCTCACCAGCAATTGACGACCTAGACACTATGGAATTGACTCCGCAACCTGGGGCTTGCCATCATTGAGAGACCGAACAAAGTCCAATTTGAATTAGTCTCAAAATTAAGTTATCTTCATGTGACTCAGCCACGCTACACAAATTTTTCAAACTAAATCAGGAACCCATGAGAGTGAGGAATAAGTTGGTGAGTTGACGAACGCGATATAAAATTTATATTAAGGTACTAGCATGTTATTTAACTCATGGTATAGTGTATGCAATATCATTTTTTGTTGTCTATCGTCGTATAAAAGAAGAATTACAATAAATTATTATGAATTATGTGTCTTGCTATCATTTACTTTATGTGACATGCTCGATAGCCTACTGCGATCAACAATAAGAAGTCCCATTACGAACGCAAACCCGCGCTAGCCTACTGCGATCAACAATAACAAGTCCCATTATGAACGCGAACCATACTGCGATCAACAATAACAAGTCTCATTACAAACGTGAACCCGCCACAAAGCGTGGGGAAGTTTTGGCTAGTTTTTATTTAAATGCGTATAGAAAACCGTCCCAAAAAAGTCCGTAGCAAAAACTATAGCTAATTTTCTGTAACAAAATTCGTAGCTAAATTTTCATAGAAAAAACCGTAGTAAAATTTATAGCAAAAATCCATAGTAAAAGTCATTACTAAATACTTGTTGCAAACATTTCCAGAGCAAAATTTATAGCTAAAATAGTGAAGTCTTTTTTTTTGTCGCTAAAACTATCGCAATTCATCACTAAAATAGGAAAAACAATTACCATAGCAGACGTACCAAAATTTAAATAGAAAATTAGATAAACGGTTATACATAGTGCGTTAAAGATACTATAGTGGAAGAGAGAAAGAGAGTGGTTTATGAACTCGTCTTATGTATCACATCAAATCAATAGGTATAACTTTATATACGATCCTCACGATTCTTTACTTAAAAAACATTTTGTATTAAATATCCCTCTATGCTTATGTATGTGTAAAAAAAGATACATCTTATAATACTTGTATTTTTACGGAGTACCTAAGACTAAGGATTTATGCAGGATCACCCACTGAAAATAAAATGGTAATAGTTTAATAATTTGTAAGACACGGTTTTATTATATGGCTCTTATAATCATTTATCTTATTATTAAATTATTAAATGTTTTATTATTAACCTATGGCTAGTAATTAGTTGATGGGCCTAATTACTCTTAATGGGCCATTAATGAGTTTCCCCTTGGGTATACAATATATATAGAGAAATAATTAGAGGGAATTGACTAATGAATCAATTACTCAAAACACTAAATCCGTCCCTCTCTCTCTCACCTACCCGTGAGTTCTTACGAACTCACCTTAGCCATCCTAACCGTACACCCTAAACGGGAACCGATCTTCCTAGCGGATCATAACGTCTTCCCTCTCTGCGGTTAGCTTATCAGGTATGATTTATATTATTGTTTTCTATTATCATGTTACAAGAACTGATCAACATGTGGTATCAGAGCAGATGTTGATTAATCTGTTCTTATTTCATTCTCTTAACTAGAATTAAAATCGGAGAACAATTTTTTGTTAAAACCGTATGAAAACTCGTGCTCATCAGTTTCACGGTTTTCTGTTTTTGTTAAAATATCACGTTTTTTGATCTCCTAAAATAGAGATTCATTAATTATTTCGAAATCTGTTAAAAATTATGTTTCAATAATTCGATTCCAGACTTATATCTGAAATTATTGAAGAACAGTTTATATTAAGTTCATAAACTGTTCTTCGTGTTCATCATTAGTTTTGATGAAAATCCCCTTATTTTGGGATAAATTAGGATGTTGATTGTGTTTTTCCTAAAATTTTATAACTTTATCTCCAAAATTTCGAATTAAAATATTATTTTATTATTTTAAATAAAGAAACTTGGATATACTTAACAATTTAAAAGATTTTCGAAATTAGAAATACAATCAAATCCCTTAAAATTCGCACATGCCTTAATAGGTTCATATTCACAGTTTTAGCTTTCACATTTTTTCACGGTCTATGTTTTACGGGTTATAAGTTTACAGTTCATAGTTCACGGGTTATGTTTCACGGTTTAGACTTCACGTTTTATGATTCACGGCTATCTCAGTTCACGGGTGTTCAAGTTCACGGGTAAGGTTTACGGTTTAAGTTACGGGTTGTTTTACAGTTCACGGTTTGTGAAAATGAACCGTGAACCTTCTAGGAGCCGTGAACCTTTTGTTGAACTGTGAACCCTTACCTAAACTGTGAACCCTTAATGAGTCGTGAACCCTTATGAGCCGTGAACTCTTGATGAACCGTGAACCCTTACCTGATCCGTGAACCCTTAATGAACCGTGAATTTTTCACCTAAGCCGTGAACCCTTATTGAACCGTGAATCCTTACCTGAGCCGTGAACCTTCACCTGAGCCGTGAACCCTTATGGAACCGTGAACCTAGCCTTAAATGTGCCTAAAAGGGAGGTTTGCTATTAATGAATGCTTTGGTTTTAGTTTTGTTAAACCTTAAAATTAAATGTTTTACAAAACCTTAAAACTTACTTGAATAACACCTAATAGCTTCACTTTTGCCCAAATGTGATTTGATGCATGTGTAAATTTATTCAAGCCTAATTAAGCATTGTCCTAATATGAACTAATTGTTTTGTTAAAATCTTATACTTTACAAAACCTTAAATTAGAAAACATGCTTAACTTAAATAACACCTAAAGTTTCACTTCTGCCCAAATGTGATGTGTCACGCTCGTAAAGTTATTTAAGTCTAATTAAGCACTAGTTCACCTGAAATACATGAATGTTTCTACTTCTGCCCAAAGGTGATGTGTTACATTTATGTTCCGCGTACCTAATTATGTGCATGCTAAACAAATATTTCACTTCTGTCCAAAGGTGATGTGTTACATTCTTACTGCACATACTCATTATTAAACTGTTCCTAATACTAAACAAATGTTTCACTTCTGCCCAAAGGTGATGTGTTACATTGTTTAAGTAGAACGTAATTAATTTATTAGTTTGGTGTTATAATAGATTTTATCACATCTTCATAATATAATTGTTCTTAAGTAGAACCTTATTTAATTTATTTTTCTGTCTGCCTTAGATTATTACCGCATAGACCACTCTAAGTTCTTCTTTAACTATTTGTACCTTATTTTCACTCAAGTTTCTAAGATGGGTTTTTGCTTAATTAAGGGTTTCTATAAATATTTGCTCTTATTGAGTCTTGATTATCTCTTAAGGCATGACACTCATGTTGCTCTTTATGATAAAAGTACTACAGAAGAAAACTAGAACATAAGAAATAGGATAAGTCAAACATAATGTCTCTTATGGTAATCAAGAACTCCTTTCATGATTGCTATCAAGGGAGCTACTCTAGATTTTGAATTTCCTAAGACTAATCTATTCTCTGTGGAAATGGAAGAATCAAAATAATTCCTAAGACGCATGCAAACATTCTAATTCTAAATAAAAGGTTTAGTGGCATCTGTGAACACATCAAAATATACACTGACATGACCCATAAACTAAGGGCTTATACATGGAAATCAGTGAAGTTTTTCAGTGCGTACACAATAATTTTTCCACTAGTATGATTAGTTGCCTTAAATATCAACCACAACACTCAGAAGTACCAAAGGAAAATGAGTGTATTAATAGCAATATACGTACAGGAAAAGGAATGCCTAAAATTGGTAAACCGGATGTTATTCACCTCACTACCACTAAACCTAAAGAGAGGATAGTTCTAAGGTCCGGAAACAAAATACAAGTACTACTTCCGGCTCTAAGTCCTCCAAGGAGAAGTCTCACTGCAAAACTATGTCATTATACTAGGCATAAGCAATGAGACCATCCATAAACCAAGGGACTAGCTGGCTAAGATAAACTAGTCACTAATTAATGATTTTTGAGTCCGCTAATATTAATATTCCAATCAACACATGATGCGTTGAGTCTAGTTCTATATGTTTCCTTACGAGAATTCAACTAACAATTAAGATGAGAAGTTAGTGGTGAATTTAAATGTCAAGGCTACATAGAACCATTAAATAATTGATCTTTGTATTAGGCTTTATGATACCTTACATATTCTGGAGAATACTCGGAATTTAGTATCAATAATAAAGTTACACTTTGACAGTTATAAGGTTTGCATGGCCAAAACAAAGTCACCATTAACTTAAACTCTCATATTATTGGCTATCATTATCTGGACAGAAACCTTTATGACATAGAACTAGCTGATACAATAAACTTTCACAATTTTTGTTATCATGAAAATAAAAATTTAACAAAAGATAAATGAGATCTATGCACTTTATCCATTAAGACCAAATTTTATGAGAAATCATGACCAGGTCAATGTAGGATGAATTGTTACCAAGTCTCATTCTCAGTAACTTTAAATCATGTGTTAAACGCCCTAAATATTAAATGGCTAAGGGAATAAATGAGGGTCCACCAGATGTTATCCCAAATGGAATATTCGGACATAATTCATTCATCATTTAGAAGAATATTTACTTGTATTCAATCTGTTTCCTACGACCCAAAGCTTTAAAGATATCAATTCATATATACTTAATAGAATTCCTTCTAAATTTGTCTATAAAATTTCTTATAAAATTTTGGACTATAAGGAAATCAAGTCTAAAATATATGAAAGGTTCCCATGTCACGCGCATCATTGAAACTTGTCATGTGTAGTTCCTAGAGACCTCAAAGATCAGTGGGAGCACCGAGTGTCCTAATTATAACTTACAAAAGTTGCAAGAGGTGGGGGAGTAACAACTTGTTCTTACCTCAAATTACACCCCTTGCACACGACACTGCTCCATCACAACTTGTCTTCTTAGAGTCTAATGCTACTCCTAACAAAGTCTTATAGATGCTAATATGTGGGCAAACCTAGATTTCTTACCAAAACTAAAGTAATCCTCAACAAGAGAAACTAACATAAACATCATTAAGTTGTTTCACTATTAGAATCTATTGGTCTTCAAATGTTAGATACACTGTTGACCCTAAGCATGCTGAATTACTTATAATTTCTAAGCTAAGTGGGAGCAGTAAAAGTCCTTATCATGACTTGCCATAAGTACAAGAGGCGGGGGGAAAGACTCGTTAAATTTAACTCCGATTACACCTCTTGTACACCATACTGCATCAACTCCTACACACTTAGAAACTAATGTTGCTCCTAATATACCTGAAAATGAAAGCACCTTACCAAGAGCTAATCTATAAACCTGAAACTCCTAATAAACCCAATAATTAACTCAGGATGTCATCTAGGTCTAAAAGGCCTACTAACTTTGATGATTATGTATCCCACCTGACTGAATTTAAAATGGATGTTTGAAAGTTTACCAATCCTACTTCTTTTAATTAAGTCATTAGCATCAATCAATCTTCTAAATGGAATAAAGCTACTATTAGCAAGCTTGACTCTAGGAATTAGAATAACATTTGGCATTTGGTTAAATTACCTAAAGGGTGTTCATAACTAAACTAAATCCAAATGGAAGCACACGATTGATTGTTAAAGGTTATACTTAAGAAGGAATAAATTTTCAAATAACCTTCTTACATGTTTTTACAAAAGGTTTTTTTGAGGATCATTACTGTTCTAGTAGCTTACAGTAACTTAAAGCTACATTAGATGGACATTAAAACAACTTTCCCTAACATTGACCTACATGTTCATAAAATAATCTGAAAGTTCTAAATTAAACGTTAAAAACACTCATTCTGTAAGTTAATGAAATCCATGTATGGGTTGACTAAAATCATAATGCAACTCTCTTCATCAAGAACTGAGTGAATTTGTACACCTACCTTAAGATGAGTGGGAGTAACTAATGTAAACTTATCCTTATATAGACGAAATTCTTTTGACAGGTATATGTTACATGAGTCAAAGCATTGATTACTCAAATTTTGACATGATGGATCTCAGAGATACCTCTTATGTTATAAGTATCAAAATACACTGAGATAGATCCAATGGGACATTAGTTTCGTCCCATGAGCTTTACACTAAGCGGATCCTTACACGTGTAACATTTAAATTGTTCTCCTTTAGAGGCTAATAGGATAAATGTAAATTATTTCCTTATGCTTCATTAATTAGAAGCCTTATGAAGGTTAAAGTCTATACTTGTTTAGATATTGCTCATATTGCTAAACACTAGACTAGTCTAGATTATTGTGAAGCATCTAATGGAATATTACAATATCTTTAACAAATGAGAGACTATAAGTTAAAGAAGAAGTGAGAACTAAAAACAATTGACTACTCTTATTATAACTTTGTTGTATTCAAAGGTAACAAATGTCAATTTGTGGGTATACCCTTATGTCAGCAGATAGACCTACCTCATGGAGGAGTCATAAGAAATTGTTAACAACAACCTAAGTTTCAATGACATAATATGTTTGTTAATCACAACATAATTGTCACTAATTGTTGTTGGAAAATTCATCAGTGGACTCATAATTTATTAACTCCACATAAATATCATATTGAAGAATTACTGTGATAAGTCAGCTACCCTTACTTCTCGAACAGTAACAGTTCGACCGGAGATGCATTAAATTTCGATACGAAATTATTGTTCACTTATGAATTATGAACAAGTTGAGGAAACTAAATCTTTGTATTGAATACATTCATGATATGCTTATGGATCCAATAACTAAAGGTCTATCACCCATAAGTCTTATGTAAGCGCTTATAATAAACATGGGTTTACTAATGACCATGTATAATCGCATATCGTACTATGAATGATTAATTATTAAAATTTCCTCACTTACTTGAATTTGTTTGTCTCTAAATATGTTTATGCATGCCTAAAGACGTATAGACAAGTAACTACACAAATCAACGTTAAAGGGCTTATTTGTCAATTTGATCCTAAGTTTACTTAAGTCTTAAATTGGGATTGTAGTATGATTAATGGGGGTCTTAAGTTGAATACTGATTCAATGACTGTATTTCTCTGCTACAGTTTTGGTTTAAAACTAAAATGAGTATTAAATCTGCGCAGACTTACTAATGCTCATAATAAATGATTACTCAAGCAAGTGGGAGAATGTAAGACACAGTTTTATTATGTGGCTCTTATAATCATTTATCTTATTATTAAATGATCAAATGTTTTATTATTAACCTATGACTAGTAATTAGTTGATGGGCCTAATTACTCTTAATGGGCCATTAATGGGTTTCCCCTTGGGTATACAATATATATAGAGAGATAATTAGAGGGAATTGACTAATGAATCAATTACTCCAAACACTAAATTTGTCCCTCTCTCTCACCTAACCGTGAGTTCTTACGAACTCACCTTAGCCATCCTAACTGTACACCCTAAACGGGAACTCGATCTTCCTAGCGGATCATGACGTCTTCCCTCTCTGCGGTTAGTTTATCAGGTATGATTTATATTATTGTTTTCCATTATCATGTTATAAGAACTGATCAACACAATTAACATAAGGTAATTGAAAATATGTCATGCTAGAATGTAGAGGTGCACCAAAAAACCGTTTGGGCATCCAAACCGGTTTGAAAACTGACCCGATTCGATTATGAAACTGGTTTAAAACCCATTGAAACCGGTTTGGGTTTTTTACAAAAAAATCGGTTTGGGACAGGTTTGAAACCGGTTTTGGCGCTGAAAAAAATAGCCTAACGGCTATATAGCCGTTATATGACCATTTGTTATAGTTTTTTGGACCGTTTTACCCCTATATATTATTATAAATAGGTAGTAAATATTTTGGTTCAATCACAATTATCAAACCCGCTATCTACACTCTCAAATCACAAAAAAAGCTCTCAAAAAAAGTTATGGATTCCTCAAGTGTTGGTGGTTATTCTAATGAACTAACTGTTGTGAGGGTTATACCATGTGAATTGTCAAACGGTTCACAACGAGCTCGATGCAAGTTGTGTGGTATGTTTTTAAGGAAGAAATCAAACTCTAGTTTGAAAAATCATATTGAAAAAGCATGCAAGAAGTTGCAAAGCGTCCCAGGTCAAAGTCAATCCTCAGTGTCAAACGGGGGTAGAATTTGGAATTTCGATGCAAATATGGTTCAGGAAAGAAGGGCAAAGCTAGTGATCCAAAAGGGTTTACCGTTCAACCACTTCGACAACCCCTGTTTGACAAGGATGATTCAAGAGACGCTTCAACCACGTCATAATCAAGTAAGACGCACTACCCTTAGACGTGATTGTTTAAAATTGTGGAAAAAAACAAAAAATGAATTAATTTTAGGTTTTGAAAAATTATAAAATGGTGTGAACTTAACTACCGATGTTTGGTCGGCTCCACACGGTATACCCGATTCGTACCTTTGCATTACCGCTCATTGGGTAAATCTCAATACGTGGCAAATAATCAAACGTATGATTGTGTTTGATTTGTTTCCATATCCGCATACCAGAGAAAATTTATTTCACATTTTAGATAACGTAATAACCACATTTGCATTACAAAACAAGATTTTTTTCATTATTGTTTGATAACGACTCAAATAATACAAGTGCAGTTAAAAAATTAGCATCAAAATTTCAACCAGTTTGCAACGACTTTTTTTCATAGCCGATGTGTTGCACACATAATTAACTTGGTTGTGCAAGACGGACTCACCGTTGAAGAAGTTTATGATTTAAAAGAATCTTTTAAAAACCTGTTACGCAACGTTTTTACTATTAGTAGAAAACGATATCATGATTATATTAATTTTTGTCACGAAACGGGATACCTTTGCTTAAGTCCAAATTGGGACATACTTGCACACATAATTAATGTCACACCCCCAACCACGGCGGTAACTCCCGCAAGGTGTGACGGTCATGGAAATCATCGTCATCGGTTACATCGAACGACCACTAAGTGGTTTGAAAATCATACGTAGTAAATCATTTCAAAATACATAATTGTTTAACAAAGTTTTAGTGCGGAAGCAAATGTGGAAGTACAATTGTTTCAAAATACGACATTTGGTAATACTAAATGTCCAAAAGTAATTGTGTCCCTAAGTGGCAATGCGACTCCATGCAAGTATGTAGTTAACTTCCAAGCAATATCAATTACCTGAGAATACATGCGTAAAACGGGTCAACAATAATGTTGGTGAGTTCACAGGTTTTAATTGTAAAAGTAAATCATTGTAATGGACCACAAGACTTTCTATGATTTGATTGTTGTACAGACAATCCTACAATATTCAATAAGCACACCAAAACCAAAGCTAGACTGTAACTGTAATTGTAAATGTAATCCCATGCCCCTACCCATGCCTACTGATCGTGGTGTCAAGGTCAATCAAAAACATTTATAAAAACTACTACTTATCTACCTTAGACTGTAGACAGGGAAGTAGGGTTATCGAATCCACAGGGAAACAGTGGAATGTTAAATTGCTTAAATTAGTAAATTATAATGAAAACACAGATCAAATAAAGATGTAACTCCCTCCGGACTTCAGGTTCTAGGTTTCACATACAATCCAATTATTTAGTTTAGACACCACATAGACATAGTGTTGGAAAATCAGATGAAATAGTAATTGAAGACAGGTAGTTGTCAGCTAACCTATACAACCGGTTTCGTCACAAACCAATATAATTCAATCACCCAATTTATTAGTGTCAAGTTATCCTCTTTAGTCACCAAACCCTACTACAAGGTTTTATCATCAACCGAACAAGATTATAAAGCAAGAAACTCAAAACACATATATAAAATTGTTTAAATCAAACAATACATCAATCTATTAAGTTTGTGTCAAAAACTAACAAGATCCAAACATAAACAAACTGAATCAAATACGAAAACCTATACGAACCATCCGTCAGGAGGAAGTCACAAGTGATTTAGCCAAACATAATAACAACGAACTCAAATGTTGTCACCACAAGATTGTCCATTCAAAATTACTCAACTAAGATTGTTATTCTTCTGATTCAAACTAGATTAAAATAAAACACTTAAACCTTCCTCTTTCTTGTAATCGATTTACGAGTGAAGCAGCAAACAATTTAATGTTATCCTTCCTTTTGCCCAAAAAGCCGCCAGAGCCAAAGGCTCCCCTTTTTTGATGTTTTTCTCCCCTCGTGGGCTCCATGGCCTAATACATAATTGTTGGTCCAACTAGTTTGATTCACCTCATCCCACGAAAGTTTAGTATTAAGCCCAATTATCTAAAATTACAAATTACACAAGTAATATGATGGGCTCCTACTCTTCCTTTAAATCGTCCAACATGTTTCACGTGAGTCTCCTGCCATTTGCAATCAAACATGAATCAAAGTTCAATTAACTTTACTTTAACTATTATCAACTATTTTCTTAATTATATGTATTATATGAATCTTAATGTTTTTAAATCATTATATATAAAAAACTATAAAATATAAAAACAATGCAAAATAAACTGTTTCTCACATGATTAGGGTTAAAAATACATGATTATATACAAATAGCACGGGTTTATCAACCACTCATCACCTACCGAATACATGGGGGTGTTTAGGCTAATGATGCACCCGTTTTGACCTACAATCAAAGTTAGCACGACTAACTCGGGTGGGGGTTGACAAAACCCGATAGTACTATCCATAATTACCACGCTTTGTGAAAGAAACTAACGTCCAGTTGTGAGGGGACTTAGTACGGTAAGTAAACCGCTTATGTAATATGTGAAATCATATGAATGTGATTATGTCCAATGAAAATGTAAGTATGCATGTAATCTCCCCCAAAAAGAAAATAAGTAAAATGGGGCCGTGAGACTCACCTGATGCTTGAGTATCGTAAACGAGCAAGTAGTGGAAGTCCGAGAGTAAACCGACCTATGCATGCCCTAGAATATATAAGACACCTTAAAGTCTAAATAATGATTCTACATATATGTTGGTCATGTAACAGTTTCACCTAACTCGTTACATTATATGTGTAAGTTTTGGTTTAAAAGGTTTTGACTCGACGACCCGTTGGCGATATTATTTGTTACCCAAAAATATATATTTACATAAAATAAATATAAGTTATATATTCGATCAAGTGTGTCCATGTCTATAAGTAATTCGGTGTCAACTGAGGGTTCGGGTTTCAAAATATTGTTTTACTCGGTCCGAGTCGTAACTCAAACGGTAAATAAATATATTATAATTTATTCAAAATAATGTTTTCGAAATACGACGCATTTTTAAGTAATAATAATATTTTCATTATTTTCTATGATAAATATCCTTTAGAAATATGACCTTAAAATAAAATGTTGGTTTTTGTTTCTCAACCAAAGTTTACATAAATATGTATTTATAAAGACATATATATAGTTTAAGATATAGTCTTGAACTTTCAACAATTAAACTATAGTGTAACATAATAGCTAGTTTTTCATCCACCTTTTTATACAAACATAATTTCTAATATATATATATATATATATATATATATATATATATATATAGGGAATGGATCATTTGAGAACTCCTAAATATTTTGAGAACTCGTGAGAACTCGTCAAAAATCCAGTCAAAAACTTTTTTTTTTGTTTTTACTATTTTTATTGTTAGAATACAACATAAAAAATAAATTTATATATGTAAATTTACATGTCTTCATATATTAAAAAAAATATACACTTGTGTAAGTTTATCACTTACACATGTGTAAGTTTATCACTTACACATGTGTAAGTGTTTACCATTTACACATGTATATAAATTTTTTTAAGGATAATTTAGAGAGAATAAATGAATTAATTGAAGAGATAAATCATTTTTTATGTTATATTTTAATAATAAAGATAATGAAAACAAAAAAATGGTTTTGATTGGTTTTTTGACGAGTTCTCGCGAGTTCTCAAGTATTTATGAGTTCTCATTTGAAACTAACGCTATATATATATATATATTAGCACATACTAATACCTTTGCAATAATCCATGTACATACTTTAACTCACTAGTCCTAAATAAGATACACTTAGCTTTTTTTAAATTTATGAAACTAAAGCATGTATTTGATGTAAATGTGAAAGGATCATTTGACTAAGCCACCTTAAAGTCCAAAACATATTGCATGTATATATATATATATATATATCACGAAAATTATTATTTATAAGTATAAGTTTTTAGCATGAAACTTTAGAGTTATGAGTTTAACATGCATAAATCTTAGTGTGGAAGGCATGGAAATGAGTTTGAAGAGGATGATCATACCCACTTCAGAGAAGGAATGGGTAAAGATGGTGAAACTTTGAGGCTTGCAACTTGACTTGGTGGTGGTCTATGAACTCAAAATCACCACAGGAATAAAGAAGCTCTAAGTTGATTTTTTTTTATAGTGAACTTAGTGTGGGTTGGTTTCCAACAAAGACTATTTATAGGAAAGTTGGGGTGTGGGTTTTAACCCTTGATAATGACTAATGGTATGGTATATTTGAGTTGGACAGTGAAGGGTATAAGAGGGGGTACTCTCTGTCGTAATCAAGAAGAAGAATGGGAATGGAGGTGTAGTATGGTTCGTTATTTTTGATCGGATATTTAGATTTGGTTATGTGGGGGGGTCCCCTTTGGAGCCGTGAACTTTGAGAAAAGAAAAGGAATGGAGTCATAGTCTATTTAATAGCTTTAAAAATCTATGGGTTTGTATGAGAGGGGGGGGGCCTACTTGAAACCGTACACCAGGAAAGAAAAGAAATGGCAATTGGTAGTTTGTAAACTAGGACTTGATGGTTCAAAGGTTTGTGTATGGGGCCCAGATAGCTGGCCGAAATCTAGGAAAGAAATAGGAAAAGGATACCAAGCCTAGTATATTTAATTAGGTTTGTAAGTTTTAGGATGAGTAGAGGCTCTTGTAGCCGTGAACAAGAAATCAAAAAGTGTAAATAGAATTTGAAGCATATACTAGACTAAATAGAGATGGGTATAGGTTGGTAGCGGGTATCATTCGGACACGATCTAAAATAGTAATTTTATTAAAGCCGAGTTATTAAAATTATACATCATATTTTTAATGGTTTACTAACATGTAAATATATGTTTAGTAAACTAATATTTCGAAACAACGCGTTAAAATAAGGTATGCTAGTGGAACGGTAGAGATGTGCGTCAAAGTAGTCGGTTGATATAAATAAACACGCACAATATCTAAGTTCTAAAATAGTTTTGTAACAACTTGAAATATTTATTAATACATAAATATTAATTATCACCAACGTTCGTGTGTGCCGGTTATACTGCATGTGACTCGGTTATGAATGGACTTTGCTATGTATTAAACGACCTTAATTAACCATAATTAAGTCTAACACGTATATGATGTATGCAAATAATTACTGAGACGGGGACGGGTAATGACCTGAAATTGTCGGTTGTTACAATTAACTTGGTTGTGCAAGGCGGACTCACCGTTGAAGAAGTTTATGATTTAAAAGAATCTTTTAAAAACCTGTTACGTGGCGTTTTTACTATTAGTATAAAACGATATCATGATTATATTAATCTTTGTCTCGAAACGGGATACCTTTGCTTAGGTCCAAATTGAGACATACCTGCTAGATGGAATTCAACTTGTAAAAAGTTTGAAAGCTTTATACGATAAAGACCAACTTTAGAAAATGTTTCATGATAACCTTTTGTGCAAAACATCATCGGATGAAAAGCTTTCCAGGTTTGAGTTGGTTCATGATTGAATGTTTAACCGATTTACTCGAAGTTTTCAAAACCGCTACTACTTTATCGTCGGGGGGTTTATTATCCCTTGAGTCCTTTAGTACTTAAGAAACTATTTTTAATGTGTAACAAAATATCCGAGCTTGAAAATCAAAATAATATTTTAACGAAAATGATCGCACCAATGAAAATTAAATTAAAAAAATATTTTAAAGAGTTGCATCCCGTTATTACTTGTTCTGTCGCTTTGAACCCAACCATAAATGTTATCAGTGTTGAAACTTTAAATGATAAAATAACGCACAATTTGGGTTTGGACGAAGAAGACTTTCATTTTTCCAACGTTACAAAAACATATTTTACTTAATGTTTACAAGAATTGTTTGATGTTTATTTATCTAAATATGGTAACCCATCAGCCATACATGATTCAATGGATTCGACATCGGGATTGGGTGATAGTTCGAGTAAGAACACAATCCTTCATTTATATAACGATTTGAGGAAAGAATATAGTAAACGGTCTAGGGGTAGCACCCCAAGTAGCTAACTCAGAATGTATATTGGATCGGATTTTTTATCCACCGTTAGTCCGATGAGTTTGATACTTTAGATATTTACTTATACAAACAAATTTTTTTGTTCATATTCGTTCGTTTAAAAAATGAATATCTTCATGTTCGTTTCTTATATTCTAAACTAATATACACGAAAACAAATGAACATAAATAAACACAAAATGACACCAACTAAAAATGAACAACAATATCCAAATTAAGTTATAAATAATATTTCATAAAAGACAATATCCTAATTAAAGTCTAAATTCTAAATACGATAAAGATAAAGTTAATGATTAAGCAAGCAACTCCTCTCTACGAATTAGGGAAAACTGAAAATGGATTGATTGGTCATGGGCCAATGGTTCTAAAACCCGAAATGGATTGTGCTAATAATTTTAGTATGGTTTGGACTCAACTTCTTTGAATGATTATGTAAATGAACGGAAAAAAAAGGATCCTAAACGAACATTCACAAACATCATTGAACAAATAGGACATCTGTTCATATTAGTTCGTTTAATTATATGAAAAATTTGTTGTTCATGTTCGTTAAGCGAACATAAACAAACTTCTCACCGATGATTCACTTAACATTCGGTTTCTCTACATGCGTATTTCTGTGTATTGGTTATAGAGAAGTTCACGTTATTTATATACTAGAAAAAGAAATTACCATGGTCAAGAATTTCTCTGTTTATCATTCTAATTATGTGTGAGCCTTCTATTAAATCACTAGAAGGACAAATCATTCTCAATAAAAATCTCCAGAAATCTTGTATACGTGAATAAAATGCCCAATTGAAATCTTGTTTAGGAAGATGTTAATAAAAAATATCAACTTTTCCCCAATTTCTAAAGCAATATATGTGGTATTCCATTGAGAAGAATCATTAACTAAACTAGGAATTTTACCCACCTCACGTTGCGGCGGCGGCGAATTCCTCACGGTAGTACCTTAATGGTAACGGCGTCCGCTATAGCCTCAAAAAAAAGTTACTATTCATTTCATAAGGTTTTTAAATAATAAGGATAATAACTAATTAAAACTAGTATATTTAATAATTTTAAGTTCGGTTGTGTATAGCTGTATATATATAAAACTATGAAGGTTTAGAGAAAAATATACAAAACTCTCATTACAATTGGAACCTAACTAATTAACGTTCATAAAGATAAATGAACAACAAAGCAATGTATTCATGTTCCTTCATTTCTTTAATAGACGAACATAAACAAACTTTTCGATGGTTCATGATGGTTCCCTTAATGCTCCTCCGAAGATGTTTGCCATCTATACCAATTTAATTGCTTTCGCTACCTGTCGTATTCCATTGTTCTCTAAAACGTAGAGTATTATATTTTTTTTTAACGACGTTGGCCAACCAAGATGTTCACCTAGAAAAGATTTGAACCTGGGTCTTTTGGGAGACCGTAGACTATGAGACATTGAATTATCACCGACACTCATACACATTTATTATATTCGGCACAAATAGCGCCGTAAAAGTTTGCGCGGAAGAAAATGTAAAAGTAACGGTCATAGCTAATGGATTTCACATGCGATTATTATATTGTTGAGAAACCAGAACCTGTGGTTTGTTTTTTTGTACTATATTTTTGCCAGGAAAAGATACAAGAACAGTCCAGCAACATAAATCTATCTGTGAACATGCCCATCTCTTCAAAAAAATTGACCAGTATGCCAGAAATGAAAGACCATAAACCCTTTTTAATTTTCAAGCATGCCACTTTGAATCAAATACTCTTTGTTGACATGATCTAGCCTTTCATGAGTTTGTGATCGAAATGTAGCATGGAAGTAATCCACAAGAAGCGAGGCCTTAGCCTCCAGACCACCCTGTAACAGTCGAGTCAATACCTTAAATTCTTGTATGAAGATTTTTTAGTGGGTTGACTACATTAAGACCTTACATTCTTGTATAATGATGATTTTTGGTGGACTTGACTATTTGATTGCACAAAGACCTTAAATTCTTGTATAGTGATGATTTTTGGGTGGCTTGACTGGACGAAGACCTTAAATTCGCGTATTTCCTACTTCCATAAGCCACTATGCAACACCATTAGTAGTAACTTGTATTTAAGCACTTCATCTCTATACACATTACTCCAATAACACAGTACTCATCACATACCTATAACCTACCCATCTAATCGATGAGGATCACGGTTGTCGATGGTAGTTTCTTTCCTTCCCCCGCCTTTCTACTCCATTTCTAGTTTGAACTCTGACGGTCAAACATTATTGTCACTCGCACACCACTGGATTTCTACACCCCCATCCCTCGTGTCATCCTGGAATGCTTCTGATGCAGACCCTTGTTCGTGGGTCGGTGTTGTATGTGACCCTAATAAGCTGGTGGTCTCTCTAGACTTGTCAACTTCTCATATCATGGGTAAAATAGGACCAGAAATCTCCTGGTTAACTCATTTGAAATCATTGAATTTAAGTTCCAACTGTATCTCTGGTACAATTCCTCCACAGATAGGTAACTGCAGTCTTCTTCAACAACTGGACTTGTCTCTCAACACCCTTGCTGGTAAGATACCAGACAGCCTTGGTAACTTGTTAAATTTGAAAGTATTGAGCCTTTATAATAATTCACTCAATGGTTCCTTACTCCACAGATAGGTAACTGCAGTCTTCTTCAACAACTGGACTTGTCTCTCAACACCCTTGCTGGTAAGATACCAGACAGCCTTGGTAACTTGTTAAATTTGAAAGTATTGAGCCTTTATAATAATTCACTCAATGGTTCCTTACCAGAACCCATCTTTCACATTTCCGGTTTGGAAGTTCTTAACCTCAGCTTCAACCAGCTGACTGGTTTGATTCCATCAAACTTGGGAAACACAACCATGCTCCAAGTGTTGTGTATAGACAATAATCGGTTTACTGGATCATTGCCTGCTAGCCTAAACAATCTTGCCAACCTTGTTTATTTAGACGTTCATAGTGCTGGCGTAGAGGGTAGAATTCCTTTATGTTATGGTGGTGGTTGCAAGAATCTGATCTATTTAGATTTGTCTTTTAACCAATTTATAAGTCTTCCAATAGAGTTGGGAAACTGTACTAACCTGGAACAATTTGCAGTTGTGGATTGTGGGTTAACCGGTCCAATCCCATCTTCTTTTGGTCAACTCACTAAGTTGACTCTCCTTTACCTTTCTATTAATCAGTTGTCAAGGACCATACCGCCTGAGCTTGCCAATTGCACCTCCTTGACTGATCTCCAACTAGACCGTAATCAACTTGAGGGTAGTATTCTAAGTGAGCTTGGTACGCTTAAGTTGACATCCCTTTATTTGTTTACCAACCGTTTAACCGGCGAGGTTCCAATGAGTGTTTGGAAGATCGCAATACTAGAGTACCTTCTTATTTATGAGAATCGTCTTTCTGGTGAACGGCCGGTTGAGGTTGCCCGGCTGAAGCGATTGAAAGAATTTACTCTATATGATAATCATTTCTTTGGCATCATACCTCAAAGCTTAAGAATCAATGGCAGCCTCACCATACTTGATTTCTATAATAACTCCTTCACTGGACCAATCCCACCAAATCTTTGCTCCGGGAACCAAGTGGAAAAGCTTGTTTTAGGTTTTAATTCTTTCCAAGGGGGTATTCCTTCTGAGTTTGGCAACTGTCCGAGTCTCAAAAGATTGATTATAAATAATAGTAATCTCACGGGGGTTCTTCCAGACTTTGTCAATAATCCAAACCTGTTATACATGAACCTTGAAGACAACATGTTCACTGGACAAATTCCGGGTAGCTTTGGTAGGCTTACCAATATTACAGCAATTAATCTCTCCAAGAATAGGCTTTTAGGTCTTTTACCACTGCAGCTAGAAAACCTCCTGTAGCTTCAGGCTCTGGACCTATCGCACAACGCACTGGAAGGTCCTTTGCCACCTCAATTAGCCAGTTGCAGCAGCTTGTTGAACTTTGATGCAAGTCATAACTTGTTCAATGGCTCTATTCCAACCGCTATGCAGACCATGTCAGGGTTATTGACTCTTGATTTAAGTCAAAATCAGTTTTCAGGAAGCATTCCAAGTTTCATATCGGAATTCCAAGCTCTGGTAGATCTTTGACTTGGTGGAAACACATTAGGTGGAATGATACCTTTGTCGATAATAGAGCTCAAGACACTTGTCACATTGAATATCAGCAACAACCGTCTGACAGGTTGTATTCCCTCAGGTTTCAGTAAACTGGTGATGTTACACCAGTTGGATGTTTCTCGTAACCATCTAACTGACACTTTAGCATCACTTTCAGAGCTTCGTGTGTTAACCGACCTCAAAATCTCATACAATCTCTTCACTGGTCAGATACCAGCAAATTTGATGAAATTTATAAACTCGTCCGTTTGTTCATTCTCGGGAAATCCAGGACTTTGTGTCGGTTATGGACTGAATAATTGTGATGCTGCCAGCAGAAAATTCCGACATTGCAGCACACATTCAGATAGACAGAAAGGCATTACCAAATTCTAAACTGCAATGATAGTTCTTGGGACATCAGCATTTTTGTTTGCAGTTATTGGACTTGGTTTCATGTTCCACTCTCAGCAAAGAGAAAAACATGATATCAAAGATATTTCTTTGTTTCACAAAGTAATCGAAGCTACAGAGGATCTAAATGACAGGTATGTTATAAGGAAAGGGGCCCACAGAACTGTGTACAAGGCTTCATTGGGTCAAGATGGAGTGTATGCAGTAAAGAAGCTAATGTTTGGAAGCAGAAAAGAAGGAAGAATGAATATGGTTCGGGAGATTGAGACAGTTGGGAAGGTGAGACACAGGAATCTTGTGAGATTGGAGGATATTTGGATGAAAAAAGATTACGGTCTTATACTATACAGGTATATGCATAAAGGCAGTCTTCATGACATTCTGCATGAGGTACGTCCACCTCCATCGTTAGATTGGAGCATTCGTTGTAACATAGCCCTTGGAACCGCCCATGGTTTAGCGTATCTCCATTTTGACTGTGATCCACCTATAGTTCACAGAGATATAAAACCCATGAATATTCTTTTGGATGCTGAGCTGGAACCACACATCTCAGATTTTGGCATTGCAAAGCTTCTAGATCAGTCATCTCAGGCACTAATGAGTGGCACACTCCAGGGCACCATTGGCTACATTGCTCCAGGTAAAGTAATTAAGTTTGTTTGAGCTTTACTGATTGAATCATAGTAGTCAAAAGCGCAAAAGGCGCTCAGGCAAGGCAGGGCGCAGCCATACCGCCTTGCGTCCATCAAGGCGCTCACGCAAGATTCCGGCCAAAGCTGGTTTGAAACCTCTAAAAATGGTCTAGAATATCAAAAAATGGTCTCAAACATGTATATGCATAAAGGCAGTCTTCATGACATTCTGCATGAGGTACGTCCACCTCCATCGTTAGATTGGAGCATTCGTTGTAACATAGCCCTTGGAACCGCCCATGGTTTAGCGTATCTCCATTTTGACTGTGATCCACCTATAGTTCACAGAGATATAAAACCCATGAATATTCTTTTGGATGCTGAGCTGGAACCACACATCTCAGATTTTGGCATTGCAAAGCTTCTAGATCAGTCATCTCAGGCACTAATGAGTGGCACACTCCAGGGCACCATTGGCTACATTGCTCCAGGTAAAGTAATTAAGTTTGTTTGAGCTTTAATGATTGAATCATAGTAGTCAAAAGCGCAAAAGGCGCTCAGGCAAGGCAGGGCGCAGCCATACCGCCTTGCGTCCATCAAGGCGCTCACGCAAGATTCCGGCCAAAGCTGGTTTGAAACCTCTAAAAATGGTCTAGAATATCAAAAAATGGTCTCAAACATGTCTCAACCAGCCTAAAACATGTCTAAAACCCTTAAAAATGGCTTGCTTATATTTGAATCTTTCTTATAAAAAAACCTCGCTTTTTCAGCGCCTTGCGCCTAGACCCACGGTCCAACCTTTGTGCTCAAGCCTTTGACTATTATGGATTGAATAATGTGTATGATTATGGGAATGTGTGTTGAATTGCAGAAAATGCATTTACATCAATGCAAAGCAAGGAGTCTGATGTGTACAGTTATGGGGTTGTGTTACTTGAATTGATAACCAGAAAGAAGGCAGTTGATCCTTCATTTGTAGATGGATTGGACATTGTGAAGTGGGTGCGGTCCATTTGGAATGAAAAGAGTGAAATAGAGGTGGTTGTGGATGCAGCAGGCCTTTATGATGAATCTTTTGTAAGGGAAGAAGTGACCCGACTGCTTCTGCTTGCTTTGAGATGTACACAAACGGAATCAAGCAGAAGACTGTCAATGAGAGACGTGGTAAAAGAATTGGAAGATGTGTATGCAGCAATCAGAAGCAATCTTAGGTAGTACATTGCTTTGCATTCTTGTAATTTAGACCATGTGCACTGCATGGCTCCAAAAACGTGTCAAAAAATGGTCTCAAACATGTCTCAACCAGCCTAAAACATGTCTAAAACCCTTAAAAATGGCTTGCTTATATTTGAATCTTTCTTATAAAAAAACCTCGCTTTTTCAGCGCCTTGCGCCTAGACCCACGGTCCAACCTTTGTGCTCAAGCCTTTGACTATTATGGATTGAATAATGTGTATGATTATGGGAATGTGTGTTGAATTGCAGAAAATGCATTTACATCAATGCAAAGCAAGGAGTCTGATGTGTACAGTTATGGGGTTGTGTTACTTGAATTGATAACCAGAAAGAAGGCAGTTGATCCTTCATTTGTAGATGGATTGGACATTGTGAAGTGGGTGCGGTCCATTTGGAATGAAAAGAGTGAAATAGAGGTGGTTGTGGATGCAGCAGGCCTTTATGATGAATCTTTTGTAAGGGAAGAAGTGACCCGACTGCTTCTGCTTGCTTTGAGATGTACACAAACGGAATCAAGCAGAAGACTGTCAATGAGAGACGTGGTAAAAGAATTGGAAGATGTGTATGCAGCAATCAGAAGCAATCTTAGGTAGTACATTGCTTTGCATTCTTGTAATTTAGACCATGTGCACTGCATGGCTCCAAAAACGTGTCTATCACTTAACACATGAGCAACACCCACAAACTTTTCCCAAGCAATTTATCCATCACAAAAACATCGTTATATTTCCACATCATCACCATCTTTTACATTTATGAACAGATTGCAATTCATGAAAATGAATACCATATCTTCATGAACAGGTTGCAGGAGCAAGAGAGAAGGAGAAATAGATACAGGACAAGCAGATAAAAACCCCAGTCGCCATAAGAGAAGAATATTCTAGATTTTGGGGACGATTAATCCTCAGAACAATAAAAACGTACCAAAGAATAGGAGATTGGTCTAATGAATCGATAAGTCAAAAGGAAAAACAAAAAACAGAAATGGAAAGGAGAGAGGCCACATCGCGTCCGTAAACGATCCGCATAAAATGCCAATGGACGGACTCACGCAACGTGACATCCGTGGGCTTCTCGTCATCATCCACTTGGTGTCCTTTGTAGTTCGTGAAACCTATGTTGAGGGTGCTCTTAGGTTCTCTATAGGAAAAAACTATAGTTCTTTATAGAAAAACTATGTCTTAACCATCAAGGGGTGGTGCAATGGTAAACGTCTGATTCCCCTCTAGCATAGGTCTGACCCCGCTGGTTAGCAGGGTAGTAATGTTTCCCGTGAGTATTTTGCTAAAAGGTTCTCATGGTTACAAAAAAAAACACGTCTTATACATCAATACATTATTTTAAGCTAATAAGCAATTTTATTAAACAGTCTCTTTAGATTTTTCAAATATCAAAACATAAAATGTACAGCTCCCTCTGTTGTTATGTATACATTTAAAAGATGGGGGCATTCACTTTAAAGAACTGGTATGAGGATGACACCGAGTGATGGCCTTTTCTTCAAGTTTATGAGATCCTCTATTCTCACATTCTTAGACTCTTATGGGTCAGTCACACGCTCACACTCAATTTAGATTTTAAAAACATGTGATGCTAAATATAGTAGTAATTTATTAGAAGGTACTTGTGAATTGTTGATAGATTGACGAGGTAAAGAATAATGACTTCTAAAAAAGTTTCTTTTAAAATTACAGCACACTTGGTTTTAAAAGGCGTGAGGCGAGAGATTCATGCACACGAGCCATTGCTATATGTACAACCAAAGGCCGCATCTCTCTCATCTGTTTTACATATCAGCCTTTTCATTAAGTAAACCATTTATAATCTCTTCATCTTTTGGTCATTTTTACATATCGACGACCCTAATTTTAAACAAATTTGACCCACATGTACATGAAGCATCGCCTCAGGCCTAGCAGCAAGAGATTGCTTCCAGATGTTAAAAAGGATAAAACTATCTCTTTTATTGATTAATGAACTGTGAGATTCATTTGCTGAGGATGTGAAAATGATGAATTATATGAACTAAAAATAGGTGGACATAGGGTTCTGCTAATTGATTGGTTACAATATGAAATTCATATGTAGTTCAGTAAGGCTCTTTGCACGAAGATCATGAACTTGATTTCACATTTCAGAGAATCATACATTTATAAGACTAGCAATGTAATTGAAATCACATACCTGCAAGCATCGCCTGCAACACGATTAGAATCGAATAACGGTGGCCTCCAAGGGGATCACGGAGTTCCATGTTGATGATTATTGTTGGAATTGGAAGGTGAAGATGAGAAATGAAGGGAAAAGATAGAAATTTGAAGAAGGAGATGGAGGTGGTTGCTCGGCCGGAGTCGACGGCAAATCGCACTTGCCATAATTGACGACGTTTGTCTGTTTCGGAACCCTAATTGAAACGTGGTTAAGGCCACCGTTTAAGACCGTGGGGAGTACCCCGTGAAAAGCAGGGTGGAGATAACTTGGCATAGTGGCCAGCGTGGAACATCACACCCCCTTAGCGTGTTCCACGAGCGTGGAACCCGGGTGTAGAGAGAAGGCCAAATTGTGACCGTTGGTGGATTTGTGCCGTTACTCAACGGATAGTTAGGTTTTCTTTTTTTTTCTTTCCAAATTTAATCAACTCTGTATATATATATTTTACAAACCAATAATTTTATAAAAATCAAACTATAATTCTCTCCAAACTATCTAAACCATTATTTTTTTAGAAAAGATATGGACCCAAACAATCCCAACAATTTTATAAAAATCAAACTACAATTTTCTCTTTTTTCCCAACAACAACCTCTACCATCACCACAACAAGATTACTCCCCCTTTATTCGAGAACGAAACAGAAGTCGTTCCCGAAACCCAAACCGAACCCGAGGTCGTTCCCGAAACCCAAACCGCATCATCTCGCAAAAAGAAAAAAATAGGTGGATCTACCGGACCTCGAAAGTGGACGCGCGACAAGGAAGAGGCGTTAGCAAAACCGTGGGTGGATATATCCGAGGATCCAATAGTCGAAAACGCTCAAACGGGTCAATATATGTGGGAACGAATTTTACAAAAGTTCCTCACTAAAATGAATCGTGGAGAATACCGCTCACTAGACACAATATCTTCAAAGTGGCGGGAGATACGTACAAAAACGGCGAAGTTTTGCGCTATACATAATAATCGAATCAATAACCGCAAAAGTGGCGAAAACGACGTCGATATCTTGAACGCTTATTTACAAAAATATGTAGAGGTGGAAAAACAAGCTTTCAAGTTTTTACATTGTTGGGAAGTTGTAAAGAATTGTTCACAATAGCATAAAGTGTCGGAGATGATTCAACCCCAATCGACCGGGTCAAAAAGAAAGTCGTCCGATCGGGAAGGGACACCGACTCGCGGATCGAAAGCACGGTGTTTCATAAATCTCAATGAAGTTTTTGAAGAAAATGAGGAGAATGAACTACCACGTCCAATCGAGAGGGACAAATCAAAACAAAAAGGAAAGGAGAAAGTTACTTCATCCTCGGATACGTACGAAAAACTAGATAAAGTGTTGGCGAAGATAGAGAGTTTTACCGGCATATACAACGCCGTTGAAAATAAAAAAAAATCAAACTTCGGGAGGAAGCCAACGAACGAGAGGATCTAAAAGTGTTGACGTTGAATACCCAACACCTTTCGGGTGAACATCTCGAAGACGTCCTAGCTTTACAAGCAAAGATCCGTGCACAACTTAGGAGGCAATGATTTATTAGTTTTTTTAGTTTTTTATTATTTTAAATGTAATGCTTTTTAGTTTTTTAAATGTAATGTTTATTAGTTTTTTATTATTTTAAATGTAATGCTTTTTAGTTTTTTAATTGTAATGTTTATTAGTTTTTTAAATGTAATGTTTATTAGTTTTTATGTTATTTTTATATTTTTATTTAAATTGTTATATAAAATTAATTAAATTAGAAAAAGAAAATGACGTGGTGGTGTGGAAATGTGGAACAATTTCCCTCAAATGTGGAGAGTGTGAAAAAGTTGTGGAATATGATGCGGCGCTGATGTGAAAGGGTGTGGAAATGTGCAAAAGTGTGGATACTCCCCATAGCCTTATGGTTGAATTTTTGTAGGTTTAAAATAAAACTGCTCACTTCCCTCCCCTATGTGTAACGTTAGTGTCATATTAGGTTCCATTTTATTCCACTTCACTCCATACTTCCCTACCTATTTTTTTAGATAAAATAATAATTTTATGTTTTTAAAAATATTAATATAACCAATATAAAAAACAAAATATTTAACATTACATTGCATTAAATAAAACATTACTTTAAAAAATATAACTAAAAATTACATTTATAATTCAAAAATATGATCCGCTAAATCCAACTTAAGATTTTGATGCATTTCTACGTCACGAATTTGTAGATTGATTATTGGTTATTGTGCCTCGTCAACTTTTGTTGTTCAATATCGGTTTCAACGTAGATACAAATCGTCTTGCCTTTATCTTCTAGTATCATATTGTGTAATATGATACAACCATACATCACGTTTCTTAGCCTTTTTGGTGTCCAAGCCCGTGCCATTTTAACTAATATATGCCACTTTTTTAAGCACACCAAATTTGTTGTGCATCGTCAACTTCTTGTTGTTTAATATCGGTTTCAACGTAGGTACAAATCACCTTGCCTTTATCTTCTAGTATAATATTATGTAATATGATACAACCATACATTACGTTTCTTAGCCTTTTTGGTGTCCAAACTCGTGCCGGTTTAGCTAATATATGCAACTTTTTTTAAGCACACCAAATTTGTAATTTACTACCTTGTTTGTGTCCTTCATCGCTCCCTTTTGAGCTTTTACAAATTTTATACGTTTTGCATCGATTGGAGACGAAAATGATTTTTCAAACACAACCCACCCAGGGTAAATACCATCAACAAGATAATACTCGCACTTGAAATTTACTCCTCCAAATTCAAATGAAGAATCAGGTGCAACTCCGTTAATAATGTGGTTGAATAACGGTGATTGATCGAGAATGTTGATACCGTTATTCGAACCCGCGCCAGCATAAAAAGCATGCCATATCCATAGATCGTGTGAGGCTACTGCTTCTAAAGCCATTGTTGGATGAGGATGATCACCTCTCCATGCAGTTGGGCAATTAAACCACTCCCAATGCATACAGTCTAAGCTATCAAACATTCCGGGGAAACCATGTAATTAATGATTCATGTGTCTCGTATAATTGTTGGATATCATTCGAATTTTCCCATATAGATTGATGATACCATAACAAAGTTTGTACATGCTTTCTTGTTCGTTTCTCTCAGACATCCTTAAATATTCATCAAAGGAGTCTGATGTGGTTTTGTATGCCATTTGACGAAGTGCAGCTTTACACTTTTGGTAACTAGTAAAACCTCGACGTCCTCTCGCATCCCATCCTAATCTGAAAAATGGGTTATCGATCGGCTGCCAAATCATTAGCTATCCGTATGAATAACTCCTTGCTCAATCAAAATCGTCTCTTAAACGTCTTTTCTTTATATACAGCACCGTCGGCAAAGTAAGTAGCAACTAGGCGATCGTGACCTCCTTCACGATATCTATTCAAAGCGGATCCTCTCGACATCAATGTCGAACCTTCGCCTTCTTCGGTTAGGATAATGGATACAACGAACACGATTGTGTGTATAAAAATCGACACTATAGGACTAGTTTCCTTATTGGGTGAAAAATACATCACCTTTGAAATTTGAATTTTTGGAGTGTGAAATTTGTAACTTTTGAAGTGTAAGAACTGTATATATGTGTGGGTATTTATGTGAAAGTTAAATTATTTTTTTTATTATAGCCTGGTTAACGGTAATATTGATTTTTTTAAGTTTTTTTTTTATTTCGGTGGTGGTTTTGGCATTGAGAAACCCCGCAATCAACCTTTCTAGCGGCGCCACTAAAAGGTGGGGGTGGTGTTTCTCGACGGTTCCTCTCGCATATCATCCACGCCGCGGTGAATCGGCGTGTACACCGCATAGTCTTAGAAAAAGTAAATACTGATCGGTGTTTTTTTATTGTATTCAATGTAATCATTTTTGTTGGAATTTAAATTTATATTTAATAATCATTTTCTTATAACAACAACTCACATACTTATCTAATCTATCACGTTGATGGCGTCTTGGCCTAGTGGTATCTAGAGTTTATCTTTACCAAAGTAGTGCAGATTCAAGTCTCACAAAGTGAGTAATACGTGGATTTAAAGAGTAGATTTTAGCGGGTGTGTGTTTGTCGTTGAAAAAAATATCTAATTTACCATAGTCCACAGCGGGAGTCAAACCCTCAATCTATAAGGGAGAGGCATCATTTAACACACTAAGATTTCATTTAGCTAAATACCCATTGGTATTTAAAAATCGCTTGAAGTATAGAAGTAGCTAAATACCCATTGGTATTTAAAAATCGCTTGAAGTATAGAAGTCAAAACTTCCTTCATGTAAAAGATCAAATAGTAAAAAAATTCAACCAAATAAATTAAAATCTCGTTATCTTTTTGTTATCATCGTAATCATCACCACCACTACCTTTACCATAGCCATAGCCGTAGCCGACACCTCCATCACCAAACCACGGGTATGTACAGGTCGGCTTTGGGCCCTAACCGAACCAAAACCAAAATTTTCAGTTAAATGATTTCGTAAATTGTCGGTTAACTAGTTATGAGCTAGGTCGGTTTGATTTTCGGTTAATAGTTTTTGACTTGGGTTAAAGTTCTAAACTACCATTTATCAAACTACAATCGGTTTGGTTATAAGGGGAATGTGAGTGGAGCAAGGGTTCACATCGGGTAGAGGGAGGGTTCACGGGTACACCGCCGCATCCTCGGCGGCTTCAGCGGGTATGGGCTGACGGGTTGGGTTAGCGGCTACTTTTACCCGTCGAAAGTTGTTGAAATGTTGGAGAATATAGCTGTTGAACGGCTATATAGCCGTTCAAAAAAATAAATAAATAATTTAATTTACCCCTATAAATACATACCCAATCATTTTACTCACTACACAAAAAAATATATTCTTTCTAAATATAAACCATTTCTTTTGTATCCACTCAACCAAAATATGAATCGTACGTTATACTTCCCACCCGATTCATCGGAAGACTCGCTCGACTTCGTGTTCAGCGACGATAGTATGCAATTTCTATGTGATATTGCCGCCCAAGCCGAAGAGGAAGACACGGCTACATCATCAAGGACGTATGTGCGTCGTGATCGTGAACATGCTCTACAGAATCTAAAAAGAGATTATTTCGACGAAAATCCAACACACGGAGAAGCGACGTTTCGAGATAGATTTCGGATGTCGAAGATGTTATTTTTACAAATAGTCGGCGACGTAGAGGCTAGGTTTGAATATTTTCAAGAGGGTGAAGACGCTAGGAACAAGAAGAGTTTCACGGCGATACAAAAATGCACATCGACGATTAAACAACTAGCAACCGGTAACCCTCCCGGCGAATTCGACGACTATTTAAGTATGGCTAGGAGAACCTCAAGTGAATGTCTAGAGTATTTTTGTAATGCCATAATTCAACTATACAGCAAAGAGTTCTTACGCAGACCGACAAGCCACGACGTTGCACTTTTGTACAACGCGCATGAAGTAAAACATGGTATTCCGGGTATGGTCGGTAGCATCGATTGTACACATTTTGTTTGGCGAAATTGTTTGACAAGTTTGCGCGGACAATATATGAGAGGCGATCACCGATACCCGACGATCATGTTAGATGCGGTGGCTTCAAATGATTTGTGGTTTTGGCATGCATTTTGTGGTACACCCGGCTCTAACAACGACATCAATGTTCTCCAACAATCGTCACTTTTTACCAACGAGGAGCTTGGAACCGCACCTAAGCATCCATTTGAAGTTAATGGTCGACTATACAAACGTGGATACTATCTTACGGATCTACTTGGTCTACGTTTGTTAAATCGTTCCCATATCCAACAATCCGTAAGGAAAAGGCATTCAAGAAGGTGCAAGAAAGGATGTCGAGAGAGCTTTCAGTGTGTTAAAAGGGAAATGGGGTATACTTCGTCGATCAAACCGGCATTTAAAATTGGCGAAGATTAGGAATGAGGTATATACGTGCATGATATTGCACAATATGATCTTAAAAGATGACAGGAACGCAATATCACCTGTCTACATAAGGGATCCTTCAGTCGAACCAGTTATTGACGATAACGTCCTTTCGGAGTTGCACGATGTAGCTACACATATTAGACTTCGATTTGATCTCGTGGAACATATTGCGAGAAACACCCCGTATTTGGACGAAGAGTAAGACTAGATGAATTTTTATTTAATAATTACTTTTTTGTATTATCTTTTTATTTATTGTTATGTATTTTTAATTAATTAAATTTTTAGCTTTTAATTTGGTTATTAATTTGTTTAAATTAAAAAAAAATAAGAGGGTTGGAGGATACTTGGAGGGTACCACTCCCACCTTAGAGGGTACTTTGGGAGGGTAGTTTGACTAATTGAGGTGACATCTTTTTATTGATGTAATTTGGAAGGGTAGTTTAGTTGGAAGGGTACTCCCATCTCCCTAACACACACCATAACCTAAACCAAAACCATAAAAAATGTTTTTTAGAAAATGGTTAACCGAAGTTGGAATTCTTGGGTCCCTTGCAAAGTTATGTATGGTGCACAAACTCATGATTGTGTCCTAACTACCATTTATTTGTATACGCGTGGCACAAATATTGGTTCAATTTTTATGGTCGTCTTGCTTAGTCTACCCTAATTAGTTGATCACAATCCTATTGACTGTTCTCCAGTCAAAACGATATGGTCAACAGTTTTAGTAGTGGCAAGTTAGGTCTCCTTGTTTTAAGGTTTATGAAATTGCATTTTGTGCTTTCATGGATAATTGTCTCGCACACTTATTCAAATTGTTGCAAGCTGTTTGCTAAGTGACTATGTGGTTGATTTATACCAAATGATCTTGGTTTATAATTTTATATACTTGGGCTTCTAACTGTACTTACAGTTTCTTCAGGGGCGTCTTTATAATAAAAACAACTAAAGTAACCGTTTTCGGCCCTCAAATTTTAGGGTCCTCAAAGTTGAAAAAACTAGTTTAATCTATATTTTAAGCTTAAAATATATGTGATAGTTCACCAATTTATGTGTTTTTAGAGAAAAATGAGAAGATAACAAAATGATTGAAGTTTATTTATTAGTTCATGTAATAAAATTCGGTCTAAACATTAATATTAGACGTTTTGACACTCTATAAAATTATATTTTAAAAACTTTCATATATTTAGGAAGTTTTGACAAAAGGTCACAATTTCAAATTTCGCTTTAAACCACAAAATATGTTGAGTCGCACATGAGTTTCTTGTTTCTTTTTCTATTTGATGATGTTTAGTGTTTATGGAGACGTCGTATTAGGGTTGATTTGCTAGATTTACACCTCTCAGAGGACATGATCAATGATAGGATTTCATGGAGACGTCGTATTAGGGTTTTAGGATGAGTGACCCGTTGTGTTGGAGAGTAGAGTTGTTTAGCAAAGATTTTGCGTATGTCTTGTTTCTTGTAGGTGTGTTGTGTTTCTTGTGACTAATATACTCTAGTCATACACTGCTAATTGTTAGATTACTGTTAGATTTATTTTACTTTATTACTCATTAATTTTATTTATCTTTTTCTTTCCCATGGAGCCGGGGGTCTAAACAGGAGCAGCCTCTCTATCCCTTGGGATAGGGGTAAGGTTTGCCCTCATCACACCCTCCCCAGACCCTACTAATAGCGTTAGCTATATGTGAGATTATACTGGGTACGTTTGGTTTGTTTTGGTTTGGTTTGGTTTGGATTGGATGTTTAGTGTTTATAGTTATGACTAATTCTGAAGAAGATAACAAAATAGTCATTTTCTTGATGTTCAATTGTTCACTATACACAATGAATGCGTGAGACAAATTTATCTATATCTATACTCCTTTATAATATATATTAGGAGGATACAAAGGTAAATTCACACAAATTTTAAGACGCCTCCATCTCCACCGGGTTTAAGACGCCGGAGGTTGGTTTCTTCAATTTCGCCGGACACGTTTGTATCGCCGGAGACGTTTGGAGACCCTTCGTTTGTATAACAGCCAACGCCATCAAACCCCCCATTCAATTACTTCTTCCACCGTAGACGTTTGGAGACCCTTCAAACACCCGGATCTTTTGCTTCATTTGTAACCCTAAACCTCCTTCCACCGCTCATCCTTCCGCCGTTCATCCTTCTTCTTCTCCAAAATCTGTGTAATCGACAGCTTAGAGTTCATACGTAAGACGACGTTTCTTATTTCTTTTTTCTTTGATTTCGATTGTCCTACGCGATGGCTTACTGTTCTATTTTTTTTTGTGCAGGTTTCATTTCTTGATTTGGGAAGGTTCTCTTTGTAAATGTCAGGTTACTTGGATTGTGTATTCCTTGGTCTCGATTGGCCTCTGCGATTGCTTAGTCTTCTATCTTTTTTTTGCGCAGGTTTCATCTCTTGATTTGGGTGTCATCGCTTCCTCTTCCTGTTTTTGTGGGTTGAACCTAAGTTACCGAATTAGATGCTCAAATTTTATGACCCATTAGTATCAATAGCAAATTGATTTTGAACTTCTGTTTTTTTTTGTAATGATTGAATATTGAACAGAAATAGAGGCTGGAAATGGGGTTCATGTAGAAGATGAAAATGGTGCTATGGATCTGGAAACCAATGTGGTGAATTACCAAAAGTCAAATGAAGTTGAATCATCAAATTGGAAGGGTAAATCCGTAAATGCCTTTATTGTTTGAAGTAGGTTTCCAATTGAATCTTTAGCTCATGCTTTATTGGTCATTGTAATGAATCTTTGAAATCAGAAAAGGGCGATAATGATTATTTCTAATGCTACCATTTGAGTTTTATTTTTCAAAACATTAAACTTTACCACAACAGTAGCTCAAGGTTATGTCATCTTGAAGAAAAATGTTAGCTAAATCTTATCTTCAAACAACTTTTATAGCAAATACTTTCATATTTAGCATTGTTTTATTTATGCATTTTTACTTATGTCGGGCTATTGATGTTAATTATGATTACATTTTAGTTCTACAGCCATTGGTTGAAGACCAAGGAAGGAGTTGTTTTTGCTGTTGAAAAACATATTATCTCGCTACTCCTGGTATGTCGATTATATGTTCTTCATTGTCGTGTTGCTATGTTTCTCTTTAGTTCGGGTTTTACACTTAACCAAACTGCCCCTTTATCTTACAATAATGGTTAATGTTTATTATCTATGTAGCTTTGCTAATTTACTATATCCTTTATTCTTATATTAATATTAATATTAATATTAGATAATAATTTTGCATGTAGTCTACAAATGCTGCCTCAGGTACCTATGGTTTTTGTTTATTTAAACATTAATCAAACAAATATTATATTTCGTTATGCTGTAAATTGGGTTTAATAAATACGTAGTTTGCTGTACATATTTCATACCAAATGGTGATGGTTTTTGCCATCTAATCTTACTTTTATAACAATTTATATTGCAGATCCAAAATATGCAAAATGGTCTCTTAGAGTTATTAGTGTTCATGGAGAAAAAGCTCGCAGGTTATTCTACTGTCACTCCTTGTTCCTCAATTGCTTATAGCAGCTCCGGGTTCGGCCTTTGCGCCTTGACAACAATTTTTAGTAGTAATATTAGGTATTACTACTGTTTTACCCCTAATTTGGGTTTACTTATAAATAGAGTTTCTTTGTTTATGCAGGTTATATGTGACAAAGTTAGAAGCAGAGGTTTTAGCTTTGTTACAATGTCAAGTGTTGAAGAGGTTGAGGAAGCTGTTCTTAAATTCAATGGTTATGTAAGTTGTTATAAAATTCAATTAGGATATAGAAAGTTGAAAGCTTTTTTTCTTTGTTTAGATTTCTCATTTGAGTTTTGAACTTTTTGAAACTGACAGGAGCTAGATGGGGGAGCACTGAGGGTCAATTCGGGTCCTGCACCGCTGCGGAGGGACGAATCGTCTTTTGGTGAGCGAGAGAAGGCGGTTGTATGCAGCGGTTTTTCTTCTGCAATCAAGTGAAAACAGGTGAACATGAACATGGGGTTTTCAAATTTTGTTTGTGTCCAGGTTTAGGGTACTGTTTTGGTGCTTTATAACCATTACTCTAGCATTATAATTTTTAAGTAGAGATGATCAACGTATTAATTAGGAATACCTACAGTATAAAACAGGTTCCAAATTGACATTGATGCTGCTGACAAGGGTGATCCACTTGATGTGGTGGAGTATATTGATGACATTTATGCCCAGTACAGGAAACAAGAGGTAATATTTAGGCTACACATTATATGATAATTTATGAGTTTATTTTAAATAATATATAAATCTTTATTAACCTATGAAAATTGAAAGGATGACAGCACTTCCCCTCTTCTTGGTTATGTCACTTTTCACTAGAGGTGGTAAAATCGGGCTGGTCAGACGACTTGAATCGGGTTGGGGTCCAAATGGTAATTTTAAGACTGGACAAGGGGGCAGGTCGGGATAGGTTGACCCACAAACTTATTTTGTTATCTTTTCCTGAATAAAGGGAATTTAGAGGTTATAAGCATCTAAATGCACTTCGGGTCAATTGCCACAAAGGAGGCAGGTTGGGATAGGTTTACCCATTTGACCCGTTACAAGTCAAATATAACCACAATCAGAAAGACCTGATTGGAATTTTGATTGCTATGAAGTTACTATATTGTTTTTTCAATATATGCTTGTTAAATGTCAAGAAAGTTTTCATTGTTAAATGCACTTCGGGTCAAAGGTTGGGATAGGTTTGCCCATTTGACCCGTTACAAGTCAAATATAACCACAATCAGAATGACCTGATTTGAATTTCGATTGCTATGAAGTTACTATAATGTTTTTCAAATATGTGCTTGTTAAATGTCAAGAAAGTTTCGATTTTTGATTTGTTACCCATTTGACCCGTTAAAATTCAAATATGACCACAATCACTAGAAAGACCTGATTGTAATTTTGATTGAAGTTACCATATTGGTTTTTCAAGATATGCTGTTAAATGTCAAGAAATTTAACATTTTTTCTATAAAATTGCAGATATCAAGCTATGTTTCACCTAGATACATGTCACGACAACATGACATAACCGATAGGATGAGAGGCATTCTCATCGACTGGCTCATTGAGGTACATTATGTAATTATTTACTTACCAAACACATCTATACCAAATGCAGAATTTATAGTTACTTATTATGCCATAATCCAATGAAAAACAACAGGTTCACTACAAATTTGAGCTCATGGAGGAGTATTTATACCTAACAGTCAATCTTGTTGACCGATATTTGGAACGCCAAATTGTTACGAGGAAGCAACTTCAACTCGTTGGAGTAACAGCCATGCTCCTAGCTTGTAAATATGAAGAAATTTCTGTGCCTATTGTTGATGATTTTATAGTAATTTCTGAATAAGCTTACACAAGGGCAGAAGTTCTTGAAATGGTAACTAAAAAACCAAGATTATCTACTTTTTATTATTAGTTACATAGTTGTTAAAAGCCCTCGCCTCGGGCGCCTAGGCGCAGTTTTGAGGCGAGGCGCAAGGATTGGGATTTTTTGTTGAGGCGCATATTGAGGATAAGAGGCACAATTTTTTTATTTTAATTTTTTTTATGTTTTATTATCATTTCCTAGGTTATGGTTGAGATTATAAAAGCTTCCACAATACCGATTGAAGCTCATTTCCTAGGTATTTGATCATTTTGGTATATGACTTTAAACATTTTGGTACTAATTAGATGATATTAAATGTTATATAATAGCTTTTCTTTATTAAATTTGAAAAATAATATTATTTTTCAATACATAATATATTTTAAATATTTCTTTTAAGTGCGTTTTTTTTCTCAGGCCCTCGATTTTTTTGCGCCTTGCGCCTAGGCCCGAGGCGAGGCCTATGCGCCTTGAGTGCGCCTCTGATAACTATGATTAATTATAATTTATAAACTCATATTTGTTTTCATTTGATGTTTCAGGAGAAGGAAATGATGAATACCCTCCAATTCAACCTCTCGGTTCCAACTTCATTTGTGTTTATCAAGAGGTTTCTTAAAGCTGCCAACTCTTACAAAGAGGTCTGGTCTTTCATCTCGGGTTGTTTCCTTTACGGTTGTTGATTTTGAATAAAATGTGACAAATGTTACTGGATTTAAAACAAAAAATATGTTTTTTTTTAATTTCTAAATTTGCATGGTATTATTTGGTATCTATCCATATGTTCATTCCTGTTATAGTTATTGATTTTTAATAAAAACAGACAAATATGACGTTTTCTTAAAAAGTGTATGTTTAATATTCGCTCAAGATACGAACTCATTTGTTTTTCTTTTACTTTTTTTCTGATTGACGGTTTCTCTTTGTTTTTTTCTTACAGTATTTGATTTTGAATAAAATGTGACAAATGTTACTGGATTTTAAATAAAAATGTGTTTTTTTATTTTATTTCTAAATTTGCATGGTATTACTCCTATCTATGTATATGTTCATATAAATATATAAATATATATTTTGCTATTCGCTAAAGAAACGAAAATATCTGTTTTTCTTTTTTGTCTGATTGATGGTTTCTCTTTGTTTTTTTTGTAAAAATAGTTGGCGCTCTATCATTCTACTTGATTGACCTGTGTTTGGTGGTATACGAAATGCTGAAGTTCCCACCTTCATTGCTAGCAGCAGCTGCTGTTTTCACTGCTGAATCTACTCTCAACAGATCAAAACAATGGACAAAAACAAGTGAATTTCATTCACAATATTCACAGAATCACCTTATGTAAGATCTTCTTGGCTAAGATTATTTCCTTTTTTGGGTGATTTATATGCCTAATTGAAGTGGACCAAAACAAAATAGCAACTGCATAGCAATCTGGAAGTCATTCTCAGTCAAGAAGCATAGCAACTGCATCCCTGAGGCTGCTTCGACAAGGCATCCGTAGTTTGAATGAGAGGTACTCATTTAACAACTTAGGTCTGATATATTGATACTATCTCTTGCTAATTTCCAACTATTGTTTGAATGCAAGGAGTTTAGAGACTCACTTCTTACAACCATGCCACATCACTGAGACAAAGATATATGAAAACCTTTTTGTTATACCATCAACTTTAGGTAACTACTTCTACATATTCTTTAAGTTATTTAAAATTTCTTTATTTCTATTATCTGATTATGTTTTCTGGTCCTTCATATATGCGGAATGCACACACTTATACGCGATGCCAACACAAGAAAACATCATTTTGTTTTTTATGCAAACCGCCTTATTCGCTTGGTATGACCATCTCACATTATTAAACTCTTCACTGCCTGATAATAACCTGGCCTAAGCTAGTTAATTTTGAGTTATATTTTAGCTGTGGAACATGATCTAAGTCATCTTTCTTTTACCGAAAACAAATAATTACTCCGATCAGGTATGAATCGACGCTTTATTAAATTGCTTTGTTGATTATTTATTTTCTGTTAAATACAACATTGGTAGTTTCCTTAGCTTGCTCACTGTTATTATGAAGTTAAAGTTTGAAAGCTTTTGATTAGCATTATTTTTAGTTATTTTTTGTGATATGTGTTCGTTTTCAATGTGTAGTTGTTCGTTTTATTTTGCATGGGGTGATGCTGAGTTTACTTAAAAATTACTATCAACAAATTAAAAAAGTTGTGTTCTCTAAGTGTGTTAAACTTATCTGAATTAATCAATTTACTTATTTTATAAAAATAAAATTTTCTTTGTAGATGCCATTAGAAGTGTTTTTAGGCTAATGTTTGTATCATATCTTGTATAATTTTTTGTTTTTTACGATACTTGTGGCTTCTATGTGGATTACGGTAATCACGTATAAGTTTTTTGTTTTGAATAAGGGCTACTTGAGTTTTATTTTGAGGAAGTTTTTTACTTCTAAAATTTGCAGTTTGTTTATCTTTGCCATTGATATGTTACTGATTTTGCTTTTAATTGGTAAATGTTAGATATTTTTGGTCAATATTGGCCTTGACCCGTCTTTTGGATTTTCCATTTACGACGTTTTTTATTTCTTGGGTGGTTTGATTTCTTGGGTTTAGGATTGTTTTGCAGTTGTAAGGAGATTTTGGAAGGTTTTTGCTGCCCGCAGTGGCCGAAAGAACAATGAAAACAAGCTTCTCTTCAAGAAAAACTCATTTTCCTCTTTTTTCTCATGGATTCGGGTAACAATTAAGAATGAAGAAGGTACGGATTCAGTCAATTTTATTACGTTTAGGTATTTGTGATCCATGTGGGTATTGTTTAAGCATCAAAATTGAAATCATCAACTTGATTGACCTAAGAGTTACAGTTATGAGAATAGGAGATTTGATAATATAGTGGTTTCTAATTATATTTGAATAGGAAGAACCCTGCTATATGTAAAATCCCTTATTTCGGCTTTCACAAGTTTCAAGTCCATCGCAAAAACCCTAAGTTTACGCTCCGGCGCAACTCGCGGGCTCCCCACTAGTATTTCTATACGTGAAACTCTTTGTGCAATGTATTGGAATGCACAAGGCTAAACAAAAATTTAAGAAAATAAATCAAAATATTGCAAAAATAAAGTGGTTACATGAGAAAATTAGATACAAAATAATAAATAAATAAAAGGAGTCTAATAGCATAATTTCGAAACGAACCAACGATACATGAAAAATAAAGTAGGACATGGGCAGCCCAATGATACCTGGCCTTAAAGCAAGTGTTTTAGGCTCTCATTTTTCTAAATCCCGTAATTTAAAAAAATTATTCATAATTGGGTTTAATTTTAGGATGTGAATAAGTGAATTAATGAAATAGGTTGGGGGCACTATGCGGATCACACGTGCTTGAGGTGTGAAGTACACGATCAAGTCCAAGAATGAAGCGGTCCTAGGAATATTCTCAAGTTCACAATTCACTATGAAAATCAGGTCACAAAGACCCTCTGAACATCATCAATAGAAAGAGAAATGATAAAAAAAAAAGTCGATAAGTCTAACAATGAAACTTTGCATAAATATTTATTGGAAAAGTAGTGAAAAGTTATGCTTTTTGACTAACATATAATTTAATGGGTTTTGTGATCTCCTTGACGAGAGCTTCACAACGAGCTAAGAAGTGTTCAAGATAGATGCCGATTTCAAAGTGATGTTTTGCAATGAAAGTGTTTTGAAAAATTGGTTGCTAACCGACATAGGAGGATGGATAAACCTGAGAGTGATTTACAAGTAAGAACACATGACGCTTGGTAAACATCTTTAGTTGTTTTTTCTCCGACTCCTAAGCACGCGCAAGGGGTGTAAAATTTGGTTCGAATAGCTAGAAATCTTTAACCTTGTGCGCTCCCTTGACCTGTAGACATGAAAGCAGAGTCAGAGTCCTTGAGTTTGCACAACCGGATTTTGATTCGAATCGTAGTTTTCTCCGAACCAATTTATCATCTCGAAATTATGAATAAAGTTCAGAAGTCATTTCATGAATAAGATGGCTCTAAACTAAGTTAAGTTTAGAACCACTCACATGTCTCAAATAGTTTTTCTAGAAGCTTTGGAAGGAAGCACTTTTAGAAACTCTCGAATTAGCATGAACAGTAGCGGACCCATGAAATATTTTTTATGGGTGTCGGAAATTTTCGGTGTTTGAATGTCTATTAAATGAGATATTTTTCGGTGTTCGAATGTCTATTAAATAAGAAATTTAATATAGTAACATTCAAATACCAATCTATAGACTAAACATGAAACATTCAATTACCTAAATTAATATTCATATAATCAACTAATAATCTAATATTCTAATAAATAACCTAGCAAATATTTAAATGATAAAGTAAAATTTAGAGAAAAAAAATTCAAAATATACTTTATTTATTAGAGAAAAAAAACCTAAAATGTTGTTGTTTGGTCTTCTGGAAGTGGATTCGGGAGAGTGAAGGGGCAACACTCTTACACATGGCTGTTCAAATAGCTCGTAGCTCGCTCGGAAATAGCTCGAAAAAAGGTCGCTCGAAATCAGCTCGTTTACAAACCGAGCTAGCTCAGTTCGGATCGTTTAAAAACCGAGTCAACTCGGCTCAGATCGTTTACAAACCGAGCCGCTAGGTTTGGCTCGAATTATTTTATTTTTAATTTATTTTCTATATATATACAACTGTTCTTTTGTGAGTTGTTGGTGCTTTTACCGGTATATTCATCCATTCATAAAAGCAATAGTTATATATAGTTTAACTTATGTCCTAATTTTAGCCCAATACTCAATACTACTTTCTAACCACTTACCAATACTATGTCTATGGATATTGAAATAGCTCGTGTCTTGAAGCTTGCTCGCAAAAATCTTGAAAAAACTAGCTCGAAATCAGCTCGTGAGCCAGCTTGCTCGGATCGGCTCATTTACAAACCGAGCCAGGTCGGATTGGCTTGTTTACAACCCAAGCCGAGCATGAGCCGGCCCCGGCTTGGCTCGGTTCGGGTCGTGAACAACCCTACTCTTACATGCTGACTCTCGCAGGCGGCAGTGAAAGATGATTGCCGATTGACAATGGGGCCGACATTTCTCAGTCGATAAGTCGCTCGGGATTAGATCGTATATATTACAAATAATTTTTTTTCATGTATGTCGGACAACCCTCATCCCATATGGATGCATACGCTATTGAGCATGAATGCGTTTTTAATGTACATGAGTTAATTTTATTAACTTCCCTGTGTTAAATTGTAAACAAAATAATTATTTTATTTTATTTTTAAGAAAAAAGGACTCCTATTCAAAAACTTGCTTTAGCCCCCAAAAAGTTAACTAACACTCAAGTAAAGAACGCAAAATTTATAAATGTTGTTCACAAAGACAAAGCTAAAAAGTTGCATGACATGTCAAATGTCATGTCAATATACAAAAAAGAACTATTTATATCATTTTCTTTTAGTTTAAAAAATCTTTAGTGGTTTCTTCCTCATGAAAATCCCATTTTGGTGCTTGTAATTTATTAGGAACTTGTTAGGTCTTAGCTCGTTTATTTATTAAAATAGTCAACTTATATTAAATTAACAAAAAATTTAACATTAGTTAGTGTCAATTTACTATAAATCTAATTTAAAAAAAAAGTTAAAACTAAAACAATAATATAATGTTTTAACAACAATCTATGTAATGAAACCCCTATTTCGTTGCTTATATAGTTGTTTCCTTTCCCATGTTGATTAAGTTTTCAATAACATTTACATTTTAGAATAATATAATAACACCTTAAATTTATAAACCCTTAAGGGGGTGCGAGTGGAAGGCGGGTATCAAGCGGGTAGTGGGTGGGTTGGGTGGAACACCGCCGCATCCTCCGCGGGTTCGGAGGGTAGAAGCTAGCGGGTATATGTACCCGTTGAAATCGAAGATCTATTCGTTGTAATGTTACCGTTCAACAGCAATATAGTCGTTTAAAATAAAATAAAAAATAAATTAATTAATTTATCCCCTATAAATACGTAAATCTAATATTCTCAATCCACAAAAACTACATACCATCTCCTCTATTATTTATATAAAAATTCTATGGATTCCAAAAAAGTTTCTAAACCGAGAGGCGGTTCTAGCCACAAAAAAGTGTCCAAACCGAGAGGCGGTTCTAGCCAACAACCAACGAACCAAGAAATTCCCACACAACCGTATACTCCATTCCCCGTTTTTCCCCAACAACCGTATCCTCAAATACCGGTTATGTTTACGCAAGTTGCACCGGGTCAATACACCTATCCCTTACATGATCAATCAAGTTTTGAGCCTTTTGCACCTTGATACCACAACTTACCATTTCGTAAACCCACCCGTCAAGAAGAACGTTCACTTCCCATCTTTGATGATAGTGGCGATTACAATATTCACGAGGATCCTAGTTTAGAACATAATCGAAGAAATTATATATATCCAAATATCGAAAGTGAGGAAGAAGATGAAGGTGAAAAAGAAGATGAAGTTGAAAAAGAAGATGAGGAGATGAAGGTTGAAGTTGAGGAAGAAGAAGATGAGGCGGTTGAAGTTGACGAAGAAACCGTCAAAAAAGGTAAATTCATAAACCGTGCGCCCCGTCAACCGTGGACTCCCACACAAACTGAAGCTTTGTGTAAGGCTTGGAGCCATATTTTCGAAGACCCGGCGATCGGAAATCAACAAAAGCGAGATAATTTTTGGAACCGGATACTCGAGCATTACAATAATCTAGTTGGAGGAAGCACCCGAAGTAGACACCAACTTAATTCAAAGTGGACTTCTTTGAATACAACCATTTGTCACTTCAACGGATGTTGGATTCAAGTGGTATGTATTTTTTTGTACGTTTATTTGTGAAATATTCTTTGTTAATCTTTTTTTTAATTAATATATTATTTTTGTAATAATTTGTAGGATCGTCTACGTGCTAGTGGGGCCAACGATTTGGAAGCACCCGAAGTAGACACCAACTTAAGAAAGCGTTAAGTGACTACAAAAAAAAAATATAAAAAAAACTTTTAGCGAAGTCAAATGTTGGGGGATTGTACGGGTTCATGACAAATGGATCCGTCTACCTTTGATGGGTGAGGAGTTTGATTGTAACATTTCTGATTTTTCCATGTAACCGTTTTTGATGCAATGCACAAGTATTCAATTTCAATTCTTGTACAATAACTATGCTATAAGTACTTATATACGATTGATTATGTTGCAATAATAGCTGAAACAAACCTTCGTCATCTCACTAAACTCGAGGATCAAATTCGACTAAAACTCAAAGCGACGCTAAGACTACAAAGATACAAGGACTATTCTTGAAATTTCCAAAAAAATCTACACAAGCACGGTCGCGCTTAGCATAAGCACGGTCGCGCTTATAGTTTCAACCACGATCGTGCTCACTATGAGGCACGGTCGCGCCTCCGACGCAGTTTGACTTCTGAAAAGTCAAACCGACTCAAATCTTGTCCAAAAATAGAATTGAGACGCGTTTTAGAAACCGCGGTGTATACAGAAGTCGATATTCGGTAAATTAAGACCTAGACACGGCCCAATACACATCCAATCGAACGAATCCTTGCAATTTTACTCGGACTTTCCATTTTTAATCGAATCGTGTAATTATGATAGAATCAAACGAATTAAACTATTATAATAACTTCGTACGACTTCCATAAACCTATCTCAACCCAATAATCGTCTGATCATCACCGCTATTCCTCTGCCGATCCTCGAGAACCACGATTTCTTCCTCGAAGCCGACGTCACTCGTTGCCCCATTCTAAACAGGTTAGTAGTAGTCCAATTGGTTCGTCTCTTCACCCTGATCAAAAGCCCTAAACTAATTCGTTGCTACATTACACAAATAATCAGATTTTAAAACTTGGTTTTGAAATAAAAACGATTTAATCAAACTGCACAATGGATGTGTTATAAACGCAATTAATTAGTAGGGTTGGGTTCGCAAACATCCATTGAACGAAAGCCCTGTAATATCAAACGATTTTATTACAAGGATTAAGCGAATTGTGTTCTGGACAAGACCAGACACGGTCGCGCTCATCATGGAGCGCGGTCGTGCCTGACCTAGCACAGTCGTGCCCGAGTCATGGCCTGGTCGTGTTTGCCGAGCAAACAAAGTCCTGACCTAAACCAACCCTAGACGCGGTCGTGCCGGACACGAGCACGGTCGTGCTCTACGGACAGACCCTTTTGAAGCCTTCTGACTCGACCACGGGCGCGCCTCAGACACCACGGTCATGCCCGGACAAGAGCGCGGTCGTGCCTTTCACGAGCGCGGTCGTGCTCCTTAAAAACATAATCTTTATTTTTATTTTCTCCTTATTGAACTCGATAAGCTATATTAAATAACAATTCCTATAGTTATTTTTATATAAATACTTATATATCTCACACTTGGCCTTAAACGAAAATTATTTATTTAAACCTATTTTTAAATGAATAATATACCATAAAACGAACCCTAATCGTACCATCAACCAAATTCACTTTCGATATAATCTAACACAAACAATAACACAAGATTATACGTTTATTTATTAGGTCGAATCTAGCGAATCCACAACACACCGCCATTACATACTTGCTTGTGTGACCTACACTCTGCATAACAAGTGAGTTACATAGCCCCTCTTTTACTCTATTTACAAAACTTTTTGGGGTGGAACATGCGTTCAATTACTATGTTTTCAATTATACACGAATACAGTTTCCATCTTACATACATGTATGCAATTCTGTGCTTTATGCTTGAGTGCTAGGTGTGTAGACTATATACGCTATTCACAATCATTAACTATTAGCCGACAGTATACAGTGATAGTACTATTGAGTCTGACAAACCCACCCAGGTAGGGTGACTGTTGCTGACAACACGATTTGATTTCAGTTACAAAGGTTTGATTGAATACACAGGTCACACGATGGTTTCTCTCCATAAATGCCTTTATTGACATGTTTTGTATGAACTGTATACACACAACACGTTTTTGCTATCACACAACAAAACCTATGTTTTCTCACCAACTCTTGTAGTTGACCCTCTCATTTTAACCATGTTTCAGGTACCAATGTTTGAAGTGATCAAGATATGCTACACATAGGATTTGGACCTAGTTTTAATTGAACCAGTTATATTTTGATGTAATTTTCATTATTGTTTGGTGGATTGAATCTATGTTTTGTTGAACTTGTTTGATTGCAATGAAAACGATTATTAATTATTTAAACTTTAGTAAACCATGAGCAATGAACAGTCTGCACGCTTCACGCCCCGATGTTTCCGCCGTCGGTTGGGGTGTGACAGATTGGTATCAGAGCCTTGGTTATAGGGATTTAGGTTATTAGACACATTGACCTAGACTATAACCTTAGGACACCCATTATTTACCATACTCTATGAATATATGATATGCTACATGCTATGTGTTACATGCTTACCATATTTTATTTTATCATGGTACCTAAATTGTTAGAATTCATAACTTACTAGACTATATCTAAACAGTAAATTAGATAAAATAACGTCCCTACCCTTACCCTAAACCTCATAACCTTCTTGTCTACTTCTTTATCATTATCATCATAGCATGTGGAATCTTCATGGAGTTAAATCTATAAAATTTAATTATTTCTTCGTTAAGGTTTTAAACTTTGTTAATCATTAGAGGACACGTGCAATCCGGAAGGGTGACACCTGTATTTCAGGTTTTCTGTCTAGGAAAGCATTTCGTATAAATCCCAATCAACCGAGGGACCCGTATGCTTTCCTGGGAATTCCCGGGATGAGTGTTACTTATAGGCTAAAGCACGTCTCCTTGAGAGTTATATAAGTTTAATTAACCTTAATGTGTCATAGTATTCAAGTGATTATGTCACTATTTGAGTACAATCCAAACTAGGAATATCAGTTTTTGTTTGGATATTTTTACATGTTACCCTAAGTAATTTCAATACATGCTACAATACATGATAGTTTATGTATCACACTACTTGATAACCCTTGTGCTTACATTCATTACTATCTACATACTACCTATGTGTTTCATTAAAGTGTTATCCTAAGTTTTAAACACACAAACACACACACCAAAGTTTTCATACACCCTTAAATTCACACATATAATGCCACCACCCTTGTGATCTAAATCTAAACTATTGAGCCTAAGGCCCACCAATAATAAACTAAGAAGCCCATCTATCTTTCAGGAAGAAGAAGTCCACTGAATGCATAAACCTTACATTCGGGCCACAAGGCCCAATCCATAATAATTCTCATCATGACCATGAGCCCAACAATAGTACTATTAATACATGATGGCTGGAAGAGTGTGTAGGCCCATGGGGGATTCTGGCTAAGGAAAGACAGGGCACTTAAGTGTGTTTTAGTGACCCACCCCCTTTTCCTGGGAATGCTCCTCAGGGATGCATGCTTATAGGTCAAGTGTGTTTCTAAAATACTATTGTGGAGACTCGGTGTTATGACTAGTCAAACTCTAAACCTATGAGATCCCCTACATCTAACACTCGATATTTCACTATCACTTACAACCTTTTCATTGTTTCTCTGCTAGATATGGACTCCTACACTCCTTCCTCCCCTGTATACCGCCCCAGAGTAGAATCTGATTGGGAAGAAGACATCGGGACACCCGTATATCGGTCACCAACACCTCCAGCTGCTAGACCAATAGTTGATGTAAGTGCAGATTGGACTAGGAACACCGGCCCAAGACTTCGAACACCTGGATCACCCCCATTAAGAGACCCGTATCTGATGCCCGACCCGTATCATCCTAACCCTTGGGCAAGGCATACCATGGCACCCATTAGTGCTATGGGAATCCCAATCAGCGACATTCACCGATATGTGAGGACCTCCGAGTTTGAGAGGCAAAGGATGGAGCACGAAGTAATACACGACTTGCAAGGACAAAGAATGGATAGCCTAGTGAATCAATTAGGGCACCAAAAGGAGTTAATTTCCATCCTCGAAAGAGAAATGCTTGAGAATCGCTCGAAAACAGCTAGGGCCGAGGCCAGATCAACTACCCGAATGACCATAGCGGTGCTCGTCTTGGTGATTATCTCCCTTCTAGTGGGAAACTACCAGAGGCGTTAGCAGAAATTTCTATTTATTGTCCTTAAATTTCCAACTTGAAAACTTTTCCTTATGTTTTTGAATAATGTCTACCATTTCAGCATTTAATAAATTTTATATTTTTCCAAATTCTAAAGTTATTATTCATTGTTCATCCATCATATTTTCATTAAGATCCCTCAAGTATCACCTTCATCATTCAATACGATTTCATCTTCTTCGTAACCAAATCATCATATTGGATTTAAACAACCTCGTTATTTTCAAAACCAAACGTTTATCAAAATTTTAAAAATATCAGAAACATAAATTTCCCATAAACATTTTCGCTTTACAAGGAAAAATTAATACAACCTATTTTATGGAAATATTACTTCAAATTGATACAAGCATGATTTTCCTCATTACAGTAATTATTTTTAAACATTGGCTAAATTAATATACGACTACTTGTTTAGCCAATAAGTCATCGTAAAATAATCCCTTCATAATAATTGAATTTTTTTTTTAAATTTAAAGATTTTTCCTGTAAATGGTCTATTCATTTAGGTTATTTAACTCAATAGTTTCATTACTTTATACATCTATAACCAAGAACAATTTACAATTTCCTATTTTCAAACAAAGATCAATTATTTGTAAACACATTCCTCTGAGTGTTTTCAGAACCCCTCGTTACTTTTCACTTGCCGCTTCAAGAGACGATCCGTACCGCGTAGATGTTAAACATCCCCACAAACCTCAACGATATTTAAAGGGGCTAGAACCTAACTACCACATCTTACAAGAACGACAATAACACACTTCTCCGCAACACTAAATCGTATACAAAACCCGTCAGTACACATCACCCGCGAAGTTCAATACTCACGTTCACAATATATTCAATGCAATCTTATGGTACATAAAACTCAATTATTCTCAATATATCCAATACTACACAAATTACATAATACATGAAACTAGTTTGCCTACAAATCACAATTTGCTCGATTAATCACGTAATGCACGAAACAGGTTTAATTGCAATACACATACTACTGGTTTGAGCACATGATACACGAAACTTAAATTGTTTGCAATATACGTGATTGCGTCATTGATACATAGTTCTAGATTGACCACACTATACATGAAACTCATTTTGTTACAAAGCACTTTATACTAAATGGTGTACATTATACAAAATACATGATGCTAAGTTGCTAACACTATACATGAGATCCATTTCCTACAATACACATGATACTATGTTGTTTACATTACACCTTAGAGCTTATTGATTTACAAAATACAAGACGCTAAATTATTTACGCTATATATGAGACCTATTTGATTACAAACTACGTGGCACTAGATCATACATGAGACTTGTGTGTTTACTATATACTCGAAACAAAATTGCTTACAATATTTGCAATAGATTGATTACATCATACACAAGACATGGTCATGCACTTTGTACTCCAAAGTTGAAGACCATAATACATTGAAACGACTCGGGGTTTGACGTATTCTTGTTCAAACACGAGCAAACTAAGAAACTCTAAGTGTTACTACTTTACTAGTCTTTAGTTGCGAACTGACCTGATTAGGGACATAGTTACTTGGTAGCGACTTTTATGTGTAATCAATAGAAGTGATCATAGTGAAAATTGTGCCCCTTACCCGCACACAACGAAACGATCTATACGGACCATACGATGATTTGAATAATTACGGGTGCACACGGAATTATACAAATCAGCGCAGGGAAAGCATAGTGAAATTTCGTCGTGTGTTATGACCAAAAACCTATCATGATATATGACAACGACACTAATGTGATGTGACAAGGGCATGGTGGATACGCCGCTGGTACTTCCTATACATAAGTGTTCCTGTCATATTGTAAGTAGTAGCGTTGTTTGTATCACGAGAAGTTTTATGAGATTCTGACATTGACTAATGTTTGTGAAATCTCTTAGCCATTAACAATTCTTGAGCACATTAGACCACATCACAAACAAACACTAATCATCAAATCTCCATCGTTCCCATTTCAAGTAATGCAATGTTATCTTTAAAAGGCTAGAGTATTCTTGATAGTCTTCTCCTTAAACCTTCTCAAACTAAATCCACTACCACCCTCTATGCCCGACATGATGACAAGTTCTAATCTTGAGTATCGGACCCGAACCCTGTCATCCGTCACCACACCTCTTCACTAATGCAGCAGCCTCAACCAGTTGAATTTCGGGACGAAATCCCCTCAACATGGGGAGACTTTAACATTTCTGATTTTTCCATGTAACCGTTTTTGATGCAATGCACAAGTATTCAATTTCAATTCTTGTACAATAACTATGCTATAAGTACTTATATACGATTGATTATGTTGCAATAATAGCTGAAACAAACCTTCGTCATCTCACTAAACTCGAGGATCAAATTCGACTAAAACTCAAAGCGACGCTAAGACTACAAAGATACAAGGACTATTCTTGAAATTTCCAAAAAAATCTACACAAGCACGGTCGCGCTTAGCATAAGCACGGTCGCGCTTATAGTTTCAACCACGATCGTGCTCACTATGAGGCACGGTCGCGCCTCCGACGCAGTTTGACTTCTGAAAAGTCAAACCGACTCAAATCTTGTCCAAAAATAGAATTGAGACGCGTTTTAGAAACCGCGGTGTATACAGAAGTCGATATTCGGTAAATTAAGACCTAGACACGGCCCAATACACATCCAATCGAACGAATCCTTGCAATTTTACCCGGACTTTCCATTTTTAATCGAATCGTGTAATTATGATAGAATCAAACGAATTAAACTATTATAATAACTTCGTACGACTTCCATAAACCTATCTCAACCCAAAAATCGTCTGATCATCACCGCTATTCCTCTGCCGATCCTCGAGAACCACGATTTCTTCCTCGAAGCCGACGTCACTCGTTGCCCCATTCTAAACAGGTTAGTAGTAGTCCAATTGGTTCGTCTCTTCACCCTGATCAAAAGCCCTAAACTAATTCGTTGCTACATTACACAAATAATCAGATTTTAAAACTTGGTTTTGAAATAAAAACGATTTAATCAAACTGCACAATGGATGTGTTATAAACGCAATTAATTAGTAGGGTTGGGTTCGCAAACATCCATTGAACGAAAGCCCTGTAATATCAAACGATTTTATTACAAGGATTAAGCGAATTGTGTTCTGGACAAGACCAGACACGGTCGCGCTCATCATGGAGCGCGGTCGTGCCTGACCTAGCACAGTCGTGCCCGAGTCATGGCCTGGTCGTGTTTGCCGAACAAACAAAGTCCTGACCTAAACCAACCCTAGACGCGGTCGTGCCGGACACGAGCACGGTCGTGCTCTACGGACAGACCCTTTTGAAGCCTTCTGACTCGACCACGGGCGCGCCTCAGACACCACGGTCATGCCCGGACAAGAGCGCGGTCGTGCCTTTCACGAGCGCGGTCGTGCTCCTTAAAAACAGAATCTTTATTTTTATTTTCTCCTTATTGAACTCGATAAGCTATATTAAATAACAATTCCTATAGTTATTTTTATATAAATACTTATATATCTCACACTTGGCCTTAAACGAAAATTATTTATTTAAACCTATTTTTAAATGAATAATATACCATAAAACGAACCCTAATCGTACCATCAACCAAATTCACTTTCGATATAATCTAACACAAACAATAACACATGATTATACGTTTATTTATTAGGTCGAATCTAGCGAATCCACAACACACCGCCATTACATACTTGCTTGTGTGACCTACACTCTGCATAACAAGTGAGTTACATAGCCCCTCTTTTACTCTATTTACAAAACTTTTTGGGGTGGAACATGCGTTCAATTACTATGTTTTCAATTATACACGAATACAGTTTCCATCTTACATACATGTATGCAATTCTGTGCTTTATGCTTGAGTGCTAGGTGTGTAGACTATATACGCTATTCACAATCATTAACTATTAGCCGACAGTATACAGTGATAGTACTATTGAGTCTGACAAACCCACCCAGGTAGGGTGACTGTTGCTGACAACACGATTTGATTTCAGTTACAAAGGTTTGATTGAATACACAGGTCACACGATGGTTTCTCTCCATAAATGCCTTTATTGACATGTTTTGTATGAACTGTATACACACAACACGTTTTTGCTATCACACAACAAAACCTATGTTTTCTCACCAACTCTTGTAGTTGACCCTCTCATTTTAACCATGTTTCAGGTACCAATGTTTGAAGTGATCAAGATATGCTACACATAGGATTTGGACCTAGTTTTAATTGAACCAGTTATATTTTGATGTAATTTTCATTATTGTTTGGTGGATTGAATCTATGTTTTGTTGAACTTGTTTGATTGCAATGAAAACGATTATTAATTATTTAAACTTTAGTAAACCATGAGCAATGAACAGTCTGCACGCTTCACGCCCCGATGTTTCCGCCGTCGGTTGGGGTGTGACATTGATGATACTCAATTCGATCATAAAAGAAAGTCGGAGGACACGGGTTCAAACGAAGAACATTTCACTAGTTGGGCACCCAACCTAAACGAAGACGCGACACCATCAAGACCAACACGGAAACCAAAGAAGTCGTCCGAGTCGTCGTCAACCAAAGGAATTGTGGTCGAACAACTTACACGCTTTGTGAATATAAGGGAGGATATGATGAATAAATTCGTTGATTAAAGAAAGGGAAAAGACGACGACATACGGTCTTTGGTGAATGAGCAACGATAGGCTGTCAAGTCTGAACGTATGGACCGGGAATTTAAAATATTTTCGAAACCGCACGACCATCTAACCAGACCGTTGTTGGAAATAATATTGAAACAAAAAAGAGAAATAGCCGCAAAGTATGATTGGCCATGTGATTTTTAATTTTTTATGTGTTTTTTTTAAGTTGATTTTATTAATTGTCTTTTTTTTATTTATTGTCTTTTAATTTCTTATGTATTTTTAATTAATTAATTAAAATTTTAGTTTATTAATTTTATTTGTTTTAATTTATTTTTTTTAAATAAGAGGGTTGGAGGGTACTTTGAGAGTACCACTCCCACCTAAGAGGGTAGTTTAGGAGGGTAGTTTTTCAAAATGAACTGACATCTTGTGATTGGTGGGTTTGAAAGGGTACTTTGAAGTAGGAGAGTACCACTCCCACCTCCCTTAAAAAGAAAGTTTAGGTCAGAGGGATTGGAACCCCTAAACTTTAAACTACACTAAAGGTTAGCCAATTAAAACACGTCAAAACTAGGGGTGTTCAAAGTCGGATATCCGAATCCGAAATTTTCGGATATCCGAATTTCGGATTCGGATTAGGATATTTAAACGGGTATCCGAATTTTCAAATCACTACGAAGTAGCAAAAAAAAACAGTGCTGGACATATACAACCAAATTGAGGAGCAAATAGATATGTAATTTAACTCTAACAAATAGATATGTAATTTAACAAAAAAATTAAAGTACTAATAACATTGAAAACCAAAATACAGTCAAAGGAAGGTGGGATTTCCTTTCTGCTTCATCTGTTTCTTGAAAAGTGAAAACAAAACTGAATGTAAACAAGAACTAAAGCAAATGTGTAAACAAGGATTCAATCAAATAGCTTCAAAAATGTGTAAACAGGAACTAAAGCAACCCGATTAGTGCTGTAAAGAAGAGGGCATATGATGGTGGACTGAGAGGGGGCTTGAAACGGAAAGAGAGGTTGCGACCGAGACCTGCAGCGGACTAGCGGTGGTGGTGCGGTGGCCGTCGGCCTGTGGAAGGTTGAACGATGGCGTTGTCGGCCGGTATGTGGAGGAATTGGGGGCTGCAGATTCGAATGCTTGAAGATGTCAAGTGTGGCTGAATAAGAAGAATATAAGATTAGGGTTTTTTAAAAAAAGCTATTTTTTTAATTAAAAAAAATTAATATAAATGTTAAATTTCGGATATTCGGATATCCGAACTATCCGAAAATTCGGATATCCGAATTTCGGATATCAAAAAATTCAGATATCTGAATTTTCGGATATTTCGGGTTCGAAATTTCGGATAATTCGGGTTCGGTTTCAGATTCGAATATTTTTACACACCCCTAGTCAAAACTACCCTAAACCACCCTAGCATTTTTTAAATAAAATTTAAAAACACAATTTTAATTAGCCGTTTTTTAAATAAAATTTAAAAACACAATTTAAAAAAATAAAATACATTAATTAACTAAAAAAATATAACTTTTATAAAAATTATATATAACTTATATTAAAAATAAGTTTAAAATAAAATAAATATTTGATAATAATAATTATACTATAAATAATAGAAGTATACACAGGTCCTTTCAAAGTCAAAATAACTTAAGATTAGTCAAAATTGAGCTACCTGAGAACAATGTTTTCAGGACCGGATCGGACGTCGAACCGGTTGGACCGGATTTAAAAACCGTACGACGTCATAAATATTATAAAAATAAATCAATCCAAACAAGCATTAATTCTTCAAAAACCATCATCAAGTCAATTCCAATAATTTTAAACTAACAATTAGCTACGAAATACGAATCCAAGAGCATGACAATCCAAAGGCATACCAATCCAAACTTAAAAAAATATTTTTTTTTAAATAGCCAACCGGTCCAACCGCACGCTAATACCAGGTTTCCGGTTCGACCATCGGTTTCCGGCCCAACCGGCCGGGTCACTGCAGGCCTGTTTCAACATAACCGGACCGTCGAAGTCTCAGGTTCCCGGTCCGGGTTTGAAAACACTGCCCGCCAGGCTGCAACTAGGCTCGTTTATGCTTCCCTCACGGCTTCACGAAAGCGTAAAAGAAAGCCGACCAACTACCTGTGTGAGCTCCGACGATGTAGCCGCTTACCCGCTCGAACCCAAGCTCGAAGGCGCATCCCACCCCTTCACCCTTGTAAAAAGTGAAGGTGATTCAATTATGGAAAACTAAGAAGTTACAGACTTCCACCCCAAGAAAAGCCAGAGGGCGGTCAGTTCCACACGGGCCCCACCCTCATCACCACCCCATTCGTTCCTACACCAACAAATCCCATTTAGACTCCTCACACACACTCACACACACATAATAAATACATATAAAACCCACCCCATTATTATTTTCCCTACTTTCTCTCTGCCACCACCACCATCACCATTCTCACCATGAATGACGACGACAACTGGGTCAAATCCGCCATGGACGACACCGCCTTGGTGGTCCACGTCATATTAAAACTCCGGCAACCCTCCCCGTTCCCGCCACCTAAAACTTGGACCATCCGTCAACGCCGTTCAAGACCACCACCACCACCTCCCGTCGCTAAAAAATCGTCGGTAACTAGAGCTAGCCCCACCACTCCGCTGTCGTGGAGCGGCGCCACTTCCGTCAGCGTCGGCGGCGCCGAGGAGTCCAGCCGACCAGTTCACGACGCCTCCGATATTACGAGATCTAAGGTTTGTATTTAGATAGTTAGATGAACTCGTTTGCAATCTATACGTCGTCGTGTTTGTTAATTTTTTTGACCGTAATACCCCTCGTGGGTTGCTTAATTTACGGGTCGCTTGTTCACGTTTTGTCAGATCAGTCTCACACCCCCTACTTTACCGGTTTACTAAATTACGATTATACCCTCGTCCCATGCATATACCCAAAACAGATCTCACCGGCGTGCGAAGCAGCGAATCCGACGCAGATGATTCCAGTTCCACCACTTTTTCCACCGTTGACCAAATTACCCCTACCAGATACCTTTATGAACTACCCTTTTTCAATTTTTTTATACCCATGAGTGATTATTTTTTTAATTTATTTTCCAATGTGACTTTATTTTCCACGTTTTTATCTAAAGGGTATTTCAGTCGATTCACTTATATTTAACACTCGGTAGTTCATAAACTCATGACTCGTGCACACCATCCGTCAAAGTCAATACCCATCTAGATTTGGTTGAAAAAGACGAATGCCATGCCACTTACCAAAACTGTAAATGTATCATTCAGTTAAGGGTGTTTTCGTCATTTTGTTAGTGGATATATGCCGGTTTTTTTTCGATGACGTGTTTTTGTTTCAAGTTTAAGGGTCAGAGTAGTGAGTAGTTGTGGAACAAGAAGGGTGGTGACAATCCAGTGTGTCGCGGGGTGTTGGGACTCGTGTGCCACTGTATCTGATTGTCCATTTTTATTAGTCATATGGGTTACTTTAAAAATTAAATCCATGTGATTGGAGTCAATATTTAATCCAAGAAAATGCCATCGTTGACAAAGTCAAAAGTTTGATGTTCTTTTTCCAATTTTAACGGTTTCGATCTGGTCTGTTATACGAGTGCGTTACACTAGCTCTTAGTCTTTTATAGAAATAGAATACTGGTCAAATTTATGGTTCGTGAATGACAAGGTTTCTAGATTTATTTTTTATTTTAAAAATTGAAGTTACAATTCTTATTTATAAAATATATATTGGATTGATAATTCTTTTTTGTTTTATAAAAACAATTATTGCATATTTATTTGTCATTGGATGGAATAGTACCACCACCAATGGGGCCGTCACGCGTTGCTTCAAGTTTTTTATTTTTATTTTTTTAATTTTCTTTTTCACACCTCATAATATATATAATATATGTTTTTAACCCGTTAAATTTTATAATAATTTCGTTTTTCTGTAATAACTTTCATTCGTTAACTTTTTTCTAAAAACGGAATTCGCGACTTTCTTTAGTTTTTTTGGTCAACTTTTCGGTACAAATTTGAAAACAGAGTTGTATTTAAAATCGAGTATTTTTTTTGGTATGGTAGGTTATACCGAGTCTACGTTTCGACGTAAGTTTTATCACTGCAAACGAGCCGAACTTATAACGAGCAAACTCCCGCAGCGTGACGCGGGTGAAAAAACTAGTTATATTAATCGTATTAATTTTATTATTTTTGACAGAGTCATGCATATATTTTACATTAGAAGAATCATGGGTTTAAAAGACTTGGTTAATGTCAATGGTCTACTTGATCTTTGATTGTTGGTCAAATTTTGTAGTGTTTATTTGTCCTCAAAATATTCTTGTTTATAGATTTAGGAGTAAGACAAATTTGAGGCTATTTACTCTTTGTTTTCTAATGGATTGGAAAAAAAGAATGATCTTCATTACTATTTATATATGGTTTAATTACAATATAATACAACTTATTTCCATCTTTTGTAAATAGTAAAATATTTTTAATCATTTATACTTTATCGTGTATATCTTTCAATAGCATATAAAATGATGACGCGACACCAGTTTCTTCATATCATCATTGATTCATTTTACCTGCTATATAAGGTTACTTATCTGCGACAAGAAAAACAATATTTTTTCTTATCTATAATGGGTAAATTGTGCAATAGAACTTCTTTTTAACATACTTTGACTTGGTGGTCAAGCTAGCATTGGTTTCTTCGTTTACAAGACAAACATATTGCCTCTTAATAAGACAAAACATATGCATATTGGTACCTTATTATTTCTGTACGGGGAAATAAAAGATTTAAAGATTTAATTTTATTTGTATTGGTCCTACTTGTTTTGATGTGTGGTAAACATAATCATAAGGTTCTAAATATTGTGTTTTTGTTATTTTTTATTTATATATCGTTTTATAGTCGCAAATTGTTGTCAAGAATCATAGTCGTTAAACTCATCGATTATTACTTTTTTGTATTTTCAGGTTATTCGCACGAATGAAACGACTCCCACGAAGAGGCCACGAAAAAAGAAGGTTACACTTTCTTTCGATTTGCTCTTCAAGATTCCCGTGTGTCATACATCATTTGTGATCTTAATTATGTTGTTTTTTCGTAGACATTGGCCGAACTTAAAGAGGACGAGACAACATTACTAAAGGAAAGAAAGCAATTGAAACGAGTAAGTAAATTTGTGGAATACCTGTTGACTTTGACTTATTTGATACCCAATAAATAGTTTTTGGATTGAATTTAATTTGATGCAGCAATTAGCAACCCTACAAGCCACATGTCAGAAAGAGAGAAAGGAGAATGAAAGGTTGAAGAAGATGAAGGTAAAACAAATCATTAATGACATCAAAGATTTTACATAGAAAATGTTGGGATTCTTAATCATACATAGTATTTAAATGGTTAAGCAACTTGCCTACATTGATGGTCACTCACTCATTGCTAAAAAGTTAATAAAATGATTGCATAGGTGGCAAGATGAGCGGGTCAGATAACGAGTCAAAACGACCCTGGTTTAAAAGGGTCATTTTTAATACATACCAAAACGGGTTAATTATGATTATAAAATTAATCTTTTAGTAAAAGCAATTTAGGAGGTTGTATTCATTAAAAATAGACTTTAGTGATTTTCAACCGGTTTGACCTGATACCCTTTTAGCAAATATTTTAGTTTTGATCCGTTTGAGATATAACAAAGCCCATTTTAACTTATTTATTAGTAAACGGATCGAAATTACACACCAACAATTTGTATTTTGGTTTCAGAATGATATGAAATCACAACAAGTGTTGGCGGTTTCTGATTGTACGGAAGAACAGAATAACAGTTTTGTGCTCCCTGATCTTAACATTCCAGCAGGTGAAGATTGCTAAAAGTAAGCATAGAATAACTTCAGAGAATATATTATCAGCAATAGAAAATAAATTCTAACGTTGATGGGTAGATCAAAGTGTAAGTAGAGAAAACACATTTGTTGTTCGTATGGTTTCTGCGATACTCGGATTAAAGATGTTAGAGGACGATAGTGTAGAAATCGTTCTTACGCCTTTTAGAATTCGATATTAATATTCTTTTATCACGAGTTTGTTTACAAACTTTCGGTTCATATCTTCAAATCTTTCGTTTTTGTTTGCTCTCATCGAACGAGTGATTATCGCGCTACCTTTATCGGGCATTTCATCATGATAAAAGTTACAGTTATAATCGTGTTATCAAACTATTCAAGAGTCTTGATTTTTAGTTTGGATTACTAAATTTGATGTTTTTAAGAGAATAATTGTATTCTAATGGTTAGTGGCTTTCAGTTCGGTTTTAAGGAAAATTCTAGTCGCAACAACCAACTATGGTTTCAAAGAACGACAAACCAAACTGACCAGTACCATACAGTGTCGCTGGTTTAAACTTTAAAGCAACTTTATTATTATTTTTTGTCAAAATCATTAGTTTATATTAAAAATTTTAAAATGAAAATATATGTAAACAAAAAAAAACTTAAACCGTCGATTTCAAGTTTTAAACCAAACTGAAAGTTTAATCGGCTCGTATAATAATTGTGGATAGTATTGACGAACATAAGCAATTTGTTTGACGGAGATCAAACTGAAGTTAATGTTTTAAACTTGTTTTATTAGAGCAGTTTATAATTATACAAATGGGATGATGGAAATATCAAAAAGCACAAGTGGTCTAGTGGTAGAATAGTACCCTGCCACGGTACAGACCCGGGTTCGATTCCCGGCTGGTGCACATCTTTTTTCACACTTCTTTTTTTCAGTGACTAAAAAGGATATTCCGTCCTTTTTCTTTTGTAACTTCTAAAGCTGATGGAAACTTTTTTGCCTTTTAAGTTTTAACCGTCTTTTTGTTATTATTATTTTCCCCCCCTCTGATTTTGGTGTGGAAAATCAATTCAAAACCGATATATCAATTTACGTGCTAATATATTTATTGCCTTTCTTACTTATATATATGACAAAACAACCCGAATCCCAACCGGAAAAATTTAAACTCAAAACATTCAAGACGGGCATTTGCGTATCAAACCGGATATGAGATTAGTTTTAGAAATTCTCGCAGTTTTGGGATGGGTATTGTATTAGGTGACGATTGCCTTTGCATGGGAATGGGTTTTCATGATTATGATCCAAAACTGACAGGTATTCAATATCTTGAGGGTTCATTTTGGAAGTGGAGTGAAACAATCAGTCTTCTGTTTAGTTGCAGTTGGATGTAAAGGTGACGATTGCCTTTGCATGGGAAGTAGTGATTCCGTGATTGTACCAACACCATATTTATACACGTGGTTTGACCCGACCCGAAGTTCCAAGATCACTACAACCACCATTTTCATAACCACGTTTTTGTAGTGTAAATCTTTTAGGTATTTTTTTTTACTAGCCATACAAATTTGTAATCTCAGTTTTATACAAATATATCATAATAAAATAATCGTTGAGACTTTAAAATAAGCTTATTTAAAATATGGAATTTAACTAGCTGAATAAATGTAATATAAAAGCATTGTTAGTAGCTTTCTTATACTGATACTTATAATTTAACTAAAATACATATTTATCCTTAAATTTTTTTTTTAAAACCTGTCATATCTCAATCCTCGTATCTATCTCTTTTTAATTAAATAATACTTTTTTAATCTTTTTATTATTTTTTTTTCTTTCTTGCACTCACAACCATTCACAAAAATATATATATAAAAAAAGTAAGTATATGGAATTTATAGCAAGTCCTTATATTTAGGGAACTCTTGAAGTTTTCTTTCAAATTTTAGGGATGAGGATCCTGATGTGCATTGAAAAAACAAGAAAATCTTATTTTCTCTAAATATTAGAGATTAGGATAGGGAACCAAATATGAATGCTCTAAAATCGAGACTTAAAGATAAAATCTTGACCTCATATCTTTTGTTTAGGGTGACTGGTATCTAGTGGTGAGGGGTGATGCGGTACAGGCGGGAACATTTGATCCCGTAAAAATCAATAAAAATAAGGGTTGTGTTGCCGAGCCTATACAGATGATAATGGTATATTACTGTTCTTCAACGGCCAAAAATCCACCAACGGCTATTTTCAATAAAAAGAAGTTATTTATTTAAAATCTTAATCCTATAAACACCGACTGGAATCTTTATTTTTACTCACACCAATCTCAACTTATTCTATCTCAATCTTAACCGACATTAGAAATGTTAATAGTAATAAACTACAAACAATTGCCATAAGGTTAAGACTTTTAGTTGTAAAAACCGGTCGCGATACAATTTAGTTTTACGACTGCTAAAAGTTTTAAGTGGCCGTAAATAGTAAATTTTATAGTAGTGAGATTTCAAAACCCTAAATAAACTCTTCTCAGATATGAAAAAGCTTTTAAAAACTTATTACAATAAAAATTAAAAAATATATATATATAAAAACTTCCACCGGAAGTGAACTCATTTTAGATTTTGTGAACAAGTGAAATTGACAATAATACCCTCGATTTGGGTCGTACTTCTACGATAGGATCTAGGTTGCGTGATAATGACGTAAGTTGAGAAAAGATTGCAAGGACGGTTTTGATCAAGTGGGTGGATGACCACGTATTATCCGATGGACGAGGAGATATGACCATCGGATGCAGATGACGGACCCATTTGCAAGACGATGTTTATTTGATTTACGAGGTTCAGGTACTTCTGCTCTGTGGTGCATGGCAAATGTCCCTAGTGAAGAAAAAAAATATTTTGCTTTCTATATTACTACAGAATTTAACTTCTTGTTACTTTTAACAAATATAGTCATCAATGGGAAAATCATTAGGGCCTAATCAAAATATTATTTTAGCCCATTCCATTTCGCCCGTCGTTCCTTTGTATCAAACACTACCTAAAATAGGATACAATCCCTTCAAAAATGTTTTCCTCACCTTTAAATAATAGGTATTTACCATTGAGCTAGAAGCCCTTTATACTTTGACAAGTCCAACTACTATTTATTCTACAAGTTTTTTTGTTATTTATTTTTATAACGACGACTCACACACTCATTTACTCCTACTCCTAGACTACACCAATTCCTAATCTACCATATTCCAGGAGTTGAACCCTGGTCTTCTTCAAGAGTTTTTGACTCTTACCACTAGGCTCAAGGGCGGAGGATATAAGGGGCCCGAGGGGGCCCCGCCCCCCCCCTCCCGATTTTTCGCTCAGAAGTGTTAATATATACGTATTCGGTCGATTTTTCGCTAAGTAGTGTTAATTTATATGTATTCGGCCAAAAATTTTATAGTTCTGGCCCCCCCCTGTCTGAAAAAAAAATTCCCGGCCCCCCCTGCGAAAATTTTCAAGCTCCGCCACTGACTAGGCAACCCAAGTTACGAATTATTCTACAAGCACCAAGGTATTCTATAGATTAAGTCATTAGTTAATTGGGATTAGTGATAACTATATGTGCTATTTTTTTAACAACAATTACTAGATTTTTCAAGATAAATTCATCACAATCTACGCTTCGAAGGATTTGAACCCTTAACATTTTGATTATGGGATACACCAATTGACCAACAGGATGCACCTTCCTGACAATTGTATGTGTTATTAACTTGGGTTGCATAGATATCTTCTTTTCCTTAATCTAGGTAAGAAATGGTCGTTCTAATTGAGGCATAAAGCTAGGGATAAATTGTTTAATCTTACTCGATTTTTATAATTCACCTCTGATTAGTTAAAAATCATAATAATCTTTTGTTTGTCAAAACGTTAAAATGTTACATTTGTTATGACCAATTTCACTTGGATCTTTGTCACTTTAAATCAAGGGTGGCAATTCCTGACATGATATGAAAATAATCAGATTTTGGGTTAGTCATTTTAACCCGTTTTAAAAAAACGGGTCGTGTTCGGATTAGCCCGTTTAATAAACGGGTTCAGGTTGGGGTTGACCCGTTAACCCATTTAGGTTTCAAAATTACTTTTGTATTAGTGTATACCATAAAAGAACTGATTTATACCAAAACTTTTATGTTTTTCCTTTTCAAAGAAAACTATTCTATTATTTTTCGGTTTACCTTAAATGAATTAGATTTTGGATTTAGTCGTTTATGATTTTGATTTAAATAAATAAGTTAAACGGATCAGGTTTGAGTTGACCCGAATTTATGTGTATCCACGTTAGGGCTGAATTTTTTTACACAGATAAAAATATGGGTCGTGTTTGGGTTGTATGCTTATCTGACACGCTTGACACCCCTACTTTAAATCACACTCGCTATATGAGATTAAAGAAACGACTAATACCAAAAATTTATAATAAGTTCATTCTTTTTATTAAAATCATGAGAATTAAGTCATTTTAATCTAATTCAAGAAACTCCATTGGATTCTTTAACTAAATAAACCATTTCGAAGAGCCCATCCATTTATTAAGCTTTAAAATATTTTTGCTGTTACATCTAGAAATGTTTAATTCAAAATAAACTTATATCTATTACTTTAAATATTATATAAATATGATAGGCGATTTTTAATTACTTTATTTTCTCTCTCCCACTGTATGGCTACATTTTATTATCTTTAGTTCTTGTAATTTTGAATTTAAAACTGATTCTTTATTAACTGTTACTGTTACATATATTACTTCTAAAGGTAACAATTGTAACTTAAAATATTTTCATTTGTTCCTAAATTAACCCAGTCCTTTAATTGTATTGTACGTTCTTAAAAGTTTTTTTTTTCGAATAATATTAATTTGTTTGTTTAAACATAACAAATAAAATATAAATAACTTATGAAAAAGACACAAGTGAGCCAAAATAAAAGGACAGTTTTAAATAAAATTAAGTTCTCTTCCGAAATTAAACCCTTTGACTTGCTCCATATAACCATTAAAACTCCACATCTTAAATACACAAAAAGTGGAAAATATGAGCTGGGCCGGTTTATCACTCCGTTTGCCAACTATTGCTTTAAATATGTAGCTTTTTTTAAAGAAGTTAAAATATTATTTATTTATTTGAAAACCTGATTTGTCATTTAGTTTTTTTAATATCATTTTAAACCATATTCAGTGTTGTCAAAATCATGATTAATCGCTAATCATAGAGTTATCTTGGAATTTTCATGTAATCGGTACACTAATCGCTAGTTTGTCAAAGTCGGTCAAAGGTGGTCCTAATCAGCCAAAAATCGTTGGCAGCCAGTTTCCAGCCAGACCCTATAAATTCCGGCAATTCTGGCCCTAAATGGGTCGAGAAGGGGTTAAAACATGTCTACTTCAATACCTATAAAAATGTGTATATACATATAAGTTTGAAAATTACACATAAAAATTCCAATCCGATTAATCGCTAGTCGGTATCTCACCGCCCGAATAATGACTAGCGATTTTTACAACACTATATAAAAGCAATATAAACCAGTACAGTTTTTCCAAAAGTTAATCTGCATTAATATATTATATAAAAATAAATTTATAAATATACAAAAATTAAAGTATTGCCCGAAGTTAAATTGATTATTTAAATAAAAATATAGTTTCACCTTAATCTAACGGACTAGATATATCGTATGTAACATTTGCTGAGAAGAAAGCGTTACTACTTAAATAAATTCGATTTAAATTAAGTGTAGTAATTAAGCAACACTTTAATTACACTAGTTCATTGTTTTTTTTTAATTAAATTCCATTGAACTCCCATTACCAAATACAATTCTTCTTTGCTAAACGTACATCCTAACATGAATTCAAACTCAAACCCAATTTCCGGTGACCGGTGGATCCTTCAGATCCGTCAAACCATCAATCAAGATATCAAAGAAGATATTGACATTCCCGCGTGTATATTTAGCGTGCCAACAAGCTTAGCGTCTGGAAAACCCGATTGTTACATCCCACAACAAGTCGCATTAGGCCCCTACCATCATTGGCGACCCGAGCTCTATGGGATGGAAAGATACAAGCTTTGTGCTACCAAAAGATGTCAAAAACAACTACAAAATAATGGTCTAAACTTTGATCACCTCATAGACCAATTACGCGCTTTTGAGCCAAAAATCCGAGCTTGTTACAATAAGTATCTAGATTGTGATGGTGAAACCATAATTTGGATGATGGCTCTTGATGCTTCATTCTTGCTTGAGTTTCTTGATGTTTACGCTATCGAAAAAGGAAGATCATTCACTAGAGTAACATCAAGTATGTCACATGTTGATTTTTCCTGTCGAAAATTTGCTCATAATGCAATTCTTAGAGATATTGTGATGCTAGAGAATCAAATTCCAAGTTTTCTTTTAGAAAAGATTTTGGAATTTAAATTCCAAATACATTCTTTAGAATCTTCTCAAAAGTATTTAAATTCAATGTTGTTAGGGTTGTATAAAGAGCTTTCACTATTTAGGGTTTTGGACAATGAGTTGAATCTTGAATCTAGCAAAGATTGCACCCATGTATTAGGGTTTCTATACCACATGATGGTGGATCCTCACATCAAAGATCAACATCATGATCAAATGACTTGTCAAGGCGATGATCAAGAACACGAACAAGAAACTCGACACAAATTCAAACGAATCATCGATGGTATAAAAAGTTTCTTTAAAAGATTGTCACTTTCAGAACCCATCAAACTCATAGTTTCTAACATACCCATGGTAAGATTCTTGAAACAAGTTATAAGTAATGATGAAGTCAAACAAGTGTTAAATGTGATTAGTGATGATAAACCTCCACTAATGGAGGAAATTTCAATTCCTTCGGTTACTGATCTTGTTAAAGCCGGATTAGGGTTTTGTCCCTCATCTGGCGGGATCTTTACCATTGATTTTGATGAGAAATTGTCTATAATCTTTCTACCCGTTGTTAGTGTTGATGTAAATACGGATGTCGTGTTGAGAAACTTGGTGGCATACGAGGTATGCAATGCGTCTGGACCTTTGATCTTGACGCGTTACACTGAGTTAATGAATGGGATTATTGATACTAAAGAAGATGCAAAGTTTCTTAGAGAAAGAGGGATCATAGTGAACAGATTGAAGAGTGATGAAGAGGTTGCTGATTTGTGGAATGGGATGAGCAGGTCTGTTAGATTGACTAAAGTGCCCTTTTTGGACAAGGTGATTGAAGATGTTAACATGGTTTATGGAAAAAAATGGAGGGTTAAAATAGGGAAATTCATCAAGGGTTATGTGTTTGGTTCATGGCAGTTTCTTACATTTGTTGCTGTTGTTTTGGTTTTGTTCTTGATGTCCGTAGAGGTGGTTTCTTCAGTATCTAGATGTATTTTTATGTTTTTAATTAAAGGCTTTTTTTAATCAAACTTGTGAATGTAACTAATTCATTCATTCATCTAAGATATAGATATTCGAATACATAGTCAATAGTTTACAACAAGTGTTGTAAATATTGCTAGGTGCTAGTCGGTATGCTGGTCAGGCGGTGGGGTACCGACTAGCGATTAATCGGATTGAAATTTTTATATGTAATTTTCACATTTTTATATGTAATTTTCAAAATTATATATATATACACACATTTTTATAAATAGCCGGAATTTACAAGAATCTCACCGGAAAAACTGGAAGTGGCTGATTTTTGGCCGATTAGGGCCGATTTTGACCAGATTTGACCGATTAGCGATTTTTAGGCCTATTATGGCAAAATTCCTAGGTAAATTACCTATCGTTAATCGCCGACTAATCGGGATTTTTGCAACGTTGTTTACAACAAAATTCTCCATATATATATATGGAGACATTTGTATTTTCAGACCCTTTCAACCATCATATTCTGACCACCACTTCTAGCCCAAACATTTAAAAATGGGTTTATACACATTTTAAGGGTGTTGTTATAGATACAAGTACACCCATGCTCCATCATGGGACACCCTCTATACGACTCGTATAACACTAATACGGGTCTTATAGCCCAAAATTTAAACCGATGACGAGCAGATACGAGTCGTATAGGGGTTAATTCTATAGACCACCATAACTCGATTTTGATCAATCTTAATCTAGATTTGAGAAAATCAAACCCGTTCAATTCAGCTTATTTAATTGTTCGTAATTGTATTTAGCGGTTTCAGGTACGATTTTGACTTTTATTGTTATGATCTTGAATTGGGGTTGCTGTAGTTCACTCAATTCTGTTTCCGTTGGATAAAACTTTCGAGTTTTTGAAGGAATTTAATTTTTATATTAATTCACAAAAGCAAGGATTTAATCACAGAGATTTTGATTATGCTCTTACAGTTGATATGCCAAATTTTAAAACCGCCCCTTCTGACATGTGGTCATTTTGTCAAAAACTCGTTCTAACCCAAACCAAAAAAAAAAGCATGCTTGCTGCTGACTTTCTAGCAAAACCTCCATCAGAAGCCTGCAAATATATGCCGTCTAATGTTATCTTATACTCTTAACTCTCAATACATTAGAATATATAACTTTTGTGACTTGGTTAACATCAGTTAGTTTTTAAAGGAAAATTAGCCCATGTGCCATCCACGTGACTTACGATTCCAAATTTAACCCTAAAAATGAGTTAAAATCAGTAAAAAACAATGGATTTTTACTGATTTTTTTTATTGATTTTTACTAATTTTAACTCATTTTTAAGGTTAAGTTTGCAATCGTAAGTCACGTGGATGGCACATCGACTAATATTTCATTAAAAACTAATTGGTGTTAATGCCACATTTCGTTATTGCAGAGGTGTTTTGGAACTCCACCGGGGCGTTTTGAAACGCCTCGCACAGCAAAAGTCGATTTTACAGCAGTTTTAAGGGGTTTTGCAACAGTTTTGGTGGTAGTTCGTCTTTAGGAAGATTCTCTGGTGTTCTAAGGTGACAAGGAAGTGCCAAGAAGCCATTTTGTGATCATCTTGAAGTATTTTCATCAATTACAAATGGATTCTACATCATACATCTTTGTATCGATCATTGAGAGCATGATGGGCTAAACATTTGATAGTCACAACCGGGTTAGAGGTTTAATCTGTAAGACTCACTATTATTATGTGACCATTATAATCATTTATTTATTATTGATCAATGACTTAAATACCCCTATGACTAATTGGTAATTATTCGATGGACATAATTACCCTTACTGCCATAAATAGGGTTTCCCCTTGGATGTATATATAGAGAGAGCTTAATAGAGAGAATTGACTAATCATCAATTCACCAACTAAAGAACTCGGTTCTCTCTCTCTCAAGTTCTTGAGTCTCCTCTCATGCTAAACCATCATCACGGTACATCCTAAACGGAAACTTGATGATCATCAAGATCATGACGTCTTCCCTCTCCAACGTTACTGGATTACCAGGTAAATGTTTATGATTAATATTGTTTTCCATTACGTGTTAAAGAACTGATCAACATAATCATCATATGTAAGACTTAATTCCTGATTATTTATTTGAATGTTAGACAGTTATGCTTGTTAACATGTAAATATGTATGTTTGATCTTTCATTATCACTTCTTATGTTAATTGGAAAGACAAAGTATGTTAAGTTTCCCAATTGTGCCATTCCAATCTAGATAGATTCTAGATATGTCGTACATGTCCCGTTGGTGCGGTTTGATATAATTTGTGAAGGATTATTATTGATTTTTCTGTGTCATTCCAATTTAGAGGAATTCTAAATGTGTCGTAAATGTCTCATTGGTAATTACTGATCTATCCTCTTAAGATTGACATGAAAGTGTTACAAGTTATGTCCATGTAATTTGTCAAACAATTAATTGGAATTGTATATTTTGCTATTTGATTGATTGAACCTTGAACTGGAAGTGGCTATATCTTCCTGGAGGCGGTTTTCTTATAACCGGTTTTCTTGTTTTCAAAATAATAATAATAAATAAATAATAAAAAATAAAAAAAAACAATGGTGTTGAAATCAAAGAAATCATATATTTACGTTTTGGTAACGCCATGGGACGTTTTCAACACTTTACATGGAAACAAACCTAAAAAACCTTTTGTCTGACGTTACCAAAACGTAATTAGAACGCCATTAGGCTTAGAATTTTGAAACGCTGGGTGCAGTTTGAAAAGATTTGAACGAAAATCAATTCTCCCTAAACCCATTTTCAATCAAGATTTTCTGCCATTTTCACCAATCTCTTCATTTTTTTCAAAGACCCAAAATAAGTTAACACTATTAGAAAAAAAAATCCAACAAGATATTTGGTCAGAAATTCATCATAAATGGACGTTTCGGACCAATTTCCGACAAAAATCACTCATCGGAAAAATCTCCTATGAAACACGTTTCCGACTAAATTTTCTGACAAAAATAAAAAATATATATATTTAAATCATTTTGGTCGAAAATTTCCAATAATTTTCTTCTTTTGTCGGAAACTTATCACTAAATTTAGGGTTTCCTTCTAATCGGAAATTCTGGTCGGAAAAGTTACAGTTTTGTAGTAGTGAACAAAATTGAATAACGAAGAGTTTGAAGACAAGGTCGTGTTGTGCTCTTTAGTCTTGTGATCATGAAGGAAACTATTTTATTGAAATAATACATGATTTTATTTAATAAAATATTTTATTGACCCATACATGATTCGTTAGACATGATGCACGATCTAATTTAATACGTACAACCCCTAATGAGTTTTATTTAAGGGGACTACTAACCACATACGGGAAATGCTAACCACACTTGGTCATATACGCATCGTATAGGGCAATACGATGCGTATAGCACTTCACAAATTCCCGTGCCCGACATTCTCTTACAACCTGTCATTCAAACCTCGTATACGCATCGTATAGGTCAATACGATGCAGTTTAGGATACGAGATTCCTTCTGCCATTAAACCCATCACATCGTACCTTATACGCATCGTATTGGGCTATACGATGCGTATAGGGCCCAAATTTTGTGTATTTAACAATGCAGAATTCTCATTTGAACCGAACGAACGTATGCTTTCCAAAAAAAAACTATAAAATGTCTTGGTGGTGGGATGGTAACTACGGTTTTCAGGTATATTCTAACGAGTCGGTGAAAAAACCCGCAAAGTTCTGGCGTTCAAGAGGTGAACCGGGAGGAGGTCTCGTCCGACGTTTATTCTCATCAACGGGTAAGGCTTCCGAATTTGAACGAGCCACTGAGCAATCCCGAGTTCGTATATGATGAACCGTCTTACCTTACACAGCCCACGAACGACTACGTATACGGTGAAGTCTCATACCCGACACAACAAACTGACGACTACGTATACGGTGAAGTCTCATACCCGACACAACAAACCGACGACTTCGTGTCCGAAGACGAGGAACAAAACCATCAAAACGTGTCGTATAAAACTGACCAGAATTTTCAGTCTCGTGAACAGTTGGTGGATTGGGCGGTCAGGATAGGACGTGAGAATGGTTACGTCCTTGTCACCCGACGATCGAGGAGAAAAGGCGACGATCCGACGGAACCGTTTATCAAGGTGTGGTTTGTGTGTGACCGTCACGGCGAACGTGCATCTACTGCCACGGTTAGACGTGCCGGTAGCAAGAAAATAGGTTGTCCAATAAATTAGAAGGAAAGTACCAAGAAAATAGTGGTGATTGGAAATTAACGGTGAAGGATGACAGTCATAACCACGATCCTAGTCAACATCTTGAGGCGCACTCCTTTGCGAGGAGACTGTCTCAGTCGGAACAACTTTTGGTGGCGGAGTTGTATTCGCAAAACATGTTGCCACGAAACATTCTGGCAACTATAAGGGAACAAAACCCAGAGAGTAGTTGCATTAAAAAGGACATTTATAATGCGATACAAAAGATAAAAAACGAAACGAGAGTCGGTGAAACTCCAATGCAGATTCTGGAAAACCTGTTTTCTTCTAAAAAATACGTCTACTATACTCGGGAAGATCCTGCCACAAATATTGTGGAGGAGATATTCTTTGTTCATCCGAAATCGTTTGAGATGTGGCGTGCGTTCCCGCACGTGTTGATGATCGACGCGACTTACAAAACAAACATGTATAGACTTCCATTTGTCCAAGTGGTCGGTGTGACCTCCGCACACCAGTCGTTTTGCGTCGCTCATGCATTTATATTAAAAGAACGAGAGGAAAACTTCATCTGGGTGCTACTGCAAATAAAAGCAATGTTGCAAAAGTGTATGGAGCCGCGTGTGATAGTAACAGACATCGACAAAGCTCTTATGAACGCATGTGATAAAATATTTCCGGATTGTTCGAAGAACCTATGTCGGTGGCACATACACGAGAATATCGCAAAACATTGCAGGGCATCATTTACAGACGAAGACTGGGCAAATTTCAAGTATTCATGGTCGGTATTATGTGAGTCTCCCACGCCAGATATATACCAGTACAACTTCAACCGGCTTTACGAACGACTGTATGCTGCCAAACGAGGAAGTAAGTTTTGAATATTTAATATTTTAAGTATTGAATAATTATTAAATATTTATTTAATATTTTTCCAGGAGTTATACATTATGTGACTAAAAATTGGTTGGACCCGTATAAAGAAAAGTTTGTATCCGCCTGGTCCAACAAAAACCTCAATTTTGGTCAACAAACAACGAACCGAGTCGAGAGCCAGCATTCGCTTTTAAAGAGTTATCTTAGAAATGCTAACAGCTCCCTAGATAGACTTGTTGGGTTTGTTGATGAAATTGTAGCAGATCAATATTATCAATTACAGTTTGCGTTTGGAACAAGTCTCATAAGAAAAATGGATAGCCACATAGCTATTGAATTGTTTGATAACCTGCACGGTAAGGTTTCACATAAAGCTCTAAATTTGTTAGAAAACGAGTGGTACAAGTTATCTCATATACGGAAACAAAATGCAACGTGTGGTTGCCAACTTTTCAGTAGTTGTGGGTTGTCGTGTGCTTGTCGTCTGGCAAGTATCGAAGCTACATGTAAACTGTTTTGACTTTGGAATTTGTGAATGCTTAATTTTCAAAATTTTCTGACTATTTCGTTTTAATACAGGTGGCAGAATCCCGCTAGATGCGTTGGACGTCTTCTGGAGGAAACTTGATTTAAAACCGTCTTTTGTCGATGATGAAAATGTAGACGTGGATAAAGTACTTAGTCAAGTGAGAAACAAAATTATTTCAGAACCTGATCAGGTCAAAAGAAGTATGCTGTCGAGAATCGCAGGGGTGGTCTTTCCGAGCAAAAGTAACAAGAAAGCGCCTGTGGTACAAGAAGATACTCGCGGTCGTCCAACTTTGAAAAAGCAACAACAAAGGAAACAGGATGTCGCGAGAAACAGCTCATTCACAAGATCCCAACAAAGCAAATGTGACCCTGCGAGACACAGCTCGTACATTGCGTCACAAGACTCGATACAAGCGAGTTCGGTCATTCAACACCGTCGTCCAACGAAGGGTAAAGGAAAGCAACCACAAGATGATAACGCCTATCTTGGTTTTCCATTGATTATGGGGAAAGATGCGGTTAACAATATAAATTGTTTTAAGGATTCGATACCGTATGTCTTTCATCCGTACATTTCACATATACATGATGTAAATCCCGACGGTAACTGTGGTTTTCGATCGGTAGCTTTAGGGTTAAATGAAAACCGATGACTTTTTATCAGACAACAACTTCTACAGGAGATGGACAATAAAGAGGAATGGTGGAGAACTGTTTTTGACAGAGTCGCCTTTCAAGAGTATGATATGCTACGTCACACAATAGATTGGCAGGATGTGAAAGTCGCACCAGTTAGTCGTTGGATGTCGATGCCATACACAGGACTCCTAATTGCTCAAAGATTTGGGGTGATTGTTCATCTTTTAAGCATCGCCGGTAATCAAACATTTTTTCCAGTGTGGTTTGGTCCAAACGTTCACGCTCAACATCAAACTGTATCATTAGTTCACGTCAACATGGCTCATTTCATCCACGTCAAGTTAGACGGAGATTTTCCGATTCCCACGCCGAATGCACTTTGGAATTTGCACCGAAATGATGATGCAGCAAAATGGGAAAATATATACAGTGATCGTATTGAACGATTTAAGAAAATAATGGCTACTAATGGATCTACATTTCCACAATACTTCACGACTCACGGATGATGCTTTATTAGTTTTTTATTAATTTTAAGTATAGGGTCAATTTAATTATTTTAAATTTTAATTATTTGTAATTTTAATTATTTTAAATTAATTTTAAGTTAATTATAATTAATATTTTATTATTTTTTGATTAATTTTAATTAAATATAACTAATTTTAATTTATTATTCTATACGCTACGTATAGGGCCATACGTGGCGTACAGAATACCAAAAGTTGATTGTTATACGCTACGTATTGATTTATACGCGGCGTATAGCCACTTGATATACCAGGAAAACGCAGCGTACAGACCCAAACGACCCAAAACAAACAAACACAAACCCATACGCGACCGGTAAAAAAGCTCGTTGATTACGATTGTCGTCTCAAAAAAACTTCGAAAAGGTACGTCTCTACACCCACGATCATTAATGTTAGGTTTATATTGAATATTAGCGGGTAAAACTGGGTAGATTAGAGATTTTTGGATTGAAACTTAAGAACTATACCCTACGTATAGGGCCATACGTGGCGTATAGTTCGTCTGAGGAAGACGATGAAGCCATACGCCACGTATAGATCTATACGTTGCGTATGGCTCATGTTCCCGGCAACTAGGCCCGCGTATGGCTAAGTTTGCCCGGTAACTGGCCTGCGTATGGCTTGGTTGCCCTGCGTATGGCTTGGTTTACCCGGTAACAGCCTATACGCCACGTATAAGGCTATACATGGCGTATAGGTTTAAAATAAAAAAAAATTAATTATTATTATTATTTATTATTAAAAATAAAAAACAATATATTATTATTATTTAAAATTAAAAACAATATATTATTATTATTTAAAATTAAAAACAATATATTATTATTATTTATTTTTTATTATTTAAAATTAAAAACAATTAATTATTATCAGATATGGCGGATCATGATGATGATATTCATATGGAGGTGCTAGACGATCTTGCGCACTACCCTTTTTTGGGTTTTTCGGCTGACTCGGAGGCGTATGCCCGGTGCCAGAAGCTCCAGGAGGTGCGGTTGGGTCCAGGGACTGCAGTTGATTGGGCGCTACTCGAGGAGGTACAGGAGGTCGAGCGGGCTAGGGCCATCATCGGCCAGGACACGCCATGGTCACGTGTTTTTGATATATCGTTCACGGAGACCTTCCGAGAGGTGGTCGTCGAGTTTCTTTCGACGTTCATCTTCTCAGAGGCTGGGCTAGAGCCTCTTCCCGGGGAGGCGCCGGATATGGATCCGGATCATATTTCCTTTTCGATCTTTGGGATCGTTTACCGTCAGACCCTCCGTCAGTGGGCCGTCACGACGGGCTTCTACCACGAGCCTGAGACGGTCACGCCACTTTTTGAAGAGGCGGTGACGGAGGTGGACAAGGAGGAACACCTTGTTTTTTGGGGCTTGATTTCAGATAGTCCTTTGTTGGTTACCAAGGGGAGGGTCTCGGGTATTAGAGACCCTTTGTATAGATATCTGCACCGGCTTATTTCGACGTCGATCGCACTGCGTCTGAAAAGCTGTGAGTGGTGCACCGATAGAGACCTCTTCTTTCTATATTGTCTGCTTACTGGCAGGCGGTGCAACCTATCGACGTGCCTTGCGCTTTATTTTGCATCTGCCTATATGCGGCAGAAGCGCGTGCTTTTGTATGGCGGTGCTTTCATCACGCAGATCATGCGCTCGTTTACACCATTTGACGTGCATGAGCCTGCGATGTCACCGGCCATTCCCCCAGTCCGATTAGACCGTCGCATGGCGAGCGGCATGCGCATCACGCACCGATTCTCGCAGGGCCTTCGGTTCGTAGGGGCCGTCCAGGACCAGGTTTGGGTCCCGGTGCCGTTGCCGCAGATGCCTGGACAGGGGGACCCACCTATGCCTCCGCCACTACATGGTGTGGCGATGGAGGACGGGCCGTCGCACGTCGAGGCCATCCACGACCATCCGCCACAGCATCCCCGACACGTACGTCAGTCTGTTAGGCTGGAGAGGGCTACCCAGGCATTGCTTGATGGCCTTGTTGCCGACTCATGGCGACAGGGTCGTCAACTCGATCGCATGGAGGACCTGATGATGTGGGCGGTTGGACAGATCGTTGATCTGTCACGAGCCGCCGGCATCGAGCCACGCCCACTACCACCGCGACGTCATTATCCGGATGACCCCGTTCAGGATGAGGGCGTGGCGGGTCAGGATGAGGGCGGAGGCGGTCAGGGTGACGGCGGACCCGCTTAGCTTTAGTTATTTTATTTGTATTTTGTTTCTTTCGTTGTTATGTATGTAAAACATTTTGATGTATATATATTTAATTTTTTGATGTAATGTATATAATGTTTAGTTAATTTGTTTGGTTGTAATGTTTAATATTTTGTTTGGTTTGTAATGTTTAATACTTTGCTTGTTTATATTGTAAAAATATAACAAATGTTTAAAAAAATATATATATAAAATTTATAAATAGATAACAAACTTATATTAACAAAATTATATAAATTAAAATAAAAATAAACAAAATATAAATAAAATAAAATAATTTATAATTAAATAAAAAATACCTATACGTGGCGTATACGTGGCGTATAGGTCGATACGCCACGTATAGGATTCATAAACGTACAACTCTTCCAACTTTTAAAGCAAAAATATAACCCGTGCCTCATACGCTGCGTATAGGTCAATACGCCATGTATTGGACCAGCCGCCAGACATAGAATGACACGTGGCATTCTGTTGGCAGTGACTGAATTCTATACGCCCTCGTATTGCCCTATACGAGGGCGTATAGGGCGGCGGCGGGCCCAATTAGCAATATTTCGTGTGTGGTTAGAATCGCCCTTATTTAATAACTATGATCCTTCTCAAACTAAATATTAATTAAATTTGATGAAAAAAAACAAGTAAAAAACTCTTTAAATCTTTGAGGATATTTACAAACTCACAAAACCCAAACTAGAAAACAATTTTGTGTCCGGTATAAGTTTTCAAAGCGGTGATGTACGTATTAAATAATAACTATGATGTCGTCACCCAGCTGCCCGTGGTGGCTGGGCAATGACTTTTTTTTTGTTTTGCAAAGCAACTTGAGGCTTTCTTCTCATGAGTTTTTTTTTCCTGCGAACCCGCAGCCCCGTGTTCGATCCCCTTTCCTCTCCCTTTGGGCTGATTCTTGAGGCTTTCTTCTCATGAGTTTTTTTTCCTCTTTTGTTAATTTTTTTTTCTTTTTCTTCCAGATCTATTTTATCTTTTCTTTAGTAAATGTTTTATTATTTTTATCTTTTCTTACTTTTTATCTTCTTAGTCCAAGTATAATACCGCGACATTTTTTTTAATTTGCGTTTACATGCTTACAACCTAGCCGCCACAACTCGCTCCCTGCCGCAACGCGATTCATTATCAGAACAACGTGACTTTTCCGTCTTTAATCTACGTTTCCTTGCTTACAACCGAGCCGCCGCAACATGCTCCCCGTGTTTAACGGTTTAGCTTTTTTTTTTATAAAGTTTCGAAGCCGTATAACATCCGTTATTTTTAACTTGTAGTTTACCTTGGATGTCTCAACAAATGCAAAGAACTAGCGGCAGAGAACAACAAAATTGAATCTAAGAAATCGAAATTAAACCTCATGTTGTAGTGCTGAGATTTGGAGCTGCTATCCTCATTTGATTGGCTCCGATTCAAAACTAATAATTAGAGTTTCTCCAAAAATCAAATAACCAAAAACATTATAACTTTGTTGGTTTTTGATAAGTTAGAGAAACGTTCGAGCCTGGCATTCCGATAACCTGCTATTAGAATTTTAATACTCGATTTTGGTTTTGGAAGTCGGAATTGAAGGGTGTAATCTTGATTAACATTAATTATTAATATTAGTTTATTAATTATTTGGTTGAGTTCGTATTAGATAAGGAATGAGTTTATTATTTATTTGATTATTTAATTGAGTTTGAATTGGGTTAGAATTAGTATAGGGTTTATTAAAAATAGATGAAGTGTGGTTTTTGTTTTTCAATATCAATAAAACAGTCGATCTTGTTTGAGATCAAATTTTATGTTCGTGTTCTTGGGCCTGATTTTCAACAATTGGTATCAGAGCTTGGTTAAAGAATGTCGCTTTGAGAGTCGTAACTTGGAGTCGAGAAGGCAGCAACCTTTGGCCGTTGCAACCGTTCTTGTGGCGCTGATTGGGAACAAGAAGCGGCTCTTGTTTGATCGATCGAAGAAGGAAAATATGTCGGTGCAATAAACTTCAACATGGGACGGTGGAAGTTATTTTGGGTGACTGACACCGACATCTACAAGTCTTCGGGTATAATAATTTGGATGGCGATAGGGTAATTTTGAGAGCTAAACTTGTGGAGTCAAGTAATCAAATTGGAATTAATCTGATGTGTTTTTCTGGAACAATCCACGTAGACGTCCAAATATTTTGGTCTAAGTTGTAGCCAATGGATTAACTGGTTTTGGTGCAACAACAATTCGTAGTCAACTTTGAGATTAAGTGAAAGAAAAAAGGGGAGTTCGGAGGGAGATATTGATCTGAGCGATTCAGATTGAGTGAAAGATGGATCACCTTGTGCGATTCAGGGTGATACGGTGTGATACCAGTGAAGAACGTGGTTGTCAATCCGTGATAGATTAATTAGTAACCAAGGCGGATTTGTGATCAGCAAGTGATCAAACGGGGCGAAGAATTTGAGTGATTCAGATTGGGGATGAAGGTGCGATACCTGTGTAGAAGAAAGGATGTGAAGATGATTAAACTTGAGTGATTCAAGTTGGTGTGAAAGACCTAAATGATTCGGGTTATTAATAAAAAAATAAAGATCATGCTTGTGATTATCATGATGGTGTTGAAAGTTATGGGTCTTGCTGGGAATTCAAGATCTAGGTGGCACAAATCAAGATGGGGGAGAATGAAAGATATAATCTTGATTAAAATTAATTATTAATATTAGTTTATTAATTGTTTGATTGAGTTCGTATTAGATAAGGAGTGGGTTTATTTATTTATTTGATTATTTAATTGAGTTTGATTTGGGTTAGGATTTGTATAAGGTGTAACACTCTAATTTCAAACATCGATTATTTAATCAATTAAACACGCGGAAGCATTCGTCCAAAGAAAATATTTTTTTTATATATATATTCCTCGCGTGGCGCGAGGACAAGAGCCCCCTCCCTTCTCGTGTCGCGAGGGAGTCCAAAAAGGCCAGCCCGAGAAACTGTTCTTTCGCGTGTCGCGAAAGACCCTTCTCTGGTTTTTCGAGTAGCGCGAAGGCCCCAGTAAACAGAAAGTTTTATTATTTCAGCAACTTTCAACACTTAGCCAATTTTTTCCAACATTAACCCATTTTGCTATAAAATTTTCCCGACACTTAGATTTGGGTTCTAACATTCAAAACAACATACTTTTGTACCAAAAACTACAATTTCATGAATCGGTTTACACCCATTTGATGGACACCTAATAACACCCGTAATTACTCAAAAAAAATACGCATACGAGAATCCATCATACGCCATGAACTTGACCTTGATCATACCAGAGCTTTTTGTCACACCCCCAAATTTGTTTACTTATTAAATAAATAAATAAATTAAGGTTGTAACAATTGGTAACATTACATAACAGCGGAAGCTAAACAAAGACTTCTAAATATGTCGAACACCCTGCGTCTTCATCTTCTAAGGGCTTAATCCAAATGTTTAACCTATTCCAACCGAGCCGTATATATATTACCTGAGAAACATGCTCAAAAATGTCAACGCAATGTTGGTGAGTTCACAGGTTTTAAATGAATACATTTGTCAAAACCATATGTATGAAACTGTTTGACAAAAACCATTTATACGAAATCCTTCGGCAAAAACCATTTGCACGAAAACGTTTGACGAAACTGTTTGTACGGGTACCATTGGCAAAATCCTTTGCTCGAAATTTACTGGCAAAACCATTGGTACGTATACCATTGGCAGAAGCCTTTGCTCGAATTTTACTGGCAAAACCATTGGTACGTATACCATTGGCAGAACCCTTTTCTCGAAATTGACTGGCAAAACCATTGGTAAGTATACCATTGGCAAAAACCATTTATGCGAAATCCTTTAACAAAAACCATTTGCACGAAATTTACTTTATGCATATGATAAACAAAACAAGTTAGCGGTTGATTCATCGAAGTCTAGCTAGCACTTACGAATTATGTGATGCATAAGCCTATAACCAAACCTTTAACGAATTCTCGAAATTTGCCCCAGCCCATTGTCCCTTTAAACAATGAGAAAAACAAGACCTAATATGCAATCATTTGACCCTGCTGGTCGTGGTTAGCGTGACTAACCATGATTGGGGGTGTCAACCCGAATAGTACTATTCATATCGATCTACGGCTAAGTCCATAGCTAATGGTTATAGTTCGAAATACCGAGGACCTTTTAGTGTTAACTCATGCTCACAAGGGAATCAGATGCTTGTTTCTCGTTTTCTAGTTATCATACCATTTGAAATTAACATGTTTTCCCCCAAATATAGAAAACAGTTAAAAGGGGCCGTGAAACTCACAAGGAGTTAAACCAAAATGTTTACTTTTTTCTAGAGTGTAAACAAATATGTTTCATTCTTTCAAATATGTCGTATAAGCATGTTTCTCCCCCGATGTTTACAAAACATTAAAAAGCTAAAATGGGGTCGTGAAACTCACCTCAAGTCCAGCTAATGCGATCACAAGCTCAACTGACAACAAGTGAGCGCAACGATCCTAAACGGTTCCTATTGTTCAAACAAGTGTTGTCAATATCAACAACAATATAACTAGGATCGTGCCCTAACATTACGGTTTCAAATCTAAACCCAACCCATGTTGAGGACATCTAAGTTGTAGAAACCAAATTCTTTATTTTTAACGAAAATTGGGCAGAGTCCCGTTTGTTTTTTGCTAAACCCGACAATATCCAATTGTCCAAATTACAACATCAACTTACACCAATAATCCAATAAACCGCACTTTAGATCCTAATACTAAAGTCATACTTCAATTCGACAATTATTTGATAAATATATAAAAACTATATAATTATAATACAATTTAACGTGTCCGAAAAACGTTCTCAAAAGACGTCCCCGACAAAATTTATAGGTCCCGTGCTACTATCCGACAATAGATATATAAGTGTTTCGGGTCATACCTTAGCCTACAAGCCGCTCTAAGCGGTTTTGTACGAAAAGCTGAGCACGACGCGAGAAGAAACTTGTTTCGCTCATAACTTGGTCATACGAACTCCGATTGAGGTGATTCAAGCGGCCATGAACTCGTCTCGCCAAGCCCCACCAGCGCCGCCGGTCTCCGCCGCCGGCCGCAGCCGCCGCCTCGCCGGAAAACCGGACAGTGGCCGGATTTGGTGGTTTTGGCCGGAAAACTTCACTTTTTCGACCCAAACTTCTTCGTATGCGTAGATCGGACCTTTAGGAACCCTTTTCTAGCAAAAGCCCCATTTGTCGACGTCGCCGGAAAAGTGTTTTTGACCGGAATCTCCACCACCGTCGCGATCTAGTGCAAACCACCACCACCATCGGACTCAGGATGTCGAGATCTATCAGATGAGGTGGTGCACTTGCCGCCACTCGCCGGTCCGCTGTGATCCGCCGCTGCGCGCCGCCGGCTGCTCGGCCGGACTCCGCCTCCGTCATGCTCGCCGCTGTGTTGTCGTCTTCGTCCGCCGGAGGAGGCCGCCGGAAGGGTGGCCGGCCCCTCCATTCCCCTTCTTCCTCTCGGTTCTCTCTCTAGAAACACACACAAGTGTGTGTGATTGTTGTGCAAATGAGGAAAAAGATAAGAAGATTATATATATATATCTAGAGTTTTAAGTGGGTAGGCTACCTACCAGTAACGCGTGTCAAACCCAAAATATCGTCATGTATTTAGTTCCCGATTAATATTTGTCGTTCCTAATATAAATATTAATACTAAAATAAATATTCAAATAATTTATTTTGTTAGCTTATTACCGGAGAATATTCGAGTCGGTATGAGCTGACAACGCGTGTGTGAGTCTGTTCGTCGGATTTATCGTTTCACTCTCCGGTTATTAATAACATTTTTATTATAAACAAATATTTATAATATTTGTCGTATCGGTAATAACCGTACCGCTATCGTTAGTTTTACGAGGATCTAAAGTGGTTTAACATTCGTATACACGTACTACACGTGTATTTATCCGAACAGTCTTTTCAAATGAATATTAATACTTAATATTAATAATTCATTAATTCATTTAATCGTTCTGTCGAATACCCGGTAAAAACCGTTGTTTAACACGTTTAACGTTTAGAATTTCTGAACCGCGTACGTTCTTATATCTTTTCTTAAATTCTCAGAATCGCGTAACGAGTCATTAAATGAAATCGTGTGACTAATATGATATTCGGATTGTGTAAATTTGGATTTCTAACGGGCTTGGATCCTTACCGGGCCTCAAATGGACTTGACTTCCTATTGGGCCTTATTGGGCCTAGTTGGGTTTTAGCCCAACAACTGGGTTTTGGATTCTGAAATTTTGCAGGTGTCACACTTTTCCTATATGTCACCACATATTAATCACCATTAGTAATGAAGACAAATCATGACAACAAGGTAATGTATTACCATTTTCACCCATTTGCTCCGTTTCCATCCAATTACCTCTTAGGCAACAAGTCACTTGCATAACACCACACAAGTTCCTAACTTTCCTTATAATCATCCCATTTCTTACAACATTTCATTTCTATTATGGCACAAGACCACAACTCATTTACAAATTCAACATGGTACTTAGACCATAATTTCACTACATTTCCATTATGATACTTCGACCATAAATTCACCACATTTCCATTATGATTCTTAGACCATAACTTCACCACATTTCCATCATAGTATTTTAACTATAATTACATTTATTCACATAATTATGCACATTCATACACTTTATACCACATAACTTAATATGCAAACATACACATAAGTTTTACATTTTATCAACATCACTAAGTAAGCGCAAGAGCACTTACTTTTTGGACTCGAAGATCCCGCTTTCCTTTCTCGATGGGTAATTTGATTACTTAAACACATACACCTAGTTTAGTAATCTATCATACTTCAAAATTACATTTATTTGGGTTCTCAACCCATTCACCAAATTCCAACCCAAACTGACCCGTTTGATTTATACTCATATCCAAACGCTCTTTTACCACCCAAATTCATTTATTTGAGTTTCATTACAATTTCTTAACACTAACTTTTCATTTTATCTTTATCACTAGATTAATTTGGTGTTCTTTCAAGTGTCTAACATCATTTAAACACTTATTCATCATTAATTAAACATCCTATCATCATAATTCAAAAACCCCCCAATGTATTCCATATGAACCATAATTTCTCATAATCTAATTTAAAAGGTTCTAGGATGTTATTCACCACTCTTTACCTTTAGTTTAGCTAGATTATCAACAATCTACACCAATTTAGCCCCATGTGTCATAAATTTCAGATTTCTACAAATCCCATCTATTAACCTAACAATGGTGTATTAAAATGGATAATTAACACTTACTTGATGTTAGGATGATGATGTGCAAGCCAACACCTTCACAAATCAAGCCTCAATTGCAGAGATTTGCTTCAATACTCTTGTTCTCCTTTTTCTCTTGCAAGCATCGACCCCCACACCAAATTAGAATCTGGATTTTGACTTCATATAAGTCAAATATGGCAGATTTGCCATATTTGCAATCTCAGTCCCTCAACTTTAATATCATCCATTTTCATGCTAAAAACTAACATAACGCAAAATTAACTTGAAACCCACTTGTTTTAACTTATTTCTCAAATATTATTTCCGCCATAATATTAAATAGAAAATTTAATTATTTGAAACGAAACCCGGATTTTGGTTCGTTACATAAGGTTTATTATAAATAGATAGTTAGAGATTAATTGTAAAGTGTGGTTTTTGTTTTTCAATATTAATAAAAGAGTCGATATTTGTTGAGATCAAATTTTATGCTCGTGTTCTTGGTCCTGATTTCCAACAGGAATTACGATTAACATGTGAAACTGCGACTTTGATTTTCAAGGGGAGAACGGAATTTGGAGCGATTTTGATTTGAGCAGAGAATTTGGATGGTCGCTCGATGGTCGCAAGTTTGTTCTTGAGAGTTGGAGAACGGCCGATCATGATTCATGGAGTATTGGGCTTAAACAAATGAAAGGGGCTTGTTTGTTGGAGCTTGGGGGCCTAAAAAAATAGAAATGTACCTTGATGTTTTTGACCCATTTTTATTGGCATAATAGAAGGTTGAGTGGGGGGCTCACCCCCTCCAGGCTTGCTGTAAATCCGCCTCTGACTATAAGAGATACTAAAGTTAAATTGTGACAATCGAAGTGCTTTATTTATCACTCAGAAGCCGGTAGTTCACACGCAGGCAAAACATATTGATCTTGATTATTATTTCATTAGAGAACTCGTCTCTTCGGGTAAACTTTACATCAAGTTTATTTCAACCAAGCTTCAGATGATAGATATATTTATCAAGAGTCTTCCTCGACCACAGTTTGAACACTTTCAATCTAGCTTTGTCTTGGTCCGCCATCGTTTCGCTTAAGGGAATGTTAGAGATACTAAAGTTAAATAAACATGTTCTGTCCAAATTGTAATTCTTTATTTCTTATGTATTATTGTTGTAATATTTTCCAAATATAAATACAAAATCCCTACACCACAATTGGTGATGACAGGTCCACAAGTGATAATTACAAACCACACAACTTTTATTAAATAACTGTACACTTCTCTGTTCCATCATTTGTTTTTCTTTCAAACATTTATCATTACCAACTCATTTACAGACACCAACTAAATAAACGGATACAAAATTTTCCTAGAATTTTTTTTATATTTTAAGAGACAAATCATAAATTTATAGTTTTAAAACTAATAATATTTCTATAATCATAAAATGAAAATAGTGAAAAACTTCATTATTTTTTTAATAGCAAACTCACTCACTCTAAATCTGCTCTTAAATTTACACCACTTGTGTACGACAGAACTCGAACCCACAACCTCTAAAATGAACACCATATTACACACCTAGATATCGATATGTTTTTTTTGTACAACAGATGATGTAACGATTGGGGGACTTTGTTATCTTAGTTGGGCTTAGAGTCTCCACCCCGGTTCGAACCTCACCCCACACCACCCATGAGAAAACCCTCTAACTCAATTTGTAATAATTTTTGTTTCAAACGAAACTCTCCATGATCTTTCATTTAAAAAAATTATAGGACTACCAATCAACCAAAAGGTTAAATGATTTATCATTAGGTTAAATTATATAATGAAAAAGTTTATGCAAGTCGACTCTTTTCATGTAGCGCCTACAAGGGACATATGTCTACTGGGAGAAGTCCTTACTCATGTGAACAAAAACAGGAAATAACTAATCCCCGATTTTCAACCAACGCAAGTGAGATCAACGCGCCACTTACAAAACCGCGTACATTTCACGACTCTGTAAGCGCGTGACTACAAAAAAGCTTTCAGTGTCACGCACCGCCCATAGCTTAACCCACCCGGACCCAGTTACGAAATCAGTTCATAAACAGAAAGCCGTTGTTTCCTTCAACCAACGGCCGGGATATTATAATTAACCCTAGTAACACAACTAATTACACTTTTGCCATCCCTCTCAAACTCCTATATAAACGATGCCTTCCGTTACGCTAGGTTTGCCAAACTGAACACCTAAATCTGATGACGTCATCGGAAAGAAACAAAGCCGGTGGAGCACCGGCCTACCGGACCAGTTTTCAACGATCCATTTCGCCGTCCGGTAGGTTCTGTTCCTCCACAATCTCATCATCATCCTCCACTTTTACATCTTCCATGTCCACTTTCTCTTCTCCGGCGAGATCCACATCTCCGACGAGGATCAGCGTGCGCGGTGGTTACGTCACTACATCTCCGTCCGTCCGTTTTTCGATCGATAATCGCCACACGTCTCCTGGCCGTTCTGTTGCGTCCCCGTCATCATCGAGAAACAGTAACAACAAGGTGCCGTGGAGTCATGGATCGAAGAAGACGTGTTTGTGCTCGCCGACGACGCATCCTGGATCGTTCCGGTGTAGCTTGCACAAGAACTTGAATACACGGAATGTTAACAATAGTCACGATAATACGGTGTTGTATCGCTCTCACAGACTGTATGCTCGGAGATCTGCGATGACTAATTCGCTCGTCAGGATCGGGACTGTTGAAGGTGACCTGGTGAAACGAGCGTTGGCCGCTTTGATTCGGCCGTCGTCGCACCAACAGAAACGTCGGAGTGATTTCCAGCCCCGGCCTAGCCGGCTGTCCGTTATGTCAAAAGCCGACGATTGATATTTGATACGATCGCTGTTAGCTGTGCAGTTAGAAACAATTTTGTAGATTTTTTTTTTATTTTATGAAATAAATTTAGTTTTTTCGTAAATTGTCAAACCCCTAGTTTGATCACTTCACATCATTGAAGCAATATCAAAGTTCTATTTTTGTTGGATTGTATAATAAAGTATGCGCCATCTGTCCTTGGTACGCTCATTTGGTGGACTAGACGTTGTATCTTTAAAAAAAGGTAGAAACTTATAAAAACTTATAAAAACTTATTAAATGATTAATTATTTATCAAACAGGTTGTGGTATAATGGTTGAGGTAAGGCCCGGAGTTCCAAGGGACCTGGGTTCGATCCTTGTCACCACCATTAATTTCTGCGGCATCGCAAATGAGGCCTAGCTCTTAGGCTGATGCACCAGGGTTTTACCCACGCCGATCCAGGGTTCGATCCTCGGCTCTCCCTCAAGCCCTGAAGGGGCCGTATTGGGTGGGGTTTTTCCTTGAAAGCTCTCCAACTCTGACACCAAGTGGGCCCGGTTAAGACAACATATTGGCCGGAGTTGGACGACGCTCTCCCATGTGACGGGGGTGCGACGTCACAACATTCAATGCTCGTCTTTCAAAAAAATGATTAATTATTTATGTGCTCTTGAAAAAAAGATTAGTTCTTTATGTAAATAATTAATACATGTAATATTTTATATTGCAGATTTTATTTTTAAAATTGATAAGTATGGTGTTCATTATTTAATCTTCTGTTTTCCATTTTTATTGCTGATTTTAGAAGATTATTTAAGTTAATATAAATTATTATTATATGTATTTACTTAACAAAAAAAATTAAGTTAATCAACCACTTCCTCAGATTTTATGTTACAAGTCTATAGATATAAATTACTTTAATAACACATCTAACATTTTGACTTCACTTATTTCTCTTAATGTCTTCTCTCGTAAGCATATTATTTGTCTTTTCGTCCTATCGTTAATCTCTTCATCGTCTTGGAATCGTATGATAGTGTAGAAAGTCTTGGAATCGTATCATTTTTCGTCGGTCTACTTTCGTATTAGTTGTTTTTTCTTATACGGCTAACTCATACGCCTTATAAACCTATTTCGAAATCTATATTAATGTCTATCATATGACCAGAATCCTCGCCCACTTGAAGATAAACATCTTTTTTTAACAGCAAGAGATAAACACCTTTACTATATACCACTAGGTTATAAGCGCTTCGGTTGTAATAATAATTATTGGCTACACTCTTGACGATAAAGTTGAGGAGTTTGAGGTGTGCCTAAGTTGTATCTTCTAGTAATTTGGATTCTTTGAGTCCCCACTCCCCCACACACATAGGACCCACCATTGTCTCAAAGGTTAGGAATTGCAAAGTCAATAGGAGAGAGGTGGGGTTTGAGAGTGGTTGGGGGTGTTGTTGCAAGCGATAAGAGGAGTATCTTGAATTCTGAGGTTATAATGGTAAGATTTAAACATTGTGTTACCGATTGATATCATATATCTAATTTTGAAAAACAAAAGAACAAATTTGTAATCTATACCATCTAATAAATAAAGGTTTTTATATACCACGTGTCTTCTCCATATTTATTCTCATCATTTTTTTTTCGTCTCTCTTATTAAATACACATCTATATTTTAATAATAACATATTTTTAAAGAAAATACTAATTATACTAATAAAACACATTTATTTTAAATTATCACTTATTATAAGAAAACTTTGAAATCTAGTTATATAACTTTTATTTTCAATAAAATAGTAAATGAAAGTCAAATTACATTAAATAGTAATTAATGTATTTTTGAAACCTAATTATATATTAATTTTTACATATTTTGAATTTTATTTTCTATTCTTAGTATATGTAATACATTTTTACACCTGTAAAATATATACATAAAATTTTAAAAACTTTATGTATTAATATTTTTCACCTTATGTGTAGTACACGGGTTCTAAGCTAGTATGAATATATAATAGGATCGTTCAATAACTATTTGAGGTATCATTATAACCCATGTGAAAGAGGCGTGGAACACCGCCCCCTCCTTGGCGTGAGAGGTGGGCGTGAGTCTGCTCATGAGAGAAATCTCAAATTAAAAAAAAATCTTGGCATTTGATTGGTTGAAGTGAAGTATGAGTGGAGTGAAGGACGCAATGTTTTCAGAACCGGACCGGACGTCTAACCGGTCTCCTTACCGGTCCACTGTTCGGACCGAATTTAAGAACCGGACGACGTCATAAATATTATAAAAATATATTAATCCAAACAACCATTAATCCTTTCAAAAACCACCAACAAGTCAATTCCAATAATTTTAAACTAACAATTAGCTACGAAATACGAGGCCAAGAGACTTAAAAAGGATAAAAAAATTGTCAACCGGTTCGTCCGGTCCTACCACCCGGTTCCCGATCCGACCACCGGTTCGTCTGGTTCACTGCAGGACCATTTCAGCATATAAAACCGGACCGACCAAACCACATGTTCCCGGTCCGACCGGCCGATTCGATCCGGGTTTCAAAACAATAGAAGGACGTAAAACACCATCCTCCTTTTTGTGAGTGACGTGAGTGACTCCTCACACCATGTATACCTGATGCCTTTATAATAATTGCTTAATAATCGTTGTAAAATAACAAGTCTCTTCTATCAATCTCAATTCACTCAATTGATTCTATTAAATTATTAATGCCTTTATTGTGATTCCACCTAGGGAAAGGGGAGGGAACATTGACCACAAATTAGAAGACATGTGGCAGGGATTATGGAATGGGAATCAACCACCCACAGACAATAATAGACCTCACTTTTCTTCTAGCCACTAATATTTTAACACGCTCGCTTGTTTCGGGCCGAGTTTTATACTTTTGTTGCTATGTTTACATCGTTCCGGAGAGTGTGTTTCCTAATCTTTTCCTTTGGTTATTTTCATCTTTTAAAATCGTTTTTTATATCAATTAATATTATATGTTTTGGTAAAAAAAAAGTCAGTGATTGTGTTTTTGTTATTCTAAGTGGAGACTTCTAAAAAAGATAATTGGTTTTGAAATCTCTCTTAAGTAAACATGTTTAATTATGACGTTCTCATATCATCTATAGTTGCCAGTCAAAGTGTTTACAATGCGTTGATAAAATTTAAGGCTTGATGTTTCTTATGAATTCATAATGTCTCTTGTTTCCGATTAATTATTAGATTCGCATAAAGTGTTACAGTTTTAGTAAAAGTCTGAATACTGTCATTGTGTTTTATTCATGGTAGAAGTATTTGGTTAACAAGTTTGGATTTAAAAATACGTATCAAGTGTATAAATTATTAAGTTTAGGTATACTTTAAATACATCATGAGAAATGGATTTGGAAATTTACACATGTTCTTGCTACATCATATTATTAGACTCATACTCATAGTAATTCTTAGTTACAAACCAAACGCATCCTAGGTTATCTGCTACCAACATGTTAGAACTTAGAAGTGAATTAATTTGCGTGCACATATAAAGGAAGGAGTAAATTATCGTTTGCGTCCGTGTGGTTTACACGATTTAACACAATGCGTCCCTAACACGAATTTTTAACGTTTTGAGTACCTGTGGTATACAATCTGTAACACTCTGAGTTCCTGGACCTAACTTCGTTAAAAAATTCAGTTTAAATTCAGGTGAAATTTCCGTTGTACCATTTTACTGTATAACAGTCTGCGTCCCTGGAAACATGTAATATTTGTTTGCGTCTCTGTCTGAGTCCTTGGACCTAACTCACCCGAAACTACTATTTTGACTACTAACATGTTGACTTTGACTTAATACTCACAACGCTAACAACCACTTTAGTTGATTATAATACATGGATAATCTAAATCCCAAACACCCTTTTAAGTTTTCAAACAAAATTTCTTGCTATAGAGAAAATTAACCCGACAATAATAATGCTTTACTACCATTAAAAAGTAGCATCTTTATACAATATCAAGTTATATTCATAGAAGTTGTGCATCATCAGCCTTTAGTAGCTATCCAAATACAAGATCATGTTCTTCCCATTCCCATATTCATGAACCCTCCATCCAAAACAAGAAATCTCTAACTAGCCAAACACAAGATCTTTAATTAAGAGTACACATTTGTTATCAGTAACAAAAATATTCAAATTCTTCATATGGTGTGATAGATTACAAAAGTTGCCCCAATTGATTCAAACAGTAGCACATACCAAATCAAGAACTAGAACCCTAAAGATTACAGATTTGCTGCTCCTAAAAGCTGCCCAATTGTATGAACTTAGATCAGTCAAATCAATTTCTATGCAACGATTCGCCCTAATCAATTTATCCATTGATTATCTTATCAATTTAGGTTGCAAGATAATGATAAAAATGATAAAGAAGGGGGAAGGGAAAGGATAATTTATAAAAAGCGGGGTTCATAAATGGTTCGTAGAGGGGAGGTCGAACTAGGTATATGGAATTGAATGGCTATAAGTTAACTCTTGTCAAGGGTTAGACGCATCCTTATAAAATTGAATTGAAGATGAAGGAAGAGTTGGTTTACATTGTGGAAGAAAGACATGTATATGTGATATTAGATATTGACTAGTTATATACGAGCTAAAGATATATCTAATTTTCCCTACTAATCGAATGTGAATGTAGATGGGGATTCTATAGAAGTCCTTCTGTCTCATCTGTGACTGTGAGTTGAATAAACGAATGAATTCAATAAAAAAATCAAAGAATTTAAAGAGCGATTCGGGACAAAGAAACGAAAAAACTAAAGTTGTACGGATTCACAAATACTTTATCGAGAGAAACTAAAAAAGAGATATCAAAGTCATTTTGATGATTCAAGAATATTATTACTTGAATTCGAAGTTCGTAGTTACTTCGACCGGATGAATCGTAGCAATGGAATAATTAAGTCATAGTTCATTGGTTGAATGTATCATTAACCATTTTTTTTTGGTACGAGGAACTTATCATGAATCCACTGATTTCTGTCGCTTCCGTTATTTCTGCTGGATTGGCTGTAGGGCTTGCTTCTATTGGACCTGGAGTTGGTCAAGGTACTGCTGCGGGTCAAGCTGTAGAAGGTATCGCGAGACAGCCCGAGGCGGAGGACCAATTGATTCAAAGTGTTTATGGCAGAAATCAATCATGGGTAAAGGGGCAATCGAAATAAAGACACTTGAAATCAAATCTAAGTAAGAAGATGATGATCATGATATCAAGATCGAAGTGAATTGAAAGTGTAAGGTCTTACCACATGATTAATAGGCGAAATTAGGTCACGGGTCATTCCGGTGATCCAAGAACGAAGTGATCCAAGAACAGGGCTACAAACCTCATTCCGGTGATCGAAGTTCTTGCGGTGATTATGGTATTGGGTGCGGTGATTATGGTATTGGGTGGAGACCAAATGTTCGACGTGTATCGACGGCCGGCTTGGCCCTCCTCCGCAGAGGCAGACGGTGCCGGAGGTGGTGGTGGTGGTGGAGATTAATTGGTGGACTCAGACAGGGACGCAAATAGATATCACATGTTTCTAGGGACGCAGACTCTTATACAGTAAAAGGGTACAACGGACATTCCACCTAAATTTAAACGGAATTTTTTAACGAAGTTAGGTCCAGGGACTCAGAGTGTTACAGATTGTATACCGCAGGTACTCAAAGCGTTAAAAATTCGTGTTAAGGACGCATTTTCTTAAATCGTGTAAACCACAGGGACGCAAACGATAATTTACTCTAAAGGAAGAGATTTACGTGCCAGCGGCTACGGGTGGGGAACATGCTTGTGGCTACCATTTAGGGTTAGTTTTTTGTCTTGTGAAAATTATACAATACAATAAGGTCGGCACAACAGTGTAAGGGGGTAAAGCTAGGACTTTAGCCCCAAATTTTAGGTCCCCTTTTTTCATCATGTCTGACCCAAATTTTTTTAATTAGTAAATAGGGTTCATGAATTGCACTGGCGGCACTACGACAGTTCAGTTTAGGGGTGAACATGGGTCGGTTTGGTTATTGTCTAAAATCGAACCATAACTGAACACTTCGGTTATCAAAAAACCCATAACATGTCAGTTTCGGTTATGAGTCGGTTTCTCGGTTTTTCTGTTCGTTTAACCAAATTTTACACTGATTCCCACTTTTTTTTTCAGCTCAAATATCACTAGTTTGGGCTCAATTCTATTTTATCTTTTAATTAAAAGAAGCCCATTATTATTAGACCCAGATTTGTTGAAATTGGGTGAAACCTTTCAGCTCAAAGAGTCAAAAGTTTGAGCTCAAGAGCCTGTTGAAAATGATGTTCTACTTCTACCTATGTGGGCCACATACCCATTGAAAATGTCAAGGAAACAATGGGTTCGATGAAGTTGCAACATGAGGGAGGGGGTGTGGGTGCCACCTCAGCCGTCACGAAGTCGGCACACCGCGCGTGGACTTCATGGTGAGGGGTGTTGCCCTTCCGGCGTAAGCAGGGCCACGAAGAAGATCCGGCCCCTATTAGTTCTGCACCTTCTAACATCTCGAGTTGATCATTCTCCTCATGCTTTTCTTTTTCATTCACGATTTGATGTTCAAAATTCCTCGTCGATTCTTCCCCTCGTTCTTAATATATTGGACATCTAATTTTCCATGCAACGCATTCTTTTCGATCTTGTACCCGCTTGCTTCGCATAGGCTACACAAGCGCTACACTGAACACCAACCCAATCTCGATGAAAAAAGTAGAAGCAACTAAAGAAGGGTGACGATGAAATTGAATATTGTTAAGAAAAAAAGACGGAATGAATGTTTATCTTTACTAGGAACTTGAGTAAGGAGTAGATCCTTTTGTTGTTTGGGAGTTTTCTCGACCTTTCTTTATTTAGTGTACCTACTTGAGCCGGATGAGGGGAAATTTTCACGTATGGAGCACTTACTTACGGAATGTCAAATCTCTCTCGCTTCTTCAGCTTGTTCCTGTTCGTCTATTCGGGACGAGGCAGGCAGCCCACACACATGAAGAGAAGAATAGAGTGGGGGTTATCCTGCTTAAACTTGGGAAGGTTACGGACGTTAGTGAATTTTGATTAATATTGGAAGGCCAATGGGAGAAGGCTACATGACCATTTCTTTTTATTAATTGTTTAATATAATATTTAATTTAAGTATTAATCTGATTTTTCTTAAATAACTTTCACTTGTTAGCTTTAAAAACAACGAAATACATTGGCTTGCTTTTTTTTTTAACATTCCGGTGTAAATCTTAACGAAAGTGGAGTTGTTTAAAAAAATTTAGTTGTTTAAAAACAATTAATAAAATGTATTAAAAAAACTGGTCACATTCACGAACCACAGCACACCTTAGTGAGTGTGACTAAAGTCACTGCCTGCGTGACGCACTGACGTCTACACTCACACTCCCTAACCACTACACATAGCATAAAAGTCTTTAGTTCTTGATTATTTATTTTATATGATGAGTGTTGGCTTCTTAGACCTACACACCACGGGCAGACAATAGCAAACTTTAAAGCTTTTGGGGGTATAATACCATCCCCATGCTTGCATTGCTTAAATTATCATGACTTGTTCTAACTTTAAGTCCATTGCATGATGTAGGCTTTACTTAACATCCACAATAACTACCTATTTAGACAACATAATAGCTTATTGATTTGGTTGTCCTAATTTCTACAAAATGGAGAATGTAGATAAATATCATGAAGAACATCACATGTTTTGAATAGCTACATGTATAATCGGTTCAGTTCGGTTAATTCGGTTACGCCACACACCAAAACCGAAACAAAATTTTCAGTTAATCGGTTACGGCTTAACCGAACAATTGGTTAATTGTTCGGTTCGGTTAATTCAATTATTTTGCTCACCCCTAGTTCAGTTCCAAAGACTATCGGTCATCAACTTATCATCATCACTTGTTAGGAGCTTTCCTATAGTTCCTCTTCTGCTCTTCAATGTATCCTACAACTTTTGTCACAAGAAGCTTTCAAGTTTTAAATCAAAAATGTATGTTTAGGTGACAATTCATATAATTCAATTTCAGTGTGTAACATCAGATGCATTGTTCTGAGGTTGGGGTCAACAGGAGCAACATCTATTGTAGAAACAAAACTATTTGCAATTAAGAGATACTTGTAAATAAACAATGTTTTTAAAACCGGACCAGACAGCGAACCTTACAGTTGCACTGGTTGAACCGGTCCAGTCCAATTGTGAAAACACTGTTTTTTTTTGTGCAGTGACAAAGCAAACTAGTTGTTTGTTCGATGCGATGCCTCCTATCTCTTGGAGCGCAGGTTTGTTATTATATTGATCCGTCAACACTTGTATTTAAGCAGTGTATTGCTTTTATATTTGAACCAAAATAATCATCGTATCTCGATTTATTAGGATAAGCAAACTATTTTTATTTTTTTTTTAGTAAAAAGGGCTCAATTTTTATAACTCATTTTAAGCTCCAAAATGATTGAGCAGGCCCTAGAATACAATTACACAGATCTAAATCTTTATAAGAATTATGACTTGTTTTATAATTTTGTTCTTTTACTGTATTTATTTCCAAAACAATTTTTTTTTAATTTGTATTATAACGAATAAGAATATTATTAAGACTACTCGTGATTTCCAAAAAAAACATTTTTTTTAGAGTTAAATACGGTTTTAGTCTCTGTGGTTTGATCAAAGTAACAGTTTTAGTCTAAAGTTTAAATTTGACTTTTTTAGTCCAATAGTTTCACTTTTGTATCAATTCAAGTCCAGCCCATTAACACCGTTAAAATTTTTCAGTTAACTTTGTATAAAAAAACTATAATGCCCCTGTTACTAAAAATAATATATGTGTGTGGGTGATAATTAAAAGATAACCACTCATCTCAGCCATACTGTACCACCACCTGCAACCATCACCACCACCTGCAACCCCTACCACCACCACCACAACCAAATCGGCCGGAAAATTGACCTCCATCGTCTCTCTCTCTCTTTACCCTTTCTTTCTACCCCAGCAGAACCCTTGTTCCAGCCTCCACCCTGCTTGACCACCGTCGTCTATCTGGTTGCCGTTTGAAGAAGGGGAAGGCCGACGGTTTTGGAGGCCCGGCGGTGGTGATCTCAGTGGGGTGCGGTGACCTCCGATGGTGGTGTTCAAATCCTGGTAAGGACAATCTGGAGATGGCCGGAGGAGGAGGCGACGGCGGTGGGTAGTTTGAGAGAGAGTAGTGAGAATGGTTTTGTGGAAGTCTGGATATGAAGAGAGAAAGAGATTAGGGTTCAAAACCTCTCTTCGGCAGATTTGCTACCCATCAAGAATTAGGTTTTTTTTCTTCCTAATTTCAAGATGAAGATAACCAAAATTTCAGCGAAGAGGATTCACTGGTGCTTGTGCTCGAGATATCTACAACATTTTTTGGTTTATGGATTTCATCAGGTGGGCAAGCAGGTATATAAGAAAGTCATGGTTTTTAAAAAATATTTATTTATTTTTCTTTTTTAATAACAAGGGTATTATAGTCTTTTTGTATAAAATTAACAGAAAATTTGGATAGAGTTAGTGGACTGAATTTTAATCGATACAAAACTGAAACTATTGAACTAAAAAGGTCAAATTTAAACTTTTGTATTAAAACTGTTACTTTGGTCAAACCACAAGGACTAAAACCGTATTTAACTCTTTTTTTTAATTAGTAAACTTTTTGAGAAGAATTTTAAGACTTTTTAAATCATGTATAAGTTAACTTTTTAAAGATTATTAAAATCCTTAAATATCTACTATAGTACAATAAAATTAAGGGGACTACTAACCACACACGGAGAATGCTAATCGGACTTGGCCATATACGCATCGTATAGGGCAATACGATGCGTATAGCCCTTCACAATTTCTCATGCCCGACATTCTCTTACAACCTGGTCATTCAAACATCGTATACGCATCGTATAGGGCAATACGCTGCAGTTTAGGGTACAATGTACCTTCTGCCACTAGTCACATCACCTCGTACCTACGCATCGTATTGGGCTATACGATGCGTATAGGGCCCAAATTTTGTGTATTTAACCATGCAGAATTCTCATTCGAACCGAACGTATGCTTTCAAAATTCAAAAATTGTAAACATGTCTTGGTGGTGGGATGGTAACTACGGTTTTCAGGTATATTCTAACGAGTCGGTGGAAAACAATCCGCAAAGTTTTGGCGTTCAAGAGGTGAACCAGGAGGAGGTCTCGTCCAACGTTTATTCTCATCAACGGGTAAGGCTTCCAGATTTGAACGAGCCACTCAGCAATCCCGAGTTCGTATACGGTGAACCGTCTTACCTTACACAACCCACGAACGAATACGTATACGTATACGATGAAGTCTCTTACCCGACACAACAAACCGATGACTCCGAAGACGAAGAACAAAATAATCAAAATATGTCTTATAAAACTAACCAGAATTTTCAGTCTCGTGAACAGTTGGTTGATTGGGCTATCCGGAGAGGACGTGACAATGGTTACGTCATTGTCACCCGACGATCGAGGAGAAAAGGCGACGATCCGACGGAACCGTTTATCAAGGTGTGGCTTGTGTGTGACTGTCACGGCGAACGTGCGTCTACTGCCACGGTTAGACGTGCCGGTAGAAAGAAAATTGGTTGTCCCTTTAAATTGGAAGGAGAGTACCAAGAAAATACTGGTGATTGGAAATTAACGGTGAAGGATGACAGTCATAACCACGATCCTAGTCAACATCTTGAGGCGCACTCGTTTGCAAGGAGACTGTCTCAGTCGGAATAACTTTTGGTGGGGAAGTTGTATTCGCAAAACATGTTGCCACGAAACATTCTAGCAACTATAAGGGAACAAAACCCAGAGAGTAGTTGCATTAAAAAAGACATTTATAATGCAATACAAAAGATAAAAAACGAAACAAGAGTCGGTGAAACTCCAATACAGATTCTGGAAAACCTGCTTTCTTCAAAAAAATACGTCTACTATACTCGAGAAGATCCTGCCACAAATAGTGTGGAGGAGATATTCTTTGTTCATCCGAAATCGTACGAGATGCGGCGTGCATTCCCGCACGTGTTGATGATCGACGCGACATACAAAACAAACATGTACAAACTTCCATTTGTCCAAGTGGTCGGTGTGACCTCCACACACTAGTCGTTTTGCGTCGCTCATGCATTTATATCAAAAGAACGGGAGGAAAACTTCGTCTGGGTGTTACTTCAAATAAAAGCAATGTTGCAAAATATAATAAAAACAATATATTAATATTATTATTATTATTATTATTTATTATTTAAAATAAATACAATATATTATTATTATTATTATTTATTATTATTTAAAAAAAAATTATTATTATTATTTATTATTTAAAATTTAAACAATATATTATTATTATTATACAGGTGGCATAATCCCTCTAGATGCAGTGGACGTCTTTTGGAGGAAACTTGATTTAAAACCGTCGTTTGTCGATGATGAAAATGTAGACGTGGATAAGGTACTGGGTCAAGTGAGAAACAAAATTATGTCACAACCCGATCAGGTCAAAAGAAGTATGCTGTCGAGAATTGTAGGGGTTGTCTTTCCGAGCAAAAGTAACAAGAAAGCGCCTATGGTACAAGAAGATACTCGCGGTCGTCCAACTTTGAAAAAGCAACAACAAAGGAAACAGGATGTCGCGAGAAACAACTCATTCACAGGATCCCAACAAAGCAAATGTGACCCTGCGAGACACAGCTCGTATATTGCGTCACAAGACTCTATACAAGCGAGTTCGGTCTTTCAACACAGTCGTTCAACTAAGGGTAAAGGAAAGCAACCGCAAGATGATAACGCCCATCTTGGGTTTCCATTGATTACGGGGAATGATGCGGTTAACAATATAAAATGTTTTAAGGATTCGATACCCTCTTTATTTTATCCGTACATTTCACATATACAGGATGTAAAACCCAACGGTAACTGTGGTTTTCGATCGGTAGCTTTGGGCTTAGGGTTAAATGAAAACCGGTGGCTCTTTGTCCGACAACAACTTCAACATGAGATGGACAATAAAGAGGAATGGTGGAGAACTGTTTTTGACAGAGTCGCCTTTCAAGAGTATGATAAGCTACGTCACACAATAGATTGGCAGGATGTGAAAGCCGCACCAGTTAGTCGTTGGATGTCGATGCCATACACAGGACTCCTAATTGCTCAAAGATTTGGGGTGATTGTTCATCTTTTAAGCATCAACGGTAATCAAACATTTTTTCCATTGTGGTTTGGTCCTAACGTTCACGCTCAACATCAAGTCTTATCGTTAGTTCACGTCAAAAATGCTCATTTCATCCACGTCAAGTTAGACGGAGAATTTCCGATTCCTACGCCGAATGCACTTTGGAATTTGCACCGAAATGATGATGCAGCAAAATGGAAAAATATATACAATGATCGTATAGAACGATTTAAGAAAATAATGGCCACTAATAGATCTAGTTTTCCACAATATTTCACGAATCTCGGATGATATTTGTTTAAAATTGTATTGTAATTCTTTTTAAATTAATTTTATTGTCATTTTAAATATTTTTATTTAATTATAACTAATTATAATGTTAATTAAATATAATAATAATTAATTTTAATTCAAATGTTTCAAAATTCAATTTTTTTCAAAATTCAAATTTCTATACGCCACGTATAGATCAATACGTGGCGTATCTTCCCTAACCTTTGGTATTCTATACGCCACGTATTGCCTTATACGTGGCGTATATACATTTGATTTATCTGGTTTTGGCCCCGTATTGTACCAAACGAACCAAAAAAACAAACATAAAGCCATACGCGACCCGCTTATAAAACGCTCGTTGATTTGGATTGTGCCATCAAAAAAACTTTGAAAAGGTACGTGTCTTAACCCACGATCATTAATGTTAGGTTTTTATTGAATATTAGCGGGTAAAACTGGGTAGATTAGCGATTTTTAGGTTTGAAATTAAGAACTATACGCCACGTACAGGACCATACGTGGCGTATAGTTCTTCTAGATTGATCTAAGGAAGAAGATGAAGCCATATGCCACGTATAAGCCTATACGCTGCGTATGGCTCAGTTTACCCGGTCACATGTCTGCGTATGGCCTAGTTTGGTCGCGTATGGCTTGGTTTACCCGGCAACTCGCCCGCGTATGGCCTATTTGGCCTGCGTATGACTTTGTTTACCCGGCAACTGCCTATACGCCACGTATAAGCCTATACGTGGCGTATAGGTTTTTAATTTAAAAAAAATTTTAATTATATAAATTAATTCAATTAAAGAAAATATAATAAAACAATATATTAATATTATTATTATTATTTATTATTTAAAATAAATACAATATATTATTATTATTATTATTTATTATTATTTAAAAAAAAATATTATTATTATTATTTATTATTTAAAATTTAAACAATATATTATTATTATTATTTATTATTTAAATTAAAATATTAAAAACAATTAATTATTATCAGATATGGCGGATTATGATGATGATATTCAGATGGATCAGCTAGACGATTTTGCGCACTATCCTTTTCTAGATTTTCCGCCCAATACAGAGGCTTATTCCCGGTGCCAGAAGCTCCGGGAGGTGCAGATGGGTCCGGGTACGGCGGTGGATTGGGCCCTCCTCGAGGAGGTGCATGAGGCCGAGCGAGCTAGGGGCATCATCGGTGAGGACACGCCATGGTCGCGTCTTTTTGACCTTTCTTTTGAGGAGACATACCGAGAGCTTGTCGTCGAGTTTCTTTCGACGTTCATCTATTCAGAGACTGGGCTGCAGCCTCTATCCGGGGAGGCGCCGGATATTGAGGATCCGGATCGTATTTCTTTTTCTATTTTTGCGGTCGTTTACCGTCAGACCCTCCGTCAGTGGGCCGTCACGACGGGCTTGTATTACGAGCCTGAGACGGTCTCGCCGCTATTCACCGAGGCGGTGACGGAGGTTGACAAGGAGGAACTCCTTGTTTTTTGGGGCTTGATTTCAGATAGTCCTTGGTTGGGTACCAAGGGGAGGGTCTCGGGTATTAGAGACCCTTTGTATAGATATCTGCACCGGCTTATTTCGACGTCGATCGCACCGCGTCTGAAAAGTCGTGAGTGGTGCACTGATAGAGATCTTTTCTTCCTTTTCTGCCTGCTTACTGGGAGGCGGTGCGACCTGTCCACGAGCATGGCGCTTTATTTTGCTTCAGCCTATATGCGACTTAGGCGCGGACTTTTATATGGCGGTGCATTCATCACGCATATCATGCGGTCGGTCATACCATTTGGCCACCATGAGCCTCAGATGTTACCGGCCATTCCCCCTGTCCTATTAGATCGTCGCACGGCGAGCGGCATGCGCATCACGCACCGATTCCCGCAGGGCCTTCGGTTCGTAGGGGCCGTCCAGGACCAGGTTTGGGTCCCGGTGCCGTTGCCGCAGATGCCTGGACAGGGGGACCCGCCTATGCCTCAGCCACTGCAGGGTATGGTGATTGTGGACGAGCCGCCACACGTCGAGCAGGTCCACGAGCATCCGCCACAGCATCCCCGACACGTACGTCGGTCTGTTAGGCTAGATAGGGCTACCCAGGCATTGCTTGATGGCCTTGTTGCCGACTCACGGCGACAGGGTCGTCAACTCGATCGCATGGAGGACCTGATGATGTGGGCGGTTGGACAGCCCGTGAATCAGTCACGAGCCGCCGGCATCGAGCCACCCCCACTACCACCGCCACGTCATTATCCGGACGACCCCGTTCAGGGTGAGGGCGGGGCAGGTCAGGGTGACATCGGAGCCGATTAGGTTTAGTTCTTTTATTTGTATTTTGTTTATTTCGTTGTTATGTATGTAAAACATTTTGATGTATATATTTAATTTTATGATGTAATGTATATAATGTTTAGTTTACTTGTTTGGTTGTAATGTTTAATATTTTGTTTGGTTTGTAATGTTTAATATTTTGTTTGATTATACTGTAAAAATATAATAAATGTTTAAAAAAAATATAAAATATATAAAATTTATAAATAGATAACAAACTTATATTAACAAAATTATATAAATTAAAATACAGAATAATATATTATTATAAAAAAAATATAATTAAATAAATAATCCTATACGTGGCGTATATGTCTATACGCCACGTATAGTATTATTTAACACCAAATCTTCCAACTTTTGAAGAAAAATATTGAGCCCTACCTCATACGAGGCGTATAGGGCAATACGAATCGTATGGGACACAGAGAATGACACGTGTCATTCTGATCCAATTAACAATATTCCGTGTGTGGTTAGAATCGGCCTAAAATTAATTTCCACATGATAAAAAAAAATACGTTAGAGCAAAGGGAGAGATTCTCAACACATCACGGTAATAATAGTAACAATACATTTTAATAAAACTTATATTAATAATCTCTATAATCATATAAAAAATATAGTACTCCATTTTCACAGGTACACAAACACGGTTAATCATTACAATAACAAAATTTAATTGAATGAAAAGGTGACAAATCGTACATGTTTAAATTTTTGTATCTAACTCGAATTTTATCTTTTAAACTAATATCGCAAGGGTAATTTAGTCATTTGCAAAAGAGGTCTTCGCGGTTGCATTTTGCACATTTCGTGATACTTTTACAACTGATCCGTACTATCGACCAAAACAAGTCACTCGGATTTACTTTGCAAGCTATAAATATTGCCAGCAACTCCAACCACCGAAACAATGACAGCTAAACTCAACATTAACCAAGCCAAGAACCGCTCACGGCTAGTCAAACCGGGACCTTGGCTACTTAACCGAAGCGCGACAAGAGCCGGGAACGTGAATCCTAATGACACAGCCGTGGTTGCACCCGTGAACTTAAAAGCAGTCCAAATACTTGGGATCATCGTGGATCCTAAGTACACAAGTGCCAAAAGCACAAATGTTAACCCTAAACACCTTTTTCTACTTTCTGACAACGGGCCCGATCCATTAAAAGCCAACTCATCAACCGTTTGTCGTAAAGAAAAATGAATAACTGGGAACACAAGAACCAAATGAAGCACGTATCCAACACGAACAATGTAAGTTAAAGCGGTACTAAACCGAATCCCGAGGGGTTTATCAAAGTTAGTGAGAATATCCGATTCCGTATTGTTTCCAAACAAAAGGTAGCCCGCGACTGCAGTCGAAGCGTATATCATCACACACAAAACGGTCGTGAGACGACCCACTTTATTCATTTTCCGAACCGAACGGTCTTCTAACTCATTATAAATCGGTTGAACATTAAAATGACAAACATACGCGTTCGACATTATCGGTATCACAACTAACAAATCAAGAACCGCCTCTTTCGACCCAAAATCCGGGGTTAACCTAGGCGGCTCGATTTTCCCTTCTAGAAGCTTAACAAACGCGACAACAAACGCAACAACCACAAACACGACCGCAAGTCCAACCGAAGCAGCCGACGTGGTACTTAACGAATCAATCTTATCCAACACACATAACGGCGCTAGACAAACAACCACCACAATCAAAATAACTAACTTCCTATGATCCCAAAACCCTTTACCTAACCACTGATCGAAAACCCCGATATGACGAATCGAACCCGACATCACATCCCCGATTATGATCAAATAAACCACCAAAACACCCGCATTGTTAACTATAATACAAATTTCAGACAAAAGCCTTGCAGGCTTCCCTAAAGCTTCTTCAACAACTTCCCCATACGAATTCGCCTTGCATTGAACTGCGAATCGAATGAGGTATTCGACACTAATTTCCGATAATACCCCCATCAAGAATATCAAAATAATCCCAACAATTAACCCTAGAATTTTCATGGTGGCCGGAAGTGCCATGATTCCGGCCCCAATTACAGATGTAGATAAATTAAAAACAGCTCCGTAAATCCCGGAACTAGAAGACTGTTTTGACGCAATTACAAGGGGCAAATGGTCAAAATCAATATCGTCATCTAGATCGTCTACAAAGGGGGCTAATTTAGGGTTTTGAGATTGGTGATTGTTTTGATCTTGTAATTGCAATTCGACGAAGGAATCTTTGGGAATCGGTGTGTAATTACTTCCCATTATTGTTTCAAATTGGTGGAATACGTAAACTAGATCTATTGATAAAATTAACGGAAGTGAAATTGAGTTAGATGTACTTACAAGATCGATGAAATTGGGGAAATTGGATTGAATCTTGAAGGGTTGTGATGAGATTACTAGATCTCAGGGGCGTGTTGTTGTTGAGTTGTTGACCAATGGATCGAGGAGCGAGAAATTAACGAGGGTTTACATTTGCAGTTTGCGCCGGTAATAAACAGTTGGGGATGTTGACTTTCTTAATTTTGACTTGTACGTTACTGTTTGGGCCCTGAAATAAGTCTGGCCCAAGTTAAAGTAGGGTTTTGCTTTGAGTTCTTTAATCCATTTTTCAAAAGTGATTATTTGATTTAGGGTTAGTGTCGGTTTGATTCGGTTACAATTGAACCTATAACTTATGTTTTTTGGTTTTAAATTTTTGTAACTAACTAGTTTCAATTATAAGTAGTTCGGTTATTTTGGCTAACCATCGGCTTTGACGCATATGAATTCAAGCTAATAAACTTAGTTGCATCTTAGTCAAATAAAATATTAGTAATTCTTTTAATTTATAAAGGAAAATAAATTACAACTCATATGTTATTTTCAAAAAGTTATAACAAAACTTTTTTGACAGATAAATAGTATTTATAAAAAAAAATATAAAGTTTGGTTTTCACGTCGGTTCGTTTCAGTTAATTTAGTTATTTATACACATACTAGGTTAGAAACTTGTGTTTTACACGGGTTGAATAATTGACATATTAAAAAGTTAGTAATAAAGATTTAAGAATTATAAAGGAAATATTAAATAGTAATGAAGAATTAGGAGTTAATAAAGAAAATATTAAATAGTTAGTAATGAAGAAAAAATTAGTGTGAAAAAGAATCTAGAGCTCACGAAATTATAACACGTGACGCACCTAATTACTTATTTATTGGATATAGATAAGCATAACCAAACCATAAATTTTGGTTATCAAAAATTCATAAAATTTGTTTATCAAAAAATCATAACTGAACCATCAATTTCTCAATCAGTTCGATTACTTCGATTCAGTTTTTTGGGTTATTTCGGTTTTTGGCTTGGTCTTTCTGCTCACGACTAATTTGGTTCTTAAACATAAGTGTGTGTGATGGTACAAAAAGATATTGGATTCTTATCGAACGGAGTCTATTGACAATCCTTTTTGGTGTTTATGTGAGGTTTTAAACACTTCTTAAACGTTGCAATAATGCTCGTCCTACCACTTTGTAATATCGGTTACCCAATTTTTATCTAATTTAATAAAAATAATATTAGGTAAACAATTGTTGAGGCAAGACAACAAATGAAACAAAATTTTGACAAAAAAAAATGTTAACTCGCCTCAAATATTGTTAATAACTCATGGAATTCTTTAAAATGTTTTTAGTGATTATTATATTTCCATGTGTCTAGTTATCTTCTTGAAAATGTGATTGTAACATAATAATGAAGAATTAAGAAAGGACTCGATGGGATAGAAAATAGGGCATGGACGTACATAAATACACAATCAATAACCTAAATACATAACTAAAGAGGTCTCAAAAGTATTGTGGTATTTTAATGTCTACTAATTGCATATCTAAAAAATGGTAAATAAGAATCATGCTTCATTTTTTGGAAGGCAAGATAAAGTTTCTTGTCACCTATACCACTCTTTGGTTCATTTGGAAAACAATGAATGCATGGATCTTCTCCAAGCTAAGGAAACCGGTTCTTGTCACCTATACCATTTCTGGTTTTTCCTTTGGCGTTTGCTTCGTTGTATGTATCATTAAGGGTATTTTCGCTAGCTCCCCGCTGGCTTATTTAATGAATCTTTCATTGTTGTAGTTAAAGAAAATACAAATAATATTTGAACATGTTAATTAAAAACATAAAAAGTAAACCAAATGGATGTTATCAATGTCTTTTTATTGTTAACTTATTGGTAATAAAATAAATTTAGAGCACAAATGTACACATATACACACTCTTTTACATGTATATATTCTTTTAAAAGTTTCATAAATTCAATATTTAGATAATAAAGTTGTTATCGTGATAATGGTTTAGAGGTCGGGACCTATGTCATGATATAAAGGTCTAGCATTTAACTCGATATCGAGTCCTTCTAGGCGTGAAGATAGATTTCTTTCTACATATAGAAGTAAATGGTTCAAATATGTAAAAATACGATAAAAGATTGAAATTACATGCATAAGAAAATGTTTATCTTCAATACTAGCAAGGAGCACTTTGAAACTCCATGAGTTAATAAAAATAACCGGAAGAGAAAACAATAGATCCAAGGTCGAGGGTCACACACGGTCGACCGTCATGGCATCACAGTAGACTGTGGGTGCTATTTCTACATTGACGATTAGCCTTGGGCCTCATCATAGATGATCACCAAGGCACTTGAGCCTCGTCTTTCTTGCTCTTTTATTTTCATGATTGTTGTTTAAGACTGGACCCAAAACACAAAACACGGCCTTATTTCATTTATTTTGAAAGTCCTCTACCCCGAAAAACACTAAATATGAGAGGATGACAATGAATCAACTCTATTTCCAAACAAGTAAAACATGTAAGACCCCATAATTTGTTATCCGATTTTCAACAAACCAAGAGAGAAAGAAACCAAAGAGGTTGATAATTTTAAGTAAATATGATAATTTTTCTATAAAAAAACCATGAAACCTTAAAATTTTAATGGGGAAAAAAGATGAGAGAGAAAGAGAAGAAGAAGATGAAGATGAAAAAGAAAGTGGCATGGAAAATTGGGAAGGTGAGAAACCCAAAATGTTCATTTATAATTAGAAAAATAAATACAAATTTAATATTAACCCTTCTAATACAACTAAAATTATATATTAAACCTTACTTTCATTTGATTTTTAAATAGTTTTATATTAAACATCTAAAAAATAGACATTAATCATAACAATTTAAATTTTGTAGATAAATAATATATTTTATTATTGATTATTCAACAGATTTATAATATGTTTTACTTTTGGTTTATAAGTATATTTTTTTTCTTATTTATGGTTTACAAGTGTTTTTTCCTCTTATTTGTGGTATATTGTTGTCTTTAATCAATTATCTTCACACGTTTAAGTAATAAGTATGAATGGTTTTACAATATCTTTAAATAAATAGGTATAAATATTTTTATTATATCATTATGTAAATAACTATTTATTTTTACCCCACCCATTTTGAACCGATTTGTTTTGAGCAAACCCGCTTTAACCAGACCTACTTTGTACACCCGCTAATAAAAACTTCTGGATCTGTCACTATGTGTTAGTAGTTACTTTCCAAGCAAGTAAAACATGTTACATAAACCCCATAATTATGGGCTCTTTATGTAAAAAAAAACTACTAACATTTAACTGAATTTAAAAATTAATACAAGAATTATCGTCTGAACCCGTCTATTAAATAAAACTAGTGAAGAACCCGTGCGTTGCGACGGAGTAAACAATTTTCGCAAGTTTTATGTTAGGTTATGAATCACTTAAATAATTAAGGGTTTCGCGTTGGGTTAGTTATGTTATGTCCGAAAATGATGCAAGATATCGGGTAACATTAGATAACTTCTGATTATATTTGGGTATTATTATTATTATAATAATAATTGTTATTATTGTTGCCCGACCCGAACCGACTAATATGTATTATTAAATACCAAACATATTATTAAAATAAAAATGAATAAACGAAATTGAAAATTAAAATATTAAATTCAACTAACTAATGACCCGAACCCTTTTGATGCAGGAGCATCCGATATCAAGACGCTATCTTTAATTATTTATTTAAATTTTAATTTTCTAGTTTATTTTAATTGTTTCTTAATTAAATTATGATTCCCTAACTATAAATAGGGGATGTTAGGTTTATTGTTAGACAGTTTTTTATTATTGATTATTGTAGAGAACATTTTTGAGGTTTATTTGAACCATTCGGTTCGATTAAAGTTTTTTATTGAATCATTGTTTCTTGAGCCATTTAATTGCTTTCGTTCCCGCATCATTTGATATCAGAGCCAAGTTTGTCAAATGGCTCAACATGATAGCGATTACTCTCATACTCGTAGAATCGCCAACCGAGGCAACGGTAGAGATGGTCCCTACTCACGTGCTCGTGGAGAAGATCGACACACTGTTCGTAGAACCATCGACCGAGGCAACGACGGAGTTGATCCCGAACCAAGGGATCTTAAGATCAAACGAATCCGGCGACGAGTCCGAGACCTCGAGTTACAACACGAGATCAGGCGACTTAAACAACGGATTCGAGATCTTGAGGCATAATCGACATTGAAAGAAACTGAACTGGAACAACCCGCCTGGTGCGAATACTCTGGGGAGGAGGAGTATCCTTCACGTGGCGATTTCAATTATGATTCTCCACCAGTGTATGATGTATACAGAGACCCGACGAAAGTGATGACGAAGAAGAGGCAAGGAATGAATATTTGAAGACTAATGTGGTGGTGGATAGTTCAGTTGATGTGGCTGATGATGAACCTTATTTTACATGCAACATACATACATATCATTCATTTGAGAGGACTCGTTTCCTTGCGTGGGTGATGGAAAATCAATGGGATGGTCAAAGTGTTATGAACAAACAAGTTTCCTTGGGGTCAACAACCGAGCAATCGACATCTATTCAATCAGTAGGTATTGTTTCAACTAAGGTAGTGGCTGGAATGCATGGTAAGGTGAACGAGGTATAGTCTTCACTACAGGTATCACCGCAAATATCCATTGTTCATGAGCGTTTATGACCTCCATCGAATAAGCAGTCCGTATCGGCACAAAAAAAACCTTGATTTCTGGTACGGTTTGAATAGAAGTGGGTCAAATGAAACTATGGTGTGGATGATAAATCATCAAAAAAGAATATCACTACAACAGTATCACCCTATCCTGACGGTTTTTTTTGATCCTATAGCGACGACTTGTCGTCGGTATAGGATATAGCGACGACATGTCGTCGGTATAGATGTCGTCGGTATTGCCTCGTCCCAATAGGTCAAAGATGTCGTCGGTATAGGTGTCGTCGGCATAGGTCGACCTATGCCGACGACATGTCGTTGCTATAGAGTTTAATTAAATAATTCAAAAAGAAATTTTATACCGACGACATGTCTTCGGTATAGGTTATTTCCAATTTAATAAAAAAAATTTGAAAAAGACCTATACCGACGACATATCGTCGGTATAGTCTTTTTCTAATTTTTTAATTAAATTTGAAAAATACCTATGCCGACGACATGTCGTCAGTATAGGTTTTTCTGTATTTTTTTTAAAATTTTCAAAATTTTTCAGAAATATTTAATTTCTAATTACCAAAACCTGCAAATCAGATAATTCAAACCATTCAAAAATTGAAGTCCGAAACATATTATTCGATACAAAAACCTGTTCGGCACACAAATCAAATATTCAAACATAAAGTTGTCCGACACACAAACATAAAAATTGTTCAAACATTCAACAATAAACCCCGACAACAAAGGCAAAAGCGCAGCAACTTCAAGTTAATTATCGTCGCTGCTAGTTCGGCGTTCCCACATTCGACGCATTTTATCCATTTGTCGTTTCATTTCAAGCATTTGTTGATTATGCACACGACGTTCTTCATCTCGTTGAGCTTCGCGTTGTTGTTGATCTTGGACTTGTTGTTGAAGTTGAGTTACACGCTCATCCACTTCTTGCCAATGTGGTTGTGGAGGGGGGTACTGAACAAATCCGGTGTGGGATTACGTACCACACGACCGACGCCCCTGATATGGCCACACCGATGACCCAATGCACGCTCCATGCATGCAAACTCATCGACAGCAGACGAGTCACCACCAGACTCAGCAGAGGATCTTGCATGCTCCTCTTGGATTCGGTCCTGCATTAAACAATGTAATAAACAATCACTTGACTATTTTACTAAAATTCGACAGCATAACTGCTGTAAAATGGATAATCAACCTGTTAAACTATAAGTTATAAACGACCCAAATTCATAAATTCCAATCAACCAACGCTAATAACAACAAATACTAATAATACTAGCAAAAATATTCAACAATTGGGCTCAAGTTAGATGTTCTAAGTCTATTAAAATGTGTTTGAGTCATTTTGACCCATTTAAAGTTACAGTTGGATGTTCTAAGTTTATCAAAGTGTGTTTGGGTCATTTTGACCCGTTTTAATTTAAAGGTAGATATTTTAAGTCTCTTAAAGTGTGTTTGAGTCATTTTGACCCGTTTTAAGTTACAGTTAGATGTTCTAAGTCTAGTAAGTCTAACAACAAAATCATTTGACTTACATAATCTGATGATGCATTCGTGTTGCCCCAACTGGTCCCTTCTTTATAATGGGTCGATTTGAACACATAACATCAATTGGGCTGGTACCCTGTGAAAACAAAAATAATATCACTAAGAATTAATAAGCATGTTTATATAATACTAACAATTGTATTTTCATACCTCCATGTGTCGGCGCTGGGCGTATGATTTGCTACCATGGTAACTTAGGTAACGTTGTTGTGATCGGTTTTGTTTGTTCTTTGTCGAGCGGTTTTTATAGCTCGCATCTAAAAACAGCTCATTAATCAAAGTCTCCCAAGTTTCTTAATCAGCATCTTCTAGTGGATTATTCATCGCCGCCTCCACATCATCGTATCCCCCATTATCCTCGAAGTGAACTTTCAACACTCTCTTGTGATCTTTATACGCCCTCTGACACTCGGCGGTGATTCCGAGTTCAACGTCGCGCCACTTATCAGTGTTTCTCCAGGAGTCCAGATCAAAATAATCCTACAAATGGAAAGTAATTATAAATGTAATAGTTATGAAATTATAAGTAATTATAAAACATCTATACTTACTATAAGAGTGGGATATACGGCCCGTTTCTTCTCAATTGGAACCTTAGCCCAATTTGGATAATATGGTGGAACAACCTTTTCAACCTCCAACGAGATAGCACGGATAAAATCCGAAGCGTTGGGACCCACAAACTTGTACCCCCGCCATGAAGTTCTACATCAATGGGAAGAGCTTCCTCCTATTTTGCTCAAATTTCTTATACAATTTTAGGTTTTTGCCTTTAGATCGTTTTTTTTTAGGAACTACCTACATTGACACATGACATTCAAAAGTTAGGCAATTATAAAGACATCTATTAAACAATAACAAGTAACTTACCACCAAATCCAGTCGCACAACTCGAGTTGAAGTGATACGGACCCCCGTCTCCACCGTCTCCACCATCTCCACCGTGTGATTGCACCATTGTTGCCATTTTTCCTACAACAAAATTTATTAGTAAGCACAAATAATTATTAATTAACAAAGACAAATAGTACATTTTTAACATACATTCAATCAGAATCATCACTAAAATAACGTGTATCAACAACATCATCATCTTCTTCATCGTCGTCATTTAGTTCGTCTTCATCATCTGAATTGTATGCATCTTCTTCATCTTCTTCATCATCATTAATAAAACTTTCATCGAGATCAATCGAGGCAACATGACTTGGGTCACCACCCTCATTTAAAGTTGTACGCATAGGCAAGTAGCCTAAGTCGACAACCAAGTTACCAAAAAATGATTGAGTTTCCCGTGTAATAGATTGACTATCAACATGGGGAATTGGAGTTTGGTCACCACCTACGTGACTTGATTCACCACCTTCGCATCCGGTGTCGACAACCAAAGTATAATCATTTGATTGAGTGTCGTGCAATATATATATATCTCATTGACAACAGTAGGATGATCCCAAAGCTTTCGATGGTGAACGTCCTCAACAACCCTCCATTGGCCAGTGGTTCGAGAAGGATCTCGAAGATAGAACACTTGTTTAGCATGTGTGGCTAATATATATTGGACATCATCATACCATCCTTTGCCAACATACCAATCACGGCCAATGTCAATTATAGTAGTATTGTTTTGCTTAATTAATCTTTTACCTCTCGTGTCGAACCATTTACAACGGAATAGTACAACCGAGTAACCATCTATGTAGTTCAACTCTATGATCTCTTCTAGTTGATCATAAAATGGAGTATCGTCTTCTCCTATTGTAACCACACCACTGTTCTGAGTAGTGCGTCGGGAATCACGATTTTGTACCACAAATCTAACACAATTGACTATGCAAGCAGTGTAAGAAGATGCGTACAAGGGACCATGTGCCAATGCCCTTAATTCTTTGTTATCGGGTGTACAAGATGAAGATGAAGATGAAAATATATTTGCTTCATATTTTAACCATGAAGAAAAATCGGTTTGCATATTGCGTTCAGGAAATTTAGATTCAAATTCACTGGTAGATGGACAAAACAAAACTTAAATTAGTAGAATTAAATGAAAATATAATAATAGTTTATCACGGGTAGATGGACAAAAACACTTACGAATTGTAGGCTTTGATTTCATCGCAGTTGTTCAACACAAACCATTGTAATGATTTGTTGGCATGTTCAGAGAGCGCCTTGATTTTCTTTTTCGATATTGGTCAACATTGTGAAGAAAACACTTGAAACTGCCTTTTGGGAATGCCAACATCTGCATTTCTATCTGGTCGGTTAAATTTGGTCTACATACCGTCTAGATACATAGAGCAGAATGTCAAGGCTTCATCTGCAACAAAACCCTCCGCAATTGAGCCTTCAGGTTTGGCTTTGTTTCTAACATATGCTTTGAGCTTTTTCATGTATCTTTCAAAATGATACATCTATCTCATATACACAGGGCCACAAAGAATAGCTTCTTCAGGTAAATGAAGAATGAGATGAACCATTATGTCAAAAAATGTTGGAGGATATATCATTTCCAAATTGCATAATATCTTAACCACTTCCTCATTTGCTTCATACATGTCTTTCACATCTACTGATCGTGCACAAATTTTTTGAAAGAATGTGCAAACGTCATTGATTGTTGTTGAAACATTTTTGTGTAGACCCGATCGTACCCCAATTGGCAGCAATAGTTGCATGAGGATGTGATAATCATGGGACTTTAACCCAATTATATTTGAATTATTGGGAAGTACCTTATTTTTGAAATTCGATCCAAATCCATTTTTGTGTAGACCCGATCCAAATCCCGAAAACTCGAAGGAGTAAGGAGAAATATCTACCAATTTTTTCTTAAATGTCAACCCGTTAAAATATATACATGTCATAAATAAGATAGAATATTCAAAAAGCAGTCCCAAAGGGGACAATCCAAAATTTATCTCTATCAGATAAATTTCGAAAGGGTATATTCTAAAGAGTTATCCTAAATAAGCATACTAGTATACACAACATGAGACGTACATAAAGGTATAAAAGTCGGGATGCGTACCTTAAAAAAATTCAATGAAACACAAATAAGATGTTATTCACACCTCTCCAACCGCAATGAGTTCCGAACTTGCAACAAAATTAAATAAAGTTACATATACATACATTCACAATTACATAAATACAAATCATACAATTACATAATCATACATACGAACATACATACAAATATACATACATATTATATACAAACACACATAAATAAATGCCCAAATTCTAAAATTACATACACAAACACAATTACATACATAAAAATACATACATACACGTATATACATACATAGCCTTTACAAATATACATAAACAAATACTCAAATTCCCAAATTACATACATAAACACAATTCCATACATAAACATAAACATAATACAAATATATACAAACACACATACATATATATATACATACATAGCCTTTACAAACATACATAAACAAATACCCAAATTACATACATAAACATAATTCCATACATAAACATAATACAAATACATACAAACACACATACACATATATACATATTATATACAAACATACATATATAAATGCCCAAATTCCAAAATTTCATCTAAACCTAGTTTCATCATAAAATTTTAAAAATATTTATAAAATCATACATCTAAACCATATATACATAGATACAAATAAACACAATAATGCCCAAATTCTAAAATTACATACACAAACACAATTACAAACATAAAAATACATACACATATATACATACATATTATATACAAACATACATATATAAATGCCCAAATTCCCAAGTTTCATCTAAACCTAATTTCTTCATAATATTTCAAAAAATATTTATAAAATCATACATCTAAACCATATATATACATACATACAAATAAACACAAACAAATACATACAAACATATATCTAAACCTAATTTTTTAAAAAATTACTAACCAAGTTTGCAAATTAGCTTCCTCTCAGCTTGAAATCCTTCAAAAATGGTTAAAGCTTCAAACACCTAACAAAAATCAAAGAAATTAAGCAAAAAAAACACCAAAATGTTGATTTTCTTGTTAAGGTTCAACAATAGATGTTAACTCACCTCAAAACCGAAGAGATTGGTGAAGATTGCTCCACAAAATACCCAAAAATCGAGAAATCGTCAGAGAGAGAGAGAGATGGAGTGATTTGAGATTTTTTGTTGGAAATGAGAAGCGGAAAGCTGTTTCCTGGTTTAATTCGCGTTGAGACCTATAGCGACGACATGTCGTCGGTATAGACTAGAAAGTCGGTGCAATAGGTCCCCTGTACCGACGACATGTCGTCAGTATAGGCTTTGTAGGGTTTTGACCAGTCAATAAAGTAAAAACCGGGCATTCAAGAATTTTTTTTAATTTTAAAAAAAAATTATGACCATATAAAAATTATTATATTAAAAAAACAAAAAGAAAATCAAAATTACTCTATACCGACGACATGTCGTCGGGATAGGGTTGCGGAAAAAATTCATTGAGCGCCAACTTTCCCTCCAATCTGCTCAACCCTATAGCGACGACATGTCGTCGGTATAGGCTCGAAAGTTGGCGCAATAGGCTCTTGTACCGACGACATGTCGTCGGTATAGGCTTCGTAGGGTTTTGACCAGTCAATAAAGTAAAAACCTATACCGACGACATGTCGTCGGTATAGGGCATTCTAGAATTTTTTTAATTTTAAAAAAAATTACCGTATAAAAATTATTATATTAAAAAAACAAAAAGAAAATCAAAATTACCCTATACCGACGACATGTCGTCGCTATAGGGTTGGGGAAAAAATTCATTGGGCGTCAACTTTCCCTCCAATCTGCCTCAACCCTATAGCGACGACATGTCGTTGGTATAGGGTGTCCCATTCAAAATTTTGGTTTTCACCTATAGCGACGACATGTTGTCGCTATAGGGTGACATATGCCGACGACTAATGTCGTCGGTATAGGCGACGTCGGCACAGGGTAATTTCCTTGTAGTGGATGTCCGCTTATGCAATGGTATCCGCTGGTAATTTTTACGAGTTTGTTAGGAGTGAAAAGTCTTTTACCAGGGATGAAACGTTGGTTGCTGGCTGCGACGGGGTGACTATGGGGGGGGGGATTCGGCTGTTATGGAAGTCCCACATATCAGAATATTAATCCCATTCATTTAAATGAGAAAAAAAAAGGTGGTAAATTGGAAAAGGTTGGGCTTCATGTGGCTCATCACGTGGAACTACAAGAGGTTGGAAGGCCAACTAATTTCAATGATTTTGGTAATGGGTCACAAATAGTTGGAGCTGGACTATTTGAGCGGGTCAAATTGATAATTAACAAGCAACAGTCCAATGTCCCCTTCGACCCAGCGAGTTTACAACTATATAGCTATCTAGTTAAAGATTTGGGTAATTCAGTTAACTGTCATGAGGATAACATGGGAAAATGTTTTAAACTACTTGAAGAAGAAGAAGAACAAAAGAAGCGTAGAAAGGTGGACACAAAAAGATGACGGAATGTTCCTTTTGATCCAGGCGGGTTTGATCCAAAACCAAAACTCGAGGACGAGTTTTTCGAAGAGGGTATGATGCAGGAGCATCCGATATCAAGACGCCATCTTTTATTATTTATTTAAATTTTAATTTTCTAGTTTATTTTAATTGTTTCTTAATTAAATTATGATTCCCTAACTATAATTAGGGGATGTTAGGTTTATTGTTGTTAGGCAGTTTTTGATTATTGTAAAGAACACCTTTGAGGTTTCTTTGAACCATTCGGTTCGATTAAAGCTTTTTTGATTGAATCATTGTTTTTTGAGCCATTTTATTGCTTCTGTTCCCGCATCACATTTTTTACTCGAACCAAAATAACACTAACTCTGTTATTTTTTTTTATGTTAAGTGTAAGGTATTTTAGTACTTTTACATCTCAGGGGTTGTTTATATAAATTATAAAGATATTTTTTTATAATATTTAAGGGGCAATTTATGTAATTACTCAAGTTAATAAAAACCAAACCACAGTCTCATTCTTCCTTATGTGTAAAATGAGTTTTTTTATTTGTATATATTAAAAAAACTGTTTTTATTTTTTAAACTTTTTTATTGTTATTTTGTTTTTGTTATTTTGTTATTTTTATGATTATTATTTAATAAAACCTGTTTTACATATATAAATAAATACATTTTTTTCTAAAAGGTTAAGGGGAAAATAAAAGGCTTTAATTAAGTCTGGGCTTTACTTGTAGTGATTTTGGTTAAATGTCTAATTGAATGTTAGGCTTTAATTGTAGGGATGGGTTAAATGGTAATTCAACACATTTTATGCAGGGATGGGTTAAATGGTAATTCAACATATTGTATGCATTGTAAGATGTACCCTATGCATAACAATTTGTGTTAGGTGTTTTAAAAATTTAGGTAAATTACAATGATATCCTTTCAATATGTATTATATAGTAGTATAGATATAGATATAGATATAGATATAAATATAGATATGTTACATATGTATATAGCTTTTTTACCGGTTATAATTATTAAAATATTATATCAAAAATGTATACTTAATTCTGTATAATTATCAAAATAAAAATCTTAAATATGAATTAGAATTCAAGCTTAAAAAATAACTATAACTTGTACAACAAAAGATAAAACTGGTAATTTTGTATTTAAAACACACAATGGAGAAAATTATTTGGGAGTTTATTAATGCACATAAAAAGCTCCAAAAACTATAAAAAAAACATCTAAAACTGTTTTTATGTGTAACATATAGAAAATAAAAAAGTTTATGAGGGCACCAATTACGGTCGTTGATATGATTTCTAATTATTTATTTAAATTATAATTATTTTACCTTTTTAACTTTTAATATATAAAAGTTTACTTAAATTCGAATAGATTATGGCGCACGTGATTTGTACACACTAATTGCGTTGTATACGGGTCGTATGTGCAATAAGACCCGTATGTCTTTAAAACAGTCACATCATGTTCCATTACAGGTAGTATGGTACAATACGGCTGAGTGAATACGAGTCCTAAACTTGTCCCATTAGCTAACAACAAATAAAGCGAACACCTCACAAAACCGGTCTTAAACCCGTCTCATTGCCATCACCATATAAAGCTAACAACAAATAACGAAAACATATGTTGTACCTGATTGGTGTCATACAATCCCCTCCCCCCACCTGATTCATTGTCGTCATCACTATCGTTATTGTTAGGAGATTTGTTGCCGTCGTCACTGATGTTATAGTTAGGAGGGGACTAACCGTCGTTATAGTTAGGATGAGACTGATCGCCGTTATCACCACCGTAATGGTTAGAAGCTTCATCGCCATAATAGTTAGAAGCTTCACCGAATAGATAGTTGCTATCCCACAACATCTCAAACGATTTTTCTTAATAGATTGTGGAAATGTAGAGAGAAAACTGAAAGACGAATTGAATTAACATATGACGATTTATATAGTAATTTTGACACAATCTTACGTTACGTCAAATAATTAGCACGCATAACGAGGAATAATACGTCATGTCAAATAATTCAAAACAAAAATTCACCAATAACTCAACATCAATACGAGTCGTATGGTACTATACGACCCGTAAGTACCAATGTCAAGGGGGTCGTATCCAATGTTACGACCCGTATAACATGCGCCCGTATTGTATTATACGGCCCGTATATGGACATGATTGACTGATTGTCAGGTGTGGCAGCTTTTGTCGTTTGACCAAAGGGAATACAGGCCGTATGGTACAATACGACCCTATTAGGTTTGTGCAAATAACAATTTCGGATGTATCTATAACAACCCTAGATTATGATGCTACTTTTATCTGCATTTTTTATATATTTTTAAAACTGAGTCGTTTATAATATAATATAAATAAAAACATTAAAAATTTTATATTAGAAAGGACTTAATTTCTAATAAAATTTACATCAATAAAACTAAATATTTCGCAATTATCTATTTGAATTGTACAAAACATTTGTAAATAGTAGGACCCAAAGTAATTGTTGAAATTTTAAAGTTGCAAAAGTAACCTTAAAGAAGAAGAAAGTGAAAGACAAGTCCTTTTCAAAGTATGTTTCCTAGAAAGCCTCTTCCCAAGAGGGAAAATAACAACTAGCACTTTATTTGTTGATGTAGCATTGTCTTTATCTCGCCCATTTTTTATTTCAAACATTCAACCAAAGTTTTACAAAAAGTGGTTTGTGGTCTATGTCAATCAACTAGACAAAATGATATTGAACTTTAACCCATAAGTTCATTTGATTTTAACTTTATAATTTATTATTGCTTAAGATTTTACCAAAACTAATACTTTGTTGCTAGGTTAATTATTTTTATTAGGTTTTATTATTTTGTTAGTAGGTGTTTAAAAGAATATTTTATTATGAATTAATATAATTGTTACGAGCTTAAAAATCATGTCAGACATGAACCTGAAACTTGATACGAGCTTAAAAATCATGTCAAACACGTAAACACAATCCGTATAACTAAAAAAAAAAATATTTTTAAATATTAATACTTTAAAATCACAATGTGGGGGGGTTAGGGTTCTAACCTTATCCATGGTAAAAAAATTGTCGTTCAAAAAAGAACTTTAAAAACACAAACTTATAATAAAAACATACAAAAATATATAAACCAATCGTGTTTAAGTTAATAAATGTTATGTCAATTTCTCATTTTATTTTGAATAGTTGTCTCCATAATCAATTAATAGTTACTAAAGGATACATTAATGGTTCATTTACTTCAAACCCTCAAAATGTTTCATTATTGTTTAAGAAAAACAAATATAAACGCAACAAAAAGATTGATACTCGAATTTATACGTGAATTTTGATGAAGAAAAGTCTAATACGCAATAAAAAGTGTGACATGATATGATAGTCACGTAAGTCGTGACTATTTTAAATAGAGGTATTTATCGGGTTGGTTTCTATTCTAGATTATTCTTACGTGACTATTTTAAATAGAGGTATTTATTGGGTTGGTTTCTATTCAGATTATTCAAATTTGGTTTATTTAGGTTTGACATTTTGAAACTGAATTCGAATTTGAACCGATAAGAATTCAAAAGGTTCATAACTGATTAGAATGCGGTTTGATTTCAGGTCGATTTGAATCCAACGAATTATGAAAAAAAAAAAGTTTATATATATAAATAAAAAATATATGTATTTTTTAAAAGAAAACAAAATCAAATTTGAAGTTGCACTTTTAAGCAGGAAAGTTGCCAATGAGAGATGGACATCTCAAATGGTGACGTCTATACCGAATGAGTCGTCTATGTCTATATGAAAGACGTACACGGTACACCATGAAAGTATGAAAACCAATTTTTTTTTTAAATACCATTCCCTTGTATGTCGCAACGTTTCATTGTGAGTGTTCGACCCTTGTATAAAGTGATTCAATTGGTTTGTTTTAAATGACGAAATTCACACTTCGTTTCCCCATAAAAAACATCTTGTTCTTAGAACTCATTTTTTGTTTTATCCGATTGAATATTTCGTATACATGCGAAATACTTTAATCTGAAAATGATCACACGGTTCAGAAAGCTATCCAAGAAATACGAAATTCAATAAAAGCCTACATTTTTTTTATTTAAGTTAGATAAAATTTTATTGTAAAATAACAAACAAGATAAGGGTTACGTGTAGTTTAGATGGGCGGTTTAGGTTTACAACAAAAGTTTTTAAGACTTTTTACATCTGAAAAATAAAAATAAAAGCAAATAAGAAATTACTCTAAACAAAAGGCAGCCGGTGAATAGTGAAGCAGACTATCAGGCTGCTGAACCAAGCAGGCAGTCTGTTGAATTTTATGTTTTTCATTTTTACCTCTTATACTATATAAAATTTACGCTTCTAACCCGTTTAATTATGTATTTAATTTCGTTTTTCTATAACTACTCTCGTTCGGTGACTTAAAAAAAACGGATTGCACGGCTGTTTATATATATTTTGTTCAACATTCCGGTATATATTTTTTTAAAACGGAGTTGTATTCAAAATCCGTTATTTTTTTATCGTAGCCTATAGTGATTGTCGTTACCGTTATGGTACCGTTACGACCCGAACCTATAAACAAAAGGCAACCGGTGAATAGTGATGCAGCCTACCAGGCTGCTGAACCAAGCAGGCAGCCTGCTGATTTTTTTTTTTCATTTTCACCTCTTATACTATATATAATTTACGCTTCTAACCCGTTTAATTATGTATTTCATTTCGTTTTTCTATAACTACTTTCGTTCTGTAACTTAAAAAAACGGATTGCACAGCTGCTTATATATATTTTTTTCAACATTCCGGTATATTTTTTTTTAAAACGGAGTTGTATTCAAAATCATTTGTTTTTTTTATCGTAGCCTATATAGCGACTGTGGCTACCGTTATGATATTGTGACGACCCGAACCTATTATGAGCGAACATTATCGGTATTCGCTTTTATCCTTCTCGACGACCCGAAGTAATAACGACCAAACTCATGCTGCAGGGTTTTGGCGAAAAACGACCAGACTTCCGTGTAGAGACGCGAGTGTTCGTTTATACAAGCTTATTCAAGTATTTTTTTCGTTATACGTGGATACGCCCCGCCGCAAAACGCGGGGAACCAACTAGTACTTACTATTACAATGTCTAGATAATATATTCTATTTAGAGCATGTTAGTGAAAAACAAACGAATGATAAAATGAAACTTTTCTACATTTCATCAAAGTTTAGTGTTTTCTTGGTAGAAGCACAATGATATAAAAAGTATAGTCATGCACAAGTCACAATAACTACACGTGTTAAGAGCATCCACAATGATGGATGAGAAGAACCAAATCAAACGCGAAATATCAGTTGTCATATCATGTTTTCACTCATCAATTTAAAATAAATTATAACGGTATATTATTTTTGTGTGTTTTTTTAGAACGACGATATACACACTCTCCAATTCTACACCACCTAAAATCCATCTAAACACCAACAATGATGTTTGAACCGTCACCACTTGGTTGAGGGGAATTCACTAATGCCATTGGACCAAAGACCTCTTGGCTATTTTTGTGTGGGTTTACAATGCTAAGGGAGTGGGAGTGGTACCCTCTCAACCAAACTATCCTTCCAAGTTACACCAATTAGGAGATGCCACCTCACTTAGCAAAACTACTCTCTCAAAGTACCCTTCATGGTGGGAGTGGTATGTTGTGTGCACCACTCCATGCAGTAGCCTCTCTCACGTTTGTTTGCATTCAATTGTTTAAGTTAGTTTCATGCATTATGTTAATGGTTATCTAGTAGTGGGGTTAGTTTCCTAGGTAGTAGTATAGTGGGTTAGTTAGTTTTATTCAAGTCTTAGTTCCTTTTGTTTGATGCCTATAAAAGGCTAGTTTGTTTACAAGACGAGATCAATGAAAATATGAATTACTCTTGAATTCTCTCTAAATATTCTTCTAATTTCATGTTATTTTCTTTAGAGTTTGACCCACTTAAAGAGTTATTTATCACAAATCCTATTGGTACATAAGAATTGGTATCAGAGCTGTCTTGATCCACTCATATGGACGCTCAAGAATGGAACGAGTCATTGGCTCGAATCGAGTGAATGATTTTTGAGATGATTACTTTTCTTAAGAACCGACATCAATTGCCACCACCCGCCCTGTCACCCATTGCCGCTGCCATCAAACCCGCACCACCAACCGTTTCTGTTGCAGCACCAATTTCAGAACCAACAAGGCTACCATCCACCGCGCTGTTGGCACCAACACCATATTCGGTTCCTGCCGAAACGCAGTCTCCAAGCCAAGTATTACCTACTCGAACCGGAATGGACATCATTTCTTATAACTTCCTCAAATCAATTTTCACCAGTGACCGTGGTCTTGTTAGAGAAAAAGAGGCTGAAGAACCATGGCACGACACTAATACGGCTCCGAATTCCACAGGAAGAGTCGAGTGGCGGCCGCCGTGGCATATCACCCACTATCTTCCGGCTCCATCCTTGAGGACAAGGATATTTCGAGGGGAAGGGATTGTTGTTTGCACCACTCCATGCAATAGCCTCTTCCACGTTTGTTTGCATTGTTAGTTTCATGCATTATGTTAATGGTTATCTAGTAGTGGGGTTAGTTTCCTAAGTAGTAGTATAGTGGGTTAGTTAGTTTTATTCAAGTCTTTGTTCCTTTTGTTTGATGCCTATAAAAGGCTAGTTTGTTTACAAGACGAGAGCAATGAAAATATGAACTACTCTTGAATTCTCTCTAAATATTCTTCTAGTTTCGTGCTATTTTCTTTAGAGCTTGACCCACTCAAAGGGTTATTTATCACAAATCCGATTGGTACATAACATGGTACCCTCCAAGTACCCTCTTATTGTTTATTTTTTTTAAATTAAAACAAATTAATAACCAAATTAAAAAAAATAAAAATTTAATTAATTAAATAAAAATACATAACTAAAAATCTAAATATACTGTTGCAACATTATTATATTTTCCTACGTTTCCAAATAATTTTTTATTAAAAACGAAGCACCGCAACACGCGGACATAAGTCGCTAGTTCTATTTAAACTCTTAAACAAATATAAAAAACTGATAATTGAAACAAAAATGGAGACATTTAACAACAAATATTTTATACTATTCTAAAAAAAATCAGAAGTAAAATTAGTTTTATAAAAAGAGAGAAAATAAATAATGTTTTATATAGAGTCAAACAATAAAATAATGAAGTAAAAAAGAAATGAGATTTCCAAGATTCAATTACTAAAGCTTCACGTGAAACTTTCAACGGCTACACAAACCCGCCAACACTACCCGCTCAAATGAATCCATTGAACCCGCTGGGCTTGCGGCGGTGTACCCGCAACCCGCCACACTACCCGCCATCTACCCGTGCTCCACTCCCACTCCCCTAATAAAGTTTGAAGCAATAAATAAATAAAATATGAAGTTTAAAGTAGTAAATAGACCATTAAATGGTATTTTGGAAGAAAAAATAAAAATAAAAAATAAAAATATTTGAAATCCGGTTCAACCGTTTGGTCCGGTAGCCCAACCGGTTTAAATGAAAGTTGTTCAACTACATACAACCGTGCCGATTATGTGCCCGGTTCCCAACCAAACTTTTTTTTATATAAAACACTTTCAGGTGTTTTATAAAAACCTTAAAATTATTTATACGCTTTTATAAGTTTTCCAAAAATTTTCAAATGATTTGATTTGTTTTTTTAAATCACTTCTATAAAAACTTGTTTTGAGTTATAAAGAGTTTAGTGATCTTTTTAACACTTATTATATTCCTCGTTTTTCAACTTGTATGTTGATCTTTGTTCTTTGTGGTTGATCATTAATTCATAAACTAAATTGATCTTTAGTTATTTGCATTTAGCATAGTCTTTGACTTTGTTGTTATTTTAATTATTTTTGTTGATCAACCTTTTTAAGCTTCTAGTTAGATTTGTTGATTGACATGAAAAATCAATATTTGACACATAAGATTGGCCCAAATGACACGATAAATCCTTTATCTATCCTTGAATTTGTTCAATGCACTTGGCAAGTTGGCATCAACCATATACCTTATGTTTTTATCATTTTCATATGAGTTTAACTTGTAACATTGAGATGATAGAATATGAAAATATAAAGATTTATAAATAACATTTCCATCACAAGTTATTGTTTTTATCATCATTATAAGAATATACTTTTATAATTATAATTCATGCATGGATTAGTATATTAATAGTAATGTAAAGCCAACTAAAAAAAGACAAATAAAATAAAAATCCACTACTAACTAATTTTATGGATAATGTACAACAATCCACCAAGATATTCAACCATTTCCATTTAAGACATCAATTCAAAACTAATTTAACTCTTCTGAGAATCAAACCTTATGTTGAGAATCGAGAGAACCGTAAAAAAACATATACATATCGTTTCAGTGAAAAAAGTAAAATTGAAAAACAATATTTTATTTATCCATCACCACTCTTATTTTGATTTTATCTCATCTCTTCTATTTTTTTTTAAATAAGTATAAAAAGAGTGCATATGCATATATTTGTGCATATAGTGTATGTGCATATATGCATTTAGACAAACGACTATAAATACCGTGTTTTTTTTAAACCAAACCTTAAACACATTGAAATCTATATGAATTTTAGTCAATTTATATAATAAATAATGTAAGGGTTAATTTAGTTCTCACGGTTCTCATAATAATGTTGATTCTCAAAAGAACATATCCCTACCCAAATATATATATAAGGTTTCGTGCATACTAAATTCCATAAAATAAATATGTTTACAAGGTATAACCTTAAAATATTTTGAAAAATAAAAGTACAAATAGTTTTCTATTATCCATAGTAAAAAATATCAAATGTGTTAATGAAAATCTTTCTTTTCGGTATGTTTATTTGACTAGATTTCGATTAAAATCCTTTCGTGTTCAATGTCTTGTTGGTAAAATCAATTAAAAAAAAAGGACTAGATAAACTGAAAATCCATTACTAAAATAATATATGATGTATAACGAGTTCATTAAACTATTCAACCTTTTGTTTTAATCGAAGTCACAACTATTATACAAAATCGTTTAAATGTGTTTAGAATGTTATTTTTTCTAGAATGTTATTTTTCCATTGGGGTTTACGCGAGTCGAGCCTAAGCCCGATTTTAAAGAGTTTTAAACGTGTCAAACTATTCAACCTTTTGTTTTAATCGAAGTCACAACTATTATACCTGTTTATTTACTTAGAGAGCTCGATTTTAAGTTTGACACGTTTAAAACTCTATTCAAAGCTCGAGCTCAAATTATTAGTAGTTTTTAAGGCTCGAGCTCGTTTTTATTGTTATTTACTTTATTTATAACTATTTTTTACATATCTTCATAATTATAATTTTTAGATAACATATTATATATTATTTATTTATTTATTTATTTTTATCATACTTCAAATATGCTCATGATTATTATCTAAGAGTAAATTTTGGTTTTATTCATTGTGGTTTGCTCAAAATAATACTTTGAATCAATAGTTTCAATTTCACTTTTTTAGTCATTGTGGTTTATCAATTGTCCCAATCAACTACGTGTCTCTAACGTCATCCAACTTTTCGGTTAAATTTTTGTGAAAAGACAAATATATCACTGGTAATAAAAATTTTAAAAAAATAATTCAAAACCCACTATATATCTCACCCCTCTCCCTCTCTCTACCTGCTCTAAAAATCACAACCCATCCCTAAAATCCGCCGCAACAATTTGAAAAAAAAAATTCACGAGTTTTTTTAGCCCTAGAGGCATTTTTGTGTGAATCAGCAATGACAACTTTGATTGAACGGTCATATTAATCACTGAATGGAGGGAGGTAGTAATACCATTTCCTCTTCTTCTTCACTTGCTTATTGGCGTGTTATTTTACTGCAAAATTATGTTTTATTTTGTTCTTTTATCCTCAGTCCCTCCCCATAAGAAAAATTTCTGAATATATTCAAGACCTTCGATCACTTTATTTGGAGATTTATATAGTGAAAAGTAGTATGATGGAAGGCTTTCCATGACTGATTTGAGAAGTGTGACTCCGCCGATCGATAATGTTTTGGCCTTCCAAAAAGACAACCTTGATTCAAAATATTCGAATACCGACCTCCAATTATTCACTCTGTTCATGTTTGCCCCAACTAATAAGCCAAGATATGTGAAAGATAGGTTAGCCATGTTGCAACAAAAAATATTAGCAAAGTGGACGGCCTCATTTGGGGCGACACCAACCCCAAACAAGTTAGACTTTTTAGATTAATTTTTAGACCAGAGCAAAAGTAAAAACACTTTAATAACATGACATCATTCTTAACATTAATTTCTGACAAATTACTAAGAATGATAGCAACATCCGCACAGAATAAGTGAGACAAAGAAGGGCCCGTAAGAAGGGTTTACGTTTTTAATTAACCGATTTAAGTAACTCACGAATATCTTGATTCGTTAAACTCGGAGTTCTCCTTTTACCGAGAGCAACAAGGATCATATAACTTCTATTGAGTTGCTATAATAAAAATATATTTTTACATTAATTTAATATAAAGTTTTAAGCTTTTCAGACTTGAGTTAACTTTTGTCAGTTGGAGATTCCAAGCCGAATGCACAACAAAACAAAGCTAGCCGGCTCAGTGGGACCCACATATTCGTACCTATCGCAAAGGGCCTAACTTATCAACGTTAACATGCATAGTTTGATAAGCTAGTCTACTTATCACCCATCTATATAACACCTCCAATAATGTCTTCATTTTTAATAATTTTCCGCACGATAAGATAGGAATTGAAGATAGAGACCAAGTAGGAGAGAGAAACACACATCTATAAAACACACACGTATATATAGAGAGAGAGAGGGGTAGAGAGAGAAACCATGATATTGTTAAACGCATTCGTAGCCCGTTTTTTATATTTCATATCTTTATCCTTATATTACACTAAAAAAACATTATTTTTATATATTTTATCTCTACTTTTCTCTCTCCTTATCTTATACTTATAATTATACTAAAACCACTACTTTTATCCTCATAAACCTTATATCTTTTTTCTCTCCTCAACGCACAACCACTTTAAACCACTCCATAAAATATACAAAACTCAATTACATAATTATAAGGAATGAGTTGTGAATGCTCTAAGGCGAGTTTCTTTCAACTCTGTTTTGTGTTTTTCTTGAAATATATATAATAAATAATTTAAATATTTATTAAAAAATTTGAAAAGAAAATAGATTTATAAACTTTCTTCACACTTTACAAGATCCAAAAAATTTCAAAATTTACAAATGGGTTTTATAAAAATAGTGATTTTTCATTTAAAAAGCTGTGAAAAATCCCTCTTTTCTTACAAATATTTTTATTTTTAAATATATATAAATACATATATGTATGTATATATATGTATGTATTATTCTCTCTGACTTGCTTTGGTATTCCCCTTCTCTTTCCTTTGCATCTAGGGTGAATTTCTTGTCTGTGTGTTTTCTTGAAAAATATATAATAATCTAAATATTTATTAAAACTGTGAGAAGAAAATAAATTTATAACTTCTTCACACTTTACAAGATCCAAAAATTTTCAAAATTTACAAATGGGTTTTATAAAAATAGTGATTTTTCACTTAAAAAGCTGTGAATAATCCCTCTATTTTTGTTTTAAAAAATATATTTAAATGGAAATCCCTTTTCTTCCCGGTGTTTAAAGTTGCTTACTTTTCCCTGATCTGTCAAAGTTTATCTCTACTTTCTTTAAAAAAATGTAAATTTATTAAATTATTATACAAAATTTACATGGGTTTTGCAGCTGGGTTAGATTGAACTTCAAGTTGGTTTAAAGTTTTGAACTTTAAGTTTGAAGATCTGGTTTTTGTAACTTAATAAATATTTTGTTCCTTTTTATTACTTTTAAATTTATTCTTGAATCTTGAAATTTGTGTCCAAGCAATAAATGATTTCCTTTTTATGGTAATTTTTTGAAACCGACCCTGTATTTCTTTTCTTTCTGTGTGTTTTTTTACAGATCTGAACCCTAGTTTCCAATCTCCGATTTGGAGCTGCAATGTCTTCTCTAAGCAGAGAGCTTGTGTTCTTGATCTTGCAGTTTCTTGATGAAGAAAAATTTAAAGAAACTGTTCACAAGTAAGTGTTTGATTTCACTTTTTTAATTATATTCTTTTTCTTTAGCATTTTGGGTGTTTGGATGCAGGGTTTGAATCTGATAACATGATATTGATTAATCAGAAGTTGTTGACTGTGTGAATTTTTTTTACTATTTTAGGAAATATGAAGAAAATTAAGGTTGTTTGACCTAAACAATTTGCCCCAAATGGCCAAAACTATACAAATTGAGCTGCAATAGTTAAATAATTACTTTAAAAAAATGTGTTGAAATTGATATTGAAATTGAAACTCCTGTTATATTGAACATGATTTTTTTATGTGTTTTCCCCAATTTTTTTATTGGGATTTATTTTAGGAAATATCAAGAAGTTTAAGGGTTATTTGACCTAAACAAAATGTCCCAAAAGTATACAAATTGAGTTGCAATAATTAAATAATTACTTTAAAAAAGTATGCTGAAATTGAAACTCCTGTTATATTGAACATGATTTATATGTGTTTTCCCATTTTTTTTGGGATTTATTATAGGAAATATCAAGAAAATTAAGGGTTATTTGACCTAAACAAATTGCCCAAAACTATAGAAATTGAGCTGCAATAATTAAATAATTACTTTTAAAAAGTATGTTGAAATTGAAACTCTTGTTATATTGAACATGATTTTTTATGTGTTTTCCCCAATTTTTTTATTGGGATTTGTTTTAGGTTGGAACAAGAATCAGGGTTTTTCTTTAACATGAAGTATTTTGAGGATGAGGTACAAAATGGAAATTGGGATGATGTTGAGAAATATCTTTCTGGTTTTACAAAAGTCGATGATAATCGGTATTCCATGAAGATATTTTTCGAAATCAGGAAGCAGAAATATCTTGAAGCATTGGATAAGTAAGTAATTTTATCATCTTAATTTGAAAAAAAAATTATGATTAAGGATATTTAAAATAACAAGTGTATCAAATTTCTTTGTTAGGCATGATCGATCAAAAGGCGTGGAGATTCTCGTTAAGGATCTTAAAGTTTTTGCTTCATTTAACGAAGACCTTTTCAAGGAGATTACTCAATTATTGACATTGGAGAATTTTAGGTATTTTGAATTCAGAATTTTAAAAACTTAAAATGGAATTTGGAATTTATTTTTAATATTAGTTTCTTTTATGTTAAAGGGAAAATGAACAATTATCAAAATATGGAGATACAAAATCAGCTAGGGCTATAATGTTGGTTGAGCTCAAGAAGCTTATTGAAGCAAATCCCCTGTTTCGCGACAAATTACAGTTTCCTAACCTTAAAAATTCAAGGTTACGGACTCTAATTAACCAAAGGTATACCGTATACAACATAAACATTTTTAATTTGGTATAATCATAAATATGTATGGTGGTTTATGTATTTTAGACTGATATTAGTTATTTTATGTGTAAGTTTGAATTGGCAGCATCAACTTTGTAAAAGCCCGAGACCTAATCCCGATATCAAAACGTTATTTGTTGACCATTCATGTGGTCAACCAAACGGTGCACGGGCCCCATCACCTGCAAATAACCCTTTGCTTGGGCCATTACCTAAAGCTGGAGGCTTTTCTCCTTTGGGTGCACACGGGGTTTGTAATCTTGTATCATCCTCTTAGTTAACTTTTTTTTTGGCATACTGGCTAAGTTTTGACCAAATTGGTGTATAAATTTGCAGCCGTTTCAACCTACACCGGGCCCCGTTCCAACCCCGCTTGCTGGTTGGATGTCTAATCCTCCACAAGTAGCTCATCCAAGTGTATCTGGTAGTGCAATTGGTCTTGGTGGACCATCTATTCCAGGTCCATTTGCTATCCTAGAATTGTCAGACTGATAAAACAAACGTACCCGGTATATGTCAGAGTCAGATAATTAACCGTAATAAAACATGTTGTAAAGATAGTGTTTGAGAAATTGTAATAGATAAAATTGTGGTAAAGTAAGGGCATATAAGTGTTAATAATCTACCTTTGCTAATCAGTTTTGTTGCAGCTAGAATCAAACTAGTTATACAAAATGGATTATTTAACACCTATATATTTATTTAAATAATATCTCTAAGAAAGCATGTTGTACGAGATAATGCTTATACGCATTCTTTTCAAAACCAATAATATGTTGAGAACCGCATTAGCACGTGTATATATTGCATCAGTGAAAATGGTATCCCTCCCTAATCTTTCTATGATTTTATCTCCTCTCTCCTGAATTTTTTAAAAGAAGTATAAAAATGTGCACATATGCATATACATATGTGCATTTAGACAAAAGACTATCTATACCATAATTTTTAAAAATAGATCTTAAACTTATTGAAATCTTCATGCATTCTAGTCAATCCAGTTCTCATAATTTTTAAAAATAGATCTTAACAAATAGTACAAGGGTTAATGCGGTTCTCGTAGTTCTCTACATACCATTGGTTCTAAAAAGAACGCTCTCCTATATATATTGATATCAAGAATACATGTTTCCTTTTTAGTAAATAAAATAAAAGTATAATTACTTATAACTGAGTATTTAACCCCTAAATAATCGCATAAACATATGTAGAACTATGTTACCCCAACATTAAAAATTGATTATTATGACTTGAAATTACAGCTGCTTTGAAGCATCCGCGGACTCCACCAATGAATCCTTCTTTAGATTTCCCAACCGGGGATTCTGATCATATGGGCAAAAGATCAAGGCCCATGGGCATAAATGAGGAGGTAATTTGAATTAATTTTTTAATAATATTTCTTTAATTAGCTTAGAGGCACTGCATTGAATGATTTTTTTTTGTCTCTTGTCAATTTATTCAGGTAAATCTACCGATTAACGTCATGCCCGCCCCATTACCGGGGCATATTAGTCATACACAAGCTTTTAGTGCACCCGATGATTTGCCCAAAACCGTTGCACGAACTCTAAACCAGGGTTCGTCTCCAATGAGCATGGATTTTCATCCAATTCAACAAACATTACTCTTAGGTAAGTCAACTAGTCTGTGTCTTTGACTTTTTCTAAATCGTTAAACTATAGTAATATAGCAACTTGCTTTCACTTGATTTTTAATTTGGTCACTGGACTTTATAAATTGTTACTAAACCTCTAAATTATTAAAAATTTTGAAATTTGATTATATTAGGTGGTTTTGATCTGGTAATGTAATGCTGACGTGGCACAAAAAGTTGGATGATTTTGTAATATTTCTTATAGTGACTAGTTTATGGACCAGTTAAAGAAAAAGAATTGAACTTAGTATGCAAAAATGGTATTTATCTTAAATAATGAAGTATGGATAATGATTGAAGAAACTCTTCATAAAACTGTACACTTTAATACAATTGGTTTTTATTTAATCATTACAACCTTTCATAATATAATGAATTGATCTTTATAATTGATGACATTGATTAAATAAATTTAATAGCAAAGTTGATAAATGCATATGTTATAAAAAAGAAAATTCATTTCTTTGGCTTTTTTTAAAGAAGGTTGCATCAAGTAGCAACATATTTCACTTCATTTCTATTTTGGATTTTTTACTTTAAAAATTATTACTGAGGCCACTGTACTTTTCAAGGCTGATTATTTAGGGTATTTTTTACCGGAGAGCTTATGAAATGCTGACGTGGGTTAATGGTTCTGTAACCATTTTCCAAAGTTTGTTGGTTTTTGTAAAGATTTCTGAAATTCTAATGGTTTTAGTAACCGTTTCTAAAGCCAAATGACCAAAGTCAACATTTAGACTCTGACTTTCGTTATCTTTGTATTGGATATTGGCTTTGTGGTTACATGAATATAATGCAACAGTTGGAACAAATGTGGGTGATATTGGATTGTGGGAAGTTGGTTCTCGGGACAAATTGGTTCTTAGAAATTTCAAAGTTTGGGATCTCAGTGCATGTTCAATGCCTATGCAGGTTCTTTAAGCATTCATTATGCTTTTTTTATGTGTCTTTATGATAATTTTTTTTTGGTAATCTTATCAAATTACTGAATTTAGGCTGCTCTTGTTAAAGATCCTTGTGTCTCTGTGAACCGTGTAATATGGAGTCCAGATGGCTCGTTATTTGGTAAGTCCTACTAAATTAGTCTCTTAGTTATGAATTGGTCGATTCGGGCTATGTTTTATCTTTAACCCAACAAGTAAAATAAAAATAGCTTAAAAGGAAACGAGTAAATGGGTCGAAAGCCACTCAAATTGTACCTTTAATGCACGAAACCTTTTGGTCAAGAAACTAGATTATGATCGTATTTGACGCCCTAATTAATTATAAAAAATAGATTTTTGGACAAAAAGTGTGTCAGGTCAGGTCACACCGACCCGATTCAAAAAGTACTTTTTTTACTTGAACCAACCCGTTAACCGTTCGACGCATCTTTGCCACCTCTAATGTTAAGTCACTGGTGGCAAATCCAAAGTTCTTATTAGGGTATGCACTGCCATAAAACATCTTTTAGGAGATGCATAAAGATAAGTGGCAATTTCTTATATATTCTTGTAAAAGTTCAAAATTGAACATATATCCTTCTAGATTTCATAATGTCATATTCCCTCTTTCAAAACACTAAAAAGATCATATTCACCCATTCCATATTAAATAAAATAAACTAAATTTAGTTACTTATAACAACTTATTTCACAAAAGAAGAGAACATTATGTGTTGAGATGATACATGGCAATAACGTATATTTATTTTACTTGCTATGAATCGGGTAAATATGATATTTTTATTGTTTTGAAAGTATAAATATAATATTTTATAAAATTTAGAAGGATATATATCAAATTTTGAACATTTAACCTAAAAATAACAAATTCTTATTTTTTTACTAGAAAAATTACAAACTATTTTCCTCAAGGATATTCATGTGCATAATTAGCAGACCATTTAGGCTAATAATCGAACTAAAATTTCATTTTTCGTATGAACAGGAGTTGCATATTCAAGACACATTGTACAAATATATTCATATCATGGGGGTAATGACGTTAGACAACATCTAGAGGTTTGTTTATTTCCTTTCATACAAATATATTTATATCATATTTTTTATTATCTGAACTTACTGATTTATAATTTTTGTTACAGATTGATGCCCATGTTGGTGGAGTAAATGATATTGCATTCTCTAATCCTAACAAGCAACTTTGTGTGATAACATGTGGGGATGATAAAACTATCAAGGTTTGTTTTGCATAGGAACACGCTTACTAATTATGATAATAATGAAAGTTATGTTATTTCATAGGTATGGGATGCTGCAACTGGTGCAAAGCAGTACACTTTTGAAGGTCATGATGCTCCTGTTTATTCAGTATGCCCTCACTATAAAGAAAACATTCAGGTAACTTGTTATAATTTCCAATTGTTGCACATTTTATAAAATATGCTAGTCATGTACTAAATTTATGGGTGGCAAAATGGGCCTTAGATCAAAACAAGCAACTTTTGTACAGGTTGGGTCGGTTTGGCAGGACCTGGAACAATTATTGTGTCAAATATAGTTACAAGAACAATATTAGTGTAATTTCTGTGCAATAATATGGCTTAGGAGGTTTTATACATTAAAAATACACATGGGATGATTTTCGTCCGGTTTCCTTTTTAGCTAATTTTTTGAATTTAACCATTTGTACAGGTCAGGTCGGGTTGACTCAGGATGGCCCAAAACACTTCTTTTTTTAATAAAAAAAAATAGACTTAATACATAAATGATTTGTGTGTCAAGTATGATCACAAAAGTTATATTATTTGATAGTATTGCAACTTTTTAAAATAAAATGATTTGGAGGTTTAATTTTATATAATAAAAATACATTTTGGGAGACTTTCGACCTGTTTCCTTTTTAGCCATCTTTTGTGATTTGACGCGTTAAACTTTTTGTCCCACTTTATATGTTCATGATTAAACTTGTAATATTTTAATAGTTATATAATTTTTTAAAAATTGAATTCTTTTTGCAGTTTGTATTTTCAACAGCTCTGGATGGGAAGATAAAAGCTTGGTTATATGATAACATGGGGTCGCGAGTTGATTATGAGGCTCCTGGTCGGTGGTGCACCACAATGGCGTATAGTGCTGATGGAACCAGGTTTGTTCCATATGAACTAGAGGTGGAAAAGGGGTGGGTTGGTTAACGGGTCATAATAGGTTCGGCTAAAAATAGGCAATATTTGGTAGAGCTTGAAATGGGCCGGGTCCAGTTGACCCGGAAACATTTTGCTGACACACTATGTCAAATTTGACTCCAGAAGTTATACTATCCAATAATAATCTAATCATTTGAATAAAGTTTTTTAGGAGGTTTTATGCATTAAAAATACACTTTGAGACGACTTTCCATGTGTTCAACCCGTTAGGTGGAAAAATAACCTGAATCGACCCATTCATAAGTAAATGGATCATAATCGATTCATATAATCTGGACTTTTTGTGTTCAACCCATTTGACCTGTCTTTTTTTGAAATTTTTAGACTTTTTTCATGTGGGACAAGCAAAGATGGGGAATCACATATTGTGGAATGGAATGAAAGCGAAGGAGCAGTGAAAAGGACGTATCTTGGGTTCCGTAAACGATCTTTAGGTGTTGTTCAGTTTGATACAACAAAAAACCGATTTTTGGCAGTTGGTGATGATTTTGCTATTAAATATTGGGATATGGATAATACTCAACTTTTGATGAGTGTTGATGCTGATGGAGGTCTTCCGGTAATAATCAGTTTTTTATTGTTAATTACATGTGATTAGCCCATAATCACTTTGAAAACACACATTCACACACCCCTAAAACTTTTGAGAAAACTGTTCAGTAGTTTGTGGTTTACAAAATCTAATATGTTGATTGTAAAATGAAGGCAAGCCCACGTATCCGGTTTAACAAAGATGGTGCTCTGTTGGCTGTTTCTTCAAATGAAAATGGAATCAAAATATTGGCAAATTCTGATGGCCTCCGATTGCTTAGAACCTTTGAGAACCTTTCTTATGATGCTGCTTCAAGAACACCTGAGGCTTCAAAGGTAAGATGGGTCAGGATGACCTACTCACTAACGGGTCACTTTTGGTACGGGCCGAAACAGTCTGGATTGGTTCGGGATGACCTACTCACTATTTTTGTCAAATTTTTAAGTATTTTATATAACTAATTATTATTACATTAACAATATTATTACACTTCTAATCTAAATGTTTAGATAAAGAATTTAGGAGGTTCTATGCATTTTTAAACTACTCATTCTTTAGTAAATAAAATATATCCAGATACTTTTAACAAGGTGTTACTAAATAAACAAAAAAGAAAACAATAATAATAATAATACTATGAAACATTGATACATCTGACCCGTTTGAGATATAACACAACCCAAATCGACCCATTCTTAATGAAATTGGTCAAAGTTGCCACCTCCACAAATTTTCTTCTAACATGTGTTTATATAATTGATATGATATGCAGCCTGCTATAAATAATACAATATCCGCCGCCGTTGCCACCTCTGCCGCCGCTACTAGTGCTGGATTAACTGAACGGGTCGCCTCGGTCGGCTCTATTTCCGGAGTGGTCAGTGTTCGTGTTTGACTTACCAGAATACTCACACAATTCTTTAGATCAAACGCATACAATTTGTTTGCTTTAATAATTGTAAATATTTTTTTTTCGATAGAATGGAGATAGCAAAAATTTACTGGATGTAAAACCAAGAATCACAGAAGAATCAAATGACAAGTCTAAGATTTGGAAGCTCACGGAACTAAGTGAATCTTCTCAGTGTCGGTCACTAAAGCTTCCCGAAAACATGAGAGTAACAAAGGTGCGGTTTTTTGGCGGGAAATCTTTAGTTTATGATATTATAATAAAGTTGAGCAGAATTTATCTACTCCAAAATTAAATCTTTATCTTTTTATTGTTTCAGATATCAAGGTTGATATATACAAATTCCGGAAGTGCCCTTTTGGCGTTAGCATCAAATGCTATTCATTTGTTATGGAAGTGGCAACGTAATGAGCATAACTCAAGTGGCAAGGTAAGATTAATGCTGATATATATAAATTCCGGAAATGCCCTTTCGGCTTCTGATTATCATATTATCACTCTCAAAACATGTGATTATCTGAATATAGCTTCAAAGAACCATACCACATTCAAATATTATCTTCTACTACCCGTTTTTATTACAACTGATTATTTGATTCTGATTGCTGAATATCATATAATCACTCTCAACACACACATCCAAAATTACTAGTTTACCCCTAATATGCAGGCCACAGCTAGTGTTTCACCTCAACTGTGGCAACCATCAAGTGGGATTTTGATGACGAATGATGTGGCAGACATGAACCCTGAAGAATCAGTGTCCTGTTTTGCTTTGTCAAAAAACGATTCGTATGTCATGTCAGCATCAGGAGGAAAGATTTCTTTATTTAACATGATGACATTCAAGGTAATGTTGTTTTTCCCTTTTTACCCTCTATTTTTGCAAAAAGAATTAAAGTGACTTTTGAGATCAACCCAACTGACTTCTTGAGTTGGTCAAATGCAGACGATGACAACGTTCATGGCCCCGCCGCCAGCTGCAACGTTTCTTGCTTTCCATCCTCAAGATAATAATATTATTGCTATTGGAATGGATGACTCCACAATTCAAATATATAATGTTCGTGTAGATGAGGTATATATATTAAACGGGTCGATTCAGTTGATGTGTTATCTCTAACAGGTCGAACACAAAATAAAAAAAACTAGCTAAAAAGGAAACGTGTTCTAAAGTTGCCAAAAGTGTGCACTTCATTAAAAAGCAAACTGGTCGATTTAGGTTATGTTTTATCTCTAAGAGGCCAACCACGTAAAGTAAAAAACGTTAGCTAAACAAGAAATGGGCCCATGTTTTGACCCGTTACCCAGCCCACATGGCCCACCATTTTTCCAACTCTAAATCACACGGATTTACTTTTTTTTTATTTCAATGATTTTTTTTTCACGAAGGTCAAAAGCAAACTTAAAGGCCACTCGAAAAGGATTACGGGTCTTGCTTTCTCTCATGTGCTCAAGGTCCTTGTCTCAACTGGTGCAGACTCTCAGGTTAGTAACATTTAACATTTTCTTGAATTTTTGCTAAATCTTGATGAGAAAATTTATTAATTTGTTTTTGTGAATTATTTTTGTTTTAGATTTGTGTATGGAGTTCTGATGGATGGGAAAAGCAAAAAGCAAAATACTTGACACTCCCCCCGGGTAGGACTACGGGTGCACAGTCGGACACACGGGTTCAGTTTCATCATGATCAGATCCATTTTCTTCTTGTTCATGAGACTCAACTGGCTATATATGAAACGTCAAAACTTGAATGTGTAAAACAGGTGAGAATTCCACTTTGTTATCTTTTATTAGAGGTGGTTAAATGGGTGGGTTGGACAGGTTGGGTTGAGGTAGAAAATTGGCGGTAATGGGTCAAAACGGGTAAAATTTTGATATCGTTCAGGTTGACCCGAAACACTTCTTAAAAACTGTATTTTATTTTATAAAATTAGTTTCGTATATGATTATTTTAACCATATGACCTGTTTCACCTTTTAGTTAAGTTCTTAAATGTTAGGTAAATAGGTCGAAATTGTCACGTCACTATTTTATTATATTTATTTATCTTTTCATTGACTACCAAATTGGTTTTTCCTTCAGTGGTTCCCAAGTGAATCTTCTGCCCCCATATCACACGCTACATTTTCATGTGATAGTCAACTCATATACGCGTGTTTCTTGGATGCAACTGTGTGCATTTTCACCGCATCACACCTTCGCTTACGGTGTCGAATCAATCCATCCGTTTACCTCTCCCCTTCTGTTCTGAGGTGACATTCTTCTCGAAAAAGTTTAGTACTTTGACCCGATTGACCAATTTCCTAACACGGGTTTCAAATCTTTTATATATATTGCAGTAATCTGAAGGTGCACCCATTGGTGATTGCGGCTCACCCACAAGAACCGAATCAGTTTGCTTTAGGGCTTTCAGATGGTGTGGTTCATGTGTTTGAGCCACTCGAATCAGAAGGCAAATGGGGGGTCCCACCGCCAGCTGAAAACGGGTCAACAAGCAATGTAGCTGCGACGTCACCTGCCCGAGGTTCAGGGTCGGAACAGGGGCAGAGATGACCGTGGTGGGCCTGGCAACACAAGTTTTTTTAAACACTTGTGTTGCTTAGTTATAAAAGATATAGGCATGTTGTGTTGGTGTTATTTAACTTGTGTAAGGTAAATGGTGAAATGATTCTAGGGTTTCAAGTTCTAAGGCGAAATGTTGTTTGTTGTTATTTTTTCGACGGTATTAAATCCATAATGTTTGCTTTCTTTTTGCGCGTAGTTGTATAATCAAAATCAGATAATCAGTTTGAATAAGTAACTCCGAATTGCTTAGATAAAATCGTAGTTTTTTTTCATCATCAAATTAGAATAAGCAATCTTGTTTAAATCAGATAAAGCATTGCGTCATGACAACAAGAGAGTTTACATAAATGTTTTTAGAATATATTGGATATTGAATCGGTCGGTTTACCAGTCCATTTGTCGGACCGGTCAGAATGGATTTAAGAACTAAATGATGTCATAAATATTATAAAAAATAAAATTATATATGTACATATAAATGAACCACTGAATGAGATTTTAATAAAAAAAAGAAGTTAAAATCCGGTTGAACCGGGTAGGTTCACCGGTCCGACCGACCGGCCGGTTTAAATGAAAACGGTTCAAAGGGGCTAGACTAGCCGGTTCAAAGGAAAACATTGGCTTACATGACTTTTGTATCAATAAAATGTTTGTCTCACACAAATGTATTGGTAATGGTTGTTCTGGTAACCACTAACTTTATCCAAGTTTAGGGGGACCGGTTCAAAGAGGTTAACTAAACTAGTCAGTTCAAAGGAAAACATTGGCGTACATGACTTTTGTATCAATAAAATGTTTGTCCACACAAATGTATCGGTGATGGTTGTTCTCGTAACCATTAACTTCATCCAAGTTTAGGGATTTTAATAGGTTAAAATAGAGTTTAAATATTTTTTTATGCAAAATAAGAAAAATATGTTAATTTTTTTACACTTAAATGGTACATAACCTTGCACTCGTAAGAATTTAAACTTACATTATTTTTGTGTGGGGTAAACACTATACAACTAAACCACTTATATTAATTTTAAACATTAACAAATATAAATACATTATTTTAACACTACAAGCTCTTCAAATTCAAGTGTTTTTAAAATGTCGTGGATGATAAACTGTTGTCGTGTTATGTTACACTACACTAGAACACAACCAACAAAACGGTTAGGTTTGGTCAAGTCCGGTTAGAACTGTTTATGGTAAGTTAACCAACTTTTTTTAATGGCGTTTGGTACTACCCCCAATACCCGAGTGAGTCTTCCTGAAACGGGATGTCAATCGTCCATACAGATTTTGAAGCTCCAGTCCTGGCTCACCCAGAAACACCCTCAAGGAGGAAACCTACCACTGTGAGAAAAACCACCTTGGGTCAGGTTTAAACCTAAAACCTTAAAAATTCCAAGCCTTTACCATCACCCCATACCATTAGACCAAAATGCCAATTATAGTTAACCAACTAAAATTATCATCTATCAATTTTAGTTATATAAATTGATAATTATTCTCAACTTCTATACATAAATGATCAAAATAACATTTGACAACTATATTAAATGGACAACTTTGCACTTCTTATAAAATAGTATAGATAAATATTTATTCGTATGTTTAAATTTATTTAAAAAAATATATATATGTATATCTAGGGTTGAAATCAAAGTGAAAAAAAGAGTGGAAGGGTATTTAAGTAATAACCACTTTTGTTGACTTTTTTCAACTTCCCTCACTTTTTTTAAAAGTTCATAACTTTTTCGTAGGACATTATTTTTTTTTTAAATTACACCATAAAATCGAGCGTTTTTTATCTTTAATTTGAGTATAGTATTGTTGTATAAAAAATTTCAATTTAAAAATTGTGCTGTATTTTTCTAGGTACAATATTTGTGCTGTATTTTTCTGTATTGTATTTTCCTGTGCTGAAATTGTGTGCTTTATTTTTATAATGCTGTATTTTTGTAACTGTGTTGAATTTGTGTGCTGTATTTCTATGCTATATTTTTCTATGATGTGTTTTTGTAATTGTGCTAACTTGTGTGTTGTGCTGGTTTGATATACTAGTTTTAGACCAATATAAAAATGTTAAGACTTAAGAGCTAAAAAATGTTAAGAGTTGTGCATAAAGCTTTTAGTCAATTAATATGTGCCTAATTTGGTAGCATTCTTTAAAAATAAAAATTTAAAGCATCCATACACCAACAAAACGGTTCAGTGGTAGGCAACAAAAAACTTATGCATCAAAATGTTGTTTGGTGCTGGTTTGTTTTGTGCTAGTTTGATATACTAGTTTTGTTGTGCTGGTTTTGTTTGTGCTGAGTTAGCTAAGAAGAGCAAGTCGCACAATTAACCGTGTTGTTTTGGTGTTGTTTTATAGTAAAACAACACAACTAATTGTTATGTTTGGTGTTGTTTTATGATAAACCAGCACAGTTAATTGTGTTGTTTTACAACGCAGCACAGTTAATTGTGTTGTTTTACCAGAAACCAACATATTTACGTAAAATAGCACAATTTCATTAAGTGTCGATTTTGTTTTTACAAAGAAATATAGCAATAGTATACTCGAATTAAAGGTAAAAAAACGCTCGATTTTATTTTTAAAAATAAGGTCGTACGAAAAAGTTATATACGTTTAAAAAAGTGAAGGAATTTGAAAAAAATCAATAATTATGGGTTTTTCAAAAATGTCCTTCCACTCTTTATTTTTCTTACACTTAAATCTCAACACGAGTGAGATTGGTTTTTTTGGACCATGAAAGATCCTCTATTTGACCGTTTGACCTATTTGGATATGGTCAAAATCACAAAAAACATCAAGAACCCTAAACCCACAACAAAAGCCCTAATCCTTCAAACTTAAGGAGTTCTGTCAACAAAAACCCTAGAAACCCCTCCCAAATCCACATACATCTCTCCGTTCTTGATTATACACCTAGTTAAGCCGCAATGGAGGTGGAGAGGCTGTGCTACGGCGTCGGCGGAGCTCCGGTGGCGGAGGCCTTCAATTTGATGGTTCAGACGGTTGTGGCTGCTGAGAAATCTATCTGTTGGCTCCTTTTTCTGGTAAATCTCTTCTACATTATCAATATCATCGTTTATTTTTATGAGATCTGTTGCGATTTTCCGGTATTGGTTTAGGTTTCTGTGCGTTTTAAGTTGCTACGATGTAAATTAGAGCAATTATCGTTGCGTTTATTGTTTGATTTGATGATTAGCTGCTAGCTCTGCTCCGGTGAGTAGATCTCGATTGATTGAATGTTTTTGTTAAGAAATCCATTGCTGCCGGAGTGCCGGAGTTACTTTATGATGTTTTCCGTTTCTGTGAAATCCATTGCTGCCGGAGTTACGTCAACTTACTACTACGTAAATTAGAGCAGTTATTGTTGTGTTTATTGTTTGATTTTCGTTTTGATTTGATGATTAGCGGCTAGCGCTGCTCCGGTAAGTAGATCTAGATTAATTGAATGAGTTTGCTGAGAAATCCATTGCTGCCGGAGTTACTTTATGATATTTTCCGTTGCTGTGAGATCCGGTCTTGCTGATGCTGATTTACATTTGGTTGCTCGGTGTTATGTGCCCTAAGTTGATTGATTTAGTTAAAGCTGAGAACGTTTGATTTGGTAAATTTTGTATCAGAGTGTGTAGTAGCATTGCTTAGAACTGCGTGTTAGATCAGATTTAACTGAACTTCTTGTTTAGGTCTGTTGATGATGTTCATGAATTTGCTTTGTTTCAGTTATGTTTTGTTGATTATATTTGTTTATTTTTTCAGATTGGATCCATACCTAACAATGCTGATGCTTTATCTGACCTGCTTGAAGCAGAGAAGAGGTGTGATACAGTTTTTGTATTTGCAACAGTTTTTGCCTGTTTAGTTATAAACGAGTCAATTCGGGTTGTGTCTGACTTTGATCTCAAACAAATCAAAAAGATTAGCTAAACGTGCCAAATGGGTCGAAGGGGTCAAACATCGCACAAATCTGTTTATTTTCAATGCATACGATTGGCATACTATTCTTTTTGTAAACATAATTGACACGGTAATTATCTGTAAGTTGTTTAAATAATGGGCAAAAAAGTGTTTGCAGGTCAACTCAACCTGGCCTGACCCGTGTCGAGCCATGATAAAAATGACTAGTTTCAACCACAACTTGTTTTGACCCGTTACCTAACCAACCAGCCCGTTAATCTTGACACTTACCCAACCACATCTGTGCAGGTTTCCTTTTAGTGATCTTAAGAAAGTTTCAAGCCCATATGCTGAATGCAAGGACAATAGTGAAAATGAGGATGATAGTGAAGATGACGAGGATGCTGATGTTGGCGATGACAATGATAATGATGCTGAAGATTCATCTGGAGAAGAGGATGATGATGAACAAGGGGATGCTGATAGTGATTCTGATGCTAACGATGATGAAGATGATGATGATGACGAGGGTGACGACGATGATGATGATGACGACGAGGGTGATGATGATGATGATGATGAGGACGACGAAGAAGAAGAGAACCAACCACCGTTTAAGAAGAAAAAGTAGGAAAACTATATTGTTTCCATTAGTCCATTTGTTTCATTAGTCATTGCCAGACTTTAGATCAGGACACATTCTTTCTTTTGCATTCTCTAATTTTGTTTTGAACTTAATCAGTACTCAGTAGTAGAATCAAATATTTCATTACTACCAAATTACTATACTAACTAAATATTCACTTTTTTTTAACACCACACCTAGATATTCTAGGATAATTGGGTTTCCTCAGGGCAACACCTAGAACATCCAGGGCAGCCCCCAGGAGGAATCCCCAACTGGGTAAACCCCCTGACCTGGTCACAGACCCCTTTTTTGCTGTGGCCTGGATTCGAACCCAAGACCTCCACTATGGGAAGTCTTGGGGCTACCATTGCACCAAATGACCAACGGTAAATATTCACTTAAAACATGGATAATATTATAGAGGGTGATACGGATTACCAGCCCTGAACCATCGACCCCTGATCCACTCGACCTTCACGTTCTAGTTCCTGCATTCTAGGCCTGCAGGTTTACTTTTAATGTTTTGCTTAATTAGTGATAGTGGGGTAGTAAAAACCATGATCAAATAGCTAGTCCATGCATTCACGTTTCCATTCATAGCCTATTTCAGAACAAGAATTAAGCAATTATACTTTCATTTTAGTTTTCTGTACTTTCGCATTTCGGGGGACTGCCAATCTCGAACTTGGCTCTATTAGAGAAACTTTGAATACAAAACTAAATAATTTTAAATATAAGACTATGATAACTAATAAACACTTGTACTATGATATATGAACACATAAAAGAGTTATCTAACTACATAACTATCTTTCTTTTCTGTCCCCAATGAGACATCCTAGTGGTAAAGTGGTGTATTTTCCAACAAAATAGTTGTGGGTTCAACTTCAAATCCTGCGGGAATGCAGGTGTTGTGATTTTAGGAGTAGAGTAGAAAGAGTGTTTGCCGGTAAAAAAACTTTCTTTCCTCTTTTACTATATATTTAGAGTGGTAAGTACAAATGTTTATACAGTTCTCATGATTCTTAAGTAATGACTTTGTCCATAAGCCATACTATCATATTATCTAACGTAATAGCAAACACTTAATTTTTAATATATATAAGGATTTTTTCACACTTTTTTCACACGAAGATCTTCTTTCTTCTCTTCGTCTTCTTTTATAGCCTTCTTTTAAGTTTTTCATCTGACATCTTCCTTTGATAGGTGTCATTATAAGACACTCTCCTTATCTTTGTTATCTACCTTGTTACCAACTTTGTTTGTCTTCTTCAATTTATGCTAGACTTTTTCATTGAAACTTGGAGACTTTAAGCCTTGTTTATAGGTCTTTGCCACGTTATATCTTTATCTTCAACTTTAATCGCATAGTAAATGCCATTTTCGTTTTTTATGAAATAATATTGTGAGATTTTGATATCTAGAATAGTGAGACTAAAAAGTCTTCATATCCATCTTTTTTATAATATCGATCTTTAAAATCTTTTTAGTATCATCTAAACCATGATTTAGAAATCTTAATCAATAGATTTTAAAGAATCGATACTCATTCCATCTTTCTGACGAGAACAAGCAAGACATAGTATCCATTTTGTGTTCTTTGTACCTGCAAATCTTTAATTGTGCTTGCTAAATATTGATTCCATAAAGAATTTGACTATAGCATCATTAACCTAATTAAAAAATATCATAAAATGTTTTTTCTCTCGAAATAAAGAGTAGTTGGATACTTATCTTCAGGTTTTATGGGAGGGGGGCTATATATAATATTTTTGGATGGATATAATACAATTAAATAACTTCAAGAACACTAATAATACACAGAGCGCCATAATCTGGTGATAAAACTCTCAGATTAGAAAAAAAACCAGAAACAAAGTTTAGAATCAAACCAAGTTTATCAAATGAAAATTCAACTTAATCTTCATACAACATGGAAAAATTCAACATCAAAATAACATTTTAATCCCTCATATCTCTCCTCTATATCCTCCAGAACCAAAATAATCCCTCCTAGAGCTAGCAATCTGTTGACTCTTTTGATGCTCTAATTTAGGGCAATCCCTAATCCTATGACCTAATCCACCACAATACGCACACCCTTTAACGCCACTCGCATTCGTAATCGCGTCCACGTCTTCCATCGGGTCGTTTAGTTCAGCCAAAACGGGCGGTATCCTCTGTTTTGCTTCTTGTAACAAATGCTTCAAATCAAGAAGTGTAGTCTCACTTTGATTCTTGTTAATAAAAGTCGTTGCGATTCCTGTTTTCCCACATCTCCCGGTTCTCCCGATCCTATGGACGTAATTTTCGATCTCTGCAGGCATATCGTAGTTTATCACGTGCTGGATATCCGGGAAATCCAAACCCTTGGAGGCGACGTCGGTAGCTACCAAAACGTCTTTTTTACATGATTTAAAAGATGAGATTGCGTATTCTCGCTCCTCTTGATCTTTCCCGCCGTGAATGGCAACCGCTTCGACTCCTTTTAATAATAAGTACTCGTGAATATCGTCCACGTCAGACTTGTTTTCACAAAATACTAAAACGGGTGGCGGTGTTTTTTGTAGGCATTCAAGGAGGTACACGAGTTTTACTTCTTGTTTCACGTATTCGACTTCTTGGATCACATCAAGATTTGCTGCCCCGGCCCGGCCCACGTTGACAGTGATGGGTTTGACCAAAGCGCTTCGGGCGAAATTTTGGATTTTTGCAGGCATTGTGGCGGAAAATAGAAGTGTTTGTCTTTGAGCTTTGAAGTGGTCAAATACTTCTCTTATGTCGTCTTCGAACCCAAGGTCAACCAATCTATCTGCCTCGTCTAAAGTCAAATACCTGCATAAACATGTTAATTGATCCATGTATTTACTGATTACTGAAGTAATAATGTCAAGAAAAATGGAAATGCTTGAACAAGTAAAAGTGGCAATTTTGATTCATTTACCTAAAAATGGTCCATTTAGGTTTTACTTTATCACTAACGGGTCAAATGGGTGAAAAACTAAATATAGTTAAAAGGATTCGGGTCAGGATTCACCCAAGTGTATTCAACTGCTTAGAACTAACTAACAACCTCCTAAATTGTTCTATTGAGAATTTTAGAATATTCATTCAATACTAAATATTTTTGTAATCTTAGAGCCTGCAATCCCAACCCAATTTACCTTTAAATAACCGGTTTTGGGTTATATTTGATCTCAGTCAAATGACCAAATGGGTAAAATAGAATATATAGCTAAAAATGAAACAGGTCAGGTTTCTACTTAAGTGTATTCAGATTTTTACAAGTTGTGACCATCTAAATTGTTCAATAAAAAAATATTAGATAATTATTTTACGAATATAGTCTTTGTTAGTGATACCGGCAATTAAATAATTACAATAAAATTCAAAAATTGGACAAAAATGTGTTGGCTTGGTCAGCCCGACCCGACCTATCCATTTTGTACCCATTACCCGGTATGCCCAACCCAACCATTTTTCCATCCCTACCTACAAAGGGTTAAAATTCTAAATATCAAAGAGATTATTTATGTTGAAACTAATTTATAGGCATCCAGTTTCGTTTAATCCCAGAACTGACAAAAAACAATCTGAATGACAGAAGTTTCCTTCAATTTTTTGACCTTCGATTTTTGTCTTTACAAAGATTTGTTTTAAAAAATCTGTCTTTCCTAATTTATAGGACAACCAGCTCATGTAACAAAGATTTGTTTTCAAAATATTTAATGTTATATTTGTCATCCAGCCTGTTTTTCCCCAGATTTGGTATTAACAAAACTGAAGTAGTTTCAATAGTTAGGTTGCCTTATCAAAAAGTTTTAAATAGTTGGGTAGCCTCCTTATACATTTATCCCAATATTAAATGATAAAAACATGAAATAATTACCGGCAATTGTCAAGATTCATCTTCTTTTTGGCAAGCAAATCCTTCAGCCTCCCAGGTGTTGCAACCACAATATGAACACCTCTTTTAACAATATCCAACTGTGATCTCATATCAACACCACCAATGCAAAGCAACGGCCTTATTTCTGGAAATCCATATTCCTTCAAAGGTATTAAAAATTCCTCAACAACCTCATAAGTCTGCCTAGCCAGCTCTCTAGACGGGCAAACAATCAACCCAAACGGGCCTTCCCCTGCAGCAATTGGCATCATGATTTCCTCCTGTAATGCCATCATAATCAATGGCAACACAAAAACCAATGTTTTTCCTGAACCTGTAAACGCGATTCCAATCATATCTCTTCCAGATAGAATAACGGGCAATCCTTGAACTTGAATAGGTGTCGGTTGTACTATTCCTTTTTCTTTCAATTTTCTTAAAATGGGTTCAGGAAATCTCATATCTTTAAAGTTCTTAATAGGTGGCGGGATATCATCACCATCAACAATAATATGCCACTGTTTTCTTATAGCATCACATGCTTTTTGAGACATTCTTCTTATTTGTAAAGGCGGTTTCCAACCCGTTGGTAGAGGTTCAGAATATGTTATACCTTTTGCAAGCTCACGAACCGACATTAAACTTTTTCTATCAGAAAGATTCTCCATCATTTCTTTTTCTTGTTGAACCGCTTGTTCAGTGGGAGTGACTTCAGGTTGTTCACGCTTAAGTTGGGAAGCCTTTACAAGTAAACTTGGTTTCATTTCTACTTCCTTTGATTTTTCGGTTTCATCTTCAAAAGTGGAAGCTTGCCCCTTACGTTGAAGAATCTTTTGCGCCTCCATTGCCCTTCGTTTTGCAATGGGGACATATTCCACATAATCATCATCATTTTCCAGATCCTGGAAAAAACTCTAAACATGTAAATATATTGTATTCAAACTCAAACTCTTAAAATGGGGTAAATTTACACAATAGTAACCAAGCTTTCCACTAAAGTCACTCAAAGTTTTTTGTTCGCCAAAATTCACTCAACTTTCATTAGGTGTTCCAATCTTGTGAAACATTTTTATAACCGTTAATTTTTTTTAAAATAAGTGACCTAAATGGAACATATATGAATCCATATTACTATTTAGTGATTTTTTTTAAAGTAACTTGAATTAAGAGGTAATAGTGAAGGAAAAATTCACTAAATAATAACCAAGTTTCACAATTTTCAATTTAAGTCAAATTTAATTGAAAAAAACAATCACAAAATAGTAACCATGATTCACACATGTTCCATTTAGTCCACTTAATTTTAATTTTTTTTGACATATATAGAAAAAATTCACAAGATTGGAACACCTAATGAAAGATGAGTGGCTTTAGAAGAACAAAAAAAAACATTGACAGAATTTAGTGGAACACTCAGAAAACTTGGTTACAAAAATCTAACAAAAAGTTCCAAGCTACAGTTATGATTACACCAACAATTAAGCACCAAAATACAAGATCTCAATGAAAAAACTCATTCAGGCATTTTATCGAACACTTGGAAGTCACAGTCCACTAAACACCAAAACAAACTTAAAAACTACCATCTTCATCCGGAAACTAGCTACTTGATTACCAGTGATGTTCCCATATGAAAATTGATACCAAACATTACACTAAAGTTACTCTAAACTCGTTAAACTATTACCGGAAAAATTAAAATCCCCAATTTCCAAATTGTTGTTCAGGTACTAGTTATCGAATCAATAACAAAAAAACCCTAAGAATAATCAAATACCATCAGAAAAGGAGATATGAACTCCCCACAAATCGATAAACTGAATTCAGGTGTTCTTTTCGCCCAATTTGATTTTTTTTTAACCTAATTAAGAAAATAAGAGAAATTGAAAGAAATCTGCGAGATGCATACCATGATTAAGCAAGTGGTTAACGATCCGAGCAATAAAGATAAGATATTTTCAGCAATAATTTGCAAACCAAGAGCGTTGTTCGTTCGTTCGATCGTTTTGTTTAAGGTATTGAAGCCCCCAAAAATATACTAAAAAGAAACCTACGTAATTAAAAGAAAGAAGAAATAACCAAATGGTCCCTCTTTATTTGTCAATATGCATGTTTGATCCATTTAGTTTTTAGTTTTACACAAAGGACTCTAAATAAAATTTTACTTAGATCATGCGGCCTGCTCTTTACGGCTCACGCTATAGTCCTAGGTGGTACCATGGCTCACGCTATAGTCCTAGGTTCCGTTGAGCCGTCTCACGTTCATCTCTCCCTTCCAACGGTCAAATTTTTTTTAAATAAAATTTTAATTAATTACTTACATGTCCGTTAAAAAACACCCAATCAGAAGGACAAGGCAAAACGGCCCAGTCATCTTCTTCAACCAATGAAAGAAAGGATATTATTGTGGCTAAGTTAGAAAATTTTAACGCCACATATGAAGAGAGAAAAAAATCCGGTTGAAAGCAAATGCAAGCGAGTGGAAGATATCAAAATCTTGTTGATGAAGACCGATCACCTTGAAGAGAAGAAATGTGTGGGACCGAAAAGTTGAAGGTCAAGATTCTTAAACAGCTTGATGAAGAATGATGTTTTATTTATTTGGGGCATTTACATATATGTCATTCCTAAGTTTCTTTATTACATATTTACCCAACCCTAAAATTTAATTACATATTTTCTCTTTCTAAAACCTATATATTACATATTTATCCAATTCATTTAAAATAACTTATTTTATTACCATTTTACCCTTAATGAACCAATTAAAGTACTATATACATATATCCCCTTCCTAAATATTTGTTAGGGGCAATTTGGTAATTTTAAGTTAATTGGAGAAATATGTAATTAAAGTTAGGGGTTGGGGATATATGTAATTTAGAAGTTTAATAGGGGAAAATATGTAAAAAAAAATATTTATTTTTAGTAGTTGTAATGTTTTATGATTTTTTTTAAAATTATTATTATGTTATGTTTTTATTTAGTTTTATAATTAGTATTATGTAATGTTTTAGTAGTTGTAATGTTTTTACTTTTTATTACATTATTGTTAAAATATAATCATACTAGGTTAGAAACCCGTTTAATACACGTGTTAAACAAAGAAAATATTAAATAGTTAGTAATAATGAAAAAATAGTTAAGAAATAAATATTAAATAAAGTAATTATTAATAAAGAAAATATTAAATAATTAAGATAAAATAAACGGGAAATGAATCTTTGGCTCACAAAATTAATGTGTTAAATATGACTAAATTTTTTTATTATTATGATATTAATATAGTAATCTGAATATAATTATTTGTATGAAATATAAACTGATCTGACTTCTCATTTGAGAGTACTTTTATTTAATTTTCAACTGTTTGACCCGATAAAGATAAAACATAACCCGGATCGACTTGTTCATAAGAAAATAGGTCGAATCTGTCACATATACAAAACATATATAAACATATCTAAAGAGCTAAAATAAGTCATGATATAAACTTACTTCAAGGAAAGCCTTAAGTGTCACTAAGGTATATATATTCCTCGGCATAGTATTTAAAATCCTAGCAAGTCATTTCCAACCATGAGATCTAACAAATCATAACAAATATTAGATTTTTGAATTTGTAAATATATTATTAAAAGTTTTTTATTTTGATCCTATCTGGTTATAAAACTGTTTTCGGTTTGTAGGATTAATAAAAATAGGATTGAACAATTTAATTAATGATAAACACAATTTTAAATTCAAAAGGTTGCTTAACCAGAGGCCGTGGAGTTACTTAACCGAGTACAACGGGTCATGCATAGTAATGTTATGACCCCAAGATCTGTAGATGTAGTTTTTAAAAGACTTGGTTTTGCTATTCAAAAAAGGTTGGCGGCGCAGCTTGTTGCCCGTTTGCCTTCTATCTCTATGTAATTTCCCTTTGGGAGTTGTGTTTTGATATCTGTTACTTAATTCAAGTATCAAAGATAAAAATTAAAACAAATAATTAATCAGTTGTCTAAAATAGTGAAATTCATTATTAATAGAAAAGAGAGTCGGGAAATTAAGAATAAGGAGGCCTAAAAATGTGACAAGTGTTCTTCTAGATTTTTATTTATTAGATAGTATAGATATAGATAGATTATTTGTATTTAAAAAATAAAAAATGATGGAGTAAAGAGTGATAGAGTGAAACCCATTTCATGGTTTAGTGATAAGAGATGAAAGCTAATGTGACACCGATATAACAGTGAGTGGGGTGTGAAGAGTGGAATGTACATCTTAACATCGTCATCCTTATGTTACAACGGTACAACCTACGCAACACCTTGTCCTAAATTGATGATTCAACATTGAATAACTTGGAGTCCAAGCTTTAAAATGATGTGTAGCCCGTTTAATCCAAGTTACGGTTAGTTGTATGTAGCCCGTTTAATCCAAGTTACGGTTAGTTTTCTATAGTTTGTGTAAAAAGAAAGAAGAATTAAAGAGAATAATCGGTCCATGTTCTTCGCCCTCTCGTGGGTCATTTTTGTCCTAGGTTCAACCCAAAACACTTCCAATTCGATTCAATGTTTACAAGACATAAATTTTGTATTTCCTACATATTTATGAAGCTCCCAACACGATAAGGGGTGTTGGAGTTTGACTTATTTGATACAACTATGTCTATTTACAAAATAGCTTATAAACTTAATGTTGTATCGTAACACAACACAGTGCAAGATATACTGTTTGGATTGTTGTTCCGCAACGTGTTAGCTAATAAGTTGTTTCAAGTGTGTAGCAAATTTTGTTATCGCGGTAAAATAATCAAAACAAATAACCGTTTTGGATCGACTAGTTCGGTTTAACACTATGCCCACTTAAAAGGTTGGGTTTAGAAGTCCATTCCCATACCATCCTGTTATAAACTCATAACCATAGTGAGAAGATTGTGATGATATCATGACATCAATTGCTGCTTCTTGTATACTCTAAAAAACAGAGATACAGTTTCTTTTACTAGAGGCAAAAAATAAAATCCAACAAACATCTAGAAGCTAACTGGTCCAACTTAAAAAAAAAACTAACACGTGTTCCAACATCATCATCATCATCATCATCATCATGATGACTATCTATGAACTAACATTTAGAAAGAAAAGAAGAGGCTAACTTAGGTGCTAAAAAGACGTGTGAGGAGGACTACAGTTTAAAGAGCAAACCACCATGAGCAGCAAAGAAGGGTGCAAACACAAGTGATTCCACAGCCATGAGTTTGATGAGAATGTTGAGTGATGGACCTGAGGTGTCCTTCAGTGGGTCACCAATGGTGTCACCAATCACAGCAGCTTTGTGTGGTTCGGATCCCTTTGGTCCAAGAGTCCTTGCATGTTCTGATGCGCCAGCCTGGTTGATAAACAAAAACGGTCAAGATTATTAGTAGCGTAGACCACAGGAAATAGCTGCAGGTGCCACGATTCGGGTCATGTTTAGTCCCCCCAACAAGTCAAAAGCAGATCAAATGGGTCAAACGGGCCATGGTCAAAAGTCACCCAAAGTGTATTTTTAAAGCATAAGATCTCTTAAAATCATTTTACTCAAAAGATTAGATTATCGAATGATATAAGATCAACACTACATACAGTAACAAAAATTTCTGGACGGTCAAGCGGTCAACCTGACCCAACCCATAAAAAATTTGCCCCTTTTGACCCAACCAGCCCATTTTGCCACCTCTAAAATTTGCGATGACAGCATCTAAACAGATAATCACGTCAATATACTTCTTGGCATTGTCCCATGCACCACCAGTGTTTGATGCAGAAATTGCCACCTGGACACCAGAAATTGGATAAGTTTTTAACTACAATCACTTGTAGAATTTTGCTTAAGAAAATGGGCAAATTGCATAAGTTACCAACTTTTTGCAGGCTACAAGAAAACCATCAAAGTTTATAAAAAACTAATTCAAGGAAACCAACTTTTAATTTTTTTGGTTTTCTATAAATATGACCAAAGTTTTTTTAACCCTTTTATGCAATTTTCTTTTAAAAATAGGCATTACCTGGACACCAGAGACTAGGGCGCCAGCAAGGACACCGGAAAGAGTTTCAACTCCAAAAAATGTGCCAACAATTAAAGGAGTAAGCATCACAAGGGCACCAGGTGGAATCATTTCCTTGATAGATGCATCAGTTGAGATTTTCACACATGTGGTGTAATCAGGCTTTGCAAGGCCTTCCATGAGGCCCGGGATGGTGTTAAACTGTCGCCTGACTTCCTCCACCATTTTCAAGGCGGCACTGCCCACGCTCTTCATTGTCATGGCTGAAAACCAGTATGGAAGCATGGCACCAACAATTAGACCGATGAAGACTTTTGGTGTTAAAACATCAACCTTTTCGATGCCTGCACGGCTCACAAAGGCTCCAAATAGTGCTAATGATACCAGTGCAGCTGATCCAATAGCAAATCCCTAAAAAACATAATATAAATGACCCTCAGAATCATAATCATATTTCTTTAAAATTCAAGTGTCAATACCAAATTCCACAACTTCATTATCGTTTTTCAGTATTAAGAAGAAAAATTAATCACCTTTCCAATGGCGGCAGTGGTGTTGCCGGCAGCATCAAGGGCATCTGTCCTCTCACGGATTCTGTGACTCATACCCGCCATCTCAGCAATGCCGCCAGCATTGTCACTGATGGGTCCATAAGCATCTATAGCTAGACCAGTGGCGATGGTGCTAAGCATTCCAAGAGCAGCAACAGCAATACCATACATGGCAGCAAAGCTGAAACTAACAAAGATGCTGATTGCTATAGCAAAAATAGGAATAATTACAGACTTATATCCCAATGCGAGACCGAAAATAACATTTGTTGCAGCTCCAGTTCTGCAGGAATCAGCAACATCTTGCACCGGGCTGCATGAATTAGAAGATAAATGAATACATGTTTACACAAGAATGAAACTGTTTCAAAAAAAGAAACTTTAGATGTAACCTGTAAGCATTGCTGGTGTAGTACTCGGTCACAAAACCAATGATAAGTCCCGCCCAAAGACCGACACATACACACAAGAAAAGTTGCCTGCATACAAACGCGTATATAAACAGTTATTAATTCATGGGTCTGATAACAACAGTGCGTATATAAATGAACCAATAAGAAACTTTTGCTTACCAGTTATACACGACCTTCTGAACACCAAAATTAAATATTGTAAAGGATGTCGGGAGTGCAATGAAACTAACGATTGCAATACCAATAGTCATAAGAACAGTGGAGATGATAAGCTGTTTCTTCAATGCTGATTGGATTTCATCAACAACTTTGATTTCAAAGAAATCAGTTGCAAATAGTGTGGTTATCAAGCAGACAAGAATTCCAATAGAACTCACAAGCAATGGATAACACATTGCAGTGAAGTTGTGTTCAATTCCAAAAGAAGAAATGGAAGCAACAACAAGTGCAGCACATGATGATTCAGCATATGAGCCAAAAAGATCAGATCCCATTCCAGCAATGTCACCAACATTATCCCCAACGTTATCAGCAATCACCTATAACAAGTATATGAACCTTTAGAAACAAAAACTACGATGTAAAATCTACATAAAACTAGAGGTAACAATTTCCGCCATAACTAGTTAGCTTAAAGGGAACGGGGCCAAACAGGTCAAAAGTCACCTAAAGTGTACATTTTTTTTTAACGGCGATGGCCATCCAAGATGTTTACCTAGGGAAGGTTTGAACTTGGGTCTCTTGAGAGACCTAAAGTGTACATTTAATTTATAAAACTTCCTAAATCATTTTATTCAAAGAATTAGATTATTATTCAAATAGAATATTTTGTGTAATCGTATTGACACTATTTATCTACAAATTCTAGGAAAATGTGTATTGAGTCAACCCAACCCGACCATTTGCTTATGAATATGTAGTAGATTTGGAGTTATGTTTTTTCCAAAAAGGGGTAACATCAAGAAGTTAACTTAAAAAGACATGTCAAACAAAATGAAATTCGCCTAAAGTGTATTTTTTAATGTATAGAACCTACCTTTAATGTATAGAACAGCCTAAATCATTTTATTCAAAAACATAGATTATTACTGAAAGTTTGAAACAACATACTTTTTGTGGTTATTTTTGACACAATTTACAAAATTTGGACAAAATATGTTGTGGGTCAACCCAACATGGCTCTGCTCGTTTCGTCCCTTACTAAAATTTTTCCCATTTTGACTTGTAACCCAACCGGCCCAAACTTCCATTTTGCACCACTACGAAAATGATAAATATGAATTTCACTTACAGCTGGATTTCTAGGATCATCTTCTGGAATGTTCCTTTCAACCTTCCCAACAAGATCAGCACCAACATCAGCAGCCTTAGTATATATACCTCCACCAACTCTTCCAAACAGGGCCATTGAAGAACCGCCGAGTCCATAACCAGTTATAGCCTCAAAAAGTCCTTCCCAATCATCTCCATAATACAACTTAAAGACATTAATCGCAATGTACAGAACCAAAAGCCCGTTTGCAGCAAGAAGAAAGCCCATAACAGCACCAGACCTAAACGCAGTAACAAAAGCTTTACCGACACCTTTTCTAGCTTCTAGTGTCGTCCTTGCATTAGCATAAGTAGCTATTTTCATCCCAAGAAAACCCGAAATGATCGAGGTAATAGCCCCAAGCAAAAAGGCAATTGTACTGAAGGCAGCAGTTGCAAGTGCAGGTTTGCACATCATGGTAACATCATAGGTACACTTCTGGCTTTTGGTGCTGAAGCCCTCAACAGAGCCCAGGAAAAGAAAGATCAAGACTGCAAAAACCACCATGAAAATACCAACATACTGATACTCGGTAAACAAGAAGGAGGTTGCACCTGTTGTATTTGAAACAAACCAAAAACAAGTATCGAATTAGCAGAAAGCACAGTACTCACAATAGGATCACAAATCCAGTAATGAAAACAATTACATATTATCATTCAAACGAATTCATGAATGCATCTCCCGTAAACAATGAGAACACCTGCTGTTACAGAGATTGAGGCAAGTAAGTAAAAAGGATTACTAGTAGCAGAAAATAGGATCGGACAGTATATTATATAATACACCAGCACCATCTTATCGGTACACCAGCCTCAGTTCGAGCTGTATTACCTTTTATTCACCTACAATACTGGCCGTATGGGTGTGTTTTTCACTCATACCCATACGAGCCGTATGATATACAATATGAGCCGTATTACATTTTCTTCGCCAGTAATACAGGCTCATCTTATCGGTACACCAGCCTCAACTACAGGCCGTATTAGCTTTTTTCGCCTACAATACGGACTGTATTACCTTTTTTTCACCTACAATACGGGTCGTATGGGTGTGTTTTTCACTCATATGAGCAGTAATACATTTTCTTTCGCCTACAATACCAGCTCATCTTATCGATACACCAACCTCAATACTGGCCATATTACCTTCTTTTCACCTACAATACGGGGCGTATGGTATGGATGTCTCGACACGGGAGGTCTGGACCACTGTCTGCTTGACTTAGCATGATACAGCCCGTATTTGTGGTGGTGTCTGATTAGGGTGGTGTACCTGTATCAGATCCCATTAGGATCACTAATCATTTTCAAAAGATTTGTGTCATCACACATCAATGAATAACAATAACAGAAATAATACACCAAAAACTAACCATATACACTCAATTAGGTTTTAGTGACGCCATTAATCAAACTTTAAACCGATTTAATCAATCTAAACAGAAACACCTTCAATTTATCACCGTACGGATATTAATTTCAACGAAATCTATGAAACCTAAACCAATTTACACAATTCAATAAAACCTAGAACGCGAGATCTAACCTTCGGAGATTGCGTTCTGAATCTCGGCGCATTTAATGACGACGTTATGATCGTTAACTCCTTCCTCTTCTTCAATCAAGTAGTCATCGTAACCATTTTTGCCGTTGTTTGACGGCGGACCGTTACGGTCCGGTGTAAGCTTCACTCTAGAGACTAAAAACCATTGCACTAATGAGAAAATGATACCGATCACCGCGCACACCGGAATAATTATTTCCGTCGCGAGAGTTGACAGTAGAGCCGGAGCCATGGTGCCGGAAACCTAGAATCTAGCCGGATATTGGAAGAGAAGCAGCCGTAGGAGGGAGGAAGAGAATTTTGGGAGAGCATTGAAGGAGGAAGCGGCGAGAATTTATAGTAGGGAGAGAGAGAAAGAAGATAAGGTGGACACGTGAGCCTATTATCGGATTCGATCCCTAGGGTTCTTCGGTGCAGCCGCACCTTTAATCGGACGGTTGGATTTTGACGATCGGATTTGAGGGTAAACTTGATTTGGATACATTTGTGAGACAGGTTGAATATTTTTCCGTCCCATTAGTTTCTGCGGCATATAAATGAGTCCTAGCTCTTAGGTTGATGCATCTGGGTTTTACCCACGCCCATCCAGTGTTCGAGCATTGGCTCTCCCTCAAGCCCGGAAGAGGCCGTATTGGGTGGAATTTTTCCTTGGATGCTCTCCAACTCTGACGCCAAGTGGGCCCGGTTAAGACAACATATTGTCCGGAGTTGAACGAGACTCTCCCATGTGACGGGGGAGTGCGACGTCACAACATTCAATGTTCGGCGTTCAAAAAAAAAAGTGTTTTATTGACATGGACTCATTGCTTGAGGGTATTTTTTTAAAGAGTAAATTACGGATATCGTCCTTTATGTTTATACTATTTTTCACTGTATGTCTTTTAGCAAAAAAATTATCAACAATCATCTTTTATGTTTAAAACTATTGCACCTCTTGTCCTTTCTCCCAGACGTCGTTAATTTTTAACGTTAAAACCGGTCACGTGGACCCCAAGTGAGGGTAAAAGGGTCTGTTTCCCTTCCCTTTGATTTCCCCTCGTCTGCCCTCTTCATTTTTCACCCACACCACTGCTGGAAACCCTAGCTCAACGAGGAAGGAGGAGAACCAGATCTGAAGATGTAAAGCAACACAGTCGATTCAAGGAGTGATTAATCGATTTCGTGAATGAGTTGTGACGGTTTGGAGTTTCCGCTGGGGTTCCGATTCCATCTGAAGGACGAAGAATTGGTTATGCATTACTTATGTCGGAAATGCACATCTTAGCCTTTTTTTTGTTCCGATCATTGCCGAAATTGATCTCTATAAGTTCGATCCGTGGCAGCTTCCTGGTAATTTTGAATTTCTCTTAATCCTGTTTCTAATTTCTCGATTCGTTTTGCCCTAATTTGAAGAACATAGACTATGTTGTTAGCGATTTGGATTGTTTTGCCCCAATTCTCGATTTGTTTGGATTGATTTTGTTTATGGATTGATAAACACCGATGGATACTCAGATCTTCCCCCAGAAACCCCATTGTGGATACATGCCTTCCATCATCAGATAAGGAAACACCATTGTCGACGGAACCCTAGCTCGATGGGTATTATGGCGGCAGTGGTCGGCTGGTGGTGGTGCTTAGATCAGAGGAGGGGGTGGTGCGGTGGTCGACTGGTGGTGGTTAACGATGGTGGTGCTATGGAGGTAGTGGGCAGAGAGAGAGAGTTGAATGTAATTTACTCTTTTTCTTTATATATATTTGTGGGTAAAAAGACTAAAACATCCTCATGTGCAAGGCACATGACTGGAGTTAACTGAAAAACTTAATGTCCAAAACGCAACAAATTTAAACGTAAAGGATGATCTTTGAAATTTTTTGGGCTAAAGGACATACAGTGAAAAATAGTATAAACATAAAGGACGATTTCTATAATTTACTCTTTTTTAAAAGGGAAATCTAACTTATACGTCTCTTAGATTTAAAATATATAATTTTAAAAACTATAGTAAATTTAATTTTAGTAATTTAAGCTATTAGTTGTTGGTCGATAATAATCTATGCTGACGGTTACTTCAATATCATTTATAACTTTAATTTTTGTTGTCAAATACGATTCCATTCGCATAATTACCATATATTTACACTTGATTTCCAATTGATCTCACTTATAATCATCATTGTGAGCGAGACTGAATGCAAATCGAATATAAATATATGATGATTATATAAGTGCGATTGTACTTTGCAACGAAAATAAAAGTTATAAGTGTCACTGGTCAAATTTGATTTTAGTATTTCAAACTATTACGTGTTGGTCGATAATAATCTATACTGACAGTTACTTCAACATCATTTGCAACTTTTATTTATGTTAAAAACGATCTCATTCGCATAATTATCATATATTTACAGTTGATTTCTAGTCGATCTCACTTATAATCATCCTTGTGAGCGAAACTAAATGCAAATCAATTATAAATATATGATGATTATATGAGTACGATTATACTTAGCAAAAAAAAGTAAAAGTTATAAGTGTGACCGATGAAATAATGGGTGTTAGTTTGAATGATTAATGTTCAATTTGTGAAAAAAATATATTAAATTTTCATATTTTAAATTTATAAAATCGTCATGTTATTAAAATAATATAATTGAACTTTTCCTGTTTTATATTTACCATTCCTACCCCTCTTTTTCTAAAAGAAATATCCTTTGAATATATTCTTTGTTACCCTTTTTCTTTTGATAAACAAACTCAAGAAGTTAACACTTAACAGGTCCCGAACCTTAAACTTTTTTTAGAAATCTCTTTTCACGGTAATCATCTTATCTTGTTTAATCTGAAATATTTTTAAACAATTCCTCAAAAATTTTAAAATTAGAAGGTTTTACAGATAATATTAATATTCAAAAACTAATCCCCAAAATAAGTTTAGATTTCCTATATTTAAAAGAAATATTCAATAAGCAAAAACTAATCCTCAAAGTAAGTCTAGATCTCCCGTATTTAAAAGAGATCCGAAAGAGATAAAAACTCAAAAGATAAGTATTAGCGGTTAATAAAATTAAGAAAATAAACAAATAGATAATTATAGAAATTATTTAAATTTCAAACATTTTTGTAGTTGGATAAACAAAAGAGATTCAAAAGTGATAAAAACTCAAAAGATAAGTACAAGCAAATAATAAAACTAAGAAAATAAATAAATAGGTAATTACAAAAATTATTTAAATTTCAAACGCTTTGATGATTGAATAAACTTTAAATGCTTATTAGATGCTCCTCGGTCAAATATAGTTTCTAATTAAACAAACCATCTCAAAATGATTTGATATGGATATCGTTATAGTTTCTAAGTGCCATGTCATCGGTGGCAGATGTTCATTTCGGTCATGTCGTCTCATTCAAGTTGCATAATGGAAAAAGTGATGGCGTTAATGGATGGTCGTGATTCATCTTACCGTTTTTACGCCTGTGAACACCGCCCCCCTCTTAGTGAAATGGAGAGGGGCGTGAGGCAATTCATGGTGCAAGGGGGCAATGTCACAAATCAGCCATCTAATTAAATCCTTCGACTTCATTATTCTTTTTTATTTTTTTAATTAAATATTTAGTTTAATATTTAATTTGGTTTTTCTCAAACAACTAATGCTCGGTAATTATTTAAAAAAACGAAATACAAGGGCTTGTTTATTTTATTTTTTTGAACATACATGTATAAATTTTAACGAAAACGGAGTTTTTTTCAAAAAAAACTATTTTTCGTCACGTAAGTGGTTTTTTAATGAGGAGTAGTTTTTAATTTATTTAAGAATGTACTTTTTTTATTTTATAATTTAGATTTTTATTTATTAAAAATAAAATTTTAGTTAATAATTAAAAAATAAATGCGGGTGTGAAACCACTACGCACCTTAGTGATTCTGAGCAGTGATTGCCCCTGTGCTGATGTGGCAACGATGTGGCGTGGCGTGAAAGAGGGGGCGTGAAACCACTACGGATGACCTTACTCTAATTTGAGTTTATTTCTCAAAGAGTATTTCTTAAAGAGTAAATTACTGTTTGCGTCCCTGTGGTTTACACGATTTAAGACAATGCGTCCATAACACGAATTTTTAACGCTTTGAGTACATGTGGTATACAATCTGTAACACTCTGAGTCCCTAGACCTAACTTCGTTAAAAAATTCCGTTTAGTGAAATGTCCGTTGTACCCTTTTACTGTATAACAGTCTGCGTCCCTAGAAACATGTAATATCTGTTTGTGTCTCTGTCTGAGTCTCTGGACCTAATTCACCCGAAACTACTAGGGAGGCATTGTGTTAAATCGTGTAAACCACAGAGACGCAAACAGTAATTTACTCTAAAAGTTACATAATTAGATTTTAACCAAACCATTGAACCAAGCCATTTTGAATCACCACTTATTTGAAAGGAATTCATCAATACCATTGAACCAAGCCATTTTGAAGAAAAACATTCACGTCCTACGAATAATATAAATATATTGTAAGATTTATTATTTTTTCTATGTAAGGTTTTTAAGATGTGTAAAGATAAAGAAAATCTAATAAATGAAATAATTATGAAAAAAATAATGGAAACACGAATATATATCTACATATAAACCTGAAAATCATATTTAGATATTCAATATTCAAATGAAAACCTTTCATAAAATTTAAAAATAAAATATATAACTTCTTCATGCATTTATAAATTTACATGAAATATTATTAAGTGTTCGTTAAAAGATTATTGAAATAATATTGGCGAGAATAAATTAATATTATTTACTGTCTAAGAAAGGAATAAAAATTGTATGTGATATGAATGTATTGGAATGAGTTTTCTCTTAAGTAGTTAAGGTTTCAAATCCTATTATAATTAATTTGTCAAGATTAGTGTTTTATCTCGACATCCATGGCTTGCTCACATGGTAATATACATCTCTTAATCTTTTATGACATTAGCTTCTATGAAGTCAAATCACATTAACTAACAATTAAAACATTTTCAAATATGAGTGACACTAATGATATGCAATTTGTTTCCTTAATCCAGCGTGTATTTTAATATAGATTTAATCTAATTTTTATGAACATGTTCAATTCTTACTGTATGATTGACTAAATAATGAAAATTTGAAATGTTAATATCATATTCTCATTCATTCTTGTTTCATTGTGTCACGGTGTGGGAAATCAGCGCTATCCTCTAATTAAAACATGAGTAAATTACCGTTTGCGTCCCTCTAGTTTACACGATTTAATATAATGCGTCCATGTAGTTTACACGATTTAACACAATGCGTCCCTAGTAGTTTCGGGCGAATGTAGTAGTTTCGGGTGGGTTAGGTCCAGGGATTCAGACAAGGACGCAAACAGATATTACATGTTTCTAGGGACGCAGACTGTTATACAGTAAAAGGGTATAATGTACATTTCACCAGAATTTAAACGGAATTTTTTAACGAAGTTAGGTCCAGGGACTCAGAGTGTTACAGATTGTATACCACATATACTCAAAGCATTAAAAATCCGTGTTAGGGACGCATTGTGTTAATTCGTGTAAACCACAGGGACGCAAACGGTAATTTACTCTTTCTCAAAATTTGTGTGATGAGCTCATTTAGCATTCCAATCTATGATCATTTGAATAGTAAGAAATAATTGCATTTTAGGTGTTGAAATGTTGCTATTTTGTAAATTTTTGTTGGTTGTGCAAAGGTGGAGAAATGATGATATCGGTTAATCAAAAAACCTTAACCATAAATGTCGGTTAATATCGTTATCAGTTAATTCGGCTAGTGGTCTGGTTATCGGTTAATTTATGTTAACGGTGAAGGTTTGCTCACCCCTAATTCATGATAGAGTCCATGATGGGTATTTTTTAGAGATTTGTAAATGAGATAAACTTAGATGTTTATAAACAAATTAAACCATTTAGGAAATTTATAAAATAATTTAAAATGTTATAGAAGTATATAGAAATACCTGAAATGGTTGGTTGAAAGAGTCTTCCAACATGTATCATGTCTTGAACGTTACACGTTATAAGCTTTGAACAAACATCCAACCATGTGGGAAATTACATTAATTCTCAAGACACTGATGATACCTAGAGTTAATGAAAATATTTCAAAGTGAAGTGGTCAACATGATGTTTTCAAGTGTCAATTTTCACATAACTATGAATGGGGAAGTTTTTTTTTTTGAAGATGAGTCTTTGTCAACTACTGACAAAAGAACGTACACTTGTCATGGATCATCGTGTATGTGCTGCAAACATGTCGACGTCTTTAACAGGGGCGGCTCAACATATTTTGGGGGCTTAAAGCGAACATCAAAATTGTGGTTTTTTGTGAAAGTTTTCTAAATATATCAAAATTACTAAAATGTAAATTATGAAGCGTGAAAACGTATAATGTTAATACAAAAGTTGACAGATTATTATCTCTCTCTAAAAGCACAAAAGTTGTTAAATTATCACTTATATTTTTACGTTAAAATATATATTGAAGTAGTTTCTTCAATTTTTGGGGTCCTAAAGCGTTTTCTTTAGTTGCTTGTATTATAGAGCCACCCATGGTCCTTCAGATAGATTGTTAAAGCCTTTTTGTATTTCTTTTTCTATAACACAAAACTCAAAACAAATTGAAACCAAATGTTAGGCTCACAATGATAACAAAAAATATTTAAAGTATACTTAGAATTAGCTTTGATACACTCGTTAGATTTTAGTTGTTTGTTTATTTCGCAAATAATGCATGTTTGTTATTGATTTCAATAAGAATTATAAAATATGAAAGAACCTTGTGTGTGTCGTAAAGAGAGTATTCAAGCCTCCCCCTTCTATCGTGATCATCTACTCATGTTGTTCTTTTCTAGTACCTAAAATGGTATCAGAGCACAGTGATAAACTACTATCTAAAGATCATGGCTAAAGAGGTAAAAAAAAAAACACTCGAGCAGTGTATGAGGAAGCGACAATAAGAAGCATTTCATTAGATTATGTTTCGTTAATGTTACATCGGTTGTGTAGTTTTCAATCCTACATCAATAAATAAAAATTTTGTTATGTCTAGTTGTATGTAAAATGACTTGCAAAGTGCTATTGAAAAATAAATTACTAGTGCATACATAAAAACACACTTCTTATTTTGATGAAAATAAAATATAAACATGATATACAAATGCTAAGGATAAGTGTTCATATGTTCATATCTTGTATTCCCAAACCATCAACAATAACATCCAAACAATCAAATAAGCAAAGAAAACTAATAAAGAAATATTTGACAAAAGACACACGGTGAATGCATGTTGACCACACGGATCGACTGTGGCATGTATAGGCTAATCAAATAAGTTGAACTCCGCCTTTTCAAGCTCAACAGCCTACACATCTTTGGGTATAAATCAATCCATATTTGTATAAAATCAACCAAATTTTACAAAAAAAATTATTTAATCTCTTGAAAGAATCTTCTCTTAGAAATATGTTTTGAAAAGTTCAACCAACCTTGCAAAGATGTGTTGCTCTATTTAGGTAAGAAACTTATTACCTTGAATAAATAATTATTCCAAACCTTATGTGTGTCAAAGAGAGTATTTGATTACCACTTTACTCTCATCATTTGCTCATAATAATACCTACACTTACATCTTCCAATAAAATCAATATACACTTTTAAGATGTCCATATAGTATCAAATTCATTTTGTAACACACTTACATATTCCAATAAAATCAATATACACTTTTAAGATGTCCATATAGTATCAAATTCATTTTGTAACATATAAGGTATTACCTAAGAACTCATTTACTAACCTGGTTGGCATTTGCCATCGACCACCTTTAAACCTTTAACTTTCTTATAATTACCAACTAAACCTTCAATTTCCTAACATTTTTTATTTAATCCCCTGTACTATATATAATACATGCTTTAACATCATTACTTTTTTTAAAAACTCGTTTACTAACGACCGACCACCTTTAAACCTTTAACTTTCTTATAATTACCAACTAAACCCTCAATTTCCTAACATTTTTATTTAATCCCCTGTACTAATGCTTTAACCTCATTACTTTTTTTACTAAATTTTATTTTCTTCAATAATTTTCGTTCGTTAACATTATTTTTAAATTAAAATTCATTTTATCCAATAACTTTCGTTCATTAACATTTTTTTAAATCGTTAAATATATTTTTTAGGTATCGTTGGTTATATCGATTGACGGTAACGTGCTGATACCTAGAAGAATGAGACCGACACCGACTAAAGAACGTCGGTACCGTTGTATAATTGTCTTCGTTACTAAATTTTTTAACGAGTTTGTCGTTTCAAGGTTAAGTCTTGTTTACGTCGCAAAGTTAATTTTTTACGTTTTTTTATGCTTAATCACGTTAATGTGACCGTCTTGTTTAATAATAACCCTCCAACTTTCTTTATTTTCATATACTACCCCTCAACTTTCTAAATTTTATACGTATCCCTCAAATTTCTAAAATTTCAAGTTTACCCCTAGACAAATCTACTTCTTAAATTTCTAAACTCTCAAGTTTACCCATTAAATTTCGTTTCTTTTTTCTTTTACTTTTTTTTATATTCGTTTAATTTTTTCTATTTTTATTTTGTTTTTTCTTTAACGAATTTATCGTTTCAATGTTAACTTCTATTCGCGCCGCAACTTATCTATATTTTGATCTCCAGAACCGAGTCGTGGCAACTTCATACGTTTCTTTTATGTACTTAGTCACGTTATTGTCGTCGCCGCAACACGCGTAACGAGGTTAGCAAACACGTCGCATCGCGTTGGCTTTAATTATGTACTTAAACACGTTAATGTCACCGTACGGCCTCGCCGCAACACGCGGTCATATTTTCTAGTTATGATCAAATTTCTAGCCATTACACATATCCTTAGGGATAGATGTGCACAAATCGGGTATTCTCAAGAACCGGTTTTGGTTCCGGAACCGGTTCCGGTTCTTACCACTACGGGTAATTCAAGGCGGGTATTTCAAGAAACTATTTCCGGGTATTCGAAAAACTTAGTTAAACATATAAATATATTAATTAAACATATAAATAACTCGAAATCCGCTTCAACATAGTACCACAATGAACACACGAAAGACATTTTACATAACTCGAAATGAACAAAAAGACTCGGGTTTCTCGTTGTGGGAATAACTTCAACCACGTTTGGTTTGCTACTAGCCGAGGCGGAAGCGGTAGCCGATTCGGAAGCCATTTTTTTAGCGTTTTTTTTTTTAGATTTTGATCGTTTTCGAGTGTGGTAACTAAACCTAAACATCCACCAACTATTTATTATAAGTTAGGGCCATTAAAAGGTAAAAAAATGCCTAAAAAGAGGCTATAACGACTATATTACCGTTATAAAACGGTCAAAAAGGTTCCAACACGTTTTTCGGGAGAGAACTGGTTTTGGTAGAACCGGTTTTGGAGAGAACCGGTTTTGGGTAGAACCGGTTTCGGGCATTTTTAGAACCGGTTTTGACTAGAAATATTGGAATCTATTCAAACCATACGGGTAGGGTCGGTTCCGGTTCGGGTCCAGAAGAACCGGTTCCGATTCCTTAAACAGTTTCGGTTCCGGTTCTCTTTTTTTTTTCTCCCCTCTACTTAGGAATACACACTAAACAAACCTAGTTTTATAAATTTAGGATATCCTAAATGGACCACCCAAAAATGACTTATCTAATAATCTAACCCAATCAAACCGACGAGCTTGAGAGTTCAACCCTGTAACGGGTTTGTGGGCCCACCAAATGAATCATAGGATGCATAGAGTCGTGTGCAATAGATAACATTTTAATATGTCTTTCGCCAATTTGGTCCACCTACTTATCCACTTCCAAACAAATCGAGAATCTCATCGGTGGTTCGTAATTGGTAAACATCTTCACACTTACCTGCGTTTAAAAAAAATAAAAAGAAATATATTAATAAATGAATAATTTTATCTATCAAGTTTTCTTTATTCAACCCGTCTAATACACGAGTTTTCTAATTATAAAGTACTATTTATACTTTTGATTCTATGTTTATATTATTTTAAGCCAGTGACCTATTCGGAGCAGCCTTTTTCATTTCTTGATATAGAGGTAAGGTATGACCTCATATTATCCTTGTTAAATCTTACTTTATGAGTGAGATAATATAACATACAATTGATTGATTATATACTAATTTTTAGGCAAAATGTTTTTTATTATTATATAAAAGTATTTTATTTCCACAATCTTTCTCATCGCTTTTTTTTGTTTGAAAGAGAGCAAAATCTTCTTAGACAGCAGGTTGAACAAAAGAAATATTAAACAGTTAGTAATAAACCAAAAGATAGTTGAGAAAAAAATATTAAATTAAACAATAAAATAAATATTAAATTAAACAATAAAATAAATATTAATAAAAAAATATTAAATAGTTTGAGAAAAACAATCGAAAAAAAAAATTACACTCATATATTATGACTTACTTATTTATTAGATATACATACAAATTCTATAAGGTTTAGTTGATGTGAAATTTTTCATTTATTAGTTTTTATGAAGTATATATATGTTAGCGTTATTTGTTTTTGTCTTAACATTATACTATTTGTATGATACTATGTTTGTACCGTATAATCATAGATATAAATGAGACAGATGTGTGACAGAGAAGGACAACAGATCCGAATTCGTTTATTTAATTTTTAATTCAAGTAATAAAAATACCATACTTTACTGTTGATTACAGGTTGTTTATAAACCGTTGAAACTGACATCAAACCATCTAAATCGAAGCAAGTCGGTCGATTTGACCGGTTTAAGATCCAAACGGGTTGCTTACGATTTGATGGTTTAAAGGCTTGGTCTAGTTTGAAACTTGAAACCGGTTGTGTAATATTTCCAAGTCATTTAACTTTAATTCTTATCTTTAAATATGTAGTTATGTATATGTAATATAATCATGAAGCATCTTTATCTTTTTAAGAATTTTAATACAAACTAATGATACTGAATTCTTTAAAAAAACCAGTTCTAACCATTAAATTGCCAAAATTGGCTGATCCGGCGGACCCACCCAGCACGGTTTTATTTGTTGTTTCCTATAACATAGTTAGCGGGTCAACCTAAAATCTTCGTTAAAACCGGTCAAATTAAATCGTAAAGACCCTTGCAACGGAACGCTTACAAGAAAATAAACTATTAATATGATATGTTGCTCGCGTTGTATAAAGAACCCAATTTCAAAATTTACAACTAGTTTGCTTATCTATTCTATTCTATATAATAGGTTAGCACCCCGGGTACTAAACAAGTTGAATAAATAAAATATTAAATAGTTAGTAATAAATATTTAGAAATTATAAGTAGGAAAAAGAATCTTAGAAAGATTAAATAGCTGGCAATGAAGATTTTGAAATTATTAAAGGAATTAAAAGTAATATGAAAAAATAATCTTGAACTCACTGAATTATGACATGTAGCGTAACCAGTTACTTATTTATCAAGTATAGACGATTATATAAGAATGGAAAGATGACATAATAGCAAAAATGTCAAAATATATACACTTCCAAAACAAAAGAAATGCAATATATATGGTAATAATAAAATAACTATTGTAGGAGATAAAATTTGATGATAAAAATAATTAATTGATGATAAACAAAATTTTGAATTCAAAAATTTGTATATAAAAGTTGAAACAAATTATTAATCTAGTTAAAATAACGGAGTTGATTAAAATGTAAAAACAGTCTTGATGATATAATAACTATCCATAATACAATTTTATGTTTCAAAAATTGATAAGTAAAGTCAGAAACTATTATTTTTTTTAACGGCAAACGTTACTCATACTCTACTTTTATATCAATAAGCTTAAACTACTCCCTTGTCCAGGTTTGAACCTGAGACCTCCCCTCTAAGAGACATATGCCTCTACCAAGTGGGCTAGCCCCACATTGGCGTCAGAAATTATTACTATCCATAATTAATTTCATATTAAATTTATTTAGTTAAAAATATAATAACTATCCATAATTACATTTATATTAAATAACATTTATGATTCACTAGAGAGTGACATGTGTCTCCATATTTAATAGAGGAGATAGACGGGAAAATAAGGGTGAGCAGACACCAGAGAGTGACATTTGTCCCAGATTATTTTTATTTATTAGAATTTATAGATCTATAGATATATATAATCGTATTTTTATTTTTAATATATTATATTTTTATTTAATATACTTTAATCTTTCATCCTTTGATGTATTGTATATTTAGGGGCATTTACAAATGTAGCCCCTTCCTAATAATACAAATCTTCTACCTGCATAGGCCCATTTTACCTAAAGTGAGGCCCATACTATTTCCTTTAAGTATCAAAAGCCTAAAAGGGTCCACGAGGACCTGTGGACCACGAGTCGTATGAAAGAACATTTGAGTCTTTTTACACCTAAAAGACTGTTTATGGGTGCTCTAATGAAAGCAAATGAAAAATAACAAGTTTAACATTCCATTTATCATCAACTCATGATTACAAGAATATATAAGAATTAAGCTTCAACAGTTCTCATAAACAATATGGACAAGAATCCTTACAAAGATTACAGGTTCTCATCTATATTTAAAAGAAATCCAAAAAATGTAAATGATCTGAAATCTACATACCCTTACGTGTAAAAAGACTAAAATATCTTTATTTTAACAAAAAAGAAAATAGATAGTGTTAGTGGTCTGGTTTTAATTGAAACGAAAATAAACCACACTGACTCAAAAAGAATTAAAACTAGTGGACTAAAACCATTATTTAGACCAAACCAAAGGGCCTAAAACCAAAGTTTACTCAAAATAAAAATACGAAAGTTGATTTTAAGGTGGTTATGTTCAATAATTTGTTTATTTATACATGTTTAACTATAACTGAACCATAAAAATTAGTTAAAAGGATAATAAGCAAATCATCAGTTTCTCAATTGTTCCAGGATTCAATTTTTTGGCTTATGACTTGGTTATTAAATTATTTTCACCCTTATTGTCCACCACCTTTGTTCAACTTCTCTGTTAGTATTACTCATCGGAGTGGTTTTGCCACCACCACTCAACCCTGCCATTGTTGGCCAAACATTTTGATCAAAACCTCAAAATTTAATAATATACTGTTACGAAACAATTTGGTAATCAAGCTAAAGATCGATAAAAAAGAACACTTGAGAGAAGAAAGAGGGTACAACCCAATTCAATTCATCGATGTCTACTCCTCATACATGTTCCTCTATTTAACAACTCTATTACAATAACTATTTACAATTATAGTCCTCCCACTTCCTAACAATGACTCATAAGCCTTGTCACGTAACATATACGAACACTTTAAGTCTCCAAAATCAAATTCTAAACCTAAACAACTAATATTGACCCAAATTTGTGGAGGTCAAATTTTAAAGCACACCAAAAAGTAAATTTGAAAGCTTAGTGTTTGTTTTGATCAGCGAGTCGTGTTTGAGTGAATTAGTGCTTACATGTTTTGTCATATGGGAAACATGTACATTAAACAATTTATTAACAACATTAAATAATAACATTGTAGGGGCCATAACATAAGACTATTCGTAGTGGTAGCGTGGTGGTGTAGGCGTGGTGTCACCTCACCCACCACGGGCGTGAAACACCGCGCCGGGTGGGGGTGAGGGGGGGGGGTGAGAGTTGGGGCGTGGTGGTGTTCACGGGGTGAGAGCTTGCTTTTTGACCGTTGGGGACGAATTGAAAACAAAAAAGAGCCGTTGGCTCTTGGTCAAAATTAAAAAAAAAGGATTTTTTATTTAAATAATTTTAACCTATATATTACTTAACATAAACAACCAAATTTTTTACACAATCTTTCTTCTTCTCCTCTCTATTTTTTTAGAAAAATTACAAAGATGCTTCCATGGCAATTTGTAAACAACCCGAACCATTCGAACAACCCGAACCGCCTAAACAACCCGATGGGGGGGGGGGTACGTTCCACAACCCCCGTATCCGAACCCTTTGTTGACGTTTGCAAATTGGAGTCATTACCCGACTTCAAATCCTTCGACACTAGAATTTTTATCCGACTATATACAAGACTATGTAACACCCCAACCGTCACCCAACTTTGTACACGAGACTCAACCATCACCCGACATTGTACCCGAGACTCAACCGCCATCACAAAAAAAAAGAAACCACTACTTCCATACCCGAAGCGGGTACAGTTAAAGGGCGTTCCGAAAAGTAGTCACCGGATGAGGAGCTAGCTTTGGTGAAAGCATGGATAAACGTGACGGAGGTTCCAATCGTTGGTAATTTTTATAAACGTATTATTATTTTTAGTAATTTTTTTTATTATTAAATGTTATGTTATTTAATAAAATAGGAGGTAACCAAAAAGCCGATTTTTTTTGGAAAACAATATATGAACAATTTTGTGAAGCAATGGGCAATGGCGTATACGGTACGGAGGACATGGTAACCGGCAAGCGGAGGGATATCCGGTTGAAGGTTGGCAAGTTTTCTGGAAACTACAAAAATAAATTAAACAACCGCCGGAGTGGTCAAATTGACCTTGATATCTTTCAAGAAGCTTTAGAAACGTATAAACAAGATAATAATGGGACGGTGTTTAAAATGGGTCAACTTTGAGAACTATTGAGAAAGTGCACGAAGTTAGAACAAGTCCCGTTAATGGGACAATCATCGTCTAAACGATCAAAAACGTCATCCGGCAATGACGTTAGCCAATCTAATTTGGATAAGCGTAGCATTAACCTCGAGTTGGGCGACGAGCTTGAGTTTCCGGAAGAAGCCGCCCGCCCTATCGGAAGGGACAAAGCAAAACGAGCCGCATCATCGTCATCAACCCAAACCAACGAGTACAAGGAGAGTTTAGACCCTATCTCTGACCGGATGGGCAAGTTCAATGAGTTATCCGAGAGGAAGATCAAAATAAAGGAAGCAAAACAAAAGGCTAGCGATATGAAACTTTATTTCATGAATATCGATCATTTGTTCGGCGACGAGCGGCAAAAATTTCTTAAATTGAAGAAAAATATAATATGTAGTGTTGTAATTTTATTTTTTTATGGTGTTTTTTTAATATTATGTTATTTTTTTTAATATTATGTTGTTTTTTATTATTAAATGTTTTTAGTTTTACTTTATTTAATTAATTAAATTAAAAAACAATAATTATGTAATTATTACAAAACTTGCCACCCTCACCCCACCATTACACACCTGGGTGAAGGTGAGGGTGAGGGAAGCCAGTGTCTACGTGACGCCTACGTGGCACAGTGTCTACTCTCACATTCACCCTACCACTACACATAGTCAATAACAAGAGACATTTAATGAAGACGACCAGTCATTAAATGCCGAAGACGATGGAAGGGACCACGCCTTCATTAATGCAGAAGGACAAGAAACATTTAATGAAGACAGAAATAGTCACATCACCTGAAACAGGCGTGAGAACAATCAGTCAATAACAAGAGGAAGATCCTCTTTTCCAGTGGTTAAAATTCGTTAGGGGAGAAACCCCTAACAACCCAGCCGTCAAACAGTGAAAACATTCAATGTGTGATGGGAAGATTCCCGCCAAGAAATTCTTGATGGGTATATCACCTCTAATCGAGTAAGAAAGATAATGCAAGTAAGAAAAAACTCTCTCACTAATTACTCTCAATTATTTCCCCATTATCTTTTCTGTTTGTCTGAGCTTTTGGGTTGAACAACCGACTTTCCGATCCGATTCTTATCCTCACGTCGGAGGTTGGTCGCAGAGACACCCTCCGGGGTTCCCAGCGGTGAGACAAACAGTGGTTTTGTTTTGTAGGAAATATTCTAGTGACACCAGATAAGAGCGTTCTCTGTCCATCACCCAATTGTGTGGGGATTGGCTGCTACATTAACGCCATCCGTGGGGACCTTTGTGTCCAAAAAAAGCTTGAAGAACGCATATGAAACCGAAATATCAAAAGAAAGTACCCGATGATGAACACGGGAGGAAATGACTCGTCGGGGAGAAGGCCCGGGGAAAGGAATACCTCCCTTGCCTTGAGACACATCAATGGAGGACACATCAACCCCTGCCTCGCGAAACACAGGGACCAGTAGTGATCCCAACCCGTATTTGTCAGGGATGACAACGGACGAGGCCCCCCTCATAGAGGAGCGTGACGAAGAGGAAGAGAATGATGCGCGTGTTATAGATAAGGAGGCCTTTTCGATTACAGCAGAGTTTGTCAGACGAAACAGAGAGGAGCTAAAGGCTCAGTTGGAAGAGTTGGACATGCTAGTTGGGGCGCGAACCAAGCTGAAATTTAGAACCACTCTTGAAAGAAAAAACCCTCGGGAGAAACTGATGTAGTTAGGAAAACACAGCCGATGTGGTCATGGTCAATGACTAGGGCCGACCAAAACGAGAACTCAACAAAGGCTACATAGGTAGGGATCTTAGATTGGGAGAACCAGCTCGGGAAAAGTCAAGGCTCAGATGTAACGGAACTCCTGGCTCTTTGCTGACATATTTAGGGACGTAGAAAGGGCTGGCAGCGGGAGGACCAAACCTATAAGGTAACTCGAAATCCCTTTCAGATCCGTTACAAAGACCGTATATCATGCAATATCTCTAGTACCTCCCGGTTCACAAAAAGAATAGCAGAGGCACGCCTCCCGACGGGGTTGAACCTACCCTCCGACATAGAAAAGTATGATGGGACCAAAGACTCGGAGGACTATCTACATGTATTTCAGGGTGCTGGCCAAGTGGGACAATGGTCCATCCCTACTTGGTGCCATATGTTCCCACAAACCTTGACCGGGGCGGCCCGAATGTGGTTTGATAACCTACCCTAGGGGAGCATTGACAATTTCTAGGAACTGAAGGATAAGTTTCTACGGAACTTCAGTCAAAACAAGAAGGTGGTCAAAAACCCAATAGAAATACAACACATCCGCAGAAGGGATGAAGAAAAGGTCAAAGCCTTCATAGATAGATTTATAAAGGAGAGCATGCAAATACATGATGTCCCGAAGATGATGAAGATAACCAACTTTATGAATGGGGTAAGGAACACGAAACTTTGTGTAAAACTAGGGGAGGAGTTCCTTGAAACCTTTGATAGCCTCATGGACAAGGTCCGAGCTTTCATTAGAGGGAAGGATGCAGGGTCACAGGCGAGAGAGTGGGAGATAAAAATAAATCCCCCCACAGGGAGGGGGAAAACCAGACCCGCTCCACACAACAGTGCTAGGCTGAAATCTGTGCAAGAAAGGCCCGAACCCGGCTTCTCACCATACAGACCACAAAGAAGCAGGTACTCAAATGGCCCCATACCTAATCCTCATTACTCCCCACCCCCTTCGAAATGTTTCATACCTCTAACTAAAACCCTAAGCGAGGTCCTAACTATAGAAAGGTCAAAGTTACCTTTCGGGAAGCCCTTTCCCCACCAAAAAGGCAGCAACAACCATCTGAATGACTTCTGTGAGTATCACATGGCTAGAGGTCACAATACGGATGACTGCCTAAAAAGGAAATTGAAATGGATATGAGATCTAGAAAACTATCTCATCTCATTCAAGCTATATAACATCAAGGATCCTTAGGTCAGAGATGAAGGGGAAAGTTAAGACAGAACCCGAGGGCCTAGCGAATATGTAGATTAGCGAATATGTAGATTTGATACGTACAAGGGAAGAGACGTACAAGAAAGATCACAAGGAAGTTAAGATGAGGACGGAAGACACTACCCCATGGATGAAGACTCCCATCACCTTCCCCGCACTAAGTCACAATGAAGCCCAGGAAGCCCCACTCAACATATCTGCAAATCTAGTAAAACAAAGTTGCTAGGATACATGTAGATGGAGGGAGCAGATTAGAGGTGATGTATGAACATTGCTTCATAAGATCGAACAAGGACATAAGGGATTTGCCCGAGGAGGATAGTGTCCTCCTTGTTGGTTTCTTGGTGGACATGAGGTATCCTCTGATAAAGATAACGCTGCCATTCACAATAGGGGAGGGACGGAGAAACATAGCAGTCAGACTGACTTTTGTAGTGTGATGTGCGTGAACTATATAGGGGAGGGACGGAGAAACATGGCGGACGCAGAAGGAGAAAGGAACATGACTCACTACACCAAGCCGTCCATTGAAGGTTACGAGTCTAGTGTCGCCTAACCAGCCAATTTCGAAATAAAATCAAGTATCATTCACCTGGTGGAAACCTTTGCTCAGTTTAACAGTTTACCAGACGACGATCCTAATGCTCATATCGCGCGTTTCTTACGGATCTTTGCGACTTTCAAAATCCATAACTGTTCTGATGAAGCTATTAGACTTAGGCTCTTTCCATTTTCGCTCCGTGGCCGCGCCATGGAATGGTTAGATGCACTGCCACCTAGTACCATCACAACGTGGGCCGTGATGGCCGAGCAATTTCTGTTAAAATACTTTCCACCCGATAAAACTGCTATGTTAAGATCAAGTATCACCGGCTTTCGTCAAGATGACTATGAGTCACTTCACGCAGCTTGGGAGAGATACAAAAGCCTCTTGAGGAGATGCCCACATCACTGGCTCTATCTGTGGCTTCAATGTCAAACGTTCTATGACGCAATTTCAGGAGCACACAAGCAGGCCATCGACCAGTGCGCTGCAGGAGATTTCGGGGGAGCAACCCCAACTGAGGCATTCCAAGCATTGGAAAAAGCCGCCACCAAGAGTTTCGCCTACAATCCTTTGCGAGCCAGACCTACCAGAAGGGTATACATCACGTCGATTCCGACACTCTAGTTGCAGCTCAATTGGAAGCACTTACCAAAAAGTTTGAGCAAATGCAGACTGAACTCAAGAAAGCGCAGCTTCGATGCGGATTACAACACAAAACAAGCGAGTGTCAGCAAGCTATGGTAGTTGAAGAGGTTGACTATGTAGGAGGGCAAAACAACTCTTATGGGAACATTTACAACTCAAACTGGAGAAACAACTCTAACTTCAAAGAGGGGAACAATAATCAACAACCCCCAGGGTTCAAAAGGAGGCCGCCTTTCCAACAACAGTGTAATCCCCGAGAAATTTCCGGCTTTATCTTAGCTTGTCCGGCATTGTAACTTATCTAATGTAGAGAATACATTTATACCGTTCAATAAATTTCTTGAATTCTTTTATACACTCATATTTAATTTCATGATTTAAATTTATGATTATCTTAATAAATGAATATATACATTTATAATTATAATGATACAACTTATTACAAAAAAATATTAGAGTATAATTATTAATGAATAAGAAATTTATAATGAAAATGTAATTAACTTAAATAATTAATCTGAGTTATAATTTATAAATGAATTTATTACTTTATTAAAAAACTTATATAAATTTTTAAAGATTTATAAAATTTAAGTCTAAATTAAACTTTATAAAAAGTTAGAGTTTATTTTATAAAACCTTGAAACTTAAAACACAACTAAATGCATAAAATAATAAAACTTGAAAGTTTGAGGACCTAATTTGCAAATTCTGAAACTTTAAACTTAACTTAAAAACTAACTTAAGCTTGAAGTGAAAACCTTTAAAACTTCAGGGTCCAATCTGTAAATCCGAAACTTTGTTTCTTCTCCAAACCGACCTCAAGTTCGAAACTTGGAGAGGCCGGTTTTGGCTGACTTTCTTTGATCTCGTAAACGAGATAATGCCAAGCGTTCTGGAGACCGGCAACGTTTTCGTGGAAGCTAAGCGATTCACTTTCCCCCATTAATCGAACGATTATGGTCGTGAAGACAGGCAACTGGTAACCGTAACCCCCATTAAAAGTCATCTCCCGAATCGTTTCGTTTACGGCCAAATTGCCTATAAATAACGGCCAAAAAACCATCGACGACAAACACCTTGAACCTTCTACAACCTCAAACCGTCGCTAGCCGTTGCCGGAAACCCAGACCAGTCGAAGAAAGCCGTCGCGACATTTGCTCAATCGATCTCACGACATACGTAACGAACTAAGGTAAGAAATATATCAAACGAATCGTGCTGACCCAGGGGATGAAAGCCCCATGAAATCACGACCGGCTATTAGCCGGATTGGACGATTTGGGTGGCTAGGGTTTCGGCCGGTCCTTGGGGAAGAAGACGATTCGGAAAAGCGGGTTAAGTCAAAAGGGAACCGGCTTAGACCAAGGCATCATGCCCTGGTCTAACGGTTAAAGTGTGTGCGTGTGACTCGGTCGAGGTCACAGGTTCGAGCCCGGGGGAGGGCATTTTACCTGTTTTATTTTTTTTGCATTCCTTTTTACTTTTAAAAATTCCAGAAAAATCTTAAATAAATTTTACAAAAATTATAAAACCAGAAAACAATAAAATCTGAAATTTTTAGAATAACTTTTTATTTATTGTTACTTTTATATATAAACATTTAATAAATCTTCAATTTTATACTAACCTCTTTTTGTATTTGAAATCTTGAAACTTTGTGTTATTACTCCTAAATAAATATTTTATTTAGACGAATTTATCTCATAAATTAATTGGCAAGCATTATTAAAAATCTCTTAAACATAAAAATAAATAATTCAACAAAGGATGTTTATTTAAATACTTAAACAATTATGTTTAAAATAGATAATTATACAAAAACCTCTTTTATCCAAATTAAAGCCTAATTATCTTATAAATTCTTGGATAGGATTATCTTGTTATTATCTTTAAACTCCTGTAAAAATACCTAAATCTAATGTATAAATTATGGCATCTCAAATACCCCAACTACTATATATATTAAAGTTTAGCAAACCTTAAACAATCTTTTAATTTCAAAACTTAAACAAATTTATCTTCAAATCCCAGATCTTACTATCTAGTACAGTCTATCTCAATCCTAGAATCCCAATCTATCTTGTAGGTTTATTGTGAACAATTCTCACATTACCTACCCAGTTCCTCCAATACTCAATCATCTTTGACTTCATCCAGGTGAGTATTCATAGCCCCTTTTTACTGCATTTGTTTTGGGGTGAAACATGCATTAACTATCTTATCTACACGATTCTTTAACTTGATTCTTTGCTATGATCTACATGCTTTATATCTTTAACTATTTGGTGACCATTGCATGAATGCATGCCAGTACGTTCATTAACTTGTGTTGCAAGCCTAAGGCAGTACCTAACATGATCATTTATAGGGGAAACCGAAACTAAACTAAACTTACCACATAACCTTGGCGGGTTGTTGTTGGTGTGAACCATCATCATGGGTGTATCTCCCCATGTTGGATGTGAACTATTGTCATGGGTGTATCTCCCCATGTGAACTATAAAACTTCGGGTGTTATCTAACCCTTTTATCAAAACGGCAATCCGTGGGATTGTGGCAGCTATATTTCATTTACCAGGGTTGAACTGTACGCTTGGAGCCTTATGTGTTATTAGATATGCTTTAGATCTGTATTAGAATCTTTTGAATCGTAAACTTTATCTAAACTTTGGTATTGGTGTCAAAACCTATGTTGCTCACCAATTACTTGTAGTTGACTTTTACTCGCATGTTTCAGGTGCACCAGCTTAAGGTCCTTGCTGCTCACGTAGGACTTGGACCTAGAAATTAAACTGAAAATATATGTCATGTTAACTTTTGTCGTTTCATTGTTTTGTAACGGGTTATTTAATATGGAATAATAAATATCTTCGCATTAATTAGATGATCATGAGCTTTTGAACAACCGTGTCAGCCCCGGCGTTTAATCCGCCGCCGGTCGGGGTGTGACAAACAGAATGCACCTTTTCAACCCAAACAACCATTTCAAGGCCAAAGTAACAACAACCAAGTAAGCGGAGAGGCAAACGTGGATAGTCTGTTACAACAACTTCTAGCTAATACACAAACATCCAACAAATTGGTTGAGCAACAAAACCAGAGAAACGAATAGCGTTTCCAGAAACATGAAGTAGAAATGAGAAACCAAAAATCATCCATGCAGACCATTGAAAACCAAGTAGGGCAAATGGCACAACTTCTCTCAGAAAGGCACCAAGGGAGCCTTCCTAGCAACACTGTAGCCAATCCTAATGCACACGTGAAAGCCATCACGCTTAGGAGTGGCAGAACCACTGATGAGGTAGTAGCACCTGTTTCACAACAAACTGTTGAAGAAGAAGAATCCCTAATCGGAATACGTGAGATTCCAATTTCAACTGCTAAGAAATAACACAAGGATCCGACTCATACGTACGTTCCACCAATTCCATATCCAGGACGCCGGAAGAAGGATAAATTGGGAAGACAATATGTGTGACAATCCGGACTTTTAGAATTAACCTCGTTAGTAAAGGCAGTTAAATCTAAATCAAGTTAACTCAATTTCAAACCCTAGGGGTGGATTCTGTCAATATCTGAACTAAAACTGTTAGGGTTAAATCTGTAATTTAACCAAAGTTGATTTGGTTGACTCAGAATAGTCAAAATTGAAAGTTTCAAGTTCTGTTTGACTTTGTAAAGTCAAACTCGTGATAGTGAACTCAAATTCGAATCCAATAATCGATCACCATCTGATTTTGTAACGGATCAAGCGTATGCTCATCATTAACAGTCGTAACCGTCGGTTTAATCATCATCATTGTCAAAATTAAACAAATTAATGAGTAATAACTCATAACCGTCGACTTCATTGCCAAATGCCATCAAATTCATCTTTTCCGTATACCAATTTACGCGTTGAGTCTCTGCACACGATAGACGCAACTCTCTGGAGCTTTTGCACACATCAATCGGATCGGAGACGAGTCCGGAGTCATTGGAGATCAAGCACTCATCGCCGGAACTGAGTTTTAGCCGTGTCCCATCAATTCGGTATCCATTCTGGTAATTGATCCCATCTTTAGATTCGTATTAACCTGATAATCAAAAGCCCTTACCTAATTAGAGCCCTAACCTAATTAGGGTTCACATTATCGGATTTAACTCGATCGAATAGCTAGGGTTCATATTGTTTTCGTTTTAGTCGAACCCTAACAATTCGATATCGAATATAGAAATTGAGCACATCCTCAGAGTCGTCTCTACGTCTGGATTGAAAGCCCTATTAAATCCAGGGCTCATGTCATCGAATTTATCATGATCCGTAGTCTTGGGTTTGTTCTTGTTCAATTTGGGGTTTTTGATCTGGAACTCAATCAAAATAGAATTAAACCACATCAGTAGATTCGCAAGTCATTACTTGTTAAAAGCCCTATGATTTCAAAGCATTCTAACATTAAAACTGTTCAAGTGGATTTCATGTTCTTATTCTAGGGCTCGAATCTTAAAACCGAATTTGAACACACTTAAACTTGCGGCTTTTCGAATTAAAACCTATCACAGGTCCGAAATACTGTAAGGAACAAAACCCTTTTACCATTTTGGCTAGTCGCGACCGAATCTAGTGGGTTGGGACTGGGATTCGATTGTTGTGTGTATGGGAAGGAGACCACAGGAACCCGAATGTTAAAACCAATTTGTCTCGGGTTTGTTCGCGATACCCTAGCGGGCTTAGTTGGTTAGGACGTTTGAGTGTGGGGGAGGAGACCCGGGTTCGAGTCCCTCCACCCCCAATTATTTTTAAATCGATTTTTAATTACTATTTTTAATATAAAAATCATCCCACTAGTATTATAATAATATATTAAAGGGTTTTAACCCCGTAAATCACCCGTAGGCCCGGGTTTGTATTATAACCCATTTTTATTATTATTTCTCACTTTTAAAATAATATATTTATATTATTTTCAACCTCACGATCTCCATTAAAATAATATATTTTTATATTATTTTTGCCACGTTTATAAACTCTATGAAACGTTTCAAACTTATAAATAATATAATTATTTATATTATTCACCCTCAGTTTTATACTCGATTAAAAATAATATATTTATTATTTTTCCACACAAATGATTATTTAGATAGTACTACGAACCTAAAAATAATATATCAAATTATATTATTTTCCTAACTTTTGTAAACGACTTTAACGTACGAATGTATATTTATTTATTTATTATTCGTTATTAACGTACGACACGTAACGCTTTTCCCTTAATGATTATATTAATAAATTTATATAATTCTGTAGACACGTTCGTCTACTCTTAAATCTTTAAAAAGCGTTAAGATGTTCTAACTTCCGTGTCGTCGTCACAAATCCCGACTTGTCCCTAATTTATGTGTTTATAATTTTAGGGCATACGTAAGTCGTCTGAGACTTACACTCGTGGTTCCAACTTATCTCTTGTGTGATTCAATCCACTACTTAACCCAGGTGAGTTTTCACGGCCCCTTTTACTGTTTTAAACTGGGGGAGAAAACATGATGCAAACTTTTTTTTTGATTTTTGTACTTCATATTATATCACTTGTTATGACTATGCGTAAACGCTATCATGAAATTCCTCACATCGAACCGTTTAAATATGAGAATAGCGAGGTATGTTGGGTAGTACTACTGGGTTTGACAAACCTCACCAGCGTTAGTCGCGCTAACTCGATTGGATATCGAACAGGTGCAATATTGACCTAAACGTGCACCATGGTTGATAGACCTGGTGGGAGGCAATACAAACAGTCAGTTTACGGCTGCGAGAAACATGAACATGGGTTAGCTACCCGTTGGTATATATATGTTGATTGTACAATAAATCCGGTAAACGTTTATTTATACTGAAACCTGTGAACTCACCAACCTCGTGTTGACATCTTTTCTTACATGTTTTCTCAGGTCGCTAAGATAAGGCACAGGTGCACATTAGGACATGCATGAGATTCTTCAATTGATTGTTGTTTTATTAAATTGTTCGGACTATTTTGAATTGTGTTTGGTTTGGACTTTTGGACTTTTTGGGCGCGTGTGTTTTGCGCATTTACTTTTCTTTACGCTTCCGCATTAAACTCTGGTTTTTATGATATTTTCATTTGAGTCCCATGTAGAGTCGTTCAATGTAACTAATGACTGAGATCCTGGTTTGTCACTTCCCAAACGGTAAAACTTCGTTAGTTGAAATTGGGGGTGTGACAGATTGGTATCAGAGCCATTGGTTATAGAGAACTAGGATTGCATACTAGACTATAACCTCACACATTAGTTACATGTCTTAAACATTTGGATGTTTGGCACTTATATGTTATGTTACAGGAACATGTCGTCAACCCTACCACCATCACCTAAGGCATCTACCTTATCATCCCTGGAGCCCAAAAGGCGCTGGACTAGTTCTAGTGACAACTCGGTGGAACAGGGTGAACCAAGTAATGCACAAGCAAGGAACACGACACTTAATTGGAGTGCATATCCGAAGATGATCCAAAGGTGGATCGAGATGGGAAATGTTCCATCGCCTTATTTTGGTTCCACTTCCTCATCCTCTACTTTACCAAGATTGCCATGCACCATGGAGCAAGCTTTTGCAACTTTTGTGTTTATCATAACTAAGGAATTAAAGGAGATGAAGGAGTCCATTGATGAGATACCCGGCATTCTAGAGCGAGAGCCGCAAGTGGAAGAAAACAAGGTAGGAATTGAGCTTTTGACTGCTGAGCTAGAAGTGACGAATCAGGTCCATAACCTTTTAGTGGATCGGGTTACACATTTGGAGACGAGGGTGGACAACTCAGCGCATGATGTAGGAGGGATTCTGGAGAGAGTGACTCATCTGGAAGCTCAACTACAAGTAGCAGACCATGCTGCTGAAGGACTTCGAGAGATAGTGACCCACTTAGAAGCCCAACTGCAAGCAGCCCTATTTCCAGAGGACATTCCACTTTCGGACGACGAAGAGGAGCCTTTTGAGGCGGAGCCCTTTGAGGATGAGCCCTTGGAGGAGGAGCCACCCGAGGAGGAACCGGTGGAGATCGACGATGCACAGTCATACGTTTCTTCTAATGACGAGGATGCTTGATGATCCTTCTATTCTATCTTTCCTTTTTCATTCATGCTTCGTTTATGTTATTTCTCTTTTCAAACCTAGATGGGTAAGGTTGTTCCCATTCAATAAAAGCATGAGAAGTTTAATGTTTGAGTTATTTATTTTGTAGCCTTACAATTTATTTAATTTTCAAAATGTTAGATGTTGTATTTCCTTACTTGTACATAAATAATGTTTAATATGCGATATATTTCTCATTGTTTTGTATTTGTGAATGTGAAGAATCATGCCAGGAAGAGGACGTGGAGGTCGTGCTGGTGGCCGAGGTATCATCAACATGACAGCAGCTGAGCTGACGACACTAATCAATGATAGTGTGGCTGAGGCTCTAGCAGCACAGAACGCTGCAGGTAAATGCTATAACTAGTTGACTAGTGAAGTCAATTCATCTCCCAAAGCGCCTTTCCCAAGCTTTATAATCTCGATCCTATATTATGTTTCTAAATCCAGGTCAGCAGAATCAGCAACCAGCCTGCACCTTCAAAACATTTATGGACTGTAAGCCCCACACCTTTAGTGGAGCCGAAGGAGCCGTCGGACTACTCCGGTGGTTCGAAAAAGTAGAATCGGTGATTGCCATGTGCAACTTGTCACACCCCAACCGACGGCGAATTATACGTCGGGGCGGACGCGGTTGTTCAAGAAGCACAAGGTTGACTATTAAAGTTTAAATATTTCATTTATCATATTAAAAGGTTCAATACAAGGAATGTAAACAACAAAGCAAGAATACAATGTTTATTTGATAAGTATTCTAGGTCCAAAGCATCCTATGTTATCACAATAAAGTCTCATGTTGATGTACCTGAAACATGTGAAAGAATCTGTCAACTAAAAATAGTTTGTGAGATACAAAGGTTTTATCATAGTTTAACCAAGTTTGAAAAATATTACAATTCACTATACTTATGCATTCTATAGTGTAAGTATGAGAACATTGCATCTTAAACATTGTGCATATCAATCCTCCAACCAAGTTTAGGCATAACACGCAGGTTACCCTTATAAGTTTCAAGTTTAAAGTTTAAATTCAGTAACAATCACCAAGGGCTCCCCCCGAAGGGTCAATCAATCAAGGTGGATTGGTCAAATGCAATAGATCTATCATTGTTACTGTAGGCTTGATCAAAGTTAATGAATATGCTAGTTTTAAGTTTAATTAAAGCATGCAAGTCTCAAGTATAACATAAGAATAAACATCTAGTCATAGTTGTACAAGAATTGTATAAGTTTGAAGTTTGAACATGTTTCACCCCAAAAGAATGTAAATGAAAAAGGGGCTAAGTATACTCACTTGGATTGATGAAAGTGTATCCAACAAGATTAAGTATGGCAAGACTTTGAGGGAGAATCTCCTCACAAGAACCCTAAGAATACAAGTCTAAAGTTTCAAGTTTGATCCTATAAGTCTATGGCAAGATCTAGGATTCTAAGATTGACTAGGGTTCCAAATGGAAGACGAAAAAATGATTGGGTTTATAAAGTTTAGGTTAAAGTTTTAAATAGGGGTTTTGAAAGAATGTCATAAGACTTGAATATCAAAGTTTGATAAGTCTATAGTTTAGAATAATTATTAATTAAAATAATTATTTAAAAGTTTCACAATTTTTAATTACGCAAAATCGGTGAACAATAGCCAAATGTAGTTTTCTAAGTATTTATAAAGGAAGTTATAATAATAGTTAGGTAAAAGATTAAATAATTATTTAAAGTTTGACAATAATTATTTAAAGGATAAATAGTTATTAAAAGTTTATATTAATGATTTAAATAATAACTATTTTAAGAATAAAATAATTATTAAATAACCAGTGTTTAATGAATAAATAATGATTAAGAATTTAATAATAACTATTAATAAATAATTATTAAGGATTAAACAATTATCTACAAAAATAATTATTTTATTTAGTCGATATAAACCATTTAAGATTTATTAAAGTAGTTAAGCATTAAGCATTTATTAAATTATAAATAAACAATGTTTTATAATGGTTTTATAAGTTTAAAAATTTTGGAATCATAAGTTTAAGCATATATGTTTTAAATAGGAATTTCTTTTAAAGTTTATTTTTCGATTATAAGCTTTTAATTATTTTTAAAGTTTAAATAAAACCATGCGTTTATAAGGATGTCAATTAATGCTTCCTTTAAGTTTATAATTATAAAGTCTACAATTTTCCAAATGTTTTAAAGTTTCTATCTTTATTTTATAAAGTTTAAAAATTTATAAACATTTAGAAAAAAATAAAGTATAATTACTTTTCTTGGTTTAAATATATATATATATATATATATATATATATATATATAAATTAAGTTTCTGTTTTTTTTAAGGTTTATAAGTTTATAAAAGTATGTAAACAAATAAGTCTTAAATTAAATAGGTATACATTTTATAAACATGTAAAAGCTTATAAGTTTATGTTTTCTAATTAATATGTAAGTTTATAACTCATTTTCTGATTTTATAAAATCTATATAAGTTTTTTTATGAATTTTTAAAGTATTTTTATAGTTTTTAGGTATTTAATACTTATTTGAATAATTACTTATTATAAGTTTTAATTAAGTTTAAATTAATTAAAATAGTTTCAGAATCTAAAAGTATAAATAAAAGTCATTTTAAGTCTATAAAAATATCACAGATTTTATAAAAATAATTAAAATTTCAAGACTGTTTGGAAAAGGCTTAAAAAAAATGAAAACGCAAAACTCGGGTTGACCGGATTCGAACCCGGGCCACCCGAGTCACACACACACGCCTTAACCACCCAACTACGGGCCTCGTTAAGTTTAAACCCGAAAAATCAAATAAATAAGCAGTATCTCAAATCACGCCCAATTTCTTATGAACCCTAGAAACCAAGATCCAAAATACGAATTGATTAACCCTCTGTCATTGCGAATTGACAGAGGGCTTTTGTTCTTTGAATGAAAACGAAGGTTTTGGCTTTTCGAATTACCTGAATTGAAGTCGAGATGAGGGAGAACGGGTCTGGGTTATGGGTCGGCCGTCTTCGAGTTTGATCGAGCAATGCAGGTGAGAATCGATGGAATTTGGAGTATGAGTAGTTTGATAGTGATGTCGTCGAAGTGTTGCATGTAGTATTTATACTCAATTTTAGCTTTTAATGCTAAAACAGTTGGGGAGACGACGGATGAACGAGACGAGTTAAAATTTGAAATACGCGGGCGTTAAACTCGATATCGGCCATTGAATTCTCTTGGGTTACGGTCGCATGCCTGAGGCGAAGCCCGAGGTTCGTTGAATTTGGCCGTTTACGCGTTTTTGGATGATTCGGCTCAAAACCGGCCACTGTGGGGATCGAACCTGTGATCGATTCCTGGTTCGGGAGTTTGGTTGAATTGCACTTAGGCCCCTGGAGTTTGAAGTTTTATCATTTGAGTTTTTAGTTTAAAATGAGTTTCGATAATGGGCAGTTTTAGTCCCTGGACTTTATAAACAAATAAATATGTTTTATTTTTATAAAACTAAATAAGTTTGATAGGTTTCATTATTTTATAATTTTTATGAAGTTTAAGTTTATAGGTTTTAGTATATAAATATAAGTTTATTTATTATAATATCTATATAATTATAAACCAATGAAATTTTTTTTTTGGGATTTAACACGCGCAAAAAGGTCGGAAAAATTCGGGATATTACAGTCTCCCCTACTTTAGAAATTTCGTACTGAAATTAAAGTAGAAGGGTTTAGTTTAGGATTGGAATCTATGATACGTACACGTATAATGAGAAAGATACTTTATGTTCCCAAGTAAACCCTGGGTTACGTTTAGAGTTCTAAAGGGAAATTATCTATAGGAATAAGATTTCGCTTGAGTTTCTAAGTTTTCAAAGCGTATGGTTACCAAGAGCTTCCCTAAGAAGTATATAGTTTTATCGAAATATGTGAAGATTTGTTTTCAGAAATGTATTTGAGAGGATAACTGCTGAATTTCCATTCAAGGTTTAAAGTGAGATGCATCACTCAGAATGGATTCTATGATGGTTTAATGATTCGAGTTTGTAGTATAATATGTCTAAGGATTGCTACGGTACCTAAGTTCCGTGGCTACCTTTTTACGATAGGTCTTAGATCCTAGCACACGACAGAGTCTACTATGTCTTTCTATGCACTGATTTTCATACTTACGTGTGCACCCGTCAGTATTTAAATCGTCGCATAGTCCGCATAGGTCCTTTCGTTTGTGTGACACCCGACATCTCAGGTCAATATCCGTACACATTATAAACAAGTTTACGTTATAATTATTTTTGTGATTCATTTAATTTCACAAACAAGGACATTTTGGTCTAACAAAGACCGTACATGGTCTCATTTTATATTTTTGGTAATTCTAAGAGTTACCGGTTCACATACCAGTATAAACCGAATTTAATTACCCCTTAAAACTCTAATGGATGTTAATACCATTAATAATCTAATACTTAAATCTAATTATTAACACTCAATTCACTTTTTGACTTCTCGGCCGAAGTGCAGAGAAAACCATCCCCAATCTCACGTCCCATTTACCATATTTTCAAATTGACCCATACCATATCTGTGAGAAAACTCAGATATAACCCATACCCCTTTTCAATCAAAACTCTCACAAACCCTTTTATCTCTCATTTTCATACGGCAAATTTCTTCATTTCTTTTCAAAATCGAAGCCAAGTTTTAAAGCAAAACTTACCACAATTCGGTATTTTAAGGAGATTTCAAGTGTTTCTAAAGAAAGTTTAACAGAAGATTCAAGACTTTTCTTTGTTTTCTTTCATCATCTTCATCTCGGTTTTAAGGTAAAAACTCAATACTATCCACTTTATTTTCTTTAAAACCGTATCTAAGCATACAAAATATTCAATCGCGAATAAGATAACAAGAAAAGTGTGTCAAATTCAAGTTTTAAAACATTAATATGCAGGACTGATTCTGTCAAACAGAAGTCCAGTAATCGAAACTAGGAGTTTCGATACCTATATTCAATCGAAACAAGTAGTTTCGATACCTATACTCAATCGAAACTAGGAGTTTCGATACTAGTTGTTCAATCGAAACTAGGTAGTTTCGATACATATTGCTCAATCGAAACTAGGTTGTTTCGATAACACCTACTCAATCGAAACTAGGTTGTTTCGACACTCAAATACTCAATCGAAACTAGGTTGTTTCGATACCTGACTACTCAATCGAAACTAGGAAGTTTCGACACTCAATTGCCCAATCGAAACTAGGTAGTTTCGATACATGTGTCAGTCCCCTTTTGGGCAGTAACTAAGATCTGTTTTTATAACAAAACAAGTGTTGAATAACTAAGGAAATATTTAAACAAAAACGACCAGATTTACAAAGTTGGTGAACAATTTGCAATATAAGACGTTCGGTCTTAACACAATTTACCCTTGGTATCTAGGGTACGAATAGTCAAGGTTGACTACAACAAGTATCATACAAGTATACACAAACTCAAGGTGAGTTTCACGGCCCCTTTTTACTGTTTTTCTAATATTTGGGGGAAGAACATACTTCAACTATTTTATGGGATAACAAGAGAATAAGACACGACTTTATGTTTACATGGGATGAGAACAACACATTGGAGGCCGCTAAAGTCCCCTGGAACAACATAGTAACCATTAACTGTAGCCTAGGGTCCTATGAATAGTACTATGGAGAGTGACGTCTCCCGGTCATGGTTAGTCGCGCTAACCACAATCTGGAGGATTTATGGCCGCATAGAATCTGATAACGCTTATTAGGGGCTCACACATGTCATGGTTTGGTTACGCCTCATGTATGAACATATTATTTGTATTCCTAGCTAGTTTACAAATGGGTCAAACACTTCTTATTCTGTTTATCACATATAACTGGAACTATTTACGAACAATTGAATTTTTACAAAGAACAATTTGATTAAACCTGTGAACTCACCAACCTAGTGTTGACGATTTTAAGTATGTTTTTCAGGTAACTGAACGTGATTACAAGGTTAGCAATGTAGATTACATGCATGCACGATGGATACTACTCAAGGAGGATTTCCCTTGTATAACTCATTGAATTGAGTCATATTTGTGAAATCTTAACTTTTTGTAAACTCAGATTACATTTTTCTAATGTAAAACTTTAAATTTGTTTATGTATCCATTTATCATGTATGTGTTTGCGGTAATCATATGCTTTGGAAACCATGAACGTTGCGCCTCGCATTTCCGCCTTGGCGGGGTGTGACAGGACTTGGTATCAGAGCCATTGATTATAGTGAACTAGGAATCTAAATTGGAACCTAGTCTATAATCTAAATGACTCTCTAAAACGTTTTCATTGCATAAGCATTGCATAACCAGTCATTTTGTCATATGGATATTGTAGTCACAAGCATGTCGTCACATTCACATTCTGATCCCGTCTCCGACACTGAATCAAACGAGGAACTTTCCGCCTCACGTCCCAAAAATCGAGTACAAACCCGTAGTTCCACACCACCTAATGTCGCCTTGGGAGAACCGCCTATCGCCTACCGAAAGAAAAGCGGAGGACCAGTTAAGGTGCAAAGTGCTAGGAAGAAGGTTCGACTTCCGCGTAAGAGAAACCTTGCAGCCCGTGACCCGAAAGACTTGGAGACCGGTGAGGAACCATCTAGGAAACGACCCTGTTACCACCCTACCGTGGGAACTATCCGTTGGATGCCTAGTACCTTGGCACGATGGAGGGAGATGGAGAGCATCCCATCTACCTTTGAGCTCGGAGAGTCTTCCAACTCCCCAACACCCCTACCCCACACTGGGGAAGCCATGGAGCTCACAGTGCCTACCTTGGTAGCTCGCGTTCGTACACACGAAGAGCGTCTTGATGATCTCCTAGATGATATTCGGGCACATGGGGATGCAGCCATGCGCTTACGTCAAGGGCTCGGATCTCGAGTTCAGACTCTGGAGGACAGCACCCGAGACATACAGGGTGCCACAAACTATCTAGAGTTGAGAGCTGACATGGACTGGCAGTTCACTGTTACGGTCCGAGACATGGTGGAGGCGCTGGAAGAAAGGACGTTGGCTGCAGAGTTTGTGGCGAGAGCTAGCTTTGTCATGGCGGGACTCGCCATGATGATTGGATTGTACTCTCACTTCTTCTTTTAAACCTATTACGGGCGGGTTGTGCCCGTAGTACATTAAGTAGTTTAAAACGTTAGTACTGATGAGGTCATGTGAACCCATCCTTTTTGTATCCTTATCTTTTGGAACAATGTACTATGTATGTTTTGACTATGTATGTAATGGTTTATGTTGTAATGATGGTTGTTTGCGTTTGATGTTGTTGTATCCTTATGTCACGATCTATCATTATTTTTATATAATGTTGTTTCTTTTTAATTGATATGTTAGAAAGAACGTCATGACACCTAAGCATAGGACAACCCGTAACACTACTGGTGACAACAATGAGGCGATTTCCCCAAACGTGGAACAACTTATAGCACAGCGAGTAGCTGCTGCTATGGAGCAGTATGAAGCAAACCGAAACAGTGGAGGAGGAAACGGCAGTGGTACCGGCGGAGGAGGTGCAGGAGGTAGCGGTACAGCCGGAGGTTCTGGAGGTAATAGAATAAATAAGCCGTAACATCTAGTCATGATCCGAATTAATGATGTTATGACTTGTAATTCTACAGATGTTCCAAATAGAAAGTGCTCCTACAAGGCCTTTCTATCTTGCAAACCCCGTAACTTCAATGGCACCGAGGGTGCAGTTGGACTAATGAGATGGATAGAGAAGATGGAATCGGTGATTGATATTAGTGAATGCACCGCTGACTGCTTGGTGAAGTATTCTACATGCTCACTCACTGATAAAGCTTTAACGTGGTGGAATTCACAAGTAAAGACTTTGGGAAGGCAGAAAGCATATGAGTTGTCTTGGGAAGACCTAAAAGCCATGATGATCGAGGAATACTGTCCTCGAAATGAGTTGCAAAAGATCGAATCTGAAATGTGGAATTTACAAATGATAGGAGATGATGTTGCTGGCTACACTGACCGATTCAATGAGTTAGCAATCTTGGTTCCACACATGGTCACCCCGGAATACAAGAAAGTTGAAAGATACTTGTGGGGTCTCGCACCTCAAATCCGAAGTCTAGTGACTTCATCGAACCCTATGGATGCCAAGAGCGCCATAACTCTAGCTTTCAAGCTAAGGGATAATGCTGTACGTGATGGTTTGTTTGAGAAGAAGGAGACCGAAGAAGGGAGGTCTGGGGAAAAGAGGAAATGGTTTGGAAAACCAATTAATCAAAACAAGAATCAAACTTACAAGAGACCTGAAACTATGAAAGCCTTTGTCGCCAACACTGTGGAACAAAATGGATACCTTGGAGCACGACCAAGGTGTGACAATTGTGGATATCATCACAGTGGAAAGTTTACCCAATGTGGAAAATGTAAAAAGTATGGACATCTAGCCCATAACTGTAGGAGTAATGCGAACTCTAATAAGATAAGTCAAGTAGCAGGAAAAGTCAACCCAGGAACGGAAAGGATGAATCAGGGATGCTTTGAGTGTGGAGATCCAAAGCACTTCAGAAAAGACTGTCCAAAGTTGAAGAACCGAAACGACAATCAGGCCAGTGGAAGAGCATTTGTGATGGGAGCTGGTGACGCACGACAAGATCCGAACATTGTCACTGGTACGTTCCCGATAAATAACCACTATGCCTCTATACTTTTCGATACGGGTGCTGATATGAGTTTTGTGTCAAATGAATTTAAGTCCCTACTCGGTATTAAGCCCAGCAAACTAGAACAAAAGTATACAATTGAATTAGCGAACGGAAAATTAATTAATACCGGAGAAGTCATTCAAGGTTGTACCTTATGCCTTAAAAACCACACATTTAGTATAGATCTGTTACCTGTTGACTTAGGAAGCTTTGACGTTGTTATTGGCATGGATTGGTTGTCAAAGAATCATGCCGAGATTGTTTGTTTTGAGAAGATTGTCCAAATCCCACTCCCAAACGGAGAAGTTCTTTCGATTCAAGGTGAGAAGAGTGGAGTAACGTTAAGGATGGTAAACTTCATGAAAGCTCGTAAGTATCTACGTAAAGGCTATTACGTATTCCTGGCTCACGTCGTCTAGAAGAAACCCGAGGAACGTCGACTTGAGGATATACCAATCGTTAAGGATTATCCTGAAGTTTTTCCTGAAGACTTACCTGGTTTACCACCACCAAGGCAAGTTGAATTTCGAATCGATTTGGTACCAGGAGCCGCCCCTGTTGCGCGATCACCATATCGATTAGCACCTTCTGAAATGCAGGAATTATCAAATCAACTCCAAGAGTTGCTTGATAAAGGTTTCATAAGACCGAGTTTCTCGCCTTGGGGAGCTCCGGTCCTATTCGTAAAGAAAAAGGATGGAACCTTTAGGATGTGTATTGATTACCGAGAATTAAACAAGCTTACAATCAAAAACCGATACCCACTTCCTCGAATAGATGATTTGTTCGATCAACTACAAGGTTCTAGCTTCTATTCTAAGATCGATCTACGTTCAGGGTATCATCAACTAAGAATCCAAGAAGAAGATGTACCAAAGACAACATTTAGGATTCGTTACGGTCACTACGAGTTTCTAGTTATGCCATTTGGTTTGACGAACGCACCAGCTGTTTTCATGGATCTCATGAATCGCGTGTGCAAACCATACTTGGATAAATTCGTGATTGTGTTTATTGATGACATATTAATATATTCACGAACCAAGGAGGATCATGAGCATCATCTGAAATTAATCTTAGAACTACTCAGAAACGAAAAACTTTACGCTAAATTCTCTAAGTGTGAGTTTTGGATCCGAGAAGTGCATTTTCTTGGACATGTCATCAACAAGGAAGGAATTCACGTTGATCCATCAAAAATTGAAGCGATCAAAAACTGGGAAGCACCAAAGACTCCGACAGAAGTATGTCAATTTTTGGGTTTGGCCGGTTACTACAGACGATTCATTGAAAATTTTTCGAAAATAGCCCTACCTTTAACCACATTAACCCAGAAAGAAAAGAAGTATGATTGGAGTGATAAACAAGAGTCAGCTTTTCAATTACTGAAGCAGAAGCTGTGTAGTGCACCGATCTTATCCCTTCCTGAGGGAGTTGACGATTTTGTCGTATACTGCGATGCATCACACAAAGGACTTGGTTGTGTGTTAATGGAAAGAGACAAAGTCATCGCATATGCCTCACGACAACTAAAAGTGCACGAAAAGAACTATACGACCCATGACTTGGAATTGGGTGCAGTTGTGTTTGCACTCAAGATTTGGAGACATTACCTTTACGGTACAAGATGCACTATCTTTACTGATCACAAGAGTCTTCAACATATCTTTGATCAAAAGGAACTTAACATGAGACAACGTCGTTGGGTAGAACTACTAAACGACTATGATTGTGATATCAAGTACCATCCCGGAAAAGCCAATGTCGTAGCAGACGCTTTAAGTCGCAAAGAACGAGTTAAAACTCTTCGTGTTCGTGTCTTAGGATTGACAATTCATACGAATCTTACTACTCAAATCCGATTGGCACAACAAGAAGCACTTAAAGAAAAGAACATCCAAAATGAAGCACTACGTGGAATGATCAAACAATTGGAGTCTAAGTCAGATGATACATTTTACTTCATGGACAGAATTTGGGTGCCGAGTATCGGTAACTTACGAATGTTGGTTATGGACGAAGCCCACAAGTCCAAGTACTCCATTCACCCAGGTTCAGATAAGATGTATAAAGATCTAAAAGAATTATATTGGTGGCCCAATATGAAAGGAGATATTGCCACGTATGTCAGTAAGTGCTTAACGTGTTCAAAGGTAAAAGCCGAACATCAGAAACCGTCTGGTTTACTACAGCAACCAGAAATTCCCCAATGGAAATGGGAACAAATTTCTATGGATTTCATCACGAAATTACCCAAGACTTCCAATGGTTATGATACCATATGGGTAATTGTCGACCGTTTAACGAAATCTGCTCACTTTCTGCCAATGAAAGAAACTGACAAGACAGAGAAACTTACAAGACTCTATGTTAAAGAAATTGTGGCAAGACACGGAGTGCCAGTTTCTATTATCTCTGATAGAGACAGCAGATTCGTGTCTAGAATCTGGAAATCATTACAAGAATCCATGGGCACACGTCTTGACATGAGCACGGCATATCACCCACAAACAGATGGTCAAAGCGAAAGGACCATTCAAACTTTAGAGGATATGCTCCATGCGTGTGTAATTGATTTCGGAGGTAATTGGGATACTCATTTACCATTAGCAGAGTTTTCCTATAATAACAGCTACCACATGAGCATTAAAGCAGCTCCGTTTGAAGCTTTATATGGTCGTAAATGTCGCTCACCGTTATGTTGGGCGGAAGTTGGTGAAAAACAATTGACAGGCCCTGAGATTGTTCAGGAAACCACTGATAAGATCTTCAAAATTAAGGACCGTCTGAAAGCGGCCCGAGATAGACAGAAGAGCTATGCTGATAACAGACGAAAACCATTAGAATTTCAAATTGGTGACCGAGTAATGTTAAAAGTCTCACCATGGAAAGGCGTTGCGAGGTTTGGTAACCGTGGTAAGCTCAACCCTAGATACGTTGGACCGTTCGAAATACTGGCTAGGGTTGGCCCTGTAGCTTACAAGCTCAAGTTGCCACAAGAACTAAGCAATGTACATGATACGTTTCATGTATCAAATCTTAAGAAGTGTTTATCAGACGAGACGCTAATTATACCGCCTGATGAAATTCACATTGATGATAAACTTCACTTCATCGAGGAACCGATTGAGATTTCAGACTGGAAAATTCAAAAGCTGAGACGTAGTCGGATCAAACTGGTTAAAGTACGTTGGAACTCAAAACGTGGTCCTGAGTATACATGGGAACGAGAGGACCAAATGAAAACAAAATACCCATCCTTGTTTAAGGATACACCAGTTCAAGCTGACACGAATTGAATTTCGGGACGAAATTCTTTTAACAAGGGGAGAATGTGACACCCGACATTTCAGGTCAATATCCGTACACATTATAAACAAGTTTACATTATAATTATTTTTGTGATTCATTTAATTTCACAAACAAGGACATTTTGGTCTAACAAAGACCGTACATGGTCTCATTTTATATTTTTGGTAATTTTAGGAGTTACCGGTTCACATACCAGTATAAACCAAATTTAATTACCCCTTAAAACTCTAATGGATGTTAATACCATTAATAATCTAATACTTAAATCTAATTATTAACACTCAATTCACTTTTTGACTTCTCGGCCGAAGTGCAGAGAAAACCATCCCCAATCTCACGTCCCATTTACCATATTTTCAAATTGACCCATACCATATCTGTGAGAAAACTCAGATATAACCCATACCCCTTTTCAATCAAAACTCTCACAAACCCTTTTATCTCTCATTTTCATACGGCAAATTTCTTCATTTCTCTTCAAAATCGAAGCCAAGTTTTAAAGCAAAACTTACCACAATTCGGTATTTTAAGGAGATTTCAAGTGTTTCTAAAGAAAGTTTAACAGAAGATTCAAGACTTTTCTCTGTTTTCTTTCATCATCTTCATCTCGGTTTTAAGGTAAAAACTCAATACTATCCACTTTATTTTCTTTAAAACCGTATCTAAGCATACAAAATATTCAATCGCGAATAAGATAACAAGAAAAGTGTGTCAAATTCAAGTTTTAAAACATTAATATGCAGGACTGATTCTGTCAAACAGAAGTCCAGTAATCGAAACTAGGAGTTTCGATACCTATATTCAATTGAAACAAGTAGTTTCGATACCTATACTCAATCGAAACTAGGAGTTTCGATACTAGTTGTTCAATCGAAACTAGGTAGTTTCGATACATATTGCTCAATCAAAACTAGGTTGTTTCGATAACACCTACTCAATCGAAACTAGGTTGTTTCGACACTCAAATACTCAATCGAAACTAGGTTGTTTCGATACCTGACTACTCAATCGAAACTAGGAAGTTTCGACACTCAATTGCCCAATCGAAACTAGGTAGTTTCGATACCTGTGTCAGTCCCCTTTTGGGCAGTAACTAAGATCTGTTTTTATAACAAAACAAGTGTTGAATAACTAAGGAAATATTTAAACAAAAACGACCAGATTTACAAAGTTGGTGAACAATTTGCAATATATGACGTTCGGTCTTAACACAATTTACCCTTGGTATCTAGGGTACGAATAGTCAAGGTTGACTACAACAAGTATCATACAAGTATACACAAACTCAAGGTGAGTTTCACGGCCCCTTTTTACTGTTTTTCTAATATTTGGGGGAAGAACATACTTCAACTATTTTATGGGATAACAAGAGAATAAGACACGACTTTATGTTTACATGGGATGAGAACAACACATTGGAGGCCGCTAAAGTCCCCTAGAACAACATAGTAACCATTAACTGTAGCCTAGGGTCCTATGAATAGTACTATGGAGAGTGACGTCTCCCGGTCATGGTTAGTCGCGCTAACCACAATCTGGAGGATTTATGGCCGCATAGAATCTGATAACGCTTATTAGGGGCTCACACATGTCATGGTTTGGTTACGCCTCATGTATGAACATATTATTTGTATTCCTAGCTAGTTTACAAATGGGTCAAACACTTCTTATTCTGTTTATCACATATAACTGGAACTATTTACGAACAATCGAATTTTTACAAAGAACAATTTGATTAAACCTGTGAACTCACCAACCTAGTGTTGACGATTTTAAGTATGTTTTTCAGGTAACTGAACGTGATTACAAGGTTAGCAATGTAGATTACATGCATGCACGATAGATACTACTCAAGGAGGATTTCCCTTGTATAACTCATTGAATTGAGTCATATTTGTGAAATCTTAACTTTTTGTAAACTCAGATTACATTTTTGTAATGTAAAACTTTAAATTTGTTTATGTGTCCATTTATCATGTATGTGTTTGCGGTAATCATATGCTTTGGAAACCATGAACGTTGCGCCTCGCGTTTCCGCCTTGGCGGGGTGTGACAGTTTGTGTGTGGATCAAGAGAGAGTACAAGAATTTGCTTAGCTCGTGACTATTGTTTTCACGTAAGAGTGATTATCAATTAACGAATCCCTTAGAGAGAAAGGATGTGACAAGACGTAGAGGTTCAAAGTTTCCTCGTGTTTGAACAAGAGTACGTCAAACATTGAGTAGTTTAAAGTCTTACACTCTCCTCGTGTTTGAACAAGAATACGTCAAACGTTGAGGAGGTTAAAGTTTTACACGTTCATCGTGTTTGAACAAGAATACGTCAAACATTGTGTAGTTTAAAGTCTTTTAGTTTAACTTTCGTGAATAGAAGCGTACTATCACGTCTTGAGTATAAGGTGGTTACCTACATACTTTGGTGTTTAAGAGAGGTGTGGGAAAGTGTTTGAAATAGGGTTAACTGTTATACGTTCCCTTATCCTTATATAGAAGATTCGGGGTCGTTCAGGAGGTTAGGTGGATTCCGATGTTTGGTTTTGAATAGGAGACAAGGGAGGTACGCTGCTAAAGAGAGCAATGTCCCCCTTCATACTAGTATCAAGAATGAAGTTTTCTCGTGTTTTCAGTATGAACGTTTATCAAGTCGTATAAGGTTTAGTTAAGACGAACACAAAAAGTTTTCAAGACCAAGAATCCAAGTATGAATTTGAAGATAGGGTAAGTCAGTTGATTTCAAGTTTCAATATCGAAGTTAAGTTTTACATGACCTTTCGCTGTATATGCTTTCTTCGGTGGTTTAGAAGGTGTTTAGTTTTTTTTATACGAGTTCGAATGTTTGTATCTGCTTCCACATTACATGACAAGGTGTGTCTCTCTAGACTTAAATTTTTTGACTTTAATGATGTGTATACGTAAGTTTAAATGTTTTAGCAACGTGCATTTAAGTTTTTAATTCCCGTTGTGGTTTATGGCTAATCTTTTATGTGACAAGAGTTTGATGAGGAAAGTCTTTTAGTATATAAGGTAACGGGAAAAGTTTTGATAATGTTTATAATAGTATGTTTACAAATGATTTATCTTGTTTCATAAAAGAATGCGTAGTTCTCTTCTATTAAGATGTTAAAAAATAACGAGTTAGACAAGGATGAGTAGTATAAGTAGGAAAAAAATAGGCATGACTGTCAAGTGAAAAGTTGATCAAGTTTGGAAATGTTAAGTCTATATAAGAAGTAAGGGTCATGGTTGATTAGGGTAATGATTCGTAAGTCGTGTTGTTTTAAAAGAGTTCTTTTGAATTAGAAGGTTTGTTCAAGGTTTATTCTTCAATTATATGCGTCACTTAGGATTTTTATAGCTTAATGCCACGTTGTTAATTATCTCAGATACTAACGCGAGTTGCTTTTGACGAAAGTGTTTGGGTAGAAGTGTTAAGTTTGTAATGATAAAAGGAAAGTCAAGCTAGTAAGTGATAACAAGATGAAATTTCGAAATAACTTTCATTAAACGTTTCAAAATTGGGACTTCTAGCCCTTACATAAGACATTCGTCTTTTAAATGAAAAATTAAAATTTAAGAAAATAGAGGCTTCATGCACACCTTAGGTAACTCTCTACTAAGAAGCATACAAGTACTACAACAAGAACTGCTAGGGTTACCCGGATGGCAAACCTAGCCTTTGCTCTAGTGGCTTCGGTATGACCCTCAAGGATCTCCCTGTCTACCTCCAAGGTCGTGATCTTCTCTTCCTGGATCCATGTTTGGTTTGCCAGGTCGTCGATCCTTTGAGTCAACAGGTCATGTCGTACCCTATGCTCCATCTCTCGCCTCATGAATTCCGCGGTTCCCACGAACTGAGGAATGTCGTGTACCGGAATTCCCATTGCCACCGCAGGTGTCCCGGCATGCCTAGCCCTTGGGGTAGGGTTAGGTGCCAGATATGGATCCCTTGGTGAAGATGAGAAACGGCGGTGAAGATGAGGTGTTTGATAATGGTTTCTTGGTGGTGATGGTCTAGAGTTTCTGGCCCAGTTAGTGTCTAGGTCATTCCTGGTTCTAGCAGTATGGTAAGGGGTTGGCTGGTACACCGGTGACTCACTGCTCTCTTCGTGGTCGGACTCTCCTCTTGGATGGTACACTGGTGAAGAGTGTGAGTCTGAGTCCATTACCTAGCAAGAGAAAAGAATAGGAAGAAGTTTGTAAGTAAGTTGATTAAATATGTTAAAAGGTTTTCGTTCAAAATACTGAGTCATCACAGTAATATCTTAAGAAGGGTTTTTGTCTTGAAGTTGATGGGCTAACGAAGAGAATTCCCGAAAGAAGGGGTGGGTCACAAGGACTCACTTAAGTACCCTATTTCCCTAGCCAGAATTTCCTCATGAGCCTACAACTTCTTTCAGTTTTTGTCACCGTTATTTGGGTTTATGGTATCATGTCAGGGTTCATTGCGGGCTTAGAGTTCTTAAACGTGGAGTTTATCCATCCTTAGCAGGCTTCTTCTCTTACGGGGAAAAAAAATGGGTTACTAAATCCTTCGTTAATGTACTTTGGATTAAAAGGTGTTAAGTTTTGTTTACAAGAGACGGCGCTGTGTGTAAGTTTTAAGGACGTATGAAGGTTTTGAGATGTATAAAAGTGTAGCAAAAGTTTGAGTTAATTATCAAATGAAGCTTGGTTAAGTGATAAGAAGGTAAGGTAAAAACACAAGGGTTTTCTCCCAGGTGTCATGTTTATAAAATAATGAAGTTTGTAGGAAAATTTGTAGGGTAATACATAGTTTTAAGGGTTGTGTCACAAAGGTCATGAAGTTTATTGGGTAGTATCTATACAAGTATATGTTTTTAGTGTGATAACGTAAGAATTTTCTTGAAGGCAACTCCTTTGGGCTATGACGGGTAAGCATGTTGTTACGTGGCAATTCTTGAAGGGACATGACATAAGAATTATAGGGTAAAGGTTACAGAGGAAAGTTTGGAATCATGAAATTATGAAGTGTAAAGTATTTTAGATGATACTCATTCAGTGCACATCACTCAATAATGTTTAGAGAAATCATGCATTTCTATAAGCGGATACTCATCCCAAGAATTCCCAGGAAAGCATACGGGTCCAATGGTTGATTTGGATTTGTACGAAATGCTTTCCTTGACAGAATTTCCCATAATACAGGTATCCACCCTTCCGGTCCGCACAAGTTCTCATACATTGTTTAGAACTCAAATACTCTTGACGAGAGTTTGTTGGTGGATTAGACTTGAAGACTAAGAATATCTCCTCGATGTAGTAGACTCTTGTAACACGTAGGTAGATAGAACTATAGAGTTTCCAAGCGTACACGTATAAGATTTAAGGATAGAATGAGGAGGAAAATTTCCTAGTAAGGACATGAGATAACTCATGTTTGGGTCTCCTAAGTTATAGTCTAGGTCATGTGTTTAATAACCTAATTCCCTATAACCAAGGCTCTGATACAACTGCCCAGTGGCCAATCAGGTCAAGTTCGCCGCTGGAACTTTGGAGGGCCCGACTCTCACGTGGTGGAACGCTCAGGTCCAGATGTTGGGCCTAGTCATGGAAAATGGACTTCCATGGGAAGAGTTTAAGACGACGATGAAGGAGGAGTACTGTCCTCGGTATGAAATTCAGAAGTTGGAAGGAGAGTTCTGGAACCTGAAAATGAAGGGTTCTGAAATTGAGCTGTATACCACTCGCTCCCATGAGCTTGCTACCATGTGCCCACATATGGTGACTCCGGATTACAAGAGGATAGAACTGTACATTGGAGGCTTAGTGCCTCAGATTCAGAGTATGGTTACTTCATCCAACCCTACTACCATCCAGCAGATGATCAGACTAGCTCACAAGTTAACCGATCAGGCGGTGACTCAAGGGACTCTACCTCCGAGGGGTTCGGTCTCTAAATCCACCGACAATCATAAGTGCAAGTTTGATCACCACTCCAACACTCACTCCAACTCCAAAGGAACCCAGTTCTATCAATCCCAGCAGCAACAGCGAAAGTTTGAGCCTGCTAAGAACTTTAATCAAACGACCTCTTCAGGTCCGAGTCAAGGGGAATATGCTGGGAGACATCCCAAGTGCAACAAATGTGGCTATCACCACACCGGCACTTGTGATCGACAGCGTTGCCAACGATGTGGTAAGATGGGCCATGCTGCGAAAGACTGTAGGGTTGCACTTCCGAATAAACTACCATTTCGACTGCAAGGATTTACAAGAGTATGTTTTCAGTGCGGTAAGGAGGGACATATTCAGAGGGATTTTCCACAGTTAAAGAGGGGTGGTAATGGGAATGGAAATGGGAATGGTAACGGTAACGACAATAATCAGGGTAACAATGGTAACGGCAACAATAATCAAGGCAACAACAATGGTGGAAATAATGCCAATAATGGAGGGAATGGTGCGAAAGGATGAGCCTTTGTACTAGGATCTGGTGAAGCTCGATATGATCATAATGTGGTCACCGGTAAGTTTCTCTTAAATAATTACTTTGCTTATGTCCTTTTTGACACTGGTGCTGATAGGAGTTTTATATCTAAGAAACTTAGTGATATGATAAAAGGAACTCCAACTCTGTTAGAAGCTAAGTATATAATAGAGATAGCTGATGGCCAAATAATTGAAGCAACCCACATACTTAAGGGTTGTAAGCTTGAGCTGGCTAGTCATATACTTGATATCGACCTTATGCCGGTCACACTTGGTAGTTTTGATGTAATTGTGGGTATGGACTGGTTTTCTAAAAACCAAGTTGAAATAATCTGTCGTGAGAAAATTGTTCGCATTCCTCTTCCGAGTGGAGAAATCCTTTCCGTTCAGGGCGAAAAGGTTGGTGCAGTCGTGGGCATCATATCCTTTATGAAAGCACAAAAATGCCTTCGAAAAGGGCATACTGCTATTTTAGCTCTCGTTGCTGAGCAGCCATCAGAAGAGAAGAAGATTGATGATATTCCCATCGTTCGTGAATTTCTGGAAGTATTTCCCGAGGATTTGCCTGGTCTGCCACCACACCGTCAAGTTGAGTTTCAAATCGATCTAGCACCCGGAGCGGCGCCGATCGCTCGGGCACCTTACAGATTAGCACCTAGTGAATTACAAGATTTGTCCACTCAGTTACAGGAATTGTTGGATAAAGGTTTCATCCGACCTAGCTCATCGCCATGTGGAGCTCCAGTTCTGTTTGTCAAGAAGAAGGACGGGACTTTGCGTATGTGTATCGACTACCGTGAATTGAATAAAGTGACGATCAAGAACCGCTATCCTCTGCCTCGCATAGATGATCTCTTTGATCAACTCCAAGGATCAAGTTTCTATTCCAAGATAGATCTTAGGTCCGGTTACCATCAATTGAGAGTCCGAGATGAAGATATCTCTAAGACTGCTTTCAGGATAATGTACGGCCACTATGGATTTATGGTCATGCCTTTCGGATTAACCAACGCACCTGCGGTATTCATGGACCTCATGAACCGTGTGTGTAAACCATACCTTGATCAATTTGTCATCGTTTTCATCGATGACATCCTCATTTATTCCAAGAACAAGGAGGAACATGAGGAACATCTATGTTTAATCCTGGAATTACTTAAAAAGGAGCAGCTGTATGCTAAGTTTTCCAAGTGTGAATTCTGGATCCGGGAAGTTCAATTCTTAGGACATGTGGTTAACGAGAAGGGAATACATGTCGATCCATCAAAGATTGTAGCCATCAAGAATTGGGCAGCACCGACGACTCCGACTGAGGTGCGGCAATTTCTGGGATTGGTTGGTTATTACCGTCGATTCATCGAAGGATTTTCTAAGATTGCACAACCTCTCACTGCGTTAACTCAAAAGGGTAAAGCCTATAACTGGGGCGATAACCAAGAGTCAGCTTTCCAACACCTGAAGCAGAAACTTTGCAGTGCACCTATTCCAGCTCTCCCGGAGGGAACATATGATTTTGTGGTGTACTGTGATGCATCCATTCAAGGTTTGGGTTATGTGTTGATGCAACGAGAAAAAGTGATCGCATATGCTTCGCGTCAACTAAATATTCACGAGAAAAACTACACCACTCATGATCTAGAGTTGGGAGCCGTAGTTTTCGCACTTAAGATATGGAGACACTACTTGTACGGTACCAAGTGCACCATCTACACCGATCACAAGAGTGTTCAGCATATCTTCGAGCAGAAAGAGCTGAATATGAGACATCGTCGTTGGGTCGAGCTCTTGAATGACTATGACTGTGTGATCCGGTATCATCCGGGAAAAGCTAATGTTGTAGTTGATGCCCTAAGTCGAAAGGAAACCAAGCCCAAACGAGTTCGAGCATTACAGCTTACTATTCACCCCGGATTACCTGACAAAATCCGTAGTGCTCAACTTGAAGCCCTGAAAAAGGAGAACCTACCGCTGGAAGGTACGCACGGTATGTAAGCACAACTCGAGGTCAAATCTGACGGTATTCGCTACTTCGCTGAACGAAAATGGGTTCTAGTATTCAGAAACTTAAGGGAACTAGTCATGGATGAGGCTCATAAATCTCGTTACTCCATTCATCGAGGTTCCGACAAGATGTATCATGACCTAAAGTTGCTGTATTGGTGGCTAAAGATGAAGGCCGATATAGCCACCTATGTGAGCAAGTGCCTGATTTGCGCGAAGGTCAAAGTTGAATATCAAAAGCTTTCCGGTCTACTCCAGCAACCGGAGATTCCCATGTGGAAATGGGAGCAGATATCCATGGACTTTATCACAAAATTGCCACGAACTCCTACCGAATGTGATACCATTTGGGTAATCGTTGATCGTTTAACAAAGTCCGCTCACTTCTTAGCAATCAAGGAAACTGATAAGATGGAAAAACTTACTCGTATATACTTGAAAGAAGTAGTATCTAGGCACGGGGTGCCAATCTCTATCATTTTGGATCGTGATGCACGATTCACCTCTCGTTTCTGGCAATCGTTACATAAAGCTTTAGGCACGCGTCTAGATATGAGCACACCATACCATCCTCAAACTGATGGCCAGACAGAACGTACTATTCAAACTCTGGAGGACATGCTATGAGCTTGTGTGATTGATTTCGGTAACACTTGCGAGTCTCACCTACTGTTGGTGGAGTTCTCCTACAACAACAGTTATCACACTAGTATCAAGGCAGCTCCATTTGAAGCATTATATGGATGGAAATGCCATTCTCCTATTTGTTGGGCGGAAGTTAGGGATAGTCAACTTACAGGTCCTGAACTCGTACTTGAAACTTCTGAGAAAATCATTCAAATTAGAAAACGTATGGCAGCAGCTCGTGACAGTCAAAAGAGCTATGCCGATAAGCGTCGTAAACCGTTAGAATTTCAAGTAGGGGATATGGTCTTGTTAAAAGTCTCACCTTAGAAGGGTGTCATTCGTTTTGGGAAACGAGGCAAGCTAAATCCTCGTTATGTTGGACCATTCAAGATAGTGAAGAGAATCGAGCCAGTAGCGTATCAACTGGACCTACCAGAAGGACTTAGTGGTGTACACAACGTCTTTCAGGTCTCAAACTTAAAGAAATGTCTGGCAGACGAGTCACTCGCGGTTCCTCTTGAGGAACTACACATTGATGAACAGTTGCGTTTCATCGAAGAACCTGTCAAAATTATGGATAGGGAGGTCAAAACGCTTAAGCGTAGTAGAATCCCTATTGTCAGAGTCCGTTGGAACTCGAAACGTGGACCGGAATTCACGTTTGAACGTGAGGATCAGATGATGTGCAAGTATCCTCATCTGTTCAAGCACTCCACGTCAAATTCTTTCAACTAGGGGATGATGTGACATCCGAAAATTTTTTATTTATTTAATTTTCGGGACAAAAATTCTTTCAACTATGGGATGATGGGACAATCCGGACTTTTAGAATTAACCTCGTTAGTAAAGGCAGTTAAATCTAAATCAAGTTAACTCAATTTCAAACCCTGGGGGTCGATTCTGTCAATATCTGAACTAAAACTGTTAGGGTTAAATCTGTAATTTAACCAAAGTTGATTTGGTTGACTCAGAATAGTCAAAATTGAAAGTTTCAAGTTCTGTTTGACTTTGTAAAGTCAAACTCGTGATAGTGAACTCAAATTCGAATCCAATAATTGATCACTACATGATTTTGTAACGGATCAAGCGTATGCTCATCATTAACAGTTATAACCGTCGGTTTATTCATCATCATTGTCAAAATTAAACAAATTAATGAGTAATAACTCATAACCATCGACTTCATTGCCAAATTCCATCAAATTCATCTTTTCCGTATACCAATTTACGAGTTGAGTCTCTGCACACGATAGACGCAACTCTCTGGAGCTTTTGCACACATCAATCGGATCGGAGACGAGGCCAGAGTTATTGGAGATCAAGCACTCATCGCCGGAACTGAGTTTTAGCCGTGTCCCATCAATTCGGTATCCATTCTGGTAATTGATCCCATCATTAGATTCGTATTAACCTGATAATCAAAAGCCCTAACCTAATTAGGGTTCACATTGTCGGATTTAACTCGACCGAATAGCTAGGGTTCATATTGTTTTCGTTTTAGTCGAACCCTAACAATTCGATATCGAATATTGAAATTGAGCACATCCTCAGAGTCGTCTCTACGTCTGGATTGAAAGCCCTATGAAATCCAGGGCCCATGTCATCGAATTTATCATGATCCGTAGTCAAGGGTTTGTTCTTGTTCAATTTAGGGATTTTGATCTGGAACTCAATCAAAATGGAATTAAACCACATCAGTAGATTCGCAAGTCATTACTTGTTAAAAGCCCTATGATTTCAAAGCATTCTAACATCAAAACTGTTCAAGTGGATTTCATGTTCTTATTCTAGGGCTCGAATCTTAAAACCGAATTTAAACACACTTAAACTTGCGGCTTTTGGAATTAAAACCCATCCCATGTTCGAAATACTGTAAGGAACAAAACCCTTTTGCCATTTTGGCTAGTCGCGACCGGATCTAGTGGGTTGGGACTGGGATTCGATCGTTGTGTATGGGAGGGAGACCACAGGAACCCGAATGTTAACACCAATTTGTCTCGGGTTTGTTCGCGATACCCTAGCGGGCTCAGTTGGTTAGGACGTTTGAGTGTGGGGGAGGAGACCCGGGTTCGAGTCCCTCCACCCCCAATTATTTTTAAATCGATTTTTAATTACTATTTTTATTATAAAAATCTTCCCACTAGTATTATATTAATATATTAAAGCGTTTTAACCCCGTAAATCACCCGTATGCCCGAGTTTGTATTATAACCCATTTTTATTATTATTTCCCACTTTTAAAATAATATATTTATATTATTTTCAACCTCACAATCTCCATTAAAAATAATATATTTTTATGATATTTTTGCCACGTTTATAAACTCTATGAAACGTTTCAAACTTAAATAATATAATTATTTATATTATTCACCCTCAGTTTTATACTCGATTAAAAATAATATATTTATTATTTTTCCACACAAATGATTATTTAGATAGTACTACGAACCTAAAAATAATATATCAAATTATATTATTTTCCTAACTTTTATAAACGACTTTAATGTACGAATGTATTTATTTATTATTCTTTATTAACGTACGACACGTAACGCTTTTCCCTTAATGATTATATTAAGAAATTTATATAATTCTGTAGACACGTTCGTATACTCTTAAATCCTTAGATAGCGTTAAGATGTTCTAACTTCCGTGTCGTCGTCACAAATCCCGACTTGTCCCTAATTTATGTGTTTATAATTTTAGGGCATACGTAAGTCGTCTGAGACTTACACTCGTGGTTCCAACTTATCTCTTGTGTGATCCAATCCACTACTTAAACCAGGTGAGTTTTCACGACCCCTTTTACTGTTTTAAACTGGGGGAGAAAATATGATGCAAACTTTTTTTTTTGATTTTTTTACTTCATATTATATCACTTGTTATGACTATGCGTAAACTCTATCATGAAAGTCCTCACATCGAACCGTTTAAATATGTGAATAGCGAGGTATGTTGGGTAGTACTGCTGGGTTTTACAAACCTCACCCGCGTTAGTCGCGCTAACTCGATTGGATATCGAACGGGTGCAATATTGACCTAAACGTGTACCATGGTTGATAGACCTGGTGGGAGGCAATACAAACAGTCAGTTTACGGTTGTGAGCGTAATAGCAAACATGAACATGGGTTAGCTACCCGTTGGTATATATATGTTGATTGTACAATAAATCCGGTAAACGATTATTTATACTGAAACCTGTGAACTCACCAACCTCGTGTTGACCTCTTTTCTTACATGTTTTCTCAGGTCTCTAAGATAAGGCACAGGTGCACATTAGGACATGCATTGGATTCTTCTATTGATAGTTGTTTTATTAAATTGTTTGGACTATTTTGAATTGTGTTTGGTTTGGTCTTTTTGGGCGCGTGTGTTTTGCGCATTTACTTTTCTTTACGCTTCCGCATTAAACTCTGATTGTTATGATATCTTCATTTGAGTCCCATGTAGAGTCGTTCAATGTAACTAATGACTGAGATCCTGGTTTGTCACTTCCCAAACGGTAAAACTCCGTTAGTTGAAATTGGGGGTGTGACAATATGGGAAATTTCTGGGGCTTTTTAAACAATTGCATGTGAATTTTCCCTTCACAGAAGCTATTGCTCAAATGCCAAATTATGCAAAGTTTCTGAAAGGAGTCTTGACAAACAAAAAGAAGCTTGAAGAAATTATCACATGTGATATTAAATGAGGAGTGCTCAGCTGTCTTGCAAAACAAGTTACCTACAAAGATGACTGATCCTGGGAGCTTCACCATCCTTGCCTAATAGGCAATCTGTCAGTCTGCAATGCCTTAACCGACTGATGTCGTCCAGAAGGTCTATAAAATAAACTACTAAACCTAACCTAGACTCCTAAGTAATAAATGGAAAACCTACGAACTAGACCGCACTGATAGGAAAGTGTACCTATCGAGTGTAGCATAGCTTAATGGTAAACCGGAATATCAAACCCTAGAGACACTGAATACTAATACTAGACTCTGACTCGGACTAAAGATTGATAGCCTAAGGAATGCAATAAACAAAGGTCGACTCAACTATCAAGATCAAGAATAAGGTGAAATCAAGAATGGGAAAAATATCACCTAGGTCGGAATCCTACTTGCAAAGCACAACTTCTACCGGTTATGGAAACTATAATGGATCTGAGTTTCTAATGAAACAACTCTAGACAGCCTAGTGGATCCCTAATCACTCTCGGGGTGTCACCAACTAAGAAACCTACAGATGTAATAACTCACCAGATTGTTGGATCACTTCTCAGGTATTTCCAACTATGACCAAGTACCCTAATATACAGATTACCTCTCAGTCTCTCCGTCCACCAATACACTCAAAGAATGCACGGGGTAATCTCAAGATAACAACTCCGACACGAATAGCAACAATCAGTAGACACCTAATACCGGCTTCCTCTCAGATAGCTGACACTCGGATTCCTAATGACGAAGACGAAACGACTAATTCTCACCTCTCGGGTATTGAACTTGGATACACACTCAACCCTAATCAGTAATCAAAGACAATTCCTATGGCTGCTACGTCTAGCAAACCACCCTAATCACAAACCCTCAGATCTATGACCAAGATACGCTAATCAAACTGGCAGACAACCACAATAAACGCAAGGAATTGAAATCAAACACAAGATCAGATCAAAACATGCAATAACATCACAATTATCAACTCAAGATCTTTTACAAAATCATAAACCCATTAATTGAATCCAAAAACCGAATAAAAACTGAAACTTTAACAAGTATTCATCATGTGACCTAGGCAATATATAAGTTTTAGCCTAGAATCATTCTCAAAACATTCAAACAGAAGTAATAAGAACAAAACATGGTTTCAAACACAGAATTTAAACACAAAGATCGAATCTTGAAAACCTAGAACGCTCACATAACAAACCCGAAATCCAAAGCTTGAACCTTTAGCCTCAAAGCTACTTCCTACACCCAAAAATCGCCTTCTAACTCTCTCTCTCTGTGGACGGCAAGAAATCGAACTCCTCTCATAATGGGCATAAAAATCTATTTAAAATCGAAATCTAGGGTTTTGCGGAAATTAGGTCCCTCACGTACCGCGAAACATTTGGGTTGGGTTCCTCGCGTACCGCGAGGAACAAAATAGTCGCGACCCTTCTTGAGATTTCTCGCGTACCGCGAAGCTTTCTCTTATGGGTCTTCGCCTACCGCGAAGAGTTAAAATTTCCCATTTTTCACTTTTGAACCTTGGACTTTCTTATCTTGCTCGGTTTCTTCCTATATTCACTTGTAATTAACTCGAGCTCCTGAAATCACAACAAAGACTCAAATGTATATCAAAACGACTCAAAACAAACACAAAACTAATTAAAGACACACTAAAACAATGGAATAAATATGTGTGCTTTGCACTACATCAAATATCCCCACACTTAACCTTTTTTCATCCTCGAAAAAGTCTGCAAATGGAATCATAACTGGCATCTAACTAACAATACATAATTACCAATTATCAAAACATACTCACGCGTTAAAAAGCAATAATTAGTATTTCTGTCCAATTAAACGCACTCACCAACTTTCAAGCCCCCGTTACGTGTTCTAATATTACATTACCAAGCATATCAATCAATCTATTGGTCCCACACTTAAGAGCTACAGTTCCACCTAATCCCGTCTCACGGTCATGTTTAGGCACGGGTTAAACCGTATAGATTTCTCCCACCACGTTAAACTAAGATTCATAGTTTTTTAGAAATCAGATGAACTCATGAATGAATGGATGATAATGAGCATTAATAAGAAAATTAAACTTCATCTAGAGGTGTTTCAACCAAGTCACTATCCTGGAAGGTAACACATAGACTAAGTCATATCAATGAAGCACATAAGAATCAACCCAGTGGTGTTTCAATCAGGTTGGAACCTGACGTGTGACACGTAGGCGAAACTTAGATTTCAATTAAATAAGCTCAAGAATTATGGAATATGGATGCGGGCGCCACCAAACTCGGATTTATTCTCATAAAAAGAGAGTGGTATGCCAAGAAATTTCAAAAACCTCTAAATTTTAACTTAACGTGGTACTTATCACCCTATGTTGACAGTTTCAGTATTACCATTACTCTAAGATGAATACCCACAAGATATCATGAATTTAATTCAATTAATTCATAAACAACACAAACATGATATTTAAGCTCTACTAGTTGAATGGGTCTACCAAAACATCACTAATTAGACGCGTTTTCAATTATTTATATCATTTAAACTCACAAGTAGATCCAATTATACTATCATTTTCCAAGTATAAGCAGTTATTTCCAAGGACATTTTTCAAAATTTTTATTTTTTTTTTGTATTTTTGAATTTTTATAAACAAGACAAACTAGACTTCAATAAACACTCACATCCCCAAACTTGAAAGACACATTGTCCTCAATGTGAAGCAAAACACAACTAAAATAAAAATGCAAAAATAAAAGGAATAGACTTAGCTGGTAATGTAGCATGAATGGTCCAGCTCCATTCATCCTTATGTGCACCGTATAGCATTTCAGTCGCGGTTGCACAGACTGCCGGGTTTCCTTTACAAGATAAATAAGATGAGAATCAACCCCGCCCGAATGGAGATTGAGTACGGACGGAGCGATCAAAACCTGCACAATAAAACTCTAACAAACCCGCAACATTAAACTGACACAAGTTACAGACTCAAAGTAAAAATTAAAGATTCGACTGACTCACTAAGAACTTAAAGACTCAAGATAGATAGCATGCAGAGAAATATACTCAATGTGTGGCAAACACATAGACATGAAAGCCACAACAAGGTCGGTCATCGGTCACGAACGGTTTCAAATTCCCCATGGTAATGGTGAATGATGTTGATTATGATAGAGGATGGATGATGATGATAATGGATGAATGAATGATGGATAATGGATGGTGATGGTGGATGTGGAAAACCATGGAAAACAAGGGAACAAGGCAAAACCAGGGGGTCCCCGCGTACCGCGAGAAAACAAGCGGCCACTCCTCGCGTACCGCGGGGGAGTGGCATTTAAGCCGGCCCTTATTTCTATCCGTCGCGTACCGCGAGGAACAGGGGCATAATCTCTCGCGTACCGCGAGGGCCATATGGTGACAGAAAGTTTTGAGGGTTTTTGTACTTAGAAAATTTTTTACTATTCCAAGCGTAAAAACATATGTAAAAATACCTGGAACTTCATTCCCGACGATTTTCCTCGTCGAATCAAGCGCGAATTCCTGCAAAACATGACACAAACAAAAACACGCATACCAAAAAACACATAAAAAGACACGGACTCAAACCAAGTAATGCAAACAAACTCTACATCCCAGGGACTTTACCGGGATTCAAACAAGCCTATCAGGAGGTTTCTCCTTGATCCTAACCGGTACCGCCTTCATCCTACGCGGTCTACCGGTCCTCCAATTCAGTAACAAACTCATACTCCTATCAAACACTGAACTCATATTACATGTAGCACTCAAATCCATCCACCACAGCTTATACCTACCCGGTCCGAAGATAATATGACTCAAATAACCAAGTAGCTTATCACTCGTAAACCTCCCTCACTTGGGGTTTTCACTACCCTCACCCTAGATGAATCTCTTAACGCACGGGTTCTCTTACGGGGTGGCCTAGACCTAGGAACACTAGAACTAGGGTTCGGCTCAGCATCTCTCCCCTCAGAATGAATAACAAGGATGGATAAGGGCTTGGGTACGGGTATTTCTAACAGTGTGACCTCTAAGCCTTCCCTAGGATCATCAGGATACTCTACACTCTCCTCCAACTTCCCCACACTTGGGGTTTTTCCTATGATCTCATCAAATTCAGCTATTATCTCGAGCAGATCATCGGGTACCTCCTCGCCGTATTCATCCGGCTCATCTAACAATCTCTCCATCTCCAACGCCCATTCAGATATCTCTCCTAAGTTAGGGGCGGGTTCATCAATCTCTCTCTTTAGATCATAGTCCCGATGGTCACCTATGAAGGCATCAAGCATGCACACGGAGTGGCTATGCTCGCCAACATCCTCCACGGGTTTCATAGCATCGAAAGTAATAGACTCATCCCCCACACGAAGTGTGAGTTTCCCGCCGAATACATCAATCATTGCCTTGGCGGTCCATAGGAACGGGCGTCCTAGGATGAGTGGGAATTTTTCATCTACCTCCATATCTAGGATGACGAAATCTACGGGGAATACAAATTTACCGACTTTCACTAAAAGATTCTCCGCAATTTCCCGTGGATACTTGACTGAGCGGTCAGCCAAGGAAATGCTCATATGCGTCGGCTGCAGTTCACCTAGGTCTAGCTGCTTATAAACAGAATATGGCATTAGATTGATGCTAGCACCCAGATCATCCAACGCGTGGTTTAGATGCAAACCGCCAAACAGACACGGGATCGTGAACCGACCCGAATCCGCCATCTTCTCTGGCAGTTTGTTCTGCACCATAGCAGAACATTGCTCAGTAAGTGAGACTTCAGAGATCCCCCTAGCTTCTTCTTATTGGAAAGAATATCTTTGAGAAATTTTCCATACTTAGGCATGTGTTGAAGGACCTCTATAAACCGAAGATTGACCTTGAGTTGTTTAAACATATCAAGGAAGGTACCGTATTCCCTAGTATTCTTATATGGCAGTACGCGCGCTGGGTAAGGAATACGACTCAAGTCAACCCCGGGGGACTTCATCTCTACCCCCTTCTTCTTCTCCACTGCCCTCTCAGCAGGCTTCTCCATCTCTATCTCTTCATCCACCGGCTCTTCTTCTTCTACAACCGGTGGGGTTTCCTTCTCTTCTACCCTATGACTTCTTGTCGACACAGCTTTCGACTCAGACTCCTCTAGTATCCTAGCATCGATCTCAAAAAATAGAGCTCTCCAGTCTACCTTCTTCACTTCCTATACCGAAGGTATGCCATACTCGATGGAGTGGGAGTCATCCTCTACAACCTGTTTCTTCTCCACACTCCTAACTGACACGGCCATCACTGAAGCATTTGGGCCCAAAGATGGACCTCCTTGTCTACCCTTCAGGCTCTGAGCGATGTATCCTACTGTGCGTTACAAATCCTAGAATGCCGACTGCTGATTCTTCAATAGAGTGTCATGGCTATCCAGTCTTTGCCTCGTGTCCTTGTCTTGCTGGACTAAGTGGGCAAGCAGTTGTGCCTGATTCTTGAGCATCTCTTCGATCTTCCTTGTATTGACACTGCTTTCCGAGCTCACTCCAGCCTCTCCTCCTCCATACTGCTACTAGCGACCATTTAACCCAGGTGGGTTATTTCCAGATGTCCATCCCGAGCCATAAGTATTGTTGTTATTATACCCTCGGTTCTGGTACTGGTTTCCAGCATAGCTCACGTGCTCCTGATTATTTACGGGGCAATCTCGGGTGTCGTGGCCTCCTTAGCACACTTGACACCGCTGAGCACTGAGCTTCAGCTCCTTAATTTCGTTAGCCATTAAGGCGAGTGCAGCAGCCACGCTAGTCTTAGGAGTGACCTGATGCACACCTCTAGGAGAAGAGGTGGGTGCTCTAGCAATAGGAATGGAATTCCTAACAGAATGTGGATGCTGCTGTTCAGCTTGAGCGAAGCTCTCGAACATTTCCTGGCACTCATTAGGCTCGAGTCTCTCCATGATATGACCTCCCACGGCTGTGTTGAACATTTGTTGCTTCTCGAAGGTGAGGCCATTATAGAACTTCTCCACTAGCGTCCAGTCGGATAGACCGTGCTGAGGACATCGGCTCAATAGCATGTTGAACCGCTCCCAGGCCATGCGATAAGGCTCGTCAGGGTCCATCCAGAACGAATGGATTTGGTCCCGAAGGCGGACGGCCCTGGAAGGTGGATAGTACTTCTTGTAGAATTTGGCTTGAAGATCCTCCCATGTGGTGATAGAATTGTCGGGAAGGGTGTCAAGCCAAGTAGATGCGCGACCAGCGAACGAGAATGGGAAGAGACGCAAGTAGATAGCGTCCTTAGACACACCCGTGATATTGAATGTATCACATATCCGTGTGAAGCGGGACAAATGTCCGGGTGCATCCTCATCCTCAAGGCCATGAAATTGGGTGGCATGAGTGATCGTGCTCATGACATGTGACGGGATCTGCCATGTATTGGTGTTAGGAATGGCGGGGCGTGTGATCGAAGATCTAGCCCCAGTGACCCCTTCACTGGCCCTCTGGTGCACGGTACGTCTCGCTGGTGGGTCAGCGCCGCCCATGGTAGGAAATGGGAGTGGGCTAGTAGAACGTACCTGGGATTTGCACAGCTTCTTTAAACGCTCCCGAAAGTCACGGGTGCGCTCGTGTAGCTCTCGTTCAGGCTCTAATAAAGCAGAATATGGTGGTGATCCCTATGAACGAGTGTGGTGCATAAACTGACACAAGACTAAAAGAAAACAAATAAAGACTCAAAAACATAAGGACTCGATCCTATTTTAGACACTCGGATAGCACGTAGGACAAGCACAGAAGACACACAAGACTCAAAAGAAAAAGAAAATAAAATAAACCAAAAATCAAACAAAGAACTAGTCAAATTCAGTATTGCTATTGCCAAGTGTCCCCAGCAACTGTGCCAAAAACTTGATGTCATCCACACGGTCTATAAAATAAACTTCTAAACCTAACATAGACTCCTAACTAATAAATGGAAAACCTATGAACTAGACCGCACTGACATGCAAATGTACCTATCGAGTGTAGCACAACTTAGTGGTAAACCGGAATTTCGAACCCTAGAGACACTGAATACTAATACTAGACTCTGACTCGGACTAAAGTTTGATTTGGTTTGGGGGGTTTACTACACTACTAAATTAACTAAGGAATGCAATAAACAAAGGTCGACTCAACTATCAAGATCAAGAATAAGGTGAAATCAAGAATGGGAAAAATATCACCTAGGTCGGAATCCTACTTGCAAAGCACAACTTCTACCGGTTATGAAAACTATAATGGATCTGGGTTTCTAATGAAACAACTCTAGACAGCCTCGTTGATCCCTAATCACTCTCAGGGTGTCACTAACTAAGGAACCTACAGATGTAATAACTCACCATATTGTTGGATCACTTCTCAGGTATTTCAAACTATGACCAAATACCCTAATAGACAGATTACCTCTCAGTTTCTCTGTCCACCATTACACTCAAAGAATGCACAGGGTAATCTCAAGATAACAACTATGACACGAATAGCAACAATCACTAGACACCTAACACCGGCTTCCTCTCAGACAGCTGACACTCAGATTCCTAATGACGAAGACTAAACGACTAATTCTCACCTCTCGGGTATTGAACAAGGATACACACTCAACCCTAATCAGTAATTGAATACAAGTCCTATGGCTGCTACGTCTAGCAAATCACCCTAATCACAAACCCTCAGATCTATGACCAAGATACGCTAATCAAACTGGCAGACAACCACAATCAACGCAAGGAATTGAAATCAAACACAAGATTAGATCTAAACATGCAATAACATCACAGTTATCAACTCAAGATCTTTTACAAAATCATAAACTCATTAATTAAATCCAAAAACCGAATAAAAACTGAAACTTTAACAAGTATTCATCATGTGACCTAGGCAATATATAAGTTTTAGCCTAGAATCATTCTCAAAACATTCAAACAGAAGTAATAAGAACAAAACATGGTTTCAAACACAGAATTTAAACACAAAGATCGAATCTTGAAAACCTAGAACGCTCACATAACGAACCCGGAATCCAAAGCTTGAACCTTTAGCCTCAAAGCTACTTTCTACACCCAAAAATCTCCTTCTAACTCTTTCTCTGGACGGCAAGAAATCGAACTCCTCTCATAATGGGCATAAAAATCTATTTAAAATCGAAATCTAGGGTTTTGCAAAAATTAGGTCCCTCGCGTACCGCGAAACATTTGGGTTGGGTTCCTCGCGTACCGCGAGGAACAAATTAGTCGCAACCCTTCCTGAGATTTCTTGCGTACCGCGAAGCTTTCTCTTCTGAGTCTTTGCATACCGCGAAGAGTTAAACTTTCCCATTTTTCACTTTTGAACCTTGGACTTTCTTCTCTTGCTCGGTTTCTTCGTATATTCACTTGTAATTAAATCGAGCTCCTGAAATCACAACAAAGTCTCAAATGTATATCAAAACAACTCAAAACAAACACAAAACTAATTAAATACGCACTAAAATAATGGAATAAAGATATGTGCTTTGCACTACATCACCGACTTAGGAGCAATCATAAATATAATGTCGTACGCAGTTCTCGAGAAACTGGAATTGGGAGAACCCAAACCAACTCGTGTGAGCATCCATTTAGACGACCGCTCACTAAAGTACCCCCGAGGCATAGTTGAAAACATGTTGGTTAAGATCGACAACTTCGTATTTCCTATTGATTTTGTAATCTTGGATATAGACGAGGACAAAAATGTTCCCCTCATTTTAGGCCGACCTTTCCTAGCCACAGCTAAGTCTCTCATCGAAGTTTGCACACGTAAACTTACATTGAGGGTGGACAATGAGGAAACCACCTTTGACATCGGACGATCAATGAAACACCCGCAGCATCACGGATTCGCTCTATTTCATTGACGTCTGTGACTCTATAGTGAGTTGTCATCTGCGTGAAACTAGAGAAGAAAAAGCATGCAACACACAGCTGATTGAGGAGGTTACACTTGATGACGGTTGCACGCAGGAGGAAATCAAGCATTTATAAATTCAAGAAAGTTCTATCTGTCAGCAAGCCTATGAGGTCATCGACCGAGACTCAGAACCTAAAGCAAAACCTTATGTCGAGGAATCGCCTGTTCTGGATCTAAAATAGCTTCCATCACATCTTGAGTACACCTTCCTGGAAGACAAATCTCAACTTCCCATCATCATCTCGTCCAGTTTAACAGACGATGAAAAAGCTAAACTGCTTGAAGTTCTTAAGGCACACAAAAAGGCCATAGCTTGGAAGATAATGGGCATTAAAGGAATCGATCCATCCTTTTGCACCCATAAAATTTTAATTGAAGATGACTTCCGGTCGGTCGTTCAGCATAAGAGACGCCTGAACACCAGTATGCAAGAGTTGGTGAAGAAAGAAGTCATAAAACTGCTAGATGCCAGTTTGATCTACCCGATTTTTGACTCACCATGGGTGAGTCCCGTTTAGGTTGTTCCAAAGAAAGGAGGGATGACGATGGTAACCAATGATAAGAATGAACTTATTCCCACCCGTACTGTAACCGGATGGAGGGTCTGTATCGACTACCAGAAGTTAAATGACGCCTTCAGGAAGAATCATTTCTCAGTTCCTTTTATTGATTAAATGCTCGAGAGATTATCCGGAATAATGTTTCACTGCTTCCTAGACGGTTTCTCAGGGTATTTTCAGATTCCCATCGCTCCTTAAGACCAGGAAAAGATAACGTTCACATGTCCCTATGGAACATTCGCCTACCGACACATGCCATTCGGGTTATGCAATGCACCAGCCACTTTTTAAAGGTGTATGGTAGCCATATTTCATGACATGATTGAAGATTCCATGGAAGTGTTAATGGACGACTTCTCCAATTTTGGTAACTCTTTTGAACACTGTCTAAGCAATCTACAGAAAATGTTGGCCAGATGTGAAGATGCCAACCTTGTTCTGAATTGGGAAAAATGTCACTTCATGGTGACAGAAGAAATAGTACTAGGACACAAGATTTCGCAAGCGGTGTTAGAAGTTGACCGATCAAAGATAGACACCATATGAAAGCTTCCACCCCTTACTTCTGTGAAATCCATAAGAAGCTTCATAGGTCACGCCGGTTTCTACCGGCAATTCATCAAAGACTTTTCTAAAATAGCTCGTCCTATGACCCAGCTCCTGGAAAAAGATGACGCTTTCGTATTCTCTGACGAATGTCTTAATGCATTCGAATTGCTCAAAGAAAAACTTTTTAATTCCCCCGTCATGGCAGCCCCCGATTGGACATTGCCATTTGAATTAATGTGTGATGCAAGCGTTTTCACAGTAGGAGCTATCCAGGGACAGCGGAAGGAGAAACATTTCCATCCAATTCACTATGCAAGCAAGACATTGAACAATGCCTAAGAAAATTACACAACCACTGAAAAAAAAACTTTTCGCTGTAGTTTTTGCATTCGATAAGTTTCGTTCATATCTCGTCCTATCCAAAACCACCATGTACACAGATCATGCAGCTCTTCGCTATCTATTCAACAAACAAGATGCGAAAGCTAGATTAATACGATGGATACTCCTGTTACAAGAATTTGATATTGAAATCTGTTATAAAAGAAGAGCTGAGAATGTTGGAGCGGACCACCTCTCGCGTCTTGAGTGCCCAGCTTCAGCGGAGCAATTGAAGGAGGATAACAATGACAATTTACCTCATGAGTTCCTTTTGCACATAGAAACCATCATTGAGGATCATCCTTGGTTCGCCGATTTTGTAAACTATATTGCGAATGGATTTATTTTGAAAGGGCTGACGTATCAACAGGAGAAGAAATTCTTCGCCGATGTTAAACATTACTTTTGGGAGGACCCGTACTTGTTCAGAGTCGGAGCCGACCAGCTCATCCACAGTTGTGTGTACGGAGAAGAAGCACAAAGAGTTCTAAAGCACTGCCACGAAGGCCCGACCGGTGGACATCATGGAGCAAGCTTAACTGCCAAGAAGGTGTTCAAGTCCGGATTCTTTTGGCTAACCATCTTTAAGGACGCTCACACCATGATGCGATCATGTGACGCTTGTCAGAGGGCAAGCAACATCTCTTCTAGAAATGACATGCCCAAAGACCCATCCAAGTATGTGAGGTCTTTGATGTTTGGGGAATTGACTGCATGGGACCATTTCCTGTGTCCTTTGGAAACCGATACATCCTAGTCGCAGTCGACTATGTTTCAAAGTGGGCTGAAGCTCGAGAACTACCCACTAATGATTCTAGGATGGTCGTCAAATTTCTAATGAAATTGTGTTCGCGTTTCGGTGCACCAAAAGCACTCATCAGCGATAGAGGAGCACACTTTTGTAACGCGCAACTGGAAAAGTCTTTGTCTCGTAACGGCGTTTATCACCGATTTGCCACACCATATCACCCTCAAACAAATGGGCAAGTGGAGGTTACAAACCGAGGCATTAAAAGGATCCTTAAGAAAACAGTTGGTCATAATCGGAAGGATTGGTCCGAGAAACTCGGTGATGCATTGTGGGCATTTCGCACAGCCTACAAAACTCCTATCGGGACCACTTCATTTAAGTTGGTCTACGGGAAAGCATGTCATATTCCCGTAGAACTTGAACATAAAGCATATTGGGCTTTAAAAACCACCAATCTTGACCTAACGCAAGCCGGACGAAACAGGTTTGTTCAGATCAACGAACTTGAAGAACTGCGATGTCAAGCATATGAAAGTTCAAGACTCTACAAGGATAGGACGAAGAGGTTTCATGACTCCCGTGTGAGTGAACAAAAGCAATTCCAGGCAGGAGATCGTGTTCTGCTCTACAATTCTCGCCTTTGTTTGTTTCCTGGAAAGTTAAAGTCTCGATGGTCAAGGCCGTATACTGCAAAGGAAGTCTTCCCATATGGAGCAATTGAAATTGAGCATAATGGCGAAAGAAATTTCAAGGATAACGGTCATCGTTTAAAACTCTATGTTCAAGAACCATCGGAGACAGTCTCGGAGGTCATCAACCTCCACCCCATGGGCAACTAAGTGTGGGGAGGGTCTAGCCAAAGACCCATAATTAAAAATTGGCATCTTGTAAACAGTTTTAATTTTGTTTTTTTTAAATTGAGTCCAGTAGACGAAGACACGCCCCTTGCCCCACCAGGCACGCCCCCATGTCTGACCAGAAATCCCGACCACGATCTCCGCTGAATCCGTACTTGCTGCAGTCTTGATCTTACGTATTAACATGTCAGCATGGCCCGTGCTTGGGCAAGCACGCCCCCGTGCCTCACTGTCTGACCTCTCTATAAATTGCATGCATTGTCTTGGTTCAACCACAACCAAGATGAGGATGTCTTCCAGAGAGAGTACTTTTGATTGGAACCCAGTAATGAAGCCGAGAACTGAAGTCCGGGAGCCGACGACCACAGAGGTGGTGCTCAAGTTGAAGGAGCTCATCAAGGAGCTTACCGAGATGAACATGCTTGCTGAAAGGCGCCTTCTACAGCTTTCTGAGCAAGTAGAGCAAATGAAGGAATAGTTGATCACCCTCAATCGTCAATTTGCGGACCTTTGCAACCACACCTCTCAATACCCGATGCCCATGCTTCCGCATGACATGTTTTGAGGTTACATGTAAACATCTAAGTGTAGGGAGGGTGTATGTTAGAATCTCGTTTTGCCCCGTGAGATTCTCGGCTTGTAATGTTCTCTTTAATCAATGAAAAACCTCTACATGTTGTCCTAATCGTCTAATTTAATTTCATATAATCTAAACTAATCTTGATTGCGATGAAATGTTTTGGTGGAATTGGAAGATTCATGTGGCATGACCAAAATAAAACAAATAACTTTAAAAAAAAATTATTCATGATTTTCATATCTTTAGATATAATTTTATAGCTAAGTATTAAGAATGATCTTTGAAATCTTGGTTATAAAATAAACACTAAAGCATGCATCCCGTTAATCATGTTTGGAAAAACTACGAGAAATGTTATGAATATCTTGGACAAAAGTTGTGTTAATAAAAGTATTGATAACTCGAACTTAATATTTGCATAAATTTATCTTGGAATTTCATGAAATAAGAAGTTACATAATTTTGTCTAATTAAACTAACTTTAAGTGGATATTATGTAATTTGCTTATTAATGTCTTTCTTAATTGTTATGGGGTTAGTCACCTTGACGGGAATCTAATTCGACCGCTTAAACGAACATTAACATAATTAAAACTTTTGCCATTTAATTTGTCTCAACATAATTAGTTAAGTGGATTCTAAACTAAGATGATTGTCTTACCAAAAATTGTTATTTTCATCACTTCAAGAATTTGTAGTCTTTAACTTAATTTTCATCATTTTGGTAAAACTCTAAAAACAAAAAAACAAATCTTTTCCTAATCAATCGGTTAATTATTTGGGTTAAGTAGTTAAACTATGTCCACGGATTGATATCCGGTTCTTATCAATTCTATATTACCACACGACTGATACACTTGTCTTTGTGTGTGTAGTCTAGTTTAGGTGAAAATAATTTTAAAACCAGTATTTGTGTGAAAACTCTTTATCAAATATATATATATATATACACACACACACTACACTTCCGCATGAGATGTTTGGAGGTTACATTTAAACATCTAAGTGTAAGGAGGGTACATGTTAATATGTTATGATGATTTTGTGTTAATCTCTTGATGGATATGCATGTTTGAATGTTTATGGAATAATCTAAGGTTTATAAATGGGAAATCATATCATGTTGGAAAACTTATAAGATTAACATTTATTCATGATTTTCATATCTTTAGATATAATTTTATGGCTAAGTATTAAGAATGATCTTTAAAACCTTGGTTATAAAATAACTACTAAAGCATGCATCAAGTTAATCATGTTGGAAAAACTACGAGAAATGTTATGAAATATCTTGGACAAAAGTTGTGTTAATAAAAGTATTGATGACTCGAGTTTAATATTTGCATAATTTTATCTTGTCTAATTAAACTAACTTTAAGTGGATATTTTCAAATATTATTCCTAATACTTAGCTATAAAATTTATAACCAAGGTTTCAAATATCATTCCTTTCGATTATGACCAAACATTTTCTCAAGGATCCTTTTAATGCCTCGGTTTGTTACCTTCACATGCCCACTTGTTTGCTGGTGATATGGTGTGGCAAATCGGTGATGAACGATGTAACGAGACAAAGCCTTTTTCTAGTTGCGCGTTACAAAAGTGTGTTCCTCTATTGCTGATGAGTGCTTTTGGTGCACCGAAACACGAAAACAGTTTCTTTAGGAATTTGACAACCATCCTAGCATCATTAGTAAGTAATGCTTGAGCTTCAGCCCACTTTGAAACATAGTCGACTGTGACTAGGATATATCGATTTCCAAAGGACATAGGAAATAGTCCCATGAAGTCAATTCCCCAAACATCAAAGACCTCACAAACTTGGATGGATCTTTTGGGCATCTCATTTATTGAAGAGATGTTGCTTGATCTCTGACAAGCGTCGCATGATCGCACCATGGTGTGAGCGTCCTTAAAGATGGTGGGCCAAAAGAATCTGTAGTCGAACACGTTCTTGGCAATTAAGGTTGCTCCATGATGTCCACCGGTCGGGCCTTCGTGGCAGTGCTTTAGAACTTTTGGTGCTTCTTCTCCGTACACACATCTTCGGATGAGCTTGTTGGCTCCGAATCTGAATAAGTACGGGTCCTCCCAAAAGTACTGTTTAACATCGGCGAAGAATTTCTTCTTCTGTTGATACGTCAGCCCTTTCAAAAGAATTCCACTCGTAAGATAGTTTGTAAAATCGGCAAACCAAGGATGATCCTCAATGATGGTTTCTATGTGCAAAAGGAACTCATGAGGGAAGTTATCATTGATGTCCTCCTTCAATTGCTCCGCTGAAGCTGGGCATTCAAGACGCGAGAGGTCGTCCGCTGGAACATTCTCAGCTCCTCTTTTATCACAGATTTCAATATCAAATTATTGCAATAGGAGTATCCATCGTATTAATCTATGTTTCGCATCTTGTTTGTTGAACAGATAGCGAAGCGCTGCATGATCTGTGTACACGATGGTTTTGGAGAGGACGAGATATGAACGAAACTTATGTAATGCAAAAACTACAGCGAAAAGTTCTTTTTTCAGTGGTTGTGTAATTTTCTTAGGCATCGTTCAATGTCTTGCTTGCATAGTGAATTGGATGGAAATGTTTCTCCTTCCGCTGTCCCTGGATAGCTCATACTGCGAAAACGCTCGCATCACACATTAATTCAAATGGCAATGTCCAATCGGGGGTTGCCATGACGGGGAAATTAAAAAGTTTTTCTTTGATCAATTCGAATGCATTAAGACATTCGTCAGAGAATACGAAAGCGTCATCTTTTTCCAGGAGCTGGGTCATAGGACGAGCTATTTTAGAAAAGTCTTTGATGAATCGCCGGTAGAAACCGACGGGACCTATGAAGCTTCTTATGGATTTCACAGAAGTAAGGGGTGGAAGCTTTGATATGGTGTGTATCTTTGATCGGTCAACTTCTAACAACGCTTGCGAAATCTTGTGTCCTAGTACTATTCCTTCTGTCACCAAGAAATGACATTTTTTCCCAGTTCAGAACAAGGTTGGCATCTTCACATCTGGCCAACATTTTCTCTAGATTGCTTAGACAGTGTTCGAAAGAGTTACCAAAAATGGAGAAGTCGTCCATGAACACTTCCATAGAATCTTCAAACATGTCATTAAAGATGGCTACCATACACCTTTGGAATGTGGTTGGTGCATTGCATAACCCGAATGGCATGCGTTGGTAGGCGAATATTCCAGAGGGACATGTGAACATTGCCTTTTCCTAGTCTTCAGGAGTGATGGGAATATGAAAATACCCTGAGAAACCGTCTAGGAAGCAGTAAAACATTATTCTGGATAATCTCTCGAGCATTAGATCAATAAAAGGAAGCGGGAAATGATCCTTCCTTGAGGCGTCATTTAACTTCTGGTAGTCGATACAGACCCTCCATCCGGTTACAGTACGGGTGGGAATAAGTTCATTCTTATCATTGGTTACCATCGTCAGCCCTCCTTTCTTTGGGACAACCTAAACGGGACTCACCCATGGTGAGTCAAAAATCGGGTAGATCAAACTGGCATCTAGCAGTTTTATGACTTCTTTCTTCACCAACTCTTGCATACTGGTGTTCAGGCGTCTCTTATGCTGAACGACCGACCGGAAGTCATCTTCCATTAAAGTTTTATGGGTGCAAAAGGATGGATCGATTCCTTTAATGTCCATTATCTTCCAAGCTATGGCCTTTTTGTGTGCCTTAAGAACTTCAAGCAGTCTAGCTTTGTCATCGTCTGTTAAACTGGACGAGATGATGACGGGAAGTTGAGATTTGTCTTCCAGGAAGGTGTACTCAAGATGTGATGGAAGCTTTTTTAGATCCAGAACAGGCGGTTCCTCGACATAAGGTTTTGCTTTAGGTTCTGAGTCTCGGTCGATGACCTCATAGGCTTGCTGACAGATAGAACTTTCTTGAATTTATAAATGCTTGATTTCCTCCTGCGTGCAGCCGTCATCAAGTGCAACCTCCTCAATCAGCTGTGTGTTGCATGCTTTTTCTTCTCTAGTTTCACGCAGATGACAACTCACTATAGAGTCACAGACGTCAATGAAATAGAGCGAATCATCATGATGCTGCGGGTGTTTCATTGATCGTCCGATGTCAAAGGTGGTTTCCTCATTGTCCACCCTCAATGTGAGTTTACCTGTGCAAACATCGATGAGAGCCTTAGCTGTGGCTAGGAAAGGTCGGCCTAAAATGAGGGGAACGTTTTTGTCCTTGTCCATGTCCAAGATTACAAAATCAACTGGAAATACGAACTTGTCAATCTTAACCAACATGTTTTCAACTACTCCTCGGGGGTACTTTACTAAGCGGTCGGCTAACTGGATGCTCATACTAGTTGGTTTGGGTTCTCCCAATTCCAGTTTCTCAAAAACTGATTACGACATTAGATTTATGCTCGCTCTTAAGTCGGCTAAGGCATTGCAGACTGATAGATTGCCTATTAGGCAAGGGATGGTGAAGCTCCAAGGATCTGCCATCTTTGTGGGTAACTTGTTTTGCAAGACAGTTGAGCACTCCTCATTTAATATCACATGTGATAATTCTTCAAGCTTCTTTTTGTTTGTTAAGACTCCTTTCAGAAACTTTGCATAATTTGGTATTTGAACAAGAGCTTATATGAAGGGAAGATTCACATGCAATTGTTTAAAAAGCCCCAGAAATTTCCCTTATTGTCTTTCCAATTTATCCTTTTTCAGGCGTCCTGGATATGGGATTGGTTGAACGTATGTCTGAGTCGGCTCCTTGCGTTGTTTCTTGGCAGCTGAAATTGGAATCTCATGTATTCCGATTAAGGATTCTTCTTCTTTAACAGTTTGTTGCGAAACAGGTGCTACTCCTTCATCAGTGGTTCTGCCACTCCTAAGCATGATGGCTTTCACATGTGCATTAGGATTGGCTACAATGTTGCTAAGAAGGCTCCCTTGCTGCCTTTCTGAGAGAAGTTGTGTCATTTGTCGTACTTGGTTTTCAATGGTCTGCATGGATGCTTTTTGGCTTCTCATTTCTACTTCATGTTTTTGGAAACGCTCTTCGTTTATCTGGTTTTATTTCTCAACCAATTTGTTGGATGTTTGTGTATTGGATAGAAGTTGTTGTAACAGACTTTCCACGCTTACTTGGTTGTTGTTACTTTGGCCTTGAAATGGTTGTTTGGGTTGAAAAGGTGCATTCTGTTGTTGGAAAGGCGGCCTCTTTTTGAACCCTGGGGGTTGTTGATTAGTGTTCCCCTCTTTGAAGTTAGAGTTGTTTCTCCAGTTTGAGTTGTAATTGTTCCCATAAGAGTTGTTTTGCCCTCCTACATAGTCAACCTCTTCAACTACCATAGCTTGCTGACACTCGCTTGTTTTGTGTTGTAATCCGCATGTGTCACATCGAAGCTGCGCTTTCTTGAGTTCAGTCTGCATTTGCTCAAACTTTTTGGTAAGTGCTTCCAATTGAGCTGCAACTAGAGTGTCGGAATCGACTTGATGTATACCCTTCTGGGTAGGTCTGGCTCGTAAAGGATTGTAGGCGAAACTGTTGGTGGAGGCTTTTTCCAATGCTTGGAATGCCTCAGTTGTGGTTGTTCCCCCGAAATCTCCTGCAGCGCACTGGTCGTTGGCCCGCTTGTGTGCTCCTGGAATAGCGTCATAGAACGTTTGACATTGAAGCCACAGATGGAGCCCTTGATGTGGGCACCTCCTCAAGAGGCTTTTGTATCTCTCCCAAGCTACGTGCAGTGACTCATCGTCATCTTGACGAAAGCCAGTGATACTTGATCTTAACTTAGCAGTTTTATCAGGTGGAAAGTATTTTAACAGAAATTGCTCGGCTATCTCGGCCCATGTTGTGATGGTACCAGGTGGCAGTGCATCTAACCATTCCATGTCACGACCACAGAGCGAAAATGGAAATAGCCTAATGTAACATCCATGATTTTTCGGCATTTTATTTTATTTTATACAATAGTGACACTCCGTTTCAGTCCCGCACTTGCCCGACACAATATGTCACAATAATTATTATTTTAAACGTGTATAAATTCAGAGTTTCAACTTTTCATTTACATATTACTTTCTATTATATAAAACACATATGGATTGTATATATACTTTATTATAATAGATATATCAAAAATAAAACTTATGGATTTTAATCATATACGCATAAGAATCTGAATATAAATATATATATATATATATATGTGATATATATTTGATGTTATTAAACTAATCATCTATTTAATTTGTAATTAGTTTTAAAACTCATGAATGCTAATCATGTGTTTACACCTTTTAAATGTATATATGTATTTATTTTTAAATAAATATGTAAACATATATATATATTGTTAAACTATTTACACAAATTATAATTCTTATAAAAATAAAATACATTTCTTTATAAATATTTATAATTAAACAAAAAAATATTTAAGATTTTATAAACTTTATAAAAACAATGTTATATATATAACTAAAATGGATTAACTCAAATAAGTTGAGTCCTGAACTCTTTACATAGCAAATAAACCCTCTCTACTCCATTTGAACCCCCTCCAATTCAAATTGAACCCTGGAACTACTTCAAAGCCAACCTTGACTTTGAGAAAGTCAAAATCACGTCAATCCCTTCCAATCACCCGTGGAAGCGCTCAAATCATTTGCTAAACCGTTTGTGACCTTATAGTGACTCGAATTAACCTAAATAATTGAAAATTTAAAGTTTTTAAAACCTATTAATGGGGGGTTACGACTTGGATTATATCCCACGATTCAGGCTTCAAAATCTGTCGTTTCCGCTGGTTTAAAACAGAAACGTGTGTGTTTAATCCTATGTATTACTCCAATCATTCTCACAACTCGAATTAATAAAAGGAAACAGCCGAAATTCGGCCTTTTCTCCCTTTTTTTTCGCGATCAGACTTGGAGTACGAATCTCACTTCGTGGCAGCATATTGGTCCGATTTCAGGTATTCACCATTCCCTCTTGCTCGTTTCAATCCCCTACACCAAAGCCCTAATGTATTGTCTACGATTAGTGAGTAATCTAGTGGAACTGGGGGCTAGGGTTTCGGGTTCATGAGTTGGGGAAGAAGAGTACTTGGGGCTGTTCTATAAAAATCAAGTATTCCTCCACCTTACAAGGCATTCGCCCAGGTCTATTGGTTAAAACACTTCCCCTTTGTAGCAATGGTCATGGGTTCGAATCCCATTACCCACTTTTCTTTTTTGAAACCATTTTTATGCATAAAAATTGTGGTAGGAAAATAATCATATAAAGCTTATGTATCTCAGAATCATGTTGTCTTTTAAATTGTTAAACTTAGGGGGAAAAAACTGTTTTGTTCATTATTATTTTGGGAAAAAAATCTAATAAATCTTAATTTAGTTAAACAAATCCTTTGACAAATTATTTATTTAAAAATCTCAAACTTATAAGTAGTACTTGGGATTTAAAATGATGTTATTTTATAATTTTTTTAATTCCTTGAAAAGTTTTATACAACCTTTTTACTTAAATGGTTTCACCTTCACACACACACATATATATATATATATATAGGGTTAGGTTATAGTAAAAATGGTTTTAAAAATAAGAAGGGTAAGAAGGATTCTAAGCTTGACAAGTGTCATTTTATTGTTTTTAAATGGAGGGCATAATGGTCAATGTGTAATACACCAGGTCAATGTGTAATACAAGGTCTGATATTACACAATGATCAGACCTGATATTACACAATGAACTGATATTACACAATGAGCATATTACACAATGACCTGACATATTTGAGCGAATTACACAATAATGAGCGAATTACACAATGAGATGGAAAACGTAAAACACAATGATGAAAACATATAACACAATGATGAAAAATATTTGACACAATGAACTTTGTATTATACAATGAACTTGTATTACACATTGAACTTGTATTACACAACGACCTGACTAATTATACAATGACCAGACGTGGTATTACACAATGAACTTGTATTACACGATGACCTGACTAATTACACAATGAGCTGAAAAACGTAAAACACAATGATAAATACATACAACACATTGAACTTGTATTACACAATGAACTTGTATTACACAATGAGCTGGAAAACGTAATTTTTTTTCTTTTTTGTTTATAACGACACTATACTCGTTTTAAAGATAAAAAACGCTCGTTTTTATGGTGTAATTTTTTTAAAAAATAATGTCGTATGTAAAAGTTATGAACGTTTAAAAATGAGGAGGGGAACTTGATAAAAAGTCAACAAAAGTGGCCAAGACTAAAATACCCTTCCAATAATTTTTTCTCCTACAATTTAATCTCAACCATTAAATATTTTCTACAATTTGATCTAATGGCTCTAAATCCTTCTCACCCTTCTTAGAATTATAATCCTTTTTACCTGAACATAATCCTATATATATATATATATATATATATATATATGAATAAATATATTTTTTATAAGACAACTATTATTCTAAAACATTATAAATTCTTAAATAAACAATATAAATGATTTAATCAAACAAATCTAGTTACACCGTTTTATTTACAAAATAGTAATGTTTGTTAAACAAATTATGATTTATCGTTTAAACATTATTAATCCAATTTCAAACATATAAATAATTATTTTGGCAAATAATAATTATTTAAAAACATCTAGAAATTTATAGAATAATTTAAATAATTATTTTAGATAAATAGTTATGCAAAATCATTTAATTTCATTTAAAGCTTATATTTATTTAATAACTCTTTTATTTACCATTTAAGTAAAAGAAGTTATTTAGATAATTTAAATAATTATTTCATTTAAATAGAATAATTATCTAAACCTTTTCTAATCCAAAATTTATTTATTAATTATTTTTTTAAATAATTATTTAAATAAATTCAAACATATTGTATAACTAATTAGAGAATTCAATTAATTCTAATTAATAAACTACTTTATTATTATTTCAATACTGGTGGTAAACTAATATTTTCCTGTAAACTTGTACAAACCCTATATCCAATCCCAAAATTCCAAGGATCCCTAGGAGCTCAAATAGACTTAGAAATTCGTTACTTTCATTAGGCATACTTTGAGTTTAGAATACAACTATTCGTGTAGGTGATTGTGAGGAATCCTTATGAAGCCTATCCATCATTAACAATTCATACTACTTGTTAGCTTCATTTCAGGTGAAGCTAGGATTGGCTGTGGTGGTGGAGCCGTGAAGCTATGGTGGGTGGTGGTGGAGCCGTGAAGCTATGGTAGGTTGGTGGTGGTGGAGATTTGAAAAAATGGCAGAGATGCAAAGCTAGGGTTTCAGTGACAGTATTTGAAAAATGGGGTTCTTTTAGAGCGGTTTGTTATTCTTTTTTGAAGAGGTTTGCTCTTTTGTTGGAGCGGTTTGTTATTTTTTTTAGAGCGGTTTAGTTGCTCTTTTTTGGAGCGGTTTGTTATTTGAAGCGGTTTGCTATATCTTTTAGGGCGGTTTAAAACCGTCTTGAAAAACCTATTTCACCGCCCTAAAAATCAATTGTGTACCAGTGTTAACTCGTGTAATACATGAGTTTAGTACAATATATCTATACATACTAATAAATAAAGGTTTTGAGTGGCACATGTCATTTCCATATTCATCCTTAATATTTTTTCCCGCCTCTCTCTCCTATTTAATGCTAGAAGTTTCTATAAAAAAATTATAATTTTCTCCTATTAAATAATATTGATTTTTATAACTATTTTTATAAAACATTTTTTAATTAAAAAATATATTTGTTCATAAAACATTTTTAGAAATTAAACATTTCTTTCATTCTTTTTATAAAAACATTTTTTAAAAATAACTATATAATGTTTCTAAAATTTGTATTAAAAAATTATGTAATATGTCAAAAATATGTAATATTAGATCTTTATTACTAAGTATTATAACACTACATTTATTCACCATGTATAATATACAAGGTTTCCAACCTATATTATAATAAATGAATTACTATATTTGCTAACTGTCGACTTCTGATTAAATCTAGCCTTTTATTTTTCGACTTTATCTCCTATTAAATAATGATGAAGTTAAATAATTAAATATCTAACATATATTGTAATATTTTATTAAAATTTATTAAATTATAAGAAATTTTCAATTATTTCTTATTTCACAGATGACTAATAACATCAAACATACAAATTTTCATAGAAAATACTGTTTTATAACAAGTTGCATTTATTCAACCCATGTAAAACATGGGCTTTAACCTAGAATATATATATACAACACGGTGAATTAAATATAATTCTATCTCAAATTTTAACACGTTTTTTATTTTATAATTTTACAAGTGAAGATAACTTTTTTATTAGTTAGAAATACGTACAGTCAGAAGTCTAACCATTCTTTGACAATTATAAAGCTAATCGGACTAATTTAATGTAGCTTAAAATAACTCTAACTATATATAAACCTTTAGTTTATTATATTTTCCAAATGGATTTTTTTGTACTGAAACAGTTTTACTCGTGTCTTAAATGTAAATTTTTTGTTTTTTATGTTGAATATAATTGGTTTTATTATCCAGTTTAAGTCATTTAGTAACATGTAAACAGACTTTGCAAGCATAAATAACACTAACATCAAAACCTGTATTATTTATAACACTAACTACTTATAAAATGTTGAGGTGAAATAAAAAAATATGTTATTTTGAATTCATATTTTAAAAAATTTAAACTTCTTGACTGTTTAGTATTGAACTTCTTTATTTTTGAAGTACATATAAAAGTAAAAACTTGTCTACTTTAGAAAACATTTAGTGTTTGGGAAATCCTTCAACGAGGGTTATTTATATTCACACCTGTATTTATAATAGTACAGTACACGGTAAGAAACAATATATTACATAATGCACCCTATATTATACATAAAGTTATAATACCACCGTAGAGTTATGTAACTTATCTACCAAAAAGAAATAGTTATTAAATTCCAAATTTCGAAAAGTCATTTGGTGTTGGAGTGTAAAGCCCACTTGATGTTAAGGGTTCAAGCCCCGATAATGGCGTTTAGGGGATCTAAATCACTGAGGCATTGCTGTTAAAAATAAATAAAATACGCGTCTACAAGATGTGAATTACAATGGATCTTCCAACATTGTAATTCATTCTTTTAATCAAATTTTAGTAAATATTTACTGTCACCTGAATAGAAAATGTTTACATCTCGTTTTAATTTCTTTTGATCAAACTTTTTTGTAGGGCTGGCATTACATGTAATACACGACCTGTTAAGACACGACACGATTACCCGTGGTGCTAGACACGAACACGACACGATAACTAATTGTGTCATTTTTTTCAAACACGAACACGAACCTGTTAAGTAACAAGTTAACGATAAGACCTGTTTAAGTACACGATAAATAATACATATGTAGTGAAACTAATTTAGTACATAATCTATAACATATTTGAAACAAAAATCCACAAAAGTCTAAAAGCAAATATAATATATTATTATTTTTTTAATTAAAAAATATAAACAGGTTAACAGGTGTTTAACATGACAAGACACGATTTTTATCGTGTTTTAAACATGTCGACCTGTTTAAGACACGAAACCTGTTAACTCTGTGTCGTTTCGTGTCGTGTTAACAGGATCATATAAGTTATGGTGCTGCTTAATCGAGTTTGTGTGGTTTTCACCGCTTGAATAGAGTTGGAGTGAAAGGAAGGGAGAGGGTGTAGAGAGATGGTTATTCTTAGAAGGAGAATATGGATATAGATTATATTTAAGGACTTAGAGAGTACGAAAAGCAACAATGAATATACTGTGATTTATATGGTTAAGTAGGCCATATAAGGTGACAAAGGTGTGGACTTCATTTATATTGACAGGGGTGAGTATTAAATAAAAAGAGGATTTTACCTGGGTAGTCTAAAAAGATTTTTAAAAACTTGATATCCGGCTCATACGAATTCTGATTGAACTCATTACGGTGGCATTGGAACCGGCTCGTCGAGCTTTGCTATCTTAGCTTTTAGGACTTAACTTTTAGGGTTTAGCTTTTGGGTTTTAGCATTTAATTAAGGTTTAGTTTTTTAGGTTTTAACTTTAAGATTTAGCTTTAGTGTTTAGTTTTAAGGTTTAGGGTTTAGGTTTGTGGGTTTAGCTTTTAGCATTTAGCTTTTAGTGTTTAGTTTTAGGGTTTAACTTTAGGTTTTAGCATTTTTAGGTTTTAGCCTTATGGTTTAGCTTTAGGATTTAGTGTAAAGGTTTACGGTTTAGGGATTTGTGTTTAGGCTTTGACGAACCGGTTCCAACGCCGCTGCAATAAGTTCAATCGTAGTTCGTTAGAGCGAGATATTTAATTTTTAAGAACTCTTTTTAGGCCATTTAGACAAAATCTCCTTTTTATGAAATTATCCCTGTATATAGACAAAGGTGTGGACTTCATTTTATCTAAAGCGTGATAGTTTTTTTTTCTTTTATACCTTTTAATATATTTATTTCTATTTTCATTTTGATTTAAATTTAATCACAAGCAAAGACATATTGCTAAGTTTTGAAATATAATTTTATTTGTACAGCTGGAAATTTACATTTTCAGATATATTTTCATATATAATAACTTTGTTAAAACCTTGTACATGATACAATAAATAATGAGTGCTATTAATTTCTTTTGTCCTCTTGTTAAGTGAGGAAGATATGTGACCATTGTCATGAAGGTGTGTTTACTAAATAGGTGTGGAAGGTCCAGACACCAGACTTACCAGACTTCATCTCCAAGGGTGTGGTCATATTCGGATTTGTTTCATTATATGCATGCCTTCAAACAAAAGCATGCTAGAGGAAATGTGACTAGTGTTCTTGGCAGATGAGTTTAAGTGAGATGGTGACATCCAATTGAAGATGTTGCAGAGGGTTTGGTGGAATGTTGGTTCTCTTTAATTAATGTAATCATGTTTGAGTAGTTTGGGAATTAAATTAGAGAAAATTGTTAGAAAATTTAGTTAAAATGTGACTTTCATTAACGTTAGAAACAAATAATTATATCTAATTCTGATTAATATAATTATTATTTTGTGGATTTAAGTTCTATTTTGTGAGAGCTTTACAACGAAACAAACCGTGTCTAAAACGGAACTAAGATTATGAGATATTGATGCTCGAATTTAAGTGATTAGAATGAATATTGCTAAACTTGAGTGACTTTAATATAAATTTATTGTATTTTTTTTATTAAATGCTAACAAATATTTGTTATAAACCAATATGAGTATTTTGTTTTTTAACTCACAAATCTATGTAACGAATCATTATGAAAATTTTGATTATGTTTCATAATTTTATTTCTTTTGACATTAATATGACATGAATCAAATTAAAGTTTTCTTTTGTGTTTAAATAAAAAGATTAAAAATGAAGTTTTGGTATAAGTATAAAATAAACCTTTTTATTCATTTTTTCTAGAAAGAAAAAAAAAAGATGAAAAACTACGTAGAAAAGAAAAAGTATAGCAACCTATTAGGGAGACACTCTAATTGTTCTTTCTCTATTTCATTAACTTCATCTTTTTTCATAAACTTAAGAACACCATTAACCCGCTAATAACTCGGGCGTATGAGCCATTCCCGGCAGTACACATAATGTTCCGTTTGTTGTAAACTGAGAGACAGACGCGCTCGTCTTAGAGAATTTACAAAATATGTTTTAAGGGACCATTGTTGAACACGAATCATCAACCACTGCTAAAGATGGTTCGTTTGTTTTGCAGCCGAAGACGCGAACTCATGGAGGACTACAATTAGATTTGTATTTATATTTATCTTCTTCATTCGGTTTTGTATACAGTTTTGTACTCGTGTATTTTTCGTGTATAACATGAGTATCGTTATTATCTACACCAATATCGTTATTATCTACACCAATAAATTAATATCTTTGAGTACACATGTCAGCTTTAGAGCAATTCTTTGACTTATTTTTCCGCCTAAACTAAACCACATTATTTTGGGTCTTTTAATTAGTCAAAATATCCACCATTTAACAACTCTTTGTGATTTCCTCTCAATCAAGATTTCGATTCCTTCTTCATTTTACATAATTTTACTCTTAATTTAGGAAACAAGTGTGTCCATTAATATCTGGTTTCGATGCCCCTACCACTTAGGGTACTTGGGGATGAATTTGGATAAAAATGAGGTGACACTCTCTTATTGGTTAGAGTCATTAGGATACTTGGGTACTTAGTGTTGTGCCTCTACAAGTACCCTAATAAATGACTAACTATAAGAACATTTGTCATATTTCTAGGTGTCTTCATTTTCATTCTCTCGTCTCTCTCTCCTATTAGTAATCAACTCCACTATTTTAGTCAACTAAATTAATTATTTGTTTCAATTTGTAACTACAAATTTTTGAATTTAAAACTGTGTTTATTATCAATTAAATTATCATATTTTTATGAATTCTGAAACGGAAACAATTTTTTAGCTAGATAGCACTACTAGAAAACCGGCCAATTGCGACCGCATTTCCGGACGCAAATCGATCGTAAAACGCGTTTTGTGACCGATTTGCGACCGGAAATGCGGTCGCAAAAACCTCCGTCGCTAATCCAAATTTGCGACTGGAATTGCGACCGGCATTAACCTGCGACCGTTTTGTAAGCAAATCTAAGATTTTTTTATTAAACTAATAGAGATTCCAGAATTGCCAATAAGCCCAAATCAATTGGTTTAGGAGAAAGCATCCCCATGGCAATATGCTTAGGTGTGGATGTTATGATTCGAGTCTCACTTGGTGCAATATGCTTAGGTGTGCTAGGGTGCTTCCCCTGTATGGTGGGCGAGCCGGGTCACCAGTGATGTCTGTGTTCGCGGACGTGGGTGGCCTTTCGCTAATGGGTTTACCCGGATTGCCAGGCTTATGGTATTCGTTGGTCATTTAAAAAAAATAGAGATTCCAAAAGATTTTTCTCATGGTATGTCATGGTCTCGGTCCACGACGCAACATTGGCTTCGGGTAGCATTAGTCTCAAGGACTATACTACTATCTCAAGACTTACTACTATGTTTAGGGTAGCACTAGCCTCTAGGACTACGCTACTACCCCAAGTCTTTTCTTATCTGGGTCTCATACTCTGACAGATTAGACAATGTATTTTACTTATTTTTTTTCTGTTTGTTTATAAAACATATAGTTAAATAAACCGTTCTTTCTTACCTTTTTGTTTATAAAACATATAGTTGAATAAACCATTCTTTCTTATCTTTTTGTTTATAAAGCATATAGTTGAATAAACCATTCTTTCTTATCTTTCTGTCTATAAAACATATAGTTAAATAAACCATTCTTTCTTATCTTTCTGTTTATAAAAACATATAGTTGAATAAACCATTATTTCTTATCTTTCTGTTTATAAAACATATAGTTGAATAAACTATTCTTTCTTATCTTTCTGTTTATAAAACATATAGTTGAATAAATCATTATTTCTTATCTTTCTGTTTATAAAACATATAGTTGAATAAACCATTATTTCTTATCTATCTTGTAAAACATTCGGTTAAACAAAAGTTATCTTTCTTTCTTACAAAACACGTATTTACATAAACCGTTACTGTTCTTATCTTTATTTGCAAATGTTTAAGTAATAAAATACATTTATTATAAACGTCTAATTCTTGAGTATGCACACCACCCTAAAACAGAAAAAATAAGGATTATTGAACTCACCTGATAATGCTAGCCTCAAGGTATTATCTACTGTCTAAACGATGTCATGCACAATCTGGATACATGGATAATTATCATGCCTATACGAAACTATTTGGTTCTACATTTCTATTCTAGTGAACTTAAGCTAAGTTCGCCCCTTTTGCATTAAGCGAACATAACAGGTTCGCCCCTTTTGACTAGAAGCGAACATAACAGGTTCGCCATAATTTATGACTAGCGAACATATCAGGTTTGCTGACATGTTCGCCCTTTGGAACCCAGCAAAACTACTAAGTTCGTCAAGTCTACAACCAAGCGAACATGTTAAGTTCGCTGCCCCTTGATTCAGGCGAACATACCAAGTTCGCCTGCATCAATTTCTTCCAAGAAACCCTAGCTTTGCATGTCAATGGTGACTCAGGTTAAACACGATCAAGATGCAAACTTTTTACGTTAAAAACATTCCTTTTACTTTCGTGATATCTATGATCAGTTTTTTAATCCATACGTAAAAACCTTTCCTTTTTTTTTATCAAAATAGCCTGAAAACCCTTAAACATACAAAAACTAACTTTTCAAACACAAACTCAGATCTGAACCTTTAAATACGTAAAGTTGTTCAACAGACTTGAAATCATCTTATATCTATAAATCATTCATAACTTGTTGCTAAAATTATAAACTTTACGCAAAGTTCTTACCTTTGTGAGATTTGCTGTCACACATATGAGTAGCTCAAAATTATAGCAAACGAACTCTGATTGAGGTGATTTAAGCCTACACGGAACCGTCTCACCGAGATCTACAAGATACCCACTTAGCCGCCACTGGAAACCACCACCGCCGTCGCCGGAAAGCCGAAACAATCGCCGGAATCCTTCAAAATCCATGTTCTGTTCAAGATATTACAAATCTGACTTCCAGGCCTTTAAATCAAGAACCAACCATTGGATATCTCCGTCTAGGTGTTGTGAAGCTCTAGTAAAAATTTGAGAATGATCAGACGGCTAGATCTCCGGAGATTATCCGATCTTTGCTGCTGGGTACCCCAGAAACGGGATTCCTTCCCTTTTTCTCTTCTCTCTTGTGTCTTGGCCGAAAATTTAAGGAGAAATGAGGGGGGTCGCACCCTTCAAGTTTGTTTTTTCTTTTACAATTTCTACCCCATACTTTACAATAATATAACCGTTCATGCTTTTTCACATGTTTTTCTGAAATCGAGATTTTACACACTAGAAACCCAGTTTAAAGAGTAAACCCCAATAGACAATAACTACCCCAATGGGGGAGTGCCACGTGGCAAAAAAAAATATTTTTTTTAATATTTTCATTTTTAACCCTTATAGTATATATAATATACGTTTTTAGCCCGTTTTATTTTTTCTATTAATTTCGTTTTTCTTTAATAACTTTTGTTCGTTAATTTTTTTCAAAATACGGAGTGCACAACTATTTGTAGTTTTTTTTTGTCAACATTTCGATATAAATTTTTTTTAAAACGGAGTTGTATTTAAAATCAAGTTTTTTTTCGTTGCTTATAGCGAGTGTCATTATCGTTGTGCCGTTAGGAGCCGAACCTATTACGGGCGAACAACATCATTGTCGATATTTGTATTATTGGAATCCGTATCGGTGTTCGCCGTATGGTTTTCGACGACCCGAAGCGGTATTTTTTTTAATTCGTTTTTTCCCTTTTTATTAATTAGTTTTATGTTTCCTTTCTATTAACATTATTTTTACCGTTGCGTCTACGTTCTCGCTTAAATTTTATTAACAATGGGCCCGACACCGTTTTCTATGATAACTATCGTTCGTTAAGTTTTTTTAAATAATGGAATGCGCCGTTTTCTAAATTTTTTTTTGTCAACGTTCTGTTTTAAATTTTATTGAAGACTAAGTTCAATTCAAATTCGAGTGTTTTTTTGGTATCGTAAGCTATAACGAGTTTGGGGTTCGATGTAAGTTTTATTCACGCAAACGAGTCAAACCAACCCGTCGCGAAGCGCGGGGGGTAAAAACTAGTTAACATTTAAAGTAAAGATTATATTTTAAAGCTAATGAGTTTGGATGTTATGTGTAGTTGGTCGTTAAAGACTACGAGATTATTCTGACTATAGATTTTAGCCTTCACACAAAAAAAGTACGAAAATAATGGTTTAATAGTTAATTCAGAAATTGATAAATGGATGAAAATACAAGTATGAAGATTATAAGCATACCTGAAGAGCGTTGTATATTCGATATTAAAGCTCAGAAAAACGTCATAACTACTGCCTTTAGATCGATGAAGATTGAGGAGAACCGAATGGAAGTAAATATATATATATATATATATATATATATATATATATATATATATATATATATATATATATATATATATATATATATATCAAAGGCCATAAAGTTGTCTGTGTTGTGGATTTCAATCAAAGAGGTTAGAAAATAATATATGATTTTGCTTTCTAGTATAAATGATATCGAGTGAATGGTTTCTACTACTTAAATAGAGTTTGAGGGAAAGGAAGGGAGAAGGTGTGGAAGGAGAATATCAATGGAGATTACATTTAAGGATTTATAGAATAGAAAAAAAAATTATATTACAGTTTAAATGAGTTAAGCACGTGAGAAGGTGTAGACTTTATTTTACACCCATATAATTAATTTTTAAAACTTTAACTTTTTGTTTTTTGTTTTATTTTTAGTATGATATGTTTATTTTTAACCTTTATAATAATATACTAGCTTTAACTGTGACATCCGGCAATTTCAGGTTAACCTCGTTAGTTCAAACATTATTCATTGCAAACTCAGTTATCTCAGTTAGTCGCACGTACATTGCATTTAATTAGGATTAATTAAACGTGTCAGTCAGTTCACACACAGCGGATCGCACTCGAGTCTAACCCAGAACGTTGGTGATTAATCGAAATTAACATTACGAACATTTAATAATTTATATTTAATATAAATTATGTGAATTTTATGTGGTTACGTGAATTGTGTGAATGTTATTGTTTTCGTACGTGTTTATCGTGTGTAAAGCATAGTTAGTATTTTTATAAAAGATAGTGTTTTTATAAAAATAAAAATTAAAAGGTTAATTATTAATTAAGTTATCATTTAATTAATTAGACTTATGGGCCTTAATTAAGCCCAAAGCCCGATTGTAATTACCATTAAGGACTAGATAAGGTTAAAACTTAAAAAAAAAATTAAAAACCCTACACACCTCCTTGCCGTCGCGATCGAACCCCTCCCCACTCCCTTGATTCGGCCGAAACATTCAAGCACCCAAAAGACCCTCATTCGAGCTCCGATCGTGAATCCGGAAGTAGATACGTGCTAGTCTAGGCGTTTCTAACGTCTCTACGTAAGTCGTTTCATCTGATTCCGTCACTTTTTCATTATTATTTTTGAGATCGAAACCCTAGATTATCCAAACATGATGATTTTGAAATATGATAATGAATTGGTTAACTGTTTGATATTGTTGTGTCGTATTGATGATTTTATGAACGTATGTGAAACCCTAGTTGTCATACGATGTGAAAATTGAATATTGTTGATTATGTGATATATAGAAATCGCATGCTAGACGTGGATTATGATTAATATAGTTGTAGTTATAGTAGTTGAAAGATTTGGGATTGATTAGACGTGTTAATTGGGTGAATAAAGCGTCTAATGGACGAGTTACTAAAAGTGGAAACTTTTTATGAATTCTATCTTGCATACTAGAAGTGATTTGAATGATATGAGGATGTTTATGAGTTACTTGATGCATGTATACATGATTTGTGAAATCAGATTTTGAATACCTAGATCGGTTTTGCGAACTTTCCAAATAAGGAAACTTTAATTGTTAAAAGTGGTTATAACTTACTATTTAGACATGCATGATATGGTTTGATGATAGATCTATGTTAAATAGGACACAATAACTTGTTGTAACGTGTTAGGTGTTTGAAATCACGCATGCTAATCATAGGTTACTAAAGTTAGAAACTTTGTCTTGAATTATGATTTGCATGTTTAGGTTCTAGACAATTGTTATGTGATGTGATGAGCTAGGACATGTTAGAGTGATCCTATGAATATATCAATGATGATAGTTTCCAGGAAACATGAGTCCCGAACAAACCTGCTATTTTTGGAAACTTTCTATTTATAGAAACCTGCTATTTTTGGAAACTTTCTATTTATAGAAACCTGCTATTTTTAGAAACTTACTATTTATAGAAACCTGCTATTTATGGAAACTTGCTATCTTGTTAGAACAAATAGGATTTGTTGCTAAGTGTTACAGCATGATCATTTGTGTATAATATAGAAGTATTATACTGAACAAACATTTAATCATTAAACGGGTCACCAACGGGTCGTCGGGTCAAACTTGGTCAAACTTGCAAACTTTTTCTAAACACTTAAATAATAGTATTGTTTGGATACTAAGGGTTCCTATCATCTTGCACAAACACACACTTATAAACCAGTGTTTATAGGTGGCAGTTAGTCGTCAAGCATTTTAAGTTCGCTTTCTTTCGCACATACTCTAAGGTGAGTTTCACGGCCCCTTTTCTTATGGTTTAAACTTGGGGGAGAAAATATGGGTACGAACATTTAGATCTTACATTTCTTTTTTATCACTTGTGTACTAAGCACAAACATATCATGAAAGTCCTTACTTATCGAACCGTTAGTATATGGGTTAGCGAGGTAATCTTGAGTAGTACTACTGGGCATTGACAAGCCCCACCCGCGTTAATCGCGCTAACACGACGGGAAGTCGAACGGGTGTAACATTGACCTAAACATTTACCATTGATTATGATAGTCATGGTAGGAGGCAGTACAAACATAAACAGTCAGCTTCGGTGTCGAAACGCTTTAGTAACATGTACTAGGTTAGCTACCTATGATATAATTGTAAATGGTATTATCTAGTAAACTTTACAAACATTGAAACCTGTGAACTCACCAACCTAGTGTTGACACGTTTTAGCATGTTTTCTCAGGTCAATAAGGTACAAGCACAAGCTAAGGCATGCATGCATTCGAAGTCCATCGTTTTCAAACTCAATAACTACTTGTTTTATTTATCGTTGGATTATTTACTTTTGGTGCAACTGTTTTGGCGCATGCTTTTCATTTAACTTTTCGCTTCCGCAGTCTTACATTAAATCAGTGGTTTCATTTCTAGTGTTGCATCGTGACTATGAGCAATACTAGTGGTTTTTCTTAAACTCATATAGAGTCGTTCAAAGTAACTAATGACTGAGATCCTGGTATGTCACGCTCCTAACGGTAAAACTCCGTTAGTGGATTTTGGGGGTGTGACAGATTGGTATCAGAGACATTGGTTATAGAGAACTAGGAAATGCATACTAAACTATAACCACATACATGCATTAGTTACACAGCACTTACACTCAAACATGGCACTCACTCATCCCGTTACAGGAAATGTCGACCCCACCCAATTCACCAGCATCCCCAGTCGTTCAGGAGCACGATGTTCCTACAGTACCTTTGCCAGAGCCGAGGAGACGTCGACTCAACCCGATCAACACCATAGTAGGGCATGATGAGCCTATCCATGTGCGTGTTAGAGGAAACACACAGGACTGGGATTGGTATCCCGATAGGATCAGGGATTGGATCCGCGAGGAGGAAGTCCCACCTCCACTCACTACTGACATTGCTTCTTCTTCTTCATCATCTGCTGTACGAGCTTTGCCACCATTGCAGTACCCCTATGAGCAGGTAATAGCTGCCTTTGTGGCTAGGATGGACCGGGAGATCCGAAACATGAGAGATGCAGCGGGAGAGATTACTAGCATACTTCAGCGAGAGATGTTGATGAATCAGAGGATCACCAAACTGACTGCAGATTTAGCAGCAACTGATACAACTCATGAGAATTTGGCAAATGGATGTGTGGATATGGAGGACCGGCTGAACACTGCAGAGTGGAACCTAGATATACTCCACACCAGGATTGAGCAAGTGGAGGCACGACTTGCAGTTGCTGAAGCAGCAGGAGTTGCACCAGAGGATGTACCTGCAGGAGACCAGGATGAGGATGATGATGCAGCATCCGATGTTACATCAGTTGGCAGTGAAATTTGATCATCTATCTTCATTACTTATTTACGTCTTTTCTTTTGAACCTAGATGGGCAGGGTTGTTCCCATCCAACAGATGTTTCTAGAATTTTGATGTTTGGTTGAATTTAGTTGTAATCGTTACAATTTATTTTATCAAGTATTACTATTATTGAAATGTTAGATGTTGTGGTTTGAATTTCTTTATTTACTTGTACTTGTATGATGATAAAATGCGATGTATTTTTCTCATTATTGTATGTTGTGAATGTAAAGATAATGGCTGGAAGAGGAAATGGACGTGGCGGACGCGCCGGAGGACGCGGTGGTCGCGGAAACATTAACATGACTGCAAACGAACTCACGGCACTCATAAATGAGCGTGTGGCTGAAGCGGTAGCAGCTACTCACGCCGCTATTAATGCTGGAGGTAAAGCAACATATTATCGACTCTAGTGAGTCATCATTCATCCTAAACCCAAATTCGAATATGGTATCCCTAAGCGCATTCTTGTTTACAATTCAGGTCAACACAACCACCAGCAGGCTTGTACTTTCAAGGCGTACATGGATTGCAAGCCTCACTCGTTCAGTAGAGCCGAAGGGGCTGTTGGCTTACTCCGCTGGATGGAGAAATCTGAATCCGCATTCGCAATGTGTAACTGCCCGCCGCACAACCAGGTGAGGTATGCATCTGGCACACTTGAGGGTCCAACCCTTACTTGGTGGAACTCTCAAGTGCAAATGCTAACTCTTGAGATGGCAAATGCATTGCCATGGGACGAATTTAAGACTATGCTACGGGAGGAGTATTGTCCCCGCGATGAAGTGCAGAAACTTGAGGGCGAGTTCTGGAACCTCAAGATGGAGGGATCTGAAATTGAAGCCTACACTACTCGTTCGCATGAACTGGCGAACTTGTGTCCGCAAATGGTAACACCTCCCTATAAGAGGATCGAAAAGTTCATTGATGGTTTGGTACCGCAAATTAAGAGCATGGTGACATCTTCTAATCCTACTACAATCCAGCAAGCAATCAGGTTGGCTCACAGGCTAACCGATCAGGCAGTAGCTCAGGGCACTCTACCACCTAGAGGTGCATTATCAAAGACAGCTGACAACAAACGGAAGTTTGACAGTTCATTCCCCAAAACCTTCCAGTCAAACCCACCTTCTCAACAACAACAGCAGCAACACCGTAAGCTTGAGCCAGCAAAGAACAACAATCAGTCTACCCCCTCTCAACAGAATCAGAGTTCATATGTTGGCAAGTACCCGAAGTGCAACAAATGTAATTTTCACCATCATGGAACATGCGACCAGTACCGTTGTCACCGATGTGGAAAGATGGGTCATTCAGCCAAAGACTGTAGGGTGGATCTGCAGAACAAACAAGCACCACCTGGAAACGCACCCAAAGGTTGTTTTGAGTGCGGTAAGGAAGGGCATTTCAAGAAAGATTGTCCGCAGTTAAGGAGAAACGGAAATGGGAATGGAAATGGCAACAATCATCAGCGCGGAAATGGAAATGGCAATAACCACCAGGGTGGAAATGGTAATAACAATGGAAATGGTGCAAAGGGCCGAGCATTTGTGATTGGAGCAGGAGAAGCTCGGAATGATCGGAACGTGGTTAACGGTATGTTTCTCTTAAACGATCATTTTGCTTCTGTACTTTTTGATACTGGCGCCGATAGAAGTTTTATATCTAGAGAACTTAGCGGTCAGTTAGGAATAAACCCAACTTTATTAGAACATCATTATACCGTAGAGATAGCAGACGGTAAAGTAATCGAGGCAACCCACATTCTCAAGGGATGTAAGTTAGAACTATCTGGTCACGAACTTGACATCGATCTAATGCCAGTTACACTTGGCAGTTTTGACATAATTGTGGGCATGGATTGGTTGTCTGAAAACCAAGCTGAGATCATCTGTAGTGAGAAGATCGTTCGTATACCTCTTTCTAGTGGAGAAATCCTATCCGTTCAGGGTGAGAGAAGTGGTGCAGTGATGGGCATCATATCTTTCATGAAGGCTCAGAAGTGTCTGCGTAAGGGTCATACCGCGATACAGGCCCTTGTTGCTGACAAGTCTACCGAGGAGAGAAAGTTAGAAGATATCCCTATCGTCCGCGAATTCCCAGAAGTATTCCCTGAAGACCTACCTGGTCTTCCACCTCATCATCAGGTCGAATTTCAGATTGACCTAACACCCGGAGCAGCGCCTACTGCTCGAGCACCATACAGACTTGCACCAAGTGAATTGCAGGAGTTATCGACTCAACTGCAAGAGCTGTTGGATAAAGGTTTCATCCGACATCACCATGGGGAGCCCCAGTCTTATTTGTCAAAAAGAAAGACGGGACTTTCCGCATGTGCATTGATTATCGAGAGTTAAACAAGGTAACAGTCAAGAACCGCTACCCACTACCCCGTATTGACGATTTATTCGACCAACTTCAAGGGTCAAGTTTCTACTCAAAAATCTATTTAAGGTCTGGATATCATCAGCTGAGAGTTCGAGATGAGGATATATTCAAGACTGCATTCAGAACCCGGTACGGCCATTTCGAGTTTTTGGTCATGCCATTTGGATTAACTAACGCACCCGCGGTGTTCATGGACCTCATGAACCGTGTGTGTAAACCTTATCTGGATCAATTCGTCATTGTTTTTATTGACGATATCGTCATATACTCTAAGAGTCAGGAAGAGCATGAGGAGCATCTGCGTTTGATCCTTGAACTACTGAAGCAGGAACAGTTGTACGCAAAGTTTTCCAAATGCGATTTTTGGATTCGCGAGGTTCAATTTTTAGGACATGTGATCAATGAGAAGGGAATACATGTCGATCCAGCCAAAGTAGAAGCTATTAAGAATTGGGCAGCACCATCAACTCCGACCGAATTTCGGCAATTCCTAGGATTGGCCGGATACTACCGTCGTTTTATCGAGGGATTTTCAAAGATTGCCCAACCCCTCACCGCCTTAACCCAAAAAGATAAACCCCATAATTGGAGCGAGACTCAAGAATCAACATTCCAGCTACTAAAGCAGAAACTATGTAGCGCACCCATCCTATCTCTACCAGAGGGAACAGATGACTTCGTGGTGTATTGTGATGTCTCCATCCAAGGTCTCGGTTGTGTGCTGATGCAACGTGACAAGGTTATCACATACGCTTCTCGACAGTTAAAAATCCACGAAAAGAATTACACACCTCACGATTTAGAGTTGGGAGCCGTGGTGTTTGCACTCAAGATATGGAGACATTACTTGTACGGTACCAAGTGCACCATTTACACCGATCACAAGAGTCTTCAGCATATTTTTGAGCAAAAAGAGTTGAACATGCGACAACGTCGTTGGATTGAGTTATTAAACGATTATGATTGTGCAATCAAGTACCATCCGGGCAAAGCTAATGTGATAGCCGATGCCCTAAGCAGAAAAGAAACCAAACCCCGACGAGTTAGAGCGTTAAAACTCACTATCCATACAGGATTACCCGAACAGATCCGTAATACCCAACTTGAAGCCTTGAAAGAGGAGAACTTATCGTTGGAATCTACACGTGGTATGGAGAAACAACTTGAGGTTAAATCTGATGGTATTCGTTACTTCGCGGAACGAATTTGGATTCCAGTGTATGGAAATCTAAGAGATCTAGTCATGGATGAAGCTCACAAATCCCGATACTCTATCCATCCGGGATCCGACAAGATGTATCACGATCTCAAAATTTTGTATTGGTGGCCGAACATGAAAGCTGACATAGCCACCTATGTGAGCAAGTGTCTGACTTGTTCCAAGGTCAAGGTGGAGTACCAAAAGCCATCCGGATTACTTCAACAACCGAAAATCCCGATGTGGAAATGGGAGCAGATTTCCATGGATTTCATAACCAAATTACCCCGAACCCCATCTGGATGTGACACAATCTGGGTGATAGTGGATCGCCTAACCAAATCAGCTCATTCCCTTGCTATCAAAGAGACCGATAAAATGGAAAATTTAACTCGTCTCTACCTTAAGGAAGTAGTATCTCGACATGGAGTTCCAATCTCCATCATTTCAGATAGAGACGCCCGATTCACCTCACGTTTCTGGCAATCATTATAGAAAGCTCTAGGCATGCGCCTGGATATGAGCACAGCGTACCATCCTCAAACAGATGGCCAGAGTGAGCGAACCATTCAAACCCTAGAAGACATGTTAAGGGCTTGTGTGATTGATTTTGGTAATAGCTGGGCGACTCACTTGCCTTTAGTGGATTTCTCTTACAATAATAGCTATCATACTAGCATCAAAGCCGCACCGTTCAAGGCTTTGTACGGGCGAAAGTGTCGATCGCCACTTTGTTGGGCTGAAGTTGGAGATAGTCAACTTACGGGTCCGGAACTTGTGCATGAAACCTCAGAGAAAATCGTGCAAATCAGAAACCGTATGGCGGCAGCTCGTGAACGTCAAAAGAGTTATGCAGACAAGCGCAGAAAACCGCTTGAATTCCAAGTGAGCGACAAAGTTTTATTAAAGGTCTCACCGTGGAAAGGTGTGATTCGTTTTGGAAAACGAGGAAAGTTAAACCCGCGTTACGTTGGACCATTCGAGATAGAGAAAAGAATCGGTCCAGTAGCATATCAACTTAACCTACCAAATACACTCAATGGAGTGCATAATGTCTTTCATGTCTCAAACCTAAAGAAGTGCCTATCAGATGAGACACTTGTAGTTCCACTCGAGGAGTTGGAAATTGATGAACAGCTACGTTTTATTGAGGAACCAGTTGAGATCATGGACCGAGAGGTCAAGACTCTCAAGCGCAGTAAGATACCTATTGTCAGAGTTCGCTGGAACTCGAAGCGTGGACCGGAGTTCACGTGGGAACACGAGGATCAAATGATGAAAAAGTATACTCACATGTTCAAACATTCAACGGCAAACACGCTAACTAAATTTCGAGATGAAATTTATTTCAACAAGGGGATGATGTGACAAACCTAAACTTTTTGTTTCAGACGTTACGGACTTCGTTTAATTTTTGGGACGAAAATTCTTTCAACAAGGGGATGATGTGACATCCGACAATTTCAGGTTAACCCCGTTAACTCAAACCTCGTTAGTTCAAACATTATTCATTGCAAACTCAGTTATCTCAGTTAGTCGCACGTACATTGCATTTAATTAGGATTAATTAAATGTGTCAGTCAGTTCACACACAGCGGATCGCACTCGAGTCTAACCCGGAACGTTGGTGATTAATCGAAATTAACATTACGAACATTTAATAATTTATATTTAATATAAATTATGTGAATTTTATGTGGTTACGTGAATTGTGTGAATGTTATTGTTTTCGTACGTGTTTATCGTGTGTAAAGCATAGTTAGTATTTTTATAAAAGATAGTGTTTTTATAAAAATAAAAATTAAAAGGTTGATTATTAATTAAGTTATCATTTAATTAATTAGACTTATGGGCCTTAATAAAGCCCAAAGCCCGATTGTAATTACCATTAAGGACTAGATAAGGATAAAACTTAAAAAAAAAAAAAAATTAAAAACCCTACCCACCTCCTTGCCGTCGCGATCGAACCCCTCCCCACTCCCTTGAATCGGCCGAAACATTCAAGCACCCAAAAGACCCTCATTCGAGCTCCGATCGTGAATCCGGAAGTAGATACGTGCTAGTCTAGGCGTTTCTAACGTCTCCACGTAAGTCGTTTCATCTGATTCCGTCACTTTTTCATTATTACTTTTGAGATCGAAACCTTAGATTATCCAAACATGATGATTTTGAAATATGATAATGAATTAGTTAACTGTTTGATATTGTTGTGTCGTATTGATGATTTTATGAACGTATGTGAAACCCTAGTTGTCATACGATGTGAAAATTGAATATTGTTGATTATGTGATATATAGAAATCGCATGCTAGACGTGGATTATGATTAATATAGTTGTAGTTATAGTAGTTGAAAGATTTGGGATTGATTAGACGTGTTAATTGGGTGAATAAAACGTGTAATGGACGAGTTACTAAAAGAGGAAAATTTTTTATGAATTCTATCTTGCATACTAGAAGTGATTTGAATGATATGAGGATGTTTATGAGTTACTTGATGCATGTATACATGATTTGTGAAATCAGATTTTGAATACCTAGATCGGTTTTGCGAACTTTCCAAATAAGGAAACTTTAATTGTTAAAAGTTGTTATAACTTACTATTTAGACATGCATGATATGCTTTGATGATAGATCTATGTTAGATAGGACACAATAACTTGTTGTAACGTGTTAGGTGTTTGAAATCACGCATGCTAGTCATAGGTTACTAAAGTTAGAAACTTTGTCTTGAATTATGATTTGCATGTTTAAGTTCTAGACAATTGTTATGTGATGTGATGAACTAGGACATGTTAGAGTGATCCTATGAATATATCAATGATGATAGTTTCCATTGTTCTTCCTCTCTCCCTAACCCCATTGTTCTTCCTCTCTCCCTCTATATGCAAGAACACCACCAGTCCACCATCGTATAAAATTTTACAAATTTTTTGAACCATATTGCTAACCAACCATAGTTGTCAATAGTGAATAACGGTAAATAGCGACAAGCTACGGCTAAGCTACGTAGCGATAGCGACTAAATAGCGGTGGCTATTTCGTGTTTAGCGATACACTAGAAGAAAATTTTAGAAATATATTAGATTCAACAATTGTAGCAATTATAATAAAAAAATAAACATTCAAACACACAATCATCTTCATCTACTAAACCTCTTCCTAATTGCTATATATATTTATCAAAAACATAGAAAAAAAAATGAATTTCGCTATCATCGCTATTTTCTCGCTAAACACACATAGCGATACACTGTCGCTTCGCCATGTAGCGCGCTATAGCGCTCGCTACCTTCGCTATTAACAACAGTGTAACCAACCCAATGAAACTCATTCACTTCATTTGAAGCATCTTGCTGACATGGTTGTAAAAATCGCTAGGCGCTAGTCGGGCGGTGGGGTAGGGCCTAGGCCTAGGCGGGATTAATCGGATTTGAATTTTTATATGTAATTTTCAGTTTTTTATATATATACACATTTTATATGTAATTTTTATAAAAATGTTCATTTTTAAACCACACCTCAGGTTTTCGCCGGAATTTGGCCGGAATTTCCAAGTTTTTGCCGGAAATTTCAGGTTTTCCCCGGAAATTTCAGGTTTTCGCCGGAATCAGGCCGCCTAGGACCGCCTAGCGATTAATGAAGCGATTTGGCCAAAATTACTCCCCGGCCGGCCGCCTAGCGACTAATCGACGCCTAGGCGCGATTTTTACAACACTGCTTGCTAACCATCGAATAAATTTTTTGCAGCCCCAATTTTCTATTTTACCCATCACTCAATGAGAAATATGAGTTGCTAAAGCTCCAACTCAAGATCTTGTGACTCTGAGTCAATGTCCGAGTAGAAGCAGTGAAGCCCACATACATGGTATCTTCAAAAACATCAGAAAGATTCTTCAAGGGACACATATCAAACGCCTGGTGGGCTTCTTCATACTAGCAGGAGCCATGGTCACATTAACCATAAAATCTTTATAATCGATCCAGACTAGATAGTTTCTACCGTTGTTAAGCTGCAAGGTCCTAAACCCCCGTCTTGATCCGCATAATACCCAGCTTCAGAGGAATTAACAAAGGTCAAAGAATTGACATCAATACCAACGTGATTAGCGTTAATATCTCGAAACTCTTCGTTTCTAAAGACATTGAGTTCAACTGCAAACACACGATTGGTTGGATTGCCATCAACAACCCTGCTAAAAAGGCCAAGATTCTGAGCTGAAGTAGTGTTGTCGATAGCGGTGATGGGGATGAAGAGAAACACAAAGCCGTGGCCGGGAAGAACGTTTGTGGTGGGTGCCATGGCGAAGATGAAGGAGGCGAAAAAGGGGAGAAGGGATGAGGAATTCTTGGTGGGGATCTTGCGTGGGTAAAGGGCTCGCCCAATCTGACTAGGAGTAGAGTTGGTGAGGGTGAGTATGTTGGATTGAACGGTGGCGTTGCCATAGAGCGAGATGGAGGTGGAATTGAAGGAGTCGATGATGAAATCGACGGCGAAGGATCGGAGAAACAAGTAGAAGAGGAGACAGAGAGAAGAAGGAGAAGCGTATTAGCAATATAGGAGACAAAATATGAAATGACAATTATACCCATCATGTGAGGGGCACATGATGGGATTTAACGGTGAAAATGGATGGTGGTTAGTGTAAAGGACATAGGGTGTGCAAAAGTATGTAAGAAAAGGACCTGTGGTGTACTTATTGAAGTCAAAGGACATAGAGTGTAATTTATAGTATAAATAAAGGACAATATGTGTAATTTATAGTATAAATATAGAACATCATATTTTTTTAGGTGTGGTGTTATGTCTTTAATTTTTCTTAAAACTATAGATGTAAGCTTTTCAAAGAACTTGATGTTTATGTTCAGTTCTCGACTTACTTGAATACCAAATAGTGTCTTTTAGGGATTGAATGACGTGTAATGTCATATTTGGACTTCTGCTACAACAGTTTGACAAGTCAAGATGTAGCTACAACCAAAGTCCCCAAAGATCAAAGAAAACCATATGAACTAACTGAGACGAAATGAGATTAATTCAATTGTAAGGTACTCATTTTAAGATTCACTTTTAGATTTAACCCATTATTTCATAGATCTAGAATGAATTTTGAAGTTGTCTTGCTATCCTTGCAGCAAATTAAAGATGTTCAACAGAAAGGTGTGACGTTGAGGGATAGAACACAGCAAAGAACCAAGTTTTTATTTTGCCTGTTTGACAAGGTAAACATTAGGAATTAAGTAGAAATGTTTATCTTTAGGATTAGTGAGTTAAAAAAGGTGAAAGTGAGTTGTTTGGGCTGTAGACACCAGCAACCAACTGTTGTTTTGTGAAGTTTTGCTGCTGTTTGGCCGAATTTTGAGTTAGTTACTACTGCTTTATGATACTCGATGAGGCCTTTTGCTGTTTATACTAATTAACTACTATTTAGGAGTTGTTTAAACTGCTACTTTTATGATTTAGGCATATTTATTCACTTCTGTTTGTGCTTCACTCTTTGTTGAATTGTTATCTTATGTTACCGTAGGGAGGAGGTGTTTCAAGTTTTGGATGGAATCCACAGATGAGACAATTTTAGCTTCTTTTGTCTTGATAGGAGACTCATAGTGTGCGATCTTAATATGTATGCACTTGAGTTCATTATTATTGTGGTTGTATTTTATGTTTATTTTTTCTTAAATACTTTGAGATATTGGTGCTTGCTTTCTTTTTTATAGTTTTTCCTTTATACAACCACGGGTTTCTAACCTAGTGCTTAATATAACAATCTGAACTTTTAACTTTAAAATAATAAAAACAAAATAATAACAATAATCTATATTTAAAGCCTACTAATAATGAATATATGTTACAAATCGATAGTTAAATGATAAGGATATTTAAGTAAGCTAATTGGAATAAAAATAATTAAGTAATAAACAAAAGCAAATGACCCTCTTGATCTAGTGACACCTGGACTTGGTGTTTATTCTCATCAAAATGGTGCGGGTTCAAGTATGACAAAGTGGGCAATATGTGGATTTTAAGAGTAGATTTTCTGGGAGGTGTGTGTTCGTTGTTCTAACAAAATGAAATAAAATAAAAACATAATGTTATAATTGATTTTAGAATTGAAGATTTCACTAGAGAGGACATTAAATCGCCAGCCTCTTCATATTTTCTAACGTATAAAGTAACGAATTACGATCTTCCTGTGACCTCCTTCAACCTGCTATGTTGAAGTTGTAGTAAAATTTGTTATATCGGTGGAGGAACGACAAATTGTCGTAGTATGTTCAGAAGAGGACGCAAATATATTAGACAATAGTGGATCTGATGGTGAAGGAAGACTCCCGGACCATCGACATTCGAGCATGAAAACAACTGTTGACATAATTGGGCTGTCTTGAGGGTCTTCCTGGACGCATAATAGGGCGATGTTTATCCATTTGAGGGTGTTCCTGTACAATAATAACGCGAGATTTATCTATTTTATAAGCAAGAAAACAAATGTAAAACCTTGGTTCTTAGATGGAAGGTCCTAGGTTCAAACCCAGAGATAAGGTGAATTATTTGGTTTAATTTAGGAGTATGATAGATTTGCCGTTCAAAAAAAAAGTATGCAGATTATAAGCATACCTGAAGGGGAGTTGTATATTTCATATTGTATATTCCATATTAAAGCTCAGAAAAACGTCATGACTAATGCCATTAGACCCCATATATAATGTTAGATCGAGGAAGATTGAGAACTGAATGGAAGTAAATACAAAGATATCAAAGATCATGAAGTTGTCTGTGTTGTGGACCTGTGGATTTCAATCAAAGAGGTAGTGAATATAGGGTTCAAATGAAAATGAACAACTGAGCCTACCAAGTGTTGGAATATAATATATGATTTTGATTTCTAGTATAAATGATGGTGCTACTTAATCGAGTCTGAGTGGTTTCTACTACTTCAATGGAGTTTGAGGGAAAGGAAGGGAGAAGGTGTGGAAGGAGAATATCAATGGAGATTACATTTACGCTGTGTTCCCGAGTCTCATTTAAGGAGAGAAAAGAAGGGAAAAGAAAGAAAGGGGAAGGAAACCCTTGTTCCAGAGTTTTTTTTTAAGGGAGGAAAAGAAAGAAAATGAAAGGAAAGGAGTTCCTGAGATTTTTTTAAGGAGGGAATTGAGAGAAATGAAGGAAAAACATGACTTATTTTCATCATCCCAAATTAGAGAGATTTGAAGAGAAAGAAAAAGAAAAGAAAAAAAAGAAGGGAAATAAATCATTTCTTTTCTTTTATTCTCTTTAGTAAACTCGGGAACACAAGGATTTAGAGAGTAGGAAAAACATATATAAATATATTGCAATTTAAATGAGTTAAGTACGACCACCAGAAGGTCCCACATGAGCTCATGGGTTTGAGTCTTGTTAGGGACAAAATGTTAAGTTTGAGCCAGGGGGTTTTCTCAATTGTGGGTTTCCTCAGAGGTCGCGTGAGGGCAGGGTCACCATGTTTCTGTTTTTCGGGCGAAAGTGTGATCTGTTTGCCTGGGTGATCCCGGATGTCCGGACTTTTGCTATTAAAAAAATGAGTTAAGTACGTGAGAAGGTGTAGACTTCTTTGTATTTACACCAATATAAATAATTTTTAAAACTTTAATTTTCTTTTTATTTTTATTTTAAAGTGTGATATGTTTATTTTTAACCTCAATAACATATAATAATAGTTATAAATTTGAGTACGCGATTTGTTTATTTTCCATCTACGTTTTGATGATTATTTTTATCATAAACAAAAAAGTTCTTTTATATCTTGAAATATAAATTTGTTAAGTCTGGGAAAAATTTTTTCACACATATCTCTATTCTAATAAAAAAACTTAATAAGTGGATACATGTAATCACCACATTCCACCTTACAAGTTTTTCTCCTCAAAACCACATTTAGATCCACTATTCAATCTTTCCATATTTAGCTCAATTTTTTTAAAATTATATAAATAAACATTTAACAAATCAATTCACAATAACTACCATTGACTCAATTTTTTAATTATCATCAAAAGCTAATATTTTTAAAAAATCAAGAATAAAAAATAGGTGATTTAAAAAAAACAAGTTTTTAAAGTTTTATTATTAAAAAAACGAGTTTTTAAAATTTTATTATTAAAAAAGCAAGATTTTTTTAATTTTACATAAAAAAATTTGAAAATACTACTTTTGTATTTTAAACAAATATGTGTTATAATAAAGTTTACTAATATTTAATTTTTTTAATTAAATTTGGTATTTATAAATAAATTTTTTATTTGGATTTTGAAATTTTAATAGTTATTTTTTGAATTAAAAATTTAAAATATATAAATATTTATTGTTAAAATTGTAAGAATACTAAATTCTCCTTTATGATTAATGGATCTCTTCCTATCACAGTCTTTTAGTACAATAGTTTAATCCGATCATTCTCTCTTTCTTTCTTTTGACCCTTCATACTTATGAGGTTATTGGTATTTATAGGCTACTTCTAGAATTCGTTTTCTCTACACTCTACTTCTAACCGAACGATGTTGACATCTCTTCTCTTATTGGTGGAGAGCCCTCATGCAGGTCACTTAAGTATAACCGAAAGTTAGATAGGCTAAATTCCTATCCTACCCTTTATGTGAGTATGAACATAAAATCTTACGTCGTTAGTATTATATTTTAAACTTTATTTTTTTTTAATAACGAGATTTAAAAAAAATATGATTGGTTTCAATTCTAATTTATTAGTTTTAATTTTTTTCATATTTAATTTTGGAATTTTAAATTTAATATGTGTCGATATACTAAGGAGTGCGATTTTTAAAATTTGAATTTAAAAGACGATATATTGTTGAAATTTAAATTTTATTTGTATTTTTTTATTTTATTTTAAGTGAGAGATTAAATATTAAAACTTTAGCGAGATTTTTCGTATAATAGGCGAGATTCAATTTTTTTTATACGTAAATTTAATTATACCTTAAATATTTGTAAATATGTTACAACGTCAAGATTAAAGTTTCTACAAAAAGACTAATAGAGTTTTAAGAAGCTAATAAAATTGAGAAACAACGTATGCAAGGAAATCGTTGACCAATTTTGATTATCTTCGATTTCTTTGACTCCCTCCTACCTTCAATCATGTTCGCACCGTTTGGGACCTTTTTTCAAACGGTTTTGGTTATACTGTGTTTTCAGTCATTGAGGAAAAGAAACTTTATTCTTTGTTGCATTTAGTGGGTGCTAAACATGAAAAAGATACCAATACCACGTCAAATGTTGTATACAATGAAGGACTAAGTTATAGACGCATGTAATACACGGACCGGAACATAGACAAAATGTGAAATGAGTAAAAATAAAAAACTTGATAATTCTGAAAACTTTTGGTTAATATTTCTTAGTAGTATAACTGAAAATCGAAAGAAAAATAATAATCTCTTCTTTATTCCAAATCTTGTATCCCAAAACCTATACCGGCAAGAAACTTATATACAATGCTATATAAACTTGTATAATGGCATGAGTTGGAGCAATAGGAAGGGTTTTCATCCATCAAACAGAAGAGGCGCAAGCCTACACTATTTCAGGCACATCCTATCACTATTTCATCCATCTCATTTTTGTTACAAGTCATTTTCTCATTCTGATTATTCCATAACACGATTATTTTTAGGACACGTGTTGCTAGCCGTCGATTCAAATCGGATAATATTGTTTTTTCCTAACACTGATGTTCATCCATAGCAGTCGATTATTTTCAGGACACATGTTGCTACCAGTCGATTCCATATTGAAGCTTTTTAAGCCAAACTCATTTCTCATCTCCCTGCACAAGTAGCTACAAATTCTAAACTTGTACAATAAAAGTCAACACTCACCAAATCAATTACTTTAAACACAACCTTGAGCTTTTGCTTCTTCAAACAGCGCATTCAAAACAAAGAGCAATTCAACGTAAAAAATCACCAAGAGTTTTACAATTACAATCAAAATTGAAAGCTAAAATTCACCTCAGCGAAACCTTTGGCCGTTCCAGTTTGCGTTTCGAAGAAAATCGTAACCTTATTCTTACAGTCAATGTTGTAAAACAAGGTCTCCGAGGCCGAGTACTCCCCAGGTAATCGCTACAAGGTAGGTTGCCAAGGCCCAAGTACTCTAGGCCTAGGCCGAGTACTCCCCGAGTACTCTCCGCCTAGGCCGAGTACTTCCCGAGTACTCCCGACTCCGACTAGGGAGCGCCTAGCGACTTTTGCGACATTGCTTACCGTCATCAACGACCAGCTCCACCTCTCTCTCCAGCACAACGATCTTCGACGGCTCCGATTCCTTTCTGGACTTCTCCCCGAACGATCTCTTCCACACCAAAACAATGAAGCATATTCAGAGTAACGGCGAAACAGATGGTGAGGAGAGAAGGTGAAACCCTAAACGGGTTAAGACATATGGACCAAGTCGGGTTTAATGGCCCGCGTGCAAAAGTCTCCGAAGTCTTGATTTAGGCGGGAAAAAGGAACTCCAAAAACCTTTATTTATTAGTATGTATAGATTTTCAATTTTGTAAATCATCATTGTAAGGTTTCATTTGACATGTAATTTAATGTATTGTAAAAAGTACACCACTTATGAAATGTATTTTTATGTATTTTTTTGATGTTTTGATTACTCTTATCAATATAATCTTAACATTTAACAAAATGAAAAAATTACCAATACAATATTAAATTTTTATAAAGAGAGGTGTTAAGATATTTATCAATATAATTTTAACGTTTCACCCCGTGTAACGCATGGGGTTAAAGCTAGTTTTTTAATAATATGATAACTTAATTAAAACCTTTCCCGAGAACTATATAATAAACAATGATCGAGTGCTATTATTTTAGTCCTCTTATTCCTAAGTGAGGAAGACTTGTGAAGATTTGCTTACAAAATAGGCGAGGAAGGTACACACTTCATTTACTACTGACCTCAATAGGATGTGGTCATTGCCCGAAAGATTAGGTTCGTTTAGTTCAGAGAAAATCACGAAAGTTCAAAGCATAATTCAAACTTTACTCCCCTTTTTCTTGTACACAATAACGACTCATACCATTTATAAAAAAATTAGGGCTTTTTATTTAAAGCTAGGCTTATTGTATGCAAGCTATCATAAGGGCAAGGGTACCCATGTGGTGCTCAAACTCACGGAAACACCACTCCTCCCATCCGTGAGTGAGGCGTGAGTGGCTCACACTTGTGTGGGCTCACGATTGTGACTCTCACCTGATTCACACACACATCACATACATATTTAACTTCTCACTCATATGAAACACCACTCCCTTCATATGTGAGTGGTGAGTGAGATATGATGTGGCATCAATTCACCCGTGAGTGGGTGAGAGTATAACCCTCCCCTAAAGTAAAAAGTGTAACTAACTATAGAGAGTACTTATTGTTTGTTTAGGTCATCCGTAGTGGTTTCACATCCAAGTGATTCACGCTCTGCCATATTAGCACATGGGCAATCACTTGACAGATTCACTACTGATTCACTAAACTACATAATGGTTTCACACACAACATCAATTAGTGATTTTTATATTATTTATTTTGTTAGTTTTTATAAACAATTGATATTTATTGTTTAAAACAATTACTTATCACTTGAAATGTCGATCCAAACACCTTAAAAAAACACTTACGCGACAAAAAATAGTTTTTTCGAAAACAACTCCGTTTCCGTTATAATTTATACCTGGATAATCAAAGTAAAATAAGCATGTTCGTGTATTTATTTTTAAATAATTACTGAGCATGAGTTATTTGAGAAAAAAAAACAAAGGAAAAAGAATTTATTAGGTGTCTTTATTTGATTGGGTGAATATGTGTTGGTTTTGCCCCTTGTCCCGTAATCCCCTCACGCCAGCCAGCCCCCTCCCCCCCACCTCACCACCCCATACACGTCCTAGGGGGCGGTGTTCCATGGCCGTAAAAAGGGCAGGTGGCTTACGCCCTGGATTTTACGCTTCCACTATGGAAAGCCTTAGGATATATGTAATTCAAATGTACCTTTTAATGAATATTAAAAATTAAAAATTTATGAGATTTTTTTTTTCACTTATGACTAAGGTTTTATGCTTTGAAATTTAAGGTTCTAAATAGAATGTGCGTGTAATTTTTTTCATGATTATATAGAAAAATACGTGTTTGACATAAATAATAATAATGTATAAATATACCTAGTGGATACAAGTGAAATAGTTATCATGCATTCATATATATTAAAAGAAGTAACAAACTTCTTTTTTGCTATTGGCGTATTATTTAATTAATTTTTCTTCTTCTTTTTTTTTTTTTAGATTATTCAATACATGTAACAAAGACTCTAGTCTATATATTATTACTGGGTTAAAGATGTTTTTGATAACTCATACGTACATGAGAACTCACAAGAACTCGTCAAAAATAAATTAAAATACTTTTTTTGTTTTCACTACATTTATTATTAAAATACAGTATAAAAAATGATTTATCTATCCAATTAAGTCATCTCTTCTCTCTAAACTATTCTTAAAAAAAATTATACACATGTGTAAATTGTGAACAATTATACATGTGTAAGTGATAAACTTACACATGTGTATATTTTTTAAATATATAAATACATGTAAATTTCCGTATAAAATTTCATTTTTTTATGTTGTATTCCAATAATAAAGGTAGTAAAAACAAAAAAAATGGTTTTAATTGTTTATTTGACAAGTTCTCACGAGTTTTCAAAATATTTAGGAGTTTTCAAATGATCCATTCCCTATTATTATAATATATTAAATATTTACACTGAAAAATAATTTACTTTACGTGTTCATGTTTTGTAAGCAAGAAGCCGTTGACGCAACCCGTCGTTCAATAGCCGCCGTCCACGCTCGTCCGTCCACCCCCTCTCTCTCTTGCGTCTTCTCCTTTGCCGTCGCACACACCTAGGGCCGAAGTGCCCTAGGGTTTTCCCTTAACGTGGTATTTAAACCATTCCAAGTTCCTTCCGGGTCCCTCCTGTTTCGTTAATTGCATTTCCATCTCGGGTGCTTTAAAAACGACTATCCGGGTTTAGTTCGGTAGCTAAACGTACCTCCAAACACAGTCTTAACATCCTCTCTTAGTTTAAACAGAGTCGGCTCATCCGCTAGCCCGAACCAGCTCTATTTAGATTTCAGGGATGTTATAAGTCTACCTCCCTTAGAAGAGGATTCATCCTCGAATCCTGCATTGGTTCAAACCACCCCTACATATTCTTCCATTTCCCGTCTTTCCAGCCATGACCTCAAACGGCTGCCTTCCCCATTCTTGCTATCCCGACGCTGGCTAGAAGTCGTCATACGTGATTTCCTTGATTAACAATCCTCCTATGAAGGTTTCATTGTCCTTGCCCTTGACTATACCCTTTTCGCTCTTACTGTTCTTAACATCGTCGTACGTAGTACCCCTAGTACTTCGCAACACCATATTGCCAATTGTCCACTCACCTGTCACAGTTCATCCCAGTTCACAGGCACAATTGTCTTTGTCTCGTGTATAATCTAAATGATTTCGTCATTCCGACAATCATCCTCCCAAGTAGGTTCTTAACTTTCATGGATGGGTTCATTTACCGTCCTTCCAAAGTGAAGTCGTCGTACTTCTCGCCTCATACCTTGATCACCGTCCTGTGATGATTTCTCAAACTCTATCCCCTTGCCTTACCCATAAGGGCACCACTAATGCTTTTCTTCGATGATTTTCAGGAGCTCGTGCAAAGCTACCCTGGTCTCCACTAAATTTCTTTATTGTAGTATCTTTTTACTTCATTATCACGCATTTAATACGTCCCGTAAGTACCTACACACCCAACACTATGGTCATCTTCATTAGCTCTCGATGTTTCTCAAGGCCCATATGCCTTTGTCGCGTCCGTTTCAATCATCTAAACACTTGCTTTCCTTAAATGCTCCACAGGAGCTCATATTAAGCTGGTCTTGGCTTTACCAGCGTAGGAATATCCTCCTTAGTCACTTACGTGCAATCTTGCACGTGCCCCTCCTGAGTTTCACCTTTCTCCACGTTGCTCTACCATTACCATGCGATCCCCGACCGCATCTCCTTTATCATGTACGAACATGAAGTCCGCCTGCTCACAAGCCTCAGCTATTCGTCGTCTCGCCCAGGGAAAAACATCCCTAATCTTTTGGTGTCTCGTCTCGACTGAATTCTTCATATAGAACGTGTTCTATGAAGGTCCTTCGTCATCTTGTCAACTTCGTGCTGAAATCCTCAAGGTCATCACCTTGATCTCATCATAAGCATGCTGGTCAAGCGTCCACGTAAACGCTTTCATCGTCTACTCTCACAACTCCGCCAATTGGCTTCGTGCTCCGAATTCCCGAGATGTAAGCGTAGGCATCTCATAAGAGCACTTCACTGGTCGCCTAGAAATACGTCAAAACTCCTCGCATCACCTCGACGTATCAGTGTCGAGAGATTCGTCAAGATAGAAACACCATACTTGAGCACACTAACCATCCGTCCTATGCACGACTAAGCGTGTACTACAAGGACACACACCGACACACATAACTACAGAACACAAATTGTTCTACACGTGTTCTAGTAACTCAATCTTCTAATTTGCACAAGGTGCACATACACAACTAGCTAAATCTGAGTAAACCTACTTGCATACAATATGACCTTGTCATTTATAGATACACAAATATATCATGTTGTCTGGCCCGAAGACACAAGCAAACACGATCTCCCGCCTGACTGTCGTCAGACACAATAACCCGTTGACTAACGTCAACACAATATCAAGCTTATGCTCGATCTCCCGCCTGACTAATGCCAGACACAATATCAAGCTTACGCTTGATCTCTCGCCACGACTATTAAGTACGTGACACAAATAACTCATACTCATAAGCAACTCAATTAACGACATACAAGTTTATTCACAAAACACTTGCATGCCCTTAAGCACCAAAACATTTACCTCGCGAAGATCCATGCCTTAAGATATAAAGACATTCAATATCATAGTAAGGCTAAACACCCCCTTACACTTCACACATCACCTAAGCATAACACATAGGTGACACTATCTTAAGACCGTAGACGCACTTAAGTAATCAAAAATCAGGTCTACTCATATAGTCTAATCAACCAAATTCTAGCATCACATCAAAGATTACTTTTAGTATGAACTCACGTCGTTAAAAAGGTAATTACATAATCTCACTTAATTAACACTGCACCATCAATAGCAATCTATCACACATGCAACTATCATTAACTACGTTTTAAACCATCCCGTGGTAAGATTCACTGTCAAGGTTAAAATCAAGCAATTGAAAAACCAAGAACAAATACTTTGTCACAAAAGTGCCTGACAGCCATTACTCAAATGCTCTAGTCCTCTCGTGGTAACCACCACTGCTTTAATCACTGAACAAGTCAAAGTTATCACCCACTTGTTCCTTGTCGTCAGATTCCTCCAGCCATCCGTTTCCTGATTCGGTGTTGTGTCTCGAAGGCTGACTCCTGACTGCAAATGCATGTCTTCCTCTCCAACCACCTCTCCTGTAAAAGGAGCTACTGAGTCCACCTTACATAGTTGCCCTGGTAGTACTGGGAGCATTAGGCGCCGGAAGCGCCAAGATCACCTCTTGTGCTATTAGCTCCTGCTCATCCTCAGCCGCCGGTGGAACCACCGTCAATGGAACAGGTGCTAACATCCGTCGTCTCCTAAAGATAATCGTGCGAACAGCAGCCGCACGTCTAGCCCGTCGTTCTGTCAACCTCCTGATAAGAGCTCCCCGCCTAATCCATCTACTCAAAATCGTCATGGCCATCGGTACCTGCACAAGATAGAACGTTGGAGTGATTACTATGGGCGTCAAATTCAGAATATGAGAGTAATTATATACTGTCAAATCACAGTGGTCAAATACAATTTGGTGGTCCACATTACTGCTCGGATTCTAAACCTTCCCCATCGTATTCACACTAGCTTTCTATCTTTCACACACCCCGGATGCACATGCATCCCACACAATAATCTAGCAAGTCATCATCTTTATCACAATATCACACCATCCAAGGTTACACACAGAATTACTAAATCATATCGACACACCAAACTATCTCACATAGTTACAATCAATGCTACTCCACATTACTCAACTCACAGCATGGTCTCACTTACTCACATTACACAATTTCACGTAGTTCTATATACTACTGCAACACATAGCACACATCATGATCCCACACGGAACCATAAATCACTTACTCACACCAATCACTTCACCTAGTGTAACACCACACAAATGGTAAATAATAATTACTGCTTAACTCGAAAGACGTACCTCTTGGCTCGCAGTTACTCGTGGTGGCATTCGTTTCACCCTTGTCCCATTTTCAGTTTAAGTTAAGGCATTTTATTTGTTTAAAAACACCAGTTTTCTCTTAAACCACGGCTCTGATACCAACTTGTAAGGCCCCAAACCAGGCACCCTACAGTTGGTTCTCATAACTGGTTAAGCTCTTTAAAAACATCTAACTTTCATTTACATAAACAACGGAAGTCTCTCTCAAAATAACGTTATCTTTTTAACTCATTAACTTTCATAACATTACCTGACGAATGCATACGCACCAACCCGAGTAGCCCCGCTCCCAAGCCAAGATACCTCGTCTAGCAGACTCACCTGCAAAACAATCTAACGTACATACAAAGTTAGCTACGCCGAGTGAGTTCTAATAGTTTAATTTAAACAAAAGCCAACTCGACACCATTAATATTTATCTTTACTCAGGACCATCCGGTCCTTAGAAAATAGATTTGTCATTTAATAATAGATAGATAACCCCCGTTATCTTACGATATCTCCAAAGGATTCACCACCCCAGGACTCACCCCACCATTTAACCCAGTAAGTTTCTCCGAGATGGATCATACTCACTACTCTGACAACTCAAAGTTTACCACACATGTTAACCCCACACTGGTTATCTCAACCACCCTCTAGATGCTGGCTTGACCAGCCCTAACCAAGACTCTCACCACATCATTATCCTGACTCAACGGTCCATCTAACTCTACTTACCACAATAATACTATCTCATGCACAATAAATATAACTCAACGCTTGTATGCAATTTAACACAAATATATAAGCACACAAACACATTCCTCATTACTGCACCCTCGTCAGGGCGTTCGACACACCCCGAGCTCATCTCATCACTGTCCTGTTGGACATCATCACCTTTGGTGACCTCCCGAAGGACTTCATCCTCCACAATCCCGTTTGCTGTGTCATAATGACAACAATGCAAACACAATACCCTCCGTGTCACAAGGACAACGACACAATGCACACAACACATGTATAATCACATAACATTATACTCTACATACATGACTCATTAACTGCACCGGCACTTCACGCATATCACTAGGATAAGATATCCTTCACATATTCATAAGCGTTTAGCTTAAACCCAGACTCACCCCGACTAACTCATAACACAATACACTGCTAATATAGCAACACACCTACAAACGCTATATATCATTATTTAAGTACGTACCACGTACATGCACACCCTGTGACACCTCCTAGTCGTACCCGTACGACCCGTAACTACAATCCCGAATCACCCCTATTAGGTCACCATACGACCCACAACCATGTACCCACTTTTAACCTACACTCCTCAAGGACAACACATAGTCCCTTAGCCCCGTATATAAATAGTTAAATTCCTAAACTCATCGGTTTAGACCACAAAGCTCAATATACATTTAATGTAATAAAACATGTCTCAAAAGTATGTACGATAGCCCCAAAACATTTAAAATAGGGGATTAGAAACTCACAGTTTATGATGAGCCTCAGTCCTAGCTCTGCAACTCGCCCGTCCACGCTCAAGTCCCAAACCTGTCAAAGCGTGATCACATGATCAGAACACGTTCTCCACATACTTCGAATACCGCATAAATATAGCTAAACCCCAACGCTCGTCTCATAGGCTCGTCATTCTTTCCCCACGAAACCTTGGTCCCAAAGGCACGTGTATCGGATCGTCCTTGACCCATTTAGGAACCGTGTACCTGGACTAGGTTCCATGCATGCACGTATGTGTGCCATGCAACCCTAAACCCATGAACCCACACGTACCCGAGTCGGGTTTCTCCTCTGCATGCAACCATGCAACTAAAATCCTAACCGGTGTTACCCCGGTTGCCCCGTCGTGCATCACCACGCCACTAACCACCACTATCGTCCTTGTCTTCATCCTCGCGCACTGCTAGTCTGACCACCGCCATGCGCCACCACCTTGTTCTTCGGGCAAAACCCTAACCAGCCCTCCACCATGACTCCTCCACGTTACACCACCACGGCGCTGCCATGACTGCCGTTCACATCCACTCCCCGCCACCGTACGTGACGGGTCCGTCACCCCCTTCGAGCACCATTACTTTGGCTCCCACCTGGCTCCTCATTTTTTTCTGACGTCACATCGCACAACACCGCCTTCGTTTCTTTTTCGGCCACCCTCACACACCTCCTTCCCGTCGCTGCTACCTCTTGTTACCCCCGAGACCACCACCCCAGCCGAACACCATTACCATCATCAAATAAGTAGTCGACCGTGGGTATGAATCCCCCAAACCCTAATCGTTTTTCCTCATGCAAGAACCGGTACAAAAACGAAATCTAAATACTAACGAGGATTACCTTAGCGGAGTTAGGAAGCCGTTGACGCAGCCCGTCGTTCAATAGCCGCCGTCCACGCTCGTCCGTCCACCCCCTCTCTCTTGCGTCTTCTCCTTTGCCGTCACACACACCTAGGGCCGAAGTGCCCTAGGGTTTTCCCGTAACGTGGTATTTAAACCATTCTAAGTTCCTTCCGGGTCCCTCCTGTTTCGTTAATTGCGTTTCCATCTCGGGTGCTTTAAAAACGACTATACGGGTTTAGTTCGGTAGCTAAACGTACCTCTAAACACACTCTTAACATCCTCTATTAGTTTAAACAGAGTCGGGTCATCCGCTAGCCCGAACCAGCTCTATTTAGATTTTCGGGATGTTACATAGGATAAATGGATAATACAAGTAATGGGTCTTTTTTAATTTTTAAGTGGGTTAATAGGATAAATGGATAATACAAGTAGTGAGTCTTTTTTAATTTCTAAGTGGGTTAATATGATAAATGGATAATACAAGTAGTGGGTCGTTTTTAATTTCTAAATGGGTTAATAGGATAAATGGATAATACAAGTAGTAGGCCTTTTTTAATTTCTAAGTGGGTTAATATTTAATAGGATAAATGAATAATACAAGTTGTGCCTTTTATAAATATATATATATATATATATATATATATATATATATATATATATATATATATACATAGTATATAAAAGAAAATTTTAAAACTACGGGCCCCTTAGACCGAGCCCCGGACGGTCGCCCTCCCCGCCCCTCCTAAGGGCCGCCCCTGCTAAACCCTAAAACCTAAGATAGCAAAGCTCGACAAGCCGGTTTCAATGCCGCTGTAATGAGTTAAATCAGAGTTCGTATGAGCCGGATATCGAGGCTTTAAAAATCCTTTTTAGGCTAGTTAGGTAAAACCCACTTTTTTTTCTTTCCTCATTTAATATAAGTTTTTTTAAATTGCATTTGCTATTTTCGAATATGTTATTTTTTAGCGCGGTGGTAATATATTTTCATTCTGTGACCCTGGAGATTTGCGTTCAAACCCAAGCGTTGGTGTTTTTAATTTTTATTATTTTTTTAAGCTTTTGATCTTTTTGGGAAACCGCTACCTGTTTTCCTTCATCATTGGCATTTCTATCCCTTTTCCGCATGTTTTTATTTTTTTAAGCTCTTATATTTTTTCTTTGGAAACAACCAACTGTTTTCTTTAATCATTTTGATTATATTAAAACATTCATATCAGATTATTCATATTTATCTCTATAATTTAAATAAATATTACATTTTTTTAAATTTATCTTTAAATTTGTTTTAATATTTCACATCTTATTCTCTATCTCTATCTTTATATCAATCACAAACACTTATTATATTATTTTTTTCTCTTTCCTAAACACTCAAAAAATATAGAGCTTGATTAAAATGATTCTCTATATTTAGAGAATTTCTATTTACTAAACTATAAAATTTAAACCATCGATGGAGATAGAGATACTGATGTAGGTATAAAATATAAGAAAACTCTAAATAATAGAGATAGAAATTAATATAGAGATGTTGATTTGAATGCTCTTAGGTTGTCGATTCTTTTGAATTTAGTTTTTTTAATAAAAAAAGAATACGCATAAATGTCTCAAGTTTACGTAGTTGTAATAAAGTTACATGAAGTGTTTATGTAACTAATTTCGTCTAAAAAAAAACACCGAATTTAGGTCATCTGTACCACGTCACTGTCACATCTAGGGGTGTTCAAAAGTATCTGTATCCGAAACCGAACCCGAAATATCCGAAATTCCGAATCCGAATTATCTGAAAATTCGGATATCCGAATTTTCTGATTCGGATAGCATTTTTTTTTAAGATATCTTTCCTAGCAAGTATTATGAATAATATATATATATAAAGTATATAGTTTTTATGTTATGTGTTTAACTCTCTTATTTTTCAAAAAAATAAAACGTATTCGTGTCGTAATTTCGAAAATGATATTTTTTTTGGCCAAATTTATATATTGTTTCCTAGAAAGTGTTACAAATAAAATATATATGAAGTATATGACTTTTTATGTTATGTGTTTAGCCTTCTTGTTTAAAAAAAAACTAAAACGTATTCGCGTCGTAATTTCGTTAATTACTCAAAAATTGGTTTTTTAATGTTTTTTTAATTATTTCATAAAGATGATGTTTACTTACTATATTTTATATATTTAGATTTTAATTTAAAAAATATATTTAAGTTAAAAAAAAAACCGGATATCCGTTTCACTATACGAATCCGAATCCGAAATTTCGGATATCCGAAATTCGGATATCCGAAATTCGGATATCCTAAATTTCTGATTCGGATACGGATAGTGAAATCTACTATCCAAAATTTTCGGATTCGGATATCCGACTTTGAACACCCCTAGTCACATCTTCACATGGGCAATTACTGGAAAAAATTATTAAAATGCGTAGTGGTTACACGCCCAACATTTAATTTTTAATTATTAACTAATCATTTAACTAAAATACAAATATTTATTTACTAAAGACAAAAAAATAATGTAAGGCCTCAAACCCGGGAGACCTCATTTGTTGGATTTACCCATAAACATAGTTATCAAGCACTGAACTTTAATTAAAACATTCAAACATAGCGGAAGCGTGCATTAAGTCAATTACATAACAACGGAAGTCTTAATATTTAAAAGCATTGTCTTAACACATAATCAAATAAACGAGATGTCAGTCTTGAACCAGATAGCCTTCACGCCTTTGCCCGTCCTTTCTTTTTACTACCTGAAGTACATACTAAAAGTCAGCTAACGTTGATAAGTTTTAGTTTAAACAATTAGGTATAACGTTATTCATTAATAAGTACATATATATATACATACACATATCATTTCCTTCATTGAACATTCATTTGGTCATACACATAACGGTGATCAACCCACCATAGATTTGTGTATGTCACAAAGACAAACGATATGACCTATTGTCATAGGCCGCTATTCATACCGTGTCTACTGATCGAAGTATTTTAGACACATATTATTAGATAATAATAAGTTACTAAATGCATTTATATTAGTATAATATATAGTATTTTGATTATGTAATTTATTTTGTGTTAGTTTTATTAAATAGTGAATTAAACAAATGGATTAAGCTAACTACACGTTAAAGTAACAAAAATATTATTTTGTGATCAAATCAAGTAAATTAACATGGACATATGAATTCATTATTTTAGTTGGCTTTTGATTTCATGGAATTTAATGTGCAGGACTTCAAATAAAAGGCTTACAGATAATGAGCTTTGGTGTAGGTTAAGGAAGAAAATAAAAAAAGAAACAATAAAGGGAAATAGGAGGGATTACGGCAGAGGGGAGAATTGTGCTTAGGGCACGCATCACGAGGCTTGGCCTCAAGGTTGACGGCTGGAATCTGGAATTCACGGAAGGAATTTGGGACTTGGCACGTGACACGACAACAAGAGAGGAGAGCACGATTTTCAAGCAAGGAAAATAAAGTCGCAGCCTTTGGCTGCTGTGGGTGCACACGAACCGAAGAAAAGAAAAAGATTCTTTGTCTATGGTTATTGGCTAAACCTCTTGTGGCTTCCTCCAGGCGGACGGTTCATATAGGTTTCATGTTTTGATTCAGTTTATTTATGTTTTTGGATCTATTTAGTTTCTGACAATAACTGAGTAGATTGATGTATTAGTTATTTTGTTCGGTTGATGACAAAACCTAGTAGCGGGGTCGGGTGACTAAAGGGGGTAACTTGGCATTCATAAATTGGGTGATTGAATTATACTGGTTTGTGACGGAACTGGTTGTATAGGTTGCTGACAACAGCCTGTCTTCAATTACTATTTTGACTGATTTTCCAACACTATGTCTATGTGGTGTCCAATTAAATAACTGAGTTTTACATAAACCTAGAATCTGAAGTTTGGAGGAGGTTGCATTTTTATTTGATCTGTGTCTTCATTCTAACTATCAAACTAAGCAATTCCACTAACCACTGATTCCTCGTGGATACGATACTCTTCTTACCCTTACTAGTTAAGTGTTTAAGGATTGTTTTTGACCGACCTAACGACATCGATCATCTACCGAAGTAGTCTGTCCTTCATAACCGTCCGGCAACCTTTGGACGTCCGTCATACCGTGTCCTTCTTATTAAAACGATATATATATATATATATATATAGAGAGAGAGAGAGAGAGAGAGAAAGGACATATCAGTTGTAAACCCTTATTGTATAAACCCATAAATCTTCTCCCATCCACTCATTTACTTTTTGGATTTATTAGTTTATTTTTATTTTAGAAGGGCATTTTTGTCTTTGTTACTCTCTCTCCCTATAAACCCTACTCACTTTTAAACTCTCACTCACAACTCTGTCTCTCTCTACCAACACCAGACGATTTGTTTTTCAACTCTGCCTCTCTCTTAAACTGTCACTCACAAACCACCACCACCAAAACCGGACGATTTTGTTTATCGTTTTCATGATGAGTGGATCTGTCGATTTAGTCGTTGGCTTGATTATCCCCCACCCCTTTTGATTTTAGCGACCCAAGAATACATCCTTGCACCACCACTCAAGCCTTCGTCTTCGTTGCTGTTGATCGATGTGGATTTTCAAGCCTTCATCTTCGTTGTCGGTGATCGATCTGGGTTTTCAAGCCTCCATCTTATGCTTCTTCTTCATCAATTTTTGGATTAGGTTTTCAAGCCCCCCTCTCTCTCATAGATCCGGATGAACTTGACTAGGAAGAACAAGATCCGGAGTGGGTTTTTAACATAATATATACGATCTGACTTCTCTTTAATCTACACTCGCCGGTGGATCTGCACTCGCCGGATTTGTCACCGGTGGATCTGCACTCGCTTGCCTGCTAAATACACTCGCTGGTCTACATGCTCATCAATCTTGCTCTCGATCTCTTGTTGATAGATCAATTTTTGATTCTAAAGAAGTATTAAGGTTTTATCCCAAAGGATTCATCTGTGAACCGTCTTCTTCTTACAATTTATGATTTATGGACCGCAAAGGTCAAAATGACCGCAAGATTTGTGACATTTCTAATGATAAACCTTGATTTCAGGCGTAAGAAGAAGCTGAAGTAAAGAATGTTGAATCCAAATTTGAGACACCAAAGAACACAGATGCATCAAGACCAAAAAAAGGAACTCGTGTTAGTGGTGGAAAGTCACCAAGGATAACTAGTGATAATTCTTATTCTTATGGTCAAAGACCCGAGGCCAAAAAGGTAAATGCCTGCTGCTTTGTATATATTTTGTGTATTTATAATATGATGTTCGTTACCAAATTACCGAGAACACAATAAAAAAACAGATATCGTTTCTAATATGATGTTGTGTATATATTTTGTGTAATTATAAGTGAAAGTGCATCGCTATTTACTTGCAACTAATTCAAAAGTTTGAGCTTGAATGTCTTGTATATATTTTATATATATTGGTTTTACACATGTGTTTTTGATATTTACACACGTGCGATCTGAATTTACACATATGTTTTTGTTTTTTACACAAATGGAAATGGATCTTGCAATCTGAATTTTAGGGTTTTTTTACGCATCTGCAAAAATTTTTGTGTATTTTGGATGTAATTTTCTGATTTTTAATCTGTGTAAACTAGTTTTACACATGGATTCTTTATAAATAATATGATCTGGATATATATATATAGAGAGAGAGAGAAAGAGAGAGGGAGAGCAATTTACACATGTGATTTTGATATTTACACATGTGAAATCTGAATTTACACATATGTTTTTGTTTTTTACACAAGTGTAAATGGACCGTGCAATCAGAATTTTAGGGTTTTTTTTACACATTTGTAAAAATATTTGTGTATTTTGGATGTAACTTTCTGATTTGTAAATATGTATAAACAACTTTTATACATGGGTTCTTTACAAATAATATGATCTGAATATATATAGGATAGTGTTCCTATCAAAACCCACATTTCATGAGAAAACTATCATCTAGTGGTTGCTTTTATCTCAAACACACAAGCTCAAACACACAAGATGTTGCCATGGGTCTACCTTATTATTTTAATTGAAAATGATAAAAGAGTCATTTTATCCATTAATGAAATCAGATTCAACAAGAATGTGACAAGTGTCACTCTTAAAATCCCCCACTTTACTTATTTTTTTTAAAAAAACTTCCCCCTACTTTTTATATCAATAGTAACTTTTTTATACTATGTTATTTTTTTATAAAAATTACACCATTAAACTAGTCTCATTTTTCTCTTTAATTACGTTATAGTCTCGACAAAATTTTTTTAAAACGAACGAGATTACATCAATGTAACAAATACACCAAAATTAACATTTACACCACAAAAAACTAGTTACATTAGTGTAATACTCTAATTACATTTAAAAAAAATCAGGCCTTCAATGTATCGAAACATTTTCTATGTAACAGATGCTTACATTGGTGTAATACTCTAGTTACATTGGATTTACATCAATGTAACGAAACATTTTCTATGTAAACAAGTCGTTACATTGTTGTAATACTCTAGTTACATTGGTATAAACAAACCTAATTACACAAACAGAAAAATTGGTATAAATAAAACTAATTACACAAACTAATTACATTGGAATAACTACCAATTAAAACATAGATCATTCAAATTTAAAAACAAACTAAAGATTTAAAACATTATTGTATATACCTTACAAACTAATTAGCATAAACAAAATGAAAATTGAATTCTGTTGCCTCAATTTGAAAGTGTTCAAGAAAAAAAACAAAAGGGACAACCTAAAAATATTACAAAAATCTCTACTAAATAAAGTAAAAATATCTTTTAAACAGACGTAGTGTTCAAGAAATGAAATTGAAGCACTACATGAAGTTTCAAAAATGATTTCTAATTGAACATAGACATTGCAAAAATTTGAAAAAAAATACAGACGAATGACGCTAACTATACTATTTCTCAAGATGAACACATATGAAAAACACAGACGCACCATCAAGTTATTCTTGACTGTTTCCTGAACAGAGATCCGTGCCGAGATGGAGTCGCCGAGCAAGATCTTGAATCTCCTGAACAAAGGTGGAGTAGCCAAGCAAGATCACGAATCTCCCGAACAAAGGTGGAGTCGTCGAGCAAGATCCGTATGTAAAGATCCGTCGCGAGTTGTTCTTTGTTGCAGGGGTGGAGTCCCCGAGCAAGATCCGTATGCAAAGATACGTCTCGAGTTGTTCTTGGTTGCAAGGATGGTTTCCCCGAACAGAGCTTGTAAAGATGAAGATTCTAAATCAGAGCCTCAAAATCGTTGGGAGTGGAAGTAAAAATGAACAGATCTAGTTGAAATGGAAGAGATGATGAATAGATATGTGTAAAAATGAACGGATCTTAGAGTTAAAAGGATATGATGAGACAACGAATTTAAGATCTGAGAAGATCTTAGAGTTAAATGAAGAGATCTTGCATATAATCACATTGGGATCTCAAGGTTTAGGGGAAAATGAATATGATGAGACAACGAATTTGAGATCTGAGCTAAAAGGATATGAAGAATTAAATATCTAATTGCATTTAAAAAAACAAAGAGGAGAAAACAAAATAACCGATATACCCCTAAAGCCTTCTTCACCACTCATTTAACACAGAATTAATCTAGACCAAACATTTCAATTTACACTAATTAAATAACCAATGAGATGGAGTTTTATTGTTTTAAAATTAATAGTGGGTTTTGATATGAATATCTCCCTATCTATCTATCTATATATATATATAGGGGGATGATCAAATAAGAAGTATGTTTTCGCTAAAAACTCTAAGAAATGACCAAAACGCTTAGAAACGATATCAAACGAACTCCAATTGAGCTCATTTCAGCGGCGTTGGAACCGTCTCGTCGAACTCTATCATCTTAGCTTTTAGGGTTTAGCTTTTAAGGTTTAGATTTTATGTTTGAATTTTAGGGTTTTAGCCTTATGGTTTAGCCTTAAGGTTTAGCTTTTAGGGTTTAGATTTTATGGTTTAGGTTTTTGGGGGTGGGTGGGGGTGGGTTTAGGTTTTGGGGGGGGGGGGGTGGGTTGGGGGGTTTAGGTTTTTGGGGGGTGGGGGTGGTGGTTTTAGGCTTTTTGGGGTGGGGTTGGAGGGGGGTTTAGGTTTTTGGGGGTGCGGGTGGAGGGGGGTTTAGGTTTTTAGGTCCGGATTAGAGTTCGATGAGACGGTTCCAACGCCACTGGAATGAGCTCAATCGGAGTTCGTTTGACCCACTTCTTAGCGTTTCTTAGCAAAAAACCACTTCTTAGTGGAACCTTCCCCTATATATATATATATATAGAGAGAGAGAGAGAGAGAGAATATAGAGGGAGAGTAATTTTCATTAAATTAAATAATGTAGATTTACATATTTACTCTTTTAGGGGTTTTTTAAGAATTTTAAAAAGAAAAGTAAAAGCAAAATTCTAATTTAAATCTCAGCCACATAATAAAATATACCAAATTGAATTTGCGGTCTAGAAAGAGTTTATGGGTTTACACAATAAGTAAGGATTTACAGTGGATATATATATATAGGGACATGTTCAATTAAGAACCATAATTTTGACGAGAACCAAAAGAACCATGCATTTCTACACAAATGTAAGGATGCATTTAACTATAATTTTGGTGAGAACCAAAAGAACCATGCATTTCTACACAAATGCATACATGCATCCTTACATTTGTGTAGTAATGCATGGTTCTTTTGTTTCTCGTCAAAATTATGATTATTAATTGAACATGTCGCTATATATATATATATATATATGTATATGTGGAGGTTCAATTAAGAAGTGATATTTCGCTAAAAAGCCTAAGAAATGACAAAAACCTTAAGAAACGATATCAAACGAACTCCAATTGAGCTCATTTCAGCGGCGTTGGAACCGCTTCGTCGAACTATACCATCTTAGCTTTAAGGGTTTAGATTTTAGCGTTGAATTTTAGGATTTTAACCTTAGAGTTTAGACTTAGGGTTTAGTTTTTTTTAGGGGTGGGGTTTAGGTTTTTGGAGGTGGGTGGGGTGGGTTTAGGTTTTTAGGGGGGGTGGAGTAGGGGGTTTAGGTTTTTGGGGGATGGGGTGGTGGTTTTAGGATTTTCGGGGTGGGATTGGAGGGGGGGATGGTTAGGTTTTTGGGGGTGGGGTTGGAGGGGGGGTTAGGTTTTTGAGGGTGCGAGTGGAGGGGGGTTTAAGTTTTTGGGTGCAGGTTAGGGTTCGATGAGACGGTTCCAACGCCGTTGGAATGAGCTCAATCGGAGTTCGTTTGACCCACTTCTTAAGATTTGTTAGCGAAAACCACTTATTAGTGGAACCTTCCCCTGTATATATAAATATATATATATATATATTTATATAATCTAAAATAAAATATGAAACTGTTTTATCTTTTGCTATGGATTTATAATATTAATAAAATATGAAGTCCAAAGTAGTAAACGAACCGTTAAATGAGATTTTAAAAGGAAAAAAGATTAATTTTTTTTTTTATTGAAATCCGGTCTGAACACTCGGTTTGGTTCCAATACAACCTATTCTGGTTTGATTCTAAAAACATTGGATAAGATTGCACTGGAGCAAGTCAACAAGTCAACGGTCGATTTGTATGGCTGCGTGCTCGATCCTTTGCCAACCACTCATATTTGTCCTTCTTGTACAAATAAGTGCATCATATTGATAGCCAATATTACATACCCCTTTTCTGATCAACTGATGTGATACGAGATAATAATATTAATGGGATACGAGATAATAATATTAAGTGATTATGAATGCTATGAGCTATCACATAATACTTGTTAATAGAAGTCATCAAGTCAAATGGTCATTTTCCTCGCATAATTGATTGCCAACCACAACTTTTGGTTTATAATAATGCATAATACTTAGCAAGTCAAGGTCAATCTAGATTGCTTTATTTAATTTGGAATATAAATCACTCTTGATATTTCTTTTAAGAATCATTCAAAGTTCTAAAATTTCCAAATACCACCAGATTTGTAATCTGAAATATATAAAGAAAATAATTAATAATAATAAACGAGCGCAATTTGATCTTTAGAAACAGAGCTCTAAACGAGCCGAGTTCGAGCTTTGACTCGGCTCGCCCAGTTTTCAACCTTCAATATCAGCCACTTTGGAATTTACCAAACATATATACCACACAAAGTTGCAATTAATTTGTCATGAATGCCCTCAAATTGTGGAATGTGAACCACAAAATTGCCCAATACGAATTTGCATACCTTCCCTTTGTTCAAAAGATGCAATTGAATCCAAAAATTCAATTTGACAAAACAAGATATTGTTCAAACACAGAAGAGCCAATTGCCTTTATTGAAAAAAAGTAAAAAGTAAAATATTACTTGTCAATTTGGATGCCAACGACTCCTCTTTGTCTTTCTTGGAGAATTAAGGTTTGTAAGCTATCGGAGATTTGAAAATTTTGAAGTAATACTCAAAATTCGCAAATATCTTGAATAGGAGATAAATTGTTTTAAAAAAAAAGTTAGCCAAATTATATGATAAAGCTTGAGAAGTTTATAAAAAAAAGTAATTTAATAAATGTACGCATCCATATTCGTTTAATAACTTATGTATTAATATTAACTGTGAAAAAAGTTTATGGTACACATTAGTAATTGTTAAAATTATACACTTCAATGGTACATTATTTTTTTTAAATGGTTTGGGTTACTAATTGTATGATTAGGCTTTGTAGGTAAGGAGTTGGGCTGGAAGCATTATGGGCTGCTGAATGTGGGCTTGTAGCATCTTGTGGATGGGCTTGTTTTAAAGAGTTCGACGAATGTTATGTGCACGACTTGTGCAGGTGTTGGTGTCCCGCTGCTTAGCTCTTTGAATTCATTTAGGGTGTATTTGGTATGAGATAATGAAATGAACAAAGGAATGACATAGACGAGTGAATGAAATGGACGTGTAATTACCCTATGAGAATGAAATAAATCATTATTTCGTGCTGTTTGGTAGTAAGGAAAATATTTTATGAAAAATAAAATATTTGTAATTAATAAATTTATACTATGGGTCGGGTCATGGGACGTGTTCTGGTTCGGGTCATGGGTCAGGGCATAGGTTGGGTCATGGGTCGGGTCACGACACGAGTGATGTTCGAGGAATGGTTCGGGGCATGGTTCGGGCCGTGTGATGGGTCATGGTTCAGATAATGGGTCCGGGCATGGGTTGGGTCATGGGCCAGGTCACGGATCGAGTCACAGGTCGGGTCATTTCGGTCGATGGTTTGGGTCATGGGTAGGGTCACGACACGGGTCATGGTTCGGGTCATGGGTTGGATCATGGTTCTAGTCGTGGGTCGGGTCATGGTTCGGTTATTAATTAAAAAAAATAATTTCATTCCTTGAAGGAATGAAAAAAAAACACTCATCCCCTAAGGAATGAAAGACAAAAGCAAGTTTAGATGTGGAGAACTCGGATATAAAAAAAACTCTAACAAATGAGAAAATGGATATGGAAGAGGCATGGGTCGAGTAAGTTAAGACAAAAGCAAGTTTAGATGTGGAGAGCTCGGTCATTTTGCAAAAGAATGCGCCAAATAGTAGAACAAGGCGAAAGATAAGCAGGAGGAATCCAATTTAATCTATGATGAGGACCAGTAGCACTGTCGTAAAGAAGACAAGCCATGAAAGTTGAAGATTCTCTTTCGAACTATATTTAGTTTAAGGGACAGTATTGAAAGTATAAACTAAAATATTAAGTATAAGGGTCTAGTTTGTATATACTAGAAAGGATGTTTTAGTGTAGTATGTAAATATGTAAAGTCAGGGGGTTAGTATGTATATATGTCAAAAGTCAAAAGATGCGTTGTTTCCTAAACATTGCATTGTCGAATTCTAGGGTTATATAAATCAAAACCATGTATGTATTTCAACAATGAACAAATCGTATGAATAAAAGCAAGTTATGTTATCAAATCTTTGAAATTTTCATCATTCATTCATCTTGTTCATCCATTTTACACTCTGATTTACCAACATAAGCATCCACTTCACATAAAAAATCCCAACGACCCATCCAACACGTCCAATCCCACGCTTGTGCACTAACCTTCTCCCCACGGGTGTTCACCTCCATCCGACACACATTCAACAGGCATGCCACATCACCACCCTAGGGTGTGTATGGGCCCTCTTAATGGTTTGATATTTTCACAAGTTACCATTTTTAGAGAAGCTACATCTTTTATTTGGGATATTTGGTGACAAAAGGGACGGGTCGATTGGGTATAAGGTTTGAGTCAAACTGGTTCAAGCCAAAACAAGTTCTGACCAAACTAGTTCAGGTATAAAAGAATTTCAAACAAAATGGTTCAGTTCAAAATAACTTAATAAGTGTTTTAAAAAAGTATTATATTAGTTCGTGTCAAATATGAGGATGAACAAAGTTGGTTGGCTTCTAGTGTGTCTATGGGAGCATACAAGATGATAACACTTACGTCACTTCACACCAAATTGTATGATGGATCCATAGGTGATGCAAATTCATTATTTTTTAAACTAATCTGCTAACTCACACACCTTCTATAATTGTACTCTTAAATCTATGAAAAATTCTCTGACAAATACATTAAAATTTAATATGACGGAGTTTTTATACAACATTAGCATATTATTTAAATAGTGCCCAATTTGATAAGTTGTATTCCTCATATGCCGATCCTCATAAACATTAACAATTAAAACCTTCACATGTCCTTGTGAATTACTTCAAACTAGAATGTCTTGAATATCTTTTTTTTTTCATTTATTTACATTTCTTGAGGTTCCAAACTGGTCCAGTTTGGATAAAAAAAAAAGTCAAAAACAGATTTTTGTCAAACCAGTTCTGGTTTTCAAGTGAAAAAGTTCGGTTTGGTTCTTAATCTGTTCCGGTTTTTGACCTGTTTGGTTAGTTAAAATTGGTTTCAACGAAGGGGTTCCCAACCTGATTACAAACCGACAGTTTGGTTCGGTTTCGGTTCCTAACCGGTTCTTCTCAAACCGATTCCAATACCAGTTTCAGTCTCGAACCGGTTTTTCCCCACCTCTAAGCAACAAAACAAACCCATGGCTAGGGCTTTTCGTCGGCCCATGCAGAAACCAACTCAGGCCCAAATTCATTTTCTTTTCTTTCTTTCAGTTTCCTTTATAGAGACGATAAACTAAATACACTAATCGGTGTTGACCGGCCCCCAACCCCAACATGCAAAACACTAAGCTTAGTCTAGTGGCAAAGGTGTATAATCAAGAATTCACTAAAATATGGAGGTATTGGGTTCAAGTCCCACTTGTAACAAAAAAAGAGAGGGTCCAGGTTGGGCCAGTGGGTTTTCTCACATATGGTGAGTTTCCTCCTGAAGACGGTGGAGATGATCGGGTGGGCCAGTGGCCCGTCAGTGATCCAAATTGTTGTTAAAAAAACTTTTGTGATTTTCCCATGAAGAACTCAAGCCCACACATTATGGGCTTAGCCCATTCACAACATTAGAGCAGCATAAAGTTGCATCTGTCGTTGCCCAATTTGTTTGTCCCTTACTCCCTTATCTTAATTATTATAATTACTAATTTAATTGTTTAAATTTTATATTTATAACCATTCAAAAAATTAGGATGTCATAGAGAAAGTTTTGATTTTCACATTAGAAATTTGTAAGCTTATATTACCTATTACACTCCAATTTACTACTAAAACATATAAACTCATTCCCGTAATTTTGCAACATTTTACAAAGGAAATTTCAAAACAAGCATCACTACTAGAAAACATATATATTTCCTATAAAAGTTTTCGACAAAAGAAATTTCTCACAAGTTAGCGACAAATTTTCGACAAAACAAAAACAAAAAAGTAACTATACGATTTCCTACAATTTTCCGACAAATTTATTAAACAAGTTAACTTATTTATTTACTATAATCATCAGAATATTGTCGGAAATTACCGACATAAAGCTTTTGTCGGTAATTCATCGGAAAATTAGTCGGGACTTTGTCGGAAAAAACATTTCCTACGGGGTTTTTTCCAACAAATATTTTTTTGTCGGAAACTTGTCGCTAACGACCAATTCCGACAAATTTCCCACAAAACTGTTGTCGCAAATTTTTAATTTTTTTAGTAGTGAGATTTCGTGGGAAATTTGTCGGAATTGGTCGTGAGCGACAAATTTCCGACAAAAAAGTGTTTGTTGGAAAAAACCCCGTAGGAAATGTTTTTTCCGACAAAGTTCCGACTATATAGCGACAAAGTATTTCGTCGGTAATTTCCGACAATATTCCGACGATTATAGTAAATAAATAAGTTAACTTATTTAATAAATTTGTCGGAAAATTGTATAAATCGTATAGTTACTTTTTTGTTTTTGTTTTGTCGGAAATTTGTCGCTAACTCGTGGGAAATATCTTTTGTTGGTGATTTGTCGGAAACTTTTGTAGAAAATATATATGATTTTTAGTAGTGCACGTTGCATTTTGGAACTAAGAAATTTCCCACATGAGATAACAATGGTTAGTTGTTGTATTAAGAAAGATGATCTATTGCTAATTTCGTTGAAAACTATGTTGTCATCTGTAAATATTGCAACGAATTTGTCTCTATTTGTAAACTTCAATTGCACTTTTAGGCCTCCGATAGTGCTTCTTTACGTAAGTAGGATTCAGAAACGCTTATAGCTAGTCTTCTTATACATTATCTCACAGATACCAAAGAGTCAAGTGTATACACATATGGACACACCTTTCGTGTTATTTTATCACACACAACATGCCCCGCCTACCCATAAAAGAAGTAATAGCATGTATAGATACATTCTTCGACAAAGTCTAGCCACCTTCTCTTCCAGTAAGAATTGACGTGAACAAGCGCAACAAATCCCAGCATTAACACAAACCATGTGGAACCACAACTTCCATAGAAAGAGGCCATATCAATATCATACCATTTTTCATTAGTTCCTTCTTTATTTGATGGATGGGTCAGGCGTGATTCATTCTTGCAATCATTCTCCAATGGTGGTCCACAAAGAAGCGGATTCCCTTCATAAATTTTCTTGGTAAAGGTACTAAACTGTGCTTTCATTTCTGGGAGTCTACCTGATAGATTGTTGTAAGAAACATTGAAACAAGATAAAGAGTTCAACTTGATTAGTTCTGAGGGAATGTTTCCTGTCAAACTATTAAATGAAAGGTCTAAACTCTCTATGTTGGCAAAATTAGAAAAGTTCACTGGAATTGTTCCGGTCAATAGATTGAAAGACAAGTTTAGAGCACGAAACTCGGTCAACAATCCCAACTCTTTAGGAATATCACCTGTTAATTTGTTACATGAGAGATCCAATCCAGACATGATATTAAGAACGTCACCCTTGTAGCTGAGAGACTGAGTTTTTGTTGTGAGTGTAACTTCGTCTTGTATTCCATTCATAAATTTCACTTCGCTAGAAAAATATTTATCTAGAACACCTTTATAAATGTAAGATGAAAGTGTATAGTATGATGATACCCTATACTGGATGAAAGCTTGGTAACTTGGGCCAGTAATATCTTGTAGACAACTAGGTATTGAATCAGAAAGAAAGTTATTAGATAGATCAATCAAACTCGCATTAGTTAACTGGCACAACTGCTTCGGAATAGAACCACTAAACTTATTTTTTCCTAAAAGAATAATCCTTAAATTAGATAGTTCACCAATAAATTTAGGAATCTTGCCTGACAAGTAGTTTTTGCCTATGTCTAAAGTTAAAACTTCAGTCAAATTAGGAAAGGAGTTGGGTATTGATCCAGTAAATTTGTTGGCACCCAAATGAAGATGCTCCAAATCTTTCACATTTATGCAGGATGGGATGGATCCTGTAAAATGATTTTGTGAGATATCAAGAAACGAGAATGAAGTTGTACCACAAGGAAACCGACCTCCCAAACTATTATTTCTTATCACAAGTATGGACAAGTAGCTCATGTTGCTTATCCAATCGGGGATCAAACCAGTAAAAAGGTTATTGCTAATATCCAAAAGTCTTAGGTTAGGCAACATACTCATTTTGTTGTTTTTGTTTACAATTTTCCCTGTGAAACGGTTGCTATCTAAGTGAAGATTATAAAGGTTACCTGAGCTTAAGTTACCCGAAAGTACGTCACCATGCAAACTATTATTTGATAGTTCTAATCTTCTCAAATAAGAGAGGTTTGTAAATAATGCACTTGGCACTTCTCCACACAACTCATTATGAGATAAATCTAGTGTTTCTAATTTACCCAAGTCACCAATTGAAGATGGGATATCATCATCTAAAGAATTCCTCGACAAATTCAAATGAGTTATACATGGAAGGAACTTTTGTATATCTTTAGGAATAGTACCTATGATGTGATTTCCAGACATATCCAACCACCTTGTATTAGGATTCCTATAAAATGGCATACTAAAAATACTGTCATATGAGTTGTTCCTTAGATTAAGAACTTCTAGCATCGTGTTATTTTGAATCAACCAATTCGGAAGTTGTCCCTCTAAGGAGTTATGTGACATTACTAGTTTCTTTAACTTGTGTTGGTGAAGTAAAAAGCTCGGAATAACACTTCCTTTAGGCTTGTTTATTTTGCAATTTGGCAACACAAGAACTTCCAATTGGAACATAGGAGTCCAACCTATAGGCTTTTCTGTTTCCACCTCGAACTCGTCATTGTCATTTATGAATGCAACAACTTCAAGCTTTGTGTGATTGGAGAATGAACTCATTGAGAACATACCTTCAAATTTGTTATGACTAAAATCAACATACTCAAGAGATGTTAGATTAGAAATCAGAGATGGCGGGAGTATTCCTGTGAACTGGTTTGAGGAAATATCAAAGAACTTAAGAGATGATTGCATGTTGAAACATTTTGGTAGGTTTCCAACAAAATTATTGCCGCTAAGATCCAACTCGTGGAGGTTCTTTAACTCAAACAACCCTGTCAAAAGAGGAAAGTATGGTTCACATTTTAAGAGTAAAAATAACTTGTACTTGCATGGCCATTCAGAAAGATTAACGGATTATTGGGCAAACATAATGTAACAGAGGTGTGTAACATCTTTGTTTTAGAGAACCTACCATAACGAGGTAATGATCCATTTGTTAGGAATCAGAGTCGGTAGCGCAGCGGACACAACACACAAACACACTTAAACGAAAAGAAGAAAGCAATAAACGACACAAGGATTTATAGTGGTTCGGTCAAGGTGACCTACATCCACTTGCTGCAACTAGGGTTTACTTTTATTGATAGGTGCTACAAGAATTACAATTACAAGACTGAGATATATATAAGACAAAATTAAGTTAAACTAAAATAGGTAACAATGGGTTTTAGCCCATTAGGGCCGGCTGCCCTATTCCCCTTAATTCCAGCCGTAACAGGCCTAAAGGGGAGCCCAGCCCGGCCCAAACCCAATAGCTTTCATAACCCAACAATCTCCCACTTGAAAGCTTTGCCCATACAAACCATCCAAGCTAACTCAGCACCAGTAACTCCAGTAATCATTATAATCAAGTCCTCCAAGCCCAAGCTAAGACTTCATGTCAAACCCTCCTAGTTGCAGCGGCCCTTATCATCAGTTACCTGAAAGGCCCGTTGAAGCTCCACCGAGCTTCAACCCAATACCAGTCATACCAGACCCAGCCGTGATTATCTCCACCACCGACCCATCTTCTGTCTCAACCGACTTGCACGTTCCGCCGGCTCCAGAGATGCACCGAAGACCATCATCACTCTCCAAATTCAGCAAACAATCCTCAGGAGAGACTTTCTCATTCGGAATCTTGGTCTTCAAAACCCAACGGACTCTTGGAACTGTACCCGGAACACGTCCCGTGCTCCCACTGTTCCCAAACCCCCTGACTGGTTTCACCCTCGGAACACATTCAACTGACATCTCAGTAGCTCCAGGCTTCACGTTTGCAAGGTGAACCCTCTTAGTGTGAGATTCAGTGAACCGGATTTTATCACTCTGAACCGGGACGGTCACACATCCCTCAGCAGGTACCTCAACTAAATACAGTGATCCTCGTTTTTCTCCCCGAGCAATAACGAGATTTTGATCTAACACTTTCCACTTTCCACCGCCAAACTTGACATCCAGTCCCTGTTCATCCAATTGACTAACAGAAATAAGATTCATCATCAGACCTGGAATTACCCTGACGTTTTGCAAGTTCCATGCAGTTCCTAATGGAGTCTTCAGATTAACATCTCCCATGCCCGTAACCTTTAAGGTTTCACCATTTCCTAGTCTCACCTGTCCAAAATCACCTTCTTTTAGATTCACCATTGATTCACTGCTGTGCATAGCATGAATCGATGCTCCTGAATCCATGACCCAAGAGTCCACACTGCTTTCCACACTACAAACCAGTACATCATCATAACAGACGACCTCAGTAGTGTTCACTTCAGCAGACTTTTCCTTTTTGGCCTTTGGACACTGACTCTTAAAATGCCCAACTTCTTTGCAGCCCCAACATGTGACAGTCTTAGGAGTTCTGGATGCACTCCTACCCCTGCTCCCACTTTCCCTGTTATTCCCTCTTCCCTTGCTTACACTTAATAATTCAGAAGAAGATGAGTTACCTTGCTTCCTGCGTCTTATGTCTTCTCCAAGAATCAAATCTCTCATCGCTTCAAATGTAAAACCACTGGGCCCTGTAGAATTGGTAATAGCAGTTACCGTTTCGGACCAGCTATTCGGCAGTGAAGATAACAGCGCCAGACCTTGAGTTTCATCATCAAAATTGATTCCCACAGAACTCAATCTGGACAAAAGTGATTTTAAATTGTTGATATGTTCTGTCACAACGTCTCCTTCCTTCATCATAGTCAAGAAAAATTCTCTCAACAAGAACAATTTATTTGCCCCTGACGGTTTCTCATACATGTTTGACAGAGTTGTCATCATGCCACGAGCCGTGGTTTCCTTCATGATGTTGAACGCGACACTCCTTGTCAAAGACAATGTAATAGCCGCCTTGGCCTTCTTGTCCTTTGAATTCCAAACATCTTGACTAATCTTATCAGTTTTTTCTTCCAATACCACATCCAAGTCCCTTTGACTCAACAGAGCTACAATTTGCATTTTCCACCATGCAAAGTTTGTCCCGTCAAACTTCTCAATATGTACCTTCCCGTCCTCAGCCATCACAATAGCAAACAGAAAACAGATAAACGAACTTGAACACGAAAAAAAACTTAACCCGTCGACTCAAGGGTTAGAACCCTAATCGGCGATCAACCTGGCAGCAACCCAAATCAACAGCGACCAGAAAACCAGCCACCACAGTCCCGTCGACCAACAGTTTGTCCGGCGGCTACCTCAAAACCCTAATCGAACCCGCTCTACACTTCCTCCCTTCCTGCGACAGTGATTAGCAGCCAAAACAGGCTCCAATCAGCCCTGTTACAGCCGAACAGAAGTAGAACAGAAACGGAACAGCAGCAACAGTCAACGACTAGATATCCAGCGACAAAAACAGCTGCAAAAAATCGAAACAGCAGCCCTTGCGGCTTCGAACCAGAACTCAGCGGATTGGTTCAGCACCAATCGCAATTCTGACAGCCTCTCGGATCGTTTTTCCGTGCGAAAACCGTGTGTAACAACGAGCCAAAGCTCTGATACCAGTTGTTAGGAATCAGAGTCGGTAGCGTAGCGGACACAACACACAAACACACTTAAACGAAAAGAAGAAAGCAATAAACGACACAAGGATTTATAGTGGTTCGGTCAAGGTGACCTACATCCACTTGCTGCAACTAGGGTTTACTTTTATTGATAGGTGCTACAAGAATTACAATTACAAGACTGAGATATATATAAGACAAAATTAGGTTAAACTAAAATAGGTAACAATGGGTTTTAGCCCATTAGGGCCGGCTGCCTTATTCCCCTTAATTCCAGCCGTAACAGGCCCAAAGAGGAGCCCAGCCCGGCCCAAACCCAATAGCTTTCATAACCCAACACCATTGAGATTATTGTAAGCTAATGAGATAACTTTTAGAGAAGATAACGACTTTATTTTTGACAGGATGCTTCCAACAAAGTTGTTGCTACTCAAATCTAAGACTTCAAGACGGTGGAAAGAAGCTAAAGCTATACGAAAGACAAAAAGGTGAAGTTAGTAATCAAAGGGAAAATTTATTATAAACAAACCATTAAGAAAAATTCTCCATCCTATAAAATCTGTTACAATAACTTTAAAACTTAATATTTCTCATTTGTTAGTATCATGACTATAGTTTATTGAACTATATATGATATGATAAAATTAAGATTTTTCAATTGCGAACGTAGTTGTGATATATTTTTCTTTTTACCACACTAACAAAAATGTAATCCAAAAAGATAACTCAATTTTAAAATAAAGAAAAAAAAATGAAACACTCATTTCACAAACAGCGAAAGTATTAAAAATTAAATACAATCTGTTCTTTTGACCACTTCAAGTTTGTCAAGCATCATTTATCCTTAAAGATAGTATACGAACTAATAAAAAAACACGGTCTAAACAATATCTGTTACAGTATTTAATTTTGTTCAAAGTGATTAATTTAACATCACATTTTAAGAACTATTATACATGATGTTAGCTACATTTTCAATCAATATTCTTCCCTAACATAATTTAAGTTGTAATTTAGCAATTATGTAAAATGATATAATTAAGGATGCAATTTATAGATAAACTTATTTAATTAGGCTATGAATTTTATATGTAAACCGGTAAAATGAAAAAAAAAAGATATATAAAATAGATAAAATAAAGAGCAAATTACAAATTACGTCATTTAAGTAGCACTCAAATTTTAAAATACGTCATTTAACTAAGGAAGTTACAGAATACGTCATTTATGTTTAAAAAAGCATGCACGTTACGTTATTTGGCCTAAAGACCGTCAAATTTTACCGTTAAGTCTAGTCACGTGCCTTGCATGAGAGGGCGTTATGGTCTTTTTACCAACAAAAATAATTTTAAAACTTTTACCAACAAAATTAAATTTAAAACCCTAATTTTGTAAAAGAACTAGACTCACCACCACCACATCTCCGGCGACCACAACAACCGCAGTCAAAACAAAACTCTGAATTAACCGATTGGGTTTCTATGGAAATCACAATTACCTTGGGTTGAAGAAGATGGATTCAATTCGAATTTCAAATCCCTCTTAGTTTCTAACTCATGATTACCCCGTACGATCACCGCTCGAACCAGACAACAGCGTGAACTTCAACTCCCTCTCAGTTTCTAACTCATCAGATCAATCGGAATCTTCTTCCGATGGTGGATTTGTTTGCAAGAAAAAGGTGTATGCCCTTCTTCTCTTGTTAATAATATTAACTGCTTTAGCTATTAGTACAAGCCAATGTTCTTTGAAGATATAGTTGACCAGAATGTTGTGGTTCTGTCCCTTGTGAATTCTATAATCTGGGGAAGAATTGGTCCAATGTATCTATTTCAAGGTCCCCGTGGTACTGGGAAAACACCAACAACTAGGGTCTTTCACTACCAAAAAAACTAAAAAATTTGCGGCGATAGATTTCATTGGAAATTTATTGGAATTGGCTGTTAGCGATAAGTTTCTGACAAAAAAGTGTTTGTTGAAAAAAACCCCGTAGGAAATGTTTTTTCCGACAAAGTCCCGACTAATTTTTCGACGAATTAGCGACAAAATCATTTCGTCTGTAATTTCTGACGATTATATTAAATAAATAAGTTAACTTATTTAATAAATTTGTTGGAAAATTGTAGGAAATCGTATGGTTACTTTTTTGTTTTTGTTTTGTCGGAAAGTTGTTCCTAACTTGTGAAAAATTTCTTTGTTGGTAACTTGTCGAAAACTTTTGTAGAAAATATACATGTTTTCTAGTAGTGAATTTGCTGCTACCTTGAACTCCCTCGCCACCGAAGACATGAAACCTTGTGGGGTTTGCACGAAATGTGCAGGGATTATTTCATGCTAGAGTCGAGTCATTAATGAAATGGATGGTTCCAATCATAAGGGGATTGATAAAGTTAGATTTTTGATGAAGAAACTGTAGATGGGTTCTTCTACATCAACCTTTATTAGATATGATTTAATACTAGAAAATAGACCTTTAGTGACACGAGGACTATGACGCGTAAAAGAGGGTGTCATCGTTTAGGTGTCATAATAAAAAAAACACAGAGTGCACATTAAGATATGCGTGTCATCTTATAATTTCAACACCCGCCCCTTAATCCTTTCTCGCGTGCCATTGTCTCAAAATTTGAATAAGACCTAGGGTTTCATAATCTGAAACGATTTCATCCCTTTCAAACCACATCCTGAACTACGAGAGGCACGAGAGGTTGGAATAAATCGATTGGGTAAGAGCGAGAGGGAGAAGAAAGACAGCGGAAGTCCAGGCACGAGAGGTTATACAACGGGAGCAAACCAAAGGAGTAAGCATTCGAGTGCTTTGAAGCCAAGTCGTGATGAAATCCAACCGGCGATAAGACCACTCCTCCGTCGCTCACACATTCAATTGACGAGTTGTGCTTTGAGGCTTTTGTTCCACACTTAATTTTCCCGTCACTACTAGAAAATAGATCTTTAATGACACACGAACTATGACGCGCAAAAATGTGTGTCATCGTTTAGGTGTCATCATAAAAAAAATAAAAACACGAAGTGCACATTTAAATATGCGTGTCATCTCGTAATTGTCATCTTATAATCTGGGCTTTAATGACACACGTACTATGACGTGAAAATATGCGTGTTATCTTATAATTGTCATTTATACTATCATTATCCCTCCCCTCCAAAAATTTCACGGATCCTTCTCTGAAAATTTCAATCGCCTCTATCCTTCCCCTCCAAATATTTCACGTATACTTCTCTGAAAATTTCAATCCCCCTACCCTTCCCCTCCAAAATTTTCAATCACGTTTATCCTTCCCTTCTAAAAATTTCATTCCAAATTCGCCGCTACCTTCTATTGATTCATGTCGCTGCTTTGTTGCCATCACCTACTTCGCTGCTTCGTTGCCATCACCTGTTGTAATCAGTCGCCGGTACCCTCAATTGAAGTTTTGAAATTGTAGGGTTCGTTGCTTATTCTTTCACTAATTGATGCCTAATTTAATGTTATTCTTGTCGAATAGTTGGTTCCTATTCAATTTGTGCGTTATTCATGAATTGTGTTTTTTTTATGTAACCAGGAGTGTTGTAGATTGCTTATTGATCAACGTTTGTTCAAGTGTGGAGGCAGATGTGAAGAAACTTCTTGATGGAAACTCATTTGCTTCACTTGAACATCTTCATTCCCAAATTGAGTCTGAGATTTAGACAAGGCTAAGGTTGGTGAGTATTAGGAACTGTTGTTAAACGTATTCACATCAGTAATTAGGGTTTTTATGTTGATGTTTCAATGGTGGATAATAATATATACGTGAATAATGATACGTGAATAATAATATATACGTGAATAATGATACATGCGCTAATCTATATGCGATATGATGTCACGTACCACATTAGTTTAAATAATTATTGATAGAAAAAGTCATACGTGAGTAAAAGTAGTTAAATGAGTGATTTGTTTCTGACATTACTATATTCATAACACACCTAAAATATAACTATTTTCATGATTCTCTCTCAATTTATTGATTAAAATCGGGATGTATCTTCACTGTGCAGGTGGGTTCGAGCCGTTGATGAATTTCTCTGTGTTCTAGGCTCTAGCAAGCTAATCAAAAGACAAAATAAGGTAATAAAAAATATACCAAGTTACCAAACACTTAATATTATCGGCTTAATGAGTAATGGCTGCTTATTTACATATTATTTTCCTTTTCTGGATGCCGAATTCCCTCCTTGTCGGGCCTCAGAAGTCGCTAAGCGACAAAGATTCGTATGTTGGTTTCGTAAAGAAACCGACAACCAGATACATTTAGACAACTTACCAAAAATGGGTAAGATTTTTTGTGGAGGCACAAGGGTTTGAGACTCTCTCCAGAATTGACAGTATACTATTCTTTCTGAAAAGGTTTATGGATCAGTTCTAGTTCTAAAAAGATGAAGGATGAAAGTAATTTGTGCTTTTATACACATTAAAGTATAAGTTGTGTGTATTTTTTTGTAAAGAATAATAACTAGTTTGTAAAATGCAACCTGATGGATAGTGCATCGTTTCATGACTGAACGAAGTATTTTATTATTCATTCCCATCTGGTGATATGAAAAAATTTTTAAAATGGTGTGTATGAAAAATAAAAAGAGGAAAATAGGAAAGTCAAAAAAAAAAAAAAGGAAAATGGTTGAGCCTCTATTCCCAATAGCGGCTTAGGATAAGTTAAAAGAGGGAGCTAGGGAGCCGCCATTGCCAATCGCGGCTTAGGAGCAACCAACATAACCCCGTTTAACCTCCGTTAGTTATAGTATTTAACCCCGTTTAACCTCCGTTAGTTATAGTATTTAACCCCCGTTTAACCTCCGTTAATTATTTTAATGTAATGTAAGATTATTTGACATCTAATAATATTAAGATAATGAAATAAAAAACTATAATACTATCAAGAACACAAGATACAAGACCTAACATTCCTCAAAATATTAAACTGGTTAACATAATACACATACAAAGTAACACGAGATACACGACCTAACAGCACTAATTTGGTCGGTTTGGGCAATTGTTGATCATGTGACCCGGTTGTTTACAGCCAGAGCACAGACGCCCTGTCCTTTCCTGTGCATAGGTGTTATCCATCTCGTTACGCATCCTCCTCGCACGACGTCTTCCTCTTAGGTCGTGTATCTCGTGTTACTTTGTATGTGTATTATGTTAACCAGTTTAATATTTTGAGGAATGTTAGGTCTTGTATCTTGTGTTCTTGATAGTATTATAGTTTTTTATTTCATTATCTTAATATTATTAGATGTCAAATAATCTTACATTACATTAAAATAATTAACGGAGGTTAAACGGGGGTTAAATACTATAACTAACGGAGGTTAAACGGGGTTAAATACTATAACTAACGGAGGTTAAACGGGGTTATGTTGGTTGCTCCTAAGCCGCGATTGGCAATGGCGGCTCCCTAGCTCCCTCTTTTAACTTATCCTAAGCCGCTATTGGGAATAGAGGCTCAACCATTTTCCTTTTTTTTTTTTTGACTTTCCCATTTTCCTCTTTTTATTTTCCATACACACCATTTTAAAAATTTTTTCCTGGTGATATAGCTTCTCTTGTGTACTTATGGAATCCTTTGACCATCATCACCTGTTTGGAATATTCAACATCACCAATTGAAAATCTTATGATTGTTTTGTCTCTATACGGGGCTTGCATGAGTAAGGACTTGTTAGCCCTTTTCTGATGCATGATTATATTTTTTCAGCAGCTAACAAATCCCATTAATCCTCATAATTCTTATTGCAACAGGACTCGTTCCTCTTGCTGCTTTTGGATGGGTGATAGCATCTCATTTGTCCCTCTATCTTGTTATTCTAATCATACTTGCTTAATGCAGATCTGCAGACTACAAGTTTGTACTTTCAGTTCCTGGATCAACTCCCATGGTAAATAGTAAATCTTTTAACTTTTGTACATTCAGGTAGCAATTTTTACAGACATTTTGTTTAATGACCTTTTATTAAGCATACCATATATTGTTTAATGATTTGTGAATTAGTTGTGCATGTGAAGATTGGAAGCCAACATGTCGTTGAAAAGATTGACAATTTAACCAACCTACGAGCTAAGCTGAGTACCTTATGATTTAGTCGAATTGATACATTATAACTTGATGTTTTTTGAACATAATGATATGAGAAACTAGCTAAGGTGAGTACCTTTTTTTATTTTTCTTGTAATTTTTTCTAAGTTTTAGTCGGATTTCTTTTAGACAACGAGATACTGACAGATTGAGAGAAAGAATATTATGTTGGAAAGAACATTTAGATTATTATAAGTTATAATATGAAAAAAGAAATGTGTACCTTCCATGGGTAATGTTCCATTGAAATTATTATTACTCAAGATGAGTACTTCCAAGTAAGGTAAATTAGGCACTTCTGAAAACATACATATATACATCACTCAATTCAAAGGCTTTATCTTATTGAATCGAAAACGAAGAACAATTACAGAAGAATTATAACAAAGAAAGAATCTCCAATTGAATGTATGAACACTAACATGACTAAGCCAAAGGACTTAAGGAAAATCCCTAACAAACTCGCACTAACCATCTGCTTAACAAACTAATTAAGAAACTAACCCTCAACTTGTAATATTGACAGATTAGCCCTCTTTACTTTAGCACATCCTTGAACTTTGACATTGTACTAAACTCACCCCTGAACTTTAACAATCTCCACCTCTTAGTGCAATGACAAAATCAAAACTTTAAGAAACTTTTAATAAACTCAAGAAGTGACCAAACTTTGTACCAGGCAATGCCTTAGTTAACATATCAGCTACATTGTCTTCAGTGTCAACTGCCACAACCTTCACTTCTTTAGAATTCAAAACATCTCTAATGAAGTGCAACCTCACATTTATGTGCTTGGTTCTTTCATGAAACACTTGGTTTTTGGACAAATGAATAGCACCACTATTATCACACATAACCACTACACAATCCACTGGAATCCCAAGCTCAGAAACAAAACCCCTGAGCCACATTGCCTCCTTAACAGCTTTAGTGAGAGCAATATATTCTGATTCAGTTGTGGACAGTGCAACAACATGCTGCAGAGATGACTTCCAGCTAACTACACTCCCACAAACCTGGAACACATAACCAGTCACTGATCTTCCTCTGTCAAGATCTTTTGCAAAATCTACATCCACATACCAGGTGAAAACATGAGCAATCTCTGCAGGCTTCCCAAACCATAACCCAACACGCTTGTACCATTCAAATACCTTAGGATCCACTTCACTGCATCCCAGTGATGTATCCCTGGGTTACTAAGAAACCTGCTGACAACACTTACTGGGTATCCAAGATCAGGTCTAGTACAGACCATCAAATACATTAAACCCCCCACTGCATTTGCATAGGGAATGTCAGCCATCCTTTCCAAACCTTCACTGGTCTTAAGAGAGTCTTATGGATAGACTGAAGTGCTGACCCATAGGAGTAATGACAGCTTTGCTATGATCCATAAAGAAATTACTTAAAACTTTCTTTATATATGAACTTTGAGCCAGTTTTAAAATCTTATTTTCCCTATCTCTGGAAATTTCCATGCCCAAAATCTTCTTGGCATTTCCCAATTCTTTTATGTCAAATTCCCTCATCAAAAGTTCGTTAGTAGCTGCAATTTGCACTGCATCCTTGCATGCTACCAACATGTCATCTACATACAGCAGTAGATACACATACTCTCCACTTTTGTACTCTAGAAAATATAAACAACTGTTCTAACTACTCCAACTAAACCCTTAGCTCAACATGTAATCATCAAACCTCCTATACCACTGTCTAGGAGACTGTTTTAATCCATACAAAGACCTTTTTAGTAAACATACCTTGTCCTCATTCCCTTTTTCTTCAAAACCCCGTGGCTGGTTCATGTAAATGTTCTCATCAAGACTGCCATGTAGGAAAGCAGTCTTGACATCCAACTGCTCCAATTCCATATCATTGATTGCAGTTAAAGACAAGATGACTCTAATTGAAGTGTGCTTCACAACAGGGGAAAATATTTCATTATAATCTATACCAGCCCTTTGGGTAAAGCATTTTGCAACTAATCTGGCTTTAAACCTAGGAGCTTCCCCTTGCACACCCTCCTTTACCTTATATATCCATTTACATCCAACTAGTTTCTGGTCCTTGGGCTTATCAACAAGTACCCAAGTCTGATTCTTGTACAGTGACTACATTTCATCTTCCATAGCCCTTATCCATTTGTCTTTATCAACAGAAACAACAGCTTCATTAAAAGTTATTGGTTCTTGTATACACTCTTGTTCAGCTGCAACAAAAACAATTGCAGAAATGTCTTCTGTATCTCTAAACCTGACTGGTTTCATAACATTTCTTCTAGGTCTTTCCCTTGCTAGACTGTAACTGCTAGTACTAGCTTCAGTTCTTGTGGTTTGAGGTACCTCTACTTGTTCACATTCATCAAGAGGCTCCACCTCAAGTTGAAGTCCCTGAGCCCTACCCTGCTCAGTTTCAATAGGCTCACCATTACTCCCAATTATATCCTTATACACATAATCTTCTTTAAAAACAACATCCATGCTAATTATCACCCTTGGACTCTCATTTTTCAGTTTCCAAAGCCTGTACCCCTTAACACCTTCAGGGTAATCTAAGAGTACACATTTTTGTGCTCTAGGTTCCAGCTTGCCTTGACTGATATGAGCATATGCCAAATAACCAAATACTCTAAGATTACTATAGTCAGTCTTATGCCCTGACCACTTCTCCGTGGGAGTTATCATGTTGATTACAGAGGAGGGTGACATGTTTATCAGGTATACTGCAGTAGTGGCAGCCTCTGCCCAAAACTATTTTGGTAATCCAGAATCAGACACCATACATCTTACTTTATCAAGAATTGTTTTGTTCATTCTTTCCACTAACCCATTTTGCTGAGGATTCCCTGGAACTGTAAGATGCCTAGCTATCCCAAATTCTTTGCAATAATCATTGAATTGCTTATTACAAAACTCCAATCCATTATCTGTCCTAAGCTTTTTGACTGTCTTCCCTGTTTGGTTTTCAACTAGTACCTTCCACTCTTTGAACTTATTAAAAGCTTCATTCTTGTGTTTAATCACATACATCCAAACCCTTCTTGAATAATCATCTACTATTGACAAATAATACAAAGAACCACCAAGAGATTGGCTTCTTGCAGGCCCCATAGATCTGAGTGAATATAGTCAAAGACACCTTGTGTTTTTCCTTCACCCTTCTTGAACCTCACTTTGTGAGCCTTGCCAAGCATACAATGATCACATAATCCAATACTTCATTCCTTTAAAACCCCAAGCAGCCCTTGATTATTTAGTTCCATCAACCCTTGATCACTGATGTGACCAAGCCTTTTATGCCACAGCCTAGCTTGATCTTCATTCTTTCCTTGAACTACCATAACAGCCCCCTGTTCAACTTTACCATCAAGCACATAAATGTTGTTCTCTCTTCTTGTGCCTGATATCACAACCAAAGATCCCTTTAGAGCATTGGCCTTTCCATTTCTCAAACTAACAGTGTATCCATTCTTCTCAAAAGTGCCCAATGAGATAAGATTCCTTGTTAACACAGGAATTAATCTTACATTGTCTAGAATCACTTCAGTTCCACTTTCTAACTTGAATGTTACTTTACCATACCCTTGAATTATGCAAGGTCTATCATCGCCCAACTTTACAGAACCCAAATCTTGCATGATTAGTTCTTTGAAGAATTCTTTGTGTGGTGTCATATGGTATGAACAACCAGAGTCCATTATCCGGTCATCATTTTGGCCATCCTTTGAAACAACCAATACATCTGCTGACTCATACCCATCATTAGATCCTTCTGCTGCAAACCCACCTTGATTCTTTGAGGAATTAGGCTCAAACCTTTTCTTCTTATTTTCTGGACAATCCCTCTTAAGGTGTTTTTCAGAATTACAAAGGTAGCACTTCCTTTTAAATTTTGACTTGGACCTAGATGGTATCCTTTCTTTATTCTTAAATGTTCTTTGATCTGGTCTATCTCTAACCTATAACCTATTCGCAACATCATCAGACACATTTCCCTTTTTCTTTAATTCCTTAGAATTTATTGTTGCTAATACTTCTTCCATTGACAGAGTTTCCCTCCCATACATTAATGTATCAACAAAATGCTCTTATGTATGGGGTAATGAGGTCAGGAATATGATTGCCTAGTCCTCATCATCTAGGGTAACATCAATGTTTTCTAGATCCAATACTAGCTTATTGAAATCATTAGTATGGTCATCAATGGTCTTACCTGCAACCATGTGAAATGTGTACAGCCTCTTCTTGAGGTATAACCGGTTGGCTAGGGATTTTGTCATATAGAGGCTTTCAAGTCTTGACCAGATTCCGGCAGCAGTTGTCTCCTTGGAGACTTCCCTTAACACCCTATCACCCAAGCAAAGAATCAATGCACTGTGTGCCTTCTCCATGATATCTTTCTTTTCCTTGTCACTTAGGGTAGGCGGTAGATTTTCTTCACCGACAAGGGCATCCACCACCCCTGATGGACAAGCAATGCCCGCATTTTGAGTCGCCACAACCCAAAATCATTCTTGCCATCAAATTTCTCTAGGTCAAACTTTGTCACACCATCGTTCACCTTCTTGATTCAATTGACAGACAAAACACCTCTGAATTCGAGCACAAGGCTCTGATACCAATTGATAAAGATAATAGCGGAATTGAGAATATCTTTAGCACCAAAGGCTTATCAATTGAATACAAAGAAGCTTTAATTCACACACCAAACGATTGGTTTCTTATTGAATCGAAAACGAAAAACAATTATAGAAGAATTATTACAAAGAAAGAATCTCCAATTGAAAGTATGAACACTAACATGACTAAGCCAAAGGACTTAAGGAAAATCCCTAACAAACTCGCACTAACCATCTGCTTAACAAACTAATTAAGAAACTAACCCTCAACTTGTAATATTGACAGATTAGCCCTCTTTACTTTAGCACACCCTTGAACTTTGAAATTGTACTACTAAACTCACCCCTGAACTTTAAATACAAGTGTTTGATAACAAAGCTTTCAATGCAACTAGTTACCTTTGATTCATAAACCGGACCGGACAGCGAACCGGTGCACTGGTTGGGCTGGTTGGACCGGATTACGAATCGGACGGCATTTTACAAAATATTAAAAATATACAAAACAATCCAAGTATCCAATAAACATAATTCAAACTTAAAAAATTTCACTCGAACTTAAAAAATACATATAACAATCCTTTTTTAGAGACACAAATTCAAATATTTCATCCAATTATACAACAAACATAATTCAACTTAAAATCAAACAAATATAATCTAAAGTGGAGACTTTTGGAACGTGAAAAGCCGAAAAAACGGTTTTCTTTTTACAAAAAACCGGTCCGACCGTCGACCAGCCGGTTATTTTACAACCCGTTTTAAGCTATTAACCGGACCGCTACATAGACCGAACCCCAATCAGACGGTCGGTCTAGTTTTGAAGACGTTGGTATTAATAGAAAACTTCCCTTTACGAATATCTAGAATTATGAAATTTGGTAGTAAATGAAAATCTATAAAGAGTATAAGAAAATCTTAACTGTAGTGATCATGTCAAAGTACCGACTACGTGATACACACAAATCCAAAAGAATTTTTTTTTTTAAGAAATAAGATTTTCTAGGGAAAAAAAAATCAAATCTTCACTAGATAGATATGAACTTAAGGTAACATTATTTTTTTCAACGTTAACCCTATATCATTTACATTTCATATGTTAAAACCTTATAAACTTCATACTTTTCTATGAAGTTAACATCCAAAAAATTAAGATGATTTAGTCATTTAAGTTAGAGATAAAACATACCTTGATATGGAAATGATCCGAATAAATGATTGCCTTGAAGATTTAGAGTTTCAAGTGACGTGAGGCCTGCATTTAAAAGATGTTACGATTCTTTCATTCAATTGGTTGCATACATAAATTAGAATTTTCAATTTCCTAAATGTTGAAGTGCTCATGAAAGTTTTTGGTGTTTGTTATTGAGTAAAATATCTGAAAATAAATATAGTTCAGAGTAAGTTACTATTTGAGCTCATGACGTTTGACCATTTTAATTATTTGAGTCCCTTATGTTTAAATCCGTATTTTTTAACCCTGAAGTTTCATTTTTTACTTCATTTGAGTCAAAATTGCGAACGTCGTTAGATTTAACAGTTAACTTTTTCTGAAACAATCAAAATATCCTAGTATACTCAAATTGTTAAAAAACAACTATTATCTTGAAAACACACACCACCACTCAATACTCATCTTACCTCCCACCTCTCGTCTCTCTCTCTCTCTCTCAAACCCCCATCTGCAAAACCACCACTCATCTTACCTCTCACCTCTGAGTAGGGTTTAAGATCTGGAGGCAGAAACCGGCCACCGCAAAACTTTTTAAACCCAAAATGTGGCGTGCAGGTCTGAATTATGATCAAGTAAGTTAAACCGCAAAACCTTAATCAAGCAACCGGCCGCCGCCATCTGCAAATCTGGCTCCATCACAGAGTGAGTTCAGACCTTGAGTGACTGGTACAAGTTTCAGCCGGAGACTTACACCGAATATGTTACTCATTCGCCTAATTTTCGAAATCGGAATTTATAAGTCAACCGGAGACTTACACCGAATCTGTTACTCAACCTGGAGAAGAACACGTATAGACCGCTGCGAGATCTGAAATTGAGGTACCCGTCAGAGAGACGGAAGCTCAAATCAATCCAACAAACCCAACCCTAGATCGACAGATTCAAAGGGTTTTGGAGGATTCAAAGGGTTTTTGGAGGCTTTTCAATCTATTAGACATATCTCGTTTTACGACCTCCGATACCAAAGGTCTCTCCAAAAACACTTTACTTTCAGAAGGTCGGCTCTCTCAAGTGATGCTTCTGAATCAATAACGATTTTATCCTTGTAATCATTCTTGTATAGACTACTGTTACTAAGGAAATATCATAATTACCATTTTAACAAAGCAATTAACATAAGTGCCATGTAATTAAGGCCTAGGAAATTAGAAACAAGTACTTAGACAGGGAAATCCATTTGTGGCCTCTTTGTAGACCAGTCAATGTTATCCCAGTTGATGTTCGGTTAATCTTGATGAATGCGGGTTTAAATCGTGTCCATAGATGCGGGTCATGGAGTCGAATACGGTTCGCGGGTCAGTCCGTAGGTAAATGGGTCACCGAATAGGTCAAACGAGGTGAGAGATTGTTATGAAGACTTGGCCTTTTGGTTGAACGAGTTTACCGGAAATGCATGTTGAGGGAATATGAACGTTTGAAGGTTGTTGCTGAAATAGAGGAGTACGTGGTTATAGTCAGTATGAGTTTGCTATGTTTTTTTTTAATATAAATAGGATGGCATAGTTAGTTTTATTTACATGCACTTGTAATTCCTTTGAACGTTAATACAAAGAGAGTATTCGTGAGTGTTTGCAGTGTGTTTTAGGGGCCTGAACCAACAGTTGACTGAAGGTGGAAACATCTTGTAGTCTTTTTGCACGAAGAATCCCTGGTAATTAAGTAATGCAGGCATACTTAGAAACAACATATGATATAATTTTATACATTAAAAAAACCTTGCAGTCTTGGGAGTCAATGTTGATGCTATCCAGCCACTTCACAGAACAGCAGGTGGTGGTGGTGGTGGCGGCGGCGGTGGGTGGTGGTGGGGGTGGTGGTGGTGATGGTGAGAGGAGAGAGGGTGTCCTCAAGGGTATTTTGGTCATTCAAGAAAAAATTTAACAGAAAATCAAAAGGAGTTAGTCATCTGGACTCAAATAGAAGCAAAAATGAAACGTCGGGGTTAAAAGAGACGAATTTAAACATAAGGGACTCAACTAGTTAAAATGATCAAACGTCAGGGACTCAAACAGTAATTTACTCTATAGTTTAATTAGAATCACTAAGATCAAGAATATCACGGGGTGAATGCATGGAAGGAAAAACTATACATAATATTATTCTCCTGTTTAAATTGTTAAGTGAATCTCTTACGACCTACAAAAATATTAGAAAAATCATAATTTGTAATTATATCTTTTGCCACATAACATTTTCATATGTTCAAACCTTATAAAACTCGTACTTTTGTTTTATAAAGTACGTAAACATAGAGAGAGACGTGTGTATGATAACATACATAAAACTCAAGATGATCGATAAAATCAATTACGTTAGAGAAGAAACATACCTTGAAAAGGAAATAAGCCAGAAAGCATATTGTCTCGAAGATTTAAAGTTTTAAGTGACGTAAGACCTGCACTTAAAGATGTTACAACTTACAATGCTTTCATCAAATTGGTTGTAATACAAGATTTAGAATTTTCAATTTCCTTAATAATGTAGAAGTGCCCATGATAGTTTTTGGTGTTTGCTAATGAGTAAAATATCTGAAAATAAATGAATATATCAATATATATATAGGGGAATGTTCCACTAAAAAGTGGTTTTTTGCTAAGAAACGCTAGGAAATGGGTCAAACAAACTCCGATTGAGCTCATTCCAGTGGTGTTGGAACCGTCTCATCAAACCCTAACCCATCCTCAAAAACCTAAACCCCCTCAACCTGCACCCCCAAAAACCTAAACCCCCCTCCAACCCCATCCCGCAAAGCCTAAAACCACCACCCCCACCCCAAACCTAAACCCCCCAACCCACCCCCCACCCCCCCAAAACCTAAACCCACCCCCACACACCCTCAAAAACCTAAACCCCCACCTCCACCCCCAAAAAAACATAAACCCTAAAATCTAAACCCTAAGAGCTAAACCCTAAGACTAAAACCCTAAAATATAAACCTTAAAAACTAAACCCTAAAATCTAAGATGGTAGAGTTCGACAAGACAGCTCCAAAGCCTCTGAAATGAGCTCAATCAGAGTTCGTTTGTTATCGTTTCTTAAGGTTTTTATCATTTCTTAGGTTTCTTAGCGAAAACCCACTTCTTATTTGAACCTGCCCATATCCATATATATACAGGGTGAGGTTCAAATGCTAACCAATATTTATGTAATAACCATGATAACCACTATTAAACATAGTGTTAATTACGTATACGTAACAAATAATGTTACACATACGTAAACACTATGTGTCACGTATATGTAACATTATTTGGTACGTATATGTAAGACTTATCATTTTCGTATTTATGTTCAAGATATATGTTCACGATACTTAAATACTCTTTTAAGAATTAAAAGAAAAAATAACTTATAAATTATGTGATTGTTTGATAGTGGTTAGCACGGTTATCACTACTAGAAAAATGTGATTTTTCCGACAAGCATTTCCGACCAAATATTTTTTGTCAGAAATTTCGACAACTTGCCGACCAGTTTTCGACCAAAACGAAACCCTAAAGTTAGCGACAAGTTTCCGACAAATAACCGACAAAAGAAGAAACTTGTCGGAAATTTCCGACAAAGTTCCGACCAAAATGATTTTAACCAAATTGTTTGGAGTTTGGTCGGAAAATGGTCGGTAATTTCCGACAAATTTCCGACCAAAATGATTTTAACCAAACTGTTTGGAGTTTGGTCGGAAAATGGTCGGTAATTTCCAATAAATTTTCGACCAAAATGATTTTAACCAAACTGTTTGGAGTTTGGTCGGAAAATGGTCGGTAATTTCTGACAAATTTCCGACCAAAATGATTTTTTGTTATTTTTTTACTTATTGATTATAACAATAATTAACATAAAATAATAATAAAAAAATATTATTAAGAACTACAAGAAAAATAATAATATTCTTGATGATAACAAATAATAATAAACAAAAGAAAAATAGCACGCATGTGTGTGTATCGGTGTGCGTGTGTATGTTAAAGAATAAAGCGCTAAATGTGTAAACATGCCAACATAGATGATAATGAAACAGTTACCCACGAGGTAGACGGATGTAAAGAATAAAGGAATTACACATAGTAATATGTTAGTTCAACAAATTATGAAACGGTAGACGGATGAACGGCTACGACTGCAGACGGATGAACGTTGTATAGCAGATGGTAGTTAGACGGCTACGATGGTAGGCGGTATATTAAACGGATTACGGCGGATGAAACAGTTACTTTGTTAAACGAATGATTAAACGGCTACTTCGGTAGACGGATGAAACAACTACGACGATGGACAAAAATTATGACGGCTACTTCAGTAGATGGACGTTATATGCCTATTTTGGTAGACAAACGCTAACGGCTACTTAGGTAGACGAATGTTACGAAAGGACCATCTCTATGTGCTTAACTAAATGTTCACAGTTTAAGTTAAGAGAGTATGTTATGGTTTAATTGATGATATAAATAAAGAATGATGATATGATTTTATGTATAATGATTGCCTGCTTGCCTTAAACTCGAACTCATAAGTGTTAGTTGACTTTTAGTATGCACTTCAGGTAAAAGAAAATGTTAAATGGGCTGACGGATCTCATGGATGGCTACCTGGCTCAAGACTGACATCTCAATCTATGTTTATGTGTTAAAGACAGTGTTTGAAAGACAATGTTTGAAAGTTTTAATTTGACGTAAAATTGAAACTTTCAAACATTGTCTTTCAAATTAAAACTTTCAAACATTGTCTTTCAAACATTGTCTTTCAAACAGATGATGTAATGAACATGATGTATTTCCGCTACCATCGATGAATTTATGATATATTAGTATTTGAACTATTTGTGAATGAGTAAATACAACGAGTACGGCTTTCCGGTAATGGGGTCGTACATTATACGTCAAGAGAAGTTAATTACTTAAATGTTTAAAGTTTACTTATGTTTTCTTTAAAACTATAGCTCACCTCAACAACGCTGACTTTTCCATGTATATTAAATTGAGTGCTGGTTTGGTTGATTGCTTGGACCTCTTGGCATCCTGATGAAGCTACCCGTACCCCGAAGACTTGCATTATTATTATTATGGCTTCTCTTTTAGAAAACTAGAGTTAGATGTTTATGGTTTTATCCCGCTTGTTTGGGGATTTTATGATAGATTCCGTTGCGATGTTTACTTTGTTCGTTTTATGTCTATCTTGAACTTATATTATTATGGCATCTCTATTTTAAAGCGAGGGGTTTTTTAGGAGTCATGGTAGAATCACTTAAGAAGTTGCAGCAAGATGCAACGGTATGCAGTTACGAGTAAAGTGTTTTGATTTCTATATACTTGTTTACACTTGATTCTTACTTAGAAATGATGTTATTGCAGGGACAAGCATTAGCAAAGATTAATTTTGGAGTTGTTTTTGGACTCACTTGGTAAATGGTCAGGTGCTTTGGAGCATTTAGTGAAGGCTACATGTAAGTATTGTTAACATTGCGTTGATAAAATTTTAATAAAAATGCATACTCAAATAAGTAACTGGGATCGACTAACGACTTTATATTGTTCTCTTTGGTGCTCATGCTAACCTACTTTTTGTCCAGCTCTCTACACTCTGAAATATGCATTTTATAATCATGAAGAGGCTAGGTAATGGAACACTATTATCTACTTTTCAAGTCTTTAATTTTTTTTTATCCCATAAGCAAATTTTTTTATCAAGATGTTAGTTATCTATACTATATAATAAATAAAGGTTTTACATGCCACGTGTCGCCACCATATTCATTCTCATTATTTTTTTCCCGCTTCTCTCTCCTATTAAATACACCTCTATATTTTAATAATAATATATTTTAAAGAAAACACTAATTATACTAATAAAACACATTTTTAAAAATTATCTCTTATTATAAGAAACTTTGAAATATAATTATGTAACTTTTATTTTGAATCAAATAGTAATGAAAGTCAAATTACATTAAATAGTAATTAACGTATTTTTGAAACCCAATTATATATTAATTTTTACATATTTTGAATTTTGTTTTCTATCATTCGTATATGTGATACATTTTTACACATGTAAAATATACACATAAAAAATTAAGAATTTTATGTATTGATATTTTTCATCATGTGTGTAGACATGAGGTACTAAGCTAGTTTCTCTTATAAATCGGAAGAAATTTATGTTGCATATGAACATCACAGACTTGAATTTATTTGAATGCTAAATTGGTTTAAAGATTGAAGATGTGATTGAAGTGAATCTGTTTGGTTTTGTGTGTGTGTGGGGGGGGGGGGGGGGGGAGGGGGGTTGGAGTTGATGATGAATTTGGAACTCAAGTTCCAACACAGGCCTTGTCTCAAAATATAAACCTTCCCCCTGATGTGATCACCTATACGTATTTGTTATATATTTTTGTGACTCAATTAGTATTGGTATAATCTTTAGTTTGATTTGTATTTGTGTACAAATATTAATTATAATCTGAATATATTATCTCTTCAGTTCTATTTTAACTTTTGCAGAATGATACCAATTTACCAAATGTCTGTTAGCAATTTTCAGGAAATACTCCCTTTGAATGCGTGAAACGTGCTGGCCATAGAGTTGATCAAGGTGTTGTAGAAAGAATCATGTTAAGGGGGTAGTCAATCTACAATTAGGGTTAATGTCTTGTTGTTTAGCGTTAGCCGGTTGACAGGGCAGTTCCATATATTTAGACGACTTACTTGTATTCGTAGAAAATGTTGTTTATGATAGAAAGGAGTTGTGAACATTGGTTTTATGTTGCAACAAAAAAAATAGATATTCTATTGTATTAGTTGGTTGACAATTTGTATAGTTTTATAGAAATTTTTGGTTTAATTTATTTATGTGCTTTTGGATATATACTGATTATAAAAAACTGAAATAAACAACAATTTTTTCTGTTTTATTTCAAGCACAAAAAATATTGAATTTTTATTCTTTTATATTTTTTTAATAAAAATCTTTTTTTGTCGGAAAATAGTCGGTAAAAAAAACTAAAAATAAAAAATTTAGTCAGAAAATCTTGTCGGAAATTGCTCGGAACGTTTTGGTTGGAGATTTGTCAGGAAAAAGTTGGTCGGTAGTTGGTCGGAAAGTTGTGTCGGAAACTGGTCGGAAAAATATAGTCGCAAACTTGTTGGAAAAGTAGCTTTGTCGGAAGTTTGTTGGAAAGTCTTTTTGTCGGAAGTTTGTCCGAAAATTTGGTCGGAAACGTGTTTCCTAGGAGGTTTTTTCCCACAAGCCATTTTTGTCGGAAATTGGTCGGAAACGTCCATTTCCGACGAATTTCCGACCAAACTTCTTGTCGGAAATATTTTTTTTTCTAATGCCACATAAAAAGTTGGTTAGTATTTGAACCATTCCCTATATATATATATATAGGGGTACGTTCTTTTGAGAACCGTGATAACCGCATTAACTCTTCCTCTATTTATAATATAAATTGACTAGAATTCATGTACATTTCAATATGTTTAAGGTTTGGTTTTAAAAGACCTCGAATTTATAGTCATTTTTTTAAATGCATATATGCACTCACACTATATGCACAAATGAATGCATATATGCATATTTTTATATTTTTCTTAAAAAAATTCAGGAGAGAGGAGATAAACTCAAACTAAGAGTGGGAAGAGATAAATAAAACATTGTTGTTGAATTTTACTTTTTTCACTAAACTGATATGTACACGTTTTGTGCGGTTCTTTCGGTTCTCAACATATAGTTGGTTCTCAAAAGAACATGCCCCTATATATATATATATATATATATGTTTGGGTGTTTCTGTTCTATGAATAACTTTTTGATGAAATCCTTTTTTCTTTACTTCACTCTTCACTGTTATCTAATTACTTAAGGATCAAACTCAATTTTATTTGTTTCTTGAAAACTCGAATGTGATTGCCGGTGGATTTTCTTTAATTTAGTTTATTGAGTATTATTTATGATCAGCTTACCCGCTTACCCACATATCTGTAATAGGTAGTGAAATTGATGTATGATAGCATACTAAAATAAAGAGCTTGAAGGAGATAAAATATTAAAATAAAAAGATTTGATTTAACTTTTAATTGGTTTTAATCAAAACGACGTAGTTTTGATAGGTTTCGTATATAAGTTAGATTCTTAACAGCACCATATTCACTTTTCCATATATATATATATATATATATATATATATATATATATATATATATATATATATATATATATATACTTTTATCGGTTTTTAAATAAGACTGTAATTAGGAGTAGTATTTTCATATTGAAAAATTAAATCTTTTTTAAAGGTTTATATGAAACAACAAATACTTACAACTTAAAGGTTTAAGCCGTGAAGATGATAGGTTCCTACTCAATGACACCCACATGCTCAAGGCACCCCGTAGGGGAGAAAAAAATATAACACATTTTTAGTACAAGTATGGGGCTGGTAAACATGTGGACCGAAAATTAGTTTTAGGTTGGTTTTAAATTCTTTGCAAACGATAGAAATAACATAATCATTTCCGATTGGTCATCACTCGCTGCCCATCCAGTGCATCACCGTGTGAGACCACTGCACCACGACCACACCACCGCCGGTGGCTGCAGTCCTCACCCTCCAGCCTCTTTTATTACTTGTCATGTGCTCACTATATCACTTGTTTTGTAAGTTTTTTTTGTTTCCCTTTTGATTGAAACTTGGTATGCTCAATTCCTGGTATGTTGTTTAAATAATACTTGTATATCTTAATTGCTTATTTGAATTACGGTAGACGTGTAAGGATTTAAACAAATGATTTGTATTGAAATAATTGGTAGAAACTTATGGAAAGTATTTGCTTGGCAAACTTCACAATTTATGTCATTGATAGATCTCACAACCCAACCTTGACAACCCGGTCGTGTAGCAAGCTTTGGTTGCTATTTTTCCTTAGTATTTTGTTAATTATGTATGACACATACATATAATTGGATACTTAGATTTTCTTTCATATAACCCAAGGACACATCACAATATATGATTGAATGTCATATTTTTTTACAGAACTTATTATCTCTTATATTTAATAGGAGTATAATAAACATACTTTCATATCCATACCCTAGTTTCTCTTTCAAATTAGTATTTTCTACCATGGATCATGCATAATCAAGTTATTTCTACCTTATTTGTTTCGAAAAAATATTTATTTTTCATAATTCTAATAATTTTTAATAGAATAAAAATGAATTACAAATTATATATTTTTTTTATAAATAGTTGGAAGAGAAAAAGATTAGTTTTTTTTTATAAATAGTTGGGTTGGGTTGGGTTGGGTTAGGTCACGGTGTAGTCTCACAGAACCTAGTGTCGGTTGGTCTTACAACAAGGGATTTAAAAAGATATATAATTATTACCTTGCATTTGTAAGGTACCATAATAGTCACACCCGCTGAGATCCAATATCTCTAAGTTTTTTAAAGTTGGGAATTCAGAAATTGAAATGTCGTCGTCGTCGTCATCGTCGTCGCTAAAAGATAAGTTTTCTTGTAGTAGTGATAATAAATAATAATTATTTTTGTCTTAGACATACAAAAATTAAGTGTTATAGGATAATTAATACGAGCCACGTTTAATACATCACCAAATTTAAGTAGAAAACTGTAAGAACCAAATAAACAATTATATCTATTGCTTTAAATGCCATAGATAAGATGGTTGCTTAACCACCTCTATTTCTTTTTCCACTACATGTGATCTTTTTTCATGCCTATGTAAAAGTGTTTATGTGATTCTATTAAACACCCGTAGGTAATTCTTGAGTTCAAGTATTACAATAGAAGATCTAATAATATTAATAGTCTAATACTCTCCCTACACATCCTTTTATAAAAAAAACAAAGAGAGAAAATAAACTCATATTATTATTATTTTTTTGAACGGCAACACCTATTCTAGGATAATTGGGTTTCCCCGGGGCAACACCTAGAACATCCAGAGCAGCTCACCACAGGAGGAACCCCCAACTGGGTAAACCCCCTGACCTGGCCACAGACCCCTTTTTTACTGTGGCTATGATTCAAACCCAAGATCTACACTATAAAAAGTATTGATGCTATCATTACAACAAATAGCCAATGGTGAACTCATATTACTTCATAATAATATTAGGAATTTGGGTTCGTATGTGTGATGAAGTGATTATTAATATTACTAAACATATATTTCAACTTGATTCTTTGATTGTGAACAGTTACTTTATATAATTGGTTGTAATGGACGGTTGGTATTTATTTAATTGTATCTTTATTATTTTATAATGTTTACTCCACTACCGACTCTCCTGTCATATCTCTCAGATATTATATATATATATTTTTTTAACAGCAACCATTTTATATATAAATATAAAGGACCAGCAAGAAGCTGAGAAGACAAACAGAAAAAGAAAACGACTTACAACATACCAGAAACATTAAATTCTACCCAATCCTCCCAAGACAAAGCGTTACAATTAGCCCTAAACTTAAGTCAAAGAAACGAGTCTTCCTAAACTTAAGTCAAAGAAACGAGTCTTCTTTTATCAACTCCAACATTCTAAGCAAATGAGTCGAGGTCCCGAGAAAAACCTTTTCATTCCGGCTTAACCACAGTCTCCAAACAGCAGCATAAACGACAACAAAGACCAACTTTCTCCACCTCTTGGATCCGGGCTGCTCGAACATACACCTCAAAACATCATTTAGGGAACCAAATTGTATGAGGTTACTGATTTTTAACCACCTAAACACGTGCCACCAAACACATCTGGCGAATAAACAACCCACAAAAATGTGCTCCGTCGATTCCTGCATAAAACCGCAACTGCAGCATAACGGGTCCTCTAAGACCACACCCCTCTTAATCAACTCAATTTTAGAAGCAACCCTTCCCTGCTTGGCGAACCAAACTAAGAAATTTGCTTTGAGAGGAGCCCAGCTATTCCACTTGAAACCATCCTGACCTGGGTTTACCATCCCCCCCTGCATCAACTCAAGTCTTACCTCCCTAACAGAGAACTCGGAGCCTTGAGCATTAGACCAAACCCACCTGTCTTTCATCTGAGTCAAAATCACTGAATTCAGGGCAGCCATTAGCTCGCCCAGTTGCTGCCACTCGCCCTCAGTGACTGGGTTTTTTCTCCACCCCCAACTCCACCTAGTCAACCCCCCTATAGTGAAACCGTTTTCCGAAAGCCAAGCATCTTTATTTTCCGCAAGCTTGTAGACCAAAGGGAATTTGTCTTTAAGAGGCCCAAGACTGTTCCATGAATCTTTCCAAAACAGTGTACCCCTCCCATTCCCAACTTCCACCTTTAGTCTATCTAGGATTCGCACCCCTCTTCGCTCAATCTCTCCCTCAATAGCAACAATGTCATTCCACATACCCGGAACCGATTTTTTAACCGGCATGAGGGAACTACAGCTGGGGTGACTATGTATAGACCCGATCACCTGCGCCCACAATTGAGATGGTTCAGCCTTATATCGCCACCACCATTTAGCTAACATAGCTAAATTGAATTCCTTGAGGCCTCCCACCCCTAACCCACCACTCGCCTTAGGCTTGATAATTTTTTCACAGGCCACCCAACGAATTTTTTGTCTCGAGCCCGACTTACCCCACACAAAGGAACTCCTAATACCTTCAAGAGTTTGGATCACTTTCACCGGGGCTTTAAACACCGATAAATAATAGGATGGCAAGATTCCAAGGACGGCCTTGGCAAGAGTCACCCTACCCGCAAAGGACAAGGTCTTAGCTTTCCACAAGGAGAGCTTTTTATTAAACTTGTCAATTATTGGCTGCCAATTTTTAATTCTCTTCATATTTGCACCAATAGGAAGACCAAGGTAGGAGAACGGGAAGCTACCCACATCACAGTGCATTAAACTAGCCATCCGAGCGACCTCATGATCCTCCACACCAACTCCAAAAAGACTACTTTTATGCATATTAACTTTAAGGCCCGAGACTAGTTGGAAACACCTCAGAAACCGTTTTAAATTTAGAGCGTTCCTCTCCGACCACCCACCCAAAAAAATAACGTCATCCGCGTAGCAAAGATGGGACACCATCGGGCCCCCATGAGGTAGACGAATCCCATGAAACAGACCGATACCCACCGCCTTTCCCATTAAAAAGTTTAGAGCTTCCAAGGCCAAGATGAACAGGAAGGGTGAGAGTGGATCACCCTGTCTGAGCCCTCTTTTAAAAGAGAATTCCCTTGACGGAGACCCGTTTACAAGGACCGAACCTCTTCCCGATTTGAGACACCCTTCCACCCACTTCCTCCACACTACTGGAAAACCCATGTTCTCCAAAACAGATAAGAGAAACTTCCAATTGAGGGAGTCAAACGCTTTTTCGAAGTCCACCTTGAAAATTAAAATCTCCTGTTTAGATTTTTTAGCCCAAGATACAATCTCGTTCACAACCAAAGGGCCATCCAAGATGTTTCTACCTCCCACAAAGGCCGATTGGGTAGGAGAAACAACCTGGTCAATGACAGATTTTAAGCGATTTGCAAGGACTTTAGCAATAATCTTATAGAGCATACCTATAAGAGAGATAGGCCTGAAATCATTGGGATCCTGCGGGTCAGTGACTTTAGGTATGAGCGCAATAAAAGACGGATTGCACCCGAACCCCAAATCACCGTTCGTGCAAAAATCCTCCATCAATTGCATAATACTCGGTTTAAAATCATCCCAAAAAGTTCTAACCAGGCTAAAGGACATCCCATCCGGCCCTGGAGCCTTGCGCCCACTACAACCCCTCACCGCCGTACGAACCTCCTCTACCTCAATCGGACAGACCAGCCTATCAGCTTGCTCAGGACGGAGACTAACCAGACCCTCAAACACGCAAGCAGGTCTTCTACGGATAGGCTCGGAAAACTTCTTCTTAAAAAATAATCGGACACCCTCTTTAATCTTTACCGGATCTGACTCCCACACCTCACCTATCTTTAACAAACCGATTCTATTTGAAGCTTTTCTAGCGTTGAAAATGCCGTGGAAATACGCTGTGTTCTCATCTCCAAAGCGGATCCATTTACTACGAGCCTTTTGATGGAGGTCCTTTGCCTTTTGCACTTCAAGTTTCTTCAATTGAACCCTGAGACGCGTTCTTTTCAGCTTTTCAACAGAAGAAAGGGCTCTCGTTTCGGCCAGAACTTCTAACCCGCTGATCTCAATAGCCAACGCACCCCGACTCAATTCTTCCTTAAATTTCAGATTATCACGCCAAGCCTTGATTTTAGATTTTAGTAACCGAAGTCTCTTAGCGAAGCATTTAATCCCTCCTAACTGACCTAGCTCCAATCCCATAACGTCCACCACAATTTTTTTTAACCCATCGCAGTCGATCCAGCTGTTGAAAAATTTGAAAGGAATGGGGCCAAAATTCAAATTCGAGCATACCAAAACAATAGGGCAGTGGTCCGAAAAGAGCCGATCCAAAGCGATCAAATTGGCCGACGGCCATCTCCCCATAAAATCAGCACAGACAAGAAATCTATCCAATTTACTCAACTTACCACCATCCTCAGACATATAAGTATACTTCCTCTTAGCCATGGAGTATTCAAGGAAACCCGCATCCCTAATAAAGTTGTTAAAGCCCCAAGCACTATTGTAATCAAAAGTCGAGTTAAACCTTTCTCCTTCTTCCCTGACATCGTTGAAATCACCCATCGCAATCCAGCACCCAGAAAAATTTTCCTTTAACTCGATGAAGTCTGTAATGAATCGTTTTCTCTTAGTTTTCCCCAAAACAGAAGTTTCCAAAATAATGTTTTCCAGGTCAAACGGGTCATCTGGCTTAGCGTTTAAATCAAGCCCATTCGACCTGTGGGCTACCGAAGGGAGTTTATCTGATTTTTTTAATTGGGTTTGTTTAACCAAATCAGGCCCAACCAAATTTGGATTTTTCTGAGCCACAAAGAAATACGTCGCAGACCTCGGGACGCTGCAAGCATGCGCCATAATTTCCTCCCCTATGTGGTCCCCTACCACATCATTATTTCCTCCCTTTGGAACTCTCACCTCGTTGGAAGACTCACCCCAATGCAACCCATGATGCCCATGCAGAATCTCCACCGGCGACTCTTCGGCATTAGTCCCAGCATCTTTCAAATATGTCACGACCACATCTTCCACCGGAGATGAACACGTACTTGCCGGTAACAGGAATGAAGGGGCCCAATCTTCATCCACTTCATGAACCCAAACCCTAATAGACGCTCCACCCCATACCACCTTTATCTCCTCCGAAATAAACGCTCCATGATTCACCAAAACTGCAAGCTTCTCTTGGGAGATATTACCGTCCTCTACATTTGCCTCTGACTTCTGGACCAATCTGCCGAATCTCTCCCCTATCCTATCGAAGACATGCCTATCCCATAGACACGCCGGGATACCTTTAACCACGATCCAAGCCAGCCTCTCAAATTCATCCGGATCACCTTCCCATGCATACAGTCTAGAGAACCACCGGGACCAAAGATCAAATTGGGATCTCCTGAATTCATCCGCCATGACGGGATCTTCAAAAGTCATCATGACCTTAAGACCCCCAACATATCGGACATTTGCCCCCAGCATTTTCTCGTCTACAAGTTCTTCCCGAAGCCTATCCATATGAACCAAATCAAAAACCTCACCTATTAGCGATTTCCCACGCCAAACCTTAAGAGTCGTTGACTCCATAGCTGGGAGCACCACCGAGGTATCTCTACCTGCATCGAACTTCGTCCCCATCAACGCCTGCTTAAATGACCCTCCAAGACCTTCAACAATCGGAGGACGACCCGAGGAAGGGAGATTCTCCTGCTTTCTACCCCCATCATTTCCCCAGGAATGGTATCTCCCCTTCGAAGTCTCCAGGTTCCTAATCTCTCCAGCCGCAGAGGAGTGGGCATGATTCACTCTACCGTCACGTCCATACTTCGCCACATTTATCCCAATAATAGCGCCGTCAACAGTGACTTCCTTCAGGGAAGAGATCCAACTCTCCACCCTAGAAATCCCTGAAAACCTAATGAAGCCAAAACCATTCCCAGCTCCATCTAATTTACGGGGTACGAAGGCATCTTCCAGATTGCCGAGATGAACGAACGCCTTCCATAACCGATTACTAGAGCAACCAACCGGAAGGTTGGATACGAAGAAGGTGGTGGTGTTTCTAAGCCTCCCCTCTCTTGACAACTTGGACTTCTCTCTTTTTACGCTTCTCCTGTATCGAACTCCTTCCCAATCGTCTTCTACTAACTTGTTTTTCAGCTCCTCCGCCTTCCTCCTTCGGAGGTCCTGAAGGTGCTCACTGTTGGCCTGTGGAAGCGGCTGTCTCCCTCTCCTTCTCTCCATCTCAGATATTATATATACAAGTATTCAGGCTCAGTGTACAACTCAAAACAGCATATTATTATAAACTCTACAATTCAAATTGAATGTTAACACTTCTTCATTTTTATTGGTGGATTTTTCGGCGGTGCCACGTAACAAGATTTTAATGGCCAACTTTTCTTTATTCCCACGCTATTATGTGTGTATAAAAAGATTAGTGGAGGGATATTTAACAACAAGAAACCTCCTATCCCAGTGGCAAGGTTTCATCTCTGTCTCCGTTTACCCGGTTTCAAACCTTTGCATTTATTTGTTTTTGTTATTTTTTATTATTTTTTTGGTTCGAGCTCGCGATCCGTTGCGGGTTTTTTTTGTTTTTAGTTACCCATGGTTTTTTGTTTGTATAAATAAATAAATGGAGTGTCTTAAAAATAAAATCCCTCCTAGCCTGGCGGTAAGGCCAAACTCCCTACTGCCATCCACCTGAATTCGAACCTTGGGGTGACCTTTTATCTTAAAAAATAATTATTTTTTAGTCCACTTTTTTTTTGCTAATATTTTGTTAACGTGTTATCACTTATATTTTGATTCAAACCCGCGACCCCACCGTGTAGAGCGGGGAACGGTCACTAGTTTTTTTTTTTGAACGGCAATTTTTTTCACTTAGTGGGACTTGAACCCATGACCTTTAGGTCTTTAAGTATTTAAGATGCTTTGCCTCTACCATTGGACCACCACCCCAATGGCGAACGATCACTAGTTAATTACATAATACTTGATAATAATAGTCATCAAAGACATGTTCAATTTCCTCGCTAAGAGCATTCACAGTAGGTTCTGTATATGTTTGTGAGTGAGTTCTGTATATTTTAGGGAGTGATTTAAAGTGGTTTTAAGTGAAGGAGAGAGAAAATGTATAAATTTTCTGTATATTTGGGGAAAATACTGTTCACATGTATAAATTTTTTAATTTTTTTTAAAGTGGCTGTGAGTGAAGAAGAGAGAAAAGGTAATGATAAATGTATAAAAAATTATTATTTAATTAAAAATAAGAAAGAAAAGATAATAGTTTTAATGTAATTATAGAAATAGGGATTAGAAAGTTATCGTGAATGCTCTAAGGCCTACACAATTGACGGTCAACCACAACGTTTGCATTATGGAAAATTCATAATACTTGGTAAGTCAACAAGTCAATGGTCAATGTGGAATCATGGATACATGCTAGTCTCTCATCATATCCTTCTTGTAGAATTAAAGTTGCATTATTTTGAAGTATAAATGACTCTTAATATTTCTACTCTTCAGTAATCATTTTAAAATCTTAAAACTCCCAAATATTTTGAGATTAGTAACCTATTAGAGATTTTAAGTAAAATTTTGAAAATCTCAAATATCTTAATCAAAGTTACTGTTTTTAATTAAAAAAATATGAAAATCTGATTAAATCTTATGATAAAATTAGAGAATTCAGTTAAAAGTCAGTAGCTTTTAATAAATGTATGACTTAATAACCTATACTATTATATATGTAAAATATTTAATGACCATGATGTAGCTAACTGTTACCAACAACATTTCACAATAAGTCCTCTGTGGCCCTAACAAATTGGAGGCGTTCACCGCTAGAAAAAAGCGAGTTTGCTATAAAAAATTTGCGACGCAAATTTTCTTTCGCAAATTGCGACACACTTACGACAATATAGCGATGATAATGAAACCCTATCCTTTGTCGCAAATGTGTAGCAATTATCGACGCATTTCCGACAAAAAAATATTAATCTTAATATTTTAAATAAAAACATATTTTTAATATAATTGGAATAATTAATATTGTTTATGTCGCAAATGTGTAGCAATTGAGATGATGGAGAAACGAGATGGAGCAGAAATAAGAGCTTGGATGTTATTCCTCAAGATTTCTCTCTCTAGAACCTTAAGCTTTTTTCTCTCTAGGGTTTTGAGTTGGAGAAGATGACGGAGAAATGAGGAAAATGGGTTGATTCCTCATATATATACATGGGCTATATCGGCCCATTGGAGCCGAGCCTAAGCCCGCTCCCTACTTTTCATTAAACCCCCTCTTAATTTCCGATCTCGTTATTATTCTTTTGTTTAATTATTTCTGGATGTTACAAGTCTACCCCTCTTATTAGAGGTTTCGTCCTCGAAACCTATCATAGGTCAAATAACCGAGGGTACAACTCCCTCATTTCTGATTCAGTCTCCCACGTGGCTTCAGACCCTTTGCGATGTTTCCATTGAATCTTGACTAGTGGAATGACTTTGTTGCGAAGTCGCTTATCTTTTCTATCCAAAATTGCTTGGGGTTCCTCAATATAGTTAAGGTTGTCATTTACTTCGATGTCATCGAGTGGCACATATGCCGACTTGTCCGTTAAGCACTTACGCAAGTGTGACACGTGAGAAGTAGGATGCATTCCACTTAATTCTTCTAGCTGCTCTAGACGATACGCTACTTCCCCAACTCGTGCCACAACTTTAAAAGGTCCTACAAACCTTGGACTCAACTTTTCTCTCTTCCGAAATCGTATTATTCCCTTCTAACGGGACACTTTCAATAGTACCATATCCCCAACTTGAAACTCGAGATCTTTCCTCCTTCTATCCACGTAAGACTTCTACCTATCCTTAGCGGCTTTCATACGAGCTTTGATTTGGTCAAACTTCTCAGAAGTTGCTTTGACCACGTCAGGACTTGTGAAGTCTTTCTGCCCAATTTCACCCCAACAGACGGGCATCCTACACTTCCTACCATACAACATCTCATAAGGCGACATGCCAATGGTGGTGTGATAGCTGTTGTTGTAGGAGAACTCCGCCAGTGGTAAGTGACTGTCCCAGCTACCACCGAAGTCAATAATACATGCCCGGGCATGTCTTCGAGAGTTTGGATGGTCCTTTCGGACTGGCCATCGGTTTGCGGGTGATAAGCTGTGCTTATGTTGAGTCTAGTACCCATGGTCTCATGGAACCTCTTCCAGAACCTCGATGTGAATCGTGTCTCCCGGTCTGACACAATCGTCAATGGCATACCATGTCTGGCCACAATCTCGTTAATAAACAATTCAGCTAGTTTCTCGGATGAATAAGTCTCATGTATAGGTAAGAAGTGAGCACTATTCGTCAGCCTATCCACAATTACCCATATGGTATGATGACCCTTAGTTGTACGTGGTAGCTTGGTTATGAAATCCATTGTAATGTGTTCCCACTTCTATTGGGGGAATAAATAACGGTTGCATCTTCCCACAGGGCTTCTGGTGCTCGGCCTTCACTTGTGAACATGTAAGGAACTTACTCACATAATTAGTTACATCATTTTTCATGCCGGGCTACCGGTATTCTTTCTTTAGATCATGGTACATTTTGTTGGTACCGGGATGGATAGAGTAGCGAGACTTGTGAGCTTCGTCAAGAATCTTAACTCTGAGCTCGCCACCCTTGGGTATCCACATTCTCCTAAACCGTGTTCGTACTCCATAAGCATTAGTTTCTAACTTCTCTTGCTGACCCACTATTCTTTCCCGTTTAACGTTTTCTTCTTTCAAAGCTTCATCCTGGGCATGTTCTATTTCTGTCATAAGGTCTGGAGTCACGACCAGCCGGTAGGCTTTCACCTCGATAGGAGTTATCGCCTCCTTTTGACTTAAGGCGTCGGCCACCACATTCGCTTTTCCTGGGTGGTAAAGGATTTCTCAATCATAGTCATTCAACAGTTCTAACCACCTTCGTTGTCTCATATTCAATTCCTTTTGCTCAAAGAAGTACTTCAAGCTTTTGTGGTCGGAGTAGATGGTGCACTTGACTCCGTAAAGGTAATGCCTCTAAATCTTTAAGTCAAAAACATCCGTCGCGAGCTCAAGATCGTGAGTTGGGTAGTTAGCTTCGTGAGTCTTTAACTGCCGTGACGCATACGCGATCACCTTCCCTCGTTGCATTAGCACACAGCCCAACCCTTGACCTGAAGCGTCAGAATACACCACCAGGACTTCGTTACCATCCGGTAGGGTCAAAACTGGTTCTTGGGTTAATCTCTTCTTTAATTCTTCAAAGGCATCAGATTGGGCCTCGCCCCATTCGTACTTTACTTCCTTGCGGGTCAATGGTTAACGGCGAGGCTATATTTGAAAAGTCCTGGATGAACCTTCGGTAGTAGCCTGCCAAACCTAGGATGCTTCTTTCGTCCGTTGGAGTCCTCGGGATCTCCCATGATGCCTTCTGTAGGAATTGGACTTCCTTTAGCCAAAATGCGCATTTCAAAAACTTAGCATATAGCTTCTCTATCTTTAGTGTGTCCAAAACTTCTCGCAGATGACATGCATGATCGCCTTCGCCCTTAGAATATACGAGTATATCGTCGATGAAGACTATTACTGACCAGTCTAACAATGGTCGACACACCCTGTTCATCATATCCATGAATGCTGCAGGAGAATTTATAAACCAAAAGGACATCACACGGAACTCGTAGTGTCCATACCGCGTCCGGAATGCACTTTTGGGTATGTCTTCCTCTCTTACTTTTAGTTGATGATAACCCGACCGCAGGTCGATTTTTTAGAACCATTTGGCACCTTGCAGTTGGTTGAACAGATCGTCGATCCTGGGTAGCGGGTACTTGTTCTTGATAGTTCTTTTGTTCAATTCTTTGTAATCGATGCACATTCTCATGGCACCATCCTTCTTCTTGACAAACAGCACCGGAGCACCCCAAGGTGAAATGCTCGGTCTGATAAATCCATTTTCCAAAAGTTCTTCTAGTTGGGTCATCAACTCTTTCATCTCAAGTGCGCTAGTCGGTAAGGTGCTTTGGCAACGGGCTGGGCACCTGTCATTAAATCTCTTTGAAACTCCGTTTCCTGATCAGGCGGCAATCCATGCAATTCCTCGGGGAACACTGCCGGATAATGGCACACCACGGGTACTTCGCTTAACTCTTTCACTTTCACGTCTTTATCGATCACATAAGCCAAGTAGGTCTCACACCCGCGCCTCATATAATTTTCCGCTTTCATCATTGAGATTACATTAGTCAACGAAATGTCTCGTTCCCTATAAATTACGACCTCACTACCATCAGGGGCGTTGAGATGAATCACCTTTCGTTTACACACAATTTGAGCTTCATTGGCAGATAACCAATCCATTCCCAATACTACATCGAATCTTCCCAATGCTATAACGAATAATTTAACAGGAAATCGATGGCCTTCTATTTTTATGGTAAGGTCGTCCACTAGCTCTACTACTTTTGTGTTTCTACCCACGGAAGTTTCTACACTAAAAGCCTTTTCTACCTTGGAGGTTTTGAATTTCAGTCTTTTACAGAACGAAGAGGATATAAAACTTTTACTACCACCTGATTCAAACAGAACAGAAACAAAGGTGTGGTCAAGTATGAACGTACCCAACGCCACATTGGGATCTCCCCTTGCTTCTTCCTGCGTTAGGGCATAGGCTCTGGTTCTCACTACCCCTTTCTTAGCCTCCTTTGCCTTCTCATTGTTTGTTGTTCTTGGTTTGCGGCAATCCTTGGAGAAATGTCCTGATCCACCGAAGTTGTGGCATTTCCCATAATTTGCAGAACCGGAAGCATTGGTACATTCACGGGATATGTGCCCCGTATTGCCACAACGGTAACATAAGTTCAACCCATACTTGCACTCCCCTTGTGATACCCGGCAAATTCAGGTTAATATCCATACTCGACTATTACTTGAATTCACATGATTACACTTGCATCATACTTAATTATAGAGTAATTAAGTACATATTTCATATAGCAAATCCATTCGTTTCATTTCATTACATGCATTGGTAATCGGGCGGATTGCCGGGTCACACACGCGTCCTGTCCACGAACGTTAATGAATATTAGAAATAATACTTAGACATATAATTGGTGTGTAAAAATTATATGTAATACTGTGATTTAATATTTCATGCTTATGTGAATTTTTCCAGAATTTTTAGAACAACTTTTATTTGACGCTTTTTAAGCGGATACGCGATATGTGCCAACAACATTAAATTTGATTTTATAAAAATAATGGTTTTGTCACCTGGGCTTAAAGAATTCAGCTTTTTAACTATAATAGTCCATTAGAGCCCATTTCCTTTATTAAAATGCCTAAAAATGCAAGAAAGCCCATAACCCATTTAAATAAAACACCCTTAAACCCCTTAACTCTCATTTTACCCTAACCCTAATCTCACTCTCCCTCCCTCTCTTTCTCTAGGCCGTAACCCCCTCCCCTAGCCCCCATCTCTCTCAAAAATCCGTCATCCATTTCAAGCATTTCAAGCTCTATTCAAGGTGTTTCAAGGTAATACAAGGAGGATTCAAGCTAGTGCAAGACCATATCTACACCATACCTTGGTTATCATAGTCGGAGTCATCACCTTCAGACTCAGTTTCAATCACATTTCTATTTTCGGCCCGTAGGCCCCTTCCTCTTTCTTCTTCCACAGTCTTGAGAGCCTCAGTGAGTGCTGCAGGTAGAGTGTTCTTCAGAACTGCAGCCACTTCGTCGTCTATCGCTTTCCTAACAATTGGTTCCAAGACTAAGCCTTCTTCATCATGTGCTCCAGGGTTACTCGGAGCATTCTCACTAGCAGTATGGATCGACACTGATCCATGACCAGAGGGTTCACTTTCTTCTCTTTCGATCCGGTTGACACGTGGCCTACCCCTACGTCCCGTACCGGCTCCTCTCTTTCCAACCATGATGTTTTCTTACTGCGAACAAGGAGATACTCGTGTCATCATGATAGGTAATTATTTGGAATGCCATGATGTAACATAAATTACTAATTACAGAGACCGGTATGAAATTACTAATTTACTTTACTTCTTGGGTTCTGAACATTCCCTGTCAGAGTAACATCTGTACTCAAGTCCAGAGTTTCTACATCAAGACACATACTTTCTATTTTCTATTCTAAGGTATTTAGTGTCTAGGTTCTAAGCTAGGACATGGACTACCTTTCTATTCTAAGGCCTTACTGTTCTTCTTTCGTGGCTTGGCTGCTCTGACTGACATCCCATTCTTCTGTCCCATTCTCAGTTTAAGTTCAGACATTTTGGCGAATGTCCGAATCTCTCAAACTATAGCTCTGATACCAACTCGAAAGGACCCGAACCGGGTACCTCTCATAGTTGGCAAACATTGCATAAACATAGCTCTTAAACTTTGAATTAAACATTAAAAATTAACAGCGGCAGTTTTGTACTAAATTCATAGTTAACAAAAACTTTAAAATATAACATTGTTCACATTCATAATCTAATAATAGGGATGTCAATCTTCTTGTCAGCGGCAGCCATCCAGCCATCTTCTTCTAAGCCCTCGCGGCTTTATATATTTCTCTTTCCTTTACTACCTGATGTGTATACTAAAATAGTTAGCTAACGCTGGTGAGTTCAAGTTTACGTCATTTAGCATAAAAACATTTCTTTCTCATGTTAATCATATAAAAACTCATTTAATGAAAAATATTCTTTTTACTACTAAGTAAAATACATTACAATACTACATGTAAATTGATACTTAGTTATTTTGTGCTCTTTCTTGTTAAGTCATACATTTATAGTCTACAATCTGTTTCTTTCTCTTTCTGGTGTCCAACAAGGACTTCTCGTGTCCATAAAGGACTTCTCAGCGAGTATTGTTCCCTAAGGCTCATCGTCCAAAGACCGATACTCACAATGGTGTCCACAAGGGACTTCTCAGGTAACCCGTCGTCACCCATTTCTACCAGTTGTACAACATCCTCGTTACAATGCCCTGCCGAGCATTGTCCCGATTATTCTCATGGTACGTCATGATCTCGGTTCGTGACGCAACATCGGCTTCGGGTAGCACTAGTCTCAAGGACTATACTACTACCTCAAGACTTGCTACTATGCTTAGGGTAACACTAGCCTCTAGGACTACGCTACTACCCCAAGTCTTTTCTTTTCTGGGTCACATACTCTGACAGATTAGACAATGTATTTGACTTATTCTTCTTCTCTTTGTTTATAAAACATATAGTTAGATAAAACATTCTTCTTTCTTTCTTTTGTTTATAAAACATATAGTTAAATAAACCATTTTTCTTTCTTTCCTTCTTACAAAATGTTCAGTTAAACAACCGTTATCTTTCTTTCTTACAAACCATTCGGTTTAACAACCGTTATCTTTCTTTCTTACAAAAAATTCGGTTTAACAACCGTTATCTTTCTTCCTTACAAAAACATTCGGTTTAACAACCGTTACCTTTTTTTCTTACAAGACGTACAGTTATCTTTCTTTGCAAACGTCATCTTTCTTTGCAAATGTTTAAGTAATAAAATACATTTATTATAAACGTCTAGTTATTGAGTATGCACACCACCCTAAAATAGTAAAATAGGGATCTTGAACTCACCTGGATTTTCGGTCTACTGCGGGAACTAAAAAAAGCTTTGGGCTATACGGGGGCTACGTGATCTGTACATAAGTCAAAGTATAAATTTTCTATTATTTCATGCAAGAGTCGGCAGTTTTGTGGGTATCGCCCGAGAGTGTCGGCTAGGAGAGTCGCTAGCCACACTCATGAGTGTCGCCTGAACTTGCGTTCAGGACTTTGTGGTGTAATGGGTCGATACTCAGCGTTTTTCTTAGAGGGCCGATTCTCAGACAGTTGACTTTCTGACAGTCGGCTCTGACAGTCGGCTATGACAGCCAACTCTCTGACAGTCAACTCTCCGCTTCTTTCTCGCTGAGAGTCGTCACATGCAGGTGGGAGTCGGCTCAAGAACATTTGGGCATTTGAAGGTCCGATTTTTTTATCCAAAACCTTAACTTTTTGTGTTCAAAACGTTTATCTAGCTTCCATGAAGCTAGATCTAAGCTTTAATCCACTTTTCATACGTAAAAATCCTTCCTTTATGTTTAAAAACCCCATAAACCCTAAAACCTCATTTTTGAAGAAAAACTTAGATCTGAGATCGATCTTACCTCAACACTCGTGGTTCTTCACGTAGAAACGATCAGAGATGATGGAGAAACGAGATGGAGCAGAAATAAGAGCTTGGATGTTGTTCCTCAAGCTCTCTCTCTCTAGAACCTTAAGCTTTTTCTCTCTAGGGTTTTGAGTTGAAGAAGATGATGGAGAAATGAGGAAAATGAGTTGATTCCTCCTATATATATACATGGGCTATATCGGCCCATTGGAGCTGAGCCCAAGCCCGCTCCCTACTTTTCATTAAACCCCCTCTTAATTTTCGATCTCGTTATTATTCTTTCGTTTAATTATTTCTGGATGTTACATTTGTGCTTTATTTTATAATCTTTCGAAGAGTTAATTTCTTCTGCGGTTTAAGACGCCGCAACACACGTAGGTAAAAGCTCTCATTTTCACCGAAAGCCTCCGCAACGTGCAGGGTATTATTCTAGTCAATATTAATCACATAATACTTCATAATAATAATAGTCATATTCATCAAAGACATTCAGTTTCCTCGCATAGGCCTACACAATTGATTGGCAAACAAAACTTTTGCATTATGGATAATTCATAATACTTAGTAAGTCAACAAGTCAATGGTCAATTTGGAATCATGGATATATGGTAGTCCCTCATCCATATCCTTCTTGTAGAATTAAAGCAGCATTATTTTGGAGTATAAATCACTCTCAATATTTCTAAACTCTTCAATAACCATTTTAAAGTCTTAAAACTCCTAAATATCTTGAGATTGGTAACCTAGTAAAGATTTTATGAAATAATTTAAAAATCTCAAATGTCTTACATCAGAGCTACTGGTTTTAATAAAACAAAGTGAAAAGCTGATTAAATCATATGATAAAATTAGAGAATTCGGTTAAAAGTCAGTAGCTTTTAATAAATGTATAACTTAATAGCTTATACTATTATATATAATCTTTAATGATCATGATGTAGCTAACTTTTACCAACGAAATTTTAAAATAAGTCCCTTGTGGCCCTAACAAATTGGAGGCGTTGTGTATGATAAAAATAATAATCCTCTAAGTAACTGGTATAGGAAATTAGATCTTTTATTGCATAAAAGTCAGTAGTTTCTTATAAATCGGATGTGCAACAAAACTGAACATGATGGTTCAAAAGATAAGTGACCGTGTAGTTTTAACGATTATGTCCGTACTTTCGTAATTATGTACTTATTTTTTAACTGAAAACTACACCTACTTCTAAAATTTACACCACTCGTCTTCGATGAGACTTGAACCCTCAACACTCGGAAGAGGGACACCAATGTAACATCTTGATTATTAAGTACACAACTATTTGAAAACATCAAACTATTATAGTTTTTCAACAACAAATAACATTGGAATAATATGATGCACACGAAACGTTCAAATGGCTCAAGAATAATCAAAGTCTATCAATGAGATTCAACTGAGAATTCGGTGAACGAAAACTTAAAGCTATTCATTTTCTTTCAATAATAAAAATTAGATAAACTTAATTTGGAAACTAAATTTATACAATTTAAAATTAAAATAAAAAAAACTAAATAAAAGATATTGATGATCTTGGAGATCACCCAACACCTTCTCGAATTCACCACCCGATCCACGAACGCTTCGGCCCACTCTTCCCTCGTGAGCCTAGACAATCGATTGACCAAAAACCCAGATCAAAAGGCGTACTTAGTGAACAACCATTCCACCTTCTGAATATCCATGAGAGAACCCATGGATGCTCCTGCAGGCTGCATCATACTCGTCGGTTTAGAAAAAAACTCGTCCATGAGTCTTGTATTGTATAGCTCAACAACAAAACCCTTGAAGGCCTTAAAATTCCCCCACGAAGATCAAGCCCAAGACTGACGACCTAACCCAAACATATTGACCTGACTAGGCCCATTGCAACACAATTAGATCAGTATTCCACCGGAATCCAATCTTGGCGTTTATCTTCAGAAGAAGACGAGTCAAATACTAATCATTGACTCACATGAGTGCAATTCCAAATCCGCAAACCCAAACGAAACTCGCTCCGAACCCAAATGCTCTAACATCACAACCATAGCAACCCTAACACCCCAACATGACTCAAGATATGACCATTCCCTCAGTTGACGAGATTATCGCTGACCCCTACTAGAGCAATACCTAACTCCCCAACAATCGTATTCGTGAAACGGGTTGAAACCCTAAGCCCAGTGACACCGGCCTGGAATCAGATGGTGCTGACCATCCCGGTGGGGATGCACTCCACAACCCCCATAACAAGTGACCGGTTTTTTATAGGGGTTGATTGCGGTGTCAAGGTCAATCAAAAACTATAATAAAAACTACTCCTTAGCTACCTTAGACTGTAGAGATGGAAGTAGGGTTGTCGAATCCATAGGGAACTCGTGGAAAACACTATTTAGAAAACGGATTCAACTACTACTAAAGATTCAAGCTTTATTAATTAAAACACTTTGAATTATAAAAAGCAATTAATTCTAAGTTGAGAAAACAGTTGGAGAAAAACAAAATCACTTCTGGGGTTCAAGTTCAACAGATTCACAAAGGTTAGGTTCAATTGGTTCGAGTCCCCTAAACGTGATTAAAGTGGTGATTGTGGGACAATCTTTTAAGATTCGTTCGTCCACCCAAACACCAATTCACAGTTGCAAAGAGATTCAAATTAGCCAAATAGCTAACAATGCAAGAAAACCGAAAACAGACGGCAACTAAGATAACTTAAACAAAAGTAAACAATTTAATCTAATCAAACGCGTGTGTATTCAAGTTGTCATTCAAAAACACAAATCAAAGACAAATGAACCAAAACCTACGCTGCACTGAGACGAACTATCCACCCGAAAGCAATCATAAGTGGATTAGCCGCTCATGATCGTAACAAACACCAAAGTATTCAACTTGGAACTTACAAACATTCGAAAACAAGAACAATTGACAAAAGAATGATGAAAATCTCTTTAGAACACCTCTGGGACGGCTGGCAAGAAGATAATTCGAGAATGGGAGTCACAATGGGGTTATAATTAGAATTTGGTTTAATTTGCCGTAATTCCCTTTTCTCGCGTACCGCGAAGCATTCTGGCCGGGCCTTCGCGTCGCGTATCGCGAAAGATGCTTCCTAGGTCTTCGCGTACCGCGAAGACCTTAAATCCATGATTTTCTTCTTTTTGCCATTTTAACCCCCTGTACTTTCGTGCCTTCTCGATTATGTCTCGTTTTCCTCTCATTTAGCACTTTAAACATATAATAGACACAACTACAAAGTACAACGTAAAACCGACTCAAAATAAAAAGTAAAACTCATAAAACTCTATGAAACGACACATTAAACACATGATATTTGACCTTACATCACATCCCCACACTTAACCTTTTGCGTCCCGAAAAAGAATTATGCAATGGAATCATAATCGGAAAACTTGCTTTATATACTTTTACTTTACACAGCTTCGCTGTCTTAACACGTTAATTGTAACAATCGGTATTTCTATCCGATTAAACCCAACCACCGGCTATTGAGCCCCCGATTATGTGATCTATTATATTATACATTACCAAGCAACAGTCTATCTATGGGTCTCACACTCAGAAAGGTACGACTCAGCCTAATCCCATCTCAAGGTCATGTTTAGGCATGGGTTAAACCTTATAGATTTCCCACCACTATAAACACGAATTTATATGTTTTAAAAATTTAGGATGGATAATGAATCGATGGATGAATGATTTGAGCTTTGATTAATATTAGATGATTAAACCTTGACCCAGTGGCGTATCCCCCAAGTCGCCATCCCGGAGGGTAACACATCGGCTTCAGTTTTTAAGCAATGAAATTCATAAGATTCAGTTTAATGGTGTATCCCCCAAGTCACCATCCCGAAGGGTAACACATAAACCTAACTTAGATATCCAGATATTGTTCACTTAAGTCCCGCCCATGGGTGTTTCAACCAAGTCGCTATCCCGAAGGGTAACACGTAGGCGAAACTCAAGCTCTCAATTTAATTAGTTAAGTTCATTTAAAGATGGATTATGGAATGCGGGCGCCACCAACTTTCGGATTTATTCTCATAAAAAGAAAGAGGTGTGCCAAGAAATTTTAAAAAGTTATAATTTTTTTGTTTATAGTACTATCTATCACCCTATATTGACGGGTTCGACTTTACCGACACCCCTAAGATGAGAACCCACAAGACATCCTTAATTAATTATTCAATTTAACTTCGATACACTATCAGGATGTTTAAGCTATTAAGTCGGTTGGGTCTACCAAAACGTTACAAATTAGACGCGAAAGTTCCCGATTTTACAAATTAGACGCAAAAGTTCCCAATTTAACTTCAATTTAAATTATTTTCTTTTTCATTTCAATTCCACACGCAAAGTTCCCGATTTTACCTATCATCATCCATTTGTTTGCAAAAATTCTAATCCAGGGACATTTTTGAAATTTTTTAACCCCTTGTACGTTCGTGCCTTCTCGATTATGTCTCGTTTTCCACTCATTTAGCACTTTAAACCTGTAATAGACACAACTACAAAGTACAACGTAAAACCGACTCGAAATACAAAGTAAAACTCATAAAACTCTATGAAACGACACATTAAACACGAGATATTTGTCCTTACATCAGGGGTGCCCTAGAGGAGTAAAAGAACTACCAACCTAGTATTTCACTTTCTGATCCGTCGCCGCACCCGTAACCTTTAACCACCGCCATTGACGGCATGCCTCGCAACCGTCGGAACCCCTGTCACTTTTGCTATCATACGTGTCGTGGTCTGACCAAGCCCAACAAAGGCTTCCGCTTCCTTCTCCATCATCGCTTCATCCGGAGGAGTTTCTTCGGCCTCGGTTTGGCTCTCCGAAAACCCTCACTCTTCCTCATGAGATGATTTTGAGAGACAAGTGGACACATTTATGGTTTTAGAAACATCCGGAATTATCACACCCCCGCCAAGGCGGATTATACACGGGCGAGAGATGAAATTGAATCATCACACAAAGAACAAAAGAATACTAAGAAACTTATTATTACACCGAATAGTTATTACGTCAAATTTCAATAAAAACAAACCAAACAAAACAAGTTGTCTCATATATTGAATTATAAGTCTAAACTAGGTCCACTAAAGCTAGTCCTCGATCCTAGCATGAGCTTACCATCATCCTAGTTAGCTTCACATGAAAAACATTCTAAAATAGGTCAACTAATGAGTTGTGAGACATAGGTTTACATAGATATATAGCATAAAGATCAGATTACAAAATCATAAACAATTTCAGAAATACAAGTAGTTTAAAATCTATACATGAGTCCACAACCAACCCTAGTGATCGATAGCCCTCCCGTCCGATTCCTTGCCACAAGGAAATCAGACCCATAGTTTGTTATAGTGTGTCAGTTTCTGTCATCCAGCTCCTTCCTACGTAACCTCAAGGTTGATTGGCACGCGTCAACCCGAGAACCGTATGGGCTAGTCAGGCCAATAGATCTATATATGTACACCAGTCGGCATTTCCCAATGTTAATGGTTGTGTAGTTTTTATAAAAATAGAGGGACTTGTTATGAAAAGTAGCATAGTATGAACATGTATAACCGTTTAAGTTTACTAGTATTAGAAAGTTGTTACTGATTTGTAAAAGAGTTGTAGTATGAATAGTGTTTGATATAGCCTTTGATATAAGAGCATGTTTCCACCCTAAAATAGTAAAAGAGTAAAAGGGGACCATGAACTCACCTTGCAAGTTAGAGGGTTCCACTAAAAAGTGAATTTTCGCTAAGAAACATAAGAAACTGAGACAAACGAACTCCTATTGAACTAATTCCAGCGACGTGGAACCGGCTCGTCGAAATAAAGCCTATAGTTATGCCCTAAACCCTAAAGCTAAACCCTAAAAGCTAAACGCTAAAGCTAAACCCTAAAAGCTAAACCCAAAAACCTAACCCCACACCCCCACCCCCTAAAAAACCTAAATCCCCCCAACCCCCACCCCCGAAAAACTTAAACCACACCCCCACCCCCAAAAACCTCGACGAGCTGGTTTCAACGCCGCTGGAATGAGCTCAATCGGAGTTCGTTTGACCTAGATTCGGTTAAAAAAGAAATCATTCCTTAGGATTTTTAGCGAAAAATCACTTTTTATTTGAACCTCCCCATATATATATATATATATATATATATATATATATATATTTATATATAGGGGAGGGTTATTCTACAAAGTCAAAAAAGTGTAAAAAGTCGTTTAAAAACCCCACCACCACACCCCAAAAGCCTAAAACCCCCACCCCTCCAAAACCTAACCCCCACCCCACCCCCAAAAACCTAAACCCCCCCACCCCCACCCCCAAAAACCTAAATCCTAACAAAAAAACCTTAAAAAGCCAAAAAATTCATCTAAAAACACCACCACCACCCCCAAAAGCCTAAACTTCCAACCCAACCCCCGCCAAAAACCTAACCCCCACCCCCAAAAACCTAAATACTAAAAGCTAAACCATAAGGCTAAACCCCTAAGGCTAAACCCTAGGGCAAAAACTAAACCATATTATCTAAACCCTAAAAGCTAAGATCATAGAGTTCGACGAGACGGTTACAACGCCGCCGAAATGAGTGAAGTCGGAGTTCGTATGAGTCGGTTATGAGCGTTTTAAACCACTTTTTACACTTTTTTGACTTTCTAGCGAAACGTCACACTATATATATATAGGGGAGGGTTATTCTACAAAGTCAAAAAGTGTAAAAAGTGTAAAAATTCGTTTAAAAACCCCACCACCACCCCCCAAAAGCCTAAAACCCCCACCCCACCACCAAAAACCTAAATCCTAACAAAAAAAACCTTAAAAAGCCAAAAAAGTCGTCTAAAAACACCACCACCACCCCCCAAAAGCCTAAACCTCCAACCCAACCCCCCAAAAACCTAACCCCCACCCCACCCCACCCCACCACTAAAAACCTAAAACCCCCACCACACCCCACAAAAGCCTAAATACTAAAAGCTAAACCCTAAGACAAAAACTAAACCCTATTATCTAAACCCTAAAAGATAAGATCATAGAGTTCGAAGAGACGGTTACAACGCCGCCGAAATGAGTGAAATCGGAGTTCGTATGAGCCGGTTATGAGCGTTTTAAACCACTTTTTACACTTTTTTGATTTTGTAGCGAAACCTCACACTATATATATATATATATCTATAGTATATAATAAATAAAGGTTTCTCAATGCCACGTATCGCCTGCATATTCATTTTTATAAATTTTTTTGCGTCTCTCTCTCTTAATAAATACACTTGCATATTTTCAATAATAATATATTTTTAAACAAATTATTAATTATACTAATAAAATACATTTATTTTAAATTATCTCATATTATAAGAAACTCTGAAATATAATTACCTAGCTTATGTTTTCAATCAAATAGTAAATAAAAGTGAAATTACATTGAATAATATTTAATGTATTTTTGAAACTTAGTTATATATTAATTTTACATAATTTTTTATTTTGTTTTCTATTGTTAGTATATATAATATATTTTTCCACCTATAAGATATATATATATATATATATATATATATATATATATATATATATATATATATATATATATATATATAAAGATTTAAAAATTTTATGTATTGATATTTTTTCACAAGCTAGTATATATATATATATATATATATATATATATATATATATATAGGGGATGTATAAAATGAAAACCCTGTCTTATTGTGGAAACCTTTAAACTCAATCTGAACCACACATTAATTTCTTTTCTTTCTGATTTATTTATAATCGAGAGGGGTATTGAGGTCATTTTACTTTCCATTATATATATACAATTTTCTTTCTCTCTCATTGCAAACACAAAAAAACCTAAAAATTTCCCCCATATCTCTGCTTTTCTTTCTCTCTGATTTCGTATCCCATAAAAAGAAGAAAGTGATCCAGATCTGTCTCCCTCATTTTTTCATAAAAAAGTCATTCCGCGGGTAGATCCGGAGACCTGTTGAAGACGATGAGTTGTTGATGCCACATCAGGAAATCGTAGATCTGAAAGCATCCCAGAACAAGATCCGGAATCTACACTCGCTGGTCTTCATCTTCATTCCTACACTCGCCGGATTTGTCACTGGTGGATCTGCACTCGCCGTTCATCTCTTCTTTGATACTTCTTCTTTGTCACCTATAAGTAGATGAGATTACAATATCCCCTTTACAAGAAAGGAATATGGGGAAGCCACAAATCAGATGTAAAGAGTTTTAACAACGTAATCTAATCTATTATTATAGTTTTCCTTTTGCTTGTGATAACTTTAATATACTGATAAAAGGATCCTTCTGGAGCTGCGGTATGAAATTTGCTTAAATAACAAGTCATCATTTACTAAATAATCCATAAAACACATCTTATCACAATTCTTGAATCATCTATTATAAACCTTTGATAGATGGTTGTATTCTAAATCAATGTTCAATAGGTCAAATATTTTATACTTTTAACCTGGTTTTTGAAGCTAGATCTGAAATTTTAAAGAGTTTTTAAACTTAATCAAATTTGTATAAAGAATTGGTTATGGGGTTAAAAAGTTTCTTATTAAAAATCCATTGGTTTCCATGAAAAATCCATTATCTCCCAAAAACCGAACAGGCTCCACAGATTGGATGCCATGAAAATGGTGAAATCAAACATCAACTTCAAATTTGTATAAAAATTTTAAATGTTTTAAATCTTGTTTAAAAAATTTCTTGTTAAAAAAGTTTTTACACATGTTTAAATTGGGGCTTTATGGTTTTAAATGGGTCTGAACCACAAAATAGGGTTTTTATGCAGATTTGGAAAGCCCTAATTTTAATTTACACATGTTTAAATTCAATTTACACATATGTAAACTGAATTTACACAAGTGTAAAAAGTTGTTATTCATCTCTTTTTTATGTTGATTCTGATTTGAATATGTATGAAATTGTCTTTGTACAGATTTGGAAAGCCCCAATTTTAATTTACACATGTTTAAATTGAATTTACACATGTGTAAACTGAATTTACACAAGTGTAAAGAGTTGTTATTCATGTGTTTTTTTGTTGATTCTGATCTGAACATGTATGAAATTTTCTTTGTTCATGTGTACATACATATGTAAAATTGTCTTTGTTCATCTGAATTGATTTTTGTATATGGGTTTTAGATGGGGTAGCAAGCGCATGAGTGATCGAAGATCTTGGTTAAAGACAGTGTAAAAGTTGGCTACCTTGTGTATATGTTTTTTTTTGTAAAAGTATTTGTATATTTTGGATGTAATTTTCTTTTGTAAACATGTGCAAACTAATTTCTTTTTGAACAATCGGTATGTGCACACACAAAACAATCATATTGATCTGGATATGGATATATATATATATATATATATATATAGAGAGAGAGAGAGGGAGAGAATAGAGAGAGAGTGATTTTTATTAAATCTAATAATGTAAATTACACATATACCCTTTTGGAGGGTTTATTAATAATTTTAAAAAGAAAAAAATCTAGATCAAATCTTAGCCACAAAATAAAATATACCAAATTGAATGTGTGGCCAGAAATTAGTTTAAGGGTTTTTACAACAACTTAGGATTTACAATCGATACGTTCCATATATATATATATATGGGACGTATCAAATGAAAACCCTGAGTTGTTGTGAAAACCCTTAAACTCATTCTGAATCACATCTTATTTTTTTTTAATTCCTGATTTATTTTTATTCTTTAAGGGCATTCTGGTAATTTTGTTTTTACCCTATATATAACATCTTCTCTCTCTAATTTCACACAAATCCCTCTTCTCTCTCTACTCGTTACCCCCAACATCCAGATCTATTCTTCTATCTCTCTCTATCTCCCACTATCTCCCACAAACATCAAAAATCAACACGGTTTCTCTATCTCTAAACACCGATAAAAAATCAATCCCCGGCCATGGTGTCGATGTGCAGCCCTACAACTGGTGGTTCTGGGGAAGTGGTGGTTCCAATGATGGTGGCTGGAGAGGCCCGCCTCGAGACCAAGAAAGATTAGGTTATGCTCTGGTATTGTCTCTATGTACTTCTACACAAAACCATTAGGTTCCAAACACTCTTGCAGCATTTTTTTTCCATTTGATTATATTCTTTAAGGATCTAACCCATGTGATATTCGATTAAAGTAGATTGAGTGTGGGCCACATGAATATTTTTCTTTTTCTAGCAGATCTGAAAATGCTTTCTTGAAGATGAAGATCTGGTTGCGAACCCTAGGTCCTAAATTTGAAAGCGTCCTTTAATTGTGGCGCTCGTGATTCTTCGATCGTTCGTAACCCTAACTTCGGATCTGCAATTGCGAAGTCGCTAACTCAAGTCTCTTCAAGTCTGCTGTGCGAATCAAGAAGCAACCTGAAAAAAAAGGCACCACTCTTAAGCACCAGGTTATACGATCCTTACTTATTTTTATTTCGTATCTTTATTTATTTACTTTTTTTAGGGATGAAATTTGTGTTCAAAGATCTGATCTTAAGTTACACTATTTTTTTTGTTCTTTGAATTGTGTTAAAAATTTTGGTAAAGTTTGAATTTTGGGGGGATTGCTTATTTTTGGTAAAGATAATAAAGTCATTGAATGATAGTAATTTTAGATTACTGAAATTACACAAGTGTAAATTGAATTTACACAAGTGTAAACTGAATTTACACAACTGTAAACTGAATTTACACACCTATAAAATGAATTTACATAAGTGTACACAATTACACACCTCTAATTGTTCATATTCATATGCAGGTTCTTAAGAATGGCTTTCCACAGCAGAATTGGAAGTCTCATGAGGCAAACTAGGGTATCAAATGGACCATCGATGCTCAGTGCTATCTGTTGCATGTCCTCGAAGCTTTTTGTCGGTGGTATGTTCCCTGATTCGTTTCGTTCATATGATTGTGAGATCTGAATACTTGTGTATGTATCAGGTCTTTCTTATCAGACTAATGATTACTCCTTGAAGGAAGCATTTCTGGATTTGGGATGTGAGTGAATGTGAGAATTGTTTGTATTTGTTGTCTATTATGCTGAATTCAAGTACTAAACTTGGGATTTTTCCATTTTATTTTTCCATTTTCCTTTTCAGTAGAGTTTTAGCATAACCATTTTGTAATTTTGTTTTAATTGTTAAAATCTAAATTGGTTTTTGTATATTGAAAAGGGCTGGGAAAAGGAGAAAAAAAATAGCTTAAGAGGAAACATGTTTGGAAGTTGCCCATGTGTATTTTGATTTTACACTAGTGTATTTTGATTTTACACTTGTGTATTTTGTTAGTACACATATGTATTTTTATTTTACAATTGTGTATTTGTAAAGACATTTGCGTATTTGGGTGTAACTATGTGTAATTTTTTTTATTTTGTAAAAATATTTGTGTAATTAGATGTAATTTTGTTTTTTCTAATTTGTGTATGTGTTTTTGTTTTCCTGATTTATAAAGATATTTAGGAAAATCAAGATTTAACTATGTGTAAACACACCATACACATGTGTAAAATAGGGTATTTTTTGAGATATGGATGATTAAATAAAAAAAGAAAAATCCAGATTTATTTATGATTTAATTGAAAAAGAAATAAAAATTGTAATATATATATATATATATATAGAGAGAGAGAGAGAGGGAGAGAGAGAGAATAAGATGTGGGACGTTCTAATAAATTTAAAGATAAATAAAAAAATATAATATTTAATTAAATTATAAACTATGTTAATATGAATGGTTTAAATAATATTGAAAGTGTACTACTCGCGTTTCTTACAACATTAACAAACTAGGAGGCATACATAATTTATTGCCAACCACTCTTAGGTGACCCTTTTGGAAAAAACAAGAAGAAACATATTATATTACATGATATTGATGAATATTAGTATTAATTGCAAATTACTCAACTAAAATGTCATGAAGTTAATATTAATATTAATTGCAAATTACTCACTAAAAATGTCATGAAGTTAACTTAACATAGTATCTTCTTTTACCGAATTAAAACTCAGATGATACGTTATAATAAAAGTCATCAGGTCAAATTCAAAATTTCCATGAGTAGACCTACTATACATAAAACGACTCTTAGGTGTCCTTTTTGGAGAATTAAAAACGCATTACATTGGAGTATAAATCACTCCTGATATTTATGTGACAACCAAGTTTCTTGACTAATTTCCAATAAACTTTAGATGCAATTATCATCAAACACTATTGAGTAATAATAACCGGAGTCAATTAATACACAACACCTATGTAATAGTGATAACGATGGCAATTTTAGAATTTTTGTTTGTTTTATATAAAAAATATATATAATCTGAAACTATCAAGTTCAAGTTTTCATTATCAAACCATCCAAAACACTAATGAAAAAGCAAATATTAGATCAACTTAAACCGAAGATTCATGAAAAAAATCAACACTATTGTATCTCTCTAAGATTACCCATTGCTAGCGGGAGAAAACTGTTTATGTAACTTGGATAAATTCATATTGGTTATCAAAGAACGGTAATATTTATTAGTGGTGTCAAGACACTATACGAACACGACACGAAAATACTAAGGTTTTGGGTTGACTAATATAACCCCTTTATTAAACAAGTTAACCAGAACATGACATTTTAATAAATGAGTTAACTCAAACATGATCACTCATTTAATAAACTAGTTAACCCGTTTAAGAGTTTTTTTTTAAGTTCCCATTTAGATCTTAGGGGTGGTTAATTAAAAATTGTTCCCTTTTGAACTACAAATTCTCACTTCTTCATTTCCCGATCCTTCCCATATAATTCCTCTCACTACTAGAAAACTGGACTTTCATCACCGGACTATTCCGTCGGTGATAGTATTTACCGATGAGAATCCGTCGGTGGAAATCCATAGCAAATATGGTCATGGTTAATATGTTTACCGACGGAATTTACTGACATACCAATTAGCGACGTAGATATTGACGGGTGTTACGAAAAAATTACCGTCGGACCAGTAAGCTACGGAATTATTGAAGGATTTAAAAAAATATATATTTATATTCTTTGACTGCGGATTCTTAAAATAAAATATTTAAAAAAATTATATTAATTTTCACAACTCACAAAAATGAATCAGAATAGTCCAACATCTAAACGACAATATATAATCATATATCAAGAAATTGAGCCTTATTTTTTTGAGATAACTTTGCGAAGTTCAACAATTTACAAAGTAAACACTCAAAATTCAAAATTTTATGCGAATTACTGGCAAAGAAACACCTACACAATAGGATATGTGTATACCAAAACTACATAATTACAAAATTTGACCAACCTTGACATGATATATATCTCATATGGTTGTGAAAAATGTTCATAAATGCTGTTTATAGCATGAAAGCCTGGCCCGTTTATAAAATCATCACCTGCAGTTTAGAGCTGATTAACAATATTTAACCATAGATATATGTTAACAATTAAACAAATTAATAAGACCTAAACCAACAATAAACTCTATAAGAGGCCTCAAGCAAAAAAACAACAACCAATTTCTAACCTCCATGGACAAGGAAAACTTGCCAGCACAATATTTTAGTTCGAGTAAAAAAAAAAACAAATGGAATATGGATACACTTTCGATAACTTAAGATAAGTGACACACCCTAATTATATTGGATTATTATTGAATATATACTTCTTCCATAATCAAAACAGTTGTTTTTCAAGTTTGCATAATTGTGGCCCAACCCGTTTAAAGATCGCTATTGGATTATTATTGAATATATATATACTTCTTTCATAATTATATTAGTTTTTTTTTTTTTACAAATTTGGACTCTAAGTGATCCAACCTGAACCTGACCTATTTAGAGCATGTCTACGAATACCCCTACAAATTCATTTCAATGCCATAAAAAATAAAGAAATTACAGATACAATGTTACCTTTCCTTTGGCTGAGCACATGCAGAACTCCGATTATGAGGTGTTTTAGCATCTATCTAAGGAAGAACGTATAAAATATTTTCGTTTTAATCCCATTACCACATCAATTAAACTAAATACGAAAACAACATTGCATTTATCGGCCCAGAAGAGAAAAACATCAGACCTATTCCATTAGCTTCGTCTTCCTCTCGCAAAGTAATACCAAGACTCAGGGTAAGATTTTATTCCTTTTGAGATCTCAAGCAACAACTTGTAGATACTATTTTCATATCCCCTCTCAACTTTCAAATCGATTCCGTTCAATCACATCCCTCCAACTATTCATAGTTAAAACTAAAATTGTAAGTTTAGGGGTTTGGGAGTACGCACGTCGCATGAGTTCAATCAATACCTGTCCTAACACCCCACAACAAAACGAAGTATCGGAATGCAAAAACAGACATGTAGCTGAGATTTGAAGAAGTCTGATGCATGATAAGAATGTGCCAGGGCGTTTTTGGGCTGAGGCAATGATTACAGCAGCCTACGTTACTAACCGGCTCTTCAACAAGGACTCGAATACGTTACACCATTTGAACTAGTGCTCAAAATCAAACATTTGACCCGTATCCATAACCCACAACCCGTGAACCCATGACCCGTGATACGTGAACAACTCGATTAACCCAACACCCCCGATATGCAAACGTTGCCTTAGTTGAGGAAAGAAACGTCGAGCCAACTAGTCTTAATGAAGCATGCAAGCAACAAGAATGGGTGCTTGCCATGCAACAAGAGTTAGAAGGCCTGCAAGCAAATGAGACCTGAAAGTTGGTACCAAAGCCGGAAGGAGTGAAACCCGTCTCGTGCAAATGGGTGTACAAGATTAAGAGAAAACTGAGCGGTAGTGTTAATCGGTACAAGGTCCGTCTAGTGGCTCAAGGTTTCTCTCAAGAGTATGGGCTGGACTACGATGAAACGTTTAGCCCCGTAGCTAAACTCACAAATGTCCGACTAATTTTAGCCATCGCAGCAAGCCAAATAATGGTACCTTGGTCGGATGGATGATAGAGACCAAGCAGTTAAAAGAGAACTGGGTATTTGTTTCAAGATTAAAGATTTGGGAAGTCTAAGTCATTTTCTGGGTTTAGAAGTGGAGTACAAACAAGCTGGGCTATAATTACAGCAAAATAAATATGCAACAGAGTTACTGTTTCGGTTTAACATGGTGGACTCAAAGCCTGCCACCACTCTAACTGATGTAAACCTGAAACTACACGCAGACGAGGGAGTTGAGTTGGAGCAGTTAATAGGGAGTTTAATTTGCTTGACCCTGACTAGACCCGACTTAGCCTTCACGGTAGGGGTTCTTAGCCATTTCATGCAACAACAAAGAAAACCACACCTGTATGCAGCGAGAAGAGTGATGCGTTATGTGAAAGAAACATTTGATTACGGGATGAGTTTGAAGAGGGAGACGACAGTAGAACTTAAAGGTTTCTATGATGCAGATTATGTTAGGATTTAAACGGTAGACGATCGATAATCGGATATGAGTTCTTTGTTGGTGATAATGTAGTGTCTTGGTGCAGTAAAAGACAACCAACTGTTTTCCTACTGAAGCTGAATATCATGCTATGGCAATGGCGGCTCAAGAACTCACTTTGTTAAAGCGTTTGTAACACCAAATAAATTCCGAGGTCCTCTTTTTCCATGTCTGAAACCCGAGGAGTTGGAATTGCCAATTCACTGGGTTGAAAAATGGAAAATTTTGATTCTATGTTTGTAGCAGACCGCTACCGAACCCCTAACGGTCCACTAAGACCGTTGAACTCTGGAGGTCCCCCAGCCAAGTCCGCTAGGGCCAAATCTGATTAGGTGGCGGACCGCCACGACACCTGTAACGGTCCGCAAGCCGTAATTCTTGGTGTTGCCGCGTATTTGATGACTCAATGGGAAAATCTGACGTGTGTCATCTTGGCGGACCACCACGCCCTCCGTAATGGTCCGCCAACCGCAGGTTGAGGACATGTCCGATCAAGAGATGGCATCTAGGTCTGACGCATGCACCGGGCGGTAGCGGACCGCTACGCCCTTGCATAACGGTCCGCTACGGACCTAGTAAGACCCCTATAAGTAGATGCAATCGGCCAACAATTTCTCATCATCCAAATCTCACTCCATTCTCCAAAATTGTTGGAATACGAATTTCCTCGGTTTACGTGCCAACTTCCCGGTAATTACTGACTCTCACTTATTTCCTCACTCTCGCGTTGACGTTATTCGAGCTAGGAACGAGCATTAAGGCTACCACTTAGAGACAAAGGCTACCACCCTGAGATAAACTCAAGCTTCGTTTGAGGTGAATATGTTTATCCGCTTTTCAAAACCAAGAACTGTTTTGCGTTTACAAAATGACAATACATGTATTTAAAATTTTGATGCATAAGGGCATCTACGGGAAACATTCAGGCTATAAGTATACGTAAAACTTGATCAAGGGATATACGCTTTATGGGTGAAATTCCCATCATGATAATTATTTGTAATTGGACGTAAGGCGGGGTTCCGGTTATAAAACATCATAACACCATTGCCTACCACCAAAACTCACCATAATTGGCCATGGGAAATTTTCACCACTGCTCTCTAAATTCTCTTTAGATATCTCGATTTGGTTTTTTAATTATGAAGGTGAAGCGTGAATTGCTAATTTGTATTTTTAATTATAGCCTAAATTGGTGATACTGGGGAGCAGGTAGTTCGCATGTGTGACGCACTTTTAATTATAAGCATCTCTTTTGCCACTTACCTCTCCTAGTGTCTCCATGCGAGCATCAAAGATGAAAACGTACATTACCTTTTCTTCTCAATTTACTACTAAAACATACAAACTCATTCCGACCGAAAGGTTTGCAAAAATTTACAAATGCTATACTAAGGATAGAAAACAAAATTCAAAATATGTAAAAATTAATATATAATTGGGTTTTGAAAATACGTTAATTAATATTTAATGTAATTTGACTTTTATCTACTATTTGATTAAAAATAAAAGTTATATATTTAGATTTTAAAGTTTCTTATAATAAGAGATAACTTAAAATAAATGTGTTTTATTAGTACAATTAATATTTTGTTTAAAAATATATTATTATTAAAATTTGGTGTGTATTTAATAAGAGAGAGAGACGAGAAAAAAATGATAAGAATAAATATGGAGGCAACACGTGACATGAAAAACATTTATTTATTATATAGTATAGATTAGCGTCTGTCTTGGTCCAATTTGTTTCGCACTTTAATTTATTTGTATTAATTTTATATTTATAAACATTTAAAAAAAATCAGGATGTCACCGTTTGATTTTCAGATTAGAAATTTGTGAGTTTGATATTACCTATTTTTCTCAATTTACTACTAAAACATATAAACTCATTCCGACCGAAAGGTTTGCAACAATTTACAAAGGAAATTTCAAAACAAACGCGTTGCCTTTTGGAACTGATAAATTTCCCACATGAGATAACAATTGTTTTAGTGAAGGAAATCATAAAAATGACAAAGCTTTAAGTGTATACACATCACACAGATATAACAATGGTTTTATTTTATCACACACAACGGGCCTTACCTACTCTTAAAAGAAGTAATAGCATGCATACATACATTCTTCAACAAAGTCTAGCCACCTCCTCATCCAGTAAGAATTGACATAACCAAGCGCAACAAATCCTAGCATGAACACAAACCATGTGGAACCACAACTTCCGTAGAAGGAGGCCATATCAATATCATACCATTTCTCATCGGTTCCTTCTTCATTTGATGGATGTGTCATGCGTGATTCCTTTCTGCAATCATTCTCCAATGGTGGTCCACAAAGAAGTGGATTTCCTTCATAACTCTCCTTGGTAAAGGTACTAAATTGTGCTACCATTTCTGGCAGTCTACCTGATAGATTGTTGTAAGAGACATTGAAAAAAGATAAAGAGTTCAACTTGATTAGTTCTGATGGAACGCTTCCTGTCAAACTATTAAAAGAAAGGTCCAAACTCTCTATGTTGGCAAGATTAGAGAAGTTCACTGGAATTGTTCCGGTCAATAGATTGAAAGACAAGTTTAGAGCACGAATCTGACTCAACAATCCTAACTCTTTAGGAATATGACCTGATAGTTTGTTGCATGACAAATCCAATCCGGACATGATATTAAGAACTTCACCCTTGTAGCTGAGAGACTGAGTTTTTGTTGTGAATGTTGCTTCGTCTTGTATTGCATTCATAAATTTGCCTTCGATAGAAAAATATTTATCTTGAACACCTTTATAAATGTAAGATGGAAGCATATAGTATGCAGGTGGTGCACTACCCTGCATGAAAGCTTGGTAACTTGGGCCAGTAATATTGTGTAGACAACTAGGTATTGAACCAGAAAAAATGTTATTGGATAGATCAATCAAACTCGCATTAGTTAACTGGCACAATTGCTTTGGAATAAAGCCACTAAAGTTATTTTTTCCCAAAAGAAGAATCCTTAAATTGGACAGTTCACCAATAAATTCAGGAATCGTGCCTGACAAGTAGTTTTTGCCTATGTCTAAAGTTAAAACTTTAGTCAAATTACAAAAGGAGTTCGGTATTGATCCAGTAAATTTGTTGGCACCCAAATGAAGATGCTTCAAACCTCTCACATTTAAGCAGGATGGGATGGATCCTGTAAAATGATTTTGTGAGATATCAAGAAACGAGAATGAATTTGTTCCACAAGGAAACCGACCTCCAAAGCTATTATTTCTTATCACAAGTTCGGACAAGTAGCTCTTGTTGCTTATCCAATCAGGGATCAAACCAGTAAAAAGATTATTGCTAATATCCAAAAGGCCTAGGTTAGGTAATGTACTCAGTTTGTTCTTCTTGTTTCCAATTTTCCCTGTGAAACGGTTGCTATCTAAGTGAAGACTATAAAGGTAACCCGAGCTTAAGTTACCCGAAAGTACGTCACCATGCAAACTATTATTTGATAGTTTTATTATTCCCAAATAAGGGAGATTTGTAAATAATGCACTTGGTACTTCTCCAGACAACTCATTATGAGATAAATCTAGTGTTCCTAATTTACCCAAGTCACCAACTGAAGATGGGATAACGCCATCTAAAGAATTCCCAGACAAATTCAGATACTGGC